>JAUPFV010000003.1:269009029-271409029 GCA_036936605.1 Limnanthes douglasii subsp. nivea | reverse complement strand
TATGGTTACTTATTATTGTATGTGGATGATATATTCATTGCTTATTGTACCATGTCATATATTAGGGAGATAAAGAAGCAGTTTCGTGTCGAGCTTGAAATAAAATATCTGGGTACGAAAAATATAATTTTAAGGATGGATTTTATTATAGACGGAACCATAGGATCATTACACTTGTCTCAAAGAAATTACATTGATAAATTGTTGTAATGATCGATATGTTTGATGTCAAGGCAGTCAACATATTCTTTCTACTCATTTGAGGTTATTTGCAGCAAGATCAGTCAAGGACAATGCTAAGCTAGAACAAATGTAGAAGTTTTTATATTCAAGTGCAATTGGCATCATTATATATGTTATAATATGTACATGTTCTTATGTTTCACATGCAGTTAATGTGATAGATGGTACATGGGATGTTATTAGAAAGAATATTGGCTGTGAAATTGATACTTTGGTATCTTAAACATACTATAAATTTTGGTCTGATATTCAACAAGATCTATATTGGTGAAGCACTGAATAAGATTGTAAGATCACTGATTAGTTTTGTTGATTCTAATTTTGTATGGGGCATGGATAAAATTATATATTTGACATGACATATGTTTACCAATACCGGGGAGTGCAGTCAACTGGAAAGCACATCCGCGAGCTATTATAGCTTTGTCTACAACATAGGTCGATACATGGTTGTAATGAGGGAAACTAAACAGGTAATATGGTTGCAAGGTTTGGTAGTAGATTTGGTCTTAGATCGAATTACCATAAAATTATTTTATAATAGCCAAAGCGTCATACACCTTACAAAGAAACAGATGTATCACGATCGTACAAAGCACATAGATGTCGGGTTTCATTTTATTCGTGATATAATATGAAAAGGGAATTTTTTTTATGAGAATAAAGTGTCCACATACGAAAATCCATGAGATATAATAACCAATGAGTATCAGTTCGGAAGTTTAAGGAGTGAGTAAACAGGACTCGTGTTTGCAACATCAAGTATATGGCTTAGAGGCATTTGGTGAGTTAGTTAAAGAGAAATTTCTTTGTTGATAATCAAGAAATAATATTATCCTCAAGGGGGAAATTTGTTAAGACTGCGTCGAATAATCCTAAGGATTTAATGATTGGTCATATAAGACTTCCATCTATGTCCATGGTGATTCTTGTGTTTAAAGTATACTTATGTTCATGGTGTACCTTGTGGTCAAAGTGATTATTCTATTATTGTTAAATAGACATGCTATTGTGCCAATTCGATTCAATATCTGGAAATTCATTATATGTTCTATGCTTAGTCTCTTATAAACAAACTCCTAGGTTTATTAAAGAATATAACGTTGAACTCTGTAACATAATTCTATTATAGTGATACTCTTCCTTCTGGCGGCTACCGTGGACATAGACATTATTGTCCAATCACGCTAAAATCATGTGTTTTTTCATTCATTTTTTTCATTATATTTTGTATATTAGCAATTTGTGATAGAAATTACATAATGTTTTATAAACAAAATTGGTATGAGAGCTTCAGTCCCAGACAGAGTACCGTGTGGGTGAAATTCTCAAGTCTCGAACATCATAGACTAACCATTCTCAAGGTGAAAGATCTAATGTAAAACTCTACGATTCTGACAGTCTAATATGATTGGAATTAGCATATATATATATATATATATATATATATATATATATATATATATATATCTGTTGTAAAGCTATATGACCATGGTGTTGAACTCTGGAACAACCTGATAGAGTGAATGTGATGCAGGAGACGGTCACAATACCTAATCTATTCTAGCTTGCAAGATATTTTTAGATATTTCTTTTTTTTAGTATTTTCCTTTTCTAGTTAAGATTCTAGTAATTTTCCTTATTTCGATTCTAGTAATTTTCCTTATTTCTAGGAACTTCCTATTTTATGCTTTAGGGTTTCTAGGGTTTTCTCTATATAAAGAACCTTAGGTACTATGTTTTAGAAACACTTTTTATCATCACTATTAATCAAAGTCTTCGAGTTTTCGAGATTTGTTTTTTCTGGTGGATTACAGAGTTTTTTCTTCAAGTTTGAAACCAGCGAACTTGAACCTTCAATTCTAAGACCAACGCTTGTTGTCTTAGTGCATCCGACTACGTCAAGTGGTATCAGAGCAGGCAATCTCCTACTCTTTTCAAAGCTTGAACAGCTATGGGTGATCAACCAGTAACCAGGGCCGACATGGAGGGTTTCACAGCGAGTTTGAACGAATCAACCACGAACCTGGCAAATCTGGTGGCAGCATTAACTAATCAGATTGCAGCATTAACCAATCAGATTGCTAACGCAGGACAAGGAGGAGGAGAAGGAATGGGACGAAATCAGAATCGAAAAGGCAGACACATACCAGTTGTTGAGGAGCCACCCCGAGTCCGACATGGTGGAAACAACCGACTGCCTGTTAGAAACGATCAACAACAAAGCAGGCATAACCGTGTGTTGATGATTCTAGCTCGGAGGAGGAATTGGAAGAGGAAGAGGCAGAACAAGGGAATCAAAATAACCAGGATTACAGAGTGAAAGCTGATATTCCATTGTTCTATGGTACTATGGATGTCGAGGACTTTCTCGATTGGAAAATTGATGTCGATCGGTTCTTTGATGTTATGGAAGTCCCGGAGAGTAAACAGGTTAAGATGGTGGCTATCCAGTTAAAGAAGACTGCAGCTGTTTGGTGGGACAAATTGGCTATTCAAAGGCAAAGACAGAGGAAGGGTCCAGTTAGAACATGGCGCCGAATGAAGCAGCTAATAACTGAGCGGTTCTTACCGGAGGACTACGAGCATATTCTTTACAAGATGTACATTTATTGTGTACAAGGAAGCAAGACCGTGACTGATTATACAGCAGAGTTCTTACGTTTCTATGAACGTAGTGACTTAAACGAAATAGAGAATCAGAAGGTGGCTAGATACATTAGTGGTTTAAATGGCTCTCTTCAAGGGAAAATAGGGTTACAGACTGTATGGACAGTTCAAGAAGCATCCAGTCTAGCCTTGAAAGCGGAATTGATGGAGAAATCATCTCGGGATTTCACAAATTTCAGGAGACCCTCGATCCAGAACAACATCGAACCAGCCGGAGATCCGGACAAAGGCGTGGTTAACAGAGATTCCTACTCTCACAACAAAGGAGCAAGTAGTTCCATTAGTGGCATTCAGAAGGACAAAGCACCCACTCCGAAACAGAACATTCCTTATGCTAGGCCAACCATCGACAAGTGTTTCCGTTGTCAAGGAACAGGTCACAAGTCGAATGTTTGTCCCAGTAGGAAGACGGTTGCATTGCTAGAAGAAGAGGAAGGCGACTTTATGGAGAATGAGGAGTATGAGGGAGTTGAATTTGCGGAAGAGTAATCTGCAGACAGAATCAACATTGTTTTACAGCGACTGTTGCTATCATCCAAAGAAGAGGGACAACGCAAGAATCTGTTTAGAACGCATTGTTCTATTCAGAACAAGGTGTACAATGTGATTGTTGACAATGGGAGCTCCGAGAATTTAGTTTCTCAAAAATTAGTGGCATATTTGAAACTACCCACGACTCGTCATGAGAAACCGTATGGTCTTGGATGGGTGAAGAAAGGATCTACAGTAGGGGTTAGTGAAACTTGCAAAATTCCTCTATCAATTGGTAATCATTATAAAGAGGAGATAATTTGTGACGTTTTGGATATGGATGTTTGCCATATTCTCCTTGGGAGACCATGTCAGTACGATAACGACATTACGTACCGAGGACGAGACAATATGGTCATGTTTACATGGGGGAATCATAAGATTGCAATGGCTCCTGTCAAGGATTTTGGTAGCATTGCAACAGAGAAGAAGTCAAACTTCCTCGTCATGTCGCATGATGATAAAGAACTTGACAAGGCTGTTAAGGAATCACAGTGTTTTTATCCGGTTGTGGTCAAGGGGTTGATGAGGGCCGTGACGGAGGAGACAGCAACTCCACGTGAGTTGTTAGAAATTTTGGAAGATTACAAGGAGTTAGTTGCTGAGGAACTACCTGAAAACCTGCCTCCTATGCGTGATATACAGCATCACATTGACTTGATCCAGGGTTCTAGTCTATCTAATCTTCCCCACTATCGAATGAGCCCTAAAGAGAATGAAATTGTACGGGAACAGATTGAAGATTTGCTGAAGAAAGGGTTAATCCGCGAGAGCATGAGCCCTTATGCTGTACCAGTTCTTCTCGTTCCAAATAAAGGTAATTAGTGGCGGATGTGTCTTGATTCTAGAGCCATCAACAATATCACAATCAAATACCGGTTTCCTATCTCTCGGTTGGAAGACATGCTTGATGAGTTGAATGGATCAAAGGTGTTTTCCAAAATAGATCTTCGAAGTGGGTACCATCAGATTCGAATTAGGCCTGGAGATGAATGGAAGACTGCTTTTAAGAGTAAAGACGGATTGTACGAGTGGTTAGTGATTCATTTTGGCTTGTCAAACGCACCTAGTACTTTCATGAGATTGATGAATCAGGTTCTCCGTCCTTTCATTGGGTCCTTTGTAGTAGTTTACTTCGATGATATTTTAATCTATAGCAAAGCCAAGGACGACCATTTAGAGCATGTACGGTAGGTGTTACAAGTCCTCCAAGAAAATCAGCTGTACGTGAATTTATAGAAATGCAGATTCTGCACAAGCCAGCTGCTGTTTTTGGGGTTTGTCGTTGGTGAAGAGGGGATTCAAGTAGATGAAGCCAAAGTGCGTGCAATAAAAGACTGGTCTGTTCCCAAAATCATAACTAAGGTACGCAGTTTTCATGGTTTGGCTACTTTCTACCGGAGATTTGTAAGAGACTTCAGTACTCTTACTGCACCTATTACCGAGTGCTTGAAGAAAGGGAAGTTTCGTTGGGGGCCAGAACAAGACGAGAGTTTTGCATTGATTAAGGAGAAGCTTTGTACTGCTCCTGTGTTAGCATTGCCGAATTTTGATAAGATATATCAAGTGGAATGCGATGCTAGTGGTGTAGGAATTGGTGCTGTGTTATCTCAGGAGAAAAGACCAATAGCTTTCTTTAGTGAAAAGCTAAGCGAAGCACGACAGAAATGGAGTACTTATGATCAAGAGTTCTATGCGGTATTTCAAGCTCTTCGACAATGGGAGCATTATCTGATTCCGCGAGAGTTTATTCTGTTCACTGACCACCAAGCTCTGAAGTTTCTTCACAGCCAGAAAGTGATAAATAAGATGCATGCTCGTTGGGTAAGTTTTCTGCAAAAAATTCCTTTCATTATTCAGCATAAGTCCGGAGCTCTTAACAAGGTAGCTGACGCTTTGAGTAGAAGGCTTCCTTGCTAACTACCTTAGCACATGAGATTGTGGGTTTCGAATTTTTGAAAGAGTTATATGAAAGTGATGTTGAATTCAAGGAATTATGGGACAAGTGCAACGGTAAGCATCCTTCTGCAGACTTCCATATTCGCGATGACTATCTTTTTAAAGGAGACAGACTGTGCATTCCTTGCTCGTCGTTACGAGAGAAGCTGATTCGAGAATTGCACAGTGGTGGTCTTAGTGGTCATTTGGGACGGGATAAGACAATTGCAAGCTTGGAGGAAAGGAACTATTGGTCGCACCTTAGGAAAGACGCTGGAGCTATTGTTCGGAGGTGTTTTGTTTGTCAGGTTTCTAAGGGACAATCTCAGAACACAGGTCTTTACATGTCGTTATCTGTTCCTGAAGATATCTGGCAGTACCTATCTATGGATTTTGTGTTGGGGTCGCCGAGGACGCAACGAGGTGTGGATTCTGTGTTTGTTGTTGTCGACAGGTTTTCCAAAATGACACACTTTATTGCTTGCAGAAAGACCGCATATGCAACTAACATAGCCAAATTGTTTTTTCGGGAAGTTGTGCGTCTCCATGGGGTTCCGAAGTCAATAGTTTCCGACAGGGATACTAAGTTTCTCAGTCACTTCTGGATTACATTATGGAGAATGTTTGGAACAAGTTTAAAACGAAGCTCTAAAGCTCATCCCCAGAGTGATGGGCAAACCGAAGTCACAAACAGGACGCTGGGTAACATGATTAGAAGTATTTGCGGTGATAAACCAAAACAGTGGGATTTAGCTCTACCGCAGGTCGAGTTCGCTTACAATAGTGTCGTACATTCCGCAACAGGGAAATCACCATTTACGTTGGTATATACCTCTGTCCCGAAGCATGTGGTTGATTTAGTTCCACTACCGAAAGCTCCTGGAGTTAGTGCATCAGCTGAAGCTATGGCTAAAGACATTTTGGACACTAAAGAAGCAGTCCGAGCTAGATTGGAAGCAACTGGGCAAAAAAACAAAAGGGCAGCAAATAAAAAACGGAGGCTCAAGGTTTTCAACGAAGGTGGTGAAGTAATGGTGTTTCTCAAGAAAGAAAGGTTTCCAGTCGGTACTTATCGTAATCTTCAGCCTCGCAAGTATGGTTCATTCAAGATTTTACGAAAGCTTAATGACAATGCTTATGTGGTGGATCTACCAGACGACATGAGCATTTCTCATACGTTTAATGTAGTGGACATCTATGAGTATCATGCCGATGGTGTTCTTTATCCAGATAAGAACTCGGGGACGAGTTCTTTGGAGGTGGAGGAGACTGATGCAGGAGACGGTCACAATACCTAATCTATTCTAGCTTGCAAGATATTTTTTAGATATTTCTTTTTTTTAGTATTTTCCTTTTCTAGTTAAGATTCTAGTAATTTTCCTTATTTCGATTCTAGTAATTTCCCTTATTTCTAAGAACTTCCTATTTTATGCTTTAGGGTTTCTAGGGTTTTCTCTATATAAAGAACCTTAGGTGCTATGTTTTAGAAACACGTTTTATCATCACTAATAATCAAAGTCTTCGAGTTTTCAAGATTTGTTTTTTTCTGGTGGATTCCAGAGTTTTTTCTTCAAGTTTGACACCCGCGAACTTGAACCTTCAATTCTAAGACCAACGTTTGTTGTCTTAGTGCATCCGACTACGTCAGAATGGATGAAAGTCAATTGAGAGGAGGCTAGCCATGCTAAAAGTGAAAGATTTGTTGTAAAATTTTATTATTCAAATAGTGTGATTTGACTTAAATGAGTCGATGGGTCTGTTGTAAAGTTATATGGCTCATATAGTAAATCTAGACACTAAACCGATTAAAATGGATGGATAAAAGTCAATTGTAAAAAGACCAAATGATATTTTGTTCGAGAAAAGAAGTAGTTAGCGAGGACCAAATCTTACATTATAAATAAAAATAAATCATACTAAAATATAAAACTTTTTTCATATTTGTATACGAAAAAGAATATGCAGTTAACATTTTTAACATCGTACAATAAAAATATAATTTGTAACCTAACAAAATAATTTTAGTGTTTTTTTTCCCGGAGTACGAATAACATTGCATTTTGTGGAAATTTTAGTGTTATTTTAGTTATTAGCGAACTTATTTCCTAGCAAGCATTCTAATTATTGAATTAAATTTCCAACATGTCAATATTCTAAAAGATATTTTACAAACTATATTGAAAATCAGTAATAACATCGCAATGAATGACACGATTTCAATCTAACACAACAAGATTCAATTCGGTGTGTTTTTTGGGTAGGTGATGCTAAATGCCTACCCACTTTCGGTTGGTATGACATGGACCGTTTATTTTATAGAAGCAAAAGATGCCATATTATTCGAGAGAATACAAGTTAGATTGCAAAATTTATGTCATATCTTCTTTTTATTTCATGGGTAAACCATTACTATAAGATAGACACCAAGGTCATTCAAGACAATAAAAAATGTTAGATTGGTACCTGCGTTATATGTAGATGGGTTATCGTAACTCTCATTTATTCATGTATTGACCATTCAAGACCATCATCATCACACATATTACACTTGCTGCAGGCCTTATAACTCTCATTTACTCACATAAATAAATTTATGGATTACTACCATATGTTACAAGCTTTATTTTATGGTTCGAATCTATTGATTTAATAATATGTAGGCAGTTTTACATTAGGTTTGTCAGCTAGATTTACGTATTATTTGTGTTTGTTCATTTAAATATATGTTATTGTTCAGTTGTGCCTCAGATACTTTATATATTAAACAATATTTATCAGGTGTGTTTATAACGAGGTTATTATATTGGGCCAGGCTAGAAATGTTACACATTTTGATAGATCTCTCACCCTACTCCCTTATTTTTTGAAACTGAAAGTTGAAATTCCAAAATTGCCCTTCCTCTCTCTAGATTTTGACATTTATGCCATTTTGTCTCCAAATCGGCCGAAACACTTAATCTATCCGATATTAGACTAGATCTACAAGCTTTGTAGTAACATCTACTAATCTAAACCCATTAATTCGAAAAAATTAGTTTTTTTTACCTAAACCTATAAAACCCACTTCGAAAAATCTTAAATCGGAGTATCTATGGACAAAGAAGAGATGGGCATTTCTCTGGAAGACTTACTGAACGAGGAGGAAGCTTACCGGATGGAGGTAAAGACCGAAAATAAGTTTTTTTAATTTCAGAGCTGTCGCACGCTGTTCGTGCGATGAACAGCTTTGTCATCGCACGAACAGCGCGCGACGGTCGCAGGCCCAAAATGCGACGGGCCCAACAGACCGTCGCATTTAAGGCCTGCGACGCTAGGCCAAAAATATGGCCCATATTTTTAGCCAGAGAGCCTCTGTCGCAGGCCCAAAATGAGACGCTCTTTTGTATCCGTCTCATTTTGGGCCTGCGACGGGACTTGAGACATGTCTCATTTTGGGCCTGCTACTGCAACTTGTATATATAAACTCATACTTTTCGATTGTATATTTTGCAGGAGGAACCTGCCCAGCCTCCATTTATGGATGCCGATTACAGTAAAATATTCACCACGGATAGATTATTCACTAAAGACGAATTAGATGCTTTCGTGGAAATTGAATCAAAGAAGATCCAGTTTGTGACAATAAGAAAACTCTACGATAGTGGGAAATGGGGAAGGACTCCTAGGTTAGAGTACGTTTGCGAGCGATACGGTGTATACGTATCTAAGGCAAAGCCGGACACTTTGAAAAAGAGGAAGACATCGCGAAGAAATGTAATTGTCCGTTTGCGCTAAAAGGTCATCCGATCGACGTACTAGCCATGAAATGGCGTTTGGAGGTGATAAACGGTACTCACAATCATGAACCCTACGTTCGCCTAGACGGTCATTCCCGCGCTTGTAGGCTAAAACTGGACGAAGAGGAACTAGTTCGCAGTTTGTCTCACCTAGGTTCGCGCCCTAGGGAGATTTACAGTGGTTTGAAACACCAATATCCGGAAAACATTTCGAACATGCGTGCTATCTACAATGTCCGCCAAAAACATCGGGACGCTGAACACGGGGGACAAACCCAAATGCAATATCTATTGACGAAGTTGAAGGAGAATGGATACTCGACGTGGGAGCGTTTGAAAGATGATACGAAGGTGATCACTGACTTTTTCTTCGCACATCCTACTAGCATAGACTTATTACGTACATTCCCGAACGTGTTATTCATGGATTGTACGTACAAGACGACTAGGTATAAGATGCCGTTGTTAGAGGTTGTTGGTTTTACGTCCACTTCCATCACATTCACCGTTGCGTACGTGTTTATGAGCGGAGAGAAGATTGGAAACTACGTATGGGCTTTGGAAACTCTTCGTGGTTTGATGATGGATAGCGTTTGCGCATTTCCATCCATTATTGTTACCGATCGTGAGTTAGCTCTCATGCGTGCGGTTGATAGAATTTTTCCCGGAACGCACCATTTGTTATGCACGTGGCACATTAGTAAGAACATCCTTGGGGCGGTTCGGAAGATATTGCACGATGATGCGGTAGCGAAACAATTTGTTGAATTTTACGGCTACGTTGCGGAGGCGAACACGTTTGAGAGTTACCAAAAGAATCTGGACACACTTAAGGAGATGTTCGCATCTAAACCGGAGTGCTTTGCGTACGTTATGGACTCGTGGATAACAAAATATGCTGACAAGTTCCTTGCGTACAAAACGAACACGATTAAGCATTATGGCCAAACAACTACAAATAGGTTAGTCCGTGTATCCTACTTTTCGTTGAGTTATTTTATTAAAGTTCAAGTATGTTGATAATTTATTACTTGTACTTATTAGGGCGGAGGGTGCACACTCGTCCCTAAAAAAATATCTTGGGACGAATCAATGCAACTTTGAGACTTTTTGGGAAAAAGTTCATAACTTGTTAACGAAGCAGCATGCGGGTATCGTCGAATCATTCGAGCGAAGTAAGTTTAGATCAATTCCCGGCTTCGATGGTGTTTTGACCAAAAATCTTAAAGGTCATGTGTCACATGCGGGGCTAAAGATACTGACGGTTGCTATTGTACGTGCTCGGAATATAGGAGTAGATCGGGTGGCATGTGGAGGTTGTTTCCTTAGGAAAACGCATGGTTTACCTTGTGCATGTGAAATTGCCTTTATAGCTAGAGAAGGTAGGTGCATCCCTTTAGAAGATGTGGATATTTTTTGGAAAAGATTAGATATTTTGCACAGGGATCCTACCTCTCGCGAAGAGGAATTGCAAAAAAAGATTTCCTTGATTGACAACTCCATTCGTAGTTTCCGCCCCGACCAACAAGACCACATTATCAATAAAGTAATGCAAATTTTGATGCCCGAGACAAGTCATATTCAAGATCCGAAAGAAGCGGTTAGAGCTAAAGGTAGACCAAAGGGAGGCGTTGATAAATCGACTAAACGGAACCCTAGTTCGTGGGAATATCCCATTGAACAAACCGCTAGTGCTAGTACTCCGGCTAACTCGGTAGGTAGTACACCCGTAAACACGTTAGGGAGCACGGCCGCATCCAAAGTGGCTCCCATCGTACCACCCAAACCTCCATTAGCAAAAAAGAAGGTTGGAAGGCCTAAGAAAATTGTTAAGGATGGGAAGTTAACATTGTATCCGGATTGCATCCCGACCTTTCTACACACTTACATTTCAAAGTTAGTTGACGTTCTTCCGGACGGACAATGCGGATATCGTTCCGTAGCGCATTCAATATACAACGACGAAAATAGATGGGAGGATGTTAGACGCGAGTTGTTGAAGGAGTTGCGGGACAACCGTGCATGTTGGTTGGATGTATATGGTTCGTAGAAGGTGTTTGACGATTTGATACAAAGGTTAGATTACTTCAAGCCCAATCCTAGTAGCCACTATTGGATGACATTTCCGGACATTGGACTAGTCATCGCGACAAGGTATCAATGCATGGTATACCATGTATCGCTCGCAGCCTCGTTAACGTATCTACCAATACGTGGAAAGCCACCCGTCAACAATTCGACGATCATAGAAGTTGGGATAGCTTTCGTGCATGGATGTCACTTTGTTAATGTAAGTATATGTCGTTTCCAATTTAAAATTGTTACGCTATCATTACTAATGCATTCGTTTATTATATTTCCTTGTAGATTACTACTCCACCCGATGGACCGTTGCCTCCATTATACCCGTGTTGGGCCGCTTACGCAACCGAAGAAGCGAATCAATGGGCGCATCCATACTACCGGCGGTTGAACAAATTTACACAGATAATGCCCGCAAGGAAAATCAACTTGAACGAAAAACCCCATGTCACAGATTTGACTAGAGACGAGGACGTTTCAAATGTTTGAAATGTTTTTGTGCGACATTTGTAGTTTAAGTTAGTTAGTTTTCCTAACATCTACTGTAACATATGTAATTTTTATGTACTTTTGATGTACTTTTGATGTACTTTTGATGTACTCTTGAAGTACTTTTGATGTAATTTTGATGTTCGATGATGTACATTTGATGTAATTTTGATGTAATTTTGATATAATATAGTTTACGGTGTTTTTGAAAGTTACAGAAATGTGTTTGACGATTTAAAGTTTAACGTAACTTTCATTAGAAACACATATCACATATCACATATCTATTTCTGTTTGAGTGTGAGTTTCAATTTAAGTATGAGTTTGTATTTCTGTTTGAGTGTGAGTTTCAATTTAAGTATGAGTTTGTATTTCTGTTTGAGTGTGAGTTTCATTTTAAGTATGAGTGTGTATTTCTGTTTGAGTGTGAGTTTCATTTTAAGTATGAGTGTGTATTTCTGTTTCATTATAATTTTGAGTGTGTATATCATTCAAAGTAATCAAACCGATTAAAATAAATTAAAAGCAGTCATACAATAAATTAAAATACAAAAATTAAAAGCAGTCATACAATTAACCCATTACAAAAATTAAAAGCATTCATAGAATTAACCGATTACAAAAATTAAAAGCAGTCATACAATTTACCGATTACCAAAATATAGTGTTGATGTCCAAAAAGCTAACAAAGTTATTCTGAGAATAATAATCAATGCCGTCGGTACCTCTCGGCGATCCTACACATCATGAGGGCGGACTCTAGAAGATCAGGGTGATCCAAAGTAGGTAGCGTAGGAGCAAACGCAACAATCTGCTCGTATCCTGAATAATCAGCACCACCCTCCGGCTCCACCCGAGGACCTCTCTCCGGCGCAGGACGACTGACGATGTACCATAGCCTTTTCCTCTCCCAAATGTAGTACATCGGGTCAGCACTCGGTCCACTACCACGGTACTCTGTGCTAAAAGGAGTGAACACGTGGCTTTCCCAATTCTGCCACAAGTGATCGTCCCACTTTAAGTCTGTGACCCACTTCTTCCCTACTTTTTTCGACTTAGGAGGGCGTATATCCTTAGGAATCAGCTGTACATACCCCATCTGTCGAATGACACGGTCTGGGTAGTACGCCGCAACCACGTCGAACGAAGCAAGGTTCAACTCAACATAAGTGATCTGCTGGAACGGAAAAGGGTCCCGTAAATGTATGAACGGGAGGAACAGGACCTGTAAATAGAATAATTTAGCCCATTTATATTAGTAAAAGTACTCATAATTAAAATAATTAAATTGAAAGAAAATGACTTACATCTGCCTCGGTGCAAGTCGCCAGTACGTGTCTCATCTGCATGCGCACCTCATGGGAGACACCAATCTTCCGCGGCGCATGTCGGCACATATGGGGCATGGATACGTCGTAACCCGGAAAAAGTGGAGCTCGAAGCTGAACAAAGTGTGCAAAAATCCACGACTCGAGCAACGCTAGAAACCCGCAAATGCCTCCCGTACCATGGAGAGATCCCTGACTAAGGGCGTGGTACAGCTGCGCTAAAACCAACTGGCCCCAGTTGTACATATGCAAACTCTGGTACTGGTTCACGAACTGGAGGTAATCTAATGGAATGCTGTTCCCGGTTTTGTTTGCGCAAATAGTGGTACCTAACAGATATAGTATGTAGGCACGGGTGGCATGATCTACCTGGTCATCAGTGATCCTCCTATCACTATACTGAGAACTACTAAAAGTAGTATGCAGCCACCCTAGCTTCACACTACCAGCATTCCTAAGGTTTTTACTCAGCTCCGATTGCCGCACACCTAGCATGGCAGCATAAGTAGCAAGCCTCTCAACATCATCGTCAAAGGGTATAGCTGTGAAGGACCTACCTACAACCGGTAGTCCAGTGATGACGTGGACATCGTCCAATGTGACTGTCATCTCCCCGAACGAGAAATGGAAAGAAGAAGTCTCCTCATGCCACCGCTCTAAGAATGCCTCCACCAAATGGAGGTTTGTATGCCAGCGGGTGAGTGCATCGACGAGTGGACCGAATATAGTATCCATCACCCTGGCCCGTACCCTGCTCTGCTTTGTAATGTCCCATCTCCGGAGACTGTCATACATAGCGAAGCATCGGAGAGTGACCCTATCCTGTAATATGTATAAAATATGTAAATTCGTAAAACAATAATAATTAAAAACATGTGTACAGAACACGTAAGAAAATTATAAAACAGTATAAAGGTGTAACACTTACATCTCCGTGATAGACGCTATAAGCCTCGTGCAGGGTGTAATCCGGGAAAAGTCCCGGAACATGCGACAGCACGGAATAAAAATCAACATCCTCACCCTCAGATGAGTGGAATGCTGCCTCTGGCGCGTGAGGTGCATCGTCCTCCGTATAGTCCGGTACATGAGATGCATCAGCCTCCATATACTGCGGTGCATCTACATCGTCGTCGTACTCCTCGTCAGGGGGATGCGACGTAGAAGCTGCCCCTGTGGTACCATCAGCAGGAGTAGGAATATAATCACCGCCACGACGGAGACGTCGCCGACTACGTGTTCCGGGAACATGTTCCTCGCTCGGAGCAGCCTCCTCGGCCTCGGCCTACGCTCTACCCGCTGCTGCTGCCTCCTCGGCATCGGCCCTAATTTTTTTGAACGGATTTTTTGCTTTAATCTTGAATCGAGGCATCCTGTAAATACAACGCAAAAAAATATGAATTAGAATGAAAAAAAAATGAATATAAAAAAAAAACAATTTGGGCCTGGTCGCAGGCCCAAAATGAGACCTCATTTGGGACTCGTCGCAGGCCCAAAATGAGACCTCATTTGGGCCTCGTCGCAGGCCCAAAATGAGACCTCATTTGGGCCTCGTCGCAGGCCCAAAATGAGACTGGGTTAAGGCCTCGTCTCATTTTGGCCGTGCGACGAAGACCCCTCTTCATCGCACGAACGGCCTGCGACGAGGGCCAACAGCAATGTCGAAACCCTAATGTCTACAACCCCAAAACAGCCTCATTTCTAACAAAACCAAGCACCAAAACGTAGATCCTAGCAGTACTAACAACAATATAACACTAATCTAACAAAACAACACCTAAAATCATACAAAAATCCAACTTTTGAAATCGAAACCACAAAAACTAAAAAACCTAGATTCGACAGTTTATACCGAATGAAATCAAAAACAAATTACACCATGATGTTCGTATCGTTTACCTTTACGTTTTCTTCGGTTTAGATTCTTCAAAAATCGAATTTCAGAAATGGGTCTTGAGAGGTTTCTAGAGAGAGAAGGAGAAAGAGAGGAAAAAAGTGGTGAGAGATCTATCAAACGCTTTTATACCTAGGTTTTCTGAAAAGGGTAAAATGGTCAAAATTTAGGTGCGAGATCTATCAATTAGGTATAAGATCTAGCGGTTTAAGATCTATAAAAATGTGTATTATTTCTAGCTTGGCCCTATTATATTTGGTACCGGAAAAAAACGTCAAGCACATAAGCGCCAATTACGTGTAATGCTGTTTGATGTATTATTTAACTGTAACAATGCAAAAATGATATTTAAACTTAGGGGGAAAAGTATTAGATCGCTTAGGTAAAAAGTGAATATAACTTATTATGGAAAATTGATTTATCTATAAATATAAAGTTTTTTTTATGTGTTTTATGTTACGAATTTAAAAAAAAATCATATTTTTGTTTTGATAAAGTTTTATATATACAATTTTATTAAAAATTATTGATCAATAGTTTCGATAAAAGATGTTTTTAATGCGATAAATATCAAATTGGAATTAAGTTTAAATTTAGTAGAAATAAGTGGTAGAAGCGACCGGAAAAAAATAGTATCTAAATACCAAATTTATCTTTAAACAAGTTGGAGCGATAAATAGAAATCGAAGATGTTTTAAACTATAACAAAATTATAGGTTAGAGGGTGGAACGTCAATAAAAAATAGTAGAAGAGTACAAAAAAAGCAAAAAAACGCAATACCTTGTAAGGTAGAGTGTAGTTTGTTCAAAAATTGAGACTCTTAGTTTTAATTATATTTAAAGTCAATGCGTTGAGTCACAAGCCATTATACGCTACGAACATGAGGCATTTCATGAGTAGTATTTATTTATTTTATTTTTTATTTTCTAGTAGTTGGTTTTTTCGTAGGAAAGATTCACAATTGGGTTCAAATTCGTAAGAAGTAAAAAATTTACTTTAAAAGTAGTTTCACATTGCATGTGGAGACGAAAGATGTTATTTTATCTCTGACAACTGTTGTTAACGAGATTTTAGCACCATATAAAATTGTAGATCCAATAGTCTTGACCAAGATGGTCGATGCTGAGATGATGGTTGAGGAACAGGTGCATAAGTGAGCAGCTACTACAGTAAAAAAAATATTTGCCCATTGACCAAGTGGTGTAAGTATTTGCCTAATTGGTTGGTTTGACTTGAACTGGAGTGTTGTCAACTCATTTTCCTTTGATGGATATGACAAGGAGACAGATGGAGCTCGACAATGATGTTTTTTTGTTGAATGTTTCTTGGAATTGAACTTTTTGGTGTTTTGCATCGGTGTTTAACACTTTTGCAATGTTGCATTAGGCTTTAGGACCCAATTATTCCAAATTTCGGATTTCGCTTGGGATGGTGGTCGAGACATTAGATAGTAGTCGTGAGTCGAACGAGTGGGTTGTCGAGAATGATATGTAGTTGGTCATTTAGATAAAAATACTGAAGCTTGCTTTAGTGGAGAAGGCTTTACTCCAACGCGTAGAAGTTTATAGGTGACCCAGAAGCTCGCGATAAGCCTAAATAGCTTATCGGACAGTTGTGCATTTACGTTTGCCAAAAAGGATCGTTGTCATGACTAAATGATATAATCGGTTGGTGTCACTCTCCAAAATTTTAGAAACCTGTGGGAGGTTGATCGCTTGACCCACGAGGCTGAGATGGAAGAGATTGAAGTTGTTGGAAAAATGGTTGCTCGAAATAAAGGTTGATTTCTTGAGGTTGCTTTAAGTTCCACCAAGAGTTTTTAAACTTGTACTTGGATTATTTATGGTCATACATATGTTAAGAGCTAATGAATGAAGGCATATCAACACTCATGAGACCAAGACTAACAATACCCAAAAAAGATTCGAGGGAGAGGATAAAGCAGCAGAAAGGGATGGTATCGTGCCTCGAAGTAATGTCGAGTTTGTTGACGATTCTCTTTGTCAAGCTGATATTGAGGTTTTAGATATAATTTCTCCTCTTAATGATATTGAAGCTCACAAGGTTGCTTTCCATGACAAAGAGGCTGGATATTAAAAGTAATTGATTTACTTTGTATTTTTATTATTTTCTTAGATTTTTGTTGTAGAGATCTCTCTTTAAGGTGGGTCATTTTTTGAGACAAATTTCCATACGGTCAATTTTTTATATATATTATGTTTTTTATGTAGCTTATTATTTATATTTTTGTAGTTTCTTTAAAAAGTTTTAAAGTATTGTTGGTTTTTTTGAGCTGAAGCCTTTGATCCTTATAATTACTCTCAGACTATATATTTCTTTAGTTGAGGTTATTTTCTATTATTTTTCAGTTTGGAGCTTCAGATCCATATAATTACTCTCAGAATTGGGATTATTTGGACTTTATTCTTACTCAATAAATGATTATTAAAAGGCAATGCATTTCCAGTTACTTTGTAAGAAATGTTTTTGAGCTACGTCAGTGTATTATATTAAAAATGAAGTTATCTTTAACGAGAAGGAAGGTAAACGTATTATCGTAGCTATGTTTGTCCAAACGTAGTGATAGATTCGAAATGCGAAGATCGGTTATGAGAGCTCGTAGGCTCCCTAAAGTGTCTCGAACTACATCTAGAGTCATCTGAAATACTTAAATTGTTGCGGGGGCGTGTGGATTCCCTATAGTGTTTAGGATTATCTTTAGAATCATCTCGAATAGTATAATTACTATAGGAGTGTGTGGACTCCATTGACTGTTTTTAACTATATTTACGTTTTTCCTGAACACTATAAATTATTGTGGGAATGTGATAACTCCCTAGAAAATTTTGAACAATATGTAGAATCATCTTGCCCACTAGGTTAGTTGCAAAAGTGCACAATTCATTATGGTGTTTAGAAATACATTTAGAATCACCCCAAATATATAATTAAATGGAAAAATTATTTTATTAATGCCATGTATCTCATTGAAATATTCTCATATCATTCGAGTAAGAAAGAGTGTATTTTAAAAAATAAAAATAAAAATATGTATATATTTACCAATGAGAGCTGAAAGTGCATGCCATCTCTTATAAACTGCATAGCTTTAGATGATCTACATTACATGGATAAGGAAGAGGTTTTCTCTCTTCATTCACTCGTCTATATGTCCTAAGTTGATCCTTAGCTACAACCATGTAAGGTCTCTCCCGATTTGGCTCGAGTTTTCCAAGTGCTTTGTCTTTAGTGTAGAGGAATATATGCCTGAGCACTTTATCGTCTATTTTGATTTGGAAATGGACTTTGGAGCCATGTCTACTTCTCATGATATTTTTGTAGTGCTTTGTTCATAGTTGATATTTTTTTATACTTATCCTTGATTAGGTCTAACTTAGATATTTTTATCTTTTGCATTCTTCATTTATCATAGTTAGATATCTTGAACGAAGACATAGCTCATTATGTGGGCATTATGGCTTCCAACCTATATACCATGGTGAAAGGAGTTTCGGTGACGGATATTCATTGAGTAGTTTGGTGAGACTATAAAACCTCCTATACTAAGTCTGGCCATTTTCTGGTTGCACCTTCTAAGACGAGTCAGATGGCTTCCGATATTATTCTGTTTATTATCTTCACTTGTTTGTTCACCTATTGATGAAAGGGTTAAGAAAACTTTTGTGTAATACCGCGACTCGAGAATTAGTCTATTGTCGCCAAGAGGTAATGTGTGCCTTATTAGGCCTTTGTCAAATGCCTTATATTGTCAAACCTCCACCTTTCAAATGGTATTTCCTTTAAGATCGTCTTCAGAGGAGCATTTGATATCTAAATAAAATTAGTACAGTATTGGCATGTGTCGTATCGCTTGACAAACTTTTTTGTGTTTGTCCGAATGGTTGGCTAGAATTATCCTGCTAGGAGAATATTCATTTGCAACATCTTGTAGCTGTGGTGAGAATTGTCCTCTACTTTATGAAGCTCTTCTAAAATAAATTTTAGTTCTCGATGTCTAATGCATTAGAAAAAAAAGGCTAGTGGGACCTTGCTGATATAATGTATATACTTGTCATACATATCTTGCTTCTTGGATCTTGATGCTCCTGGTTTTGGATTTTTCTTCTAGAAGTACACCTTATGTAAACTGAGCTTGATATCAGATATTTGGTCTTCTTTTACTTCTATGAGCATTATTTTAGTTGTTTGACCATCTGCTGGAGTTTTGTTATGTAGTTTTGATAATTGTTTCTCATGTAAAAACACCTTTGGTATTGAATCTACACAACCCAAAGAGGGAAGTGTGTCTTCCGTTGTGTATCATATCTTTAATACTTATTCAAATTTGACTTCTTCAAACAAGACTATTTGAAGATAAATCTTTTTCTTCGGCACCACATTATATATTTTTTTATTGTTTGGCTCAGGTATTGGTTCATCACAAGATAAAAGTTTATCAAGAGTTTTACTTTTCGAGGCCCATATATATAGGAAAGAATTAGTCTTATGATGGAGACTTCACACTTGACCTTTTTCTTGGAGGTCGTGAACCCAAACTTGATGGCTTAGTTTAGACAGTTTTTCGTAGGGGAAATCGATTTCACCTCTACAACAGAGCCCAATCTGTTTCTTTCTTTATCAGTCTGAAATTTTCATTTTGCTTCGGGATGCTATGAGAATGTAGAGGCCTCTCTTATTGGAATTTAGTTAAAAAGTTTTTAGAGCGTGAGCCTTGATAACAATGTCCACCTCAAACCTAATTCTGAAATCTCTTAACTTTATTAACAATCTAGTGAGTTTTTCTAATATTTTTTGTTTTTGAATACATTCTTAAGGCGAAATAAGGTCTGGAATATGATTACATGAGCCTGACGTAAGGTCTTATCTTCCTAGTTGTTACTACCACAACTAAAGAAAAAAATATGTATAAATATTATGTATTAACATTAATTGGGGACTTACTAACATAGTATATACCTCATAGTACATGAACTTATTGATCTTAGAAAATATTACATCGTATGTAGGGTTTCAGTAAGGGTGACCGAACTTTTTAAGTATTGTAAATAAGGGTTGGCGCTTTTTCGAAGAGACGGGGATGAATCGGTTTAGGGCTGCAAGCCTTCCTGCCAGAATCTCGACCTCTTTGATGTTGCATTCAGGACAGTCAAATTTTAAAATTATGAATGATCTATGTTTATCTTTTTCTCTCGCAAATTATTCGAAACATTTCCCTGACCTAATGTCGAATGTATACTTCTCATGATTTAACTTCAAATTTACCATTTGGAAATTTATGATATTCTTGGAAAGGTTTGCTAGATGTTCTGCATCTTTGTTAGTTGTGACTAACATGTCATCAATGTAGGCTTGTATGTTGTGTTTGACCTAACTTGGGAATGTTTGTTTTTACCAGCCACAAGTATACAACCTAAAATATTTTAGCCTGAAATGACATAACCTTATAACAATGTAGTTTACGCTCCATTATGAATATTTTATGATCTTGTTCATCCTTTTGTATTGGGATTTCATTGTAACCAGAGTATGCATTCATGAAAGATAGCATGCAATTTCATGAAGTGGTGTTCATTAGCTGATCAATGTGTAAAATAAGAAACGAAATTTTTGGACATGACTTGTTAGAATCTATGAATTTTACGTACATCTTCCATTAGTCATCTTTCTTCCTAACTAGGACTGGTTCGGTCATCTATATCGGGTAGAAAACATTTTTTATGTGACCTACTTGGTTGATTTGATCCACTTTGGCTACTATAGTTTTGATTTATTTTATAGAAAAATAATTTTTTAAAACTATTTTATATGTCGAAACCTACGATCCATAGAAATCTTGTGGCATATTAATTCGGTGGTCGTGCTAGTGTTGTTTTGAGCAACCTAAGAAAAGATGTCAATGTTCCAAAACTAAAATTATAGTAAGTAAGACTGGAAATTATTTGGCAGGTCTTTGTTGATGCGAAGAATTTTGATTGATTCTAGAGTTATATTATATAATTCGTCCTTCGGTTTGACCAGATGGAAACCTATGGTGGGTCATCCATGTTGTCGAGGATGAGTGGATCCCCAAGTAGTTTCTATTTTTTTAGTATCAGAGAGTCGGAATAGCACTCTCAGAACTTTTTGGTAGTTTTGGATTGTGTCGACATTGTTGTTGATGATATAGTGAAGACATTTCTGCATATTTGGGACTCTCGTAAGCATACAATTTAGAGAAGGTCTTCCAAAAATGGAATCATATGAGAAAAAACATCTACCATTATTAACAATCACTAAACATGCTTCATGTGCTCTAGTTGGTCCATAACCACCCTTAGCTTAAGATCATCCATGACCATGGTGTTTATATTGGTAAACCCAATAAAAACTCTCTTTGATAGTGCCATGATTGACACACCATGCATCTTCTCATAAGTGATCTTGAATAAGACGTTGGTCGAACTAATAGTGTCAACCATAATTTTTCTAACCTTTATATTTATGATATTATCCACAATTATAACTTTAGATCATATGTTGAGGCGACTCCTTAAAGGTTATCATCGTCAAAACTTATAACTTGATATGATTTCGTTAAAAATACGTCAAAATTTGACCCTACCCTAGAATTCGAGGTCTTTTACATACATTCTTTAGAGGAGCTAGCAATACTTTAAAATACAACGCACTCTACTACTGTTAGCAGAATATGTCATTTCATGGTCAATATAGTCATTAAATATCTACATGATGGTTATTTTTTTAGGGCTCTAAGAGGTTCGGCGACGAGATAGACATGTTGTTGCTCCATCCTCACTGGTGGTCGAGGCTCGAACCTGGCATATTTTTTGACAGATTTCACCAGTCTACCCTCACTGATAAGGTTCTACATATTTTTCTTCAAAACGAGACAATCTCAGTAATACCTTACATCGTTATGAAATTTACAGGTACTTATTTTGGTCATTCATATCATCAGTGTCCACATCCTCTCGGGAATTTGACTAAGTCTTTTACCATGTCGTAAATCACCTCCATGTTTTCTACTATATTTGTGTAAACCTCCCCCTCCCTTCACTACCCCATTCACTTTATTCTGATCTTCTGATGGTGTTGTTGTTAGTCAAATTGCTCATGAATTTTCCTTAAAGCTTTGACTTTATTGCTTAGGCTTCACAAAAGGCACAACCAAAGACTTAAAGGTCATTATTTGAGCCACTTTTAGAGGTTCACATACATTTTCTAAAACTTGGTATGGAAAGGAGTTTGTGACTCTCGTGAGACTCATGCATATTATCTCGTTGACTTCAATATGCTCATTCATTTGGGTCAGCAGATCACCAAAGTTCAGAGTCTTGTTTTTCATTTAATATCTGCTACAAGATTGGATCGTATTTCTTGCCTGCAAGCTACCTAGAACAATGGATCGTGGATATTTTCCAAGTTATTGTTGTATTAGACGAACCGTTGAATGTATTCTCGAAGATTCTCATTCGGTTCCTACTTGCAATTTAAAATATATTCATCATCTCATTTGATTACCTTAAAGCCAATCAACTAATATTGAAATTATGGAAATAACGTGTCCAAGTTGTGAATGCTACCAGATGGAAACTGGTTAAATTATTTTAGAGTGCTTCTTTTGAAATTCATGGAGAATACTCTAGAAATAAGCCTATCATTTTCTCTAAAACCAAGCATTTTATTTTTGAAATGATCAATGTGATGCTTATGGTCTATATTGTCATCATACTTGTCCATCTTTTAGTGATTCAACTTCGATGGCAGATCATCATGAATATATTCTAAAGACAGAGGAGAAGTAGCAAAGCTGAACTTAGTTTTGGAAAAAACATAACCAAGATAAGCCAGGTTCTCCAGTCTAGTAAGGTTATACACCATTTACAGTGGTTGGCTACATCATGGTTGGACCATAAAAAGGGAAGGCATGGTTTCCCATAATCGTTAGATGGTAGTTTTGTAGACCCAACATGGGTATTGGATCGATGTTCTAGAGACTTTATTAGCCCATAGGTTGAGTCACGTGATGATTTTGAGTATTTGGTTTATTTTCATGCCGGATAGGCTCGGACGTTTAGCACATTCCTCTTCTTTCCTCTGTGATAATGAGATGAATGAGTTCTTCTCCTTCAAAAAGATCTGAAATAATCACGACATAAGTGGTATTTCCTAGAGTTGTTGGTAGACTCGCGATCGAAGTGTTGCTTGCACTTTCTAGCCTTTATTTTTTCAGCACTGGAGCAGTGATAGGTGCGATCACTCCTACAAGGAGGCTGGTGGCAGTGTAAGAGCATAAGGTTCATCTTTTTCTTTTGAATATTCATCGTTCTTAGGATGGTGAATGACAAGAGCGCAAAGTATGTTGACACACTTGGCGCAGGTCCGCAACAAATGGCGAATCATCTTCATCTTTGTAAGATGAGATTCTCTCAGCTCATCCATTTATTGTTAGATGTCAACGATGAGAACTGAATGGTCTTCTTTCACGTGGATCTCTTCTTGACGCTCATTGAAGAAACAAATATTTGTTATTTTGTATTTTCTATAAACTTGTAAAGTTATATGAACGTGTTTCGGGAGGTTACAAAGAACTGACTCTTAATATGACCTCAGTTTCCCACATATGGTGATAATTTGGTGATGTATTTTAGCTCTGGTAGAAAATAATTTACATAATGATAAATGTCATTAGAGTTATGGTAAAAAAATAAGGTCTAAATTCCAAACTTATTATGGAATAAATATTAGACGTGATAAATGAAAGAGGGAGAGGTGTCGAAAAATAGTGAAATAATGGTGTCGAATGATAGAAGTAATGGGGTGTTGAACGTATTGACAATTAGTTTTAGAAAAGGATACATAAGTGGATTACATGGACATAATAAATAAGGATAGTAAAAGAGAGAAAGAATGGTACTTGGTGAAAAAATAATAGTAATGAATAAATAAAGAATATAATCCGCTCTAAAAATATTCTTCAAAATTTAATACCGTCAACACTAAAAGCTTCAGTTTTATTTATAGGGAACGCTATAAATCTTTAATATGTCTAACGATATATTACCTAAAATCTTACCAATTATTATTTGAACTCTAAAACCATTGTTAATTTCTACTCGAAGATATAAGTTTTATTTATATTCCTAAACCTCGTAATCTAAGGTTGCGTTTTATAATTTTACAAAAATATATAGTACATGCATTATTATTATTTTAATCATAAATTTTTATAAATTAATGATAGGTTATATTGGTTTAATTTAGGTGTGAGCAAAGTTCATATCTGTTAGACATGGGAATGATCAGTAGTATAAAAATAAGAATATATCTCAAGTATTATGACCCCTTTTAGAAGTGAACAAAAAACAAATTCGTGTGGACCTTCGGACCCAAAGCGGATAATACCATATTAGTGCGGAGATCGGTTTGTTTATACTTATATACGAAAACAGATATGTTATACCCATATTCCTAAAAAATGGTACTTGAGCTTCAGGCTCATACAAAATATAATGCGGAGTATCGAACATTGTAGACCAGTCATGCATGCTCAAGGTGAAATATTTGTTGTAAATCTCTACGAGTCATACACGTGGTCTGATTATAGTGAGTAGATAAACATGTAGTGCATTTATGGCGCATTTGGTGCACAGCGTGATTAAAGTGGACGAATGAGAGTCAATTGAAAGGAGATTAAAGTGGTATTTTATTTGAGTGGAGGATTTGTTAGGTGCGATCAAAGTTCCACTTCTATTAGACTTGTGAATGATAATGTTATATAAGTATGAACATATATCAGTTAGTATAAGATATTTTGAAAGTAGAGCAAAAACAAAACGGTACAGACCTTCAGATCCAAAATAAATAATATCATACTCGTGCTGAAATCGGATTTTAACCATAAGTCTTTTAGTATGTCTAGTTATACTGAAAACTTATCTATTATGTTATTAGATTAAATGATAGAATTGGCGTTAGCGTTCATATTAATAGTTATTCCGATATAGGTCGGGATTTAGCAAAAAGTTTGGACTATTAACATGTTTGGTTATTAATTTAAATACTACCCACCACACTCAACGATTGTCGACTTAAATATTCATACATTTTTGTGTAAAAGTTGTATCGCCTCCAACAAATCTGCTTATCCGTGAAAATCTGTTCAACTTAGAATCGATCCAAGAGAATATAAAAAATCATTTTTTTTTAGGTACGGTGGATCTACTATCTTACTAATATTGAATAATTTTTTGTTAAGTGGTTTATCAAAATTTTCCTTGAAACATTTTTCTTTTTATTATTTGTATTTTGTTATATTGTGTTTCATTCTTAGATTTATTTATTTATATTTATATTAGCCCTTTTCTAATAAAATTTCACTCTGATTTTCATTGCATGCCTTGAAAATAATTTTAATATTAATCGTACAAAACTATTGCGGCTCTAAAACCATTGTTAAGTTTTAGTAATTAAAAACATATACCGAATCACATCAAAATAAATTATTTATAACTCAAACCTCGTAAGCTAAAAGTTACGTTTTATAATTTTGTGAAAAGCATGTCGTACATTTATTATTCTTTTCTAATCATATATTTTTATAAATTAATGAGAGTTGATATTCGTACGATTTGATCCTAACAGACCAAATGTATTTAGGTATTGTCCGTTGGCTAACCAGCATCATCAACCAACCATATAACTTTAATATAACCTGTCGTATCAAATTGTATTTCAATATTTATTATTGTTAGAGATACTTTGTGATACCGCCATACAGGTAATCATTTTATTTTTTATATTTTATTTTTAGCATTTTATACATTTGGAAATAGTACCCCAAAAAAATAACAGGAGTTGAATTTTTCAAAGCCTTAATATATGCTGGATGTTATTGGATAAAGTGGCTAAATTTATCGTCTAGTCCAATTTAGGAGAAAAGTATTGAAGTTGTTTAGACGATGTAAAATAAAAATAAAAAGTAAAAATAAATACAAGTCATTCATCCATAAATGAACAGACATAGAAAAAAGTAAATATTTGATGAGATAAAAAAAAAATAGAATAGAGTCAGAATCACATGGCTAGGTTTTAATAAAACTTTCTTCTTTTTATTTTTATTACACACCATGCCTAGCTGTAAAATATAATTATAAGAATTTTACACTAAAAAAAGCCCAACTTTTTATAGCTTTTTCACACACAAAAAAAATCAAAAGAAATTGAACATAAAAGAACTGACTTTTGCAGTAGAGTAGACCAAGTAAACTTAGGTTCCAATCTAACCCCACATTACTTCATATGCTTACCACCTATCTTAAGTTTAAACAAACAATTAATAAAAATGGTTAGAATTATAAAAGGTCCCCAAACTTTTATTCTTTTTCCAAATCTAAGTCTTGTAGGAGAATAAGAATGATATACAAGGAATGTGCTCTTGTATAAAAGTGTCAAACCCTAAGTGCATAACTCATTCTAGTTGAGGGGTACTTTATGTTATTTAACCATATAAAGATGTTAAAATGCTTTTTTAAAGCTTTGAAGGTGAAGAAAACCCCACCAAGAAGCTTTCTAGTTATGATATCCCACTTGGGAGACAGTGAATAAGAAATGTCCAAAGGCAACACTTCAAAGATATTTTGAAAGGACAAAAGAGAAAAACAAATACTTATTGCAAGAATTTATATAGGATCTGTTTGCTTCCTTGTCAATCTTGACTAGGAATGATAATCTGATTAGTTAAAATTTAACGATAAGTAGTGTTGATTTGGATTCGATCTAGATTCGGATGTATGTGTTCGAATTTAGATCTGGTTGTATTTAATTTGCCTTGCAACATTCTATACAAGTACCAATAAGTAAACAAATAGTAGTAGCTCATTTTGTAGTGAGAAATAGAATGAATGTCCTGTATCCAAGAATGTTCTTGAAGATATAGATAAAATGGAAGATTTTCATATATACTTTCATAAGCATTTCTTACAAAAGATGAGTTAGAAACAGGATATTTCATCCCAAAACCCAGAAAATCATCTTCTACGATAATATAAAATAAAAAAAGCCACACTAAAAACTAACACAAGCTCAGATTAACTAGACACTTAAAAGAGTTAACTCTATCAAATTAGTAGAATCATTGGAGGTTGATAATTCTCTGCTGTGCTATACCAAAAGCTTGACTCACCTTCCTTGAAAATACGGAAGGTAAACGATAAAAAAACAACTAATCGTCCATTATGCTCGAATCCCTACGTGGAAAAAGCCGAGCTCCAACGCCGTTGTTGGTTTCTGCCTTTGTCGATAAGTATAAATATTCGTACAAGCCTAGATCAAGGCTTGTGAATAATTATACTCTATTTACGATGACGATTAGTAGAGAAAACACAAGAATGAATTCTGGCCCTCACTCCTAGTATGTAGTTTCTAATGAATTAGTTAATTAAGATGAGTTACCGGTATAAACAATCGTTAGATTTCCATCTTCCAGAACAAATTCTCCGTGCTTTCTTTCTCCAATGCGGCAACTTTGGCTCGATGAGATGCTGAGGAAACAGAAGTTTTATTATTGCTTCCCTCTTGATGGAACTCGCACGATTCGGTTACGGAGCTTGATCGTAAATCTGCAGGAGGGATAAAACAGTCCATCGAAAGACCAGGGACGTTAAATGCAACTTCTTCGATAGTCCATGCTTCTTCCATTTTTGTTTTGGTGTAGCTCATTGCCACCTCACCGAATCTAAAAAGGGTCACAACGGATCGGCCTGAGTGTGCGATCATTATCCCCTCGACCGGCTTGTAATCATTAAGGAAAGAATTGATAGTAGTTTCCCAGTAAACTGCATCCCCACCGTTGGATTGGATTCGGGTCAGAAGTGAATCCTCAATCTGGCTAAGAAGTCCGGTTTTTTGGCTGAAGTAACCAAATAATACATGCCTTATGATCTCAGCTGCACCTTCACTTCTTGCCTTCAGTGTTTGAGGATTAGCACATAACTTCAGAATGAAGCAATCCTCGCCGTTAACCTTTTTCTCACCGATACATCTTGCATTGGTGAACATACTGGCTGTAGATCTGGGATCAAGACCCTAAAAACATAAAAAACAAACCCTTTTGAGTACTTCAGTTTTTTTTAACCCGATTTTAGTAACTAAGCATATTTATCAAGAACATTAACCTGAAGTGCACGGCGAAGAGGTCTAACGGGTCCTTTAGCCGAGTGAGCACCAAGCCAAGGTGTGTGTCTCCATACAAGCTTGCCATTGCAGCCCGCATGAACCTTACTGCCACCAACTGCGAGTTCAACATACCACATGTCTGGATTCATTTGCCACAACACAAACCCACCAGTTTCCGCTTTCGAGATGTTTCTGCTCCTAACTGTTTTATTTGCCGTTTCAAACTCAGAAGCTACCATCTTCACCTTGCCCATTGCGTATGAATTCCTAATCGAGTTCTGCAGTTTTTGACCACCTGAAGCTGCTGTGTACTGCTGCAATATGTATTGAGCTGATGAAGTCTCCTGCATTAGAGTAACTTAAGAAAATTACAAAGATACTCTATTTTTTACTAAAATCTCCCAACAACTATAGCAAAGTGATAGTTTTTACATTTATACAAAAAATCTTATATCAATAGTGAAGCTAACTACAGTCAGCTAGAGATCTAAGATTGGGTAACACAACTAAAAGTAAAAAAAAATGCAAATGCTACATATATGGGTTGTAACGAGTTTACTGGAGTGAAAAAAAAAATTGAAGAAAGAATCTTACTAAGTATTATTTTCTAGGGAGAATATATATGTTTTTCTCACTAACCAAACAGACAGTCAAACAAATACTAAAAAATAAAAAAACCAGACAATAGAAATCATTTTTTATTAAAATAAATCAATCACTAGACTAAAAAAATGCTTAAAAATTAGATTTTCAGAGAAAATTCAAGGAAATGCAGAAACATCAAGCTAAAGCGAGTTCAACTGTGATTCTTCGATTAGTATTGATAATGATCATACGTTTATGTGTGTATATATATATATATATATATATAGAGAGAGAGAGAGAGAAGGAGACTGACAATAGGAGTGTCTTTGATGCAAAGATGAGGAAGAGGATCCATCGAGCTGACATGGATAGCAGCAAGAGGAGCACCCATGACTCCAAGCAACAACCTCAGATCAGAGCTTTTGTACGCCATCGCCGTTACAGAGGGAGCTCGAGACAACTGCCGACTAACCCAATGTCCTACTCCCGACCCGACCCGTTTCGACTCCCCAACCTCACCTCCATCCGGATCCGGACCTTCGATTAAAGGCGCCAACACCATTCCCACTGGTCTTAAGCTCCCGGATCTCCCGATCAACTGCTCCGGCTGTGCTACATAGTAGTTATAACTATTCACGTTATTACTACTTCCATTGCTACTCTTCTTCCTCCGGAGCAGCGTCGAGATCGGAGAACTCGATCGCGCTGGACTATTTGCACGAGAACGCGCCGGCGATAAACCACGAACCACTTCGTCTTTGAGAGCCGAGAAAAAACCTTGTTTCTTTTCCATTTCCTTAGCTTCCAAACAAAACCAAACCTTACGAAGAATAAAAAGAGCTAGAGAAAAAGCTAGAGAGAAAGAAGAAGAAAAGAAAGAAGAAGGTTTAGGTTTGTAGAGATTGAAAAGAAGAGCTAGAGAGTGAGTTCCTCTTCATAGAGAGAGAGAGATGGAGAGAGGGTAGTAAAAGACAATGAGTATGAATTGGAAACGTTGAAACCGTCGAAGAAGAGTGTGTGACCTTTTAACAGTAGAGAGAGAAAGAGAGAAGAAAAAAGAAAAAGCGAGTCTTAGAGAGAGAAAGGTGGTGTATTGTTACCATTTTGGGGTATCATATACGGCCAGGATTGGCGCGTACCTCTAAAATAGCGCGTGAAAGTAAAAGTATCTCTCGGGTGAAATATCGAATCGTTTGGCAGCAGTAGCAGCAGCATAAATAACAGCCGTGTTACGTGGAGAAATTAGAAAAGTTGTTAAGTTAAATTTATATACAACTAAAAATTGTTAAAACGGTTTGACTGAACCGGCGGGTTTTGAAACTAACTCGGTCCGGTTCGAGTTATTATAAAAATAGTATATTATATATAATAAGAGAGCGCAAATGAAATAGCTGTAAAGCAATTAAAATACTTAGACAATAGACAGTCGATTAGGATTAGGATAATGATTTACATTTATGCCCTTGTGGTAGGCAGCCAATAGTGTGGTTTGCATGGAAATGACACGTGGGAAGGGAATCATGTAGGAAAAAAGCATAGGGGCCTAACCTAAGTATTGTGTGGGTCCTGGTTTTAGTTATTGCAGCCCTGCAGTCTAGTCTAGTTTTACTAGTCGTATTTACCAAACGGTTATGAGAAAGAATTCACATGTTTCTCTAGAAACTATCGAGAATCATTGTGACCAACCAATTCTACTCAACACACTCTTTGTTAACTAAATATTTTGAACAACAAAACATATTCAAATGGACAACGGATCTAACTCACGCACGAAAAGAAGAAGAGTATGTAATATATATATGTATAGTATACTATTTTGGGCTAGGTTGAGCTCAAAGTTTCTGTTTAAGCCACTCATCTCATCTTTAATTATAACATTATGTTCGGTGACCAAACAATTTTACTCACAAACATTTTGTGAAATATCTAAAACTAATATGATGAACAAAACATTCAATCAATTTGACAAGTGATCTAACTCACCGGCAAAAACACACACAAAAGAGAGTGTATTGTGTAGGTTTGATATACATCTATATTTATATGTTTGGGGTTATTAGTATTTGTATGTTTTGTATTCATTTTTATTTTTCCAAAAACATCAAATTATTTTTATGTTTTTCACTTTTTTACTATTTATTGTTAAATATATTTTGGGTTTTGTTTACTTATTCACATATCCAAATATATAAATATAAACCATAAACATTTATTATTGGAGTTAGCGTTAATGTGAATTATTGAAAAAATATTTTTTATATTATATTTTTGATATGCAAATGACGGAATAAACAAAAATATTTTATAAATTTAAAGTTGATGTATGAAGCGGATGATGTAAAAATATTTTTGGAATTTTACGCCGTCCTAATCGAAACAAACGGTTTGTAAGAGTTTAACACATGACTTTTAGCAATGAATGAGCTATATTATAGATTTCCAAAGATTTAAATTATATTATCAATTTTTAAGATATCATTTTATGATGACAAATTTCCTACTTATTTGATAAACAAGTTTAAAACATATAGACAATACAACTACAAGTCAGTAGCTTATTTCTCTTAATGAACTAACATTATTTGGTTTACACGTATTTAATTTTGATAATCATTTTTTGTTTGTAATTTACCGTGCCGATTGTGTTCATGCCAGTCTAAAACACTACATCGGTCTATATTAAGTGAATTGTATTTATTTATTTGGATAAAAGTTCATGAATTGTTCGATATTCAATATTTGATGATTTTTGAATCATTTGAGAGAAGTAAGTTTAGTGTTTCAATAAAATGTGTGTGCGTGTATAGTCACATAAGAGGTAACATATTTCGTAAGACATTAGATTTGTTGATGGTTAATTAGAAACGAGCTAAAGATATTAGCATTGATAGGGTAGTACATGGTTGCATTGTTAGAAAAACGCACGGGTTGTCTTGCGCATGTGAAATAGACATGATAGAAAGAGAGCATAGGTACATTAAAAAATTGAATGTGATATATTTGAGATTATATACATCGCTCCGCCAGATAAAACCATGACTGAAGATGATTCACAATAATAAAAAAATGGGATAATAGATAATTATATTTGTGGTTACAAACCCAAAATGCAAGATCATATTACTAATAAGGTAATGCAAATGTTTAATCCTAAAAGAAGTCGTATGGTACCACCGAAAGAACCGGTGAATACTAAAGGTATAAAAAGAACAGTTTGGATAAATTGACTAAACCGAAAAAAAATGAGCATGCCAATGAGGAAACGGAGAGTATTCATACGTAGGGTAAGTGAGGTAACACGAAAGCAAAATAAACACATTTTTTGTACAAAAAATTATGAAGAGTAAAACAAACACTCCAAAGCAATAGTCTTTGACCATAGTGTGGAACATAAGGGTATGATTATAGTTGGGCTTAAGTCCAATCCCTAATTGCACTTCATATATAAAGAGGATAACTAATATATTTTTCTTCGATCACTTAACCTAAAGAAAATTGGGTCTCTCTACTGGTTATAAGATTTATGCAAATATTTTCTTCATTTTTGTCTTCTTCATCTCTTTCTTCAAGATTCAAATACCTAGATTCTCATTGAAGATTCAATATTGGGAGATCATTAGTTGTATCAATAAACTAACAGAATTTGTAAAGAACAATATTACATGGAAAATAGCTAAGATGTTTACAATATCATGTAAATATTTATTTCACATTATTATGCATTAATATTTCTGATTTGTAATACAGTTATATGAGTTTGAACGATTCAAACTTCTAAAAAATAATATTAAAGTAGTTATTTCATAAGTTGTAATCAAACTTGTTGTTGTAAAAAATATGGCGGAGATAGTTTGTTTAAAAAGTTTCGTTGTTGGTCATTATTTTGTATGAGATACCAAAATATCTAAGCATTAGCCATACATTTATAAAGATAAGATTGAGATTGAGGGTGATATCGAAATCGTAATTATTGGTTGTTTCATGTATGAGTTTTCATTTTACACCGAGAAAAAATTTGTTATTTGTTAAAAATAAAAAATAAACACACTGGAGACAATGAATAAAAAAATATTTAGTAACTAGAAACAAAAAAAACTTTAAAATTTTGAGGATTTATTCTCATGCAAGGAGTTTTTGGAAGTGTTCTTAATTTTCAGAATATGTGAAGTATTTTCTAACTTAGAATACACATACGATCCACATGATTATTTTAGTACAAAATGCATCTCACGAGTTTGGAAACTTACTCATATTCATCATCTCAATAACTTTTTGAGATGTTCGACGTGAAATGTTATGTATTTTCTTGTAAATTTTCTTCTTAATATTATTAGTAAATATTTCATGTACAACGACAATGTCTCAAGTCAAATGTCATAAGTAAAGTAATGTAAAATCTAGACAAGAAGGTTAATCATCATAAATATGATTAATTTTTAATATTAGTGAATGCAAAGTCAAAAGTGCAAACAATCAACACAAATTTACAGAATAGCATCTGACTCATTTTGGATTGAGTATTTAACTAAATATATCAATGTATAATATGTTGTATAGGTCATATATAAAAATTCTAATTCAAAAAATATATTTATACATTAAATAGATGAAAGTTAAAACATATAGTTTTGAGAAAAAAAATAAAAACAAAAAACGAGATTTTAAATTCAAATACATAAATGTTGTTTATAAATTTATATTATTAGGATAATAAATATCTTAGATGGTATTGTGAAGGTTTTTGTTATAACATTATTTTATTCATAAGCTAATAAATAAGTTTTTATTATAATAAAAATATCATGTAATATTAACTATTGTGAGAGTATTACAATATCGTCTTATGGAATAATGTATAATATGAAGAATGCAACTTATAGTTTGTTTGACAAATTAATAAACATATATTAAAAATGTTATATATAATTTAATATTAAACTAAAACTATTTAGGTGACTATGACAAAATTAGTAGATTATCAAGATTGATAAACATGTTATTAAGATTTTGAATAATATATATGAATAAGTTTTATTGTAGGAGATTGTGTGTCCTTGAAGATATATTTTATTAAAAATAACATTTGAATGAAAAATAATAAATGGTAAAGATATATCGGACTAAAAATGATATTTGAGTATGATAGAGTCGGATTTTATTAGAGGTCCAAAGAATAAAGTGGTTTTGATTTCTTTTAGAGGATAGTTTAGACATGTCAAGTAAGTTGTATGTCTAGGGATGACAATGGGTCATCCGCGGGTCGGGTTCGGGTCGGCCCGTCCGAGTCTGATTTTTGGACACTCGAACCCGAACCCTGCCCGACCTACTTCCGGACTTGTATCTTCAAACTCGAGCTTGTTCGTTCGTGTCCGTCGGCCAACCCGGCCCGATCCGCGGACATTAATTTTAATATTTTTTGATTTATTTTAAATATATTAATTTATTTTTATATATATTATTGTTATTATATATTAAAATTATTTATTTTTATAATTTTTGGACCGGGTCGGACAAACTAGAAACCCAAACCCGGCCCGACCCGGTTGCGGGTTACAATTTCTTAACCCGGACCCGGTCCTCTCTATGTTCGGACCGGACAAAACCCGGACAGACCAGATCGGGTCGGACTGGGTCGGACCGGACAACACTCAGACTAATATTGTAAGCTCAGTGCCTACTTCACTTAATATTGAGCATTTAAAGCCTACAAAACTGACTTTCCATGACTGAACCAATTAGCTCATGAACCTAAAACTAATCAATACGTATTCAAAAGTACATCATTTAAGAGGATGAAACATTTTTCTCTCTACACATTCAACGCAAACACCTTAATTATATTTCTATGATTAACACCCAACAATCCAAATTAATGTCAATACCCTTGAATCATGAACTATATACACCATAGTAAATAATATCAAATATTAAATATGTAGATCAATTCAAAATCTTAAAAATATATACAAGAAAATGACGTAAAATCAATTATGTTACCAATCTTTGTAGTAACATTTTTTTATGCTATAATTTTAAATAAATATAAATATAGTAAAATTTAAATCTATATAAAAAATCCAAATCTATGACTTAAGTAGACAAATTATTGTTCAAAATATTTGTAATAAAAAAAATTATTATGAATATTGAAAATCGACTATATATATTCTTTATATCAAAATAAATTAAGAAGTTATATACAATTTAACGCAATTCATTATATATTGTGTTATTATGGTATATTTGGACTTTTGGTCTTTTGGCATTTTTAGGTTATATATGGAAATATTTTTCATTCAAATCATTTTTCATTTACTTTATATTTTCTTATTTAGTTTTATTTCATAAAAAATAACAACACGATTTGATCATTTTATATTGCATATTTTGTAATATTTACCTATATAAACTACCATAACTCGTGTTACTTGAGTACATTGTGTGATATAATACATGAATCATCTATTGTATCAGGGATGAACAAACTCACATTTTTGAATGATTGACTATAGAAAATGAAGATGAAGTATATCTTGTATTGCAAAAAATTATATGATTTTATTACAAGTGAGCACAATCACGAGAAGTATATTGTTTATGAGCGGTATGTATTATATCAACCAATCATTAGAGCGATTTGACAATGTATGATGTGGATAATTTATAGTCGGAGGGTGTTTTGGGTAGTTTATGAATTGAGTATTAACTTTTAAGTACTGAGTAGAGAGATAAGAAAGGTGTATGCTTGTATTTAATATCTCTTGAAAAAAATTCAACTTATTAAATGAAGTTGGTTTTGGTATTTATACTGATTTTGTGACCTATGGGCCTTCCGGGTCGGGCCCTGGATTTTGGTCAATCTTTTACGCCCAAACCCTAAACGGTGTTAGCATGCAACTGAGTTATATTTGAATTAGTCGGAGTGTTCATAATATGCTTGGTGTAAAATTGGTCCGAAACTACCGTTCCGGATTAGGTAGTAGTGCCCTCCAAAAATATCCGACCCAATCGTATTAGTCTCAATATCATTCAAAATTCCTTGACAAACTGATGTAAACAAAGTTTCACTCATGACAAGAATGTGAAGTTGCAATAAAAAGATGGATGAAGTGTGGTAGATCACTTCAATTACTTTCAATGGATCATTAATAAACACAAGGTCGTTGGAATCATCTTATACAATGATATATTAGTTTTACTTATGTTTAGTTCTTTTCAAGCTAGTTAGAATACATCATTCATGTATTTGAGTAACTCTATTCAAAATATTTTTATAGGTACATCTCAAACAAAAAAAGTTTGAAAAAAATATCTCAACTCATCGTCTCATTCAACTATAAAATTTATTGAGACTCGATGATGAAACATAACCCATTTATTAACATATCAATATAGGTACAAGTCCAAGGGGAATATCCAAATCAAAGGCAGTAACAAACTTTAATCGTTTTTATTATAAGAAGATGGTCAGAAGTAGAACAAATGTAACAAATTTAAGCACGACCGGACACAAGAAAAGTATGTCAATATATTTGAAAAGTCCAAATAGAGAGGAATAAGACAATACTTCAACTATTGCTACCACTAAATATATATTATCTTATGGTGATGACAGTTGCTTAAATTCTGCTTGTGAAGAATGTTTATGGGTTGTTGAATCTGGTGTTTTATTTTATCTTTTTTTATTTTTTATTTTTTCTTATCTTACACACATAATGACTTCAGTCACGTAATGAATGATAAATAATGTTTCTCTAAAATTATTGGTAATGAGTCCGGAATTCGTCACCACTGCCCACTTAGAAAACCGAACAGGGGTAATTCGGACAGTATTTGCCCACAAATTTATCCGAACATGACAAAAGTACTAAACACTAAACACCTTTTAACTAAGGTAGGTGCTAACCTACTTAAAAACTAATGGGTCTTTAAACTCGACCCGGTTTCATAACTTGACCCGAAAGGCCATAAGTCCATAATTAAGGGTATAAATACCTAACCACTTTCATTAATGAGGGTAATGAATATTTAATACAGTCATGCAACTTAAATCTCTCACTACAAAACACCCAAACATTTAATACCCTTGAAGTTCCCTAAAACACTTGACCAAATTACCCTTAGTTCAAAATAATCATCACCAAATTGGTGACCATATTAGGAGAATAAGGTGCCTGAATCTAGCATTCAAAACCATCAAGAAAAATCAGTTCGGATGAATCCGGACGAGCAAGCAGTGCCACCACCTTTGATAGAAGTGGTGGGAGAAAACGATAAGTACACGATCGAAGAACGAGACAAGCTGAAAGCTGAAATAGAAGCCTTGAGAGTTGTTAAGAAGACAGAGTTAGGTTTGAAGGAAAAATCAAAAGTGTCAACCATTCACCACACTGACAATAGAAGGGAGAATGACCCATCAACAAAGACTCATATGAGCACTAAAAAGACCCATGTCAGCTCCAAAACGTTTCACCGGTCTAAACCGGTGGAAAGCTCAGAGTCTGAGTCCTTTAGTAGCTCCTCGAATTAGGATGGACTCGAGGAGTCTCTGTCATCCAGCAGTGATGAAGGCAGATCTAAGAAGAAGCAAAAGTTGGTTAAAAAATATTCAACAAAGAGGGACATGCATGGAAGGTTGAAAAGGCATCTGGGTAAAGGGTCATCTCATAGCCACAGCCATAGCCGGAGGCATATAGACCAGCTGTTGATGGATCCTTTTGCTTTCCATGATGAGCCAGGTATTTTTGCAACACCCAATAAAGATACTGTCTTTAGTCGTGGCCGAAATTGGAGGCAATCTCCATTGTCTTCTAAAATACTGTCAGGAAACCTTCCTAAGAGGTTTGACAGTACTAAGATGGAAAAGTATGATGGGAGCAAGGATCTGGATAATCATCTGGAATAATTTTAAAAATTGATGATGAATTTTGATGATGATGACAAGTTGCTCTGCAGAGCCTTCTCTCAATATTTTTTGGGGAGTGCTCTGAAATGGTACAATAGCCTACCACAAGGTTGCATCAAGAACTTTGATACGTTTTGGGTGGCCTTCCGAAGGCAGTTTGTTGGAAGTAAATAGGTTAAGGGAAATGGAGACACTATTATCCATTGTGCCTAAGAGCCAAATGAATCATTAAAAAATTATATAAGTCGGTTCGTGAAAACAAATAATGGGTTAGCTGATTGCTTTGAACAGATAGCAATAGATTTTTTGAGATAAGGTTTGAACCCTGGGAATCTGGCTGATTCGGTAACCAGGAAGAAGGCCATGACGTGGGGCGGTTTGCTGAACCAGGTGGGAAAGCAAATCAATATAGATGAGACAAAAAAAAACTATGGTGCACAGACAAGTGAGATCTGCCCCAGCTGCGCCAAACCAGAATCAGTTCGGATACAAGGCTAAGGAGGTCGGACATGTCCCAAGGGCCAAGGCTCTATTTCACCCAGCTTCAGCTCAGAATCAACAGTCTAGGAATAAACGAGGACCTTGGGTCTAACCGAAGTGGTTTGCCGAGTTAAAAGATAACGTGGCAACCATCTATGACAAAACAAAAGATGAGGTACATTTTAGGAAGCCGACAACGCTTCAATATCCTAGGGAAAGCCATAATACTTGATTTTGTCAATATCATCATGATATTGGCCATAACATAGACGATTGCATTGCGTTGAAACAAGAGGTTCAGAATCTGATTGAAAGAGGAAAATAAGGTGCTTATGTCAAAAGAAGAGTATTGAAAGATTATTTCAAAGCAATGCAGGGGCATCGGCGCCGGACGGGGCCATGGTAATTTTTGAAAGATTTGATATAGAATCAGAGTATTTGGATCATGATCCTACCCGGAATAAAGTAGGGGTGATTACAGAACATACCAGGACAGTGTCTGGGCTCGCAAGCTTTTTTGAGTCACTCACTATTTTCGGGGGAGACACAATGACTGCACCGACTCCTTCTTCAAGGAAGCCGCATGTTCACACTTTGGCTACTCAGCTAGAGGGAGGCATGTCCTCCTATCAGTCCCAAATTCATTTTCCTTTCATTGATTTTTATGAAGTGACTTAAGAGACATAACTGGTCCTCGTGAAGATGTTTTGGTGATATGAGCATCGATTGGGGGCAACAACATCGGACGAATTTTGGTTGATACTGGCAGCTCATGCAACATTCTCTTTTTAAGTTCCTACAAACAAATGAAGAATCCAGCAGTGATTCAGCGTTCGAACATGTCCATTTCATAACATAAACCCAAGTATATCGAGTGTAATCATCGATGAAAGATACATAATAGGATGAACCACCCTTTGTGGAGACAGGAGATGGACCCCAGATATCAGAATGAATTAAATCAAAAGGAGGAATGGAAGAAGAGACACTTTTATTAAAAGGTAAAGCCGAAAATTTGGCAAGTTTACATCCACTACAATAAAAAATATTACAGGTGTTTATACGGCCTAAAACACCTATAGAGACTAAGTATTTTAGACGCGATGCAGAGACATGTCCTAAACGAGAATGCCAGAGATAAAAATCAAATGACGACGGACTCAAACGAAAAGAAGACAAATCGACACTAGAAGCTGCGACATTAACGACTTTAACTTCATCCAAGACATATAGCTCTCCCAATCTACGACCTATCCCAATCACTTTCTGAGTATGTTGATCATGTATAACACAGACGAAATCAGAAAATAAGACCCAATGACCAGATTTACATAACTGACTAACCGAAACAAGATTCACGGCAAGTTTTAGAACATAATAAACATCAGGAAGTGATATATGTGGAGTAGAAATAGACCCAACACCCTCTACTGACATTGATGTATCACAAGCAGAAAAGACTGATATTGGTGAAACATGTGACAAAGAAGCAAAGTATGGCTTGCAGGGAGACATATGACGAGATGCCCCATAATCTAAAATCCACAAAGAAGAAGGAATACCTAAAGCAGAAGACGTAGACAGACCTGTGTGAGATATTGACGTAGACATAGCAGCAGGATTAGAAGTAAGAAACTATTTAAAAGATTCTAGAATCTAAGGGTCCATTCCAGAGGGTGGTGTGGTGCTATCAAGATTTTCTAAAGATGCAGCAGCAGCAGTAAACTGTGGGGGACGAAATGGAGGACGAAATTGTTGAATAGGACGTGTATGTTGCTGAAAAGAATGTTGCTGAGAGGGTCGCTGCTTAGATGATTGCTGTTGTTTTTCTCTCAGTAGTGGGCATTGTGATTTCCAATGGTTCTTATTTTTACAAAAAAGCGCACTCATCAAATGCAACTCTTGCTCCATTGGGTGTAAATCTAGACTGGTTTGAAGCAGAAGATCGTTGGTTTGGAACAGCAAACACACTATGAACATTGGTTTTGGACCCCTTATCAATATGAGTTTTTAGTCGTGTTTCTTCAACAATGAGTTCATGGACAACTGAATCAACCGTCGGAAGAGGAGATCTATGAAGAATAGTTCCTCGCAATCCTTCAAAATCGGAGCGTAGGGCCCTCAAAAATTGTACCAATCTTTGCTCTTCTCTGCGAGCTATATAAGGTTTGCATGCTTTCAGTTTTGCGGACTCTGCAAAAGCTAATTGATCCCATAAATCAAACATAGCAGCATAAAAATCAGAAATAAGAAAATCATTTTGCTGTAAGGAGCGGATGTCAAATTCTAATTGATATTGTCTAGTGAAATTAGACTGTGTATACAGTCTTTCGAAATGATCCCAAACCTCTTTTGCAGTGTCGTATTTGGCCAACTGAGTACCGATTGACTGGGTTACATAATTGTTGATCCAAGTGATGATCTTCGCATTATCAGTTTCCCACGTGTCAAGCAATGTAGCATAGTTCTCACTACTATGTGTATTAGAAGGTTGAAGTTTTGTACCTGAAACATATCCCCACATGTGTTTGCCACGAAGAAAGTTTTTCATAACATAGCTCCAGTAAGAGTAGTTTTTTCCATTGAGCTGAGTTCCAATCGACTGCATAAAGTCGTCCTTTCCTGTCATTCTCTCCAAAAAGAATATATCCCAATCGAACAACAGAATTCAACAATACAATTTTACCACTATTTCAACAAACCAAATTTATCGGACATAACTTTTCTTTGCCGAACAATACTTTTGTGCAATTTTACCTGAAATTTACCCAATGCAATTTTCCCAGTCTTTCTTAATTCAATTTTGATTGTTCCCCGAGACGCAACTTTACCAATAAGTTAACAATGCAATTTTACCAAAAAAATATTCTTAACCAATACTTTTGCAATTTCGATTCCTTCTAAGACCCAATTTCACCGATAAATTCCACTTACAATTTTATCAATCGGATCTAATACGAAATCAAATACCTGATAATTTTATCAATCGGATCTAATACGAAATCAAATACCTAATAAATCTGATTGTTACATTTACGCGATCAGTTTACTTATGGCTCTGATACCATGTAAAATAAAGAGCAAAAGAAAGAACAAAAAGAACAAACCGCTAGACGGTTAGGATTTTTTGTATTATTGAGAAGTATCTTAGTTAGTACAACATATGCTCTTATTTATAATAAAAGAAAGCTAACGGGCTTGAGCTTTATATGAACTTTATATTCCTAAAAATAAATACCGACTTACGAGTCCAATTCCAACGTCATACGTAAAATCGGATATCATACGCACTATCGTATGCATCAAAGTAACGATGACATTTATTTCGGGAACAAAATTGTCTATATGATTGTTTTATTAAATTTAAATTTTAAAATAATACCATATAATATTGGTTGGCAATTTCAGTTCTCCGAACGCCACCAAACAATTCTGTTCAACCTCCATGGTTTGGTGGGTGGCCTATCTCTTTGGAAAGATATCGTGATGCTGTTTCAATCAATATCAATATACTATTAAATTATTCATAAAAATCTTATTTTGATTTAAAATCACTCATTGTCATTGTCGAGCTATCTTTTTCACGTGTTTATCTATATAATCTCCCACGACTATATTACAAAATGTAGTTATAATCTCATAACTAGCATTCTCAACTTGAGAGTGACACTCTAGACTTATATATCAATAAAACTACATTTACTATTTATTTAGAAAAAAATTAAACTATATTGGCTATATAATCATATAAATATGAATTCTATATTCATTTTTTGTTTTTCTCAATTCTGAGCGTCGTTAGTTTGGACTTTTAAAGTGTTCAAAATTTTGAAAAGGTTATATAGTTCGAAGACAGTTTTATAACCCCTCTAACTAAATTTTATAATATTAAATTTATTTTATTATCAAAATTATAATATTCAGGAAAATCTTTTTATATATTCATAAATAATCTTTTTATAAATTGGATAATAATAAAGGACGCGTTCCATTTAGCTGTGTTGCCTACAGCTAACTTGTTGACCTCACATAGACCAGATGTTAGGTATGAATTCTTAAACTTGCCTTAGTATTTTGTTTTTGTCACGTTACCACTCTAACTTTTATGTAATTAACCATAAAATAAGGATAATTAACATAAAAAATAAAAACAACCCTTAATAATTAATTATCAGAAAATTTTAAAATACAATTGGTGAATTACTTTGGGGGTTATTTTGAATATTAATATATATTTTTCAAACAATTTTATTGCTATTTCTTTTATTAATTGAATATTTTAACAATTCAATTCCATTCATTTTGAGAAGTCCAATAAAAAAAATGAGCAGGTTAAGAAAAAACCAAACAACCATTTTAAAATTTTATTTATCAAACATTTCTTTTATTTTTTAACAAATTTCTATTAACGAAATTAGTTATTCATTGTTTAATTAAAATATAACTTTTTTAACTTTTTTTTGTTTTTATATTTAATTACAAGACCTTATTTAATAATTTGTTTTATTGACGTTAGATATAATTTAGAACTAATTCGTCAATAAAACTAATGTTTTTGGTTATATATATATATATATATATATATATATATATATATATATAAAAAAGCGTATATAAATACAGCAGAGCCGAAGCATGGTGGTCGTAAACATGGATAGATATGTATAGTTGCGAATTGGACCAAAGCAGAGTCATTTGCTTGTTAACTTTCATATATTAATTGAGGTTTTTATTTTGGTCTTCCTATATTAGTTATATATTATATATTAATTGAGGTTTTTATTTTGGTCTTCCTATATTAGTTATATATTATATATTAATTAAGATTTTTTTTATTTATGTGTGTTCTAATATTAATAAATTGTGAGTTATTTCAACCGTTAATTAATGAGCTTTAATCTAGAGCGTCCGAAAAAGAATTAGAGTTTTTCCCCAAGCTACAAAATAGAAGAAGATATTAATATGCAATGTGTGATGGGATGTGAAAGTGATAATGGCGAGATACTTTTGTGACCAACATATTTCCCGAGTGAAAGAAATATCTCCAAGTTTATTAAGAGACAAGGGAGGTGAGAGCTAAAACACTCAAGATAAGATTCCATGAATCATGTCATTTTTTGTAATAAAGAATGATTAAGTCTTTTGTGTTTGAGAATATTTCTGTAACCTACTTATATGTAAAAGAGTGTATATTGCCCATGGATATAAGATTTTTTCGCGATCCGAACCATATTAAATATTGTCATGTGTGCTTGGTTTTATAACTTTTTGTTTTATTTTTCGCTCAACTTGAACATGGTAAATTAAATCGTTCTTCTGTAGGTTCGTTGAATCATACACTGGTTACCGCCTCAACCAAATGGTGGTAGTTTTCCAAACAAGTGTTTTGGTGAGCGTGTAGCAATAATAAAATAAGTAGATCAATTACAAGTCTGAAGTATGGAGAAATATATCTTATTTGGAAACTAAAATCCACGAAATATGAGTATGAAGCTCAGCCTAGATATAATCGATAGATTTAATAATTTCAACCTCTAGATAATTAAGGTTAATGATTATCTAGTACAAAAAGGATTGATTGCTTCTATTGATGATAAATCTATATAGGTTGATGTTGTGGTATTGTCCAATGCTTATAATTCCCTAATTCTAATCTTGAGAGCTAAAGTGCTATGAGAGGTATATGAAAACATACCTCACTATGGATATGAAATCGATTGTATGAGATTTACATGAAAAAGTATTTAGCGAACAAATTGTATATGAAGAAACAGATTTACATACTGTCTATGGATAGTAACATGGAGTTTCGAAGACACTTAGATGATAACAACCGAATTATACTCGAATTAAACGTAGTTGGTGCGATAATCAAGGATGAAGACCAATCAATCATCATTCTAAGTTCTCTTATAATAGAGTGTGAACACTTCATAGATGTCATGCTCTATCGAAAATAATCTCTTACGATGGTCGAAGCCATGAGTGCCTTAAACTCGAAATATCTTTTAAAATATATTATTCTGGAAGGTGACTTTGAAGGGAACAAACTGAGTGTGAGGGGTAATCTAGGAAAAAAATATTAAAGTAAGAGGAAATGAAACTCGAAGTCAAAGTCCAAAAATATTGTGACATATTCAAAACTAATATGTTGTGTATGCAAGAAGAAATGACATATCGGTCAGAACTGACCGAAGAAAGGAAAAAACAACAACAATCAGAATATCAAAACGAGAGATGCTGCAATGGTATTTAATGACTGTGAGTATGCTGATGAGGTAATGAATTTTTATTCTTGCAGGTATATGATATATGAGTGCCAGATTTGGATGTGTCGTTTTATATGACTTCTAATAAGTATTTGACTGGAAAATTATAAATGCTTGATGGTGAAAGGGTCATCTTTGAGAATGACAAATCCTGCAATGTCAAAAGAATTCAAACAGTTTGGCTCAAGTTATCTATATGCCTTGAGAGAGTGATTAACAATGTAAGATATGTACCAAATATTAAATGTAACCTTATTTATATTGGGATGCTAGATGATAAATGATTAATATATATGGACGAAGATGACAATATTAAGGTCTTGTAAGGTCCATTTTTTATTATAAAAGCCAATATAACCAATGGTGTGTTAGTTCTTGAGGCCTATATAGTAGTAGAGGTGTGTCTAGTGTAATGAATGATAACATGTTATGGCATCATCATGTGGAAATTTAAGTGAGAATGAACTCAGTGAACTAAGTAAACATGGGTTGCTATATGGTATAATAGTTTAGAAGTTGGGCTTTTGTGTTGTGTTTTGGGTAAGAGCAAAACGATCGCCCAACAACTAGACCCCCAATAAAGTACTGAATTATGTTCATTCAGACTTTTAGGGTTCAACACGTGAACCTACCATATGCGGTGTATAATAATTTATGTCGCTGGTCGATGGTTATTCCATGAAAGTATGGGTTTTACTTTTGAAGACCAAAACTGAAGTATTTTTCGCCTTTGTGAACTTGTAGACTTTGGTACATAATCAAATCATGAAAGTTTTGAAGAAGCTTCAGACTGATAATATATTGGAATATATGAACAAATTTTTCATTAGCTATTGTAAAAAAAGTTTCGCATTGACTAGACACCAAACCGTAAGTGAGACTCACAACATAACAAGTTGGTTGAGAAAATAAGTCAAACCCTTCTAGAATGAGTTATATATATACGCTTTATACAAACTGAATGGGTCGAAGGTTCTAGGAAAAGTCGTGAGAACAACTATATATATCATCAACATAATTCCATCTACAATTTTTAAGTTTCTTTATCCTCAAGTAGTACGGACTGGAGAGAAATCTAAGTTAGAACATTTGAAAGTGTTTACATGTACGACCTACACGCATGTATTAAAAGATAATCTTAGGCTAAGAGCACTGAGATGTTTGTTTCTTGGCTATCCGGAAGAAGTAAAAGGGTATAAGTTGTGATACTTGAACATGAACGTCATAAGGCTTTGATAAACATGTACAAGGTTTATAATAAAGAATGTCATAGAATAAGATGATGTGTACTTAACCTAGTACTACCGGAAAAAATATATGATGTGATGATGGATATGATCTATAAAGTGAAGCCGGTGATACTTCTACCGAAGAATATTTTGGGCATGGTTCTGCTCCAGGTTGGTAAATATGAAGTTCAACCACTACATGAGTATGGAAATAAACCAATGTTCTGTTGTTCTAGGGCCTTCAGATGATTAGATGGGAGAGTAACATGATCTTGATAGTCATCAACTTGCGATGGATAAAGCATGAAGATCAAACAAACGACAGATGTATGGTTTTGCTGATGTGATTGGTTATGATTTATGAATTGAAATACAGGAAGATGTTCTTGAACCCCAAAACATTACAATGTTATCAAAATCAAGAATAAGGAAAAATGACTCACATCTATGAAAGAAGTACTGCGATCTTTTAAAAAGATGAACACCTAGATTTTGTGAATCGATGGAAGGGCGAGGAGTTGGTTGAGATAAAATGAATATTCAAGAGGAAGACAAGTATTCTTGGTGTTGAGTTACCCGGATACAAAAGTAGGGTTGTGGTTAAGTAATTTAAATAAAATGTATTCTTGTCGGTTGTGAAACAAACCTCCATTAAGGTTCCGGTGTCAATTGTTGCTAGATTTGATCTTGAGCTATATCAAATGGATGTAATATGTTTTCATGCATGGTGAGTTGGAATATATTATTTACATAGATCAACATATGAGTTTTGAAGAATGAGAGACTTATGCATTTTGTTGAAGAGACCCCTCTATAGGCCGAAACAGTCGCTGAGACACTAGAATATGATATTTGATCATTTTATGAGATCCATTAAGTATATCCTTAGCTGGTACATAAATCGTGTCTATTAAAATAACGAGACACGCATGAAGATACAAGTCATATTATCATTGTATGTGGATGATATACTAATATACGGAAATATATGATGAAAATTAAAGTTGTAAAGACTTGGTTGGAATGCGAGTTTAAGATGAAGGATATGGGAGAGGCTAAGAGGATATTTGGTATTGAGATAAAAAAAAACATATCAAAAGGGTATTTATTCTTATATAAAAAATAATATATACTGAACGTCCTAAAGAAGTTCTCGGTGTCCGATGCAAAAGTAGTTGGAATTCCCATTGGTTCCCAATTCAAATTCATTACCACTCAAACAACAACTAAAGCGTAAAATAAGAAGTACACGTTAAGGATAACTTATGTCAATATTATTGGTAGCAGTATGTATGCTATGATTTGCATGAGACATGGTCTTGCCTACGCCGTAAGTGTTTTGAGCAGATTTGTGTCAAATCTAGAGAAGTCATATTTGCATGCACTCAAACGGATCATGATATACTGAAGGGTTTTGATATTTTAGGATTGTGTTATGAAAAAAATATGTGACATAGTCTTGAAAAGGTATGCATACTTCGATTATGAAAGTTTCCTCGATGTAAGAAAGTCTACTTAGGGTTATCTATTTACTATGCTTGGAGGAGTGGTTATTTGAAAGTTGTGTATATAGAATATTGTTGCGCTATCGTCTCCAGAAGCCGAGTATATGACGACTCTATAATCCATTAAGAAAGTTAACTAGATGAAGAAATTTTTGAGTGAGCTCAATAGTGTGGGGAAATATGTGGTTCTATTATGTGATAACATTAGTTTCCTTAATTTGATAAAAATCCAAAGTTCTACGAGAAAACTAAACATGTATATATTATGTTGCACTTTATCTGAGATGTGGTGGAGAATGAGTAAGTGAAAGTGGTTGAGATTGCTAACCAATAAAATCATTCAGATGCTCTGACCAATGTATTGTCGATTTCAAAACTCACGAACTACATGAGACTGGTGGAAGTCTTAGACGTAGGTGCAATGGTCTATAAAAAGTAGAACATTAGATGCAACAGATACTAGAATTACTATAAGCCTAGGTGGAGAATCGTTAGGTTTATGCTAAAAGTAACTCATTAATATAGGAAATACCGTATGGCTACATAAACGTAAACATTAACATGAATGTATAGACATGTTTAGATATGTTTTTACCAAAACAGGATGGCCATATACATGCGTAAACATATATAAACATATAAAGGTACGAGCTGGACTAGAGCAACACAACTGGACTGATGAAGAGTTTTTTATTTTCTGTGTCTCCTATATTAATTGGGTCTTCTATTTTGTTCTTAGTATATTAATTAGATTCTATATACTAATAAGACCTTCTATATTAATTAAAATTTTATATTTATGAGGTTTCATATCTTAATGGATTGAAAGTTATTTCAGCCGTTGATTAATGGGCTTTAATCTAGATCGTCTAATAAAAAATTATATTTTCTCTAAACATATAACCAATTGGGATATAAGTCATTAAACACTCGATAATTGAGTTTAACTATAAAGTTTAATAAAATTATATTTTGACAAACCGCATGTAAAATTTCAAATCGTTGCAAAATTAATCTAATTTTATATGTTATTTGGGGTGACTTAACACTCAATACATTTAGTTGATGCATTATAATTTATATGTATATATTTTATACGTCTGAGAGGTCATTCGAATATGAATCCTTATATCGATTCGATTCAATTTAAATTTGAACCTTTTGATGTAAAGTCAATGCATTTTTTTTTCAACATTCGAATATATCCGAACAACATTCGAGAAAAACAAGTTAATCTATCAAACTAATTTAGTGCTGATGTATTTCATAATGTTTAAGGTTTAATAAGGTGTTTTCTTAAACAAAATGTTTTAAAACTATACATAAACTTAATAAATAGGTGTTGGTATGAAGAAACGTTGATGCATTGTTCAGAAAACATACATATTTCTTGTGCATACGAGCTAGTTATGTTTTAAAAAATAGACACATTATATTAAATGTAATAAATAAATGTTTTGATAGTTTAGATATAATGGCTCGTTCTAAAGCAAGAAGACCAAACGGGCCTTGGTGATATATTTCCGGTTTAAGAACATTCTCCTGTGATTTATTTGGTTTTCTTGCTTTATCTCTTACTAATTGATTACTATCAATCTCATGTTGCTCTCCAATCTTATCATCCGAAGGTCCTGGAACACATGATCCACTATCATCTTTATCCAAATAAAATTGTTGAACTTTCTCTATCTGAGCCGTACATGTTCTAGGTCTCAAATCATCTTCAGCAGAAGCATCAACAACTTCACTCTTCATATATTCTTGGCAGTATTAGGTTGGGTCTCTATCGCATTTGTCAATGACATGTCATCCTTATTTAAAACCACGTATTTGTTTATCAATTCATTCTGAAGTTTAGGCTCAATGCACCATAACCTATATCATTGTACTCTCGACCGAAGGTTATCCTGATTCACACGTGCGTAGGCAACACATCCAAACACTCTTAAATATTACATATTAGGTTTCTTCCCAATCCAAGCCTCTTGATGAAAAATAAACTTATGTGTTGTAGATAAACTCATGTTGATGATATACATATTTGTAGTCACAGCTTCTTCTCAGAATATTTGGCATATTCCAGCTGTATGAAGACCTGAACCTTTCCAAAAAAGTTTGGTTCCTTCTTTTAACAACTCCATTGGTTTATAAAAATGCCAAGCTTTGCACAATAGCTAGTGAACTCTGTGTTTACATATTCTAGCTGATTATCATCTGCATCTTCTTCAATAATTCCTATCTGATTCTCTGCCAAAATGTTCGAGTTTTCAAAGCATAAAATACTTCTTCTTTGGTTTTTAAAAATACAACCCAGATTTTTCTAGAATAGTCGTCTATCAACGATATGAAATACCTTGCACCATCTACAGTAGGTTCTTATACTGGCCCCAAAGATCTGAATGGACATACCCAACACACAACTTTCATAAAAGTCTTAACTTATAAATTGTGCTAATATCCAACAAATCTTGTTTGCTAAGTTCACCAAGGTTTTTTTCACTCAAATATCATATCCAAAGATGCCACAACTTGGTTGAACATTCTCTATACTAAATACACCCTCTATCACTAGTATTCAAGAACTAGAATTATGCTAGTCCTATAGGATTTTATAACACCCAGTGATTCCCGTAAGATCCTAAGTATGATATCTCCACCCATATATATAAACCCTTCCTCACATAACATCCGAATAGAAAAAAGGTTTCGTTTCATTGCGGTTACATGCCTTGTGTTGTTTAAACTCTTTCAAGTCGTGTAGACAACTTGAGCCAAACAGTTCATACCTCTTCGACATCACATGATTCATAATTCCATAGGATGACCCTTCCACCTTAAACAAATTGCAGGTCTTCAAAATAATGTTTATTGGAAGTCATGTGGAACAATGCACCCAAATCCAACACCAATTTATCATTGTACTTGCAAGAATAAACAACCGTTAAACTATCAACGTACTCACAATCATCTGATACCATTGCAATATCTTTGGTTTTGGTTTATTGTCTTTTCCTTTATACAGACAGTTTCCACTAGTATCATATTTCTTTTTGCATGTCCAACATGTTACTTTAGTTACCATAGCAAGCCCTTCAAACATTGACTGGATTTTCTTCTCTTCTTGCTTGAATATCAATCTTCTACCATTCCTCTTACACTCAGACCTTGATCATCATAATCACCATTCATAATGGTGTACCTTTGAAGATCCTTTGAGTTTATATTATTTTTTAATTTGACCATCATAAGAGAATTTTTACCATAGAGCATGATGTCCACAAAGTGATCATACATATTCGAAAGTGAACTTAGGAGGATGATTGTCTGGTCATCTTCCCTTACCTTGACGTTAAGTGCATCCAAGTCGAGTGTGATTGTGTTGTAGCTATTTAAGTGTTTTTGTATCTCATTGACATTGTATAAAATCATTTTTGAGATACAATCTATTTGCTAAGGATTTTTTTCATGTAAATCACCTATGTCGATTCCATATCTCCATCGTTGTAGGCTCTTCAAATTTCTTACGTAATATTTCATCTCAAGCTCAATATAAGGTCACTATAAGCTTTAGACAGTACCACGACATCAACCTTTATAGATTTCTCATCAATTTTAACATCCAGCCCCTTATGTATTAGGTAAGCTTTAACTTTAATTATCTAAAGGTTAAAGCCATCATCTCTATTAAATTTCTTTAGGTTAAACTTTATGGAACTCATCTTTCGTGGCTTTGTTGTTTCAGTGTGAGATATTTCTCTCCAACCTTGAGACCGTCATTTGATCTGCGTCTCTTCTTTGTTGTTCCACGCTCAACGCATCACTTATTGGGAAATCGTTTCTCTAAGAAGAAATTTTAATCTTACAATGGAGACAATAAAAAACCGTGATGTAAACCAAGCACACATTACATAATTTAATATGGTTCGAATTGTGAATTTTTTTTTACTTTCACCAGCAACATATACTCTATTTTATTATCAAATGAGGTTACCAAACGACTCTATCAAAAAAATCAAACACTCTCTTTGTTAAATCGCTCAAAAATTTAAAAAATATGAATCTAAAATTTGCTCACAATTTTTCTTTTATACCTCGTTTCTATCTAAGAACCAAACATTCGTAGTTTTACTATAAATTTATTGACCGTTCAACCTCTTTGTTCTCGTATTACCATAGTTTCTACCATTATTATAAATATGTTTACTTACACCATGATTACCACAATAATATAGATTAGAGTTCTGAATAACTTTTTGCCATTAATTTTTATTTCTAATAATTTTTATTTTATGCACTCTTAATAAAATAACATCTAATCCCACATACATTATGAAATAGATATTATCGACTATGGTAAAACAAGGTTTTTAAGTTTTTTTAAACACAACAAAAGATAAAATTTATTATTCGACTAAAAATAATAAAATAAAATAAAAATCTATTTTCTTTTTAAATTTAAGTTTCAACGATGTATTGCACAATGGTCTTTCAAAACTCTTAACTTATTGAAAATAGTATACAACCAAAATTAATTTTGATTTTGTAAAAATAAATATTTTAAACATTTCAAAATAAATGAAAGAAACGATGAAATTTTATTTCTTATTATGTAGTATAAGGTAAATTTAAGAATACATCCGTGTAGAATGAAAATTCATATTAAGACTTTAAGGCGGCAAACTATAAGTTATGAAGACGCAAACTTGTGTTTCTTTGTGTTCACACGCTATCCATAATGTTAGAGATATGCATGACGTTGAACATGTAAAAGCCAAATTGAAAAGAAGTACATGAAATTGCCGTTTCTAGTCATATTTACACTTCGAGATCCAGGTATGGGTGTTTTTGTCGATCTCAAAAAGGCATGCTAACCTCTTTCAAATTCCACCGTTTATATCAGATATCTGACTAGCTCGGATAGATAACAAAAATAAAAAAAAATTAAGTGAATTTTGTGAATATATAACCGAATTCGATCCAACAAATTTATATTATTTTAATACATAATTATATTTAGTGAAAGAGATATTTCGTTAAAATTGATGTTTACAAAATAGAGTCGTGTTACGAATTTTTTAGGCTACTGAGTTTGATTTCTGATTGAGGTTCAGTGTGAAATCAATTTCAATTTTCGTCCAATTTTTTTTATGTAGTTTAATCGTCTTGTGGAAGTTATTTTGTCAGTGAATATCGAGAAGACCCATAAAAACGATATAAAAAGTTGACGAATTACTCAATAAAATCATACGGATGATGAAGTTTTGTATTTACTAAGTATTTGGTAAATGAGTATGGAGAATTGATTCTCCAAAATTTAGGGTTTAAAGAATAATTGATCGTGTGCGTTATTCTATGTTAATCTTAGAGAGAAGTGGCGAAGTAAAGTTTAGAGGGAGAAAGTAAAGAGTAAGCAACAGTTTAATCAAAAAGTCCGAATTTTGGTTTACGTAGAGGCACTAAAACTTTCACGTAACAGAATTAGTTATGCAAAAGTTCTAATTGCACACTAGTCCTTTATCTTTATATAAAATCCTGAATTTTTCTTACACATATGTAACTTATTATACAAGGTTTCATTTATTACATTTTGAACCTCAACATTATATTTCCTTATCAACAACCTTCGTAGTTCGTATGAAAGTCAATGAATGAGAACTAATTGTCATCGAAAATCGTTATTAGTGGACAAAAAACCCTTCAGCCACGGTTCGAACTGCTTTGGGTCAAATGCCACCAAATTCTTGACACCGAGTGTTGTCCTCAAATTAAAACAGTTTCTTGTTGATGCTTCGAATATCTCCATATGGTACTGTTTTTCTCTAACGGTCACAAACGTTCGAAGCGAAAGTTAAATGGGTGATGATTCCTTATGAACTAGGTCTGCCTCTAGGTCTATCGTATGGCAGGTGTCAAGCTCTCCTTTACGCAACCGTTTGGAATTCTGTCCAATCACCTTCTCCATCTCTTCCACTTCCCTCTCCCTTAATCCTTTCTATAATACTTCTTTGTGCCTCAGTTTGCTTCACAAGATATTTTTAGAGAGAGAGAGTCTGTTTGTTCCAGAGATTTGTGGATACCTTCATTTGGATCTTCAACCTCTAGGCTACTTTCACCGGAGAACACCTATCCATTAACCATCCTTTAATTTTGTTTATGATAAAGCATCCAAAATTAAAAAATCCAAGAAAAAAAACCCACAAATTCATCCTCCCCAAACAAACGAAAACCTCATCCTGGTAGATACGATTATTTCTGCATAAGTGAACGGGCAGACGAATATAGGGCAACAGGATTAATAAGCAACGCTCCTCGGTTTTCCACTGATACAACACATTACGGTAGCTTCGATCCAAACCGAACTCATTCTACATTTTCAAATTCATATCATCCAGAAGAAAGTCAATAATAAAAAACTCACCAAAAACACATCGAATTTCACCATCTCTAGCTAGATCATCACCTCGAATCTCTTCTGAAAATTCCACTCTTTGAATCGATCGCAAAGTAACCCAAACTAACTTTACTTCAAGGATATCAGAGGAAACACCTTCTTAACTTAATTCTGAATCACCTCAACAACTACGCAAGGAAACCCTTCAAGTTTGTTCAAAAACTTACCTTCCTTAAACCCTTACAAGAAAAACTTTATAACTATGAGAGACGATGTCAGCCACACTTTGAATCCTACAACCTATTCTTCTTCCCTGAGGGAAATTATTGAGACAAATACAGAGTCTCAACAAAATCCCTCAATCAACAATGATAGAAAACCAAACTCGAGTTCCGATCCACCTTGACTTATAGATGAGGCATCCGAGGAAGAAGTTGACTTTGAAGCTACCTAGTCAAACGTTAAAGCGAATACTGAAGATGATGCTTCCAAAGATACTGATAGTGAAATGGTTAAGGGTGTTTCGAAGACAAAATCACCGAGGAGAAAGAAAAATAAATCTTATGTTGAGCTTTCTGAAAAACTAGCTGCTTCAATAGGTGAAAACTTGAAACCACTATATCCAGATTATATATTGGCACTAAAAATGTGTCATATATCTACTATCCAGGGTCTCAGGCTTCCTCTCTAAAAAAACAATGGGAATGCAAAATAATATTATGCTTCGGCTTTCGACAGAAGGAGAACTTCACTTAACTGTGGAAATGATGAGTTGGTGGTCTACCTAGAGATTATCAACTAGGGTCTTCGGATTTCCGTTAGATCCAATGACAGTGGAGTATTTCGAACTCCTAGACCTCTGTCCTACACAAGTCACTCCCAACCAATAGTTCACCCTCCTTTCTATAATCATGCCCTCTAGACTTGCCCAAATTCCCATATCCATTCCAGATTCCATTGCCCTCACTAAACTTTTGAAATGACCATTTTTTCACTTCTACTATCTTACTCTGGTTAATGACTTCAAGATCATTGATGACTTGCTCGAGGCTGAATTTTTTTGGAAACAAATGTTTATCTTCATTTCTGGGGCCTGGGAGAATGGGAAAGAGATTTTCGAGGAGAACCCATCAAGACTTAACCTCGTCTGGAGGAGTAACAGTAAGCTCATTTGCTTCTTTTATTTTTGTTGTTGTTGCTTTAACTATCTTGCTTTTATCTCTTCCTTATTTTTTAATCCAGAAATTTTGAGACGATATAAAATTCATAAAAAAGATAACAAGGAATTTTTTGCCAATTTGGAAACTTGGGCAGAAAAGAAGTGGGGCAATGGGTTACACTCAACCTTTCTGCTTATCAACTTCATCAACAACTACCCGTGGTGAATCCCATTGGGTGCTGAATTTCTTGAAAATTCGATGGAGCTCCCAAATCCGATCCTAGTTATGAAGAGACTAGTGACGCCTGATGGTAAGCTGCTTATTCCAGTTCAAAACAGGTTCGTGAGTCATCTTCCATGCAAAACGAAAGGGAAAAAGAATAAAAAAATCAGCTAGCACATCTGGTTCTAGCCCCTTAGAGGTTCCGGCGATGCAACCAAAAGCAAAGAGGAAGTCGATAGAAAAATCCATCATACTATCAAAGAGGGAGAGGAGGTTGAGCCTTTCCCTAAAAGGAAAAAACAGAAGCTTTGTAGAAAAAGAACAGCACATCTAAAACACCACCACAAAAAAGGGCAAAAAAGAAAACTGTAAAACCCCCTGAAAAAAATGCTGCCTTCCGAAGCTGATAAAGTTATCGTGGTGGAAGATCAACAAAGAAAATCTATAGCATATAATCATCATGAGACAATCACCAAGGAGAAACTGCAGCAGATAAGGATCGAGGGGACGATCACTTTGATACTGATATTTTCATCAGCATTGATCAATCTTAAAAGCTCGACAAAGATGAAGAATTATACATTCAAAGGATTCAGGATCAACTACAATACTATGATGAAAGATCTGCTCAAGTAACTGAGTCTGAGATCTTTTTTCCACCGTCTATGTCTGATCTTATACCCTACAATCATCCAGCATTCATACTTATTGAAGATCCATCCGAAGACGTTGCACTTTCTCTCCAATCATTTACCAACCTTGGCACTGCAACACAAAAGTTATGCCAAAAAGTTGAATCTTCCCGAAGCCACTTAGAGAATATGGAAAAGGAAATGGTTTGCCAAAAGAAAAATACTGCTGCTTAAAAGAAAATGAGGGAAATATTTGGTGATACCGTGGAGAAGCAATTTCACGGATTTCAATGTGGCAGATAAGATTTTCTCAAAGGAATCATTTATCTTCAAAATCATCTCAGATTTGTGCACAAGAAAGATACATAACAACTTAACACTTCTCACAAAAATGAGATTGAAAATCTCAAATCTAAACATGTTCAAGAATTATCTGAGGAGAAACAAAGATACTTTACTCTTCAATTGTCACTAAACAAGAGTGATTATGAAAAGAAAAAATTGACAGATAACATGAATGCTCTTCAACTTAGCATTTAAAAAACATTTTTTGTTGTGTATCATATGATTAATGCAATAGTATTTTGTTTTTCTTAATACTTTCATTTTTTTAATAAACAAGACATGTTTTCCTCGAAATATTATAGTTATTGTAATGAAACTTTGAACTTTATAGGTGTATTTAAAAAATGCTAACACCTTTATCACAAACAATGTGTTTAGAAAACGTAACACTTTGAATGTTGTAGTGCATTTAAACAACGGATCACTTCGAATATTATAGTGTGTTTAAATAACGTAACACTTCAAATATGGTTGTTTCCTTGAAAAGTGAATACCACAGTTCAGAATAATTATTCTTGGTGAACTTAAAAAATGATCAGTTTTGACTAGTTGCCAAAATAATTTAAATAGATATATTTAGAGAACCATTGGACAAAAAGAACTTTTATTTATAACGTTGAATATTTACATAGCACCTCATTAAAACCTCCATAAGCTAACAGGATAGGAAAAAGTGGGCAATTATTCAAAACATTTTCAAGAGAAAAAATTACTCTCGATACAATTTTAGATGTTTTATATTCTAAGGATGTCGAAACATCCTCCATTGCTCATCACAAAGGCGATAAGAACCCGGTTCTATTATTTGCACAACCATATAGGGACCTTCCCAATTCATGGCCATATTTCTGAGAGGCTTATCCTGTGTATGGAGGAATACTTTCCTTAAAATTTTACCACAAACTTTGAAATCCTTCCTTTTTACCTTCGAATTATACCGGCTTCTCATTAGAGTTTGATAATGAATAATATTCAAATGTGCTTTAACTCTTTTTTCCTTGATCATGTCCAAATCTGCTCTTTTTGTTTCGTTATTCAGGTCCTCGGAATATTGAAGTACTCTATATGAAGGTAACGTAGATTATGCAGGACTAATATCGTCCATACCCTATACCAAGGCAAAATGATTTTCTGTAGTAGCATCTCTAGGAGTTGTTGGATAAGCCCATAACACCTCTTGCAAATAGTTAGGCCATTTTCCGGCAGCCCATGTCAAATTATTCTTTAGACCTTCTTAAATTGATTTATTTGTTACCTCCACCAGACCGTTTTTTGGGAATAAAAAGGTTTAGAAAAACACTGTGTAATTCCCCTTGAAGCACAATAAACTTAATAATATCATTCGCTTTTGTTCCAGCCAATGGATCAACCTCTGCCCACTTCGAAAAATAGTCCACCACCATAATAATCATTTGGCATCCCCCAGACGCCATGGGCAATGGTCACACTAAGTTTATTCCCCATATGTCAAAAGGAATGGCTTCGGTAATAGACATGAGTGGTACTACAAGTTTGTGAACAGAATTGGAAAATCCTTGACAAGTATCATAGCCTTGAACTAAACTCTTAGCATCATTCATAATCGAAGGCCAATAATATCCTACCAACAAAAACCTGACGTGTCAATGCATTGAACCTACAGTGTGTTGAACCCTCACCATCATGTAACTCTGATAAAATTTCTTGAAACTCTTGTTTATTTAAACAACGCAATAATTGCCTACTCAAAGACTGTTTGTATAACAACGCATCTAATACAGCATAGCCATGAGCTTTATACATCAATTTCTAAGCCAATTGCACATCTTGGGGCAACATTCCTCTTAACAAGAAGTTCGGGATATCAGTGCTTCAGTCACTTTTAATTACATATGGTGTTACAAAAACTTCTTCTGCATATTTGCATTGCTCTGACCTGGTTAGAATCGAATGACTCTATTGTAGTAAAATCTAAGAATATTCTTCAGTGTATGCCACGGTTGCCAAAGAATCATCAATTCTATTGTCTCCTCTGCTAAAATGTTCTACAATAACGTGCTCAAACAGAAGAGTCGATTTTCGAAGCTCTCAAAGATATAAAATCAAATTATTCTTTTTAGCTTCGAAAATACCGGCCACCTGATTCGCTATTGATTGGGAATCTGTTTCCAAACGAACTGAAATTGCCCTACAAATGCTCGCAAGCCTTAATCCAGTTAATGCAGCTTCATATTCAACTTCATTATTCTATGCATGAAAACCAAATTTAATGGCTTGAAACATTGCCTTCCTAGATGGAGTAATCAGTTGAACTCCCGCACTGCACCCTAGAATGCTAGAACTTCCATCAGTTCGAACCACCCACATCGAACTCCTTGGCAAGACCTCATTGTCTAACTCTTCAGCTGATCTACTTGAATGAAACTAAACAAGAAAATCAGCTAAATCTTGGGCCTTTATAGCTGTTCGAGGCATACAAATGATGTCAAAATCTCCCAGCTCTACTAACCATTTGGTCATCCTTCTAGAAATGTCAAGGCGTTGCAAAACATTTTTCAATCGGAATGAAGTTCGAACCACATAAGTGTGAGCTTGAAAATAACGGCGCATCTTCCTGGCAGCCACCACTAGATCCACGACCAACTTTTCAAGCTTCAAATATTCTGCTGCCACCAAACTCTTACTGACATAATACACTGGCTTCAAAATTCCCAAATATTCACTAACCAACAAAACACTTACTACGAAATCCGACACTACAATATACAAAACAAATTTCTCTCCAATTCAAGGTTTAGACAGTATTTCTGGTGATGACAATAATTCATTAATACTTGAAAATGCTGCTTCACATTCAGAGGTCCACTCAAATTATTTTGGTCTTCGTAATACTTGTAAAAAAAGGAGACATTTATCAGAAAACCTAGTAATGAATCTGTTGAGAGCAGCTAACCTTCATGTTAAATCCTACACTTCTTTGATAGTTTGAGGCGGTGTCATTGGTACCAAAGCCTTTAGCTGCTCCAGGTCAGCTTCTATCCCATTTTCACTAATGACATATCCTAAGAATTTTCTTGATCGAACTCCAAAAGTACATTTCTCAGGATTTAAATTCAATCTGATAACTTTTAAATTAAAAAAACTCCTATAAATCCTCCAAATGTGCCTCATCTGCTATACTCTTGACAAACATGTCATGAATATACACCTCCATGTTTCTTCCAATCTGAGAAGCAAAGGCTTTATTCATTAACCTCTGATATGTTGTTCCATCATCTTTTTAATCCAAATGGCATAAACCTATAACAATGCAAGCCTCGATCCATGATGAAGGTGATGCTCTATTGGTCATTTGAATCCATTTGAATTTGATTATTCCCTGCAAAGGCATCTATAAAAGATAAAATTTTATTTCCTAAAGTGGGATCAATCAATTGGTCTATTTGAAGAACTGGAAATGGATCTTTAGGACAAGCTCAATTTAGATCTGTGAAGTTGATGCATATCCTCCATTTCCCACTCTTATTTTTAACCATCACTGGGTTTGTTGTCCATAAGGGATATTATGACTTCCTTATATGTATGACCATTGACAAACGATCCACTTCAGTAACAATAGCCTCTACTTTCTCAAAATAGAAAGCACGTCTTTTTTGTATAACAGGTTTAACCTTTGGGTTAATTTTTAGGTTGTGAAGCATCACCTTGATTAGAACTCCTACCACATCTTCTGTTTTCCAAGCAAAAACATCCAAATTGTGAAATAAAAACTGCAATAACTGCTGACGTAAAGTTGGGGTCAGTAAGGTTCCTATTCGAAGTATTTTACCATCACGAAAACCATACTCTTATATACTTTAACTTACTATTATAGAACTCGGGATTTCCCTTGAATCATTAACCCCTTCTTCGACATCCGAGGTCAACCCCCCAGATTGCTATTCAACCATTTATCACCACTGCTTGACCTTCAAACTCGAAGAGTTGTGGCATAACATTCTCTGGCAACCTTCTGATCACTTCGGAAGACCACCACGCAATATCTAATGACATATTTCAAGCATTTGTGGACTATAGATACAACTGCATACATCCTCAAAAGCGAAGATCTCTCAGAAATGACATTATAGTTGGTCGGACAATCCACCACCATGAATAAAACCTGAAAATTATTTCTAAAAGGTCCATTTCCTAAACATACCTCCCCTTCGAATTCCCCAATTACTTGAGCCATCACTCATGTTAATCCAATTATAGTGCGATCTGATTGGGAAATCCAAAGAGGATTACGTATTCTATCATACTTTGATTTGAAAAGAACATTTGCAAAGCGCCTGTATCTATTAATACACGTCGAATTTCAACACCAGCTACCTCTGATCCAATAACCACCGTATCTTCATGAGGACCCATAGTGCCTCTCAAATCATCTTCATCGAAAAGAGTAAAAATAATATCTCTCTTATCATACAAATGAGTAGACATCCCTCCCTCTATTTGAGGAGTTAAGCTTACTATATGCCTCTTTCTATAAAAATCAGTATTACCAATCATAGCGTCTCCTCCAAAGATTGCCAACGACTCAAAGTACTCACATAAACTTTGAACTCGACCTTGTTTTACTGGCTCATCTACTGCCATCAGAATCAATCGATCGAGATCTGTATCTAAATATTTCGATGCAACACCGTGATCATCAATCTTAGAATTCAAAATCATTAGTTTTTCTACGTGTGAATTTGGATTTGTCACCTCCAAAGTCGATGCAACATGAGCTTTTGATACATTGTTTTACCCTTTAACATAGGCTAACAACTTACCATTTTCAATAAGAGTTTGCACCTCTTTCTTCAAAGAAATACAATATGTTGTATCATGTCTTATGTCCTTGTGATATTTACAAAACATTTTATTACACTCTTCCCTTGGTCTATTTATCGCAACAGGTTTTATGAAACTCACATACCCCTTAGCCTTTTCGTAAATTGCTGCAACGTTTTTAGTTAAATCAGCATATTACTCTGGCGTTCTCTATTTATTTGGCCTTGGTCTCTGAAATTGATACCCCATAACTTGAGTTGGGTGCACTCCAGTTCGAGGAGGAATATTGTTGTTGTTACTCAGACGTGATGGTTGAGTTGCGTTCGAAGAATGCCCCTGATTATTTGGCACCTTCCCTGAACTATTTTGACTAGACCCAACTACTCCTCAAACTCTAATCGACTCTTCCACTTTAATTTGATCTTCCACCCGAGCCATCAGTGCTCTAAAAGTCAAAGATCTTCTTTTCGTTGTCGCATTCGCTAAGTCTCCCGGTAACAATCTCGGTCGAAATGCTGCCATTGCTACCAACTCCTCACAGTTATCCAAACCAGCTTTGGTTAACACGAATTGCTTACTACAGTCCTTCAAATTTTCTCCCACTGCTTGTTTACATTGTATTATTGTGTCTTTATTTTCCCACATCTCTTTACTTCCCACAAATTATCTTCGGAATGCTGTATAAAAATCTCTGGAATTGGAAATGGATCCTTGTCGAATCTTGTTGTACCACTTCAAAGCCGTTCGTTTGAATGTTTGAAAGAAAGCTCTACACATCAACCTATCATCGTCCTCGAAATTCATCATGTAATTTTTAAATTGTTTGATGTGGTGATCAGGATCTTGCATCCCATCAAACTTTTCAACCTTAGAGATATCGAACTGCTTTGGAAGAGTGATGGACCTTATCATAACTATCAACGGAGAATTTCTCCAATCGACTCCTTGTACATATTGATTGTCATTTCCTGTTCCCATAACATCATACAAGTTTTGATCATTCATCAATGTATACTGATTCAATGTGTTCCTTTCACACCACTCTGCTTTCATCAAACAACGTGGTATATTTTTATTTCTTGTTCTGTGTTCTTTTTTTAATTTTATAGTCTGTCATTTGTCCTCTTTCGAAGACCCTTAATATATTTTGTACTCATATTATGAACTATTTAACTTATCGTCATTGGATGTAGCATATGTTTGCTTATCCTTTTTTTTCGCGAAGTGTAATGCTCTTTGTAAGATTTAAATTGTGTTTTCTTTTGCTCACTTCGAACCTGGCGAGCTGTGCAAGAACAATCGGATTGGCTATCTACATCAGTTATATCATTCATCTGCCTCACCTCAGATTTCAACCTAGTCGATTGAATATTCTGCCCGCTTTGATCATACTTCTCATTTAGAGATGTGATCTTATCTAACAACTGGTTTATTCGCATTTCAATATCTAATTGAGTCTGTTGAGTTGTTACTGACTCATCTTTCTTACCTTCACCTCCTTGCAAATCAAGTTTTAGTATTTCAACTTCTTTTCAAACCAGGGGTTTGTTTTTATTCATTGGCTATATTATCGATCAAAATAGCTTCACAGAATCGAACAAGAACAAAAAAATGAAACAAGAAAATCAACTGCTTATGGTTTTATCAAGAAAATCAAGGTACCAATTAAACACCTCACTGTGGTCGCCAATTTGGTGTGGACTAAATTCAATCTAGGATAGAGAAGTAGAGAAGTAAAGTTTTAAGAGAAAAAGTAAATAGTAAGCAAACAATTTAATAAAAAAAATCCGAATTTTGTATTAAGTGTAGCCTTGGACTTTATATAAAGGCACCAAGACTTTGACGTAACATAATTAGTTATGCAAAAGGTCTAATTGCACATTAGTTCTTTATCTTTACATAAAACCCTAAATTTCTCCCACAACTATGTAACTTATTATACAAGGTTTCATTTATTACATTTTGAATCTCAACATTCTATTTCCTTATCAGTGCGTTGCTTCATATGATGTCTACTTTGCAATTTCTTTGCTTCATATGATGTCCACAACTATGTAACTTATTATACAAGGTTTCATTTATTACATTTTGAATCTCAACATTCTATTTCCTTATCAGTGTGTTGCTTCATATGATGTCTACTTTGCAATTTCTTTGCGCTTTGATTATGTTCCTTGATTGTCGTCTTTTCCAGCAACATGGCTTTCTAGAAGCTAGTTGGCAGACTTTTGTTACCCATACCTCGAGCAATCTAACATAGGATTGTTATTGTCATTTTGAAAAGCCAACATTAGGTATGACAGAACATTTATAATGGATTGCTTCTTCTAGGTGGTTTCAATTTAACTTTTTCATTTTTTGGCTATGGCAGACCCTTTCATTTTTCAATGTAACTTTGGTATAATCTTTTATTGTATCAATAGGTAAAGTGGGGAGGCTTGCTGTGAAATTGACTTGTGGTGAGTCCAAGTCCTTGTTTGTTGAGAGTAGTATTCCCTTTTCTAGATCACGTAGAGCTTCACTGATATCCTCATCTCTGATCACAGGTTATGGAATATTAGTCATAGATTTGGATGTGAATGACATAGCTTGGTTTGTTCTTGGTATATGCGTTGATTGTTGTAAAGTTTGTTGTGTATTTGATTCAAAAGGTAGGCCTGTAAAATCTTATTTATTTCTAGCTTGGTCAATTTTAATTTCATCTTGACCATGCTTAAAATAATCATCTTTATTGGTTTCTATCTTATTTTGATCAATATTATTGACAATAATTGATTTGATTTTAGGGATCCATTTATCTGTTGTCTTGGGGTTTGTTGTTAACATAATCATTTTGTTGCTTAGCAGTTTTTTGAGCGTTGATAGGAAAACATTTCCTACAATCAATTTATTTCTATCCTAGTGTCAACGGAAATAAATTAGATTAATATATAATTTATTTTTGTCAAAGATTTAGTTAATATATCGTAGAATAATATCTAATTTATAGTTAATAGTCTAAGCAAATCTAGGATAAAAAATATTGTAATATTAATTGTTGTAACATATGTAAACTATTATAAAAGGTACTTTTGACATGGTATCGGAGCGGAATTGATTTTTTTTTATCTCTCGTAGAGTATTTGGGTGGTAAGTTTATTTTCAGAGTATTTTGGTGGTAAAAGTTTCTTTCTTTTTGAGAGTATTTAGAGATTTTAGTTTCAAACTCGTTTTCTTTTCTTTCATGGAATATTTGGCTAGTGTGATTTTTTTATTTAGAGAATTTGAGGATTTTAGTTTTTTAATTTCAGATTTTTCTGGTGGATTTTTTTTCTTGACTACATCATATCATTGGATAAATCTGACTCGTTTCATATTAAATTTACGGGGGAAAATTATTCTACTTGGGAATTTCAATTTCAATTGTATGTGAAAGGAAAAGAATTGCAAGGTCATATTTGGTGTGGATTATTTTCAACTGAGGGTAATTTTGTCTAGAGTTTTGTGATGTTTCAAGGGTATTCAATGTTTGGATAGATTATAGTGAGAGATTTGAGCTGCCTGGTTGTATTAAATGTTCATTACCCTCATTAATGAAAGTGGTTGGGTATTTATACCCTTAATTATGGGCCACATGGGCTTTCGGGTCAACTTATGAATTCGGGTCGAGTTCAATGACTCATTAATCTTTAAGCTAGTAAGTAATTAGCTTAGTCATGAAGTGATTTAGGTTTTAATACATTTAGTCCTGTTTGGATGGTTCAGTGAGTGGCTTTTGTCCGAATTGCCCCTGTCCGGTTCCCTCAGTGAGTGGTGAGAAAATCCGTACTCATCAGTAGCCCCTTTTTTAGGTTATGTTCGAAGGCCTTTGACAAGACCTAAAAAATCGCTCAAGTGTACACGTAACTTTTTCCGGATATTTCAAAATGTGTAACGACTTTCTCCGGACTGATTGAAAACCATTAGAAGCTGAACGGTTTTGCCAGAGATAGTGGGACACGTGTCCTTCTCTGATTCGTCTCACCGGCCGTTTTCTCCTAGAATGGCGCTTCCACTTGCTTCGGAAAGTAACCTCTTAATTAATGTTGGTGACATCAGCGCCGTCTTTAATCATTACACCTATCTTTTCGTATTCTCCTGTGTATCAAAGCATCATTTGTTATTTTAGTATAAATTAGTCCACTTTTCACTGTTTTATCATCTTCATTATCTCTACTATGTTAATCTTCAAAGCTTTTACCTTTAAAAAAACCCTTCTTTTGTTGTGAGTTTATGTTCACAGCAAGAAGCGCCCTAGTAAAAGGTGGGTGGCTCAACTTGTCGGAGTTAGAAAAAACTCAAAACGTCGAAAGAGAAAAGTGCATTGCTGCAGGCCTCCCTGTTTCTCTTGTTGACAAGCCTGATACACCAAGCTCGGAGCCTGATCGGGGTTCATATTCTGCCAAGAGTTCTAACCCAGAAGGTTATTCCAGCCCATCCTTTCTCCAATCGTTTCAGGCTTATCGGTTCAAGAATCAGAGCCCGTTGTTGAACCAGAACAGGTGGTTACAAGCCTTAGGAAACCTTCCCCATTCATTGCTATGGGATCTGACGCTAATATTTCCCCTAAGAAGCTAGTAGACCGACGAAGGGTCGTTTGGTGAAAGGTCAGGCTGCTACTGCACAACCCAAACCTCCAAAATCCACACCTTCTAAATCCGGGGTTAAGAGTAAGACTACAGGGTCAGATGCACCCATTAAAATTCCCAAGGACAAGCTGTCCGGTCCGGAGGCAACCAGTTCAAGCCTTCAGAAAGAGACCTCAGGATCTGAGCCCCAACCGGACTCTAGACCACAAGAGGAGAAGAATGCTCAACAATCCGGAGGGCCTACTGAGCCAACCACTAGCTCTTCTCTCCCAAAACAGCTGAAAATCCCTCCATGGTAATAGAGGATGTAATGGAGGACAGTATCGAAGAAGCCCCTTTTGAGACTGATGTCTCCGAGAAAACCAGTAAGACTGCCATCACCAAGAAGAGCAAAGGCAAAGAGAAAGCGTGTTTAAAGCATCCGGAGCTGCCGGAGTGCTTTGTAGGAAAAGTGGGGCCTTGTTTTCACAAGGTAAATGTTAAATATCTGCTAGCCATGCAGAAGATCAATTACACTTTCATTCATATAGTTGAACTTGGCCGGATGAGAACGAAGTGGGGGATTCCGGAAAATGTTAAAGTGAGGATATCAATTGATCCGGAGACGCCCATGGACTGTAAACTCAATGAGATAGTCTTCTACATTGAGTTATTTAAATGGGGACTTAGGTTTCCCTTGGACCCAGAAATAGTCAGATATTTCCATTTGATAAAGCTGTGCCCTAGTCAACTAAGCCCTAATGCATGGTTCACCCTTATGGCATGTATCATGGCTTCCAGGCTCTCCGGAATTCCTCTTCCGATGGAGTAATTCGCTGCTGTAGCAAGCCTCTGCAGAAACCATGTCATCCCTTTCTATCATTTTAACATGAGCGACGATTACAAGGCGGTGGATGACTTACTCGAGTCGGAAAAAAACTGGAAGACTCAATTTTTGTTCATCAGCGGTGCTTGAGAGAATAGGAAGAAAATTAAAGTTGGTGTCAACCCAAGCATGCTTACCAGCAGATGTCAAAGTGATGGTAAAAAATCTCACTACATACTTCTACTTTTACTTATAACAATTTTTTATCTAATTCCTCTTCTTTTGTTTTTTGATAGTGTTGCCCAAGGATTTCAATGATTACTTAGAGGCTGGGCAGACTACTTGCGCCAAGCTAAATGCTTGGGCTGCTGAGAAATGGGGAAACCGCTTCCACAACTGTTTTACCGGAGGCAATTTAACCAGATCCTATATTTGGAATACAACTGACCGGAGGGACCTGTCTTGGGAGGAATTAACCACTCCACCCCCTCAGGGAGCGATTCTCCGGAAGACAGAGGGAAAAGATGGGAAATTGATCTTGCTGGGCAGAGCTAAAGCCCCAAGCAAGATGAAGGGCAAAAAAGTTAAGGCCAAGCAAGGTGTGGTTGAGGCCAATCCTATCGAGGTGGAGGAAGCTGTCCCAACAAACCCAGAGGGACAAGATCAAGGGCAGATCAATGTTACCTTACTGCAAGTGGTGGAACATGAAAGCACCAAGGAAGTAGCTGGGTCTCCAAAACCCCAAAAGGCTCCAAAAAAGAACAGAAAACGGGGAGCAGAAGGTGGAAACAGGGATGCGAAGAAAAAGAAAACCTCCAAAGGAAATGAAGTTTCTCTCTGGGCTCCGGAGTCTCTACCTCCAGTTGATCCAGCTGACCCCACTCAAGTAGAAGAAATTCCAAGTGACTTTCATACTGGAGAGGGTTCCGGAGGGGATATCAACATTGATGGTGTCGACATCGCAGGGCTCTAAGGGATTGGTCTTTACTTTGAATATTTTGCCAAGGATGACTTTGCTGGACCCTACCTCCCCCCAAGTTCTTCGAACATCGTCACTTTTAATGGTAAGTCATTTTCTAGTTTCTAGTGAGAGAGACATCATCACCCACTCCTTATTAAGCAATATCCATCCAGTGCTTACCTTAGACAAGCAAGTGCGCAATCAGTCAGCCATCATCAATACCCTCAACTCTCACAAAGAGAAGCTGTCTAGTGACCTCCTTAGTTCCAACCAAAATGCTGAGGCATTGAAGAAAGAGAATGAGGAGTTGAAGAAATGTCAGGAGGACTTGGCCACCAGTTTGGCCACTTCGGAGGGAGTTGTCAAAGAACTCCAATTGAAGCAATCTGATCTGGAAAGAAACCTCTTTTCTTCAAAAGAGGAGGTGAAGGCCAAAGATAGCACCATTCAGACCCTAACCAATGACAAGATCTCTCTTGAAAACATTGTGTCCAAGGCTGAACAAGAAAAAGCTGACTTGCTAAAGGAGCAGGAGAAAACAATCCACGCTAGGATTGATGCTTATACCAACGAGGTGATAGATTCTCATGAGGAAATGTATGCTGAAGTCAAGTCAGATATGGTCCTGCTCTTCAATGAAAAATTTCCGAAGAGGACACTGGGAGATTTATGGCAATTCGTGGAATACGAAGACCTTCCCCACCATACCATGGCTGATGGTGATAAGTATAATTACTCCACTGGCTGGGATGATACAACCGATGAAGAGAAAAAGACTGGGGAGAGCCCGGATGATGACCCAAAGAAGAAGAAGCCAAGTGAGGCTGAACCGTCTAAGAAAGCTCAGTCTTAAAGAATCAACTATCTTTTAAATTTTCTGTGATCGAACCAAAGTCCTTGGATGGCCAAGGCATTTTTTGTAGCAATGTCCGGCCCTTGTCCGGATAAACCTTTCTGTTTTGTGAATTCAAAGTCCTTGGATGGCCAAGGCATTTTGTACATTTTAATGGGTAGTTTCATTTTACACAACTCTTGCATTGTTTCATAGTTTTTCAACTTTGGTGGCTAATGTTTAAACAACCCTTAGTTATTTTACAAGTATTCTAAAGTGAGAGTGTTTAAATTCCCTGATGACAAATATTTAAGTAGTCATCACTCCACCAATTCAATCTGGTCTGTCATAAAAAATTTCAAAGAAAATTATAAACTGAAACACTCTGAATCTTTTAAGAAGGCATCATATTTTATAAAAAAGACCGGACACCTCATTAAAACCTCCCCTAGCCACTAGGGAGGAAAGAATATGCCCCCAAATATTTACATGAACTTTTAAACAAGTAAATATTTACATAGTTTTTATTCCAAGTACAATCGGAGGTGCTCAATGTTCCAGGGGTGATTCAAAATCCTTCCATATTTATCTTGGAGCCAGTATGTCCTAGGCTTAAGCTTTTCACTGACCACATCGGGTCCTTCCCAAGTTGGAGCTAACTTACCGAACTGCTTCTCCTTGGTATATAGGAAGACTTTTCTCAATACCTTATCCCCTGGTTGAAAATCCCTTCTCTTAATTTTAGAAGCAAACCTGCTTCTCATAAAACCTTGATAATGTGTGGCTCTAAGGTGAGCCTTAACTCTTCTTTCTTCCATTAAGTCAACCTGGCCTCTGACTGCCACTTCGTTAGCGCGTTCAGAAAAATTATGAACTCGAAATGAAGGAAGAGTAGCCTCTATGGGAACTATAGCATCCATCCCATATACTAAGGCAAATGGAGACTCTTGTGTTGCAGCCCCGGAAGTGGTCCGGTAAGCCCACAAGACTTCTTGTAAATAACTTGGCCATTTTCCAGCAGCTCCCTCTAAATTCTTTTTAAGATCAGAGAGTATTGTCCAGTTAGCCACTTTAACCTGACCGTTTGCCTGTGGGTGGAAAGGAGAAGAGAAGCAGTGTTGAATGCCTCTAGGGGCACAGAAAGTCTCCATTTCCTTGTTGTCGAATTGTGGCCCATTATCTGTAGTTATCTTCTATGGAACTCCAAATCTGCAACAAATGTTAGACAAGATGAATTTGATAACAGCTTTCAAGGTAGTTCCTGCCAATGGGGCTGCTTCGATCCACTTCGAAAAGTAATCAATGGCAACAATTATAGTTTTGCACCCCCCGGATGCCATGGGTAGAGGTCCCACTAAATCCATCCCCCATCGAGCAAAATGTATTGGCTCAGAAATTGACTCCAAATGGATAGCTGGGATATGAATTTCATTACTATATCGTTGGCATGGATCACACTTTTTTACCAACTCTTTGGCATCTTGCATTATGGAGGGCCAATAGTACCCAGCTAACAAAACTCTTCTAGTTAAAGCCTTAAATCCACAGTGTGCTGATCCCTCACCATCATGTAATTCGGAGAGCGCTATTTGAGACTCATCGATCCCCAAACATCACAAGAGGGGTTTACTATAAGATTTTTTTTATAAAGAACATCTCTTAGGATGACAAAACCACGAGCCTTGTACTTTACTTTCCTTGCTACTACTTTTTCCGGAGGCAAGATGCCATCTGAGAGATATTGAAGGAGAAGAAATCTCCAATCTTGGGGTTGTTTTATCTGTATATTCAAACTTTTTTCTTCCTTATCCGGATTAATTTGAATGGATGAGCATTCTTGCACATGTATCCAAGGGTAGGACTCAGAGTAGGCTATGGTTGCTAAGGAGTCTGCTAGCGTATTTTCCGTTTGAGGTATGTGCTCATAAGTGACACTTTTAAAATTGAGGGCCACTTCTTTGAGTATGAATAAATATTTAATCAGCTTCTGTTTTTTAGCTTCGGATTGGCCTTGTGCATGATGGATAAGAAGCTGAGAGTCGCTCATTAACCTGACCCTTTTGGCTCCACAGATAAGAGCTAACTTCAAACCAGCTATAGCGGCCTCATATTCGGACTCATTATTGGAAGCCCTGAAGGCAAAACATATAGCCTGGTACATTCTGTCACCGTACATAGAGGTTAAAAATAACCTAGCACCACAACCTATGGTACTTGATCCACCATCAGTCCGGATGACCCATACTTTTTTTATCTTTTACCCCGGTTGCTTGTTTAATATCTCTATCTGAATGAAATTCAACTAAAAAATCAGCTACAGTTTGGGCTTTGACTGCTGTTCGAGGGGCAAAATCAATATCGTAGTCTCCCAGTTCCACTGACCACTTGGTCATTCTACTTGAAATGTCGGCCTTCTGGAGAACGTTTTTTAAGGGAAAAGACGTCAGGACAATGATAGAATGAGCCTGAAAATAGGGCCTCATCTTCCTCGCAGCAATTACCAGGGCTAGTGCTAATTTTTCAAGTTTTAAATACCGTTTTTCTGCATCTATCAATCTCTTGCTGATATAATATATCGGACGAGGATAATTATCTACTTCCCTTACCAACACTGCACTTATAGCACAATCAGATACTGCCAAGTATACGAAGAGGGTCTCTCCGTCAACGGGTTTAAACAAAGTCTTGGGGGAAGACAAATGCTTTTTAATCTCATCGAAGGCCTCATCACACTGTGGGGACCAATTGAAATCTTTTGCACCTTTCAGAGTTTGAAAAAACGGGGCGCACCTGTCCGAAGACCTTGAAATAAAACGGTTTAGTGCAGCTAGCCTCCCGGTCAATCGTTGTACCTCTTTAATATTCCGAGGAGGCTCCATTTGTAGTAAAGCATTAAGTTGGTCCGAATCAGGCTGTATCCCTTTCTCACTTATCACATACCCAAAAACATTTCCGGACTACACTCCAAAGACACACTTTTCTGGGTTCAATTTTAGATTTACTTTCACCAAGTTAGCAAAAGTTTCTTGGAGATCTACCAAGTGTAGCTCTTCGTCGAAACTTTTCACCATCATGTCATCGATATAAACTTCCATGTTTTTTCCAATTTGATCAGCGAAAGCCTTGTTCACCAACCTCTAATAAGTAGCCCCAACATTTTTTTAACCTAAACGGCATTACCTTGTAATAATGGAAGCCCCTATCAGTAACAAATGTGGTATGTTCTTGATCTTTTCTATCTACTTGAATCTGATTATACCCGGAGAAGGCATCCATAAAGGACAACAGCTTGTTTCCAGATGTAGAGTCTACCAACTGATCAATTCGTGGGACCGGATACAAATCTTTTGGGCAAGCTCTGGTGAGATCTGTGAAATCAATGCACATAAGCCACTTACCATTTTTATTTTTTACCAATACCGGGTTTGCTGTCCATAAAGGATATTGAGATTCCTTTATGTGCCCCATTTTAGTAAGCCGATCATCAACCTCTTGAACTATGACATCAGCCTTTTCCTTAGAAAAGGCTCTCCTCTTTTGTACAACAAGTGTTATGTCCCTTCGGATGGATAACTGGTGTGATATAATGTCTGCTGGTACTCCGGTAACATCAGCGTTGCACCAAGCAAAGACATGCTGATGATCTTTCAAGAAATCTAACATTTTACCATTAAATTCCGATATCATCTTGGATCCTATCTTGACACTTTTTCCTTCAGCCAGAGAGTGAGTTTCAACCTCTTCAATTGGTATTAAAACACCAGGGGTCTTTCTGGGGTCATCAATTTCACCCTCTCCCCCAGAAGGTCCATCAAACTGCTATTCCTCATTGAGCTGAACTACCCTCAACATTCGAGGAGCCAGTGCTGTTGCATAACACTCTCTTGCTACCTTTTGGCTGCTTCGAACAACTCCCACTTGTCCTTGCACAACATACTTCAAGCATTGGTGGACTGTTGAACCCACAGCATGCATCCTAGAGAGCCAAAATCTCCCCAGAACAGCATTATAACAAGTTGGACAATCCACCACAACGAATAGTATTCTAACCATCTTTTTAAAAGGGCCTTTGCCCAATAAAACCTCCTCCTCGAACTCCCCGATCACATCTGCTGAGCTTCCAGTGAAACCCACAATTGACCTGTTCGAACGTTGAATTACTGCCGGATTTTTCATTTTTTTTTATAGGAAGTTAAAAAGAGAATATTGGCAGAACTTCCGGTGTCCACCAAAATTCGTCTTATGTCATTGCCCCCAATGGATGCTCCTATGACAACAACATCTTCATGGGGACCAGCAATATCCCCCAAGTCATCCTCATCAAAAAAATAAAGGGGAATGGAATCTGTGATTGGTAGGAAGTCATGCCTCCTTCCAGTTGGGTAGTTAAATTATGAACGTGCCTCTTTCTCAAAGAAATAGTTGGTGCAGTCATGGTGTCTCCTCCGAATATTGTAAGTGACTCAAAAAAGTTAATAAGTCCGGACACCGTCTTGCAATACTCCATGATAACACCTACTTTATTCCGGGTTGGATAAGGATCTAAATATTCTGACTCTACATCAAACCTTTCGATTATAACCATACCCCCATCCGGAGCCGACGTGCCTACATTGTTTGGACCAGCCCGATGAGCATTATCAGGCCTATTTCCACCTCTTCTTTTAACATACGCCCCCAACTTTCCTCTTTCAATCAAATTCTGCAGTTCTTGTTTCAACGCAATACAATCCTCAGTGGTATTGCCAGTATCATTGTGATAATGGCAGAAACAATTATTACGGCTCTCCCTAGGAGATTGTAATGCAGTCGGCCTTCTGTAGTATAATTCATCTTTTATTTTTTCATAAATAGTGGCTACGCTTTCTTTCAACTCAGCAAACCACTCCGATTGAACCCAAGGCCCTCGCTTATTCCTAGATTGCTGGCTCTGGGCTGGCGCAGCTGGATGAGACTGAGCTTTGGCCCTGTTATGACCCTGTCCGGCTTTCTTGGCCTTATTCCCGGACTTGTTTTGGTTTTGATTTGGTGCAGCTGGAGCAGATCTCACCTGCATTTGCACCTTAGTTTTCTTTGTCTCATCTACATTAATCTGTTTACCGACCTGATTCAGCAGACCTCCCCATGTCATGGCCTTCTTCCTGGTTACCGAATAAGCCAAGTTCCCGTGGTTCAAGCCCTGCCTTAGAGAAGCTATTGCTACTTGTTCAAAGCAATCAGCCAATCCATTCTTGGTATTTACAAAATGACTTATGTATTCTTTTAAAGATTCGTTTGGTTCTTGGGCATAATGGATAATTGTGTCTACATTTCCCTTCACTTCCTTACTTCCAACAAACTGCCTTCGAAAGGCCACCCAAAAAGTGTCAAAATTTCTGATGCAACCTTGCGACAAACTACTGTACCACTTCAGAGCACTCCCCGTAAAAGATTGGGAGAATGCTCTACAAAGTAATTTTTCGTCATCATCAAAATATCATAATTTTTTTGAATTGTTCCAAGTGGTTATCTGGGTCTTTACTACCATCATATTTTCCATTTTTGTACTGTCAAAGATACCTGGCGATTGTCTCCAATTTCGGCCACGACTGAATATAGTATCTTCGTTAGGAGTTGCAAAGATACCTGGCTCATCATGGAAGGAAAAATAATCCATTAACAATCGATCTACGTGTCTCCGGCAATGACTGTGAGACGATCCTCAGCTCAGATGCCTCTTCAACTTTCCATGCCTATCACTTTTTCTTGAGTACTTTTTTTACCAACTTTTGTTTCTTTTTAGAACGGCATGCATCACTGCTAGATGACAAGGATTCTTCAACTCCATCTTCACTTGAGGAGCTACTGGAAGACTCTGAGTTTGGATTAGAGCTCTCCACCGGTTTAGACCGATGAGATTTTTTTGAGCTGGCATGAGTCTTTTTTGCACTCACATGGGTTTTTGATGGCTCATGCTCTCTTGGGTTGTCAGTATGATGAGCTACTGACGCTTTAGACTTCTCTTTTGTGCCCATCTCTGCCCTCTTGACAGCCCTCAGAGCTTCTATTTCAACTTTTAACCTATCTCGCTCCTCAATCGTATATTCATCATTTTCCCCCACCACTTCTGCCAAAGCTGGTGGCACTTCTTGCACGTCCAGATTCATCCGAACTGGTTTTTCTTGATGGTTTTGAATGCTAGATTCAGGCAACTTCTCTTCCCACTGTGGTCGCCAATTTGGTGTGGATTATTTTCAACTGAGGGTAATTTTGTCTAGAGTTTTGTGATGTTTCAAGGGTATTTAATGTTTGGATAGATTGTAGTGAGAGTTTTGAGCTGCCTGGTTGTAGTAAATGTTCATTACCCTCATTAATGAAAGTGGTTGGGTATTTATACCCTTAATTGTGGGTCACATGGGCTTTCGGGTCAACTTATGAATTCGGGTCGAGTTCAATGACCCATTAATCTTTAAGCTAGTAAGTAATTAGCTTAGTCATGAAGTGATTTAGGTTTTAATACATTTAGTCCTGTTCGGATGGTTCAGTGGGTGACTTTTGTCCGAATTGCCCCTGTCTGGTTCCCTCAGTGAGTGGTGAGAAAATCCGGACTCATCAATATTGATGAAAATGATCCTACCCCTCTAGATGCTAGTGCTTTGTCTACGTGAGAAATAAAATATGCTAGAATTATGAATTGATTCTTAGTTCGCTTGAACCTCATCTTGTTCTTACCCTGAAACCCTATAAAACCATTGCAGATATGTGGAATTATCTTAAGTCAATTTATAATCAAGATAACTATGCTACGAGATTTCAATTGGAGTATGAGATGGCTAGTTATACTCAAGAAAGTCTCTCCATTGAAGCATATTTTTTGGTTTTCAAAACCTTTGGGTCAATTATGCAGATATTACTTATGCTGATATTTATGTTGTAGTTCTTTCATCTATCCATACAATGCATACAACTAACAAACAAGATTAGTTCTTGATAAAGCCACGAGTGGATTTTGAAATTGCACGCTCTAATCTCATGAATCGACACCCCGTACAATCTCTAGATGCATGTTTAGATGAACTTCTTCATGAAGAGCAACGAATGGAAAATCAATAATTTATTGAACATCAAGCTAATATCAGTATACTTGTTCAGGTATCTTATGCAACACAAGAGATAAATAAAAATGGAGACATACATGTTATCCAATACTAGTTGTAATTCTTTCGGTCATATTGCTCGGGATTATCCCAAAAAGGTTTGTAAGTACTGCATGAAACAGGGGCGCGTCATCTTTGGTTGTCCTACACGATCGGAACAACGATAAGGTACTGCCTATCATTCATTCACTAGTGCTTCTCGTTCTAGTGCATTGCATATTGTATCACCAATTATTTTTATTCATTTTCCATCAACAAATCTAAACACGCTCACTCCTGAAATGGTAGAACAAATGATTATTTATGTTTTTTTTCTGCTTTTGGACTCTCAAGTAATCTTAAAAATTATTCCACACCATGTTATTCTGATTATGGAGCCTCAAACTATATGACCAATGACGTTGTTCCTCTTTCAAATGTTAGAAATTACGATGAAAATCTGAAAATTAACATTGTTGATGGTAATTTGATGCCTATTAGTGCTGTTAGTGATCTTTCTTCCACATTCACTATTCTTCTCCATTAATCTTATTTATGTTGTTCAATTGGTCGATAATAATTGTCATGTCATTTTCTCTCATTCTGGTTGTGTTGTGCAGGATCAAGTGTCAGAGAAGATGATTGTGGAGGGTCCTAAAGTGGGATGACTCTTTCCATTGTATAAGTCTCATTCCACTACTATTCCTAGTTTTCCCTTTTCGTTTGCATGTAATATTGTTGGTTCTCGAAACCAAATATTGCATAGACGTCTAGGTCATCCACATTCTGATGTACTTCGTACTTTAGTTCATTCTAGATTATTATGAAATAAAACAAGTTATTATGTTGATATTTTTTTCGATTGTACATCATGGAAACTTGGTAAAAATAAGGTTTTACCTTTTCCTCATCATGCATCTCGTGCTTCACAATGCTTTAATGTTATTCATAGTGATGTTTGAGGGATTCCACCCGTTATTTCTCATACACACTACAAGTAGTTTTTACATTAATTGATGGTTTTAGTTGTTTTACTTGGGTTTACTTTTTTTGGGCTAAACTTGAAGTTTTTTTAGTTTTAAACGTTTTTTGCACTGTCCGAAACTCAATTTTCTGCCAATATAAAAGTTCAAAGATATGATTCTGGTGATGGATACATGTCACATGAGTTTCAAAACTTTCTTCAAAATTAATGGATTCTCTCTCAGTGTTATTGTCCTTCGACATCACAAAAAATAGTGTTGATGAGAGAAACAATTGTCACCTTCTTGACGTGGTAAGAACTATGTTACTTGAATCATATGTTCCTCCTCGTTTTTGGTGTGAAGCACTTTCTACTGCTATTTTTTATTAATCGCCTACCTTCTGCTACGTTAAATCACGTTTCTCATTTCTATAATTTGTTTGGTCATTATCCTTCATATTAAGATCTTCGTACTTTTGGATGTGTTTGTTTTGTACATCTTTCTACTCATGAACATCATAAACTTACTACTTAATCTGTAAAGTGTGCTTTCTTGGTTATACTATTCCTCATAACGATTATGTTTGTTATTATCCTTATGCTCGTCATCTTCGAGTGTCTAGGAATGTGTTTTTTAAAACAATATTTTTTCCATCTCATGTTGATTCGCCTTCTGTATATTTATCTCTCATCCTAGGTTATCTGATATATAGACATCTATAGAAAGGTTTAAACTTGGTTTTGTGTATCGAAGACGTAATCGAGATGAGACTAGCCCCACTTCTTTTGTGACCCTTTTTAATTTTGTCTCGACACCTGCTCCTGCTCCTGCTTCTATAACTCTTCGTCGATCTACTTTTCCCCTTGATATGTATGTTTTTACCTATCTCTCTTATAACTACTTTATCTAGTATTTCAATTCACAGTAGCTACAAACAAGTCATGGAACATAAGTGTTGGCAAAATGGAATGCAAGTAGAACTTCAAGCATTTGAGGAAAATCATATCTGGAATAATATTCATTGTCCTTGTACAGTTAAACCAATTGGGAGTAAATGAGTTTTCTTTGTGAAAATTTGTTCAATAGCTCTTTGGAACTTTAAAAAGCTCGTCTTGTAGCTCTAGGTAATAAACAAGAATATGAGATTGATTATGAGGAGACATTTGCTCCCGTTGCCAAAATGACCACGTTGTGAACTATTTTGGCTATTGTTGCTTCACAATCGTGGAAGTTGTATCAAATAGATTTCAAGAATGCTTTTCTTCATGGTGATCTTCAAGAAGAGATCTACATGAAACTTTCATCTGGTATGAGTACTTCTTCTCCGCATGATGTCTACAAGTTAAAGCGTTCTTTGTATGGGCTCAAACAAGCACCTCGAGCTTGGTATGAGAAGTTTCGACATACACTTCTTTTCAGTTTTACACAAAATCAATATGATTCTTCTTTATTTTTCCACATGTCTATATCGGGTATATTCCTTCTCGTAGTTTATGTGGATGATATTATCATTGCTGGTACTGATGGTAGTTTGATTACCAAGGTTGGACAATAGTAACATGCAACTTTCTATATGAAATATATCTGGTAATATCTCTTCTAATCTCCAAGTGAAATGTTTTCACCAAAACTATGACTTGTCAGCGACATCAATTTCTTTTTAAGAAAATTTTTACTGGTTGAGTTACCATCATCAATTTGAGGGAATGTGTCAACAAAAATAAATTAGATTAATATCTAATTTATTTTATTCAAAAATTTAGTTAATATATTGTATAGTCAATAGTCTAAGCAAATTTTGGGACAATAAATACTTTAATATTAATTGTTGTAAGTTGTAAACTATTATAAAAGGAGAACGAGAACAAGAAATAAGATATATTTTTCATAATTAAAATACTTTTGACACCTAGATGACGCATCCTAAGGAATAGCTAGACATTTCATTATATTGGATTTCTGCCAATAACCTTCAGTTTGTCAAAAACTTACCCAAACGTTTTCTAATAATTGCTTAGAATTATTCACTTCGATCCAATCATTGCAACAATTGTACATGACAATGTGTTTATAAAGGATCCGGACAGCCAAAATCCTTAACAATAACCCTAATGGTATCAATATTATGCATATATGATGGGACTTTTGGAAATGTAACCCCAACCGGGGTTATTGGGACTTTCTCTATGATGAAATGATGGATTCCATGTAAGTATACGCATAGCATGATGCCCAATAGTCCACACGCTCCTTCTCTATAGTTTTTTTTGTTTCTTCGTGGAGATCGAACTTCATCATAAGATGTATGAGATCCCACAAAACCAGGCTGATCTGATCAATAAAACCCAAATGTCCAAAGAATTTTTGAATTTCTAAGCATTTGAGGTATAACCCTTGAGAACTTTCCAATTAGTATGGTCTTGACATTTGATTCCAAAATACTTTTATCGTTCTCCAAAAAATGAACAGATTTATAGTTATTCTTATCTTATATTTTAACTTGTTCATGAATAAATTCCTTGGTAGATGGTCTAATACGTATGTATAATATTTGACTGAAATATTTGAGGTTTGAGTTTGAAGCAGACTAATGACAATGGGTTGTTGTGGTGATTGTGGATCATATATATGATTTAATCTTAATGTTGAAAATAGACCAGGTTTTAAGCAAGAATTTTCAGCAACTTTATCTTCGAACTCTTTGTTTTGATTCAGCATAGGAAACTCATTTCCTAAAGATACGCTTGGAGGTTGATTCCTACTATTATAATCAAAAAGTGATCGATTGGGGGTAGTGCTGATGATAAAGATTGCGAATGAAAATAACGGTACTTTGCTGAGATGAACAACATTGACGGCTGACAGGACATAAGAAGTGTCCTATGGTTTCTACCGTATCTTAGATAGTTGAATCTTGTACATTAAAAAAATAAGAATCTTTCAACAACGGTTAAAGATAGTATTCATTTTTAGAGTTTTTATTTTATTTTTCATAATAGTTAACTGTCCAACCAGCAATACATAATATTTATATATACATAAAATTAAATATATAACAAAAAAGAATTTAAATTTTCTTAAAGCTTACCCAAACACCCAAATAAAAACTATGGATTTGATAAATAAAAAACTATTATTGCACAAGATGGCAGGAAAAACTATTATTGCACAAGATGGCAGGATATTATATCTATAGATCTTTTCCAACTATTAAATTATGATATAAAAATAACATGCAATGGAGTTAAAATATAAAAATAAAATAATTAAAATATTTAATACGTTTTTATAATAAATAACATAAACAAATCATATTCTAATTACCAAAAACTACTAAAAAAATCGTTCATGATTATCTATAATAACCAAAAATACAAACTAATTAAACGGTAACTAATCAATAAAAATAAATCAAAACATATAATATTCTAATTATAAAAAAGTACTAAAAGATAGTTCTTAACTATCTCTTGTTACCAAAAACACAAATTATTAAACGCTATCTAATCAATAAAAAATAAATTAATTTAATTAAAATATAATAATATGTAAAATACACGGTTAATTTTGGTATCAATAGTATATAATCAAAATAATATTAGATATATAGATTAAAACTAAAATTAAACCATTAAATTAATTTTGGTATCAATATTATATTCGTAAATAAATTAAGTTCAAACTATTAAATCCGGATATAAAAGTAATAATTTTTGCAATGGAGCCAAAAGATAAAAACAAAATAAATACTATACTTAACTATATCCATATCCATCTATTACCATCCGTATATATAACACCAGGTAGATATAAATCTTTTTGTCCTAGCAGACCAACCTATATGTCATGAAAGTTTTCATGAAAATGTGTATTCAACTCGAATCCTGATCTCGTTGACGCCGGATGGATACATAATTATGAACCTAGTCTATTTCTTTTTGTAGATAAGAATATTTACATGTTTACAATTATTTAATTTGTCTTTTTCTTCAAATAATGATAAAAATTTATTATATTTCTTTTGTCACGGCTCTCTTTGGATTCTTATACTATAAAATGTGCATCAAATTAACAAATATGCATGACAAAGATTTTGTTGTCTCTGTTGGTTGGCATCTCATGCATGTGTTGCGTTGTGCTATGTTCTTTTGTTCTTTTGGTTTATGATTTGATAATTCATCGTATTTATGTCCTTTTTCGCAAGACAAAGGTCCAAGACCCATATCATTCAAGAGGGTCAGCTTCTATCAATTATCATATGTAATATTAACTTTAATCGACGGTGTCTTGGTTTTTATAACATATAAATAAATAAAGCGCAAATATACTTTTGACGGTAGTTGTCTTCGTTGTTTATTGTTTCAGCTGAAACTTTTTATGCGTAGGGAATAACGCATAATAAGAATAGTCATGGAGGAGGGGATTCACTCGTAATTATAATATTAAATATTTCCTTTTTTGGTTTTGATCCATATTTTAGGGTAGTTGGATGTAATTTTCGATAGTTGGTCGAAATTATATTTAGAAGTATGTTAAACATAATTGAAACAAAATATTGAATTATAATCCTGGTAATTTTTTCAAACACAAAGTTACTGAAAGTATATAAATATAATGAAACAAGTATTATGGTATTTAACGTGATTTAGATTGTGAATCACATATCCACGAGTAACATAAAATGATTTTATTTACGAGAGTACTCTCAAACACTTTGATACAAGTTTAGAGAATGAATTATGATTATCTAATTTTTTTTAGTGTTTATTTTTTAATTTGTTTTTCTCTGTAAGATCAAGAAAATTTTATGTTTTTTATTACTCTCTCTAACAACTCATGTACACCAACTTCATACATCTCTTTCACTATTTATAAAACCAAATATAAGTGAGCATAATACTCCATGCTCACAATGTAAACTGCCATTTGTTATCACAAACACCCGATTGGTAATAATGCAATTTCCCTAACATCCGAGCTATTTGTAGACTCTAACACGTAATGACAACAACAAATTCTGACACCTGACATTAATTGTATCTTGTGCTATCCTGATCATTCTCCAAACATGCTTAGATCAACGGTAGCAAGATCAATAGTTGAAATGTCTCATCAATTCGTATTATTCTCATAAAATAAACACCAGTCTCATCCGGATACATAGAAACATCTTCACAAGCCTCAACAACCAATTATTTACACTCATGTTCCATCACGAAATGTTCTAGCACTTCAGTCCAATAAATCTTCATTCAATTTTCTTGACAGATCTCCATCCCTTAGGTTTTATCAGATATTTTTGTACCTAAATGTCGGTTGAGCTTATACCATTTAAATTTCGGGTAGTTTCTACCCTTGAGTCTCGACCACGTAAGGCTCCGCAAAACTGCGCCAGTCACTTTAGCCTAAACCTAATAATTTTACACATAGGTTTTTAGTGACTCCAATATCCATTGTCCTAATGTTCCAACTACTCTTTATGAATATCCAGTTCACATGCTTTCCAGACTTGCACAAGTTTCATACTGTTCATAAACTTCAAACTGCTAATACCTTGGTTAGAGCATTTGAAAGATTTCAATAATTGCAATTTATATCACCCGCATTTGCTTTCTCTCCACCAAATATCAGATAAAGTGAAACTTGATATCTACGTTCTTAATTCACTAGTGGAACTTCGTATTTTTCATTAAATGAAAAAAAAAACATTGGTATTATCACAGAGCATAGTCATTTCTTAGTATATAAAGTGATTTTACTCAAAAGTTCTTCAATTATATAAATTCCTCAATTGGTTTAGTAACAACCACATATTTCACTTTCGTAGATGATAAGAAAACAAACTTTCAAAGACATGATGTTCAACTAACCACTTCTCTAAACACAATAAACCAATAACGTGAAGTTGACTTCATTGTGTCAAGAAAAACTGCATCATTAGAGTCAACATACCCCTCGATATCTCATCAGCCTTGTAATTTTGACTAGAACCCAACCCAAATTCAACTAACCCTTTAAGTATCTCACGAGCTGCTTGAGAGATTGCAAGTGAGGTTTTCTCAAATTTGAAAACAATCTACTCAAAATATTAATTGAGTATTCCAGATCATGTCTCGTGCATATCACTATGTATATGGTGATTCTAATGATATCTACATATGGTATATATTGTATAAACTTTTTAATATTTTAACTTGATTATTGATTGAGTGATACTTAATTTAAAACTAACACCAATGAAAGTTCTAGCCTATCGGGCTTCAACCATACAAACTTATTAAGATCATTCTATATGTATTTTTGTTAAGATAAATACCCTCTCAATATGCTCCTCTTTATCTCTATACCAAATATCTTTCAACCTCTCTCATATCTTCCATACCAAACTCTCCATTTAGTTAAGTTTCACCGTTTCAATTCTCTTCATATCATTTTCAACTATTAGTATATTACATACATACAACAACACCATGATATATATCTCCATGTGTGTTTCGCCATTATAATCAACAAAATTATCATAACAGATCCTCTCATACTTGATAGACCTTATAAAATACTCTAATCTTTTAATCCAATATCTTGATAATTGTTTCAAACCATATAAGTCTCTTTAAAAAACATACATCTCATCTTTTCTAAAATTTTAGGTTGACTCATATAAATTGTATCATCTAGTTCTCCATTGAAGAAGGTAGTACTAACATCCATTTAATCTAACTCAATATCAAATCTAAGAACATCTGATAATAAAAGTCGTATTAAAGTTTGTTTCATAATTGGTGAGAAAAGTTCAATGAAATCTACACCTTATATTGTGTGAATATTTTAGTCACCAACCTAGCTTTGGATATGTATAAATCAACTTTGGGAATAACTTGATTCTTTTTTAATATCAATTTACAACAAACAAGATCATGACCATTCACTTGCTTCGTAAGAATCCACATGACGTTTTTTTTTCCAGAGAACTCTGTTTTCCCTCATGGCCTTCAACTACTTCGGCTCATCACTTTGCAATAACCCAGATTTAAGACAATCTCTCTCCATTTTAATTGATAAATCATAACCTATAGTATCAATAAAACTACACCTATTCTAAGATTTTCTAAGTTCCTAGTTCTAGTTTTCACCTTAATTTATACCCTTTTACTCATTCTGAGTAGCTATGGAACAAACATTTTAGTACTCTCGACGGAAGTTTATTTTTCTTCACATATACGTAGGCATTACATGCGTACACTCTCAAATATTTCAGCCCAAGTTTCGTTCTCACATATATCATGTGATAATATAAACTTCAGTATCTAATATGGAATCATACTGATAATATATGCAGCTATCTTTACAATTTCTCCTTAAAACTTTCGGCTTATTTAGTTGTTAAAAGCATACATCTTATCATTTTCCAAAACGTTTAGTTCATCTTCTCAACAAGCCCATTATGTTGTAGATTTCACTTCATGATTCTATGTTCAGTAATGCCAAGTTAGAATGATGGCTTCTTAATGGCTCATTCATTTTTTTTAAAGCCATTGGTAGTCTTCAATTTCTCTAATATTTTTTTCAGTTTGATTCTCCATGACCTTCATCTAGTATTTAAAAATATCAAATGCTCCATCATTGGTATTCAAAATTATAGCATGCAGGATGCCTTGTAGGTCCCCAAATACCTGAAGTTTAACTCACCTGACACAACCTCATAAGCCACAACTTGGTTTGAATATCTATCTACACTGGAAACACATACGACCACTACAAACCATTTAAGAACTAACACACTATTAGTCCTATAGGCTTTTCAGAATCTTAATTTTTCCATCTTCACCCTTAGAGTTAAACCATTTCTTATCTAAAATTCTAAAATAAAAATGTTACATTTAAATTTATGAACATACCTCACATTTTTCACTTTCTCAAGTCCTATAGTCAACTTGATAAGAATGTTCACAATTCCTTTCAAAACACAAAGTTCATCATTCCTTGATATGACCTTGCCCCATCAAACAAGCTCAGGTTTTCAAACCAATGTTTGTTGGATATCATGTGGACTGAAGCTCTTAAGTGCAAGACCCGCTTGTCACCATTGAAACATGTCTTGTTTCATACTTAGAATAATTATCCTTATTTCTCCTCTTTAGGTGGTTTTTACTGATTTGACATTCCTTCTTGCATAACCAACATTTTACCTTAAAATCACTCACAAATATTCTAGATTTGGAGCAAGAGTTTTCTCTCCTCTTGATTTAATTTCTCATTTTAGTCATTTCCCTCACACTCAATCTGAGACTATCTGACTCATTCTTCAAACCCCTAATCTTTTGAGGATCTTTTGAGTTCAGAATACTCTTAACTTCAGCCATCTTAAGTGAATATTTAACATATAGAGTAGTGTCGAGAAAGTGCTCATACACTTTGGACAAAGAACTCAAAATGTTTATTTTTATCATAATATTCTACATTGACTATGCATTCAAATCAAGAGCGGTTCCATTAAAATTATCCAAGTGTCTTCAGATTTCCTTACGACTATCGATTGTCAGTGTATACAGTTGTTTCGTGAGATACACTAAAATATCAGTTGAATCTTTATATCTGTATTTTTTTCTGAGATTTTATGTATTCATCATATTCATTATTTGTTACAAAATTAATTTAATTTAGTTATTTATTTGAATTTTTTTAATTCTTTTATATAAGTGTTCATTATTTTGTTTTTTGTTTCCTATTTCATTTTTAATAAAATTAAATATTTTCAACTGAATATTTTTAATGTGAATTGCGGTTTGAATCGTGGAAAATTAGTCCATTTAAAATTATGAAAAGTACTTGAAAGTTTTATATTTACCTCTAATATTTAAATTATATGAATTAGTTTGTCTTTCATTATGAAAAAAATCTGAATTTTATTTATTTATTTACAGTTTTCTCATAGAGTTTTTAACTTTAGTTTACTACTTTTTTGAAAATTAATATAAAAATTCAATTTAAATAATTTTACTAATTTTCACTCTTCATCTCGCTCTGATTTCTCATTCTATCTCACTCTTATATTATAATACTATATTTTCTAACTGTATTAATAATAATTAAATATATATAATAGTGAAAAATATTAATCTTTCTTTGTATTCTTTTATATGATTATTTATTTAAATCTGCGTTTTAATTTCAGTTGTTTTATTTTTATTTACGACAAATTAATATCTATATATTTATATTTATAATAACTTATATATTGAAGATATGCGATTAATATATGATTTATGTTATTTGGTCCCGATTGGTGATCTTTTCACTTTTTCTTTTAATGTTTTCATTTAATTTTATTATGCTAACCATTTTAAAACATCAAACTTTAAGCGATAACATTAAATATAAAATGAAAAAATATCGGAAGCAAATCCAATAACTTAAGAATATAAAATAAACGATAAAAAATGAATTATGACAACACAAGCAAATACATTAAACAAAAATATTCGATACAAATAACACATCACTTTATGAAGAGTTATATCCTTGCATATTTATTTATAGGAGGTAATAATCTCCATGCACTTGTTCTAGTATGTTTTTAATGAGGTCCAAGTCAATATCTTAAAGTATATGTTGTTTAATGAAATCAAGAATCCTCAAACCAAACATTTTATGCACCTCTTGTTTGACATCATGTTGGAGGTCACAAACCCAAATATATGGAACCGATTTCGAATAATATAATATGGTAGATACATTTAACATCAATATAAAATGAGAATTACTAATGAAAATAACACCCATATAAATAAAACCTACAAAACAACAAATATATTAATTTAAGAACATCAAATAGACATAAAAACATGAAACATAAAATGCAATAACACACATAATATTAGCTAAAGTCATATTCTTAGTTAAACTCATATATTTTACAATTTTCTATGCATCTATTTTTAAAAAAATTATCCTCCACATAACATATCATATCTTTTATCATGAAATAAGTTACTATCAAGCTGAAAGTGTTGAACACCTCTTTTCTAACTTCGTATGAAAGGTTGAACACCCGAAACATTAGTTTCAATTTAAAATAATTGTACATGGTAGAGAATTCTTCACGATTATGTTGAGTCAGACATGGATTTTCTCCTTCATGTTCGTACATGTACATGTACATGTTGTATATTGTACACATAATTTTATTAAAAATCCCATCGGTAGTCCCATATGACCTCGTTCTCTTTAAATACTTGACAACTTGCAGCAACTAGTTATCTTTATTGAGAGTATATTCCATATTAAAAGAATTATAAATTTGATTAGTTATGATATTTGGTAGATGACAAAATATGGTACTTTTAGATATCTATCTAAAGAGGAGTAGATGATGAAGTTAGCAGGATAACATTGATAAGGGAGCAATTCACCACTATTAATAAAACGGAGTCAATTGTAAATAGAAGGAAATTAATATATCTGCTACAGTATTTATTGTTTATTAGAGGATGATTTGTAAACAAAGTATTTTATGAAGGACTAAAAGAGAAATAAAGCAAGACCACCATGGATATTAATGGGTCCACCCTTCCCCACTATAAAAGGAGACCCATTATTCTTGGTAGGTGGGACAATTTGAATATAATATTCTCTTTCTACTTTCTCTTTCTAGAATATTGAGCCTTAGTCACATCAGGTCCAAGATCCAACATTATTCTCTTTCGTCATTTATTCTCTCATCATTGGCGCCGTCTGTGGGAATCCGTGATACCAAAAAGAAAATTTTTTCTTTTAAAATCGTGATCTGATCTTAAAGAATAAATAACCAAGCAATCGGAGAGAGGGTCGGGAGAGAAGTTATCCGAGCCGTTTTGGTGTCTGAAGGTGAGGAAGCACCGGGTCGGGATTATTACGCGCAGGGTCGGGACAAGCGGTCGACCCTCATTATGACTCAGAGACAGCTGCTGGAAGACATCGCGAAGCTAAACGCTGAAAAGGAACGGGCATTAGCTGATAAAAGGGTCCGGGAAGGCAAAGGGAAAGAACCAATTACGGACAACCGTGGTGAAGGTTACCCGACTATTGACCCGCGTATCGACTCCCGCCCTGTTAGATATTATCGGGAGTCTCGCATGGAGGACAAGAAGAATGGGGGAACGGGGCAGTACGCCAAGGATAATCAGGGGATTTCTATCAATTATACTTCGGACGATTCATCAGGAAGAGAGTACTGACGAAAGGAGAGACTGAACAAGCGTGCACAGAAGAGCCACTCTCGACGAAATAGGGCGCCTCGTTCTGAATCTCCTAAGTTAAAAAAGGGTAGCTCTGAGAAAAAGACGCCGGTGTCTTTCGAAAAAGAAGAAATGCAAACGGGCAGTAGAGAAGAGCGTGTGGTTCCGCCTCAGGCCCAGTGGCAACCGTCGAACAGCCAGAAACAGGGGTACCGAGTCAGTAGCCAGTAAATCAACCCAGGAGATAAAAGTTTGTATGGGATTCAGACCGAGGGGCTCGGAGGCGGCGCATTCAGATTCAGAATGAATGGGAGAGCTTCGCCGTTGTCCGACAAAATATTATCAGGACATCTCCCGAAGAGGTTTGATATTTCCAAATTAGAAAAATATGACGGTAAGCGGGACCCGGATAATCATTTGGAAGCATTCAAAAAATTTATGCTAAGCTTCGATAACGATGATAAGCATTTGTGTCGGGCGTTTTCAATGACATTCAGAGACCAGGCATCGAAATGGTACAACCGTCTACCGTAGGGTAGTATCAAAAACTTCGGGATATTCTGGATGATGTTCCGTCAGCATTTCGTCGGGAACAAAAGCTTCCGAGCCAATGGTGATACGATCATAAACTATAACCAGAGGTTAGGAGAAAGCCTTAGGGATTCCACCAGGCGTTTTATTGACGCTAAGACCGACCTAGATCATTGCGAAGAAAACGTGGCACTCAGAGCATATCGCTTGGGGTTGTTGTCGGGGCCGATGAAACAAGCGGTCACCAAAAAGCAAGCTTTCACTTTTTCCGCCCTTCTGGCTCAGGTGGAAAAACAGATACTGATAGAAGAGATCGAGGCGTCTGAATTTGCTGCGCAAATTCAACAGAGCGCGCACGCGTCGTTCGTCATCAAACAAGGGGCTCAATCTAGCTATGCTCAGCAAGTCCAGCCAGTCAGCACAATTCCGCCGACCCAGTCCTTGCCAGTCAAGCCTCTGGCTTCCCAGAGTCAAAAAACAAAGCCAACGAACCAAGTGGTCTCGCGACCTATGTCCAATAAATGGATTCGGCCTGCTTACTTCACCGACTTAATGGACTGCGTATCTTATATCTATGAAAAAACTAAGAAAATTGGGATGTATCGGAGGCCTTTTCCCATACCAACGCCCCGGGAACATAGGAACAACCGGTATTGTCGCTACTACGAAGATGTGGGGCACGATACCAAGGATTGTATTGCCCTCAAGAAGGAGATACAAATGCTGATCGAGCACAGAAACCTACTCGAGTATGTGAAAAAGAAATCGCAGCAAGGCACTGCCTCGAAAGAGGTCGTGATAATGCCGAAGTCCGAGATAACCATGGAAATTTCCGAAGTAACCGACCCTTTCGACGTCTCCATAGAGTATCTCGACCCAGATGTAAATCGTAATATCATCAGGGTCATCGAAGAGGAAGCTGTAGAGAATAACGGAAGCGTAAGAAGTCTGTGTTAATTTTTTGAATCATTGACTATTTTTGAGGGTGACTCTATGGCAGGGATAACACACTCCTCAAGGAAGCGACATATCGTGAACTTGGCCACTCAATTGGAAGCTCGGCCATATCCCCGTTCGAAAGCCGACCCTTCGCCGATTCTGTACTTTGACGACGACGACATGAGAGACATTGCCGGACCCCATGAGGACACCGTCGTTATAGGGGCGGTCATTGCGGGGGAAGAGGTCCGACGCATCTTAGTAGACACCGGGAGTTCAGCCAACATAATTTTCGCATCAACTTTCGCCAAGTTCAGGGCTTCCCCGGTCATTACGCGTTCGGATCGAACTATTGTAGGGTTTACAGGCTCGGCTGCGGACGTGGTTGGTGAGTTTGAATGCACGGTTCAGTTGGGCCGCGGACCATTCAAAAAGGAGGTCACTGTTTTATTCTTCGTGGTAGACGCGCCGGCCTCTCATAATGCAATCTTCGGCAGATCGTGGCTGTCGCGAATGTACGCGGTATCCTCTACGGTTCATCGGTGTTTAAAGTACGTGGTCAGAAATAACGTGGGAATAGTGCGGAGCAGCCAGAAAGCAGCAAAGGGATGTTACCGGGCAGCTTTGGCCCCGGTAAGGGATCATGAGATGGAACAAGCGCGGGACTAGCAATTAGTGGGACTTCCCTGGGGGTCACTGCCCGCCGATGATCCTAGAGAAGCTCCTAGTTTTTTAACCACCGACGAAGAGTGCGAAAAACACCAATTTACCGAAGGAAGAGTTTTATGGATCAGAATCCAGTTGTCGTCAGTCTTCAAGAAACAGTTGTTATTACTACTACAGGAGAATTTAAACTTATTCGCGTGGTGTTCGAAAGATGTGACCGGAGTCCCAGAAGACCATGTGATTCATAAACTAACCGTCAACAAGAATGTTAGACCCATTTCGCAAAAACGGCGGGCATTTTCGCCGGAAAAAGGAGAAATCATTATGAAAGAAGTCGAACGAATGCTCAGCGGTGGGCACATCAAAGAATCAAGTTACCCACTCTGGACATCAAACCCTGTCCTGGTCAAAAAGAAGAACGGGAAATGGAGGATGTGCGTGGACTTCACCGACCTTAATCGAGCATGCCCGAAGGATCCCTTCCCGATGCCAAGAATCGACCAGTTGGTGGATTCAACATCCGGTAACCGGTTACTCTCCTTTATGGACGCATACGCGGGCTACAGCCAAATCAAATTGCACCCAGCAGATCAAGAAAGCACAACATTTATTACCGGCCAAGGCTTATATTGCTACAAGGTTATGCCGTTCGGGTTAAAAAACGCTGGAGCAACCTATCAAAGGTTGGTTAACAAGACCTTCGAGTGCCTGATAGGGAGAAATATGGAGGTTTATATCGATGACATGTTAGTAAAGAGTGGCATAGACGAAGGCCATCTCGCTGATATAAGGGAAACCTTTGATAATCTGAGGGGAATAAATCTCAAACTAAACCCGGAAAAATGTTCCTTTGGGGTAAGGTCGGGCAAGTTCCTGGGATTCTTTGTCAGTAAGAAAGGAATCGAGGTAGACCCTACTCAACTGCAGGCTCTTACTGATATGACACCACCTAAGAATATTAAAGAAGTCCAGATATTAACTGGGCGTCTTGCGGCCTTGAATCGATTTATCTCTCGTTCGTCTGACAATTGCGCTTCGTTTTTTTTTTCAGGTTTTGAGAAATGCCAAGAATTTTGCTTGGACGCCGGCCTGCGATGCAGCCTTTTCAGGGTTCAAAGCTTATTTATCCTCCCCAAACCTCTTAACAAAGCCCCTGACGGGGGAAACTCTTTTTCTTTATATAGCGGTTTCGGATTTTGCAATAAGTGCGGCTCTCATCAACGAATCGGGGGCGACTAGCACAGGTATATGGAGCTACGCATGTGCGCCTCATCAATGATTCTCAACTTTTAATCAATCAAGCCTCGGGAGCATCGGAAGCTAGGAAAGAGCATCTGGTTCATTACTTAGCAGCACTACGAGTGTTAGCTGCGTCTTTCGCCAAAGTGACATATGAGCATGAGCATGTCCCGAGGACCGAAAATATGGTAGCCGACTCTCTAGCATCGACTTTATGTTCAAACAGTTACCCCTGGGTGACTGAACAGGAAAACCCATCAATCATAAGGAGGAAAAAGCTGGATAACCAACCAGAAATGACTTGTCAGGTATCCTCGGTAACTATTTCTGATTGGCGAAGGGATATTATTGCCTTCATAGGCGAATGAATGCTACCAGACGATAGTCTATCATCTCGAAAGATACGTAACAAATCCCGAGGCTACGTTTTATTGGGGGACGTTTTATACAAAAAGTTGTTTAGCCGGCATTTACTGCGGTGTTTGGGAGTAAACGAGTCACATATAATAGTATCCGAACTACACGACGGACATGGCGCGGCTCACTATGGATTCAAAGCATTGATCTAGAGAATTTTCCTCGCCGGTTTCTATTGGCCGACGGTTACCACTGATGCTCAGCAGATAGTGAAAACATGCGACACATGTCAAAGATTCGCGAATGCAATAAACGTTCCCGCAGCCCCTTTGGAATCCATATCTGAAGGCTTACCTTTCGACCGATGGGGTATCGACCTCGTGGGACCATTACCAATGGCGTCCTGCGGAAGACAGACGATAGTGGTGGCTGTGGATTACTTCTCCAAATGGGTGGAGGCCGTACCATTACCGGCTACAAAGACCAAGGATGTCATCAGATTCATTTGGTCGAACATCTGCTGTAGGTTCGGGGTACCTTAGAGGCTCACCATGGATAACGGACCCCAATTCGACAGTACGGCCCATAGGATTAAGCAATGTTTTTCCGCCCCCTTCCATCCCCAAGCAAACGGGAAAGTCGAGGTTACAAACCGAACCATTTTGGACGGGCTCAAAAAGAATTTGGAAGGAAAAGCCGGCAAGTGGCCGAACTACTTACAAGAAGTGTTATAGGCTTACCGAACCAAACCTCAAACGACGACCAAAGAGTCACCTTATGCCGTAGTTATGGAATGGATGTCGTTACCCCAGCAGAATCAATATTTCCGTCTTTTAGGGTCGGAACTTACACGAAAAGTGAAAACAATAACGCCAGACGATTAGCTCTAGACCTGATTGAAGAAAAAAGGGGACGAGCTCACCTAAATTCCTTACATTATCATACCTTAATGAGAAGCCGGTATGCGTCCAAAGTACGTCGGCGAGAGTTCAAAGTCCGGGATAAGGTCTTAAGGAGAGTTTTCCTGCATACCAAAGATAAGAGCCTCGGAAAGCTAGCCCCAAATTAGGAGGGACCGTATACAGTAGTAGAACGAGTTAAGAGTGGAACATACTTCTTGCAGGACACACGGGCGTTTGCTGAGACTCTCGTGGAACATTGAACACTTTAAAATTATATTTGGAGTAACTTTGTTAATTTTTGTAACCATTTCTGTAAAGAACCTTTGGTCGGGGATGTACTCTTTCCTAACTCGGTAGCGCGAGAAGGTTCTAATGAGGCATCCATGGCAACCGACTTTTTTTAATTCAAAATTTTGCCTTTATATCTCTGAACTGTTAAAAAGGAGTCTGTCAGCTGACGAGCTGACAGACAACTTATGACGAATTTAAATTGATCAACAGAACCTTAAACGATTTTTCAGTGATTAAACTGATCTACATATCATTTTACCCGACCCTATGGGCGGATCTTTCAATTTAAATTGATCAACAGAACCTTAAACAGTTTTTCAGTGATTAAACTGATCTACATATCATTTTACCCGACCCTATGGGCGGATCTTTCAATTTAAATTGATCAACAGAACCTTCAACGGTTTTTTCAGTGATTAAACTGATCTACATATCATTTTACCCGACCCTATGGGCGGATTTTTCAATTTAAATTGATCAACAGAACCTTAACCAGTTTTTCAGTGATTAAACTGATCCACATATTATATTTCCCGACCCTATGAACGATTTTCGATTGACCAGGAAACATAACAGCAAAATAGCAGATATTAATTTTCATAACAACGGTTACAAGCTTAGTTCAACAAGAAGGTTCTACCGACCCAGCAGTTACAAAACTTAAAATAAATACATAAAACATCAGAGGTCAGACATCCTCTCCCTCAGACTCCGTTCCGATTTCGTCCGTCTCATCATCACAAATCACACCCTCGGGGCGGTCGGCTTCGGGAACATCCAGCCATATTGACCGTAGGGGCAGGTCGGGGAAGCGGTAATGAAAAGTCAGCACATAAGCCGCTTTGGCCTCGGCCGTTTCTTTTTCCGTCCATCTCTGGCACTGCTCGGCAAAAAGGGCATTAGCCGCCTTCAGGTCGGAGATTTCCTGACCCAGTTTTCCAGCGCTATCATCCCGGTCTTTTCTAACAAGTGCCAAGTTCTTTTCGGTCGTCTCCAGCTTCTCCTCCAACAGCCTCTGAGCTTCTTTCCCCTTCTTCACTTCCTCTTCGAGAGCGGCAACAATAAATCGGGTAGATGCGGCCCATCTAATGCCTCTTCCTGAGCTAGCTAGTACATGCCTACTGTGCTAGTCTGATTAAGGGTGACACGTGTTGACCGATTACTTGAAGCGTGCTTGTTTGGATAGTTTTTCAAGAGGTCCTTTCGACTTCCCGCTGCTTTTCGTAGCTTGAACTTCCCCGTACGCGTAACGGCTAGGTGGGGTGCCTATAAATACCTCACAAACATGAATCACTTTCAGAGGCGTTCTAAACATATTTGGTGGGAAATTATAGTTGGCAAAAGATTGCAGATAGCAGGATATTGTAGTTGGCGAGATAAAATAAACTTAAAGTAAAAATAATATGCTTAACCAACATTAAACAAACTTAAATTAAAAATCATACACTTAAACAACATAAAACAAACTTAATAATAATAATATACTTGAACATCATAGTGCAAACTTAAATGAAAAACAATACACTTAAACAACATAGTAGAAACTGGTACAAACTTAAATTAAAAATAATACATTTAATCATCATTTAACAAATTTAAATTAAAAACAGTAAATTTATACAACATAAAATGATTAAAATGATACTCATATTGATCTTGTTTGGACCACACATGTTTGATAAGATTATTTTATAGTCGTTTGTTTAATCTTTCATTGCGGATGGACCGATAACGAATCATATAGTCTTCAAGGGAAACATTTCAAATCATTGTATCCATATCCATATTACCATATTTATATATACGTGCTCGTGATCTATGAGATATGATAATATCATTTTCATCTTCGTTGGAATCTTCATCTGCATACTCATCATGTTTGTCTTCCACAATCATATTATGTAATATCACACATGCAATCATGATGTCAGAAAGATGTTTTGTACTCCAACCATGACAATATTGTTTTACTATGGAAACCAAGCTTGTAAAATACCGAACACTATTTCCACGTCCTTATGATATGATTCTTGTATTTTAGAAAATAGTTTTTCTTAAAGGTTAATTGGTGATTGAATAACTTGGAGAAGTGTTCAATACTTTAGATAAAGACGATATGCAAAATAATATGTAATATTATGCTCATGACCATTTACAACATAAGCTACATATAGAGTAATCGTGTTGATTAATTCATCAAGCAATAGTGAATAGTTGAAAATGGTCACATCATTTTAAGCTCATAAAATACCAAAAATGCATGCTTATCCATGTATTATGAAAAACAACTCTTTTTAACACAATAGTTGGGTCTTTAGACCTATCAGTGTGTACTATTTGCCAACTAGTTGGATAATTTTTCAAAGTCTAGTGCATACAATCAAGTGAACTAATTATTCCAATAAATCCTTGATATTTAGCTTTATTGAGTAGTCGATGTAAATCATGTGATGTTGGTGCACGTAGGTACTCGTTTTTGTATTAAGTTATTATAATCTTACAAAAATATTGTAAAGTATCTACAACAATTTATTCACCCATATTAAATTTTTCTTCCAAACTATCCACAAGCATTGCATAAGCTAACATATGTAAATAAATATTTATTTTCTAATGTGAAGGAAAACTTGTTGTGTTTAGTTGTATATAGACCTAATCGGAAATATATATTTTCTTATTGAACATCTTCTATCATATGTAACAATAATCGAAGATGCATATGGCAACGCTATCTAAAATCATCAACATAGAATATTGGATTCTCAATAAAACAATCCAACTTTATTTTTAGATGTCCGACTTCACGGTTATGGCGTTTGTACTTTTGATCATGCACAGAGCCACGAGGTTTTGAAGGTTTTCCGCTTAAAATGTCATACCATTGGTCGTAAACATTTATGAAATATATGTAATACTTTGATATCGAACTCAATTACTGATGTTGACAAAACTTTGAATTTTATTTTGAGAGACATCATAATCTGCTTCCCATTTGGAAAAATTCGACGAGAAAAATTAGGTTTATTGAAACTCATTTTATTTAACAAAAATTAGAAGTGTTTTGAATTAAAATAAGTTATGTATGATACATATTCAATGCTTTTATGTACTTATTAGGTAAGAAAAATAAAAGATAAGATTAGAAAAAAAATGAAACTTAGTGGTTGTTCTTTTCTTTTAAACATAATTGTGTAAGGCTTTAGTCAAATCAGAAATTAAAGTTTGGATGAAAGATTGAAACTTAGTGGATGTTCTTTTATCTTAAACATAATTGTGTAAGGCTTTAGCTAAATGCAAATTTAAATATTGGATGAAAGATTGTAACTTAGTGGTTGTTCTCTAATCTTGAACATAATTATGCAATGCTTTAGTCAAATCATAAATTAAAGTTTTTATAAAAATTGAAACTTAGTGGGTGTTCTCTTATCTTGAATATAGTTGTGTAAGGATTTAGTCAAATCTGAATAAAAGTTTAGATGGAAGATTAAACTGATTGAGTGCTCTAATATTGAACATAATTGTGTAAGGCTTTAGTCAAATGAGAAGTTAGAGTTTTGATGGAAGATTGAAATTTAGTGGGTGTTCTCTTATCTTGAACATAAATGTGTAAGGCTTTAGTCAAATCCGAAATTAAAGTTTGGATGAAAGATTAGAACTCAACAAGTGTTCTCTTACCTTGAACATAATCGTGTTAAACTTTAGTAAAATCTTAAATAAAATTTTGGATCAAAGATTGGAACTTAGTGGGTATTTTATTCCCTAAATAAGAGCTTTTATTCTCTACCATAAAATGTAAAAACACATTTCTAGTTCTGATAATAAATAGAACTAAACCATTAAGCAAGTTGAAAGAACATTGGTTAGTGCCTAACATGATGGATCAAATAAGTATTTTTTATTACAAATGATTTTAACATATTACAATTGTTAATGTTGTTAATTTAATTATTATTTTTGATTTAGGAAATGTTTAAACAAGAATTGTATTCAACCCTTACCAATGGAAAACAGTTTCGATTTTGTTATTGTTTATTAATTTTGAAGGGTTCCGTGATGTTTCAATCAGTGAAATCAAAATTATCATACCTCTCAAACGAGTCAATATCGTCCTATTTAGGTTGATTCTGAAGAACAGTTTACAGAATCACAACCTTATTGTGATCTTGAAGTTGATATTGATCTACCCCAACTAATATTAGTAGGCCCATGGGTTGAAATCATGCTTTTCGAAATAAAAATAAACTAGAAAATAAGTGATATCGGTGCATCTTCAGGAATGACTAAAGGCTTGAATAAAATTCTTGGAATGCAAGCTTAAGCTAACACACTCCTGAAAGGGACGAATGACCTTAATCAGACTATGATAGCATATATGCAATACAATCAAGATTGTTCAGTAATATGACAACAAACTCGAAAAGAAAAATGGACCGCAAAAAGAAAAATACACATTAACGCAACGAGCGCGCTACCTATCGACCTTCATTTAATGATGGAACAGACCATGGAAGTGGCAGAACAAGTGAAAGTCCTAGTTTCAAATAATTTCACCACATAATTTATTATACTTGTTCATTTGTTATTTGTATTTTTCTTCATTTATGTTTATTTTGAATGTGTGTTTTGAATTTAATTGTTTTTAAAAAGTCTGTTTAATTTAATTTTAGGGTAAAGTACAATTTAAGACCCAAAACCCTAACTATTATCCACCTAAGACCCATACTTTCATTATTCTCCGAGAAATACCCGTTTTAGTCAAATATTTACCATCGAAGACTTATTAATATCCTAAATACCCCTACTCTATAATATAAAAGGATTTTAGACCCATACGTCACCTTTTTGCCCCAATCTTATCTCTCTCTCTCTCTCTCTCTCTCTCTCTCTCTCTCTCTCTCTCTCTCTCTCTCTCTCTCTCTCTCTCTTTGTGAATTAAACAACTCTCACTCTTAGGCGATTCTTTATTTTCTACTCAATTTTCTTGTTTTTCTTTTGTTTTTGTATGTTTTTAGTTGATTTCGAAGTTTGATTTTGGATATTTTTTTAGATAAGTCGCTCTGTGTGTGGTAAGTCGAATTTGGATTTCAGAAATAGGGGTACTCGAGATCTGTTTTTGTTTCTGATTTTTGGTATTTACATGGTTTTTACGTTACTAATGTAGTTTATATATTGTAATTCAGTTAGTTTTCCGTCGACTTTAGTATGGTTTTGAGTTTCTGAAATTTATGTATCGACTGAAACGCAGGGAAAATATATGCGAACGTTTATATTTGTATGTACGGATAGTTGCGAAACGTGCAATTCTTCTAGAATGGTATATGCAAAATACGATTTTGATATATACAAAACGTTAGTAGTTGTACGTACAGATAGTTGCGAAACGTGCAATTATTCTAGAATGGTAGATGCAAAACACGATTTTGATAGATGTGAAACGTTATTTGTTCTTTTAAACGAAAATTAAAAAAATCAAAACATATTATAAGTGGTACTAGTTTTGTTCGCCTTAAAAAAACAAAACCAACAGTATTTTCGGATTTTTTTTTCCTGAGCTACGGTTTAAAAGATATAGACTTTTAAAAATTTCAAATTTATAGGGTAAACGAAGAAGATGAGAAACCTTCTTTGTTTTGATAGATGCAAAACCTTCTTTATTTTGCTAGATGCGAAATCTTATTTGTTTTGATAGATGCAAAATCTTCTTTATTTTGATACCTGCAAAACCTTCTTTATTTTGATACCTGCAAAACCTTCTTTATTTTGCTAGATGAGAAACCTCTTTGTTTTAATAGATGCGAAACCTTTTTTATTTTGATAGATGTTCAACCTTCTTTATTTTGATAAATGTGAAACCGTTTTTATTTTGATAGATGCGAAACCTTCTTTATTTTGATAGATGTGAAACCTTCTTTAATTTGTTAGATGAGAAACCTATTTGTTTTGATAGATGTGAAACCTTCTTTATTTCGGTAGATGCGAAACCAGTCACTATATGCGAAACCATATAACTGAGAAACGTGTGTAAATTTTTTTTAAAATCAAAATATATCATGAATGATACTAATTTTGTTCGTATTAAAAAAACAAAACCAATAGTATTTCTAGACTATTTTTCTGAGTTACGGTTCAAAAGATACGGACCTTTAAAAAATAAAATTAAAAAAAAGAAGAAGTTGTTTATTGTATTTTATATAGAAATGTATTTAAAGTATAAATTTTCTTAAAAGATTTAGATCTTTATCCTTAATAGGTTTGTTGAATGATTCTTTAATTGTAAGTCTCCTTTAATTTTAATATATATGTATGATTTTGCTATCTATAAATTATGATTTTTTTATAAATCATCTACAACATTAACTTATCATAATTTAAGTTTTTGTTATAAATTTAAATTTTTATTATAAATTTTTATTTTTATTAAGTTTAGTTTTAGTATAGTTTTTTATCTCTTCACGTCTAACTCATGCTAATTAATTCAATTCATCTATCCTTTTTAAATGGGTTCATTTTTGTTTTAAAACTAACTTTCATGTTTTAACAATGTTTTATTTTTTTTAATGAAAGGACTTATATTGAAATAAAAGGAAGTACAAGCCTTTTGAGGCAATTTTACACAATTTTAAACAAAGCCCAAAACCCTACAAGCGCGAAACTTCATCTTCTACCTCAAGACTCCAAAATCAGCCTCAAACCCTAATTCCTTAACCTCAAATACCCTAAATTGATGCTTTCTAAGAAAACGATTGCTTTTAACTTCGAAGGAGCATTATACCCATCAAAACCACTACCAGAATTTCTCCTAAGAACTTCCTTTGCTATCCAGTCAGCCCCCCAGGTTCTGCTCACGAAAGATTTGGCTCACCACCATCTCTGATTTGAGAAGCTTTCGGTATTGGTTAACTTGCTGGTAACAATGTTTTATTTGATCTTCGTGGGTAATTAATTAGAATTAAATTGATATTTGGTTAGAATATAAAAGACTATTTGAAGACGTTATAAAATAATAGAAAACTATTTAATAATTTTGAATAAATATGAAAAAATTGTAATATTAAATTGTAGAAACACGAATAATGTTTTTAATACAAGAGTTAACATAAAAAGTGTTTCCACCCCTTATATATATATATATATATATATATATATATATATATATATATATATATATATATATATATATATATATATATTATGAAATTTATATTTATCAAAATATAAATAAACAATCATTTAATTTTTATCTATTATAAAACTCAATCTTCTATAAGTTAACATTTACATCATATATAAACAATGAAAATGACAAAAACCAATTTTTCCGATTCGGACAAATTTAAACAATTTTTTTTATTACAAATAAAAGACAAAAAATCAATTACTTTTATATTTTTAACAAATAAAAAATACAAGACTAATGGTAAAATAAATAGATAATTAATATGCCACTTTCATTTCAAAACCTAGATAAACAAAATAATATGGCACGGGAGATTTTAGTGTTAAAGAAATTAATATTGCTTGTTTTTGCTGAATTTTAGTTTTTCTTCTTCTAAATATAAATAAAGTTGACAACATGATATAAATAGATTTTTAGATTGGATTGGTCACCAATGAAACCGTTGAAATACATTTAAAATAGATGAATTTGACTAGTGAATTGATAGTATGAGTACCATCTAATGTCGACGATTTTACACTTACATTTCTATTCTAAGTATTTTAAAATTAGATATATTTATAAAATAAGAGAATAAAGAAAGAAAGGCATGGTCTTCTCTTCTCACATTTGGTCCCAAATTCCCAATATACATCATCATCTCCTTTTTGACCCAGACAACACTCTACCTCACTACTCGCCAATCCACGTGCCGACGACAGCGTTGTGTTCGATATATTTCAGATGTTACACTTTTTAATATAAAATAAATTTTATTTAAAAATATTGTTTTTTATTTCTTTAGTAACCTATTGTTTCAATAGTTTATCAAATATAATATATAAAAAACTTATTTATCCAGTTTAAGGTTTGGATTTAGAGCGGATCCGATTATGTCAAAATTAAAGAGAATTTTATGTATATGGATGAATAGGGATCAAATAAGTATATCAGTTTTCATTCAAAAATGGCGAACAATTATTTTTTTATTAAAATTTTTTCTAGTAGTTTCTTTTACCTACAATAATTATGAAAGAAATTATGGAGAACCAAATCCAGACTAATCAGTGACGATTATAAAGGGAGTGACATTCGAGGTAGTATCCGACTTTTTTCCATAACCAAACTATTTATTGTAATTCTCTATGTCGCTTTCGGAACGAGCTACAACTCATGGTGCAACATATACACCTCTCATTCCGGAGTGTGAGGTTATACGAGAAGGGTCAGAAAACATTCTCGATTGTACTATATCTCAGGCTCAGTTAGAGAAGTATAGAATACAAATTGTGGTCGAAATTGTAGCATGACGCTGCCACCTTGGCCAACGTGTCCTGGATCCTTTAACTACCAGACACACATGTGTTCTGTTTAAGTCTGTATCGAGACACCGTCCAAAAAGCCGAAAATGACAATTATGATTTCTTTGGATCTTTTGGAAAGGACCGACCACTAGTTCATTAAGATAGGAATGTCGGGTGAGAGCTCAATATATGTCTGTATGTGTGAGTGAAGATGATAAACTCTCCTCCTTACATAGGCATATCTGGATAAACCACGAGCACACCAAAAAGTCTAGGAGGAGGTCTTGTAAGGACCCTGACACAGATCAAAGTAGGTTGGAAAAAATGCCCAAGCTGCGATATCAGATGTTGAGTTGATTCAGGTCTATCCAGCAGCTCAACAACACTCCCATAATCCTCAAACCGATCTTCCTCTAATGGCGCAAAAATAGGTCTGTTATTCCGTTCTCGGACCGCAAGTTGGGCTACCGCCTCCGGGGCGTAATCCAACTGTGTACCAAAAAAGAATTTTGGGGTAGGGGCCGATTACTGAAATCTAGTGCCAATGTTTAATATAGGGTCACATTACCACACAGACCCTTACTCGGCTCCATACGATGGTTTAAATAAGGTTTTTAATAACCAAATGTATAAAAGAAAGATGTCATATATGATTCTAGAGATTGTGATTGTTGAGTTGCCTCGTAGGTTTGATATCCAAAAAATGGAGAAATATGATGTGATAAGTAACCGGAGTACCATATCGTACAATTTAGGAACTTAATGATGTATTTCCCCGATGATGATCTGTTGTAGTGTCGGGCATTCCCAATAACCTTTAAGGAAAATGTTTTGACATGGTTCAATCAACTAGCTCCGAAAACTATCACTAGTTTTAATATATTATGAACGATATTTGGACATTAATTAGTTAAAATTAAGGAAATAAAGGGTAAAAATGACTACATAATGCATTGCAAGAAGCAAAATGATGAGAATTTGAAGGCTTACACTCAATGATGTGTGCATACCAAGAATGACGTTGATGGTTGTAGTGACAATATGACATATGCTTTTTACATACGTGGACTTCTCATATGGACCAATTTGTTCGAGAAGGTTATAAGGAAAAAAATCTGACTTTCGAGGCACTATTGGTACAAGCAGAATCACAAATTCAGATTAAGAAAACCATTCATCTTCGCTTGGTTACGGACGATACACCTAGGTAGGACTATAACCACTTCCACTGTAAGTAGGGCACCTCAAGATATGCAATAACAACATATCACATATTATCTCCCTTTGCTCATAAATCCTGGTTCATTCTCAACTTTTTCAAGTTAAAAAAAAACAACAACCGCAGTCCGCCTCAATTAGAATGAAACGTTGGGTCGAGGTCGAGACGACCTAAGGGACAAGTAAGTGAGACATGATAACTTTACCAAATTCACTAAAAATATGGTGCAGATATGCCATAAGTATAACGACCAAGTATAATTTAGGCTTTTCCCCATAATGAATAAGCATTAAGAGGGTCACAATGGTTAATTTTCTAAATATCACAATGATGCCAGCCACTAGACAAGGTATTATATAACGTTAAGGTAAAAAATTCATAGTTTGTTCGATACTGGAAAGTTATTACAATATGTGGGAACAATGGCGGGGATCAATGGAGTTTCTGAAATGGATCAGGATCTGTTGAGGTAGGCGAATCAAGGACTCTGATGGATATTTTGAAATAATATAACAATAATATGGTAAATATTAGTCATGAGGCCACTTTGTGCGACTTGAATAATGACTATTTAGACTACGATATGAACCGTCATACCATGCAAGTTATTTTAGGGAGTGCGTACCTTGAATTGGACCATGATCGTCATATGATCCGGGTTGTATCAAGACAAAATGATTTGAGCGCTACTATGAGGCTTAATACTATCGCTTAGGGTGATTCCATTGTGAGAATTACCAATTCTTCTAGAAAAAAGACATGTTATGAACCTTGAAGTACACTTTCAAGGCAGAACCTCGCCTCAGCTAGGCTCCTTACCCTCTTACTGTTTCAAAGATGATGACCTGTGGGGTATTGCTGGCCCTTATGAGGATGGCATTTTGATAAATGCTTATATGGTAGGCGAAAAGATCTGAAGGATTTTGATAGATATCGAAAGCTCCACTAATATACTATTTAATGGAATTTATAATCGAATGAGAAGTCCCTCCCCCCCTCAATACATCACTCAGATCAAACTGTCTTTAGGTTCACTGGAGTGAACACTATAGTAATTATAGAGTTTGAAACAATTGTCATCATGATTACAACTGAATTCAAGAAGATGGTTTGTATCCTCTTAATGATAGTAGGTCACCTAATTTCTTACAATGCTATATTTACCATGTCTTTGGATTGATCATATGCATAAAGCCTCTACTATCCATTAGTTCCTGAAATACATGGTAGGGTACATGGTATGAGATGTCTATAGTAACTAGAAGGTTGCGAATGAGTATTATGTTTCTTTTTTTGCGCTAAAGAAGGCGAATAATAATGAGGTGAATGGTGAATACATGAAAATAAAGAAAACCATAGAAGAATAACAGTTTTTTTTGTGTTTTGGTGGGGGTCGAGATAGTTGATGATCCCAGAAAGGCCCCCAGTTTTGTTATACTAGGGCAGGATGCAGAGGTGAATCACTTCAATGAAGGTAAAAGTTTGAAAATTAGTACTAGTCTATCAAAGTCTTTAAGAAGGGTATTAATTGATTTTTTTCCCAAAAAGCTTAGATGTTTTCACTTGGTCTAGAAAGGATGTTACTGGCGTTCCATCTTATATAATCTTCCATAATTTTTCACTCAACCAGAATGTAAAGTCGATATCATAAAAGAGAAGGTCGTTCTCTATTAATAAGTTTGTAGCTATCGTTACCGATGTGGACAATATTTCTAGTATGGGACATATCTGAGAGTCTCAATATGCCATATGATGGATAACCTAGTGCTCGTGAAAAAGAAGAATGAGAGTTGGAGAATATGTGTCGATTTCATTGATCTGAGTAGAGCTTGTCTGAGGGGCCCGTTCTCGGTGCCTAAGGTAAACCAGCTGGTAGATTCCACAGCGGGCAATTAACTTTTGTCATTTATAAATTCTTATTATGCTTATAACCAACTCTAGATACAGCATTCAAAGCAGTAGAACACCACTTTTATGACAGACCGAGGTCTACACTGCTACAGGGTAATGCGATTTGGGTTGAAGAATGTAAATGAAACTTATCATAAGTTGGTCAAGATAGTATTTTCATCTCAAATGGATAAAAAAAATTGAGGTCTACATTACGATATTCTTATAAAAAGTACTAATGAATCGAGATATCTCCGATCTTGTGGAAACATTTTAGAATCATAGAATTGTTAATTAGAAACTCAACTCGGAGAAATGAATATTAGGGGCTAGGTCCAGAAATATTCTTGGGTACATAGCTATTGAAAATGGAATCGAGGATGATCCGAATACTTAGAGGCTTTGCCCCCTCCCCCATGCGGCTACCTTAAACCATCAATGAGGTTCAGATACTGATCGACAAGCTCGTAGCACTGAACAAGTACATCTTCTGGTCTTTGCAAAAATTTGTGCCCCATTATTTCAAGTGTACAACAGGCTTATTATTTTTAGTGAATTGGATGAAAAGTTTGATAAGAGAAAATGACACATTGCCTCTCCGAAAACCATATCTAAACATATCCCATGAGAGAATTTATATGTCCATTTGGTCGTATCTAAACATGATGTAAGTACGGGTTTGATCAAATAAGAATGAAATTGTCCCAAGCCAGTCTACTACATGAGCAAAAGCTTGCTTCATGCAGAGACACGATACTTAGAGTTGGAAAATTTGGCCCTAACGTTGATTATTTCATAAAAAAGATGACACCGTACTTCCAAGGGTACTTAATTATGGTTTAAAACTATTTCCTTATCTGTAACATCCTGTAAAATCTTGATATCTTAAGAAAGTTAACCTAATGGTCGATAAAATTGCGAGATTATAATTTCACTTATAAGACAATTATTATTATTATTAGAGCTCAAGCCTTGGCATATTTTCTTATAAAATTTCACGTTGAGAAAACCAAACCATTAATCAAAGCAACATGGATAGAGCGAATAATTTTACGGGATAATGGATCACATATCCCGGGTTGCAGGGCTGGTGTCTAGCTCGTTGCACCTTTCAGAGAGGTAGAGAATCAGGTCATCCTTTTTGGTTTCTAGGCTTCAGATAATAAAGCCTAATATGTGGCAACAATCGTCGGGCTTCGATTAGCTTGTGTGTGTGAAATGAATAGGGTGCATTTGATAAGTGATTTCTAACTTCTAATAAACCATGCTATAGGGTATGTCAAAGTACACCATGATTGTATGGTCAAGTACCTGAAGGTACTGAAGGCTCAGGCACAAATCTTTGAGAACCTCGGCTTCTAACAAATTCCTAAAGCTAAAAAGTTTCCAATTCGATTCTCTCGCATCGATAGCTTGCTCCGAGAATGAACCATGGGTCACATTGTAAGAACATCCTTCAATCTATAAAATTCACATGAAAAATCATGAGAATAATCTTGATCTAAGTAATAAGAATCTAAAGACTGGAGAATCGATATCTTAAATGTTTTAGAAAATTATATTTCTCTGAAGATAAAGCTGTGACACAAAGGTTTAAGTTTTGAGTGAAATTTTTTCTAATGTTGAGAGGATACCTGTATAATCAAGGATTAGGCTCACCTCTACTCTGATGTTTGGGTCCTGAAGAGTCATCCACGGTTTTAAATCATATCAATTACTGGTGTGGATCAACGCACTTTAGTTACGAGATATTAACTTGAAAGAATTTGTTGGCATGTATCTTTATACCTACTATATATTATGGTGCCAATGATCTGAAAAAAGGATACAAAAACTTTGCTAAACAAATTCAACTTCCCGTTAAGCCGCTTGAGTCAAATTTCCATGCACTAACCTTTTGACCAATAGGGCATTGACTTTGTCGGACCACTACCTAGCTCTTCTAAGGTCTGCAAGCATATTAGTGTTGCTAGGGTAAAAAATATGGCAGGTCCCTCATGTTTGTCATTTGTCTCACGTTAGTCCTCATTGTTTAACTCTATAATAAAAGGGCTCATTTAGTGTCCAAAAACGCAATAAACTGGTCGTTATTAACCTCATCCCAACTTTCATCCCATAAATTCCCTTCAACTTTCCACATCAACGTCCGTGTAGGACGCTGATGTGGCAACAATAAAAATGTTAAAGTTACCTTTTTCCTTTTACCTAAACTTAATGACCTACCTTATAACCCATACCTGTCCCAATTAAGTTAATAACCCAACCCAATCCAACTAACTTAATAAAAATTAGCCTAAAATAGAGTAACCTAACTTAAGATCCGATTTTAAATTATCCAATAACCCATCCAACTTAAAAACCGACTTTAACTTATCTAGTAACCCAACTAACTTAAAAACCAAAATATTTTTATCATTCTTAAATTTAATGCCATAGCCCTAATTTCTTTCCCAAATCGAAAACCTAAACCTCGTCACTCATTGCTACTTTAGCTTCATTCTTCATCTCAAACTTCAAACCCACCAACCTATTCTTATTTACCCTAATTTCATTTCAAAATACATGGGTTTGATTTACTAAGTGATAAACACAGTCTACACATTCCATGGTTTTTCTCATTATCAGATTATTCTTTCGAGTCATCTTCAGGTTCGTTTTCTTACTCTTCATCCTCTCTAACCAACTACTCTATCATTTTCAATAAGAAAAATTATAAAGAAATGCTAATGTATAGTCTACTCACTCGAGAAAACCCAGAAAGAAAGACTTGTCCAATATCAATATTGAAAGAAAAAGAAGTGAGCTTCAAATAGAAACAAAGTTGTGGTTTGAAAACATTACAGTCGTACAAAGTAGTTAGAAGATATGTAATTAAGTTAATCAATTTATCACAGTTACTCATATTTAATATTGATGAGTCCGGATTCTGTCACCACCTCGGACAGGGTCAGTTCGGACAATGTCTACCTGACCGGACAGGGGCAGTTCAGACACCATCATCCTTTGGACTGTTCGAACAGAACTAAAGTACTCAAAACCTAATCACTTCTTGACTAAGCTGTCTGTTCTCCTACTTAGAACTAATGGGTCCTTAAACTCGACCTGGGTCCATTAAACACGACCCGAAAGCCCATAAGACCCAAATATAAGGGTATAAATACCCAACTACCAACATTAAATGAGGGTAATGAAAATTAAATACAGCCATGCTGCTTAATTTTCCCTCTACACTCTACCCAAACATTAAATACTCACAAAATTTCACAAAACTCTAAACAAAAATTACAAACTTACCCTCAGACAAAAATAAACCACACCAAATTGGCGACCACAGTGGGAGAACGACGGTGCCTGAATCTAGCATTCAAAACCATAAAAAAAACCAGTCCGAATGAATCCGGACGCACCAGAAGTACCACCATCTTTGCTTGAAGTGGTGGGTGAAAATGATGAATACACCATCGAGGAACGTGATAGATTGAAGGGTGAAATAGAAGCTCTGAGGGCAGAGAAGGCAAAGATGGGCATAAAAGAGAAGTCAAAGGCATCAGTTGCTCATCATACTGACAACTCTAGAGAGCATGAGCCTTCGAAGACCCATGTGAGTACAAAGAAGACTAATGCTAGCTCCAAAAGTCTCACCGGTCCAAACCGGTGGAAAGTTCTGATTCAGACTCAAAATCTTCTAGTAGCTTCTCGGGCGAGGATGGAGTAGAGGAGTCCTTATCCTCTAGTAGTGATGAGGGCCGATCTAAAAAGAAACAAAAGTTGATTAAAAAGTATTCAAGAAAAAGGGATAGACATGGGAAGTTAAAGAGGAATATAGGCAAAGGATCATCTCATAGCTGGAGACACGTAGACCGGATGCTGGTGGATCCTTTTGCCTTCCATGATGAACCAGGTATCTTTGCAACTCCCAATGAGGATACCGTTTTCAGTCGTGGCCGGAATTGGAGACAATCTCCATTGTCTTCCAAGATCCTGTCCGGAAACCTCCCTAAGAGGTTTGATAGTACGAAAATGGAGAAATACGATGCCAGTAAAGATCCAGACAACCACTTCGAACAATTCAAAAATTTCATGATGAATTTCGATGATGACGATAAGTTGCTTTGTAGAGCATTCTCCCAGTCCTTTATCGGGAGTGCTTTGAAGTGGTATAACAGCTTACCACAGGGGTGCATCAAAAATTTCGATACCTTTTGGGTAGCCTTTCGGAGGCAGTTTGTTGGAAGTAAGGAGTTGAAGGGCAATGGGGACACAATTATCCATTGTGCCCAAGAGCCAAACGAATCACTGAAAGAATACATAAGTCATTTTGTAAACACCAAAAACGGGTTGGCTGATTTCTTTGAGCAAGTAGCAATAGCATCTTTGAGGCAGGGCTTAAACCCTGGAAATTTGGCTGATTCAGTGACCCAGAAAAAAACCATGACTTGGGGAGGTCTACTGAATCAGGTTGGGAAGCAAATTAATGTTGATGAAACCAAGAAAACTAGTGTGCACAGGCAGGTGAGGTCTGCCCCGGCTGCACCAAACCCCAATCAAAATCAGTCCGGGAACAAGGCAAGGGAGGTCGGGCAGGGTCATAACAGAGCTAAAGCTCAGTCTCAGCCAACTGCGCTTGCCCAGAGTCAGCAATCTAGAAATAAGAGAGGGCCTTGGGTTCAACCAGAGTGGTTTGCTGAATTAAAAGAAAGTGTAGCCACCATTTATGAGAAAACTAAGGAAGAAGTACACTATAGAAGGTCGGCTGCACTACAATCCCCAAGGGAGCATCAAAACAATTCCTTCTGTTAGTACCACAATGATACTGGCCATACCACTGATGATTGCATTGCTTTGAAGCAAGAAGTCCAGAATTTGATTGAAAGAGGAAAGTTGGGAGCGTATGTTAAAAGAAGAGGAGGAAATATGCCTGATAATGCTCATCGGCCTGGTCCAATCAATGCAAGCACATCCGCTCCGGAGGGAGCTATGGTGATAGTCGAGAGGTTTGACGTAGAGTCAGAATACTTGGACCCTGATCCAACTCGAAACAGAGTGAGTTCCATTGAGGAACGTTGTAAAACAGTGTCCGGGCTTATTAACTTTTTTGAGTCACTCACAATTTTCGGAGGGGATACCATGACAGCACCCACTACTTCTTCAAGGAAGAGGCACGTTCATACATTAGCTACCCAACTTGAGGGAGGCATGACTTCCTATCAATCACAGATTCTATTTCCCTTCATTGTGTTCGATAAGGATGGCTTGAGGGATATAGCCGGTCCTCATGAAGATGCTGTTGTGATATGAGCATCTATTGGGGGCAATGACATAAGACGAATCTTGGTGGATACTGGGAGTTCTGCCAATATCCTCTTTTTAACTTCCTACAAAAAGATGAAAAATCCTGCAGTAATTCAGCGTTCGAACAGATCAATTGTGGGTTTCACTGGAAGCTCAGCAGATGTAATCGGGGAGTTCGAAGAGGAAGTTTTGTTGGGCAAGGGCCCTTTTAAGAAGATGGTTAGAATACTGTTTATCGTGGTGGATTGTCGCACTTGTTATAATGCTATTCTAGGAAGGTCTTGGCTCTCTAGGATGCATGCAGTGGCTTCAACAGTCCACCAATGTTTGAAATATATTCTGTGCAAGGACAAGTGGGAGTTGTTCGGAGCAGCCAAAAGATAGCAAGAGAGTGTTATGCAACAGCACTGGCTCCTCGGACGTTGGGAGAAGTTCGTATTAATGATGAATAACAGTTTGAGTGGCTTTCTGGGGGTGAGGGTGAAATTGATGACCCCAGAGAGACCCCTATATTTTTAATACCGGTTGAAGAAGTTGAAACACATTCTTTGGAAGAGGGAAAAAATGTTAAGATAAGGTTCAAAATGGCATCCGAACTAAAGGGTAAAATACTGAAGTTCTTAAAAGACCATCAGCATGTTTTTGCTTGGTGCAATGCTGATGTTACCGGGGTGCCAGCAGATATTATATCACACCACTTGTCCATCCGAAGAGACATAGCACCTGTGGTACAAAAAAGAAGAGCTTTTTCCAAAGAGAAGGCTGATGTCATCGTTCAAGAGGTCGAGAGGCTTACTAAAATGGGGCACATAAAGAAGTCTCAATATCCTTTATGGACAGCCAATCCGGTCTTGGTGAAAAAGAAAAATGGCAAGTGGCGCATGTGCATCGATTTCACAGATCTCAACAAGACTTGTCCAAAGTATTTGTATCCTGTCCCCCGAATTGATCAGCTGGTGGATTCTACGTCTGGAAATAAGCTACTATCTTTCATGGATGCCTTCTCCGGGTATAACCAGATTCAAGTAGATCCGGAGGATCAGGAGCATACTACGTTTGTCACTGATAGGGGCCTTTATTGTTACAAGGTGATGCCATTTGGGTTAAAAAATGTTGGGGCTACCTATCAGAGGTTAGTAAACAAGGCTTTTGCTGGCCAAATTGGAAGAAATATGGAAGTATACATCGATGACATGATGGTTAAAAGTATGGACAAAGAGCTACACTTGGCAGACCTCCAAGAGACTTTTACCAACTTAGTAAAAGTGAATTTGAAACTAAATCCAGAAAAGTGTGTGTTCGGAGTACAGTCTGGAAAATTCCTAGGGTACATAATAAGTGAGCAAGGGCTACAGCCCGATCCGGACCAGCTTAATGCTTTGTTTCAAATGGAACCTCCTCGAAATATTAAAGAAGTACAACTGTTGACTGGGAGGTTGGCTGCTTTAAATCGATTCATCTCGAGGTCTTCGAACAGATGTGCCCCGTTTTTTCAAACTTTAAAAGGTGCCAAGGGATTTGAATGGACGTCACAATGTGATGAGGCCTTCGATGAGATTAAAAAACATCTGTCCTCCCCCAAGACTTTATTTAAACCTGTTGACGGAGAGGGGTATGCTAGACCTCTCCGTATGGTGACAAAATGTACCAAGCTATATGTTTTGCTATTAGGGCTTCTAACAATGAGTCCGAATATGAAGCTGCTATAGCTGGTTTAAAGTTAGCTCATATTTGTGGGGCCAAAAAAGTCAAGTTGATGAGTGATTCCCAGCTTCTTATGCATCATGCACAAGGTCAATCCGAAGCAAAAAAGGAGCAGTTAATAAAATACCTACTTCTTCTCAAAGATGTGGGACTTAAGTTCAAAAGTGTGGTTTATGAGCACATACCCCGAACAGAAATGAACTAGCAGACTCCTTGGCAACCATAGCCTATACTGAATCATACCCTTGGATCCATGTGCTGGAGTGCCCTTCCATTCAACTTAATATGGGTAAGGAGGAAGAAAGCTTCGATATACAGATGGGATAGCCCCAAGATTGGAGGTTTCCTCTCCTTCAATATCTCTCCGATGGCATCTTGCCTCCGGATAATTCAATAGCAAGAAAAGTGAAGTACAAAGCTCGTGGTTTTATCATATTAAGAGATGTTCTTTATAAGAAGTCTTACAGTAAACCCCTCTTATGATGTTTGGGGGTTGATGAATCTCAAATAGTGCTCTCCGAATTACATGATGCTGAAGGATCAGCTCACTGTGGATTCAGGGCTCTAACAAGGAGAGTTTTATTGGCTGGTTATTATTGGCCCTCTGTAATGCAAGATGCTAAGGAGCTGGTGAGGAGGTGTGACTCATGCCAGAGATATAGCAATGAAATACATATCCCAGCCATCCCTTTAGAGTCAATTTCTGAGCCTATACCCTTTGCTCGATGGGGGTTGGATTTGGTGGGACCTCTACCTATGGAATCCGGAGGACGCAGGACAATAATTGTTGCTATTGATTATTTTTCGAAGTGGATTGAAGCAGCCCCGTTGGCAGGTACAACATCAAAAGATGTCATAAAATTCATTTTGTCCAATATCTGTTGCAGATTTGGCATTCCACAGAAGATAACAACAGACAATGGGCCACAGTTCGACAACAAGGAACTGAAGAGTTTCTGTGCCTCTAGAGGTATACATCATTGTTTCTCTTCACCTTTCCACCCACAAGCAAATGGTCAGGTTGAAGTGGCTAACTGAACTATACTGTCCGGATTAAAGAAGAATTTAGAAGAGACTGCTGGAAAATGGCCTAGTTATTTACAAGAGGTTTTGTGGGCCTAGCGGAATACACCTGGGGCTGCAACACAAGAATCACCTTTTGCCTTGGTCTATGGGATGGATGCCAGAGCTCCTATAGAAGCAACTCTCCATTCATTTCTAGTTCACAATTTCTCCGAACACGCTAATGAAGTGGCAATCAGAGGTCAGCTCGACTTAATAAAAGAAAGAAGAGTTAAGGCTCACCTTAGAGCTGCACACTATCAGGGTTTGATGAGAAGCAGGTTTGCTTCCAGAGTTAAAAGAAGAGATTTTCAGCCGGGGGATAAGGTGTTAAGGAAAGTCATCTTACATACTAAAGAGAAGCTGCTCGGCAAACTAGCCCCAACGTGAGAAGGACCTTATATGGTCATTGAAAGACTTAAACCTGGAACATACTGCCTAGAAGACAAGGATGGAAGGGTCTTGAATCACCCTTGGAACATTGAGCATCTCCGGATGTACTTGGAGTAGAAACTATGTAAATATTTACTTGTTTAAAAATCCATGTAAATATTTGGGGGCATAATCTTTCCTACCCTGGTGGCGCGGGGAGGTTTTAATGAGGTGTCCAGGCTCTTTTATAAAATTTGATGCCTTCTTAAAAATTCGGAGTGTTCTTACTTTGTTTGTTGTCACACCATCCGGATTAAATTAAAGGAATGATGACTACTTAAACATTTTTCATCGGAGAATTTAAACACTCTCGCCTTAGAATATTTATGAAATAACTAAGGGCTGTTTAAACACTAGCCACCAAAATTGAAACAAACTATGAAAGAATGCAAGAGTTGTGCAAAATAAAGACATCCATTAAAATAACTGAAGTGCCTTGGCCATCCAAGGACTTTAAGTTTTCAAAACGAGCAGATTTGTCCGAACAAACACCGGACACGGTTACAAAAATGCCTTGGCCTTCCAAGGACTTTAGTTCAATAAAAAAAAACAAAAGATAGTTGATTTTCTAAGACTGAGCCTTTGAAGACGGCTCAGCCTCACTTTTTCTTCTTCTTGGGGTCATCATTCTCCTCACCTGTACTCTCCCTGGTGTTCTCTTCTTCATTGGATAAGGACGCACTGGAGAAGTCATACCTGTCACCCTCAGCCATTGTATGGAAGGGAAGGTCTAGATACTCTACAAAAGACCATAAGTCTCCCAGATTCCTCTTCGGAAACTTCTCATGAAAAAGCAAGACCATGTCCGACTTCACCTTGGCATACATCTCTTCTTGACTGTCAATCACATTGTTGGCATAAGCATCAATCTTGGCCTGGATTTTTGCCTCTTGCTCCCTTAGCAGATCAGTGTTTTCCTCTATAGCCTTGGACACCGAGTCCTCGAGGGCGATCTTGTCGTTGGTCAGAGTAAGAATGACTTGATCTTTGGTCTTCATCTCCTCTTTTGAAGAAGTAAGATCTTTCTCCAACTCGGGCTGCTTTTCCCGGAGGCCTTTGACAGTATCTTCTAGGGCAGCTACCTTGGTGACCCTACCATCGTGGTTCTTCTTAAACTCCTCGTTTTCTCTCTTCAAAACATCAACGTTTTGGTTGGCAATAAGGAGGTCTCCGGACAATCTCTCCTTGTCGGAATTAAGGGCAGTAATGATTGTTGCCTGACCTCGTACTTGCTTCTCCAGGACCAACACTGGCTGAACGGTACTCAGTATAGAGTGAGTTATAACCTCTCTTTCACTTGAAACAATGAAAGTTTTACCATTGAAGGTAACGGTGTTCGAAGTGCTTGGAGGGAGGTAGGGCCCAGCAAAGTCATCCCTAGGGAGATTTTCAAAGTAGTCCCCAAGTCCCTCAAGCCATGTAATGTCGACGCCGTCAATACTGAGGTCTCCTCCTCCAACCTCATCAGTTCAAAAGTCACCAGGGATCTCTTCTGCTCTTGTTGGATCAGTAGGGTCAACAGGAGGGAGAGGCTCCGAAGGCTAGAGAGAAAGTTCATCACCCTTAGAGGTTTTTTTCTTCTTGGCCTCCCTCTCCTTGCTTTCTGCTCCCCGTTTCCGGTCTCTCTTAGGAACCCTTGGGGGTTTTGGAGATCCTACTTCTTCCCTAGCACTCTCATGCTCTACTACTTCTAGCAGAGCAACATCGATCTGGCTTGGAACTGGCCCCTCTGGGTTTGTTAGAGCAGTCTCCTCCACTTCGGGAGGGTTAGCCTCAACCACACTCTTCTTGCCTTTCCCTTTTTTGCCTTTCATTTTACTTGGGGCCTTGGCTCGACCAGGTACGTACAGTGACCCGTCCGGTGCATGTGTTCTTTTAAGGACTACATCCGTAGGGGGTGGGGTGGTAAGTTCCTCCCAGGTCAAGTCTCTCCGGCTAGTAGTGTTCCAGAGATGTGACCTTGCGAGATTGCCTCCGGTAAAAGCGTCATGAAAATGGTTTCCCCACTTTTCAGCAGCCCAAGTGTTGATCTTGGTACAAGTGGTATGCCCAGCCTTTAAATAATCGTTGAAGTCTTTGGGCAGCTCTGTCAAGAAAAGAGACAAGACCAGTCAGTTAAACAAATTTGATAAAAATAAAAATGAGAATGTAAGGTGGGATTCTTACGATCAATTCGCCATCTGCTGGTGAGGAGACTCGGGTTGACTCTGGCTTTGATCTTCCTCCCATTCTCTCAAGCGCCACTCACGAACAAGAATTGAGTCCTCCAATTTCTCTCCGACTCAAGAAGGTCATCCACTGCTTTATAATTATCACTCATGTTGAAGTGATAGAAGAGAATGTGGTGGTTTCTGCAAAGGTTGGCCACAGCTGCGAATTCCTCCATTGGTAAAGGAATTCCGGAGAGCCTGGAGGCCATGATACAGGCCATAAGAGTGTACCAGGCGTTGGGGCTCAGTTCACTAGGGCAAAGCTTGATGAGGTGGAAGTACCTAACTATCTCAGGATCTAAGGGAAACCTTAGCCCCCAGTTAAAGAGCTCAGTGAATATAACTATTTCACTAAGCTTGCAGTCCATTGGGTTTTCAGGGTCTATGGGGATTCTTATTTTCACGTTCTCCGGAATCCTCCACTTTGTATGCATCCTGCCCAATTCGGCTGTATGGATGAAAGCATAAGTAATTTTTTGTAAGGCAAGAAGATATTTAACACTAACCTTGTGGAAACAAGGTCCCACTTTTCCTTCAAGGATTTCTGGTAGGTCTGGGTGCCTAAGACATAGTTTTTCTTTGCCTTTATCCTTCTTGGCATCAATAGCATCATTAGTTTGTCCGGAGGGTTCAGACTCGAACGGAGCCTCTTCGATAAAATCCTTCATTATTTCCTCCATTACCGAGGAGGGGTTTTCAGTTGTCTTTGGGAGGGGGAAGTTAGAAGTTGGTTCAGTCTGACCTCCGGACTGTTGAGCTTCAATGCTTTCCTGGACTCTGGCCTCCGTCTGGGGCTTAGATGTGGTGGTTTCTCTTCGGAGGCTTGAGTTAGTGGCCCCCGGTCCGGACAGCCTGTCCTTAGGAATTTTCATGGGTGCCTCTAACCTTTTGTCACTGTCCTTGGCCTCTGACTTGGAAGGTGTACCTTTTTGAGCTTGCCCTTTTACCAGGCGACATTTTCTTCGATCGACTAATTTGTTGGGAGAGACATCTACATCCGACCCCATGGCAATAAATGGGGAAGGCTTTTTTCAGCTGGTAACTGATTGCCCTAGTTCAATAATGGGCTCTGATTCTTGAACCGATGAGCCTGAAACAATAGGAGAAAGGTTGGTTTGAAACAATCTCCTCGGTTTAACACTTCTTATTGAGGAGGAGCCCTGGTCAGGCTCTGTGTTTAAGGTTACTGGTTTGTCGATAGGGGAAGTAGGTAGGCCTGCAGCAATGTGCCTTTCTTGTTCAACTTTTTGTGCCTTTTCTAGCTCTGATAGATTAAGCCAACCGCCTTTGATTAAAGCGTTCCTAGCTGTGAACATAAACTCACAACCAAAGAGAAGAATTTGTGTTTGAGAGAGAAAGCTCTGAAAATTAGCAAAGTAAGTATGAAGATGATGGTGAAACAGTAGAGAAGTGATTAATTTATAGTAAACACCTAAAAAGGTGCTTTGATTCCTAAGAGAATTCGAAAGGATTTGCAATGATTAAGGAACGGCGCTGATGTCATCTTCATTAAATGAAGAGGTTGCTTTTCAGAGAAGGTGAGAGCGAAATTCTAGGTGAAAAAATAGCTAAAATAACGAACCAGAGAGAGACATATGTCCCACGAACTCTGGCAAGAAACCGTTTAAATTCGAGGAACCTTTTTCAGTCCGGATAAAGCTATAACATAATTCGAAGGACCTGTCCGGATGTAACTGTCACTAGCAACAAACTGTTTTTTTAAGTCTTGCCAAAGGTTTTTGAACACCACCTAAAAAAGGGGCTACTGATGAGTCCGGATTCTGTCACCACCTCGGACAGGGTCAGTTCAGACAATGTCTACCTAACCGGACATGGGCAGTTCGGACACCATCATCCTTTGGATTGTTCGAACAGAACTAAAGTACTTAAAACCTAATCACTTCTTAACTAAGCTGCTTGTTCTCCTACTTAGAACTAATGGGTCCTTAAACTCGACCCGGGTCCATTAAACACGACCCGAAAGCCCATAAGGCCCAAATATAAGGGTATAAATACCCAACTACCAACATTAAATGAGGGTAATGAAAATTAAATACAACGAGGCTGCTTAATTCTCCCTCTACACTCTACCCAAACATTAAATACTAAAAAACTTCCACAAAACTCTAAACAAAAATTACAAACTTACCCTCTCACAAAAATAAACCACACCAAATATGTAATGAGAGATAATCCATTTTTTATAATACGCCAAACTGTTTTGTGCTTTGTGAATAAACAGTGAAAGAAGAAACTCGTACCATGAGTTGTTAAGTTGGGTTACTTTTAATTGTAAAAATTAGGTTTTTGTTGGTTTTTTAATTTATTTGGAATGGGTATTTATTCTATAGTAATATAATAAGTTTGAGTTAAAGTAAAAAGTAAAAAATTATATATTTACCTGTCTCCACATCGGCGTCGTACGTGGACGCTGATATGGAAAGTCAAGGGATAATTGGGGAATAAAAGATGAGCTGAGGTAAAAAAAAAGGGCATGTTTATTGTATTTTTGAAACATACAAGACTAGTTTATTACAAAGGTAAATAGTGGGGACTAAGGTGAGACAGACGATAAACATAGGGGACCTGCCATGTTTTTTAGCCAGTGTTGCTATATACTACGTTTCGAAGTATATAGATGTTGAATCACTCTCCATCATAACTTAAAAAAACATCATCAACTTCATTCTAACCAAAATATGTCACAGGTTTAGACTCTCAATGTTGATCTCTACGGAAAATGATGTTTAGTTCCACAATACAGAGATAAGTAGTTTTTTCCGGACTAGAAGAGTAGAGAAACATTTCTCTATTTTTTTCACCCTCAAAAAATCGGAAAATTAAAAGTTACAAATCAAATCGTCTTGGAGGGCAGATGAATCATGTAAATAACCGAATCATCTCCAATAAGTTGTATGGGCTTACTTGATAACTCTTCAAACCACCACATGTGAAACATCTTTTGCTCTTAGTTATAATATGGATGTAATGACCCTAGCATTCTGCCATCCTACAGGATTTCAAGAGGGATAAAAAGGGAATAAAGACAGAGTTGGATTTGATCAAGGAAAAAAGAACAAAGGTACATTTGCGAGTCCAACATTATGAAACCCTAACGAGGAGTAAATATGCTTCTAAAGTTCGAAGGCATGACTTTAAGGTGGGGAACAAGGTTTAAAGAAAAGTGTTATTGCATATTAAGGACCATAGGCTCGATAAGGTTGACCCAAACTAAGAAGGACCTTACACTGTGGTAGAGAAAGTAAAAATAGTGACTTATACGCTGGTGAAGGAAGGAAGGAGGAAACTTTAACACCCGTGAACCATCGAGCACCTCCAACTCGATCTTGTGTAAATTTATACTTATCTCGTACAATTTGTTTTACACTAAAGTATTTAGAATTATAAAAATAAAGGTGGCATACTCTTTCTTACCCTAGTGGCACATAATTTTTTTAACAAGGTGCATATATAGCCAACAAGCTAATTAAATTTTTTTCATTAAAATGCGCATGTTTTAGTTCCAACCAATTTTCCTTGTAAATGTTTACAACAATTTTTGGTCAAGGCAAAGCCTCGAGCTCGAAGTGTCTGAAAATGTGGGAATCCATTTTCTTGTAAATATTTCCATCAAGTGTTTCTCAAGGTAGAGTCTCAAGTTTGAACTGATTGAAAAAGTCTGGTACATCATTGTCGTAAATGTTTCAAACATTTATTTATCGAGGTATAGCAAAATGCCCGGGATAAGTTACAATATTTGAACCATAAGCATTTATAAACTTTTACAACGAAAATTGTCCAAGGCAGCGTCTAATACCCGCATAAAAAATTTGTGAACCTAAAAGTGAACTTTGGTTTAGCCAAGGACTAATCATATTTGGGCTAATACAAATAATAAGAGGGTAAAAAAATATATTACCACATCACAAAGTAAAATAAAGTTAGGTGATGATATAAATAACTTACCAGGTTCACGTAAAATATTACAAAATTCCCCGACCATCCATGGGCTTTCAGCTGTTCGAAGAAAAGACTAAAATATATGTTTGCCCTGGCTATCCAATGACTTTGAGTCAAGAAAACAGTAAATAAAAGAAGGATAAAATGGTTAATTGTGTTATCAGTTGGGAGTTTCGGACTGAGTAGCCCTATGAGCAGATGAACAACTATTTTTGTTGGTATAAGGAGTGACTTCAGTAGTAGGGAGGTTGGTTGTGACAACATCATTGGTAAGTGAGTCCAGAATCATGGGGTCCTTAGAAGCGGGACTCTTGGTATGCTCTTCCTCTGTTTCAATCTCCATATTTTCCTCTTTCTCGATTTCGTCCTCCGATACCAACTCAAACTCGAGAGATACTCTAGGAGGTTGTTTTCTTCAGAAACGTACTCCCAAAAAGGCCCAAGACGAAGCTCTAGGAAACACTGATGGAAGGTTAAAACTATTTCCTCTTCCTTCTTTTGCAAGACAGTTGCAATGAAGTATTTCAAATTCTGAATATGTTTCATTTTTGCCTCCTCAACATATTAATCCTTCTTGTTAACATTATTTTTTCGACCATCTACATATTTATGAAGATTAACGATTCTTTTCTCATAATCTTTGAGTTTTACTTTTTGCACTCAATCACAGTCTTCTTCATTTTTCTGCATCGAGTTCTCAACCTCCTCACCATCAATCACCCAATTGATGAGATTCTTTATCAAAACGGACCAACCAGGGTATTTGGCTCCATGCTCCACCACAAAAGTTTGCATCATGGCCTATGTGTTGTTTGAAGTCTGCAAGAAAGACAAAAGAGTTCGAAAAAGAGGAAAACTTAAGGATTCTGTAAAATATTGATTTTAAAGAATTACCTCGTTATGTAAAGATATGTACCAAACGAATACATCAGGAATAGATTGATGAGTGACATTGAGAGTAAGCCTTAAACCATTTTCATATCAATCTACCACATTGGGAAGATCTTGAAATTCGTCTAGAACCACTAGTATATTGTCTTACATCTCAGGCTTCACAACCAAGCTTTAAGAACCATGATTTACCAAAACCTCAGTATGACCTCTTTTCTCTTTGACCCCTTAGTTTTTCTTAGTTTTCTCATCAATAAAGTCATATAATAAAATAATGATGACAACTTTAGCGATATCGGTCGACTTCGATCCATCCCCTTCGGGGGTGGAAATCTCAGCAGCCTCCGAGCACTCTTATAATTTCGTTCTATTTCGAAGGAGAGTCCAACTTCTCTTTCTTCTTAATGCGCTTGCTAGGTCTTCCCCATGCCAACGTACAACTTCGAAATGTCAACCTCCTTAACTTTTTTTTTGTTATTGATAACAATTTCTCCATAGTCCATAATTTTAAACTCATGAGATATTTGGTAGTAAATCACTTGTGAATTCTGCAGTTCAGTTAAGTTTGACCCACTTACTTAGTTTTAAAGTTTTTCTTTAACCGATTCATTGTTCGCTCTGAATAACTTCGCATACGCTGCAAGGAAAAATATGAAAGAAACATTATTTAAAAAACAGATAAAGAAGAAGAAGAAAACGTTAAAAGTCGATTCTTAGCAGAAGGTTTTTCAAAATAAGGAATGACTTGATATGTTAGGACCCTTACGGTTGCATCTTCATGAATTACTTAGAAGTATCATGTTACTCAAACTTATTGAAACTCCGTTCTCATATGCACCCCTAACAAAGATAAGTCGTCTCTTCCATTGATTGTTAAAATACAAAAAATCTACAATGACTTAATCCATTCTTCACAGATTGGTAATAGTCGGTATAGCTTTGGTTGATAAATACCTTGCTATGAGAAATAAGTTTATTCATTGATAAATGGATCGTTGATATACCTGAAGTGATGATATTCACGGTCCTCCACGTATTCGACTAGCATAGCTAGGGAAAATACTGAGTATACTAAAAAACTGCCTAAAGCTATGATAAAAAACCCGGAAAGCCTCAGACGAACATGTTGGTGAAGAAGACGACTCCGTCTGATCTTGTTAAAAGAATGATATCATATTTGACTGGAAATCTTAGCTGAACATTTTTGGGAATTTGTCACCGAGCTCACATTTTTTGAAGTTCATTGACATGTGGATACTTGTACTTAATCCTTTAAAGTATGATACAGTGCAAAGGTTTAATGTAAAAAACAGAAGCAATAGTTTCGATATGAAAGGGCTCCCAAGTGACCTCAAAGCCTCCAAGTCAACCTCTTTATTCTTTGGGGCTCGCGATCCTTCACTCAGTTTTTTATTTTGTGAGCGAATTTAGAAGTCCTTCTTCTTCCGATTTTTTTAGGGATCCAAGGTGTTACTAATTTCTCTTCAAAGTTTTGTTTTCTATCGCATCACTAGTTGTGGTAGATTGCAAGAGACTTGTGGTTGTGACACCGGGGTACAAAGTCTCTCTGGGTGTTTGGCTCCTCAAAGAAATTTTGATAATGGTTGTGTCATGTTTTGACTTCTTGGCTTCAGTAGGGTTATTAAGTGTTCGTGGTGTTGGGGAGACTATTTGCAAAAAAAACAACAACGAGGTAAACTTGGCTTCAGAGTTATCCTCCTCGCCCCATAGAGGTTGTACTCCTAAGGTATCTACATATAAAGGCTTGTATTCAGGTTTTCAAAGACTGAAAGATGTTTAACAAATTCATATCCTTCCCGCCCATAATTGAAAAAAAGAACAGGAGAGTACCTTTAACAAAAACCAATGTTTGAAGCTAATAAAAAAGTAAAGAAAAACAACAAAACGAGATAATACTTTAAAAAAAATGCACAATTCCAGAGTAAGCAGATTTGAACAGTTTGTTTTTGGAAAATACTTTCGATGACCAGAAAAAAAAATCCGACGAGCAATTAAAAGCCATATTTTCATTTTTATAAAATGTGTGAAAAACAAGACATGGATCCTTCTATTTAACTTCAACATAACCAAACATGCTTAAATGTAGAATTTGTTCTACAATAAATTTATCCCAAATAGATATATAAAACGAATAAGAAAAGAGTTAAAACTCTAATATATATATATATATATATATATATATATATATATATATATATTAAAATTTTAAATATGAATTTGTTTATTTATTTTTCAAAACTTGTACATGTATTTTTGGTTGGAATTAAAATTAAAGTTTAAAATTTGACCTATTTGAGTTTAATTTTAAAATTAGATCTAAATTTAGAATTAAACTAAAAAAAACTATCTAAAGTATAATTTTTAAAATAAAATAGGGGTGGAGGTGGATCACTTATTAAAACATCTTACAACTCTATACATTGTAGCACGCGCGATTGCTTAAAACAACTAAATAATTGGATAGAAAGCAAAATAAAATAAAATAATTTAAAAAAGCAGAAGTAATTAATTTGAAAAAGTTAGAAATGAAATGGGATGGGACACTAAAGAAGAAGAAACTGATTGGTGGTGATGATGATACATAGTGACTGACCTTGCTTTGTGTTTTTTTCATAGTGGAGTGTTGTCCTTTGACAAGTTGTTGTGTCAAAATGTTTCAGATGACAACTGAAATTTTGGATTCAATTCAAACCCTGTTTTTTCTTTTTAACTTTTCTTCCATTACAAGTTTCGTTTCACAATCACAGGTAACTTTACCTGACACTCCCACTACCTGTCGTAATAATAAACCCCAGCTGAAACATTTTAGCTACATTTATTTAGAGAGAGCCAAAACGTAAAAAGCCCAATTGAAACCGGGCTGTACACTGTTGTGTATTGGGTCCAGATCCATGCCGAAACTAAACACCTGACAGACAGTATGGCACGGGCCGGGTTTTTCCTTAATAATCTGGGTATCTTTTTTAAAACAGGTTTCGTATAAACTATACTATTGATTCCATCTCTTTTAAAGCCAATAGACCATGCTGAGTTGTTAGAGATATAGTTAGTAGGTTAGGGTATTTGATAGTTAGTTATTTGATGGTTAGTCTATCCTATATATGACCTAATTCAAGTAGCAAGATTTATAGTAATACAAAATTTAATAAAATCTTTCTTTTCTCTACTTCTTTTCTAATTTTTAGTTCTTCAACATTTAAAAACTTCTACATGGTATCAGACCGGGTTTTTGCTAAGAACCTTATTGATTCTTGAATGGAAAAGAAAATGGATAAAAGTAGATCGAGACTGACTCTTATAAAAATGCAGTATTCACAATAAAAGATGCAGCTGATCCCATGCCTCTAACCACAACCCAGTACTGCAACTTCTTGGATCAATGTACTGTATCAAAGTTCTTTAAACACAAGCAAGGAATCATTCGATTAATTTATACTCTCAGTGTCAATTTTTTTTATATGCATGACAACTGGTTGATGAAAGTCCAGAACCAGATTGGTTTCTTAGTTTGCTTTGATATCTAGTGTGCTCAAGGCTTGTGGGGTGCTCAACGATTTGAAGATGGGGATACAGGTTCATGAGATCATTGTGGTTTCTTGTTGATATAAATGGATGGTGTTGGCAATAAACCGTTGGATTTTTTCTCACAATACAGAGGTCACGTGATGACGCGACGGAAATAGAAGAAGAAACAACGATAGATGAAACTCTAATTCAAGAGTAACATGATGAAACCCTAATCCAAGAGTAACAAAGATTGAAATTTTCAGAGATAAAAATTATATTATTCCAAAAACTTAAAATAACTTAATGTATATGAGGCTTTATATAAGAGCTTCTCAAAACCCTAAATTATAATACAAGGAAATAAAATAAATGTTTTAAAATAATATAAAATAAGATAAATAAAATAAAATCAAATCTTAATATAATTAGATTTGATTTAAATACATAAGATATTTGAATAGAATCAAATAAAATAAAATAAAAAAGGATTTTGTTCGGACTTTCTGGGCTACATCATCCTCTCCTGGTTGACAAGAATTCATCCTCGAATTCACAGCACCATCACCATCAAGAACCCAAATTATTTATTTTATTTTATTCAATCGTCACATTGGGAATTATAATTGTTCACCTTATCAGAATAAGATAAATTCTTCTCAAGTGTTCCTTATTCGAAGTCACATTGAAGCCATCCGGTTGAAGGAAAAAAAATAGTTTCGAAAACCTTTTCATAGCCTAAAGACAACATCCCCATGTCCAGTTGATGAAAAAAACGGTTTTTAAAACCTCTTCATAGCCTAAGACAACATCTCGATAAGTAGTTTTTACATTGATTCGACAACATCTCGATAAGCAATTTTTACCTTGATTCGACAATTGGTAGCCAATTTAAACTCCTTCAGTAACCGGTCAATATGATCGTCATTGAAACGCCTAGTGTGTCTACCGCATACCAAACGATCTTTGAGATCTTCATGACCGTATGATGTTCTCTCCTTTAGACCTTGAATCAGATGAAATCAAGATTCAGAAACATGCTTGACCCGTAGCAGGAACTGAGGCTCTGATACCAAACTGCTGACGCGACAGAAATAGAAGAAGAAGCAACGATAGATGAAACCCTAATTCAAGAGTAACATGATGAAACCCTAATCTAAGGGTAACAAAGATTGAAATTTTCAGAGATAAAAATTATATTATTCCAAACACTTAAAATAACTTAAGGCATATGAGGCTTTATATAAGAGCTTCTCAAAACCCTAAATCATAATACAAGGAAATAAAATAAATATTTTAAAATAATATAAAATAAAATCAAATCAAATCTTAATATAATTAGTTGTAATTTAAATACATAAGATATTTGAATAAAATAAAATAAAATTAAAAAGGATTTTGTTTGGACTTTCTGGGCTACATCACCACGTATGATATTGTTTATGTTTCATCTCCTTGGGATGAGAAACATGATTGTTCTGGCAGATTAAATTAGGGACGAACTTACTTGATATATGGACATTTAGTTTGTTCTCTTGGCCTCTAGATCATGTATATCTTTACACTTTTAATTTAATTGTTCCCTTATGAAGATACATGGGAAGAATATTTGATACCGAATTACTGGTATTTTTATGCAATGATATTCTTGCAATATGTGAATATCAAGAAACGACTTGGATTTGGTCGTTTTCGATGAATAAAAGTGCTTTGAAGTGTTTTTTTACTTTATTTCGGATGATATATCTGGAATTGAACTACTACAAATGTTTGCGGTGATGATGAGGTGTGTACAAGTGATATTTTTTGGGACAAGTGGAATCACCACCACTCATTTTTGAGGTGATAATGGTTTTACCTTATTGTTAAAAAAATAATTTTGTGGAATGCAAAAGGATTTCGGCTGAACAGAAAGGAGTTGGTTGTTGCTTAGTTTGATACATATAAGCAGTTTGTAATATGGATATAAACTATTGCAGGTTTGGATCCGCAAGTCAGATTTGATGCAATAACTTTTGCTGAGTCAAGCTAGAGACGAAGGCTTGTTAAGCAGTTCATTTTTAAATTTTGGGTACGTGATTACTGCAGTTTATATTGGCAGACGATTGAGTTTTTGATTTTCGATTATGGTTAGTAGTACAGATTTGCAGCTTGGGTTAATAGACAAGGATCTGAATGGAAGCTTTGGAAGCAATTTTTTTATTGTAGGATTCTGGTTACTACAGTTTGGAGTGTTATTTCGTTGGTAAGTTGCAATATAGTTTTCAGTATGAGGGGACTGTCCGGAGCTTTGCAATGTCGTGTTAGCAGCCAGGATTGGTGCGAGTTATATTTTGAGTTTGTGACAAAACATGGACATATCTTCAAAGTAGATTATTTCGACTGGCTGCTACCTAACGATGTTGAAACATGGAATTACACCCAGATTTTGGACTTAAAAGGTTCAGTTGATTCTCGAATCGAGGACACCTTTTTCAATCAAGTTATTGCATTGTCTCAACCAGGCCTTCTCATGCTAGCAAATACAAAAAGAAATGCGGTATATGTTCTGAATTTGAAGTATGGTCGTTGTCCATCTGAAACAGGCATGAATTATGTAACAGAGTTCTCTGTCACCATGCCTATTTTGAGTTTTATAGGAACAAATGGCTTATGTTATTGGTGTAGTATCAGAAGAATAATGTTCAATATTCAAGGGAAGGGTCTTCAAATGATGATCAGTTTCTATCAGATTACTATATGCAACTGAAATTGGGAATTAAACACGGAACACCATAATGAGAAATGACAAGTACGAGTTGGCTGGCAACTTGATAACTCGTAATGCTTCCAGTTTCTTCCCTTAAAGTTGTAAGAACATATGGGGCAGTTACGAGTGCATTTGTGATGGAGGATCTTCTTATACATGAAGGACTATGACACCTGCATAAGCAAATATTCTTCGAAAGGGAGATCAGCAGTCTGGACTGTCGTTTAGATCATTTGAAGCCTTACAAGCTTCATAAGAGAGTTTGGTGAAAAAAAGTTTGGACTTGCACTTGAGAAATTTCAAGCTTCTCAGGACTAACAGTAGCCTTTTTGTCCAAGACGAGCCTTCGCGTTTCTTTAGGTCTCGTCTTGAAGGGGGGGATGTTGAGGTGTTAGTTAGATATAGTTATTAGGTTAAGTTACTTGATAGTTAGTTACTTGATGGTTAGTCTATCCTATATATGACCTAATTCATATAACAATATTTATAACAATACAAAATTTAATAAAATCTATCTTCTCTCTCCATCTTCTCTACATTTTAGTTCTTCAACATTCAAGAAATTCTACAGAGCAAGTAATATATTATTTGATAATTAATAAGTCGAATCTATTTAGTTACACTCGAGTTAAAAAACTAGATGTGGAATTTGGAAACATTACAAATCATGTGAATGAAAAAATATAATATATATATTTAGAATAAAATATAGGAGACTTACTATTTAAGACCCATCCAACAAACCTATTACGGATAAAGGCTTAAATTTTTTAAGAGACCGTATACGTTAAATACATTTCTATATAAAATCTAGTAACCAACATCTTTTTTTAATTTTAATTTTTAAAGGTCCGTATCTTTTAAACCATAACTCGGAAAAAGAATAAAAAATACCATTGGTTTTTTATTTTTAAGACGAACAAAACTGATACCACTCATGATATGTCGTTTCTCAGTTATATGGTTTCGCATCTAGTGACTGGTAGTAAAATAAAGAAGGTTTCGCATCTATCAAAACAAAGAGGTTTCTTATCTAACAAAATAAAGAAGGTTTCACATCTATCAAAATAAAAAAGATTTCACATCTACCAAAATAACAAAGGTTTAGCATCTATCAAAATACATAAGTTTTCACATCTAAAAAATAAAGAAAGTAGCACTTCTATCAAAATAAAGAAGGTTTGGTATCTATCAAAATAAAGAAGGTTTCGCATCTTCTTCGTTTAACCTTTAAATTTAATATATTTTGAAGTCTGTATCTTTTAAACCGTAACTCGGGAAAAAAAAATCCGAAAATACCGTTGGTTTTGTTTTTTAAGACGAACAAAACTAGCACTACTCATGATATGTTTTGAATTGTTCTAAAAAAATATTTTTTTACTTAGGGGTTTATAACTTATAATGATCTTAACTAGTACCCAAAATGGGAAATTATTAGTAATAAAGAGAGAGTCATAGAAGCATACAAGGACACTGAAGACGGTGTCGTTAGCTAAAGAGGTGGCAATGGCTACACCGGAAAGAGAGAGTGCACCCAGATGACCAACCATCATCATCGACAAAACCTGTAAGAGCTGCATCGACACCTTCACCGCCACCATTGACATCGCCATGTAACTCACGGATTGAAAGCAATGAAGGTGTGGAAGTGTTTAAACTTTTGCAGACAATAATTTTTAAACTTTTGCAGACAATAATTTGTATTCCTCTTCTAAAGGGTGTTGTCGAACTCGGAACCACAAAACAGGTAGGCAATATCTATGATCCTGTCTTTAAAATGAAACTAATAATAATATTAATAATGTTTTTTTGTATTCCTCTTCTAAAGGCCTCTTTAGCTTTTTCACTATCGCTCGTCGATGAAAAGGAAGTGAAAAAGGTTAATTACTTTTATATAATTGAATAGGGGTATAAAAGGTATTAGTGGGTCTTAAATGGTAAGTATTTGACTAAAACGAGTCTTTCTTGGAGAAATATGAAAATATAAGTCTTAAGTGGATAGTAGTTTGGGTATTGAGTCTTAAATGGTACTTTACCCATACAATATTCGTCCATTAATAGTGAATTTGTTTTTTAAAAAAAACTAAAATACTTTTATTACGTTTATTTTGAATTTAATAGGTAGTCAAGAGTTTATTTGGTAATAATAATTGATGAGTCCGGAAATATTCGTCACTCACTATAGAAACCGGACATGGGCAATCCGGATAATAATCACCCACTGAACCATCCGAAAATGACAAAAGTACTAAATAACTAATCACCTTTTGACTAAGCTAATTGCTAATCTGCTTAATAAACTAATGGGTTTTTGAATTCGACCCGGTTTCATAAGTTTGACCCAAAAGCCCATATGACCCATAATTAAGGGTATAAATACCCAACCACTTTCATTAATGAGGGTAATGAACATTTAATACAACCAGACAGCTTAAATCTCTCACTACAAAACACTTAAACATTTAATACCCTTGAAACACCACAAAACATCTGACAAAATTACCTTCAGTAAAAAATAATCCATACCAAATTGGCAACCATAGTGGGAGGAGAAGGTGCTTGAATCTAGCATTCAAAACCAGCAAGTAAAACCAGTTTGGATGAATCCGGACGAGCAGGTAATGCCACCAACTTTGGCAGAAATGGTGGGAGAAAACGATGAATATACAATCGAAGAGCGAGACAGGTTGAAAGCTGAGATAGAAGCCTTGAGGGCTGCTAAAAGGGTAGAGATGGGCTTGAAAGAAAAATCAAAAGTGTCAGTTGTTTACCACACTGACAACCCAAGGGAGCATGACCCATCTGCAAAGACCCATGTAAGTTCTAAAAAGACTCATGCTAGCTCAAAGAAGTCTCACCGGTCTAAACCAGTGGAGAGCTCAGACTCAGATTCAGAATCCTCTAGTAGCTCCTCGAATGAAGATGGAGTTGCGGAGTCCCTGTCATCCAGCAGTGATGAAGTCAGGTCTAAGAAGAAGCAAAAGTTGGTAAAATAATATTCAAGAAAGAGGGATAGGCATGGAAGGTTAAAAAGGTATCTAGGCAAAGGGTCATCTCATAGCCACAACCATGGCCGGAGACATGTAGACCGGCTGTTGATGGATCCTTTCGCTTCTCATGATGAACCAAGTATCTTTGCAATTCCTAATGAAGATACTGTGTTTAGTCGTGGCCGGAATTTGAGACAATCTCATTTGTCTTCCAAGATACTGTCCGGAAACCTTCCAAAGAGGTTTGACAGTACTAAGATGGAAAAATACAATGGGAGTGGGAGTAAAGATCAGGATAATCATCTGGAGTAGTTTAAAAATTTTATGATGAATTTTGACGATGATGATAAGTTGCTTTGTAGAGCATTCTCTCAATCTTTTACAGGGCGTGCTCTTAAGTGGTATTATAGCCTGCCACGCGGCTGTATCAAATTTTTTGATACCTTTTGGGTGGCCTTCTTGAGGCAATTCGTTGGCAGTAAGGAGGTAAAGGGCAATAAAGACACTATTATCCATTGTGCCCATGAGCTAAACGAATCTTTGAAAGAATATAAAAGTTACTTTGTGAACACCAAGAATGGATTAGCTGATTGCTTTGAACAAGTAGCAATAGCTTCTCTAAGACAGGGTTTGAACCCTGGCAAATTAGCCGATTCGGTAACCAGGAAGAAGGCCATGATATGGGGCGGTTTACTGAATCAGGTTAGAAAGCAAATCAATGTGGATGAAATGAAGAAGACTAGGGTGCATAGGCAAGTGAGGTCGGCCCTAGCTGCGCCAAACCAGAACCAGAATCAGTCCGGGTATAAGGCTAAGGAGGACGGACAGGGTCCTAACAGGGCCAAGGCTCAATCTCAGCCAGCACCATCTCAGAGCCAGAAATCCAGAAATAAGCGAGGGCTTTGGGTTCAACCGGAGTGGTTTGCTGAATTGAAAGAAAATATGGCAACCATCTATAACAAAACGAAAGACGAAGTACATTTTAGGAAGCCGGCTGCGCTTCAATCTCCCACGGAAAGTCGTAATAATTGTTTCCACAAATATCATCATGGTATTGGTCATAACACAGAAGATTGCATCGCTTTGAAACAAGAGGTATAAAATTTGATTGAAAGAGGAAAATTGGGTGCTTATGTTAAAAGAAGAAGTGGGAATAGGCCTGATAATGCTCATAGGACCGGCCCCACAAACAAAGCAGGGACATCGGCTCCGGACGGGGCCATGGTAATTGTTGAAAGAGTCGATGTGGAGTCAGAATATTTGGATCCTGATTCAGCCCGGAATAAGGTGGGCATTATCACAAAACACACCAAGACGGTGTCCGGGCTCATAAGCTTTTTTGAGTCACTTACCATATTTGGGGGGACACCATGACTGCACCAACTACTTCTTCAAGGAAGAGGCATGTACACACCCTGGCTACTCAGTTGGAGGGAGGCATGTCCTCCTATCAATCGCAAATTCCTTTTCCCTTCATTGTCTTTGACGAAGATGATTTGAGGGACATAAGTGGTCCCCATGAAGATGTTGTGGTGATAGGAGCATCCATTGGGGGCAATGACATTAGACGAATTTTGGTGGACACTGACAGCTCAACCAATATTCTTTTTTTGACTTACTATAAGCAAATGAAGAATCCGGAAGTGATTCGAAGTTTGAACATGTCTATTGTGGGTTTCACTGGAAGCTCTACGGACGTGATCGGGAGTTTGAGGAGGAGGTTTTATTGGGTAAGGGCCCTTTCAAGAAAATGATCAGAGTACTTTTTATCGTGGTAGAGTGTCCCACATGTTACAATGCCATTTTGGGAAGGTCTTGGCTCTCCAAAATGCATGCTGTGGCTTCGAAAATTCACCGATGTTTAAAATACGTCGTGCAAGGACAAATGGGAGTTGTCCGGAGCACTCAAAAAATAGCAAGGGAATGTTATGCAACTGCACTTGCTCCTATGACTTTAGGGGCAGTTCGGATAAATCAAGATTAGCAATTGGGGGGTCCCTCTGGGGGAGAGGGCGAAATTGATGACCCCAGAGAGCCCCCTGGTGTTTTAATGCCAATTGAAGATGTTGAAACTCACTCTCCGACTGAAGGAAGAAGTGTCAATATTGGATCTAAAATGACATCAGAACTAAAAATAGTGTTATCTTTTTTAACAAACCATCAACACGTTTTTGCTTTGTGTAATGCTGATGTAACCGGAGTGCCTGCAGATGTGATATCCCACCAGCTATCTGTCCGAAAAGATGTAGCACTTATTGTGCAAAAAAGAAGGATTTTTTCAAAGGAGAAAGCTGATACGAAACTGCTATAGCTGGTTTGAAATTAGCCTTACTATGCGAAGCCAAAAGAGTTAGATTACTGAAAGACTCTCAGCTTCTTATCCATCATGCCCAAGGTCAATATGAGGCAAAAAAGGAGCAGTTGATTAAATATTTATTCATTCTTAAAGTGGTGGCAGCCAACTTCAAGAATATTAGCTACGACCATATACCCAGATCGGAGAATACGTTGGCAGACTCCTTGGCCACTATAGCATACTTCATACCCATGGATTCATGTACAAGAATGCCCATCAATTCAACCCTATCAAAGCAAGAAAGAGGAACAAATCTTAAGTATACAAGTGGTTTAACCCAAGGATTGGAGACATACTATTCTTCAGTATCTTACTAATGGCATTTTACCTCCGGAGAAATCTATGGCCAGGAAAATGAAGTACAAGGCTCGTGGCTTTCTAGTCATTAGAGATGTTCTATAACAAAAATCATTTAGTAGATCTCTTTTGTGTTGTCTGGGGGCTGAAGAGTCTCAAATTTTGCTATCCGAACTGCATGATGGTGAAGGTTCAACACACTGTGGTTATAGAGCTTGAACTCGAAGGGTCTTTTTGGCCGGATACTACTGGCCATCTATAATGGAAGATGTTAAGGAATTGACAAAAAAGTGCGATCCATGCCAAAGATATGGTAATGAAATTCATATCCCAACTGTCCCTTTGGAATCGATTTCTGAGCCAATACCTTTTGCTCGTTGGGGGTTGGATCTGGTAGGACCTCTACCGATAGCGTCCGGAGGGTGCAGAACTATTATTGTATCCATTGATTACTTTTTAAAATGGATAGAGGCTGCCCCCTTGGCTGGAACTACTTCAAAAACTGTTATAAAATTTATTTTATCTAATATTTGTTGCAGATTTGGGGTTCCACGAAAGATAACCACAGATAATGGGCCACAATTTGATAACAAGGATATGGAGAGTTTCTGTGCCTCTAGCGGCATACAGCATTGCTTCTCTTCTCCTTTCCACCCACATGCGAATGGTCAAGTTGAAGTGGCTAACAAAACCATTCTGTCCAGTCTCAAAAAGAATTTAGAAAGGGCTGCTGGAAAGTGGCCAAGTTATCTACAAGAAGTACTATGGGCCTACTGGACTATTCCTGGGGCTGTTACACAAGAATCCCCATTTTCCTTGGTATATGGGATAGATGCAATCACTCCTATAGAGGCAACTCTTCCATCGTTTAGAGTCCACAATTTTTCCGAACAGGCTAATTTTTCCTTGGTATATGGGATGGAAGAATCCTAAATCACCCTTGGAACGTTGAGCACCTCCGGTTGTATCTAGAATGAAAGTTATGTAAATATTTACTTGTTTAAAGTCCATGTAAATATTAGGGGGCATACTCTTTCCCACCCTGGTGGCGCGGGGAGGTTTTAATGAGGTGTCCCGGTTTTTTAATAAAATTTGATGTCCTCTAGAAAAATTCGGAGTGGTTTGATTTATAGGTTCTTTAAAGTTTTCTAAGTATCGTTGACAGATCGGATTGATCTGGTGGAATGATGACCATTTACACATTTGTCATCGGAGAATTTAAACACTCTCACTTTAAAATACTTGTAAAATAACTAGGGGTTGTTTAAACATTAGCCATTGAGATTGGGCAAACATAAAACAAGGAAAGAAATTAGCAAAGTAAAAACTACCCGGCTAACACCGGGGAATAATATTAAAACATATAGACTGCCTGGGCCATCCAAGGACTTTGAAGTTTAAAAAAAAGGGAAAAAAGCTTAACCGGACTTGATCCGGACACAATTACAAAAATGCCTTGGCCATCCAAGGACTTAAGTCTGAGATGAGGATAAAAGAAAAACAGAAAATGGTTAACCCCTTAGGGCAGGTTTCCTACAGATGTTCCTGCCTCATCTGGTTTCTTCTTTGGATCGTTGAGTTCATCATTAGGGCTCTCTCCGGTCCCTTCTTCTTCATCGATGGTATCATCATAACAAATGGAATAGTTTTTCTTATCACCAACCAACATCGTGTGGAATGGGATATCTTCATATTCAACGTACTGCCATAAAGTGCCGAGCGTCCTCTTCGGGAATGTTTGGTGGAAAAGCAAGACCATATGGGATTTGAATTCGGCATACCTCTATTCTTGGGAGTCTATCACCTTGTTGGTATATGCATCACTCTTGGCCTGAATTGTCTTCTCCTGCTTCTTTATCAAATTCTCTTTCTCCTTAGTAATTTTGGACACAACATATTCAAGAGAAGTCTTGTCACCGGACAGGGTTTGGATGATATTATCTTTGGCCTTCACTTCCTCCTTCGAAGTGGGGAGATCCTTCTCCAAGACAGAACACTTGGTTTGGAGTTCTGTGTTAACCACCTACGAAGCGGCCAACCTGGTGGCCAAATCTTCTTTCCTCTTCTTCAACTCCTCGAGCTCTTTCCTTAATGCTTCAACACTCTGATTGGCGTTAAGCATGTCATTAGATAAACTCTCTTTGTCTGCGTTGAGTGTGTTGATGAGGGTAGATGGCTTCGCACTTGCCTCTCTAGGTTGAGTACTGGTTGAATGTTTCTCAGCAAGGAGTGAGTCACCATGTCATTCTCCTCTGAAACTCAAAAAGATTTACCATTGAAGGTAACCATGTTTGAGGAGCTTGGAGGAAGGCAGGGGCCAACAAATTCGTCTTTTTCAAGGTCTCCAAAGTAAAGGCTAATGTTTTGGAGGCCACTGATATCTACTCCATCAATATTGATATCCTCTCTGGTACCCTCTCCGGTGTGTAAATTACTTGGGATTTGCTCAGCCAAGGTGGGGTCTGTTGGGTTGGCTGGAGAAAGAGACTCCAAAGGCCGGATAACGACTTCATCCCCTAAGGATATTATCTTCTTCTTAGCTTCCCTATCTTCTCCATCTGCTTCTCGTTTTCGATCCTTCTTGGGAGCCTTTGGAGATTAGGAGGTCTACCTGCCTCTTTGATACTCTCATCTTCAACCACTCGAAGTAGAGTAAAATCGATTCCCCCTTGACCCTGCACTTCCTGATTTGATGGGACGATCTCACCACCACCTTGAGCAACCTCAGTTGCAACTTGTTTTTTCTTACCCTTCTTACCCTTCATCTTACTTGGGGCTTTTGCTCTAGCAGGCAAAGCCAGCTTGCCATCATTCTCCTCTATTCGTTGTAGGATGACAACCGGAGGAGGTAAATTGGTCAGCTCCTCCCAAGTAAGGTCCCTCCGGCCTGTTGTGTTCCAGAGATGGGACCTCACTAAATTGCCAGCGGTGAAGCAACTATGGAAATGATTCCCCTAATTGTCAGCAGCCCAAGCATTCAGCTTGGCACAAGTTGTCTGCCCCTCCTCCAAATAGTCGGAGAAGTCCTTCGGCAGTACTACCCAAAGAAAAAGAAGAGCAGTTTAGTAACAGATTTTTTATAAGGAAAGAAAAACAAACATGATGAAATTTTCACCTGAACTTTTCCATCTACTGGTGAGCATGCCAGGGTTGACACCAGCCTTGATTTTCCTCCCGTTTTCCGAAATCCCACTAATGAACAAAAATTGAGTCTTCCAATTCTTTTCCGATTCAAGTAAATCATCCACCACCTTAAAGTTATCTCTCATATTGTAGTGGTAGAAAGGGATGGCGTGGTTCTTGTAGAGGCTGGCCATAACAGCAAATTGCTCAATTGGAAGCGGTATTCCGGAGAGCCTAGATGCCATAATGCAGGCCATGAGGGTGTACTAAGCATTGGGACTCAACTGTCTTGGACAGAGCTTTATCAGATGAAAGTATCTGACGATCTCCAGATCTAAGGGAAATCTGAGCCCCCAATTAAACAGCTCCGTATAAATGAATATCTCGCTCAGCTTACAGTCCATTGGGGTCTCTGGGGTGACCGATATCCTCACCTTGACAGACTCAGGGATCCCCCATTTCGTTTGGATCTGGCCTAACTCAGCAGTGTGAGTGTAGACATAGTTGATGTTTTGCATGACCATCATATACTTCACGTTCACTTTGTGGAAGCAGGTCCTAGTTTGCCTTCCAGGCACTCCGGCAGGTCCAGATGTTTCAAACATAGTTTCTCTTTACCCTTGCCTTTTTTGTGGATGGCAGCTTCCCCTGTCTGTCCGGAGACGTCGGTCTCAAATGGGGCTTCTTCTATGTTGTCCTCCATCACCTCTTCCATCACCGTGGAAGGTTTGTCAGTTTTTGTTGGTGGGGAAGTGCTGGTGGTAGGCTCTGCCAGTTGTCCGGACGGTTGAGCATTACCGTCTCCTAAGGGTCTGGTGTCCATCTGGGGATCAGGTCCGGACGACTCATTTTGAGAGCTAGTTTCAGTGGCCTCCGGACCGGAAGATTTATCCTTTGGGACTATGATAGTAGCCCTGATCCTGTAGCTTTGTCCTTGGCCCCAGGCTTAAGAGGCCCTGATTTTGGGGACTTAGATTGTGAAACAACAACTTGACCCTTTACTAAGCGGCCTGTTCGACGAAGGGTAACTTTTTATGGGGATTTCTCAGCATCTGACCCCATGGCTATAAATGGAGAAGGTCTCCTTGTGCTTGATACGGCTTTTTCCCGATCAACAGTGGGCTGTGACTCCTGAACTAAGGAGCCTGATACAATAGGCAAAAGACTTGGTTGAAACAAATGCCTGGGTTTGGAACTTCTAACAGAATATGAGCCTCGATCAGCTTCTGAAGACGGTGTTTCGGGTTTATCGTTTGGAGAAACTGGAAGACCCACAACAATACGTCTCTCTCGCTCAACTCTTTGTGCTTTTTCTAACTCAAAAAGATTAAGCCACCTACCTTTTACCAATGCGTTTCTTGCTGTGAACATAAACCTACACAAGAAGAATTTTGAGAAGAGAAGTGAAAGCTTTTAAATGAAGAAATGAGAGAGTGATGAAGATGGTAAAACAATGAAAAGAAGTAATTTATACTAGTAAGACAAAAAAAGTTACCAAATACCTAGGAAAAAATGAAATGGCAAAAGTAATGATTGAAGGTGGCGCTGGTGTCATAGGTATTAAATGAAGAGGTTTCTTTTTGGGATTAGTGGGAGCGCCGTTCTAGGAGGTAAACGGCTGGTAAGGCGAATCAAAACGTGACATGTGTCCCACGATCCATAGCAAAACTTTTGAACTTCTAAGAATTTTTCAGTCCGGATAAGTCCTGAGCTGAACACTTAAATAGTCCAGAGGATGTTACAAGTGCCTAAGAAGATTTTTTAGGTCTTACCAAAGGCCTTCGACAAAACCTAAAAAAAGGGGCTACTGATGAGTCTAGAAATATTCGTCACTCATTGTAGAAACCGGACATGGGCAATCCGGACAATAATCACCCACTGAACCATCCGAACAGGACAAAAGTACTAAATAACTAATCACCTTTTGACTAAGCTAATTTCTAATATGCTTAACAAACTAATGGGTTTTTAAATTTGACCCGGTTTAATAAGTTTGACCCGAAAGCCCATATGACCCATAATTAAGGGTATAAATACCCAACCACTTTCATTAATGAGGGTAATGAACATTTAATACAACCACGCAGCTTAAATCTCTCACTACAAAACACTTAAACATTTAATACCCTTGTAACACCACAAAATATCTAACAAAATTACCCTCAGTCGAAAATAATCCACACCAATAATAAAAAACTAAATTAGAAAAATAAAATAAAAAATGAAAAAAAAAACGATAACAAAAAATAACACATATTTAACAAGCCATAAAGATAGAAAATAGAAAATAAAACCAATTTTTAAAAAAATGTGGCAAAAAACCCAATTTTTACTCCGTTGAGTAGTATTAAAATATAGCCGATATTACTCTGTAATGATATTTATTTTACCTCTACAATAAATAAAATAAAATATATATTGAATACTCCGTCGAGTGAGTTGTTTCATCTCTTTAAAAAATATAGTCTCTTTCAATTATTTTTATTTTGCCTCTCTATAATTCAAAATAGGAAAAACACAAAAGAAATTGTCCATCAATTCAAGTACTTAACTAGTCTAAAACAATATCAAAGTATTGTTTTTAATTTTTGGTTTTTAAAATAAGAATAAAAATTGATTTTTTAAATTATAAAAATTTAAGTTTAGATTTAAGGTTTTTGAAGGAGAAATAAGGTTGGAGATGTATAATTGAGGTCATTTGGCCTGATTGAGGCTCTTGTTGAGTTTGAGTTATTAGAGCGTTTTCTTACCAATTTTGTATTGTTGTGTGAAAACGAGTAAGAGAATTAGATCAAATAAAAAACATAAGGGGAATAACTCAACGCTTGATATCTTTATGAGTGAAAAAGCAAAAATATTTTATACAACATATGTGAAAAAACTGTTATGTTGAAAGTGGTTTTGGTTTTTTATATGCTCTTCATCATCTCGCGTCCCAAATCCAAACCATGATGTGGAATACTTTTTGTCGAGAACCTAGCAGTGCGTGTGTATTATTTGTATGTGAGCTCTATGCAAATCCGTCTTCACTCATCGATGACGAGAATAAGATACATGTTAGGGTGCACACTGTGATGCTCTGACTTGATTTGATTAATAAGCTGTTTAGGCTTAAAGCTCCACCAATTGATTGATTTTCTCAGATATATACTATAAATTATGAGGATATACTACATATCCTTGATCTAGAAAAATTTGAGAAGGTCCTTTAGGATGCACTACAAATCCTTGATATACTATAAACTTTTAAGAAAATATATGAAATTATTACCCGATTGTATTTTTATTTCGTATGACATGAATTATATCCAAATCCAATCCAACCATGTCACAAAGTAAATGGTGGTGCTAGTTTGTGCCATTATGAATGTAAAACCTGTGGATATTAAGAAATTTTATTTACCGAGCGATTCGAAATAGGGGAAAATTTCTCGCCCACTATTTGATCCTCACAAGTATTTGTGAATATTTTGGGGTTACTTATATTCTCATATGGAGAAGAAACATAAACTGCCGTCTATGATTACTGTAGAAAAATATTAGTACATATGCAAAGACATCTACACATGGACAATGTGCTAGTGATAATGTTAGTGCAGATGATTACTATTTGTCAGACGATATGTATCATCAACACATAGAGACAGTGAGTACTTAGTTGGATGTGATACATTTCAATCAACAACACGTAGATATAAACAATTTTCAAACATTTCCAACATCTTTCATATACCTAGTAGGAGATTCGGGCGATGACACGAATGAGGAGAGATACGTTTTTTTTCTTTTATCTTTTTCTTTTATTTTTATTTTTATTTTTATGATCTTTTATTTTTCTTTATTGTTAGTATTTTTATTTATTTTATTTTCAGTATTGTTTTTACGCTTTGATTTTTTTTTTGTATAGTGTTTTTTTATGATTCTTCTTATTGCAAGAATGAACTCAAAATAAATCAATTCCAGCTTATTTTGACAAAACAAAAAAACTTCAACAAAAAAACATTAGATACAATTGTTCTATAATTATTTTGGTTCTCACAATTGCCTACTAGGGCCAATATTAAATTTTTAAGTGTAGGGTATATGAGTTAAACTGTTTAGCCTAAATTTGTATAACTTAGGATTTTAAGATCTTAATTCGATATAGTGAAGTAATACTTAGAAAAAATAACCAAAAATTGCATGTTTGAACTTTTATTTAATTAGGTCTTTTATTTTTTTCTTTAGATTTTAAAAAATAAATTATGCTTGATTTTACATTGAAATAATTTTTTACATAGAAATTAATATACTAAAATAATATTTTTTAAAAAATTATTTGATTTTTTTAATATATATAAATTAATAAAGAGTATTTCATAATTTTTTACTAAGTAACGAGGTCCTACGTCTAATCAATATAGAAATTCATGTGAAAATAGAAAAAATTATGTTAATTTTCTAGTGTGAAGTGTCTAGTTAGTTCGAATTATAAAATCTTGAGATGTTCTTTACCAACTAATGTTCCTAACCAATGGGGAAAGAAATCATTGATCAAACACTCGTTAAATTTATTATTTAGAAAACTTAACAAAACTATGCATTCCATAAGTCCCCTAAAAAAATCATTACATTTATTCCAAGTTTATATGTCCTTCATGGTGTCATATAATATAATTATCTAGACCAACTGGTTTGGAATCCATTGAATATCAAATGGATAAATTAAAAAACCAAAAAAACTAATACATGCGTATTGATGATTGATAATTATATATATACTATTTTTGGTGTATTGATAAAGATATCTAAGAAAATTTCAATTAGATGATTATGTAATAAAAATAAATTTTCAAAAAATAATTTGAAAATATTTAGACTCCTTCAAATTTTTCTTGAATAACATGTGACTATGGATGTGTTTTTTTAATTTAATGATTGACCTTTTACGATTTTTTTTAATCTAGGTTTTAGCTTATATTTTTGTTCGCTTATTAATTACAATTTTCCTATTTTGTTTTTACTATATATCACATATTATTCATGAATTGTTTTAGAAGATATATTTCATTAAAACTGATTATTACACACAATTCATTTCTATACAACTTGAAATGATGAATATTCCAAGGATACTTTAATAGTTTTTCTTCTATATCCATAAATATATAAGGTCTCTTATGTCCTTGAGAAATTACCTTTAAAGTCTCCAATTTTTCAGCATTTTATCCTCAATTACTTGAAATAATTTTCTTAACACCAAAGTTCATTCATAGAAACTTTTGAATTCCAACTTTGCATTATATCGACTATGCATCAAAGTTCTATAAAGCTCTGCTCTAATTTGAGATTGATTACATCGTTCTTCTATTAAATCAGCATGAATACGTATCTCTATATAATTATCTTCTAACAAATAAAGTTGTACTCTATGCCTGGGAATCATGATTTCTGCCAGAACAAAATCTTTTATTCCATAAACCAAAGCAAACGATGTTTCGCTTGTTGCAACTTTAAGAATTTTTCTATATGCTTATAAAAATTCATTTAAAAAAAGTTGGCCATTTTTATTAGCCAATTCTAACTTTATTTTTATCCCATGTAAATATTTTCTATTTTTAACCTATACTTGTCCATTTACTTGTGGATAATACAGAGTAGAAAAATATAATTGTATCCCATATTTTATGCAAAACTTTATTACCATATCATTTTGAAACCGAGATCCATTATCCATCATTAACACCCTCAAAATTCTATAATGGATCAAAAGACAAGATTTCTAAAATTCACAAACTTTTTAAGAATCTTGTTATTATTAGTGCTTTTGCTTCCACCCACTTTGTGAAATAATCAACAACCAATATTAAAAATTACCTTTTACCTGTCGTCATTGGTAATGGTCATAATAAATCAATCTCGCATCTATGAAAGAGACACATGCCATGATTTGATAATATCGCCTCACTATGAATATGACTTGTATTAGCAAAACACTGAAAATTATCATGATTCTCTACCAACAACTTATCGTCGACTGAAAGTGTTGGTGAATAGAATCCTACAAAGAGTAGACATCTTATTAATCCATGTTATCCACAATATGCAAACGGTTCTCCTTCATGCAAATCAATTAAAGTAATCAAAGCTTATTTCTTTCCTAAACATCATAACAAAGGTCACATAACACTCTTTCGATATAAAGTATCATCAATGAGAACATACTCTGCAGCACACAATCGTAATACACAAGCTTGAGATTTATATGATGATAAAATTTCATCTTTAATAAAAAAAATAGATATTCCCGTTGCCAATCATTATCACCATCTATTGTTAGTACTTCCCGTTTGTCAATATTTTCAAATACTAACGGTATCTCTTGTTTTTATCATCAACCGATTATCCTCTATGCTACCAAATATTGCTTGAAAGTATGCATATTTACTATATATTCTTGGAACTTGTTCATCTATAATATTTTTAACTTTTTTTTTCTAAATATTTCCTCATATTTCTTGCTTTATTTCAAAATTTCCTTAAGAATGACCAACCAATAGCTGAGAATCAGACAAAACATGAAGGATTTTTTCTCCAGATGTACAAGCGAATCACATTCCATCCAACACAACTTCATACTCTGCTTCATTATTAGTAGGGGGAAATATGAATTTAATAGCTTGCTTAATTTTATCTCCCATAGAATTGTCAATATAATGTGAGCCCCACTACTATTTATACCGAAAGGTCCATGAGCTTGAATAATCCATTCTTCATCCTTCAAAATAATTTGCATCGGTTCATATTCTTCCATTTCATGTCTTTAGTCTTGACAATGTATTAATAAATTGAACCACCACTTATGCCTTTATTAATGTTCTTGCTTCAAATTGAATTTCATATTTATCCACCTCAACTGACAACCTTGTTAACCTTCAATAAACATATGTTTTTGTGTGCATAATTTTTAACAAGATTTTTTTGTAACGATAATGATATCGAGCTTGAAAACACGACCACAATTTTCTTGCAGAAACAAATAATTCAAGAGCTAACTTTTCTAAATTTAAGTATATAATTTTTTAATCAACCAATATCACTTACATAATAAATTGGGTTCTAAATTCCATCATGCTCTCTTACTAATACTACACTAACAACGAACTTAGATATTTGCATATACAAAAATAAAGGCTCTACTTCTTTTGGTGTTGTCAAAACCTCAGGTGAACTCAAATATTGCTTTAAATCATTAAAATATTTTGTGCAGGCCTCATTCCGAATATCTTAGCTCATCTTAAAATATTGAAAAATAATTATGGTTTATTTGACACCCTTGAAATAAATCTTAATAAAATAGCTAATCTTCCTATAAGATTTTGTAATTCTTTGATTGATTTTGGCATATATATATAAATATATATTGTTAATAATGGTTTCAATTGGCTATGATTAGCTTTGATTTCTTTTTTTCTTATCACAAAACCAAGAAAGTTTCTTGACTTTATCCCAAAAGAACAACTTTTTAAAGGATTTAATTTTTGCTTGTACTTTCTTAAATTCATGAACGCTTTGTATAATGCTGTTATATGCTCACTCGCCTCATTTATCTTTATTACCATATCGTCTATATATGCATCCAAATTTATGGCCAATTATTTTGCAAAAATTCGATTAACAAGTTTATATTATGTTGTTCCAACATTTTTAAATCGAATGATGCATAACATTTTTCTAGTCGTAAATACAATAGTTTTTTCATCATTTAGATGCATATTAATTTTATTATAACGTAGATAAGCATCTATGAAAGATATGTACTCATGACCAGCCATTGCATCCACTAATCGATCAATTACAAGCAAATAAAATTCATATATTGGACAAACTCAGTTAAGATCTATGAAATCAACGCACATAAGTTATTGCCATTTTTCTTTTCCTAATGATTTATTATTAATACGAATTCATATGTGATAAATTAGGATTTTTTTTCTAAATATTACATTGATACATTTTGGATTAGAGTTGTATTGGGTTAAATGTTCACATCATTTAAAATAAAATGGATTTATTTCTATTGGGTTATGTATTTTGGGTAAAAAACACTCGATTTGAATTCAAATTCTCTTTGTTTGGATCTATTTCAATTTTAAATTGAAATAAATTTTAGAATTTTAGCATAAAATAAAGATTATATTACCCATAATTTTTAGAGCAAGTATTTTCCATTGATAATAAGCTATAAAGCATGTATGTTACAATATTAGGCTTTAGTTAGCCTAAGTTGCTTAATATACAAGAAATTTAAAAGTCATTGATGAATGCCTTATAACGTTGTGTTATAGAGGCTTTTTAATACCACTCAATTCCAAAATGACCAGTTGGTGTCTCCTTGAAACATTAACTCAATGAAGATCTATAGTTGGTCATAACTTCCAACGAATGATGTATAAATTATGTTACGTCTGATGTATACCTCGTTTCCCAGTATATTAGGTATTGTTTTACCAATATGAGGATACCTTGTTGTGGTTTGTTTACTTAAAATTGATAATTTTTCTTTATTGTTATTTATCGCAATCAGAGTTACTTTACTATTAGATGCAACTCGTTCTTGTTTCATTTTCGGGGGTTTTACTCCAGAATTAGTACTAAACTTCATCGACCGTTTTAGCAGTGCTACCAAAAATATCGACCAGTGTTCTGAAACTAGCGAACAATGTTCCTATCTTCGAAGTTTTGGCACTACCCACATGTGATTCTAACCATTATTCTTCGGCGTATTTGTGCATAGAAAGATCTATTTCGATATAATAATCAATAGGAGTTTTATTTCCCTTACCGCAACCACGACCACGACCCCAACCCGACCAGGAATACGAGCGTGAGTTTTCACTTTTTTCAGGGATTCACAAAGAAGACAAGTAGAATGATTCAAATACTATGTAAACTTTTTAAGCTAATGACTTTATTAATAAATATCAAGCTCTCATATTTTTGTATTTAAATTTGTAAGGTTAATTTGACCTTTTTTTTCGAGTTACTTTAACTCGAGTAACATACACATCCGCTCTTTAGATGGGCTCTAGTTCGTGGGTATATAGTAACTCGTTTGTTGTACAATTTATACAATTGTATGTATATTTTTCACCTCTGCCCATTTCGACCTTATAAGATAATTATCGTATATAATCGTCGTAGCGATCAACGATACTCACCTCTATAGTTATTTGAAAGGATATAAATCTTAGAGTTTATGAATAAGACGATATTTTCTTAACTCCACAGGTTCTTTTATGGTTGAATGTTGCATCATAAGAAATTCATTAGCCTTCTCCCATTTTTTTTTGAAATTCAATTGGTTTGACCCATTATATTTCTTCAAAATAGCGTGCGATCTTTTTGCCATATTACACATATAAATATTAAAATTCATGATCTTGTTAGTGTATGCATGAACAAACCTCTCTTTATATAATATAATTCGCGAGTCAATGATGTACTTCACTGCCTTCTCGTGGTCTTTGAAAAATCTTACCTCTCGTTCATTCGATTAACGGTGGTCGATGCGACAACATCAGTCAAAGTGGGAAAAAAATATAATAAACTCGTTCATATCTTTGAACATTTTTTCTCACTTACATTCTTGTTAATATGTCATTTGTATAATACGTGACTCGCTCTCGGAAATAGTTTGTCTATGGTATTCATCAAATAAAGTTCACGATTCGTGATTATAACACAATACAACTCATAATCGTTCTCTTCTATAACGGTTTTTAAACATCCCAAATCCTATTTGTAGTTATCTTGCTTCTTTTTGGCCATGAATGTGAGTCCAACATAAAACATTTTGTTAGTCAATGTAACCCCGACTACTTTCAACAACGACATCTGATATCTAATAGTCTTATAAGTGTTATCCATGATTAGCAACCGAGAGAAATTCCGTTTTAAATCAATGATAACCAGGTGTGAAAAAATAAATCGGTTATAACATTGGATCCTTCATTGGTCTTTCAATGTCATTTAATGTATTTGTATATTTATAATTTTGCTAACAAACCGACCACCCTTTTAACCCAACCTTATTCTTTGTCGATGATTGTGTACGTGGCAGATGTTGGATGGATTCTCTAGATTAACCTTCTTTAAGGCACCAAATATTTCACATAGAGTTGTTTTATTTACCGTCAAAACGTTGACAAGCTAGTTTTTCTTTATTTTTAACTTCGACCATTGCATATGTCATTGTGAATACATGATCCGTGATCATGGTTGTATTTGTTGAAATTCACACTTAAGGCCCACTTATCATCACCTTTAATCGGATTACGAACAAAATGAAAAAGACAATTGATATTTTTGCTACCGCACACCTTCCGCTTATGATCACACTCTTTAACCATAGATCTAAAGGTATCAGACCTCTCGCATAAATAATCTAATCTAGGTTTTCTTCATATTTTTATTCTTTTCCTAGATGGTATTTAAGTGATAACCCAAATGTCTTGTCATTTTTTTATCCACTCCGTCACCAATTCTAAGCTATACTCATCGTAAGTTACAAAATTTTTCGTATATATATTTGATATTTCAGCTTGGATAACTTTCTAGAAAATATATAAATCAGATGCATCAATCGAACCCGGAAACCAAAATAAGTAAGACCATTATGTCAAGCATATGATGAAACTAGTGCTCATTATGCCATGGTAGTGGCAAAATATGAACCAAATCCGCCTACGCCTTGGCGCCTAGCTTATGATGTCCGCCATCGGATTGGCAGAAAATATTATCTTTTCTAGTTAGGATAATGGTGACGAGCATGACCTGAACACCATCATCAGATAGAATTCGGGTATAAAAAAAATAGAAAAGTGAAGCATGTATACATCTTCCATATCTATACTGGTTTATAGAGGAACATGTTCTTCTATTTAGGTCATGATTTTTTTATCTTTATAAATTTGGAAAAAAGGAGAGCTTTGGTGAGTTTTGGTTTTAAGTTATGTTGATTTTAGTAAGTTTTAGGAAACAATGTTAGGTTTTACTATATTTTGTGTTATGCAACCTCACATAATAAATAATGATATATACCGTAAATAAATAGAGATCTAATTTTTAAGAGTTTCGATAGAATGACAATTTTATAAAATATGAAAATATCATTTCATGAAGTAGTTTTGGCTTCTTTTTTAGGAATTATCTATGTCTAAAACCAAGAGGTTCTAGATATGATATTTGGGGCCACAAAAATGTTAAGGGAAATGTTATTTCTTCTATGGTTTTTCTTATTTCCCTCATATATCAAAAGTGTTCCCCGTTTTGTTATTGCCTCTATTAAGAAAAATCTAAATATGATCTTAAGCAAATATAATATCTTAAAGAAAAATAACACCTAATTTTCATACCAGCCCTCATTATTATGTGTTTTTCTATAAAAACAAATAACAACTACTACAGAGACTAGCCTTCAAAATTATTTATTTAAAAAAAAAAATCTAATTCCGAAGACCTTGTTCGGAATCTAACTTGTTCGATTTAGTTTTTGGATTTTAATTTTAGAATTTTATGAATATAGTTTGGGTTGAATAGGCAGAAATTAGGTGTTTGTAGATAAAAAATGATAAAAATATAAACATAAAATAAGTAAAAATATGTGTTAAAATATTTTAGAATTTTGTTTTATATAAAAATAATAATAAATAACACGAAAAGATAACACTTCCAAAAAGTTAATATTAATGCGAATCACAATTTTTTTTTGGTGTGCATATAAAAAAATTAACTTTTATTGCACAATTTAATTAACAATGAGTGATGGTTTCCAAAATGTATCATTTGAGCATTTTCATCGGTGTTTTTATGTTTTGGATAAATATAGAGACGCGTTTTTATAGTTTTAGATTACGATTTTTACAACATATACGGTAATGTTAACGTAGTTAATTTATTTTTTAGATAAGAAGAGAAAAATAAGGAGAATTATAAAGAGGTTGTAACCTCTCATATAGACTACCAAATTAAAATATGTACATATACCGTATTTTTTAGATTAGCGGATAGAAACGTCTTTCTAGTAAAAAAAATATATATATGCCATCAATCATTAAATAGAGAGGATTAAAAATCATCTTATCTTGTCAGATTATAAATAGTCGAATTTCGTTTCATCCATATAAAAATTGAGATTCTACCGAACCAGATGAAGGTTTTTGATACAACTTCACAATAAATAAATTTTCAATTTGGAAAATCATGTTTCTAATAAATAAACTGAATTATAATAATAATATTTAACATTCAAAATAAATAGTAAAAATGCTTTGAATGATTAATCTTTTATTTTAAAATAAAAATATGGAGATAAACTCAAATATTAAGGACTTAATATTACCATTTAAACTATATATATTAATTTAGAGCACAAAAATGTATAAATTTTGTAAGATGATTTACTTTGTCATTTTAATATAAGTCAAGCCAAGTAAATTTTAGAAGTTTTCTATAAAGTAAAATTAATACTAATTATGCAAATATTTATATTATACCAAATATAAAGCTAATACCATATTTGAGTTGTACAACTTACCAACTATATTACTGAAGTAGTCTATAAATATAGACATGTTTACTTCTCTCAAACCACTAGAAAAACTAAAAATACTCAACTAAAGCAGACATGGTTAAACCCTTCGGTCGTCAAAGGACACGTCCCCTTGGTCGTCAAAAGATTCGTATGGAGAAGATGAAGAACAGGATTCATCGACAGGTAACGTTTTCGAAGCGAAAAACTGGCCTGTTTAAGAAAGCCGCGGAAGTATCTACACTATGCAATGAAGACATTGCCATTGTTGTAGTCTCACCTGCCGGAAAACCATATGCTTATGGTTCTCCTACAGCTGAAAATGTTATCGCTCGCTATTTAGGTGATCCGAATCCAGATATGAGACCGGATGATAACGAAATAAGTGTTCACGAACTCAACCGACAAATCACACGAGCTTATGGGAAATTTGAGGAGTTAGAGAGGCGAAATGAAGATCTTGAGGAACTCAAGAAATATCATAAGAGTGTTGACATCACCGATGCCAATGATCGATTGGAAGAACTAAATGCGTGCTTAGGACATCTTAAGAATATTGTCACTGATGAAGCTAAGCGTAGAACCAGTGGTGGTGCTTCGACGTCTGGAACGAGTTCGAATTCTGACAACGGCGTGATAGCGTAGAAAAACTTAACCTATTCATGTTTGTTTTGTTTAGTGTTGTTGGATTTTGTTTTTAGATAAGCTCTTGATCTTTTGGTCATGAAACTTTTATATTCAATGTTTGTTTTGTTTAGTATTGTTTGATTGTGTTTTTAGATAAGCACCTGATCAAAAGGTCATGAAATTTTTGTATTTGTGTTTGTTTTATTTAGTGTCGTTTGGTTGTGTTTTCAGATAGATTGTGTGTTTTCAGATAAGCTGTGATCAAAGGTTATGGAATTTTTGTATTATTTTTTGTTTTGTTTAGTGTTGTTGGATTGTTTTATTAGATAAGTTTGTGATCAAAATATCATGTCTTCTCTTTATAAGGTTATAAGTTATGAATTGAGTTGCAAATATGATTAATAAATTAAATTTTATTAAAATTTGATAATTTTAAATTGACTTTTTTCAATAACAAACTTAAACAATTCTATTAAGAGAAATGACACTTTAAGTATCCATTTACCAAACAAATTGTCACTTAATATTTCAAAAGTGGGTTTATGCTTACCTCATATCCATCTCATTACAATAACTCCCTTTCAATATCCAATTTTTTTTCATACCATAACTACCTTCAACCAATTATATAAGACTTTTTTTTAAGAAAACGGATATATTTCCACCCAATCATATATTTTAAGATTTGAATTTCTAACCAGCCACCTCCCTCTCTTACCATAACCAAATACCCGTTTTGCAATGAAAACCAGAATTTTCTCAAAACCAATATTTCCGGTGTTATTATTCTGGTAGCCACCTTAACACCCCCGTCAACCACCTGCTAACCATTTTCCGATCGACTAAGGTACGTTCCTATTCACCTTCAGGTCGCCGGAATACTGGTTATCAGACTTCATGTCCACAACTAGTTTCTTAATATTTTTTTCATGTTCACAACTAGTTTTATCGTCATTTTTCACGTAGGAAGGTAACTTCGAAGGTAAGCTTCTCAGTTACCCTGATACGTCAAGTACCTGTTTGTTCATTTTTTCCCAACTGAACTGAAATTGTAACATCACAAATTCTTGTATTTAAGTTGATTTATAAGTTCAAATGAAGTTTTGAACGTGTCTACATATATATTTATTGTATAATTGTGGTTTTGTACGCCTCCCGGTAGCCTGGGTACATATTATCTAGATGAAGAAACAAGATGCGAGTTTAGTTTAAGAGAATGCGATTGTAACTGGAGAGGATGCAATTTAGGAATAGGTTCATGACATTGCAATTTATGTGTTAACTGTATGATATTGCGATTTATGTGTTAACTGTATGACCATGATTGCTAGATATAACCGTAATTGTATCTGTTGCATAACATTGCTATATATGACCATGATTACACTACACCTTAAAATATGATTGCTAGATATGACCATGATTTCTAGATATGAGCATGATTATAACAGTTGAATAACATTGCTAGATATAACCATGATTGCTAGATATGACCATAATTGCTAGATATGACCATGATTCATAGATATGGCCATGATTATACTACACCTTAAAACATGATTGCTAGACATGACCATGATTGTAATTATTGCATAACATTGCTAGATACTACCATGATTGTAAGATATGACCATTTAACACATTCTTAGATTAGGTGTGTTAATGATAATGAGATATTTTATATAATACATTGGTGTTTGTGGTTTCCAATATGAATCGGTATATGACATTGCGATTTATGACCATGGTTGCTAGATATGACCATGGTTGCTAGCAATGTTATGATAAAACTTTGTTAGATTATAGGATAATATTACGATTGTAATGTCATCGCTAGTTTGCTAGATTATAGTCTGTTGGATAACATTGCTAGAAATGATAACACTTTATTAGATTGGGGTATGACTTTGCTAGATTGGGGTATGACATTGCTAGATTGTAGTCTGTTTCATAACATTGCTAGATATCATAATGTTGCATAACATTTCTATATATCATAATGTTGCATAACATTGCTAAATATGATAACACTTTACTTATTCAAACTTGTACGATGCAATGTAATTTGTGTTTCAAGTTTTTATGTTGATTGTTAAGTTATAAACACGTTGTATTGTGTATTTAATTCACTTATTGTAGCTGTTTTGGTAGTGGTTAACTATATATAATATGGTATTTAGTTTTCAGTATGACAGGTTGGGGATGCGATGGTCGCTGCAGATGATGTTATTTTTGAGATTTTCAAGCAAGATAAATGAGGCCACGAAAATGCGAGATTGATGTAGGTTTAAAAACAATGAACATGTGTTTTACGAGTTTACAACTATTACATTTTTTGTGTAAATATAATATACGACTTTTGTACGTTAACATAGTTGCTTGGTATTATTAACCATGCTAGATTGGTTTAAAATTGTGTATGCAACCGTATGATATCTTAACATACTATAATCGCAATGATGTTGAAGTAAACTACAATCACAATGATTCGAAACTTATTAAGTAGCATCATATATTGTAATGCACATGAATCGCATAATAAGAATAACTTATCTAACAAATTAAAGTACAAATGGTTTAAACATAACACACATTAAGTAACGAATCACATGATTAGAAGAACTTATCTAGAAAATTACAGTACAAGTGGTTTAAACATAACACGTGGATCACATAATAAGTATAACTTATCTAGCAAATTACAGTACACGTGGTTTCAACATAACATAAAAATCGTATGTTTTATATTACTTACCAAACAAAAATTCAAAATTGAGCGTAACATGTCCTCTTGTTATGTTCTGCTTTTGAATCACGACCACAAATCAACTGGCTGGTTGTTACTTCTCCTCTAGATGGAATTATTTTCTTCTTATGTGTTGCATTGTACAAGTTCGAGTCAGTACAAAGCAACAATATTTTAAATAGAAAATCGAATTATCATTAATATATCCAATCTAGCAAAATGTTACATAGAAAATCTCGTAATTTGTTAAATAGAAAATCACATTATCAATCATGATCATAGTAATGTTATGCAACAGACTACAATCTAGCAAACTAGCAACGACATTACAATCGCAATGTCATACCCCAATCTAGCAAAGTGTTATCATAACATTTTTAGCAACCATGGTCATATTTAAAAATGTTATGCAACAATTACAATCATGGTCACATCTAGCAATCATGGTCATATCAAGCAATCGTTTCTATGGTCTTGCTCCAATCGCAATAACAATGTAACTATGAATCAAATATCTAGCATGGTCTCATTGATACATAAATCGCAATGTCATATCTAGCATGATCCTATCTAGCAATCATGGTCATATTTAGAAATTGTTATGCTCAATTACAAACATGGTCATATCTAACAATTATTGTCATCTCTAGCAACCATGATCATATATAGCAATGTTATATAAAAGTTACAAGCATTGACACATCCTCTACCTACAGAAATGAAACTAAAAGCCACAAAACAAGTATCACCATCCAAATCAAACTAACAACCACAAACCAATACTAACCAAATCAAACTAACAACCAGGAAACAAGTATCACCATCCACAATCGGAATCCAAAACAAAACCCAGAAATTAAAAAAAAACCCAAAAATGAAATCGAAAAAACTGAATATCAACTACAACTCTATCCACGTCTGTTTCAACACTTACAATATCTAAACTCGGGCAATAACATCATTTTGGTTAATTAGTTTAAGTATTTCTTACATGTAATCGTATATCGACTTCTAACCCACAACTCCAGCGATGAAAAGACTTCAAACTTCAGAATTTAGGTAGGATACAGTTAGCGGTGGTCACTGGACTATTTCACGGTTGGCGGTGGTTGTTCGACCGGTTACTAAGTAGGTTTGGTCGACCAAATGAGTTTACGGGTGTTTTTATGGGGTTTCGTGTCTCTCTTTTTTCAAAATTATGAAAATCACATGTGAGAGGGAATGAAACCCAAAATTCTAGCTTCGAAATGAAAAAAATGGATTTCAACCTAAATGAACCTATTTATACCCTTGAGGGTATTTTTTTCGTTTTCTAGGTCGAGATACCAATAAAACTATCTCATTCTTGGATACTAATTTGGTATTACACAAATAGAAATGTATTTATAGGTAGTTTTCTTTCCTATTAAATAAGAAAAAACTTAAACAATTCTTTTAAATATCAAAATAATCAAATTTGAATTTGTTAAAAATAATCCGTTCGAAACCTCCAAAAAACATTAATTTGATACGAAGTCACAGACCTCGATACATATAGTTTTTTTTTCCAAGAAATTTAATTTTTTTTATTGATGATTAAAAGAAACTTTACAAATGTTTATACAATTTATGAGTTAGCAACTCATTTCGTACAGATGAAGTATATTACATTTGCATAGTTTAGAGACAGACTTCAAACTTGTGTTGAACCTCTCTTCTTCATCTGATTACATCTTCTCCTTCAAACTTGTGTTGAATCTCTCCTCTTGCATTTCCATTCTCAGCAAGCCTCTTCATCCATCCTTCCACCCCCTTGCTGCCTTGAGTTGTAGGTTACTCCATCCTTGCTCCTGTCCTACAAAACAGAACTATGAAGGTCAAGTCTTTCAACTTGCCAAAACAGTTAGTCATCTTCAAAGAATCTAAAATAACCTAGACTCCATGATTCCAGCAAATTAATTGCATTCAGTTCATTCAATGAGTGTGGTGATTCAACTATAAATCTAGACTATATCTTTAACGTATGCTTTGCCACCCAATAAGCAGCAGAGTTCTGCTCTCTATATATGTGTTTTAAAGTCATTTGTGGCTTAATAAATGATCTACAATATTGAAGAATTTTGTTTAAATGCCAAGGTGGTTTTCTATTGCAAGCATATTGAATAAACCAAGACAGTCTGTCTCAATATCAACACATGTTAAATCATGATCATTACAATACCTAAGACCATTTATTAGAGCTAAAACTTCAGCAATTATAAGAGAACACTTCCCAATTAAGTCACCTTTAGCTATTATGGTAGTTCCTAAGCTGTTCCTAAGGATAAAACCATAACTAGACTCACCATTATATAGGGAAGAACCATCACAATTTAATTTTAGTCTATTATAATCAGGCAAAGACCAAACAACATACAGACATGACTTAGTATTTTTAACATGATTAAAACATCTTAAATATTTAGCTATGTGCAGGTCCTTTGACCAATGCTTCCTAGTTAAATTCAAACCTGAATCTAAGGATGAAAGCATGAATAATATATGATTAACTATCCTTTTAGAAGATAAGATTCTATCTTTATGTTTACAACTATTTCTACCATACCATATAGAGTATACAATCAAAAAAGGTAAAATTGATCTGATATGTAGTCTTTTAGGTGTAGACATTAACCAAAGGTTAATAATGTTATTCACTGTCATATGCCTACCTACATCTATTCTAAACATAGCAGAAAAGTAAGACCAGATATACCAAGCAGTTTCACAGGATACAAAAACATGATTCAGGGTTTCTAAATTCTGGCAACTAGTACATTTAGATGCTAAACAAAAGCCAATCTGTTGAAGTTTACTGTCTACACTTAATAGGTTATTCAGAACTCTCCAAAGGATGAAAGAACATTTCTTTGGTGAAATATTGTTCCAGATTTTATCTTTTATTTGTGATGTTATGGTTTTTATTCTTAATTCATTAACAATTTTCTTTAAGTTAAACTTTCCATCAACTGAAAGTTTCCAAATTATAGAATCAGATGTATATGTATTAAACTTTATCCTAATGATTTCATTCACATATTTAACAGGCAGCATACTTAGAAGTTTATCAATATTCCACACATTATCCATCCAGTATTCATTTACCTTAGTTTGTGTATAATGATTAGAATTTAGTGATGTTAAAGTTATTAAAGGTTTAGTACTATACCACTGATCTAACCAGAAATCCGAATTACCATCTCCTAACTTCCATCTTATATGTTTCTCTGCTTTATCTTTAACCTCATACATTCTTTTCCAGATTTTAGAATCTGATATTTTAAGAGTAGATTGCAAAGGATGAATGTTATTACAATATTTTGAATGCATCATATTTGACTAGAGGGTTTTATTTTCCCTAAAATTAAACCATAGTTTAAATGAATAAGCAGTTTGTATGTCTCTTATGTTTCTGATGTTTAATCCGTTTTCGTTGTATGGTTTACACAATTTATCCCAACTAGACCATATCATATGCTTATCTGTTTCACTAGACCCCCACAAAAACTTATTTAGAAGCTTCTCAATCCTAGATATTGTTTTCAAAGGTAACTTAATAGATTGCAAATAATATATTGGGTATGACATTATAACAGAGTTTATTAAGGTTATTTTGCCTCCAAATGATATGTTTTTAGAGTTCCAGTCTGAAATTTTACATCTTATCTTATCAATTAGTTTCTTAAAATGAATTGAATGATTGTTTGAATGAATTGGAATTCCTAGGTAAGTAAAAGGAAGGTCTGCATGCCTAAGACCTAAAATGCTTTCTAAGGATGTTACTCTTGATCTATTCATTCTTAAGGATGTAATGAATGTAGTCTTTTGTCTATTTATTTGCTGACCAGAGAGTGATTGATAGATTTCTAAGAACTTAGTTAACTTCTTTATACTTGTTTGTGAACCATTTAAAAACAAAATGATATCATCAGCATAAGCAAGGCAGTTAATTTTCACTAAGCTTTTCATATTATAAGACATAGAACTATGTTGGTTTATTAAGTTATTCACACCCCTAATTAAAAACTCCTCAGCTATAATGAAAAGACAGGGAGATAAAAGGGTCTCCCTGCCTAAGACCATTAACAGACTTAAAGAAACCATTAGCATTACCATTAACTATAACTGAATACCTAACATTTTCTATGCATTTCTTAATCAGCATAATAACTTGTTCACTAAAACCAAATGACAACATAACATCATAAATGAAATTAAAATCTAAGTTATCAAATGCTTTTGACATATCCAAGTTTATAATTACATTATCCCCTCTAGATTTCCTATTCATTTCCTTAACTAATTCTTGGGTTATTAAAATGTTAACTTGAATAGTCCTATGTTCTACATATGCACGTTGCTCCTTTGATATTATTAGAGGCAGTAACTTAGCTATCCTAAAGTTTATAAGCTTTGAAATGATAATATTAAGAACACAACACAAACTTATAGGCCTAAAATGCATCCAGGTTTTAGGAGATTTGATTTTAGGTATTAAACATATTAAAGTAGCAAATAAACCTTTTGGCAACGTTACATCTAAAAAGAAATCTATAACAGCTTTCAAAAGATCATCTTTTATAACTGACCAACAAGCAAGGTAACATCTGGAGTTGAATCCATCAACTCCAGAAGCACTGTCAAGATTCAAACTCTTAATTACAGCATAGAGGTCATCTAAGGTTGGCAATACTAAGATACTATCATTATCTACAGCAGATATAATCATAGGAATAACATTTCTAACTGAAACAAGGTCATTTTGAATTGGAGTTTTATTTAACAAGTTAAAGAAGTAATCTACAGCAGAAGATCCTATCAGACTATCATCTTCAATCCAAGTATTATTCTCCTGAATTCCCTTTATAACATTTTTAGACCTTCTTTTCTTAACATAGTTATGGAACATTGCAGTATTATTATCACCATCTATAATCCAATTAGAATAACTTTTCTGTTTCCAATAAGTTTCTTCTCTCTCAAGCAACATTGAATATGTGACATTTAGACTAGCTAGCTTAGATTGGTTTTCAGAACTATCATCTTCTTCTAATCTTAATTCAGCAGCTTTTATTTCTTCTTCTACTTTACTTAAGTAATCAAAAATGTTTCCAAATGTTTCTTTATTCCAACTTATTAAATGTTTCTTAAGCCTTTTAAGTTTTAACCAAAAGACAAACATATTAGAAGAATCACGAATCTGCCTAGACCAGTTATCATTTACAGTTTTAAAGAAATCCTCATGCTTAATCCACATATTCTGAAATCTAAATGATGGCTTTTTATACAAAGAGTTATCTGATACATTAATTAATAATGGTGAATGGTCTGAACATGTTCTAGCTAAATGGTTTACTTTTGTTATGTTAAAATTTTCTCTCCATTTATCATTATGCAATGTTCTATCTAACCTTTTCCACTTATGATTATTTGTCCAAGTAAAGTTTGATCCAATGTACCCAGGGTCTTCTAACTTACAGTCTAAGATCATAAGATTAAATTCATCTATACCTCTAGAGCAAAGAGTACTACATGCCATTTGTTCACTTGTGTTGGAGATTGTGTTAAAATCTCCAACAACAAGCCATGGTAGACTAGTGACTGAAACATTTCTTAATTGATCCCATAATAACATTCTATGAGCCCTATTACATTTAGCATATACTATAGTAATTAGAACTACTGACTTAGAAGAAGAATGACTTACCATAGTGTTCAAAAGTTGATCAGAATTATCCAAAACATCAATTTCATAACCATTCCTCCAAAATAACCAAATTTTATTATTAATATTTGCAAATTGTGAATCAAAACAAAGTTTTAAACAGATTGAAACAATATTATCAGCTGATATCATAGGCTCTTGAAGAGCTATGATATCAACAACAAATTTTTTAATCAAATTCTTTATTCTTCTTAATGTTTTACGATTACCAATTCCCCTTACATTCCAATTAAGTAATACAGTCATTTAAAGCTTTTATAAGAGGATCCTATAGGCCTTTTAAAGTTCCTTGTTCTAGATATTGTTTTATTTCTTGCAGATCTTATCACATTAACATTAAAGGACTCTTTTATAAGTTTTCTTTGCTTAGGCGAATTAGGTTCACTTAGACTAGGCCTTACTAAGGGTAACTGCTCTGTTTCTACAACATCTTCTAAATCTTCTAACTCTTCATCAGATAATGCATTAAATGGGTTACTTAATTTTATATTTTCAATTTCATTAATTATATCTTCATTAGTGATTTCTACAGAGTCTTCCAATTGATTAAATTTTTTAACATTATTATTCTGATGCTCTAAAGAATCACTAGATATATTCTTATTAGTACTTTCCCTTGATTCTTTTAAATGACTAACAGTTTTGTTGTTTTGATGTTCAAGTGAAATGCTCAAATTTGGCGATCTATACACACTATCTATCTCTGTTCCATTAAAACCAAGTTGATTATTACACTGACTAAGTGTTAGTACATTATCTGTTTGTGCTATATCTTGATCCTATGATTTATTCATAATAATTATGTCATTATTAGCTACTTCAAAAGGTTCCTTTGTTTGTGCTGTATTTACTTCTGTTACCTTCAAGTGTTGTATATCAGTTTGATTAGGTACCATAATCTTTTCAAATCTATTTCCACCCATTCTATCTTCTGTTAAAGTCTTATTCTCTTCAACTGTTTGAACTTGTTTATTAGGCTCAGATTCTCAACAATTTTCCCAATATTTATAATCTCAGTTTCTGTTTGTTTCTCATTATTAATTCCTGTAACTTTTGGTATCCAGACTTCTTTTGAGGGAAGGTTAGATATATTTTTTGCATGATCTTTATTACTTCTGTTTTTATTCAAATTTTGCTCTAATTCATCTTTTTTACATTGACTTTCTCTATGTCCTATATGCTTACAAGCTTTACAGTAAAATGGTTTTTTCAAGTAAAGAATATCTTGCCAAAAGCCATCCTCTTCACCAAAGCATATCCAAATGCTTTGAGGAAGAGGCTTAGAAACATCGACCATAACCCAAGCTTTACAGTAATTATACATATCAATATTATTTCTAGGGACCCATACTACTAAAGGCAATCCAATTGCTTTAGCAATATGATTAACAGAATCATAATTGTATAATATTTCAGGCAATTTTGGTAATGAAATACAAAGAGGAGTCACAGGTGACTCCTTTTTGGGGTTAAAGTCCGGTGACCACTTGTTTGTATTATCATGATATGGAAATCCGGATTTCCATATCATGATAATACAAACAAGTGGTTTACACCGCTTACAGTAGGAGTTACGACAATTTACGATAAAACAAACGATAAATGTTGTGAAGAGTCGAATAGTGCCTTGACAGTGTACTGTGCTCGGCGGTACAGGTTTGTGTCATTGACAGTAAGCTGGAATGTAATAGATGGTTTTCTTATTATTGTATATGAGCCCATTAGGCCCATTGTCTAGTAAGTCTATTTATTCCCAATAAATAGACTACTAGGACTACATAAAACATAATCTGAAATCTGTAACCCTTTTCTATCAGAGTGAAACACTTTTCTCTGGCGGCACCCGTGGATGTAGACAATTGTCGAACCACGTTAAATATTGTGTTCTATCTTTACTGTTCTTTGTTTCATTTGTGTTCTATGCTTGAGCCATTTTGTGATAAATTGCATAGTATTATTCTAATAACAAAATTGGTATCAGAGCCAAGTGGTAAAATTAGGGCTTTTGCAATTAGGGTTTCACAATGGGGTCTACAGCAACAAAATACATGATTAAAAAATTTGATGGGGGATCCAGCTTTGTGTTGCAGAATATTAAACTGGAATCTTCATTGGTACTTCAAGGGCTACAAAAGGCTCTGGAGAACAAGTTACCAGAAGAGATGAAAGAAGAAGAGAAGCAAGATCTTCAAGAAAGGGCTTTGTGCTGGATTTTAATGAGTGTGAAAGACAATGTGCTTCGCGAGATTAGTGGTGAGAAGACTGCTTCCTACGCATGGAAGAAGCTAGGAGATATTTACTTAGAGAAATTAGTAGTAAACCGATTATACTTGAAGAAAGGTTTGTACGATTTCAGATTGAAAGAAGGTATGTCCATAACTGAGCACTTAGATAATTTTAAATCAATTATAATGGATGTGGAGAACATAGATATCAATATTGACGATGGAGATCAAGCTTTATTTGTATTGAGATCGTTACCAGCTCCCTATGAAAACCTCTTAGATACCATTATATGTAGTAAGGATAAGTTATCGCTAGCAAATATCAAAGAGGCACTGCAATAAAAGGAGATGAGACAGTTGCAGCCAGAAAATCAAGCTGAAGGGAAAGGTCTTATGACTAAGGGACGATCTAGAAGCAAATCGAGTTCTTTAAGAAGGATGAACTAGATGTCCAAGTCAAAGGTAGATCACTCAAATTGTTATGAATGAGGTGAGCAAAGTCATTATAGGAGAGATGTCCGAAACTGAATGGTAAGAAAGGAAATCAAAAGGATCATGCAACAAATATTTTTGAAGGTGTGAACGATTCCAACGGTATTGAAAACAGCAGTAAAGGAGATGTATGGTCCGTGAGTTCAGAATTTAGGAAAAACTCTTGGGTACTCGATACTGGCACTATATATCACATGTATCAGTTCAAGCAATGGTTCAATACTGACAAGCCAATGCAGGGAACTGTCTATTTAGTGAACAATCATTTGTTAACTGTTTGTGGTATTGGTAATGTTAAAGTCATAATGTTTGACGGGGATGTTAGAATCATGACGTGCTGGCATGTTTCTGGGTTGAAGAGAAACCAGATTTCTCTTAGGATTCTAGACTCTCCGGGTTACAAGTACCATGTAGAAGACGAGGTAATCAAAGTGACAAAATTCTCAATGGTATGCATGAAAAACAGTTTGCAGAAGGGTCTTTATATTCTCCAGGGGAGTCTTGTTATGGGTGATGCTGCAGTAGCATCATCAGGGAGCAATAGCCAAAATAGGCAGGATCAAAATAATTGTGGTATTGACATCTTGGTCACATGAGTGACAAATGATTAACTGTTTTAGGAAATAAATATTTGTTGAAAGGGTATAAAGCAGAATCATTGAGTTTTTGTGAGCACTATGTGTTTGGTAAACAAACTAGAGTCAAATTCAGCAAATCGGCTGTAAGAAAGACTAAAGGGATAGTGGACTACATTCACTCAGATCTTTGGGGTCCAAACAGAATTCCATCGAAGAGCGGAGCCAGATACTACAAGAGTTTGATGGATGATTATTCAAGGATGGAGTGGGTTTACTTTCTAAAAAATGAAAGATGAGGCATATTTAACCTTTGTCAAATAGAAGATGATGATTGAGAAGCAAAGAGGAAGAAAAATCAAACGTCAATATTGCAATCGTGAGTTCAACGGGTTTTGCGATAAATTACATAGTATTATTCTAATAACAAAATTGGTATCAGAACCAAGTGGTGAAATTAGGACTTTTGCAATAACGATTCTATTACGAGTTTCGACAATGACTATTTTACTTGCATCCCAAACGAGAAATGAATGTTGTGTTGTTCTACATTTATTGTTTAGGTTATATTCAATTGCTAACTCTTTCTTTTGTTGCACACCACAGGTGAATATGTTAGATTCTATTAACTATTTCAAAGAAGAGTCATAATCAGATTATATGGCCTTCAAATATCATGGGAGGTTAATCTTGTACCTTCAGTCTTCCATCAAAGCGTCGACATATGTCTCATAGGTTGGATGTGCTCGACAATAAGAGTATTTAAAACTCATTTATGGGAGTAATCTCAATAGTCAAGATACAACATGTTCTTTCGGTTGAATTTTGGGATTGTTCTTCTCTTTTACTTGAAATAGTGAACATTCTGTTATCACATCACATTTACAGTACTTTTCGAAATTGCCATTTTCCCATAATAGTTTGGGGCCCGGAATTTTCAAATCTAACATTTATATTGATAGTTATATCTTATGATTAAGATTTTGATTAGAAGTGTCACTAGACGAGCAAAACATATAGTAAAATTCATTATTTAGTAACTTCAAGAGAATTGTGTTTTTGGGCTATGTTTGTCGAGTATTTTTATTTATTTATTATCCGACGTTTTTAATATCAACGTTGTTTTCATGTTTTTCATGGTATGCTCGATATTGTATCGTTAGTTGTGATTTTTATTAGAGCATAAACTCGACCCCTCACTTGATCACTTGAAAATACTATACAATATATAAGTGGATAAAATATTTCAACAAATATGAGGTCTTTTGGAAGTACACCCAAAAGCAACGCCGTGAGGGCCATTTGGCCGTCTCATACGATATCATACTAGTATTCACACTTATATATTCTTGACATGGCATCGGAACCAAAATTTCTAAGCATGTTTGTCATGGGAAATATCATGCCAATTACATATAACCGTGGGAAATATCATGCCCATTATATGACACTTAGATGCTAGTTGAAAACCTTTGCGGTAAATATTGAGTCAACTGAAATTAGATTATTTAAGATTCTCCAAAGAGTGATTGAAAATTTCTTTGGAGAAATGTTATTCTAGATTTTGCGTTTGATATAATGAGGTAGCATCTTTAGGTCTGATTTCATTTTAGGTATTCTTGAAGGTAAATTTACCATCTGGATAAAATTTCGAGATGATAGTATCTTCAGCATTAAATATGATAGGAATTTTCAGGATCGTGTTAAAATCTGTTGGAAAAATGACATGTCCACTAATTTTAGGGATGTCCCATCTATTATTAGACCAGTAATCATAGACTTTTGATTTCTTATACCAGAAATTATTATCTTCAGGTGATAATGATATTAAGAGTGAGAATGATTCCATTTGTCTAAGTAAAATCCAACATTTGCCAATAATCCAATAAATGTTTTTTTTCCAGCTTGGTCTCTAATCTTAAACATTATTTTACAAACTTTAGAGTCTATTTTCTTTAATGAAACTTGGAGAGGGTGAGTATTTGAATAATAAGTTGAGTGCATTAACTTTGCCCACATTGTTTTGTTCTCTCTTAAATTCAGCTAAAGTTTATATGAAAATGTTGTTTGCATATCTTTAAGGTCTCTAATATTTAATTCATTTTCACAATATGGTTTTCAAATTTTGGTCGAGTCAGTCCACAAGATGGTTTTATTTGTTTCACTATATCCCTATACGAGTTTGTTTAAAAGTTTATTGATTTTGGTTATAATATTTTTAGGTAAGAGAATACTTTGCATGTAATAGAGTGGGAATTCTAGAAGGACTGATTTGATCAAAATCATCCATCCACCAAAAGACAAAGATTTAAAGTTCCAGTCACTAATGTTTCTGATTTTTTCTATCAGTTCATTATAATAACAATTATTATTATATGAAAAGATAGGAATTCCTAAATATTTGAAGGGGATAAGAGTTTTCCAAAGAACTAATACGGGATCTAGGTATCGTTGATGGAGATATAAAGGTGGTTTTCAGTTTGTTTATCAGTTGACCATATATTTGTTGATAGATTTCCAAGAATGAACAGATTTTCTAATGTTATTGATATAATCATTTAGAAATAGCACAAAATCATCTGCAAAGGCTAAGCAGTTGATGTTGAGTGAACCTCTTGTTCCATAGGTGAGTGGGGAGAGTTGAGTTGACATTTTGTTTATTCATCTTATCTGAAACTCTTCTCCTATGATGAAAATAGAGGGGGATAATGGATCCCCCTGTCTAATACCATTACTAGATTTGAAAAAACCATAGGCAATTCCTATAACTGAGTAAAAAATATTTTTAATCCTGTTTTTATTATGTGTATAACTTGAGAGTTGAATCCAAAAGCCTATATTACTTGACATATAAATTTGAAGTTTAACTTGTTAAAATCCTTTTTCATGTCTAGATTAATAGTTATATTACTACCCCTGGTCTTTTTATTAAGATCATGCACAATGTGCAATTAATATGTTATCATGTATGTTCCTATTTGTAACAAAAGCTCCTTGTTCATTAGATAAAATATTATGTAAGACCACTGATAATCTGTTGTTAATTAACTTTGAAATGATTCTATAAAAAATTGAACACAAGCTTATCGGTCTTAAAATTGGCCCAAGTTTTAGGTGAACTAATCTTAGGAATTAAACATATTGATGTAGCAAACATGCATATCGAAAATGTAGAATTATTGAAGTATGCAACAATAGCATTATGTAAGTCATCTTTAATAATTTACCAACATTCTTGATAAAATCTGGAGTTTAATCCATCAACTCCAGAGCCACTATAGCTGTTTAGGCTCTTAATTATAGAATGAGTTTTTTCTAAGGTAGGAATTTCAAGAATTAGGCTGCTATCTTGGTCAGATATCAACTTAGGGATTCGATCAGGTATAAGATTTGGTATTGAATCAATGTTCTGATTGTTTAGTAATTCAGTGAAAAAATTAACAGCATATGATCATATAAGGTTTTGGTCTTCTATTAATATGTCATTATTTAAGATTCCATTAATTCTATTCTTATTTCTTCTCTTCTTAACAAAGTTATGAAATGATTTAAGTTATTATCTCCATCATTTAAACATTGAGCATAACTTTTTTACTGCCAGAAAATTTCTTCTCTCGCAAGCAATGATAAGTGTTGGGCTTTTAACTTGGAAAGATTAGTTATGTTCTCTGGGTGTTTGATTGTTGAAGTAAACTCTCAGCTATTTTGACATCATTTTTCTATTTTTTTTCAATAAAGTCAAATATATTACCGAAAATATGTTTATTTCATATCTTAAGATGGTTTTTAAGCCTCTTTAATTTAGACTAGAAGACATTAATGAATGAATTATCTATAGGGATAAACCAGTTATTTTCTATAATTTTAACAAAATCCTAATATTGTAGCCACATGTTTTAAAATCTGAAGGGAGGTTTTGGTTTAGTTGAAATTGATAAGACTGATATCACTAAGGATGAGTGATTTGAGCCGATTCTGGCTAGATGTTTCACCCTAGTGATATCGAAATATTATCTCCAATAATCATTGTGTAAGGCGCTATCCAAGTGTTTCCACTTATGATTATTGGACCAAGTAAAGTTTGATCCTGAAAATCCAGGATCATCAAGATTACAGTCTAATATCATATTGTTGAATTCATCCATTCTTTTTATACATAAATTTAAGCATTTCAGTTGTTCACTTGCTTTGGAGATTGTATTAAAATCTCCAAGAACAAGCCATGGTAGATTTTTTTCAAAAAGTCTCCTTAAATGGTTCCAAAGAGACAATCTATGGGCTCTGGTACATTTTGCATACACTAAGGTAACCGATACTTCTTTGTTGGTAGTAGAGTGTGGAAACATAGTGTGGACTAACTGGTCATTGTGTTCTAAGATCTGAATATTGAATTGTTCTCCATAACAGCCATATTTTATTGTTTGTATTACCAAAAGATGTTTCAAATCCAAGTTTTTAGTTGTCTTTACTAGTCTATAAATAGATATCATAGGTTCTTGCAAAACTATGAGACCTATTGAATAACATTTAACAATTTTTCTGATTCTTCTTAAAGTACCTTGATTCCTTACACCTCTTGCATTCCAGTTTAGAAATGATATAGTCATTCGTTTAAAGTTTTTGTGGATCTATTAGATCCTTTGATATTCAATGGTTTTTTTATTAGATTATTTTTTAGCCATTTGATCTTAAGCCTGATTGATTTTTTTTTATTTTGATTAGTGAGGTTTTTTTTTGCTTGGTAACAGGAGATTGAGGTAAACTAAGGGTTTGTCTGATTTTAGGCAAAGGAGATTCATTTTCAAAGACATTTTCCTTATTAAATATGTTAAGAGAATTAGTTAAGTTGACGGATTAAATTGCGTCAAACACATCAGTTTCATTAATATTAGGTGGAGTTGAAGTTTGATTGAAAATAAAGGTGTTATCTCTTTGGATTGTAGATTTAGATATGATAGTTTCATGATGGAGATTATTATTATAGTGAGAATTATTTTTGAGATGTTTTAGACAATATGATTCTTCTTATTAAGATTGTTCTTATTTCTACCTAAATCTAATTTCCCATTAGAGTTGTCATGTTCAGGAAGATTTACTTGGTTCAGTAATGACTTATTTAATTTTAGGGATCCAAATTTCGTTTGGTTTAGTATTAGGCTTAGTAATGTAAGTTTTGCTGAGTTTCTTTGGTTATTTTGATTTTAATTCTTCTATTTTATAGATTTCTCACTATGACCAATATGTTTACAGTTTTTACAATAAGAAGGGATGTTATTGTAAGTGATATCCTGCCATTAACCGTCTCTTTTCCTAAAGCTAATCCAAATTATTTTGGTAAGAAGACTTGAGGTATCCACTATTGTCCAAGATTTACACATGTTAAAGCTTGCATGATTCTTTAAAGGAATCCACGCTGCCAAAGGCAATCCAATTAATTTGGAAATGTGATTAAATGAGTCTGGATTGTATATAATTATAGGGATTTTCGGGAAAGAAACCCAAACATGAGTCAATGACGACTCTCGGTTGGGATAAAAGTTAGGAGAACATTAAAATATCCTGAAAGAATATTAACCTAGTGTTCTAACAATACTTTTCCAGAATATTTTGACATAATCTAACATTTCAAATTCAACAAAGAAGTGTTTATAGTCCCATTTGAATGAACTATAAATTCCTATAAATCTAAATAATGCAAGAAAGATTTTAAAATATTCTAGAGTAGGACTACCAAAGGAAAATTTCACAATAAGGTTTGTTTTTTAAATTGAAGAGAGGATTGACTTATCTGGTTCCTAAAATTTCACGTATTTGTAATCTTTCTCGACTCCACCGATTACGTTTGCATGTACAAATCTTTTACTGGTCACTCCATGGATTTTCGCTGTCGATTTCTTGGTATCACTTAGTGTTTCCGCGTATGTTTTTCTGTGAATACTTCTTGGAGATGTTGTAGGAGCGACTTCAAACATCGGATTATAGAATATAGAAAGGGATATTTAGTTATTCTTTTACTTTTTGGATCTTGCATTGGTGGAAATTGTTGTAGGAATGTTTATTTCTCTTGATAAATCTGGTGTGGAGAGGTTGATTTATTGTGATTTGATTCATGATTTTGGTGAGAGATTTCATCAATTTTTTCTTCGAGATGAAGAACAACATCAGTGGTTTCCATTTGATTTCTAGGGGTTATCGAGTGTGGATTTTTCTTTGTTTATGGTTTGGCAAGATAGATCTTGATATAGAATAATGTGTTTATTTAGTTGATGTTATTGATAGAACCATATACAAATATGACAAAGTCATCTACAAATGCTAGACAAGGTATTTCCAAAACACTTCTAGTTCTATATTTCATTTCATGGTTGCTGTTGACATCATTTTAATACCTCAACTGAGGTATTCTTTGGCTATTTCGAATATGCTATGAGATATATATTAAAATTAATTTATTAATAAATAGAAATATTATTTGATATAATTTCAAATGGTAATAATAATAAAAATGAGTTACCGATAACCATCCTCCGCTAGATATTAAATTACTGATAATTATTTGGATTTTGCACCATAAATTTTTCAACATCTCTGAATACACGAATACGTACAACCTTGAGTAATTGGTTATTTTTAACCTTATAAACTCCATATCTTTCTACTCACTAACTAAAAAAGTTATATATACATATACATATATTAAAAGACGAACAAAAAGGAATACATGAACGATAGTTTTAGTGAATTGTTTTTCCTATTTTCGCAACCAAATTACACGTAATTATGCAACTAGGATAGAATCGATTTTTTAGCAACCAAATTAAAACTAATTCCGCAAATGGAACAAATTTATATTTTCTAAACTAATTTCTCACCCCAATTACATGTATTTTCGTACATGGAACACAATCCAATTTTATTTAAAAAAACAAAATTAACATAAAAATACACATATTTTTACAACTACAAAAATGTTAGTTGTTTCACACTCAATTAACACTTATAGTTTGCAAAACAAGTTTGTATTTTGTTTTTTTCCACACAATCAAATTTTAGCAACCAAAGTCTTATTTCCGACACCATTTTCTTCTTATTTTCGCAATATATTGACACATATTTGTGAAACTAAACAACTGTTGTTTTTCCACAACAAAATTATATATATTTATGCAACTCGAACACAATTGTTTTTTCACAACTAAATTACACGTACTTCTGCAACTTAACACAATTACTTTTTCCAAACTAATTTTGCACCCGAAATATATGTAATTTCACATTTGGAACACAATGTAATTTTTTAAAAATATCTTTCATAAATTTAGTTTTGCTCGTCTTGAAAAAATAATTAATAATACTTTTAGACTCTTTTGGAGTTATGGTTCAAAAGATATAACATTTTAATAAAAAGTATAATGGAAAATAATTATGAATAATTCAGAATACAAGATGATTATCTGTAAATATTCAATCCTCACTTGTTTATTTGTATTTTATCTAACTTTGGATGATTATTGATAAATAAATTTGATATTAAATGATTATTGATAGATTATTTTTTAAAATATATTTTGATATTATATATTAAAAAATATAAATCAAATTAGCTTGAATTGTAATGTTTATATGTAATTGTTTTAATAACCGAAAATAAAAATAGATAGTTTTAACTAAAATTTCAGATTTGAAAAAAGTCGATTTTGTTTGTTGTCCTTTTTATTTTTATTAAAATTAAATAGAATAATTATTATAGTTTAAATATTAATACTAAATTTTATATTTAACTTATAAAAGAATTAATGTTGGTAACGCGTGATTATAATATATCATCTAAAATAGATACACGAAATTTTCAAAGAGGGGCGCGAATTAATTACTTCCTTATTTCTAATTTCCAAAACTTTGATTCCATTTCTTTTCTTGTTCAGGGTTGAGAGAGCTTCTTATTGATTAAAAGCTTGAAGACGAATGGCTAAATTAAATAAGGATGAGCTATCAATTTTATTCATTTGAACTAATGAAGATTGACGATAGCCAAAACTTCTGAATTGAGTTTCTTTCTAGGTCAGCGTAAAGATATATTTCCTTTCCATTATTTACTTGACCAATAACTTTACTAACAGAGTTTTATTTGTATGAGTGAATCGAAATGTTTCATCTAATGAGAGGGGATAAGGGATCAAGATTTCCTGTCACGAATTTCATCATTTTTTGGTAGCCATGAGTTTAGATTTATCTTCATGAGATACTATCTTAGGGATAATAAAATTAAGATCATGGATATCATTTATTGTTGAGCTTTCATTAAGAAGATCCTTGAACTGATTCATTGTAGAATCTCCCATTTTTTGTTGATCCTCAATCCAAACATTATTCTCCATAATCATGGTTATTTTATTCTTCCTTCTTTTCTGTTTGACATAGTTGTAAAAGGATGTTGTGTTTCTGTTAGTATTAAGAGTCCAACTTGCATGACACTTTTGCTAACAGTAGAATTCCTCTTTAGCTAAATGTTGAAGATGGATGGTTTGGGCTTTGGCTAGCTTTAGTTTCTCTTCCCAAGTCTTAGGATTTAAGAGTGATGAGTAAAATAATGACAAGAAAGGGGGAATCTTAGATCTAGTGCCTGATGTGACTAATGCTAAGAATGTAAAAAGAGAAAGTAGAAAGAGAAAGTATTAAAGAATGTCCACATACCCATGACTAAAGGGGTTCCCTTATATAGTGGGGAAAGTGGTCCCCATTTATGTCCCAAATAGTCCTTGTATATTTAATTGTTAGTCCTTTACATTTTAATTCTTTAACACATTGTCCTCTAATAAATAATAAATACATTAATGAGTTTATTTTATTTACCCCTTTTACTATTAATACTTTTGCTGCTGGACTCAACAAATTATTTCCTTATCAGTAGCCCCCCATTCTTTAAGAGCTTCGGGAATGAAAACTCATGAGTAAACCGAGGAAATGGCCAATATCAAAAATTATCTCGGGCTTAGGACCTTGCGGCTGTCTTGGCTAAGCGCCTCGGGATCATTCCTCCTTAGGCTTTGGGATGGGTTATATTGCGGTTGCGCCCGACCTACTCACCATACCGGAACCGATCCACTTCATGTCTTTTAATGTATTGAGATGTGGTTAATCCTGTCCCAAATCGCCCGACCTGTGGTGATTGGCTTATTAAACTCTAGCTGGTAAATTTCTCATGGGCTCAACCGGGTCGTTATGCATACTTGCAAAGTTATCCGCTTCTGTTCTTCACATTAGTGGACACGTGGAGCTCGTTTGAAGCACACTCGAGTTCTGGCGCCAGCGCATGCCTATGGAGCTAGCCTGATAATTACCTATTTCTTGCATAATCGGTTTTGGCTTACACGTGTCGTTCTTTTATTCGAAGCGTGCTCATCTGCACATCTCTCTAGGAGACTCTTCGACTTCCCGCGACTCTTTTTCGTTTGGACTTCCCCGTGCACAAAACAGTTAAGGCATAACGTTGCCTATAAATACTTCTTCCCTTATCATAACTCGCTCCCTCAGAGAAATCCTAAAGAGAGAGAGTCCCCCTTAGCCATTCTAGAGAGAGAAACCAGTGTTTATGAAAAAGAAACAACCGCATTATACCCAGAAACCAAAAAAGAAACCGAAGCTAGTGTTTGGATTCATTGACTGGACCAGTATCTGTGACCAAGCCAACGAATACCAAGCCACAGGACTGATTTGGGATTCCAATAAAAAACCCTTCACACCCGTGCCTCTTCCCTACGATCATGTCAAGTCAACTCCCGTGCCTGCAGAATCGTTCATTGTGCCAGAGCCAGCTGCTGCTCGAATCCCCGAAGCGGTCGTCATCATTTCTAGAAGCTATTCCCCAAATTACCCTGTCAACCTGCCTGATCAACCAACGCTTTCATCGGTAAACGCAACTGGTAATTTACCCTATCCTCTTTTTCCCGAGCGCCTCAGTAAACCCAGATTCTTTACAATAGGAGACTCCAACGCCTCTTCTTCGCCGGTGGGAGGCATCTCACCCAGACTGGTGCAATTAACCCCCACCATTGTCAGGTTTTGTACGGGAATTAACACCGCTGCTATTCCTTTGGGCATTGCTCGAAGGGATTTCGAGTGTCAGACGCTGGAAATGGAACGTGCGGGAAAACTACAGGAAAGCTGATCAAAACATAACCGCATCATTAGTAGCTCTAGTTTTGTAAAACCTTCTTCCCAACCAATTAACACGAAGGCGGCTGCTTCCCAAATTCCGGAGGAAGCTGATCCTATCGGTACCGAGGCTGTGCAAACTAACGCTATCAACGAGCTAGAGGAGACCAACTTAGTCGGCTCGGGGGACGGTTCCGTAAGGGAAAATGAAGGAGGAAAATGTGTCGTTGCCGTATGGGAGGGTATCGTCGCTCCTCCTTAGGAGCCTCTTCCTCCGGAGATAGATGTTGTGATGACAACCACTTACCACCAATCTCTGTGTCGGGATAATGTTATCGCCCTATTTGAGGAAACTATATGTACTTCTCTGCTGCGGAGTAGTCAGATCTTCTGATCCGGTGGGGAATCCTGGAATGTGTAAAAGAACGATTTCCCATTCCTGGGGAAACGCCTCTGTATGTAAAATCTCGGGAGATCGTCGTCTTTACAGAGCTCTTCAATTTGTGTCTTAGGTTTCCTCTCGATCTCGAGATCGCTAGGTATTTCGAAATCCTCGGTATCTGCCCCTCGCAGCTGACTCCCAATGCGTGGTACATGCTTATGTCTTGTATCATGGCTTATCGATTGTCGGGCCGTGTTATGCCAATAGAGGAATACGTCGCTATGTCCGAGCTTTCCAAATCGCCCAAACTACCTTTCTTCTATTCCTCTTTGGGAAAAACTTGGAAGATTGTGAATGAATTTCTCGAGGATGATAAGTCGTGGAACCATCGGTTCATCTTCATTAGTGGCTACTAGGAGAATGGTCATCCATATACCAAAGAGAACCCGAGGCGGTTGCTGTGGACGTGGGTTCTTGATGGTAACATACATTTTTTTTGTAACTGATACTTTGTTTAGTTTCCAAGGAATATATCCAAGGGTTGAAGAAGGATTATTTCGAAGATGCCAAAATAACCTTCGAAGTTCTGAAGGACTTCGCCCGGAAGAATTGGGTTCAGGCATTCCACCGGTGCTTTAAGAACACCAACTTCATAATGAGCAACCTCTGGCGTTGCTCTAAGGAACCACTGACGTTGGAACAGCTGCGCCAGCCACTTAGCTTGGTTGATTTAGTTGCAAAAATGGATGCACCCGACGCCCATCTGTTCCTTCCCAAGCATAACAAAGTACCTAGAAAATGCTCAAAATATGATGAAAGTGCGAAGCAGGAGAATGCAGAAAAGGTAGAGGAAGATGTCGCTGAACAAGAAACACCAGTTGCTGTCGAATCTAAGAAGGTCGACTTCCCCGAGAAGGCAAAGAAGAAACGAAAGAAATTTGCGGCTGATGGTGAAGAGGCCAAAAAACCAAAGCGTGTGAAGAAGAAAACAGAGGTCAGAATTGGTGATAATGTTCCCACGCTTGCAGAAAAAGCAACTATCTCGGCGCTTTCCGAGCAATATGAGGGAGTTAAAGGTGGGGACCTTGTTGCTTCTGCAGCTGCATCGACAGAGAGTGCCACGGTCGTCGTGATTCCTGACGATGACGAGGTTAGGGGGCTTTTGCCAAGGGAGAAAAATGTCGGCCCTTATGAAGTAATGAAATCTGATGGAGCCTTGTCAAGTGGCACAAAACTGCCCGTTCTGTCGGTTCCTGGGAGTCCGCACACCTTCGCTTTACGAGCCAATGATGTGCTATCCTTATCTTTGTATAACATGATTGTGTCGCTGGATATGAAAGAGAGGTGTGCGGGGGAGCTAAGACAAAAGTTGACCAATGCTGAGGAGAAAATAAACGAGCTGGAGAATGAGCTTAAAAGGGCAGACGCGGGAAAACCGCTCCTGGAGGAAGAGGCTAAAAAGGCAGAGGAAAAAGCGTCAAAAGCTGAGAAAGCTCTGGCGCAGATAAAAAAAGACCGTGACGACCAGGCTCGGGAGTTGGTGGCAGCGAAATTCCAGAGCCACTTTTCCGTCACTTTGCAGCAAAGAAGACAAAGGAAATTACTGACCTTCGAGCCGCAAATGACCTTTTCGCCGCAAATGACCTTTTCGCTGCATAGTGCGAAAAGTGGATGGAGAAAGAAGCCGCTGAAGCCAAAGCTTCTTACGTTTTAAGCCTGCATAACTGATTTCCCGACCTTGCTCTTGGTTCAATGTGGTTAGATGTTCCCGAGGCAGACCGCCCGACCGGAGTAGTATGCGAAGATAAAAAATCAGATGCCTCAGAGACCGATCCTGACAACGAGGATGTCTAAATGTTTGCCTCTTTTCTTTAATCTATTTTCCCAAGTTTTGACATTTTTGTGGTTCTGTTTTGTAGCCAGTTGGGCGAACGAGCCCTTTCTGTTTTGCACTTGTCTCGACTTTGTATGACTTTCATCAAGCTTTACCCGTTATGTCTTTAAAATTATTCGCCTTTTAAGCTTTTGTAGATCAATAATTTAATTGAAAGTTTCCCTTTATGGTCGGGAATAAACGTGGATCAGTTAAAAACTGAAAAACCAATTAAGGTTCTGTAGACCAATATTTAATTGAAAGTTTCTCTTTAGCGTCGGGAACAAACGTGGATCAGTTAAAAACTGAAAAACCAATTAAGGTTCTGTAGATCAATATTTAACTGAAAGTTTTCCTTTAGCGTCGGGAACAAACGTGGATCAGTAAAAAACTGAAAAACCTATTAAGGTTTCGTAGATCAATATTTAATTGAAAGTTTCCCTTTAGGATTGGGAATAAACGTGGATCAGTTAAAAACTGAAAAACCAATTAAGGTTCTGTAGATCAATTGAGATCGCCAAAAGTTGTCTACCAGCTCGTCAGCTGATGGACTTTCCTTTGACACTGACTTTTGAATTTTTGGAGGCAAAATGAGTAGATTAAAAAGATCGGTTGCCATGGATGCCTCAGTAAAACTTCCTCGCGCCACCGAGGTAGGAAAGAGTGTGTCCCTGACCAAGATTTCTTACAAAAAACGAGAATAATTACAAGGAAATTAAAAGAAACTAATCCAAATACATCTTCAGGTGTTCAATATTCCAGGAGATCCTTAACACACGTCCGTTCTTGTCTTGTAATCGATAATTACCGCTCTTGATTCTTTCCACTATCTGATATGGGCCTTCCCAATTTGGGGCAAGTTTCCCGAGGCTTTTGTCCTTAGTGTGCAGGAAAAATCTTCTCAAAACTTTGTCTCCGACTTTGAACTCTTGTTGGCGAACTTTCGACGTGTATCGGCTCCTTATTAAGGTCTGATAATGTAACGAGTTCAGCTGAGCTCGGCTCCGTTTTTCCTCAACTAGATCAAGGGCTAGTCGACTGCCATCCCCATTTCTATTTTCATCATAGCTCCCGATCCTGAAAGATGGGAAAATTGATTCTGTGGGGGTTACCACATCCATCCCGTAGACTAAGGCCTAGGGTGACTCTTGAGTCGCCGTTCAGGGAGTGGTGCGGTAGGCCCATAATACTTCCTGTAGATAATCTGGCCATTTAACGGCTTTTCCTTCTAGGTTTTTCTTGAGTCCGTCTATGATAGTCTGGTTTTGACCTCGGCTTGCCCGTTCGCCTGAGGGTGGAAATGAGCCGAAAAAACATTGCCTGATCGTGTGGGTCGAACAAAAGGATTTCATCTCGTTGCTATCAAACCGCGGTCCATTATCCATCGTGAGCTTTGTTGGACCCCAAAGATGCAGCAGATGTTTGACCATATGAACTTAATGATATCTTTAGCCTTTGTTCCTGACAATGGCTCAGCTTCTATCCATTTCAAAAAGTAATCAACCGCTACCACAATCATTTGTCTTGCGTCGGACGTCATCGGTAATGGTCTTACTAGGTCGATTCCCCATCGGTCAAAAGTTAGGCCTTCCGATATCGATTCCAATGAGGCTGCGGGTATATGGATTGCGTTCGCGAACCTTTGACAAATGTCGCACATTTTTACTATATCCCTAGCGTCGGCGGTTATCATTGACCAATAAAAACCAGCAAGAAAAAATCTCCTTATTAACGCTTTGTAGCCGCAATGAACGGCCCCCTCACCGTCATGTAGTTCAGACACAATTATTTGTGACTCATTCGTCCCCAAACATCTCAGCAAAGGCCTGCTAAAATATTTCTTGTATAGTATTCCTCCCAAGAGAACGTACCCTCGAGCCTTGTTTCACACTTTTCTGGCCGATGGCACTATTTTCTGGTAACGATCCTTCTGCAAAAAAATCTATGATGTCACTCCTCCAATCCGACAAGGCTACCGAAGATATCTAGGAGGCAATCTCTGGTCGATTGCCGAGTTCTGTCCTTTTGATAATCGAAGGATTTTCTTGCATTGTTACCCAGGGGTAACTGCTTGAGCAGGATGCTGATGCGAGGGAATCTGTAATCGCGTTTTCGGCCCTGGGGACATGTTCATATATTACATTGGCAAAGGACTCGGGTAACACACGCAACACCGCTAGGTACTGAACCAGGTGCTCTTTCCTAGCTTCTGACGCTCCCGAGGCTTGGTTTATTAGCAGTTGAGAGTCACTAATGAGGCGTATATGTCTAGCTCTACACATTTGAGCTAACCTCAAGCCAGCTAAAGCAGCTTCTTACTCAGCCTCGTTGTTAGATGTGGCAAAACCAAATCGGATCGCATGATGCATCATTATGCCCGTAAGGGTAGTTATCTGTACACCCGCACCACAACCGCTGACGTTCGACCCTCCATCAGTTCTGATAATCCATTCAACTTTCTTGTCTTCCTCGGGCGATTCTATTTTTTTGGTCGGTTGTAATGAAATTCGACTAAAAAATCAGCCAAGGCCTGGCCCTTAATGGCCGTTCTTGGCTCAAAATTGATATCAAAGTCGCCTAGTTTGACCGACCATTTGGACACTCGTCCCTACATGTCTGGGCGTTGAAGCACATATTTTAGTGGGAACGAAATTCGAACGATAATTGAGTGGGCCTGGAAGTATGGCCGCATTTTTCGTGCCGCGGTTACCAAAGTTAATGCCATCTTCTCCAGTTTGAAGTACCTTGTCTCCGCATCTTACAAGCTTTTGCTCACAAAATATACCGCTTTAGGGACTGCTCCTGATTCGATTACCAAAGCCGCACTCACTGCAAAATCGGAAACTGACACGTAAAGAAAAATAACTTCCCCTTTCATAGGCTTTGTTAAGAGTTTCAGGGATGATAAATAATTTTTTTATTCCCAAGAAGGCCTCATCACAAGCCAGTATCCAAACGAAAGAATTTGCATTTCTCAGAACCTGAAAAAAAAGAGCACACTTGTCAGATTAGCGAGATATAAACCGGTTCAGAGCCGCTAGGCGTCCAGTTAATATCTGGACTTCTTTGATGTTACTTGGAGGGGTCATGCTTGCCAGACCTTGCAGCTGGATTGGGTCTACTTCGATTCCTCTTTCGCTAACGAGGAATCCTAAAAACTTTCCTGACCATACTGCAAAAGAACATTTCCCCGGGTTCAACTTAAGGTTTATGTCTCTTAAACTGTGGAATATTTCTCTCAAATCAATAAGGTGCGGTCATCGCCCGTCTCGCTTTTCACGAGCATGTCGTCTATATAGACTTCCATATTCCTCATGATCTGATTCTCGAACGCCTTATTTACCAGCCTCTGATATGTCGCTCTTGCGTTTTTTAATCCGAAGGGCATGACCTTATAGCAATATAGCCCCCGCCCTTTGATGAACGTCGTGCTTTCTTGGTCAACCAAGTTAAACTTGATTTGGTTATATCTTGCATACGCATCCATAAAAGATAGTAGTTTGTTCCCTGACGATGAATCGACCAATTGGTCGATTCTTGGCATCGGGAAAGGGTCCTTGGGGCATGCTCGGTTGAGGTCAGTGAAATCTACGCACATCCTTCACTTGCCATTTTTCTTTTTGACCAAAGTAGGATTGGATGTCCACAGTGGGTAGCTTGACTTCTTGATATGACCGACGCGGAGCATTCTTTCGACTTCTCGTAGAATAATTTCCGTTTTTTTCTGGTGAGAACGCACGATGCTTTTGTGAGATTGGTCGGATGTTTCAGTTAATAGCCAAATTGTGAATTATCAGGTCTTCTGGGACTCCGATAACGTCTTCCGAACACCAAGCGAACAAATACAAATTCTCTTGTAGTAGTAAAATCAATTTTACCCTAAAATCCGGCGACAAGTTAGTTCCGATTTGCAAGATTTTCCATTTGGTAAACTGATATTTCTCGAAATCTTCATCGGTAGACAAAAAACTGGGAGCTTCCCTAGGATCGTCCACATGTAATGACCTTAGTGGAAGTCCCCTTAACTGCTAGTCCCGAACTTGCTCCATTTTTTTATCACCCTTTGGTGCTAACGCTGCGCGGTAGCATTCCCTTGTTGTTTTCTGGTTGCTTCTTACTACCCCCACATCTTTACCGACCACATACTTTAAACAGTGATGAATAGTAGACGTCACCGCATGCAACCACGATAGCCACAATCTGCCAAAAATTGCGTTATGAGAAGCTGGCGCATATACCACAACCTCTTTCTTGAACGGCCCGCGACCGAGCTGAACAACTCATTCGAATTCTTCTATTACCACTGCGGCCGAACCTGTAAATCCCACAATAGTCCGATCCGACCTGGTAATCACTGGGGGTTTCTTAAACTGAGCAAACGTAGACACGAATATTATGTTTGCCAAACTTCCGGTGTCGACGAGTATGCGACGAACTTCCTCTCCCGCAATGGCTGCTCCGATGACGACTGTGTCTTCATGGCGGCCTGCTATGTACCTCGTGCCATCGTTATCAAAATATAAGATTGGTGACGTGTTTCCCTGCATATGGGGAGACGTCCGAGCCTCCAACTAAGTCGCCAAGTTCACAATGTGTCATTTTTTGAAAGAATGGGTGATCCCTGCCATAGAGTCACCTCCAAAAATAGTCAAAGATTCGAAGTATCGACGGGGGCTGCTTAACTTCTTTCGGCCTTCCACAACTTCTTATTCTATGACCCCGATGATATTACGGCTGACATCTGGGTCGAGATATTCGAAGGATACATAAAAAAGATCTATTACTTTGGAAATTTCCATTGCTCTCTCCGACTTTTTTACTGTCACCATTTCGTTCGAAGCTGCACCCTGTTGTGCTTTCTTCTTTACATACTCAAGTAGTTTTCCATTCTCTATCAGCATCTGTATTTCATTTTTGAGAGAAATACAGTCCTTGGTATCGTGCCCCACATCCTCATGGTATCTGTATCGATTATTTCTTCTTTCCCGGGGGGTTGGGATAGGAAAATGTCTTCGGTAAATCCCGCTCTTTTTAGTCTTTTCATAGATAGTAGAGACACACTCAGTTAAGTCAACAAAGTAAGCAGGTCGGATCCATTTGTTGGAAATAGGTCGCGTGACCACCTAATTGTATAGTTTAACCCCCTGAATTTGAGGCGTCGGGGCTTTGGTCGGAACGAGTTGAGCTGGTTGTATCGTGCTAATTGGTTGAGCCTGCGGGACATAGCAAGATTGAGTGTCCTACTTTCTGACTATCGACACTTGTGCACTCTGTTGGATCTGCGCTGCTAACTCAGAGGCTTCGGTTTCCTCAATCAATATATGCTTTTCCACCTGAGATAAGAGGGAAGAAAAGGTAAAAGCCTGCTTCTTTGTGACCGCTTCTTTCATAGGTCATGGGAGCATCCCTAAACGGTATCCCGTCAAAGCTACATTTTCCTTGCAGTGGTCAATGTTGGTCTTTGCATCTATAAAACGTCTCGTATAATCCCTAAGGCTCTCTCCCAGCCTTTGTTTATAGTTGACAATTGTGTCTCCGTTAGCTCGGAAGCTTTTGCTTCCCACGAATTGTTGTCAGAACATCATCCAAAACATCCCGAAATTTTTGATGCAACCACGTGGTAAAAAATTGTACCACTTAGATGCACGGTCCTTGAAGGTCATTGAAAAATCTCGGCATAACAAGCCACTTGTCAGAGTTATCAAAACTCAACATGAAGTTCTTAAAAGTTTCCAGATGGTTGTCTGGATCCATTTTGCCATTATATTTTTCTAGTTTGGATATGTCAAATCTCTTCGGGAGATGTCGCGATAGTATCTCATCCGACAGTGGCGATGCCCTCCAATTCAGCCCAAAGCCAAAAGCACCACCACCAAGCCCCTCAGTGGGAATTCCATATAATCCTTCATTGCTCGGGTTGATGAACTGGCTGCTAATCCTGTACCTGTGCGTCTGGATAACTGACGGTTGCCACTGGACCTGGGGTAGAACTACCCATTCCTCTCTACTTGCTGTCAGTATTTCTTCTTTTTCGTGAGAATTTGGCGTCCTTTTTTCGGTGCTGTCTTTCTTGAGCTTAGGCGAGTCAGAGTGTGGTGCCCTATTGCTTCGGGATCTGCTTTTTCTTGCGAGCTTATTTCGTCTTACCCTGCGTCGGTATTCTCTACCCGAGGAATCGTCCTAAGTGAAATCAGTGGAGCTGCCTCGATTATATTACGAATACCGCTTTACCTTTCCTTCCCGATCCTGTTCTGGCTGGGACTCCCGATATTTGTGACTAGGTCTGGAGTCGTTATTATGCCCATCTCCCGAGGAGTCTTCTGCGCGGTTGTCAATCATTGGTTCTTTACCTTTCCCTTCACGAGCTCTTTTTTCGCTTAGGGCTCTCTCCTTCTCAACGTTTAGTTTTGTGATATCCTCCATCAATTGTCTCCTTGTCATGATAAGAGTCGATCGCTTGTCCTGACCAAGTGCGTAGTGATCATGGTCGGGGGCTCCTTCGCCCTCGGACAGCGAAACAGCTCGGGCTTCCACTCTCTCGACCACTTCCCTAGTCGCCTCATCATTCATTGTCGAATTAAAGTCGTGATTTCGAAGAAAAATATGCCCTTCAGGTATCACGTGTTCCCACAGATGGCGCTAATGATGAGTGAAATAATGACAAGAAAATGGAAATCTTGGATCTAGTATCTGATGTGACTAATGCTAAGAATGTAGAAAGAGAAAGTATAAAAAGAAAGTATTAAGAATGTCCACCTACCCAGGAATAAAGGGGTTCCCTTATATAGTGGGGAAATTGGTACCCATTCATGTCCCAAATAATCCTTGTATATTTAATTGCTAGTCCTTTACATTTTACTTCTTTAACCCATTGTCCTATAATAAATAATAAATACATTAATGGGTTTATTTTATTTACCCCTTTTACAATTAATACTTTTCCTACTGGAATCAACGAATTATTTCCTTATCAAAGAGGAATTGTTCTAAGTATCTCACTTCATCCTCATACTGAGCTATATCACTAAAAATGTCCCCAAAGATCTCTATATTCTAATCCATTAGGAATAATTCCAGTCATCTTTATGTTCCAATTACTCTTCATTGATTCTAAAAAGTTTGGATGAAGCAACCATATATTTAGATTTTGAAAGATGTTCTTTGTATTGCTTTGAGTGTTAATAGATATGAAGAGTGAAGAGTGATCATAACATATCTTGGCTTAGTGGTTTACATTGGTAGTTTCAAAATAAGTAGACCAAGGCTTGTTGTATAAGACTCTGTCGAAACGCTTCCACTTATGAGAGTTTGTATAAATGTATTTAGATCTAGTGAAGCCATCGTCATATAGCTTACAATCACTAATGCCATCATAAAAATCATCAAAAAAAAATCAAACATAGAGATTAATTACAGAGTTGTTCAGTTGGACTGGTGATGGAGTTAAAGTCTCCCATCACAATTCATTCTTTAGAGAATTAAGATACAGTTATTAGAGTATTCCATAAAGCTATCCGCTGGTCCCTGATACATTTAGCATAGACAATGGAAACAAGAAAATCTCTGTTAAAAGTAGAATGATTGGCTTGAAGATGCAGAATTTTATCATGATTGACAAAACTAGTGACATTGAAATCATTCTTCCAGAAAATCCAAATTATGTTTGATAAGTTAGCAATGGCATATTAAAAAACCAAGAAGCTTTGCAGTCTTTGATAGATGTTAATCAGAAACTATTGGCTTATGGATTACTATAAAATCTATTCTAATTTATCTATTAATTGACTTCAACCTTCTTCTGGTAGCTTTGTTTCCAACTCCTCGAACATTCCAGCATAATATAGAAAATATCATTTAAAAAATCCAATTTGAGGTATGACATACCCTTTGAATTGCAATGTTTGTTTGTGTTTAAAACTTTTGTGGTTTTTGGTTTCTTTCTTTTTTAGTTTTCTGTTGATATTTTTCTTAATTTTCTTGTTATCTTGAACCTTTACAGGAGGTAATGGAGAGAGGATTCTAGTGGTGATGAATTTATGAGAGTGTATGACCAAGATTATCTTATGAATATCTTATATTGTCTTAGAGTCATGGTATTTAGGTATGGTATTGATGTTTGATATTTGGTCAAAAATAATTTGGATAAGTGGGTCACTGGCTGAGAGCTTGCTAGTGGTTGTTCTGTGATGTTTGGTATCTCTTGGCTTTCTGAGGCTTGGTTGGTATCTATTTGAACTTCATTATTGTTATTATTCTTTAGATGAATTGGGTTATCACATGGCTCAATGTTTAGTGTATCTCTGTATGGAGGTTTGACAATAATGGATTTCATTTTAGGCTTCCAGATATGTGTTGTTGCATTTTGCCTAATATTTTGGTGATTTCTTTCATCGTGGGACTGATTTGGTTGTGTTGATTTTCTGCATTCAGAAATTTTCTATCCAATATGTAGACATTTAGAACAATAGCTTGGCCTCTCACCGTACATATAGAAATTTTTATGACGTTTTTTTAAAAGTTATAAAAATTAGAGTTGCATAACTATATGTAATAAAATTGTAAAATTAGCTATTGGCGAATTGTAGTTGCAGAAACCAATATAATTTGATTGAAAAAAAATGTTGTTTTATTGGTGAAATTAGGAACAAATTAATCGTAAAGTGGACTTATCAAATTTAGTTTTGATTGAATTTGAGAATAATTTTTTATTTATTTTAACTTCTTATAGAATTAAAATTCAAAAAATATAAAATTTGAAAATTTAAAATTAATCGGGTCCAAAAGTGTAAGTGTTTGTATATATTGCGAAGACTTTATGAGTGGTTTTTGATAATCTATGTGCTCAACAGTAATTTAACTTTTACCATGTTTGAAAAGTTGGTGAGAGGTTTTCACCATCCGCAGGTGGCAAGCACAGTGGTGAAAAAAAACATCATAAATATGTGTTTGTTTAGAGTGGTGTAACTCTTTGGGTCTAACAGAGTGCATGCAGCAGAAGGTAGATTTTCTTCGAATCGATCAACAATGGTGCTTACCGTTCAGGAGCTTATGGAAACGTAAGTTTGTCTAATCTCTGAAATTTGTTGATGCGAATTTTCCATTTTACTAACAATTCTGTTTTCAATAGAATTCGCGTATGCTTGAGAATCATACTGACTTCAAATTCGATGTTTTACTTGTTTGTTTTTGTTTTTTGTCTTGAGTATATAGATATGTACTTAGTCGTAAAACTAGTTTAGATAGTTTCTGGAGAATCAGTTGCAAAACTGGTTCTAATCGATGAACTCACACACTTTTGAAAGTGTTTTGTTTGGCTAAATTCCTTTAGGATCTATAAGAAATGTTGAAATGGTTATATCTGATGTTATTTATACTGATTTATGTATTAGATATTTTCGTTCGTGCGAGGAACGAAGGGTGAAGCCCAATTTAGGCGTCATTTACAGTTTTTCTGAGGTTTGTATCAAACATTCTGATTGGTTATTCGGATTTAGACTAGTTACTCAAATGTAGTTATTTTGTAGGCCACTGAACAAAAACTGAAGGGTTTGAAATGCATCTTTGTGATGCGTCTGTACAAGCTTCAGAGATGTGATTTTGAACCCCTTTATGAAGCGTGTTTGAGCTTCAACGAATCTGAGATCGAAGCAGTTGATATACATGGGGAATCATCTTGTCCGATTGGCGGAACTCATGCTTTGTCACTCATGTTTGCCGTGAATGAAAAGATCCGCTATGTCTATATTCAAGACATATCGTTTGACAAAACCTTCTTGCGGTATGATGGCTTCGAATCTAATCTATTATTATAAACCGGATTGTTACTGCATTTGTTTGTTGGGATTGTTATAATAATTTCTTACTTCAAGTTTTAACTAATTACCGAATTTTTCACGGCAGGGATCTTTGTCTAAAGGGACTAAACTGCCAAGTATTGAATTTAAATTCTAGGCATTTCGATAAGCTGAACATGTCTGGAGACTTCACGGGTTTACACACCCTTATCCTTGACAATAACTATTCGATTACGAGTTTCGACAAGGACTGTTTTACTTGCATGCCAAACCTAAAGAGTTTTTCAGTTTGCGGCAGTAATATTAGGAATCTCTGGAGTACAGTTGCCGCCCTCTCTAAGCTTCCCTGTCTCGAAGAACTCCGGTTCCAAATTTTTGATATGAGCTATCTTGACGACGACTCTAGCGGATCATCTAATGGAGATGGTCAAAGAGAGAGTCTGAAACGTAAGCAAACACTTCAGCCGGTAGAATCTGCACTTGATAGGCATAGAAGAAGTGGTGATATAAGAGAGCGACTATGTCCCAAGCATTTTCGGCGATATGAGGTAAAGGGTTGTATTTTTTACCACTGATGACTTAAGGGTCAAGAGACAAGCTATCAATTTATTAGGGTTGCATTATAAAAGAGTTAAACTCGGAACGGACAGTATCAATTTATTCATAACTCTCATTTATGAGAGTAGACTGCAGTGAGATTTCCTATTTTATATGTATCCGGCCAAGAATTTGATTGTTTTTCAAGACCCTAGTCGGATCTGTTTGTATGAAGAGATGAATTATACAATTTTCATAGTTTTTGGAGGTTAAATTCATGTATTTACCTGGATTAGAACAAACTTTAGTCACCCCTAGTCTTAAAGTAACATTTTAACTTTTAGTTTAAAATTTTCGCCATAGGTTAGTTAACTTTTGTTATCAGGTATATACCCTCTATTTTTTTTTGACAGGTCACGCCTGTCCAGCCCCGGTCTTCTAAAAGTCAGTCCGGATTTGTTGACTGTCGCCCTCGTGAAGAACCACGTCCATGTTTTGTCTGTGCTACGACAGGAATTGATATAGCAGATACTGGCTTCACCTATATGTATCATCGTAATGCATCCCCTATATGCTTACTGGATCATTATAGCTACTTTATAATTACTTCATTGCCCAATTTGAAATTATTAGATAGCTTGCCTATCACCGAGATGGATAGAAAAGAAGCTGCTCTAGAATATTCAGAAAAGTTCGAACGTCGACCTTATAAGAGAAAGCAAAAAGAGAACTTAGTGAATATATTACTTCACGGTGAATTAGCTGATAAGGGTAAGTCACAGCATGCCTATAGTCGATCTCTTTGTGCTGCGAAAATGGAATCTTCGGCATGGCCTCTTTTGCGTACACTATCTGTTTCGAGCAAAAACTTGGGAGATATGCATATGAGGATTCGTCCGCATCAGTTCGAGTATCATCCTTGTGATTCTGCACTTATGGTGATTGGTTGTGTAGATGGTGATGTAGTTGTTGTCAACCACGAGAACGGAAATATTGTCTGCCATATTTCGTCGGTTGAATTGAGTTCCGTGCAGGGACTCTGTTGGCTGAAGACACATCCGTCCAAGGTTTGGGATTATTATTCTGCTATTATTAATGTACCTGTCCTAGTAGTGCTGTATATCTGTGTCTATTTGTTTGTTTTGTTTTTTTGGAGAATTTTGATCCCATTTTGTATTGTTGAAATTGTAAAACATTGTCTGACCCAACCAACTGCTTCTGTTCGATCCAAAATAAAAATGGAGACGATGCTTTTTCAGGATGTTCTTTTCCAAGGCCTGCATTGGAAAAAAAAACATCCTGAAATTTAGTGGAGTAGATTGCAAGACTAAATATTTTCGGGTATATTTTCAGTTCATAAGTGGTTCAGACAATGGAACCCTGATGTTGTACGATATGGAGCAAGCAGCAGCAACTAAGGGCATCTACAGTGGTCCTGGTTCTTTAACTTTCAAAAAATTTGACCAGTTGACATCACTTCATGTCAACTCTACGGATGAATTTTTCCTTACAAGTGGATCTTCCACCGATGTAGCTCTTTATGACATCGGAAGCGGAAAACAGTTGCAAATATATTCCCATTTGCATCGAGAGCGTATCAACGCTGTCAAATTTAGTAACCATTTACCTTCGGTTTTCGCCACCAGTTCGCTTGATCAAGAAGTTAGATTGTGGGATCTTCGGCAGAAACCTCGGCCTTGTTACACTGCTTCGAGTTCCAACGGAAATGTGATGGTCTGCTTTTCGCCTGACGACGAGTACCTTCTTGCATCCGCTGATAACGAGGTAATCTCTCAAATTTTCCTGACTATTCCACGAATTTGAAGTAATCATTGAAATATTTACAACAATCTTAGAATTTAAAGTTTCTTTTCTTGAATACGGCATCAACTTTTATTAAGGCGTAATAATTACTTTATTGTCGATTTTGATTATCAAAATGGAATGAAATAGGTTTTATTTCTATCGTAGAAATTTCACATTAATTGGAATACGAAAACCGAAGTGATGAGCAAGATTGTAAAGTCGGTACAGTCAGAAGATTCTTCATTTAGCTTTGAATGGTATCATTCAAAATTACTCTATTATGGTTCGTCTGTGATTTAACCTTTAGGTGTTGTGGCAGATACAACAGCTTCTGACAGTTGACGGTAGGGTGCATCTAAAATTTGATATCATGCCGACCTCGCGGTCTCATAATTATACGCGTGCTTATTACATGAACGGGAAAGACTATATCATCACTGGTAGTAGATTTGACCGTGTAGTTCATGTATGCTGTTCACAAACCGGGAGAAGCCTTAGAGATATTTCTATACAGGTTAACACGATTTTCTTTATCTTTTAACTACTTCGGATTTTCCTAGATATTGTAGTGATCTATTAGGTCACTGTGCTAACATTATAGAAGCTCATCACGCAGGGATACAACCGAGATAAGTCCATGCTTTTCCAGTCATTGAAAAGTGACCCATTTAGAGTAAGTTCTGTACCTTTAAAACGATTTACATGTTATCAGTGCACTTACAAATTTCCTGATTCGGTAGCACCTTTAAAATGATTTACATGTTATTAATGCTCTTAAAAAATTGAGCGTGGATTGTATTTAGTTTAATTCCAAAAATTATGTTTTTTTATCCAGGATTTCAACATGAGTGTCCTAACTGCATTTACTTGCCCGGATTTCGAACCAGATATTGTGAAGGTCTACAAAAACCGAGAACTGAATGCTGTGTTGTTCTACATTTATTGTTTAGTTATATCTAATTGCTAACTCTTTCTTCTGTTCCACGCCACAGGTGAATATGTTAGATTCCATTGACTCTTCCAAAGAAGAGTCATAATCAGATTATATGCCCTTCAAATATCATGGGAGGTTGATCTTATACCGTCAGTGTTCCATCAAAACATAGACATACGTCTCATAGGTTGGATGTATTCGGCAGTAGGAGTATTTAAAACTCATTTGTGGGAGTAATCTCAATAGTCGAGATACAACATGTTCTTTTGGTTGAATTTTGGGATTGTTCTTCTCTTTTATTTGAAATAGTTTGGGGCCCGGAATTAACAAATCTAACATTTATATTGATAGTTATATCTTATGATTAAGATTTTCATTCAATATAGTAAAAAAAGGTATAGTAAAATTTATTATTTAGAAAATTGAAAAGACGTACGTTTTTTTCCCTATGTTTGTCGAGTATTTTTTTATTATTTTTATTAATTCAATTTCAATGTTTTTTTCATGTTCTTCACGACATGTTCGTATCTGTTGTGGTTATTTTTCGGATATTGTATTATTAGTCGTGGTTTCTTTCCAGGTATAAGTAAATGGAATATTTCAACTATTAAAAGTTCTTTTGGGATTACATCCACGAACAAAACTGTGAATACATCCACGAACAAAACTGTGAAGGCCGGCCGAAAACGGACAATATCGTACTAATATCCACACTTGTACATTCTTGACATGGTACTAGAGACATTATCCTCTATTTTTTTCCCCAAGAAATGAAATTTTATTGAACCCAATCTGAAATTTTACATCTTGTTCAAACCCAATCTGGGTTGACTAAACATTTATTAAGATTAGTAAACTACATAGCGTAGTTAACTTATACAATTAAAATCAATCAAATTCTAGCAATCTAGCTGCCTTCCTTCAAGCCTATCTCCCTTAGCTGCCTTCCTTCAATCCTCTCTCCCCTTGCTGCCTACCTTCTCTTTTCTTATCATTCCTTTGTTGTTCAATCTTCTTAGACTTCATCAACCTTGAACCTGTTCTACAAAATCAAAACACATTTGTGGTCAAGTCTTTCAACTTGCCAACTAGTTAGTCAAAAAACCTAAAGTGACCTAAGTTAAACGATTCCAACAGAGTTATTGCATTTAATTCATTCAAAGTATGTGATGAATCTACTATAAATCGAGAATGTATTTTTAATGCATACTTAGCTACCCAATCAGCAGCAGAATTTTGCTCTCAATATATATGTTTCAATGTCATTTGTGGTTTAATAAGTGTTCTACAATATTACAACATCTTATCTAAATACCAAGGGTATCTACCAGTTTCAATCATAGTAAATAACTCTAGGCAATCTGTTTCTACATCAACACAGTTCAAATCACTATCATTACAATACATGAGGCCATTTACAAGAGCAATAACCTCAGCCATTATAGCAGAACATTTACCTATAAAGTCACCTTTAGCTATTACAATAGAACCTAAACTATTCCTGATGATGAAACCATAACTAGACTCACCATTAAGAAGAGAAGAACCATCAACATTCAGTTTCAACCTATTACTAACAGGCATAGACCAAACAACATACTGATTTGGCAAAGCAGTTTTAGCATGATTAAAACAGTGTAATTCTTTAGCTATATGCAGGTCTTTATACCAAAGCTTCCTAGTTAAAAGCCTACCATAGTCTAATGCTGTTAACATGAATAATATGTGGTTAATTAATCTTTTAGATGATTGAACTTCATTATTATGTTTACTATTATTTCTACTATGCCATATAGAATAAACAATCAAGGAAGGCAAAATTGTTCTAATCTGCGTTCTTCTGTTTGTAGACATAAACCAAAGATTAATAATGTTATTCACAGTCATATATCTACCAATACTTATCCTAAACATAGCAGAGAAGTATGACCAAGTAAGACAAGCAGTTTCACATGATACAAATACATGGTTCAGTGATTCAGAATTCAGACAGCTATGACACTTAGATGCTAAGCTAAAACCCAGTTGTTGTAACTTACTATCAACACTTAACAGATTATTCATGATTCTCCAAAGGACAACGGAACACTTTTTAGGTGTAACACAATTCCAGATTTTACCTTTTATTTGAGATGTTACACCCTTTATTCTAATATTATTTACAGCTGTTTTTAAGTTAAACTTACCATCAACAGACAGTTTCCAAACAATAGAATCAATAGAAAGTGCATTAAATTTAACATTACTGATTTCAGACACATATTTAGAAGGTAACATGCTTAAGAGTTTATCAAAATTCCATTCATTATCAGACCAATACGCATTTATTCTAGTAAGTGTGTAATGTCTAGAGTTTAATGCAGTTAAGGTTATTAAAGGTCTAGAACCAAACCAGTGGTCTAACCAAAAATCTAAATTACCCTCACCTACATTCCAACCTATATGGGACTCAGCTCTATCCTTAACTTCAAACATCCTTTTCCATATTTTAGAATCAGAATCTCTAAGAATAGACTGTAATGGATGAATATTAGAACAATATTTTGAATGCATCAGACTAGACCATAGAGTCCTATTTTCTCTAAAATTCAGCCATAATTTGAATGAATATGCAGTTTGTATATCTCTTATATTCCTGAAATTTAATCCATTCTCATTATATGGTTTACACAGTTTCTCCCAACTAGACCAAATCATCTGCTTATTGGTATCACTATATCCCCACAAAAATTTGTTTAATAACTTCTCAATCCTAGATATTATTTTCATTGGTAAATTAATTGACTGTAAATAATATATTGGATAAGACATTAATACAAAATTTATCAATGTTAGTTTCCCTCCAAATGATAAATGTTTAGAATTCCAATCAGTAATTTTATTCCTTATCTTATCAATCAGTTTCTCAAAGTGAACAGAATAATTATTAGAGTGAATTGGAATTCCTAAATAAGTAAAAGGTAAATTTGCATGCCTAAATCCTAGAATGTTTTCTAAGGCAGATATACTTGTTCTATTCATTCTTGAGGATGGAATAAATGTAGTCTTTTGTCTGTTAATTTGTTGTCCAGAGAGTAATTGATACCTATCTAAAAACTCAGTTAATAACCTAATACTTCTCTGTGAACCATTTACAAACAGAATTATATCATCTGCATAAGCCAGGCAATTGACTTTAACTAGACTTTTCATATTATAAGACATAAAACTATTCTGATTAATCAGATTATTCATACCCCTAATAAAAAATTCTTCTGCTATAATAAATAGACAGGGAGACAAAGGGTCACCCTGCCTAAGACCATTAACAGATTTGAAAAAGCCATATGAACAACCATTAACTATGATTGAATACCTAACATTCTCAATACACTTCTTAATTAAAAGAATGACTCTATCATTAAAACCAAAAGACAGCATGACATCATAGATAAACTTAAAATCTAAGTTATCAAAAGCTTTCGACATATCCAAATTAATGATTACATTATGACCTCTAGTTTTTCTGTTCAGTTCCTTAACTAGTTCCTGAGTAATTAATATATTCTCTTGGATGGTCCTAAGTTCTACATAAGCACCTTGTTCTTTAGAAATTATAATAGGCAGAATCTTAGCTAACCTAAATTTTATTAGTTTAGAGATTATAATGTTAAGAACACAACACAAGCTAATAGGCCTAAACTGTAACCAGGTTTTAGGAGATTTTGTTTTAGGGATTAGACATATTAAAGTAGCAAACAATCCTTTTGGCAACATGGCATCAGAAAAGAAATCTATTACAGCTTTTAACAGATCATCTTTAATTATATTCCAGCAATCAAGATAAAACCTGGAGTTGAACCCATCAACTCCAGAAGCACTGTCAGCATTTAAACTTTTGACTACAACATACAATTCATCTAAAGAAGGCAACTGTAATATATTGTCATTATCTGTATCAGAAAGTAACCTAGGAATCATGTTTGTAACAGAGACTATATCATTCTCTATTGGAGTTTTATTTAACAAACTAGAGAAATAATTAACTGCAGAAGAACCAATCAAACTATCATTATCAATCCAAGTGTTGTTTTCCTGAATTCCCTTTATAATATTTTTTAATCTTCTTTTTTAACATAACTATGAAACATTTTAGAGTTACTATCACCATTTATAATCCAATTAGAATAACTTTTTTGTTTCCAATACATTTCTTCTCTCTCAAGCAGCATAGAATAAGTAACATTCAAACTATCTAACTTAGCTCTATTATCCATACTATCATCCTCTTCTAATTTTAACTTCGCTACTTTAATTTCTTCTTCTGTTTTACTTATATAGTCAAAAATGTTCCCAAATTTCTCCTTATTCCAACACATCAAATGCTTCTTAAGTCTTTTTAGTTTTGACCAAAAAACAAAAATATTTGAAGAATCTCTAATCTGCTTAGACCAGTTTTCGTCTACAGTTTTAAAGAAATCCTCATGTTTAGTCCACATATTCTGAAATCTAAAAGATGGTTTTTTATAAAAGGAGTTATTTGAAACTGTAACTAACAATGGTGAGTGATCAGAGAATGTTCTAGTTAAATGATTTACCTTAGTTACATTAAAAGTCTCTCTCCATTTATCATTATGTAAAACCCTATCTAATCTTTTCCACTTATGCTTATTGGTCGAAGTAAAATCTGATCCAATATACCCAGGGTCTTCTAACTTACAGTCTAGTATCATCATATTGAACTCATCTATACCTCTAGAACAAAGAAAACTACATGCCGATTGTTCATTGATGTTTGAGATTATGTTAAAATCCCCAGCTACAAGCCAGGGAAGATTAGTGTCAGAAATTAACCTTAACTTGTCCCACAACACTAACCTATGAGCCCTATTACATTTACCATATACTATAGTAACTATAACTACAGAACTAGAGGCAGAATGACTAACCAAAGAATTTAACAGTTGGTCAGAATTGTCTAACATATTAATTTCATATCCATTTCTCCAAAATAACCAAATTTTATTATTTAAGTTTGCAAAATAAGAATCAAAACCAAGTTTTACACAAACAGAATTAATTTTATCTACTGATATTAAAGGCTCCTGAAGAGCAATAATGTCAACAACAAATTTTTTGGTCAAATGTCTTAATCTTCTTAATGTTTTAGCATTTCCAACACCCCTTATATTCCAATTCAACAATACTGTCATCTAAAACTTCTATAAGAAGATCCTAAAGACCTTTTGAAGTTCCTTGTTCTAGTTATCATTCTATTCCTAGCAGATCTTCTTAAACTAACATTAGAGGTTTCTTTTAATCTTTGTTTAGGTGAATTAGACTCACTTAGACTAGGCCTATCTTTAATTATGTTATCTTCTACAACATCTTCTATTTCATCTAATTCATTATCAGACAAAGGTTTAAAAGGATTATTCAGCTTTATATTCTCAATTTCATTAATGATATCTTCATTTTTTATTACTACAGAATCTTCCATATGATTAGAAAATTTTAAAGTTTTACTTTGATGCTCTAAAGTAGCATTTGCTATATTCTTAATAGTTGGTTCTTTTACTATCTTAAAAAGATTATCAGAAATTACATCTTCACTTGCAATACAAACATTCAATGGCAGAGTATCAGCAACTATCATTGAAATATTATTGTTTTTAACTGCAGCTAGGTCATCATTTTTACCAACAGTATTACATGACAAAGAATCAACTTCAGAATTAACAAACTTACATGACAATGAGTTGTTATTAACAGCACAGTTAGTATCTATCATATCACCCTCTCTAACAGCATTATCATGTGCATCAATCAAAGTCAAAGCATCAAGTTCAGCAACAACATACATATTATTATCTTTACCAGCATAATCAGCATGCATATCATTATCTTTAACAGACTCTTTAGCATATAACTCAGAATGTTTAACAGCAGATAAATCATCAACTTTCCTAATCATATCATCATTTGTATTCAAAAGCAAAGTATTACTTAAATCAGCATGTCTAACTTCAGTTAAACCATCATCTTTCCTAACAATATCAACATTTACATTACAATTATTCAAAGAATCCACTTCAGAAGCAACATGCAAGCATGACAATGCAATGTTATTATCAGTACAGTTTGTTTCAATATGCAAATCAGAATGTTCATCTACACTGTCACCCTTTCTAACAATATTATCATGTGCATTATCAATATTATTATGTACATTACCATCAATCAATGAAAAAGTATCACCTTCAGCAACAACATATATATTATTATCATTAACAGCACAGTTGAGAACCATATTATCATGTACATTACAATCATTCACTGCCACATCACTAACAAAATGTTTAGCAAGCTCTTTAGTATTACAATCAGAATGTTTATCTATAGATGCATTGTTATCTTTTTTACTAATATCATCAATCAAAACAGCATCATTATCAGGCAAAATATCATCCTTATTACTACCAACATTTCCTATTTGCACAACTTGATCATTAGATAATATTTCAACCATACAATCAACATTATTTCTATCAACTGTTTGTGTAATTCCACTGCCTTTATCACTTTTTTTAATATTCACTAAATCATTCATAATTGGTTTCATATTGTTAATCTCCTTGTTGTTTTTAGTTTTAGGTATCCAAATATTATCATTCTTCCTAACTAAATTATCACCTTCAACTTTTTTTAAATTCTGAGACTTTTTAAATTCTAAATCATCTGACTTACAACCAATATCCTTATGACCTAGATGTCTACATTTTTTACAATAGTCAGGCTTATCTCTGTAATTTACCTCTTGCCAAAACCCTTCTCTCTCCCCAAAACTAACCCATATTTTTTTAGGAAGGATACTAGACACATCCAGAACAGTCCAAACTTTGCAGCAATTAAAGCTAGCCCTATTTCTATAAGGAAGCCAAGATTTTAAAGGAAACCCTATTGCTTTTGCTAAATTTTCTATAGTATCTCTATTATACATATATTCAGGTAGTTTAGGAAAGGAAACCCAAACGGGATTCATAGGAGACTCACGCTTAGGGTGAAAATCAGGACACCATTTTAATATCTTAAATGTATACTGCCCTAAAGACCTGACATTGAACTTCCAGAACCTTTTTACATCTAACATATTATCGAATTCCACAAAGACATGCCTAAAGTCCCATTTATATAAGCTATAATTACCTATAGGCTTTAAAGAATCTAGAAAATTCCTAAACTCTACAGCAGGAGGACATCCAAAAGAAAATTTTGCAATTAACGTGTATTTAGATAGAGAGTTTAGAAGGGACTTATCTTTTTCGCAAAATTTAACAAACCTGTAATCTTCCTCAGTACCGATTTCCACCTTATCGTGAACGAAGCCCTCCACAACACCAGCAGATGATAGCAACGCCTCTTTTCCCGTCCGTAGAACTTCTGCATAAGTTCTTGGTACTTTTTGAATCAGCTGCCTACCAGACTCTTTTTCGACTCTGGAAAGATCGATCTTTGGAGTCTCATTTCTTTTGAATGTAGGATTTTCGAAGAAATGAGCCTCAGAAATTAGGTTTGAAGGCTGAAATGAAGGCTGTGTTTTTGGTAAAGTGTGGTTTAATGGATGAATTTTTGGTGCGATGCGGTTTGATGGTCTCTGAGACGAAGGTAGTGGATCTACTCGATTCTGTTCTTCAAGATGAAGAACAAAAATCAGTTTTTGCATGTTCGATTTCAAAGTGAAGGAAGATGATTTTGGCTCTGAGAAAGATGAGAGAGAGGAGGTTGTTGTTGTGAAGAGAACGGCGAGCTAGGGTTAGTCAAAGTAATGACTCTTCAAAGGCTTTCGTTCGATGTTAAAACCAGGCCCATGGCCTTGAAATCAAGAAATGGTCTCTGAGACGAAGGTAGTGGATCTACTCGATTCTGTTCTTCAAGATGAAGAACAAAAATCAGTTTTTGCATGTTCGATTTCAAAGTGAAGGAAGATGATTTTGGATCTGAGAAAGATGAGAGAGAGGAGGCTGTGGTTGTGAAGAGAACGGCGAGCTAGGGTTAGTCAAAGTAATGACTCTTCAAAGGCTTCCGTTCGATGTTCAAACCAGGCCCATGGCCTTGAAATCAAGAAATGGATTTAGGTTCTTGTAGAGACATTATCATCTAGTATTCACACTTGTATATTATATTATTTATATTTTGTTTAATGTTTTATAATATATATATATATATATATATATATATATATATATATATATATATAATTAAAATATGAGAAGTTTTTAAGTTTTGCAATCAATAAACTTATTAATCAATGATTATAATTTTATTGTTAACAAATTTATTTAAGTGCCTCACAACTAATGATTATAATACAACATGTTCTTTCGGTTAAATTTTGGGATTGTTCTTCTCTTTTACTTTGAAATATTGAACGTTCTGTTATCACATTAAATTTATAGTAATTTACGAAATTGCCATTTTGCCATATTAGTTCGGGGCTCAGAATTTTCAAACCTAACATTTATATTGATAGTTATATCTTATGATTAAGATTTTCATTCTAAGTATCACTGAGCAAAACATATAGTAAAAAAAGGTATAGTAAAATTTATTATTTAGAAAATTGAAAAGACGTACGTTTTTTTCCTATGTTTGTCGAGTATTTTTTATTATTTTTATTATCTGCGTTTTTCAATACATTGGTAGCCATCATTTGTCCCCTATAGATACAACACAAGAAGGTAAAAAATTCAAAAAAAATACGAGCAAGAAAATAAAAAAAGTCAAACTTAAACCACCAAAAAAAAATCTTTGTACCACAAAAGCGATTCATTTCAAAGAGCCTGCCAGGCTTAATGCTGGCTCCTTAATATGACAATAAAAATTCCATGTTAGAACGTAAAAGGTATTTGTAACAAGGGTACTATACACATGCACAAATCTATCTTCAGATCAGAAAAGATTGACTTCATTGTTATTCAGGAACTCATGATTGTTGAGACTCACTTACATAAGAATGCTAGACTGCTTGGCTATCTAGAAGGAATTGTTAATATTCCTAATAAGATCTAGTTTATGGAATATAATTTTTAAAGTTGAAACTCTATCAAACTCTAGTTGTAACTTGGCATATAAATATAAAAATTAGTTCCTATTCGAAGAAAGTTTTTCCTAAAGCGGACATGGGTGAAGAGTTCTTAGAATTTTATGTTGTGGTTCAACATTCGGTGATGATCGAAGAGTACAACAAAAACTCGCCAAGTTACACCAAACCTACGCATATTGTCCCAACGTTCTCGAGTACGTGATGAAACAATAGATAGACCCTTACGGACACGTATTCTTTAATATCTACACGAACAAAATTAAACATTTGGGAAACTACACTAGCAACCGGTGAGTTATATTATCATATATATACATTACTTTATTTAATAAATTGTTAGACTTGTAAATAATTTAAGTTTATCTTATAGGGCGAAGAGTGCTCACTCGATCCTAAAACGGGAAATCGTCACAAGTCTATGCACGTTTGAGCAATTTTGGGATATAGTTCACGTGTTGCTTCGCATTTAACATTTTACCATCTTCGAAACGTTCGAACGAAGTTTGTTTCGTCCTAGACTCGTATCTAGGAGAGCTATCTTTAACGACATAAAAGGTAAACTTTCATGTACTGCCAGAGAAATATTAGAGAAAACTATAAAAATGGCCAAGAATTTATGGTTCACTCCCGCTATGTCTGGTTGTGTTATTAGGACAACGCACAATTTACCTTGTGTGTGTGAGTGTGCTATGATCGCGAGAGAAGGTAGGTCCATTCAAAAGAGTGAATGTGATTTTTATTGGAGTACTTTAGAGATCAAGTCTACGGATAACGTTGGTACCGAAGATGAGCTTACAAGAGTCCTATCATTAATATATAGTACCATCCGTGGTTACGGTCCACACGTGTAAGATCACATAATAAATAGGATGATGCAAATCCTAGATCTTGCTAAAAGCCATGTCTTGGAACCTAAGGAACCGATTGTCACTAAAGGTCGGAAAAAGTCGTTCCCGACAAGCCAACTAAACGGAACCCATCAGAGTGGAAATATGGTGATAGTTTAGGCGCTAGTACTCCCGGTACAATAGGTAGCACGACCGCGTGGACGGCTAAGATAGTTTTAGTACCCAAAGCCAAGTACAAATCTTTTTTAAAAAAAATTCAACAGAAAAACTTTATTTATAACTAATTGTATATTACAAGATCTAGGGTTCTTAAGATATTTCCCCAAATTTCAATTGAAATTAAAAAAAGGACCCAATTTTTTCCTCCAAAGCCTATGAAACTAAAATTGAATGAGAGGACAGCTCCCATCACCAACAAATCATAGCCAGGAAAGACTCTCAATCAACAATCAGCAACAAGCAACTCTTCGTCATCAACTCTTTGTCAGCATTCTACTATACAATCTACGGTAAGCTTCATCTTTTTGTAGCTTCATTCACTGCCTGACCAATCCTACAAAAAAGAAAAACCAAAGCAGTATCCAAGGCTCCAAAAGAAGCTTGATCATTTTGAATGTATCCCAGTCCAATACTTTCAAGAAAAGTGATTGCAAGTAGTTCTGGAAGAGCATTGGACTGCTGGATATTGAGCTTAAGCTTACACCCTAGGGTCCATTTAGCAAGCCAATCGGCTGCTTGATTTTGGACCCTAGATATGTGTTTTAAGCACATGTTTTTGTTAAGAAACTTGCGACAATAACTTACATTTGGGTCTTCAAAATCAGTGTTGGCAGCATTTGAAAATTGATTGATAAGGATCAAAGAATCGGACTCAACGTCAACATGAGTCAAATTGTTTTTGTAGCAAATCGTTAAGCCTTCCAGCATAGCCATGGTTTCAGCTTGTAGAGGAGAATATTTTCCTAGAAGACTTCCACATGCATGGATAATGTCACCAGTTATATTACTGAAGATAATACCAGCTCCAGCTTTACCATTAGCAGTACAAGAACCGTCAACATTCATTTTAATACAGGATTGTAGAGGAGGGATCCATCTGAGGTACAATGGTTTTTTTTTTTGGTTTTCAACTGAACAACAACCTAACGTTACACCGGCACTAAAAGACATAGACCAGTGTTTATGATTGAGTTTAGCAGAGACCTCTACTCCCTTGATTATGTTTATGATTAGATCAATATCCTTTCTAATAATGAATAGAACTCCTTTGTGTTTAATTTCATTTCTAGATCTCCAAATCACCCAGCAAATAGCTTGGGGAATTAAGTGAGTGATGTGAAATTTTCTCTTTGAAAACCAAAACCAGCATCTTAGTAAATGAGAAAGAACCATGCATCTTTTGATTTTGATTTTGAAAACTCAAGCAAACCACTTCCAAATCTGCCATGCAAAAGTACAATTAACAAATAAATGGTTATTTTCCTCACAAATTTCATAAAAAACACACTTAGAAGCAAGACTAATATGCTTCTTCATCATAATGAATTCAAGAGGAATAAAGTTATGCATAAGCTTCCAGGTTATAAAAGAGAACTTCCTGGGATTTTAGAGTTCCAAATCTTCATAAATAGGTTATAGTAAGTATATTTGACTCTTATGGTATCCCAAGTCTGCTTTAGGTAGAATTTAGTGTCTTTAGAAGGCTTCCAACAAATGATATCCTCCTTGTCAGTGATTCTAAGCTTTTGGATCATTTGCATTATGTCATTAGAAATTCTTTCATGCATTTCATTAAATTTCCAAGTATTATTCTGCGAAAATGAGTTAACTTTAACGTCAAGGTACCATCTAATGTTGTTCTCACTGACTATGGCATGAAGATTATGCCAAGAGTCTTTCCAGAAGTCAATATTTCCATGTAATATTTATGTCAGCTTCCTCTCTAATATTACACAACCTGTTCCAAACTAAGGATCATTTTCTGTTATTGATATACAATGGGTGAGCATCTTTAGAGTAAATATCATTCATAACATTAGACCATAAACAACAGTTTTTGCGAAACTTGAACCATAAATTTTGTGAGAAGGAATTCTGAATATCATCAAGTTTTCTAATATTCAGTCCTCCTTCTCCAAAAGGCTTGCAAATGTAAGACCAGGTAGACTAGTGTATAGCTTTCTGATTGTATTTCATTCTCCAGAGAAATCTATTAAAAGTAGTTTTAATCTTGCTGATTATAGTTTTAGGAATTTCACAACATTGCAACCAATGCTAAGTAATAGGGTAGAGGACATTTTTTATAAGGGATAACCTGCCACCATAGGAGAGTAATTTACTATCCCACTCAGTGATTCTGTCATTGATATTGTTTAGAATAAGATTGAAGACTTTAGCTTTGTTGTTATTTGAGACAGTAATTTCCAAGTGTGAGATAGGCAGATAGTCAACTTCAAATCCAGTTTGTAACATGAGACTTTGAATTCTTGAAGAGTGGGACTTAGATGAAATGATTAGCTTCATTTTACTTTTGTTTATGGCTTGACCTGAATTTTTTTGATACAAATCTAGAAAATAGCTTAGCTTATCAATAGAGTTAGATAAACTATTTGTTAACACTAAAATGCCATCAGAAAATATGATACAAGGAATAATGCATTTAGTTCTAGAGGTATAACACATTTTAGGGTGGTTACTAAAATGAATGTTCAGTCCTCTGCGACGAAATTCTTCACCAAGGATAAAGAGGCTAGGAGAGATATGATCTTCCTGCCTTAATCCTCTTTTAATGTGAAAATAGTCAAATGTTTCAACATTAATGAGCAAAGAAATATGAACATTAGAAATCATCTTTCTAATAAGTCTAACAAACTTATGGTTAAAGCCAAATGGATGAAATTTTTTAATAGTGAAAGAGTGAGAGATTCTGCCAAAAGCTTTCGACATATCTAATTGAATCATAGTATTACCAGTTTTAGGCTTTTTTTTATATCATAGAGCAATTCTTTGGCTAGCAAAATATTATCATGAATGAGTCTGCCCTTCACAAAAGCAGACTGAGCAGAAGACACAACCGTAGGAAAAACATTAGCAAGCCTTTTTTTTTGAAGGGAAGAGAAAATTATGTTGACAAGAGTGCATAACCCAATAGGTCTGTAGCTATTCAACCAAGTAGGGTTGATGATCTTAGGGACAAGGCAAATACCAGTGGAAAATAACCCTGTTGGGATAGAGCCACCCTGAAGATAAGAATTGAATGCATTGCACAAATCACATTTAATAATACACCATCAAATTTTAAAGAAGTAGAGATTGAAACCATCCATACCCGGTGCACTATCACTTTTCATGTTACAGATTATACTCCAAATCTCCTCTTCAGTAGTTCTAGCAAACAACTTTTCATTGTCAACAGCAGTAACAATAGAGGGGATACAATCAAAATTCTTGTTATTCAGCATATCATTCTCATCTTCTTTGTTTTTATAGGGGTCAGACATGAGGATATTCTTGAAGAAATCAGCAGCAGACTTCCCAATCTCCTCCTTTTTCGGAATCCAGGTATCACCTTCTTTTACACTCTTGATTTCATTTTCCTTCTTTTCTTAGCCACATAACTATAGAAGAGCTTAAAACTACCATCTCCTTCATGTAACCAGCTATTAAAACACTTTTGTCTCTAGAAAGAATCTTCATTCCTTAGGGATTTTAAGTGAAGACTGTTGGCCATAGCTAAATTAGCAAGATATTGTTGATCATTAGCAGTATAGTGAAGGATCTCCATCTTTCTGACATAGTTTTCAGTTTCTTTTACACTATAAAAAACATTTCCAATTTTTTCTTTGTTCCAAGCCTTTAAATTTTTTTTAAGTCTTCTTAATTTGTACCAAAAAAATGTTGCTAGGATGGCCAAAGATTGGCTGCTTCCAATCCTGCTTAACAACACTAAGGAAAGAGTCATCATTGGAGAAAATGTTTAAAAACTTAAAATTCTTTTTTTTAAAAATTAAATCATTATTTTCATTAGAGTTATCAGAAATAAGCAAAGGAGCATGGTCAGAACATGTTCTGACCATGTGAAAAACCTGGGTTTCTTTAAAAGTGAGCATCCACTTATCATTGACAAGAGCTCGATCTAGCCTTCACCATTTGTTGCTTCTTGACCAAGTAAATTTCAAACCACTATAACCAGCATCATTGAGACTACAGGACCTTATAGTAGCATTAAAATTATCCATGCTGGTCTGACAGTTAGATATACAACCCAGCTGCTCATCATGAGAAGAAATAATGTTAAAATCACCAACACACATCCAAGCCTTTTCATTAACAATAACATCCATAAGGCTCTCCCAAAGATCCATTCTCTGAACACAGTTACACTTAGCATGGACATAAGTGAGGTAAATTATTTCATTAACACCAGGGTAGTCAATCTCCATATGAACACATTGCTCCACATTTAGAACAATGTTAATATTAACATCATCCATCTAGAAAATCCATACATTGTTAGAAATATTAGCAAAACATTCACTAAAACCAAGAGTATCAGGAACCTCTTTAATTTTATCATACTTAGACATAGGCTCCTGAATATCAAGTACCTTAATACATGCAATCCTAATCATAGATTTAAGTCTTCTCAAGGTAGACTTGTTATTCACACCCCTTGCATTCCAACTAATAGCTCTGATCATTATCAGAATAAGATTTGTAGAATCTGTCTCTTCAATTAAGAGACTTGATAGACAGTTTACCAGTTGATCTTCTTCTTTTTGCAGTTTTCAATTTAGAGGATATGATTTCATTGGAGCTTTGTTGTGGAGAGAACATTAGAGAAGGGGATCAACTACCAATATTAGGATCAGGAGAATGTTTCTTAAGATGTTCATCATCTATCTTTTCTATAGCCTTTATAATTTCCTTACTGCTTTCTGTTGAATGTAACTGATTAGTATTGCTTTCAACTTGATGTTGTACAGAATTGTTCAATTGAACTTGTTTAATCTTAATCTGAACATCTTGATTCATTTCATTACTACTTTCATCATTTCCATCAAATTTTTCCTTTTGAGTGATGATCGATTTAAGATTTCTCCTATAAACTTTAAAGACTTGAGTATTTCTTGAACCAATTGCATCTACAGATTGCCTTTCTTTATCTTCTTTGTCTTCTTTGACTTCTTCAAATTTACCGGTTTCTTCCATTACAACAATTTCTTCAATTTTCTTAAGAGATTTTTTACATTCCGATGACTTATGCCCAATATGATAACAACAGTTACAATATGATGGAACGTTTTTATAACTGATCGAAATCTAATAACCATCATTGTTCCCAAAACCGATCCACAATTTTCTGAGATATTTATCTTTATTTGTGCATAGCAAGCGTTGGTATGGGCGCGATTTTTTTGAGGAACAACAACTCTATACGTTGGTCCTATAGCAACAACAATATCATTCACCAGACCGATATCATACAAACATTCCGGCAAGTTTTCAAAGCGAACCCAGACTAAAACAGTAGGATTTTCATACTTCTTATTGAAATCTTGATTCCATCTTAAAATTCTCATAACAAAATCGTCAAATCTCTATACATTTCTTGACCAAAGTTTAGCAACATCTTCCTTTAACTCAAATTCGAAGAAAATATTATGGGAGTCCCAGACTTCGTAGTTGAAGACTCCTCTAAATTTTAAAGTAGATAAGAAATTGTCAGGTCTCAATTTTTTGGGTACTCTATTGCTGAATTTTCCTATCAGAGTCGTTCTTTCTTTTTTTATCAGATTTTCTTTAACCTCCTTTCTATATTGGACAGAGTAGTGATGCTCTATTTTTTTGATGAATTACGGATTTAATGAAGCATATCATTCCTCGTTCTTAAATAAATCAAGATAATTCTTTCTTGTTTGTTATTGAGGATTAATCGTATCATTAGCATGAAGAACATGGAATTCTTCCATGGATTAGACTTCGATGATGGGGTTAATCATCACAAGGAAGGAAGGCTGGGTGAGTTCTTGAAGGAAGGCTCGGTGAGTTCTTGAAGAAACGCCATTATTAATTATTCACCTACAATGTCCCATTTCAGAAACATCCCTTCTATTTGATATAAAGTCTACAATCAAAATTCCCATCTCCAAGTACAAATCTAAAGCCCCACCAGAAAAAAGGAGAAAGTGACTCGATCTAGAAAATCGAATAAAGGAAAAGGATTGAGCGCGTAAGAGAGTTGTTTTCTCGAGTACTTGCACAACTACATAACTAGCGTTGAAGACGTTGCTCCTGATGGAGATTGTGGATTTAGGGTCGTAGCTTTGACGATTAAAGATAATGTCGATTCATGGGATGAAGTGAGACAGGATATCATGTACAAACTTTCGAGTCAACGTGATCTTTGGGAGATGGTTTTTGATGGTGCCCAACGTGTTGATAACCTATTGCGAAGATTGGATTATTTCAAAATGTACGAGAGCGGTTGTAGGCACTGGATGATATTACCTGACTTGGGGTTGGTGATAGCCACTCGGTATCAATGTATAGTATACCATGTATCTCTGTAACTATCATACACGTATCTTCCTTTGCGTGGTGTGCCTCCAAGATCGTGTCCTATTGTAGAAGTTGGAATCAGCTTCGTGCACGGTAATCTTTTTCTGAAAGTAAGTAAACAAATATATTATGTTTATACTTCATTGTTATTTTATCATTAATTCTGCTAGGTATTTAATTCTTCCATATTATGGAAATTTGCAAATTGTCATAGATGGACCGTTGCCGGATATATACCCATGCTGGTTTGCGTTTCGCACTAGCAATGACGTTTCAAATTGGGCCATACCACTAGGCGATCGTCTCAACAAATATCGCCAAATTAAGCCAGCACAACTACCAACATTGCACGATGTGGATGATCAGTTCTATGATTTTTCCGAGGATGCATAATACGATGTAATAGTTTTATTATTTTGTGTTGTTTGTTTTCTTGTTTAATCATTTTCAAACACATTTCGCTACCTTTGAATTTATTGTTTTGGTTTGTATTAATTAAGACTTTTATTTATGTTTGATCTAAGTTATGCTTAAAAGTCTGATTTCAAAATTTGGTGCAAAATGGTTGAAAACAAATAAACCACATTGCATCTAATAATAATAACCTTAACAAATAAATTAAAACTAAGAAACTTACGTCATCTCTGAACACGCTATAAGTCTCATGCTCTTTGTAGGAGTGGAAGGTCGAATATAGGTCGATGACATGTCTGTTATATCTACGGAAGCGTTGGTCCGTAGTACGACTACGACGAACATGAGTGACTTGTAAGTCCCCTCTAGCACACTGACGGATGCTCCGAGATGTCTCGCCTACTACCATATCCTCGACATTATCAGCTGTATCAACCGTATCTCGCTCCATAGTGGGAAAACGGGGGCGTGGAGGCATCCTACAATCACGCAAGCCAAAAAATATAATCAATATCTTTTGTCAAACATGCATAATTTACTTAAACGGAATTAAAATGAATAAAAAAAATTATGAAATCGTCGATGTAGGATAAAAAACTTTATCGTAACACGTGACACAGTTCAACGAAATCAAAATCGGGAAAAAGGTGGAGTTACAGATCCACATACTCGATTGCATGGATTGGGGAAATCCACAATGCGTGGATTTGGTAATCCTCGCATGATTTGGTGCAAGAAAATACCGGATACACGCATGTTCTTGCGTGCATCCGGTATTTCCAAGAACGAAAACGTGCGATGAAATACCAAACCCAGAATTTAAGCCCCAATTTCCTAAATCTACCATAAACTACCCCAAATCAGTAAAAATCACCCCAAAGCGAACCTACCCTCCTAACTAAACACATACATGCATTGAAACATCTAGAAAACAACTACAACTACATGAAAATCCGATTTTCCCCGAAACCTAAACTCTAAATATCTCTAAAACAAACCATGGAAATTTAAAAAAAATTACACCAACATGTAGAGAATGCTTACCTTAAAAAGTCTTGGGTGTTGGATTTGAAAAACCCGTCGCTTACAAAATCGAAGGTTTAGAAAGGTTTAGGGTTTGAAGGAAGAGAACAAAGTGAAAATTGAGATTTTTTCTAATTATATGAGTGCAGATTTTGTAATTAATGGAGTCGCATTATAGCCAAGCCGGATCTCAGTTTAACCGGGTCTCATTATAGAAAAAACGTATCTTGAATTAGCCTAGCCCATATATATATATTGTTGGAAGACTTTTATGAGTGGTTTTTGATAATCTATGTGTCGCATGAAGCCCCGGTAAAAAATAATAATTATAAATATGTGTTTGTTTAGAGAAGTAACTCTTTCTATCTAACAAAGTGCATGGAGCAGAAGGTAGATTTACTTCCGATCGCTCAACCATGGTGTTTACCGTACATGAGCTGATGGAAACGTAAGTTTGTCTGATCTATGAAATTTGTTGGTGCGAATTTTCCATTTTACTAACAATTTTGTTTTCAATAGAATTCGCGTCTGCTTGAAAATCATACTGACTTCAAATTCGATGTTTTAGTTTTTAATTTTGTTTATATAGTGTCTGGAGAATCAGTTACAAAACTCGTTTTAATCGATGAACTCACACACTTTTGAAAGTGTTTTGTTTAGCTAAATTCCTTTAGGATCGATAAGAAATGTTGAAATGGTTATATCTGATGTTATTTATACTGATTTATGTATTAGATATTTTCATTTGTACGAAGAACAAAGTGAAGCCGAATTTAGTAGTCATATATAGTTTTTGTCAGGTTTTTATCAAGTATTAAATCTAGTTACTGAAATGTAGTTATTCTGTAGGCCAACGAACAAAGATCGAAGGGTTTGAAATGCATCTTTGTGATGCGGCTGTACATGCTTCAGAAATGTGATTTTGAACCCTTACATACACGGTGAATCATCTTGTGATATTGGCGGAACACATGCTTTGTCACTCATGTTTTAATGAAAAGATCTGATACGTCTATATTCAAGACATATTGTTTGACAAAGCCTTCTTGTGGTATAGTGGCTTCAAATCTAATTTATTATTATAAACCGGTTTACTTGATTTATTTGTTGGGATTGTTATAATAACTTCTTACTTAAAGTTTTTACTAATTACCAAATTTTTCACCCGCAAGGATCTTTCTCAAAAGGGACTAAACTGCCAAGTTTTGAATAAAAATTCTAGGCATTCCAGTAAGCTGAACATGTATGGAGACTTAACCGATTTTCTTATTAGTGTATATGAGCCCATTAGGCTCATTGTCTAGTAAGTCTATTTATTCCCTATAAATAGACTACTAGGACTATATAAAACACAATCTGAAATCTGTAACCCTTTTCTATCAGAGTGAAACACTTTCCTCTGTCTGCGTCCGTGGACGTAGACAATTGTCGAACCACGTTAAATCTTTGGGAGATGGTTTTTGATGGTGCACAACGTGTTGGTAACCTATTGCGGAGATTGGATTATTTCAAAATGTACGAGAGCGGTTGTAGGCACTGGATGATATTACCTGACTTGGGGTTGATGATAGCCACTCGGTATCAATGTATAGTATACCATGTATCTCTCCAACTATCATACACGATCTTCCTTTGCGTGGTGTGTCTCCAAGATCGTGTCCTATTGTAGAAATTGGAATCAGTTTCGTGCACGGTAATCATTTTGTGAAAGTAAGTAAACAAATATATTATGTTTATACTTCATTGTTATTTTATCATTAATTCTGCTAGGTATTTAATTCTTCCATATTATGGAAATTTACAGATTGTCATAGATGGACCGTTGCCGGATATATACCCATGCTGGTTTGCGTTCCGCACTAGCGATGACGTTTCAAATTGGGCCATACCACTAGGCGAACGTCTCAACAAATATCGCCAAATTAAGCCAGCACAACTACCAACATTGCACGATGTGGATGATCAGTTCTATGATTTGTCCGGGGATATATAATACGATGTAATAGTTTTATTATTTTGTGTTGTTTGTTTTCTTGTTTAATCATTTCCAAACACATTTCGCTACCTTCGAATTTATTGTTTTGGTTTGTATTAATTAAGACTTTTATTTATGTTTGATCTAAGTTATGCTTAAAAGTTTGATTTCAAAATTTGGTACAAAATGGTTGAAAACAAATAAACCACATTGCATCTAATAATAATAACCTTAACAAATAAATTAAAACTAAGAAACTTACATCATCTCTGAAGACGCTATAAGTCTCATGCTCTTTGTAGGAGTGGAAGGTCGAATATAGGTCGATGACATGTCTATTATATCTACAGAAGCGTTGGTCCGTAATACGACGACGACGAACAGGGGTGACTTGTAAGTCCCCTCTAGCACGGAGACGGATGCTCCGAGATGTCTCGACTACTACCATATCCTCGGCATTATCAGCTGTATCAACCGTATCTCGCTCCATAGTGGGAAAACGGGGGCGTGGAGGCATCCTACAATCCCGTAAGCCAAACAATATAATCAATATCTTTTGTCAAACATGCATAATTTACTTAAACAGAATTAAAATGAATAAAAAAATTGTGAAATCGTCGATGTAGGATAAAAAACTTTATCGTAACACGTGACACAGTTCAACGAAATCAACATCGGGAAAAAAAGGTGGAGTTACAGATCCACGCACTCGATTGCATGGATTGGGGAAATCCACAATGCGTGGATTTGGTAATCCTCGCATGATTTGGTGCGAGAAAATACCGGATGCACGCATGTTCTTGCGTGCATCCGGTATTTCCAAGAACGAAACCGTGCGATGAAATACCAAACCTAGAATTTAAGCCCCAATTTCCTAAATCTACTCTAAACTACCCCAAATTAGTAAAAATCACCCCAAATCGAACCTACCCTCCTAACTAAACACATACATGGATTGCAACATCTAGAAAATAACTACAACTACATGAAAATCCGATTTTCCCCGAAACCTAAACTCTAAATATCTCTAAAACAAACCATGAAAATTTAAAAAAAAATTACACCAACATGTAGAGAATGCTTACCTTAACAAGTCTTGGGTGTTGGATTTGAAAAAACTTCGCTTACAAAATCGAAGGTTTAGAAAGGTTTAGGGTTTGAAAGAAGAGAATAAAGTGAAAATTGAGATTTTTTCTATTTATATGAGTGAAGATTTTGTAATTAATGGGGGTCTCATTATAGCCAAGCCGGATCTCAGTTTAAACGGGTCTTATTATAGAAAAAACGCATCTTGAATTAGGCTAGCCTATATATATATTGTTGGAAGACTTTTATGAGTGGTTTTTGATAATTTATGTGTCGCATGAGGCCCCGGTGAAAAAAAAAATCATAAATATGTGTTTGTTTAGAGAGGTAACTTTTTCTGTCTAACAAAGTGCATGCAGCAGAAAGTAGATTTACTTCCGATCGCTCAACCATGGTGTTTACCGTACATGAGCTGATTGAAACGTAAGTTTGTCTATCTATGAAATTTGTTGGTGCGAATTTTCCATTTTACTAAAAATTTTATTTTCAATAGAATTCGGATATGCTTGAAAATCATACCGACTTCAAATTCGATGTTTTAGTTTTTATTTTTGTTTATATAGTTTCCGGAGAATCAGTTGCAAAACTCGTTCTAATCGATGAACTCACACTTTTAAAAGTGTTCTGTTTGGCTAAATTCCTTTAGGATCGATAAGAAATGTTGAAATGGTTATATCTCATGTTATTTATACTGATTTATGTATTAGATATTTTTATTTGTACGAAGAACAAAGTGAAGCCCAATTTAGTAGTCATATATAGTTTTTGTTAGATTTTTATCAAGTATTAAACATTCTGATTGATTATTTGGATTTAGACTAGTTACTGAAATGTAGTTTTATTGTTGGCCAACGAACAAAGATCGAAGGGTTTGAAATACATTTTTGTGATACGGCTGTACAAGCTTCAGAAATGTGATTTTGAACCCTTACATACACGGTGAATCATCTTGTGATATTGGCGGAACACATGCTTTGTCACTCATGTTTGTGTGAATGAAAATATCTGATACGTCAATATTCAAGACATATCGTTTGACAAAGCCTTCTTGCGGTATAGTGGCTTCAAATCTAATTTATTATTATAAACCGGGTTACTGGATTTATTTGTTGGGATTGTTATAATAATTTCTTACTTAAAGTTTTTACTAATTACCGAATTTTTCACCCGCATGGATCTTTCTCAAAAAGGACTAAACTGCCAAGTTTTGAATATAAATTCTAGGCATTTTAATAAGCTGAACATGTATGGAGACTTAACGTATTTTCTTATTAGTGTATATGAGCTCATTAGGCCCATTGTCTAGTAAGTCTATTTATTCCCTATAAATAGACTACTAAGTCTATATAAAACACAATCTGAATCTCTAACCCTTTTCTATCAGAGTGAAACACTTTTCTCTGGCTGCGTCCGTGGACGTAAAAAATCGCCGAACCACATTAAATCATGTGTTATATCTTTACCATTCTTTGTTTCATTTATGTTCTGTGCTTGAGCCATTTTGTGATAAATTGAATAGTATTATTCTAATAACAAAATTGGTATCAAAGCCAAGTGGTGAAATTAGGGATTTTGCAATTGGGGTTTCACAATGGGGTCTACAGCAACAAAATACATGATTAAAAAATTTGATGGGGGATCCAGCTTTGTATTGCAGAAGATTAAACTGAAATCTTCATTGGTACTGCAAGGGCTACAAAAAGCTGTGGAGAAGAAGTTACCAGAAGAGATGAAAGAAGAGGAGAAGCAAGATCTTCAAGAAAGATCTTTGTCCTGGATTTTAATGAGTGTGAAAGACAATGTGCTTCGCGAGATTAGTGGTGAGTAGACTGTTGCCTGCACATGGAAGAAGCTAGGAGATATTTACTCAAAGAAATCATTAGTAAACCGATTATACTTGAAGAAGGGTTTGTACGATTTCAGATTGAAAGAAGGTATGTCCATAACTGAGCACTTAGATAATTTTAAATCAATTATAATGGATGTGGAGAACATAGATATCAATATCGACGATGGAGATCAAGCTTTATTTGTATTGGGATCGTTACCAGCTCCCTATGAGAACCTCGTAGATACCATTATATATAGTAAGGATAAGTATCGCTAGCATATGCCAACGGGGCACTGAAATAAAACGAGATGAGACAGTTGCAGCCAGAAAAATCAAGCTGAAGGGAAATGTCTTATGACTAAGGGATGATCTAGAAGCAAAGCGAGTTCTTTAAGAAGGAAGAACTAGAGGTCCAAGTAAAGGTAGAGCACTCAAACTGTTATAAATGAGGTGAGCAGAGTCATTATAGGAGAGATTGTCTGAAACTGAATGGTAAGAAGGGAAATCAAAAGGATCATGCAGCAAACATTGTTGAAGGTGTGAACGATTATGACGGTAGTGAAAACAGTGGTAGAGGAGATGTATGATCCGTGAGTTTATAAATTAGGAAAAACTCTTGGGTACTCGGTACTGGCACTATATATCACATGTATCAGTTCAAGTAGTGGTTCAGTACTGACAAGCCAATGTACGGAACTGTCTGTTTAGGGAACAATCATTTGTTGACTGTTGGTGGTATTGGTAACGTTAAAATCAGAATGTTTGACGGGGTTGTTAGAATCATGGCGTGCTGGCATGTTCCTGGGTTGAAGAGAAACCGGATTTCTCTTGGGATTCTAGACTCTTGGGGTTACAAGTACCGTGCAGAAGACAGGGTAAACAAAGTGACAAAATGCTCAATGGTATGCATGCAAGACAATTTACAGAAGGGTCTTTATATTCTCCAGGGGAGTCTTGTTATGGGCGATGCTGCAGTAGCATCATCAGGGAGCAATAGCCAAAGTAGGCAGGATCAAAATAAGTTGAGGCATTGACGTATTGGTCACATGACTGACAGATGATTAGCTGTTTTGGGAAATAAATATTTGTTGAAAGGGTAAAAGCAGAATCATTTGGTTTTTATGAGCATTGTGTGTTTGGTAAACAAACTAGAGTCAAATTCAGCAAAACGGCTATAAGAAAGATTAAAGGGATAGTGGACTACATTCACACAGATCTTTGGGGTCCAAACAGAATTCCATCGAAGAGCGGAGTCAGATACTACAAGATTTTGATTGATGATGATTCAAGGATTGAGTGGGTTTACTTTCTAAAAAAGTAAAGATGAGGCATATTCAACCTTTGTCAAATAGAAGATGATGATTGAGAATCAAACATGAAGAAAAATCAAACGTCAATATTGCAATCGTGAGTTCAACAGGTTTTGCGAAGCTGAGGGAATAGTGCGTCATCGCACCTGTTCTAGAATACCACAACAGAATAAAGTCACAAAAAGAATGAACCGAACGCTTTGTGACAAGACATAAAGTATGCTCTCGCATTTCGGCGTGGGAAATGATTTTTGGGCTGAAGCTATTAATATAACGTGTTACTTGGTGAATCGATCTCCATCAACGACTATTGATTGTAAAACTCCTTTTGAGATTTGGTTTGGATCGTCGATTGATTATGAACATTTGATGATGTTTGGTTATCATGCATATGCTCATGTGAGAGATGGTAAGCTTGAGCCGAGGGCAAAGAGGTGCATATTTATAGGATATGCTAGTGGAGTGAAGGGTATAGGTTATGGTGTACCACTCCAAAGTCTCTAGGTTTTATCATCAGGAGGGACGTTACTTTTAATGAGTTTTCTTCGATGGACAGTTAACATGAAGTAAGAGAAATGGTCGAATCATGATGGGTTGTGAGTAAAGAAGTGCAGCTTGAAGTAGAATCAGTTCCTAGCAGGTCCAATAATTCAAGTGGTTCTGAGGTGAATCCAGAATCAGGAGGTGAAGCATCAACATCGGATGATAGTGATGATAATGCGCCAGAACCAGAACAACAACCTTATAGCATAGCATTGGGCAGAGAAAGAAGAGAAATTAGACTTCCAAAAAGCTATGTGAATCTAGTTGCATATGCTCTGTCAGTTGCAGAAGAATTTGAGATGCAGGAACGTCGTAGCTACATAGAAGCTATAGTGAGTTCAGAGGCAGATCGATGGATTAGTGCTATGGGGGAAGGTATTGAATATCTTCATAAGAATCAAACATGGAAGCTTGTTGACTTGCCGAAAGGACATAAGATAGTAGGCAGTAAATGATTGTTCAAGAAAAAGAAGGTAATCCAGGGGTTGAGGTATCTCGATTCAAGGCAATAGTGGTCACTGAGGGTTTTAGTTAAAGGAAAAGAATCGACTTCAATGAAGTTTTTCTCCAGTGGTGAAGCATAGTTCGATTCGAGTTTTGTTAGCCATAGCAGTTTTCCAAGATTTAGAGTTGGGCAGTTGGATGTGAAAATTGCGTTTCTACATGGTGAATTGGAGGAGCAAATCTACATGAGACAACCATAGGGATTTATCGAACCTAATATGGAGGACAAAGTTTATCTACTAAAATAGTTATTGTATGGTTTGAAACAATCACCTAGGCAATGGTACAAACATTTTGATACATTCATGGTGTCAAGAGGGTTCACAAGGAGTCCATATAATAGTTATGTTTATCATCAAAAGATGTCAGATGATTCTTATGTTTACTTGTTGTTGTATGTGGATGATATGCTTATTTCTGCTTGTAGTATGTCACACATTGTTCAGATAAAGAAGTAGCTTAGTGCCGATTTTGAGATGAAGGATCTGGGTAGAGCAAAGAAAATTCTTGGTATGGAGATTATCAGGAACATAAGTGTAGGATCATTACACTTTTCTCAACGAAGCTATATTGCGAAAGTGTTACAACGATTCAACATGTTTGATGCTAAGACAATTAAAATTCCGTTCGCTACTCATTTAAAGTTATCTGCAGTAGGAGTGGCCAAGGACGATGCTGAGTTGGAACAAATGTCTAAGGTTCCATATGTAAGTGCAGTTGGTAGTATCATGTATGCTATGGTATGCACATGTTCTGATATTTCACATGCAGTTAGTGTAGTTAGCAGGTACATGGGATGTCTTGGGAAAGAAAACTGGCAGCAAGTGAAATGGATACTTTGGTATCTTAAGAATACTGTGAACGTTGGCTTAACTTTTAATAAGACCGATATTGGTGAAATGCTGAATGATGTTGCAGGATCATTGGTTGGTTTTGTTGATTCTGATTTTGCAGGTGATATGGATAAAAGGAGATCTCTGACAGGATATGTATTTACTCTAGCTGGGAGTGCGATCCGGTAAGAAAGCACATGTGCAAGCTACTGTAGCTTTGTGTACAACAGAGACAGAGTACATGGCGGTAACATAAGCATTAAAGAGAAAATACGGTTGCAAGGTTTGGTGGATCATTTGCGCTTGAATAAGACTACTACAAAAGTGTTTTGTGATAGTCAATGCGCCATACACCTTACAGGGAAGCAGATGTACCATGAGTGTACAAAACACTTAGATGTCAGGTATCATTTAATTCGTGATATAATATCAAAGGGAATTGTTGATGTGAAGAAAGTGTCTACACACGATAATCCAGCAGATATAATGACCAAGGCATTATCAGTTCGAAAGTTTAAGGAGTGCCTAAACTGGATTGGTGTTCGCAGTATAGAGTGAATGCCTTACGGGCATTTGGTGAGTCAGAAGAAGAGAAGTTTCTTTGTTGATAGTGAATAAAGGATATTCGCCTCAAGGGGAAGATTTGTTGTGAATGAGTCGAATAATGCCTTGACAGTGTACTGTGCTCGGCAGTACAGGTTTGTGTCATTGACAGTAAGTTGTAATGTAATGGATGGTTTTCTTATTAGTGTATATGAGCCCATTAGGTCCATTGTATAGTAAGTCTATTTATTCCGTATAAATAGACTACTATGACTACACAAAACACAATCTGAAATCTATAACCCTTTTCTATCATAGTGAAACACTTTTCTATCTTAACATTTTTTGTTTTTTTTATATAAATCTCAAAACCCATATATTTAATTCACAACACTTAGTTCATTCATAATATATATTGATGCATCATATAGTGTATATATCTATTATTAGCCTCATAAAATAAAATACAAAACATTAGCCAAACGACTTTTCTCCCTCACAATATATTTAAAGGATATCTAGTCCAAACTAAATGATCAACATTTGGTTACTTTTTTTATTAAACCAACATTTACCATTTTTTTAAAAACACTCATATTTGTAATTGAGATGCAACATTTAAATTAATATATATATATATAGCAAAACTATTTGATTGAAATAAAAATATTTAAATAGGAGCCCATATTGATTTGTACTTGAGAATATTAGATAAAAGTCTAAGACCTAAAAGCGAAACAAAAATGAGTTTTAATTTTGGCAGAAACCAATTTTTGTTTTAATTCTTAGCCCGTGCCTAAATCAACTTTTTAATCTTCAGTTCTTTGAAAGTTGACCTTGGAAAAGTATTGTAGATGACTGAGAAACACCATTAGATACTTATATTAAGTACTGCTTCATACAATATAAATTCTCTCGATATTTTCTGAGAGAGAATTCATTTTTCAGGAAACCCAGAGTTGCAAACAATTCGCATCTTATCATGAGAATCGTTTAGAAATCCTGAGAGTTGCAAGCAATTCACATCTTATCATGAGAATCGTTCATAAATTGCAAGCAATTCACATTTTATCATGAGAATCGTTCAGAAATTGCAAGCAATTCGTAACTTATCATGAGAATCGTTCAGAAATTGCAAGCTATTCGCATCTTATCATGAGAATCGTTCAGAAATTGCAAGCAATTCGCATCTTATCATGAGAATCGTTCAGAAATTGCAATCAATTCGCATCTTATCATGAGAATCATTCAGAAATTGCAAGCAATTCGCATCTTATCATGAGAACCGTTCAGAAATCCTGAGAGTTTGCAAGCAATTCGCATCCTGAGAATTTTGCAAGCAATTCGCATCTTGAGAATTGTACCAGTTTTTTTTTCGCATCCTGAGAATTTGCAAGCAATTCGCATCTTGAGAATTGTACCAGTTTTTTTTAGTGCGCGCCTATATTTGGTCGGGGGTATTTTTGTCCAAATTTCAGTTCGAGGTACCAAGTGACACTATCCAAAAAACGGGTACCGCCGGGTAATAACATAGTTGAAAAGGTATTTACTAGTATTTTTCTCTAAAAAAAACTGGTACAATTCTCAAGATGCGAATTGCTTGCAAAATTCTCAGGATGCGAATTGCTTGTAAACTCTCAGGATTTCTGAACGATTCTCATGATAAGATGCGAATTGCTTGTAATTTCTGAACGATTCTCATGATAAGATGCGAATTGCTTGTAATTTCTGAACGATTCTCATGATAAGATGCGAATTGATTTCAATTTCTGAACGATTCTCATGATAAGATGCGAATAACTTGCAATTTCTTAACGATTCTCATGATAAGATGCGAATTGCTTGCAATTTCTGAACGATTCTCATGATAAGATGTGAATTGCTTGCAATTTATGAACGCTTCTCATGATAAGATGCGAATTGCTTGCAACTCTCAGGATTTCTAAACGATTCTCATGATAAGATGCGAATTGTTTGCAACTCTAGGTTTCCTGAACAATTCTCATGATATGATGCGAATTGTTACTGGTGAAATTTTATTTTTTAAAAAATAAAAAAATATCACCAATGGATCTAGTTTTGTTCATTTTTAAAAAACAAAAGTGATGGTACTTTCATTTATTTTTTTCGAGCTCCGGTTCGAAAGATACAGATCTTTTAAAAATAAAATAAAAAGAAAAAGTAGGAAAGAGAAGGAAAGAGAAATTTTGGTTACGCGGCTGTTCATGAATGGTGAGGGTAGTTAGGGTATTAAAATAAAGTTAGGTACTATGTGATAATTAGGTAGTTGAGTTGGGTATTAAGTGACAATTGATCAAACCTTGGGTAGTAAGTGACAATAAAATAGTTGAGTGGGTACCTTAGGTACAATTTCCCTTTTTTTTAGCGCGCGCCTATATTTGGTCGGAGGTATTTTTGTCCAAATTTCAGTTCGAGGTACCAAGTGACACTATCCAAAAAACGGGTATATTAAAATTTTGAACAAGACGTAAAATTCACAATCATAATAATTTAAATCTGTATAATAATATATATTGTAGACTAGTTATTTGAAAGTTTTATTTTCATTAATTAATTTATTTTTTTGTAGTTTTTTATTTGAGAAAAGTATTAGTAAATACCTTTTCAACTATGTTATTATTCGGCGGTACCCGTTTTTTGGATAGTGTCACTTGGTACCTCGAACTGAAATTTGGACAAAAATACCCCAACCCGAATATAGGCGCGCGCTAAAAAAAAGGGAAATTGTACCTAAGGTACCCACTCAACTATTTTATTGTCACTTACTACCCAAGGTTTGATCAATTGTCACTTAATACCCAACTCAACTACCTAATTATCACATAGTACCTAACTTTATTTTAATACCCTAACTACCCTCACCATTGATGAACAGCCGCGTAACCAAAATTTCTCTTTCCTTCTCTTTCCTACTTTTTCTTTTTATTTTATTTTTAAAAGATCTGCATCTTTCGAACCGGAGCTCGAAAAAAAATAAATGAAAGTACCATCACTTTTGTTTTTTAAAAATGAACAAAACTAGATCCATTGATGATATTTTTTGATTTTTTTTAAAAATAAAATTTCACCAGTAACAATTCGCATCATATCATGAGAATTGTTCAGGAAACCTAGAGTTGCAAATAATTCGCATCTTATCATGAGAATCGTTTAGAAATCCTGAGAGTTGCATGTGAATTTTACGTCTTGTTCAAAATTTTAATATTATAATAATGATTAAATTATTTTAGATGATATATTATAATCACGCGCTGCCAATATTAATTCTTTTATAAGTAAAATATAAAATTTAGTATTAATATTTAAACTAGAATAATTATTCTATTTAATTTTAAAAATAAAAATTATAATCACTACAAAAAGGACAACAAACAAAATCAATTTTTTCAAGTTTGAAAATTCAGTTAAAACTATCTATTTTTATTTTTGGTTCTTAAAAGAATTACATATATACATTACAATTCAAGCTAATTTGATTTATATTTTTTAATATATAATATCAAAATATATTTTAAAAAATAATCTATCAATAATCATCTAATATCAAATTTATTTACCAATAATCATCTAAAGTTAGATAAAATACAAATAAACAAGTGAAAAATGAATATTTACTGATAATCATCTCGTATTTTGAAATTATTCATAATTGTTTTCCTCTATAATTTTAATTAAAATATTATATCTTTCGAACCATAGCTCCAAAATAATCTAAAAGTATTATTAATTATTTTTTCAAGACGAGCAAAACTAAATTCATGAAAGATATTTAAAAAAAAATTGTATTGTGTTCCAAATGTGAAATTACATATATTTGGGGTGCAAAATTAGTTTGAAAAAAGTAATTGTGTTCAATTGCAGAAGTACATGTAATTTAGTTGTGAAAAAACAATTGTGTTCCAGTTGCATAATTATATATAATTTGGTTGTGAAAAAACAACACTTGTTTAGTTTCAGAAATATGTGTCAATATATTGCGAAAATAAGAAGAAAATGGTGTCGAAAATAAGACTTTGGTTGCTAAAATTTGATTGTGTGGAAAAAAACAAAATACAAACTTGTTTTGCAGAATATAAGTGTTAATTGAGTGTGAAACAACTAACATTTTTCTAGTTGCAAAAATATGTGTATTTTTATGTTAATTTTGTTTTTTTAAACAAAATTGGATTGTGTTCCATGTACGAAAATACATGTAATTGGGGGTGAGAAATTAGTTTAGAAAATATAAATTTGTTCCAGTTGCGGAATTATGTTTAATTTGGTTGCTAAAAAATCGATTGTATTCCAGTTGCATAATTACGTGTAATTTGGTTGCGAAAATAGGAAAAACAATTCTCTAAAAGTATCGTTTATGTATTCTTTTTTGTTCGTCTTTTAATATATGTGTGTATATATATTATATTTTTTTTAGTTAGTGAGTTGAAAGATATGGAGTTTATAAGGTTAAAAATAACCAATTACTGAAGGTTGTATGTATTCGTGTATTCAAAGATGTTGAAAAGTTTATGGTGCAAAATCCAAATAATTATCGGTAATTTAATATCTAGCGGATGATGGTTATCGGCAACTCATTTTTTTATTATTACCACTTAAAATTATATTAAATAATATTTCTATGTATTAATAAATTAATTTATATATATATATATATATATATATATATATCCAAAATCATCTTTTAAGTTCCTTAACATGTAAGAAATGCACCAAGAATTCACACATAGAGTTGGACAATCGTGGAATGTACTTATAAATGGTCCACATTTATATGTATTATGGAAAAAGCTTAAAAGACTTAAGTTTAATCTAAGACCTTGAATTTGGAAGTATTTGGTAATATTTTCAATGTTATAGCAAGAGTTGGAGAAAAAATTAAGTTTCTTACAAAAAACACAAGTTTAGAGGCTATGTTCAACATATCTAAAGCCAATGTTTTCATCTTACTGGGAGTAGAAAATCTGCATAAATTGGTTCAAGAATGGCTATAAAAACACAACTATATTTCATAATTTTGTTAAGAATATAAGTAAAAGAATCAGAAGGTATTTTGCATAAGGATTGCTGATTGAGGACCAAAACGTAGTAGGAAACCTAGTTGTTGAGTATTTTAAAGATCTTCTATCAATCCTTATTCGTGTCAAGGATTATGGAAATCTCTCTTAAATTATTCCTAAACGAATCACAGACTCAGAAAATCAATTTTTTTTGTTATTCTTAAAGTGGAAGAAATTCACAGCTCGATCAAAACACTCACTACTAATAGTGTTACCAGTATCGATCGGTTCAATGCAACTTTTTTATCAAACTTACTGGTCTATCATTCACAAAGATTTATGTGATGATGTGATTGACTATTTTTCTAGATTATATAGCCCAAATTGAATCTTTGTAACTATCATATGTCTTATTCCTAAAACTGAAAGTCCTAAATTATGGAAAGACTGTGGACCTATAAGCCTATGTTTTTCATTTAATAGAATATTGTTTAGAATATTGAATGCAAGACTCTCCAAAATACTACCTTAAATAATATCTAAGAAACAATGAGGCTTTGTTCATGGAAGAAATATCCATAAACATATACTCATTTCTTAAGAAATAATTCATGATATTAATAAGAAAAATAAAGGTGGCAATATCTGTCTAAAGAAAAACATGGGCAACACATTTGATAGGTTATCTCACAGCTTCCTTACAAATTACATGAAAGGTTTTGGTTTTCATAACAATTTTATACAACTTATAAAAAACAAAATTAATTATGTATTCTTCTTAATAATCATAAACGGAGAGCTTAAATGATACTTTAATGGTCTAAATGGTATTAGGCAAGGCGATCCCATATCTCATAGCATATTCAAAATAGCTAAAGAATACCTCAGTTAATGTATTAAAATGATGTCAACAACAACCATGAAATGAAATATAGACCTAGAAGTGTTTTGGATATACCTTATCTAGCATTTGTAGATGACTTTGTCATATTTGTAAATGGTTCTATCAATATCATCAACTAAATAAACACATTATTTCAGCTATATCAAGATTTATCTTGCCAAACTATAAACAAAGAAAAATCCACAGTCGATAACCCCTAGAAATCAAATGGAAACCACTGATGTTGTTCTTCATCTCGAAGAAAAAATTGATGAAATCTCTCACCAAAATCATGAATCAAATCACAATAAATCAACCTCACCACACAAGATTCATCAAGAGAAATAAAAATTCCTACAACTATTTCCACCAATTCAAGATCCAAAAAGGAAATAGATAACTAACGATCCCCTTCTATATTCCATAATCCGATGTTTGAAGCCGCTCCTACAACATCTCCAAAGTATTCACAGGAAAACATACGCGGAAACACTAAGTGATAACAAGAAATCGGCAGCGGAAATCCATGGAGTGACCAATAAATGATTTGTACATGCAAACGTAATCAGTGGAGTCCAGGAAGATTAAAAATACGTGAAATTTCAGGAATCAGATAAGTCAATCCTCTCTTCACTTAAAAAAAACCTGATTGTGAAATTTTCCTTTGGTAGTCATACTCTAGAAGATTTTAAAATCTTTCTTGCGTCATTTAGATTTATAGGAATTTATAGTTTATTCAACTGGGACTATAAACACTTCTTTGTTGAATTTGAAATGTTAGATGATGTCAAAATATTCTGGAAAAGTATTGTTAGAACACTAGGTTAATATTCTTTCAGGATACTTAAATGGTCTCCTAAATTTTATCCCAAATGAGAGTCGCCATTGACTCATGTTTGGGTATCTTTCCCGAAAATCCCTGAAATTATATACAATCCAGACTCAGTTAATTACATTGCCAAAGAAATTGGATTGCCTTTGGCAGCGTGGATTCTTTTAAAGAATCATGCAAGCTTTAACATGTGTAAATCTTGGGCAATAGTGGATACCTCAAGTCTCCTTCCTCAAAGAATTTGGATTAGCTTTAGGAAAAAAGATGGTTACTGGCAGGATATCACTTACAATGGCGTCCCCTCTTACTGTAAAAACTATAAACATATTGGCCATAGTGAGAAGTTATGTAAAATGGAAGAATTAAAACCAAAATAACCAAAGAAACTCAGCAAAACTGACATTAGTAAGCCTAATACTAAACCAAACGAAGTTTGGATTCCTAAAATTAAATAAGTCATTACTGAACCAAGTAAACCTAATCTTCCTGAACATGACAACTCTAATGGGAAATAAGATTTAGGTAGAAATAAGAACAATCTTAATAGGAAGAATCATAATGTCCAAAACATACCAAAAAATGATTCTCACTATAATAATAATCTCAACCATGAAACTATCATATCTAAATCTAAAATCCACACAGATAACACCCTTATTTTCAATCAAACTTCAACTTCACCTGATATTAATGAAACTGATGTGTTTGAAACAATTCAATCCATCAACTTAACTAATTCTCTTAACATATTTAATGAGGAAAATGTCTTTGAAAATGAATCTCCTTCGCCTAAAATCAGACAAACCCTTAGTTTACCTCAATCTCTTGTTACCAAGCAAACAGAGAAAAAAAACCTCACTAACAAAATCAAAAAAATCAATCAGACTTAAGATCGAAGGACTAAAAAATAGTCTAATAAACAAACCATTGAATATCTAAGGATCTAATAGATCCTCAAAAACTTCAAACGAATAACTATATCATTTCTGAACTGGAATGTAAGAGGTGTAAGGAATCGAGGTACTTTAAGAAGAATTAGAATTATTGTTAAACATTATTCAATAGGTATCATAGTTTTGCAAGAACCTATGATATCTATTCAAAAACTAGTAAAGACAACTAGAAAACTTGGATTTGAAACATCTTTTGGTAATACAAACAATAAAATATGGCTGTTATGGAGAAAACAATTCAATATTCAGATCTTAGAACACAATGACCAGCTAGTCAATACTATGGTTCGCCACTCTACTAACAACAAATAACTACTGGTTACCTTAGTGTATTCAAAATGTACCAGAGCCCAAAGATTGCCTCTTTGGAACCACTTAAGGAGACTTTTTTAAAACAATCGACCATGGCTTGCTCTTGGAGATTTTAATACAATCTCCAAAGCTAGTGAACAACTGAAATGCTTAACATTATCTATAAAAGGAATGGACGAATTCAACAATATGATATTAGACTGTAATCTTGATGATCCTGGATTTTCAGGATCAAACTTTACCTGGTCCAATAATCATAAGTGGAAACACTTGGATAACGCCTTACACAATGATTATTGGAGATAATATTTTGATATCACTAGGGTGAAACATCTGGCCATAATTGGCTCAAATCACTCACCTTTAGTGATATCAGTCTTATCAATTTCAGTTGAACTAAAATCTCCATTCAGATTTTAAAACATGTGGTTACAACATCAGGATTTTGTTAAAATTGTAGAAAACAACTGGTTTATCCCTATAGATAATTCATTCATTCATGTCTTCTGGTCTAAATTAAAGAGGCTTAAAAACCATCTTAAGATATGAAATAAAGATGTTTTCGGTAATATATTTGACTGTATTGAAAAAAAAATGTCAAAATAGCTGAGAGTTTACTTCAACAATCAAACACCTAGAGAACATAAACAATCTTTCCAAGTTAAAAGCCCAACACTTATCATTGCTTTCCAGAGAAGAAACTTTATGGCAGTAAAAAAGTTCTTCTCAATAGTTAAATGATGGAGATAATAACTCAAATCATTTCATAACTTTGTTAAGAAGAGAAGAAATAAGAATAGAATTAATGGAATATTAAATAATGACATATTAATAGAAGACCAAAACCTTATAGGATCAGATGCTGTTAATTTTTTCACTGAATTACTAAACAGTTAGAACATTGATTTAATACCAAATCTTATACCTGATCTAATCCTTAAGTTGATATCTGACCAAGAAAGCAGCCTAATTCTTGAATAGAAAAAACTCATTCTATAATTAAGAGCCTAAACATCTATAGTTACTCTGGAGTTGATGAATTCAACTCCAGATTTTATCAAGAATGTTGGTAAATTATTAAAGATGACTTACATAAGGCTATTGTTGCATACTTTAATAATTCTACATTTTCGATATGCATGTTTGCTACATCAATATGTTTAATTTCTAAGATTAGTTCACCTAAAACTTGGGCCGATTTAAGACCAATAAACGTGTGTTCAGTTTTTTATAGAATAATTTCAAAGTTAATTAACAACAGATTAACAGTAGTCTTACATAAAATTATATCTAATGAATAAGGAGCTTTTGTGACAAATAGGAACATACATGATAAAATATTAATTACACAAGAACTTGTGCATGATCTTAATAAAAAGACCATGAATAGTAATATAATTATTAATCTATACATGAAAAAGTCTTTTAACAAGTTAAACTTCAAATTTATATGTCAAGTAATGTAGGCTTTTGGATTCAACTCTCAAGTTATACACCTAATAAAAACAGGATTGCAAACATTTTTTACTCAGTTATAGGAATTGCCTATGGTTTTTTCAAATCTAGCAATGGTATTAGACAGGGGGATCCATTATCCCCCTCTCTTTTCATCATAGCAGAAGAGTTTCATAAAAGAGGAATAAACAAAATGTCAACTCAACTATCCCCACTCACCTATAGAACAAGAGGTTCACTCAACATCAACTGCTTAGCCTTTGCAGATGATGTTGTGCTGTTCTTAAATGGTTCTATCAATAACATTAGAAAAATTTGTTCATTCGTAGAAATCTATCAACAAATATATGGTCAACTAATAAACAAACTGAAAACCACATTTTTTATCTCCATCAACTGTACCTAGATCCCGTATTAGTTCTTTGGAAAACCTCTTAGGATTTAAACACAACTTTCTCCCCTTCAAATATTTAGGAATTCCTATCTTTTCATCTAATAATAATTGTTATTATATGAATTGATAAAAAAATCGGAACCAACATTAGTGACTGGAACTCTAAATCTTTGTCTTTTGGTGGAAGGCTGATTTTGATCAAATCAGTCCTTCTAGCATTCCCACTCTATTACATGCAAAGTATTCTCTTACCTAAAAATATTATAATCAAAATCAATAAACTTTTAAACAAATTCGTATAGAGATATAGTGAAACAAATAAAACCATCTTGTGGACTGACTGGACCAAAATTTGAAAACCATATTGTGAAAATGAATTAAATGTTAGAGACCTTAAAGATATACAAACAACATTTTCATATAAACTTTGGCTGAAATTTAGAGAGAACAAAACATTGTGGGAAACTTAATGCACTAAACTTATTATTCAAAAACTCACCCTCTCCAAGTTTCATTAAAGAAAATAGACTCTAAAGTTTGGAAGATAATATTTAAGATTAGAGACCAAGCTGAAAAAAACATTTACTAGATTTTTGGAAAAGGGAATGTGGGCTTTTACTTATACAAATGGAATCATTCTCTCTCTTAATATCATTATCACTTGAAGATAATAATTCTTGGTATAAGAAATCAAAAGTCTCTGATTACTGGTCTAATAATAGATGAGACATCCCTAAAATTAGTGCACATGTCATTTATCCAACAGATTTTAATAGGATCCTTAAAATTCCTATAATTTCTAATGTTGAAGATACTATCATCTGGAAACTTTCTCCAGATGGTAAATTTACCTTCAAGAATACCTAAAATGAAATCACACCTAAAGATGCTACCTCATAATATCAAACGCAAAATCTGGAATAACATTACTCCAAAGAAATGTTCAATCACTCTTTGGAGAATCTTAAATAATCTAATTTTAGTTGACTCGATACTTTAACGCAAAGGTTTTCAACTAGCATCCAAGTGTCGTGTAATGGGCATGATATTTCCCACGGTTATATGTAATTGGCATGATATTTCTCATGACAAACATGCTTAGAACTTTTGGTTCTGATACTATGTCAAGAATACATAAGTGTGAATACTAGTATGATATCGTATGAGAGGACCAAATGGCCCTCATGACGTTGCTTTTGGGTGTACTTCCAAAAGACCTCATACTTGTTGAAATATTTTATCCACTTATATATTGTATATTATTTTCAAGTGATCAAGTGAGGTATCGAGTTTATGCTCTAATAAAAATCACAACTAACGATACAATATCGATCATACCATGAAAAACATGAAAACAACGTTGATATTAAAAAAATTCGGATAATAAAAAAAATAAAAAAATACTCGACAAACATAGCCCAAAAAACACGGGTCTCTTGAATTTTCTAAATAATGAATTTTCCTATATGTTTTGCTCATGTCTAGTGACACTTATAATCAAAATCTTAATCATAAGTGTTAGAATATTCATTGTATTAAGTTTCCTTGTATAGACCTCTAAGTTCTCTATATATTGAGAGCTTTTCTATTGAGTGGACAGGGAGAGAATAATAATGTGCTTTAGGTTTGGACAGGGAGAGAATAATAATGTGCTTTAGGTTTGGTAAGAATGTTCTATATGGAAGATAAACAGAACATTTTCTAATAAAACACAAAACCCTAGCCGCCTCATGCGGCTACTTCTCTCTTTGTTTTTTAACATGGTATCAGAGCACGTGTGATTCTGGGAATTCTGAACATCCTCAACAAAGATGGCTGACAATGAAGTCGTGGTCAGTCAAATTCCTGATAAATTAACAATGCAGATTGCTGCCATTCTGAGAAATGGTCTCGGAACACAAAAACAAACAACTAACCCCAAGAATTTATCCCTAGGGATTAAACTTGGTGGTGACAACTATGCCCTATGGGCAAACCTGATGAAGAAAGCAATTGGGGGAAGGGGGAGAGGTTCTCACATTACAGGGGAGCCGACACCTCCATCCAAAACTGGCAACACATATATAAGGTGGGAACAAGATGATCAATGTGTTTTCACATGGATTATCTAGAATCTTGAATCCAGCTTGGTGAATAATGTCTCGCAATATCCCACTGCAAAAGCCCTCTGGGATGGGTTAGCCACCACATACGGTTCTGGTACAGATTCGTTACAGGTGTTTGACCTTCATAAGAGGGCTAATTCATTAAGGCAAGGGTCCGATACACTAGAAGACTTGTGGAACAAACTGCAGAACATCTGGATGTCTATAGATAGGTGAGATCCAAACAATATGAAAGACCCAGAATACATTAAGATCTACAATAAGAAGAATCAAGAACAAAGACTCTATCAATTGCTAATGGAGATTAATGACAAGCTGGAACCAGTCAAGAGAGATATCCTGAAAAAGGAACCTCTTCCTGCCGTGGAAACAGCATATGCTACAATACGAAGGGAAGTAGCCAGGCTTAATATACTAAAATCAAGTTATTCTGATAGTGAATCGATTGAAATTGGAATGGGTTTGGTTGCTAAAGATTCTGCACAGAGGTTTAAATTCCGATCCAAAGAGAAAGAAGATAAATCCAAGTTCTATTGCACTCATTGTGGGATGAAGAAACACACTAAAGAGATATGTTTCGAGCTGGTTGGCTATCCAGAATGGTGGGAGGACGGTCATAAGGAGAAAAATAACCAGCGTTTCAGATCTAATGTCAAACGGGCTTCGTCTACAAGTGGCGGTAAAGATCCGACTAAAAATGAGCAAGGAAGTGGCACTGGTTTTGGAGGAATTTCGGCGAACTCCTATGGAAAACTTGGAGGTAAATGGATTGAGAAATCAATGAATTGGATCTTTGATTGTGGGGCTACGGACACCATGTCTTATGATCCTAAAGACTTTGCTGACATGTCATCTCCAAAGAAGTCCCATATTGAGACTGCTAGTGGAGAAATTTGTGAAGTCAAAGGGGGAGGTTCAATTATTTTTTCGGAAAAAATAGAAATTAAAAAAACTGCCTCAACTCAACTGTGTGGTTCTTATGTATCCATTTTTTTTGCATTTTACAGGACATTCGTACGAAGGATATCATTGGGCGTGGTAATGAACAAGGAGGTCTCTATTATGTTGATGAGGTAGTTCATAAGGGGCATGCCATGCTTGCTCACGGAACAACCGAAAAGCAACTTTGGTTATGGCACCGACGACTTGGTCATTTTTCTTTTAGCTATCTTAAAAGTTTGTTTCCTAGTCTTTTTTTGAATAATTCCATTCATGAGAAATGTGAAACATGCATTCTTGCAAAAAAATCATAGGGTCTCATTTAATCAAAGCAATACTAGAGTTGATTATGCTTTTTTCTAATCCATTCTGATGTTTGGGGTCCATCACCAAATTCCACTAACAATCAAATCAGATACTTTGTTTTATTTGTGGATGATTTCTCAAGAATGACTTGGATATACTTCATGAAAAATAAATCGAAAGTACCAGAAATATTTGTTTGTTTTTACAAAATGATTTTGACTCAATTTGAAAAAAAATACAGATTCTCCGTTTTGATAATGGCACAGAGTTTGTCAACCAAAAAATACATAATTTTTTCAAAACAAATGGTCTTATCCATCAAACCACTTGTCCAAACACACCTCAACAAAACGGTACTTCAGAACGAATGAATCATACTTTACTTGAAAAAACTCGTGCTATTATGATTGAATCTAGAGTTCCTCATTCTCTTTGGCCAGAAGCTCTTGCTACAGCTACGTATCTTGCAAATCATCTGCCAACCCGAAATAAAACTCCATTACAGGTGCTTGCCACCCAAGTTACATTTCCATCTGTTATGACCTTACCACCTCGTGTCTTTGGTTGTTCAGTGTTTGTTCATATCCCTAAAACTAGTCGAAACAAAATTAACCCGTGTGTTGAAAAGTGTCTATTCGTTGGGTACGGTGTTCATCAAATGGGATATCGGTGTTACAATCCGGTTACTCGTCGAATCCATGTCACAATGGACTGTGACTTCTTAGAATCCGATTATTTTTTGGACCACCAATCTCGTGCTCAGGGGGAGAAAGTAAGTGAATCACTCGACTGGTTGCTATATGAAAGTTACTTTGAGGATGTGCCGATAGAGTCGGTAGATGGCGCCACCGAACACGCTTCTTCCAACATAAAGGAGACTGATGAGGCAGTTCTTACCACCAATGATTCTCCCGAAGATAATGTCCAACAAGAAATAAATACCATGGATAGTACCAGCGAATCAGCCTAAGAGAATGTCCATCAAAATGGTAAACAATTTACAATGTCATAATTCACAAAATACTACTGACCATGACATTTCAGGAAGTTCATTTGTTGAAACGCAAAATCCGGTTCTTCCCCCAAGAAAAAATAGAGGGGTTCCTCCTGACCGATATTCACCAGAACACGTTCCTCATGCTTCTACATATCCGGTAAAAATGGACAGGAAAGGAATGACGAAGATTGCAAAGGCGTTTTCAGCTACTATTCTCTCTGAACAAATCTCTAAAACAGCTCAAGAAGCTAAGAAGATGACTGAATGACATGAGGCAATGAATACCGAAATGGAAGCTCTAAAAAGAATGGTACATGGGAGAATTGTGTATTACCATAAGGGAAGAAAGCATTCGGGTGTAGTTGGGTGTTTAATATAAAATATAAATCCGATGGCACCATTGAGCGACACAAGGAAATATTGGTTGCCAAAGGGTATACACAAGCATATGGTATAGACTACTCTGAAATGTTCTCTCCGGTTGCAAAGATTCACACTATCAGAGTTTTACTTTCAATAGTCGCGAATAAAGATTGGCCTCTTCATCAATTTGATGTAAAGAATGCTTTCTTACATGGAGACTTGGAAGAAGAGGTATATATGGAACCCCCACCAGGGTTCTCTGATGGTTTTCAAGAAAATGAGGTATGTAAACTGAAAAAGGCATTATATGGGCTCAAACAGTCTCCTCGTGCTTGGTTTGGGAGATTTACAATGGCAATGAAGAAATATAGCTACAAACAGAGTAATGGGGATCATACCTTGTTTAAAAAAAGAGAGGAGAATTAGTCACTTGTCTTATAATATATGTCGACGATATGATTATAACGGGGAATGAAGAAAAAGAAATTAGCTCTCTTAGGAAAAACCTCTTCAAGGAGTTCGAAATGAAAGACCTTGGGGGATTGAAGTATTTCCAAGGAATCAAAGTTCTTAGGTCAAGAGGAGGGATTTATATCTCCCAAACGGAAATATATATTGGATTTATTAGCTGAAGTTGGCATGGTGGATTGCAAACCAAATGACCGTCGTATGGTTGTGAATCACAAACTAAAGATAATTGAAGGGGCCAGACCAGCGAGTAAAGAAAGGTACCAATGGTTGGTGGGAAAATTGATTTACCTGGCGCACACTCGACCCGACATTGCATACGCGGTGGGAGTAGTTAGCTAGTTCATGCATCATCCTGAGGAACACCATATGGAGGCAGTGATGAGGATTATTCGATATCTCAAAGGCACACCAGAAAGAGGCATAAGTTTTAAGAAAAATTGACACCTTGGTGTTGAAGTTTGCACAGATGCTGATTGGGGAGGGAATCCTAACGACAAGCGATCAACTGCTGGCTAATTTAATCTTCTTGGAGGTAACTTGGTGACTTGGAGGAGTAAGAAACAGAAAGTAGTATCATTGTCAAGTGCTGAATCAGAATTTAAAGGAATCGTTAAGTGGATTACCGAGATACTTTGGTTAAAGAAGATAATGAAAGAAATCGGATTCCCCTTGAAGTGTCCGACTCAGTTAATGTGCGATAATAAATCTGTGATTGATTTCAGAGAACCTGGTACAACACAATAGAACAAAGCACGTTGAAATAGATATGCACTTCATAAAAGAACAGATTGAAGATGAGACAGTTGAACTTCCGTTTGTTAGATCCGAAGACCAACTGGCAGACATCCTGAAAAAAGCGTTTGCTGCAAGAACATTCGAATCAGCTTTATCCAAGTTCGGTATTGGTGATCCCACTACAGTTTTCTATCCTACATCAACGATTTCAATTTTTTTTATTCATTTTAATTCTGTTTAAGTAAATTATGCATGTTTGAAAAAAGATATTGATTAAATTGTTTGTCTTGCGTGATTGTAGGATGCCTCCATGCCCCCTTGTTCCCACGATGGAGCGAGATACGGTTTATAAAGCTGATGATGCCGAGGATATGGTAGTAGGCGAGACATCTCGGAGTATCCGTCACCGTGCTAGAGGGGACTTACACGTCACCCCTGTTCGACGTCGTCGTACTACGGACCAACGCTTCCGTAGATATAACAGACATGTCATCGACGTATATTCAACCTTTCACTCCTACAAATAGCATGAGACTTATAGCGTCTTAAAAAATGCTGAAGTTTTTTAGTTTTAATTTATTTGTTAAGGTTATTATTATTAGATGCAATGTGGTTTATTTGTTTTCAACCTTTTTGCACCAAATTTTTAAATAAAACTTTTAAGCATAACTTAGATCAAACATAAATAAAAGTCTTAATTAATACACACCAAAACAATAAATTCGAAGGTAGCGAAATGTGTTTGGAAAGGATTAAACAAGAAAACAAACAACACAAAATAACAAATCTATTACATCGTATTATGCATCCCTGGACAAATCATAGAACTGATCATCCACATCGTGCAATGTTTGTAGTTGTGCTGGTTTTATTTGGTGATATTTGTTGAGACGTTTGCCTAGTGTTATGGCGCAATTTGTAACGTCATCGCTAGTGCGGAACGCAAAGCAGCATGGGTATATATCCGACAACGGTCCATCTAAGACAATCTGCAAATTTCCATAATATGGAAGAATTAAATACCTAGCGGAATTACTGATAAAATAACAATGAAGTTGATGAGCCCGGATTCTGTCACCACACTTTATGGGAACCAGACAGGGTCAATTCGGACAATGTCCATTTCACCGCACAGGGGCAATTCGGACAACTATAATCTACTGAACTATCCGAACAGAACTAAAGTACTTAAAACATAATCACTTCTTGACTAAGCTGCCTATTTACTTACTTAGAACGAATGGGTCTTTAAACTCGACCTGAATCCATTAAACACGACCCGAAAGCCCATATGGCCCAATATAAGGGTATAAATACCCAACCACCAACATTAAATGGAAAAAATGAAAATTAAATACAACCAGACAGCTCAATTCTCCCTTACACTCTACCCAAGCATTAAATACTCTCAAAATTCCAAAAAAATCTAAACAAAAATTACAAACTTCCCCTCAGACGAAAATAAACCACATCAGAAGTATAAACATAACATATTTGTTTAGTTACTTTCACAAAATGATTACCGTGCACGAAACCGATTCCAACTTCTACAATAGGGCATGATCTTGGAGGCACACCACGCAAAGGAAGATACGTGTGTGATAGTTGGAGAGATACATGGTATACTATACATTGATATCGAGTGGCTATCACCAACCCAAAGTCGGATAATATCATCTAGTGGCTACTACCGCTCTCGTACATTTTGAAACAATCCAATCTCCGCAATAGGTTATCAACATGTTGTGCACCATCAAAAACCCTCTTCTAAAGATCACGTTGACTCGAAAGTTTGTACATCAAATCCCGTCTCACGTCATCCCATGAATCAACATTATCTTTAATCGTCAAAGCTACGACCCTAAATCCACAATATCCATAAGGAGCAACGTCTTCAATGCTAGTTATGTAGTTGTGCAAGTACTCGGGAAAACAACTCTCGTACGCGCTCAATCCTTTTCCTTTATTCGATTTTCTAGATTGAGTCACTTTCTCCTTTTCTGGTGGCGCTTTAGATTTGTACTTCCATTTGGGTACTAAAAATGTCTCATCCATCGACGCGGCAGTGCTACCTATTGTACCGGGTGTACTAGCGTCTAAACTATCACCATATTCCCACTCGGATGGGTTCCGTTTAGTTGACTATTCGGGACCGACTTTTTTCCGAGCTTTAGTGACAATCGGTTCCTTAGGTTCTAAGACATGGCTTCTAGCGGGATCTAGGATTTGCATCATCTTATTTATTATGTGATCTTGCACGTGTGGACCGTAACCACGAATGGTACTATCAATTAAGGATAGTTTTCTTGTAAGCTCATCTTCGGTACCATAGTTATCCCTAGACTTGATCTCTAAAGTAATCCAATAAACATCAAATTCACTCTTTTGAATCGACCTACCTTCTCTCGCGATCATATCACACTCATACACACAAGGTAAATTGTGCGTTGTCCTAATAACACAACCACACATTGCGGGAGTGAACCAACATTTTTAATAGTTTTCTCTAATAGTTCTATGGCCGTACATCAAAGTTTACCTTTGATATCGTTAAAGATATCTCCCCTAGATGCGATTCTAGGATAAAACAAACTTCGTTCGAACGTTTCGAAGATGGTAGAGTGTTGAATGCAAAGCAACGCGTGAACTTTATCCCAAAATTGCTCAAACGTGCATAGATTTGTGCTGATTTCCCGTTTTAGGATCGAGTGAGCACTCTCAGCCCTATAACATAAACTTAAATTATTTACAAGCCTAACAATTGATTAAATAAAGTAATATATAGATATGATAATATAACCCACCGGTTGCTAGTGTAGTTGCCAATTTTTTCAATTTTGTTCGTGTAGATATTAAAGAATATGTGTCCGTAAGGGTTTATCCATTGTTTCATCACGTACTCGAGAACCGTGGGATAATATGCGCAAGCGTGGTGCAACTTGGCGAGTTTTTTGTTGTACTCTTCGATCGTCGCCGAATGTTGAACTGCGACATAAAATTCTAAGAACTCTTCACCCATGTCCGCTTTAGGAAAAAATTTCTTAAAATAGGAGCTAATGTTCCTATTTATATGCCAAGTGCATAACATATGACTTGTATCCGAAAATACCTCATCGATAACGTTCATTAAAGCCAACTCCCTATCGGTGATGATAATATTTAGTAATGCGCACATATTATTCACCATCACTCTCCTTAAAACGCTCATTTCCCACATGTAGTTCTCTTCTTTCTCCGAGCTAATAAAAATAAAAGTTATACAAAAGGTTTTTTCGTCGAAGTTTGGAAAATTATTTATAGCAAAGGAATTTTATACCTTGTAGTCTTGTACGTACTATCCATTATAAGCACTTGCAGAAAAGTGCGCAACAAAGCGATGCTTGTAGGATGTGTGAAAAACAATTCAAGGATCTTGTCAGTTTCATTGTTTGTTCGTTCCCAAACATAATACTCGTGCTCTTTCAACTTACCGAACAAGTATTGCATTTGGGATTTTCCCGCTTTATCAACCAAATGGTGTTTTTGCTGCATATTGTAGATGGTACGCATACTCGATAGATTTTCCGGATCTTTTAACTTCAATCCACAGTATATATCTCTTGGTCGAGAACCGATTGTTGTGAGTTTACGAACATACTCCTCTTCTTCCGCTTTTAGCCTCGCCACCTGTGAATGACCATCCAAGTGCAAGAAGGGTTGGTGGTTGTGTTTTCCATTTTTAACTACCAATTTCCAATAACCGGGTAATTTTAACACCAGATTTCCCCTAAGCATGAACGGACAACCACATTTTTTGGATGAACAATCTTATCGCTTCTTCACAATCCCCGGTTTCGGCCTCAGCTTGTAAACATCGTGCCTCTCACACTTGAAATATAACTGTGTACTTTTACCGTTTTTACTACCATCGTCATCTTTATCGACCAAAACAATGAATCATATACTCTTGTTTTCCTTATCAACCCATGCTAGCAATTCCGTTTTGGTGTAGACATTATATGTAGTAAAAAATTGGGTATAATCGGCCATGTTACATGATGCTTCTCCCGATTTCTACACAAACAAATATCATTTAACTCCCACAATATCACCATTATTTCATATTACCAACAACAAAAATAAATCTATCAATTGTAAACAATTTCATACATGTATTCACACTTCGAAAAATGAAGACAAACGCAAAATTCAGCAATAAACGAGCATATAAAACAAAGACAGACCCAAATCTCGCATGGTTATGCCAAGTTGTGACAAAACCACGCAATTTCATGCCAAGATTTGTCAAAATCGCGCACATTCATGCGAAGATTGTATCAAATCTACGCTGCCACGATTTGACAAAATCGCGCACATTCACGCGAATATTTGACACAATCTTTGCATGAATGTGCGCGATTGTGTATCTTCCACGTGTGTTCTTGCGTGGAAGTGTATAATTCCAAGCATAATTTCGTGCGAGGTTGTGTTCTGTTAAAAAAAAACTTAATTTTTACCTCAAGGACACTCTCAATATGGTCCGTAAGCGGCTCATCATCGTCCTAACTAAAATCATCAATGTTGCAGCTGAAATCATCGTTATAGTCACTTAAATCGATAGTTTGAGTTTTTAGGTTTTTACTTCTGCGAATTAAGGTTGATTTTATGTTTTTGGGGAGTTTGGGTTTATGAGTTTTTGTATTTTTTTTTAATTTTGGAGAAAAAAGTGGTAGGTAGAGAGAGGAGAAGAGGTAGAAAGTGAGTTGGTTGAAAGATTGAAGATTTTTATGTGTGGGGGTATTTTAGTAATTTCAAGTTCACAAAAAAAATCCAAAAATGGGGTCTCATTATAAAAAAAGGGTCTCGTTTTAGTCGTGTCCTATATATAAACACTTACACTTTTGGACCCCGGTTAATTTTTTAAGTTTTCAAATTTTATATCTTTTGAATGTTAATTAAAAAACAAAATTAAAAATACATATTTTATTTTTAAAAACGGACAAAACCAAATCTAATAAGCCAAATTTAAAACTAATTTGTTTCCAATTTTATTATTAAAGAATAATTTTTTTCCAACTAAATTACATATAATTTCGCAATTGACCAATAGTTGGTTTTTATTAATTTTACAATTTTATTACACATAGCTATGCAACTCCAATTTTTTTAGAAAACGTTTGTTAATCATAAAAAGCGCACAAATTTTCACCGGCTAAAAAAATATTTGTTTAATATCTAATTATAAGTTATTTTTTCACAAAGCAAGTTTGTAATTTGTTTTTCATAATATTATAAAACTTGTTTAGCCATTAGAATTTTATTTCTACAACTATTATCTATTTATTTCCGGAAAACAATTGTACGTATTATGTAACTAAACTACAATTGTTTTTCGCAACTAAATTGCACGTAACTATACTGTTAGAATATTAAGTGTATTAAGTTTCCTTGTATAGGCCTCTAAGTTCTCTATATATTGAGAGCCTTACTTGGGTTTGCATTATAAAAAACAGTTCAATACAAAAATGAACATTTTCTAATAAAACACAAAACCCTAGCCGCCTAATGCAGCTACTTCTCTCTTTGTCTTTTAACATGGTATCAGAGCACGTGTATTTCTGGGAATTATAAACATCCTCAATAAAGATGGCTGACAATGAAATCATGGTCAGTCAAATTCCTGATGAATTAACAATGCAGATTGCTGCCATTCTGAGAAATGGTCTCGGAACACAACAACAAACAACTAACCCCGAGAATTTATCCCTAGGGATTAAACTCGGTGGTGACAACTATGCCCTATGGGGAAACCCGATGAAGAAAGCAATTGGAGGAAGGGAAAGAGGTTTTCACATTACAGGGGAGCCGACACCTGCATCCAAAACTGACAACAGATATACAAGGTGCGAACAAGATGATCAATGTGTTTTCACATAGATTATCCAGAATCTTGAATCCAGGTTGGTGATTAATTTCTCGCAATATCCCACTCCCAAATCCCTCTAGGATGAGTTAGCCACCACATACGGTTCTTGTACAGATTCGTTACAGGTGTTTGACCTTCATAAGAGGGCTAATTCATTAAGGCAAGAGTCCGATACACTAGAAGACTTGTGGAACAAACTGCAGAACATCTGGATGTCTATAGATAGGTGAGATCTGTACCCTATGAAAGACCCAGAAGACACTCAGATCTACAATAAGAAGAATCAAGAACAAAGACTCTATCAATTGCTAATGACGATTAATGACAAGCTGGAACCAGTCAAGAGAGATATCCTCAAAAAGGATTCCGCACAGAGGTTGAAATTCTTATCCAAAGAGAAAGAAGATAAATCCAAGTTGTATTGCACTCATTGTGGGATGAAGAAACACACTAAAGAGACACGTTTCCAGCTGGTTGGCTATCCAGAATGGTGGGAGGACGATCATAAGGAGAAAAATAACCAGCGTTTCAGGTCTAATGTCAAACGGGCTTCGTCTACAAGTGGTGGTGAAGATCCGACTAAAAATGAGCAAGGAAGTGGCACTGGTTTTAGAGGAATGACGACGAACTCCTATGAAAAACTTGGAGGTAAAAGGTTTGAGAAATCAATGAATTGGATCTTTGATTGCGGGGCTACGGACATCATGTCTTATGATCCTAAAGACTTTGCTGACATGTCATCTCCAAAGAAGTCCCATATTGAGACTGCTAGTGGAGAAATTTGTGAAGTCAAAGGGGAAGGTTCAATTATTTTTTCGGAAAAAATGGAAACAATATGGGACATTCGTACGAAGGAGATCATTGGGCGCGGTACTGAACAATGAGGTCTCTATTATGTGATGAGGTAGTTCATAAGGGACATGCCATGCTTGCTCACGGAACAACCGAAAGACAACTTTGGTTATGGCACCGGCGACTTGGTCATCCTTTTTTTAGCTATCTTAAAAGTTTGTTTTCTAGTCTTTTTTTGAATAATTCCATTCATAAGAAATGTGAAACCTGCATTCTTGCAAAAAAATCGTAGGGTCTCATTTAATCAAATTAATACTAGAGTTGATTATGCTTTTTCGCTAATCCATTCTGATGTTTGGGGTCCAACACCAAATTCCACTAACAATCAAATCAGATACTTTGTTCTATTTGTGGATGATTTCTCAAGAATGACTTGGATATACTTCATGAAACATAAATCGGAAGTACCAGAAATATTTGTTTGTTTTTACAAAATAATTTTGATTCAATTTGGAAAAAAAATACAGATTCTCCGTTCTGATAATGGAACAGAGTTTGTCAACCAAACAATGCTTAATGTTTTCAAAACAAATGGTCTTATCCATCAAACTACTTGTCCAAACACACTTCAACAAAACAGTACCTCAGAACGAAAAAGTCATACTTTACTTGAAGAAACTCGCGCTATTATGATTGAATCTAGAGTTCCTCATTCTCTTTGGCAGAAGCTCTTGCTACAACCACGTATCTTGCAAATCGTCTACCAACCCAATGTCTAGGAAATAAAACTCCATTACAAGTGCTTGCCACCCAAGTTACAATTCCATCTGTTATGACCTTACCACCTCGTGTCTTTGGTTGTTCGGTGTTTGTTCATATCCCTAAAACTAGTCGAAACAAACTTAATTCGTGTGCTGAAAAGTGTGTATTCGTTGGGTACGGTGTTCATCAAATGGGATATCTGTGCTACAATCCGGTTACTCGTCGAATCCATGTCACCATGGACTGTGACTTCTTAGAATCTGATTATTTTTTTGACCACCAATCTCATGCTCAGGAGGAGAAAGTAAGTGAATCACTCGACTGGTTGCTATATGAAAGTTACTTTGAGGATGTGCCGACAGAGTCGGTAGATGGCGCCACCGAACACGTCTCTTCCAACATAAAGGAGACTGATGAGGCAGTTCTTACCACCAATGATTCTCCCGAAGATAATGTCCAACAAGAAATAAATGCCATGGATAGTACCAGCGAATCAACCTAAGAGAATGTCCATCAAAAGGTAAACAATTTACAATGTCAGAAGTCACAAAATACTACTGACCATAACATTTCAGGAAGTTCATTTGTTGAAACTCAAACTCCGGTTCTTCCCCCAAGAAAAAATAGAGGGGTTCCTCCTGACCGATATTCACCAAAACACGTTCCTCGTTCGTCCTGACCGAAACCGGATCCCCCCTGAAGTGTCCAACTCAGTTAATGTGCGATAATAAAACTGCGATTAAGATTTCAGAGAACCCGGAACAACACGATAGAACAAAGCACGTTGAAATAGATAGGCACTTCATAAAAGAAAATATTGAAGATAGGACAGTCGAACTTCCGTTTGTTAGATCCGAAGGTCGACTGGCAGACATCCTGACAAAAGCGGTTGTTGCAAGAACATTCGAATCAGTTTTATCCAAGTTGGGTATAGGTGATCCCACTACACAACTTGAGGGGGAGTTTTAGAATATTCAGTGTATTAAGTTTCCTTGTATAGGCCTCTAAGTTCTCAATATATTGAGAGCCTTACTTGGGTTTGCATTATAAAAAAACAGTTCAATACAAAAAAGGAACATTTTCTAATAAAACACAAAACCCTAGCCCCCTTCTGTGGCTACTTCTCTCTTTGTTACGTGTTTTGCAGCCTTGAGTTATGAGCGTCGGCAAACACACTTCATCCCATAAAGAAACAAATGAGTTAGGTTGGAAGAAGAGGTTTGTGTGTTTGGTGTATCTAACATAGACCTCCTTATATTGAAATTAAAATGTTAGTTTGGCGGGAATTAGAGAGCGCGAAAAAAACTAAGCAGGAATAACAAGGCGTGAAGATTTTCATGAAAAAAACTACGCACCAAAGGTACAGCCTACTGCGTACCTATGGTGCGCAGTTAGGTGTACCGATGGTGCCAAGTCTACGACACCATTGGTACACCACTCTGCGTACCTATGGTGCATTCATGGTGCACCATAGGTACATAAGGTTTTTTAACATACACAACCCGAGCAACAATTTTTTTTCTTGTAAACAATTTACACGTAATTTCGCAGCTACATAACATTGGTTTTTGGCAAAAAAAAATCATGCATAAATCTAGTTTTTGTTCGCTTTAAAAAACAAAACAACTAGTATTTTCAGATATTTTTTTGAAAATATAATTTAAAAAATATGACATTTAAAAAACGGTTATGAGTATATCAAACCACAAAATCATTATATTACATTGATGTATTGTGCAAACTATATTTTATAAATAAATTTTATATTTAAAATTTTATTTATGCATTTTAAATTAATAAGATTTATAAGATTTATGTGACTAAAAATGAAATGGCAAGACGGGGTGGAGTCATGTCAGTTAAATCTCAAAATTGGGGAGTAGGAATATGCGCTAAAAAAAGAGGTGATGATTTCAGAAATTAATAGGTTGTGAAAATTCAATCTAATCGATCCCATATCATGATAATACAAATAGGAGGTTTACACCGCTTACAGTAGGAGTTACGCAAATTTATGATAAAAGAAAGGATAAAGTTAATTAGAAACATCATAAGATGATGTTCGCTTTGTATAACAAAAGATCTAAAAGATATGTTTGTGCTTGTCGTAATGACCAACGTCATACGACTGATATCTTTTTAGTTAAAAGATAACGTTTAGAGGTTAATTGATAATTGAGAATTGATTGAGTTTGTCGAGAATAAATATTTTCAAAAACATAAGAAATAGATAAAGATAATGACCTAGAGAAAAGTTTGGTACGGATGTCAACTGTGGATTTTGGAGAAGTGGAGCTACGTGTAATGGTTCGTTTTGGTTTGATGGATAAGACACTAAAGACATTATTTATGATAATGGATATATCAAATTCATATAATGCTATTCTAGGTCGTCAATGGTTGAATTAAACTGAAGCATGTGTTTCATCTTATCCTCAAATGGTCAATGCATGATGTGTATTAAAAATTTGTTGGCACATCTTAAAAATAATTTTATTGGGCTTGATATGAATTTACCACAAAGTACAAAGGACAAGTTAAAATATGACAGCGCATCACAAATATGACCTTTTTACATAATGAATCAAAGACACTCAACATCAAATTCCTAGAGCTTGTTGTTTTGTTATATATATATTCGTCGTTTCTAAAACCTATCATATTTCTATTCTATTTAATTAGTTCTATTATGGTGTAAATATGGTTTCCTAAAAGCACAACTGAAACCTAAATTTAAATTCACGCTTAATTTTTAAGTTTTCAACTTTTCAAATTAGATTCGTATTTGTATGAACTTGCTTGTAGTAATCCATAATAGAAAATGTAGGCTAGTAAAGACCAATTCTTCAAAATAAAATTTGTTCACGATTACATTCTGAAAACAAACAAACCTTTAAACGAGACAATCCAAATTTTTCGAGTATATTTATTGAGACAATCCAAATTTCAGTTGGGTATGTGTATGCAATTGTGAATATTGTACCGATATTATAAAGAGTTTGCTTAATTTTAGACAAATGTATGAATAAATGTTTTGCATGTCGATATATGCATACATTAACGGTCTATGTTGTGAAATCCAAACCTCTTTATGAAAGTTTTTCTTAATCAGAGATCGTCTAAGTGAGATGTAGTTTATCGTTTCTTACTTTATTTTATTTTGACGCGGTTTTAATATTATTTTATTTTTAATTTTGTGTGTTAAGTTTTCAATTTTGTATGCATTTCATAATTTTTATTGTTCTTAAAAGCAAAGTCATCTTCATTTGTTTTTTATTTTTATTTTCTTCTCAAATATGTTACATCATATCTTAGTTCGTATATATGTATTTTCTTTCTATCTTTATATATATATATATATATATATATATATATATATATATATATATTATTTTCATTTCTGATTTTGCAAGTGAAACGAATGTTTAATTCGTCTGCATGTATATTTTATGATAAAAATATTTAAAGTGGCATTAAATAATACATAACACCTTTAATAAGAATGCACTAATATATCAAAATCTTTATACATTTTTCAATCTCTTTACACAAATCTAAAAGGAAATGAAAAACTCATATGAGTCTCGATTGATATCGAGGCATGCACAATTTAAAACTTTTATCTACATTAATATGAATTAAAATAATATATTTTATATGAAATAATACAAAATTATTTTTGTTTAAAAAACTTTATAATAATTAAATGATTCAACTTTTAACATTTTTTGTACTTTTATATAAATCTCAAAATCATATATTTAATTCGCAACACTCGGTTCATTCATAATGTATATTGATGCATCCATTGTCTAATATCTATTATTAGGATCATAAAACAAAATACAAAATGTTAGACTAAAAAATTCTCCCTCACAATATATTTTAAGTATCTACATATTAAATAGTTTTATATTGTCTTATCATTATCCCCTAGTCCAAACTAAATGATCAAAACTTGATTATTTTTTATTAAACCAACGTTTACCGTTAAAAAAACTTATATTCGTAATTGAGATGTAACATTCAAATTAATATATATAAATAAATAAATATAACAAAACTATTTGATTGAAATAAAAATATTTACATAAGAGCCCATATTGATTTGGGCTTGGGAATATTAGATAAAGGTCCAAGACCTAAAAGGGAACAAAAAAGAGTTTCAATTTTGGCGGAAGCCAAATTTTGTTTTAATTCTTAGTCCACGCCTATATCGGCTTCTTCAATCTTCAGTGTTTTGAAAGTTGACATTGGCAAAGTATCGTGTAGATGACAGAGCAAAATCATTAGAGACTTATATTGAGTCCTGCTTCATATAATATAAATTCTCTGAAAGATTTTGTGAGAGAGAATTCATGTTTTTCTTCTTTTTCTTTAGCAACAGAGCTTTCATGAATTGCTGAGCAATTTAGATGCATCTCCATAGCTAATATTGATGTTGCATTAAGTTTTATGTTAGGTAAAACTACTTGTAAGGAAAATTATTAGTGGCAAAAAAATTAGTTTGGGTTAGTGAATTTGAAGAATAATCCTTGAAGTTAGTAGTATGAGAAAGGATATTCGCAAAGATTTTAAAGAAAAAAGTATTATCTTGCGAAGCACATGTAAGTTCTCTAATTAAATCCAACTTCTAAGTTGTCTAGTAGAGTGAGAGATCTTAATTGTTGAGAGATTTGGGTAGATATTTGATCTTGTTTGATTTTGCATTTGTTTATCCATTTCGCCAACCAGTCTGTATGAGTATTTTGTTCCTTGTATATATAATTTATAGACATATTTGAAGAGAGTAATTTCATGTAACATTTTAATAAATGAGTTAAAACCCATGATACTTTATGTTTCATTAACATTGTTGAAAGTAAAAAAGAATTAGTGTTTATATCAACATTTGTAATTTTTATTTTAGAGCAAAGAATAAGACCATCAATTAGGGCTTTGCTTTCAACATTGATATGGGTTTGTTTACCATAGATTATACCAAAAGCTGCAATGATACCCCCATTGTTGTTTTTAATTAGGTCACCTCTACAAGTTGCTCTAGTTAATGAGCAAGAAACATCAGTGTTAAGCTTGAGTTTTGCAGCTTTGGGAGGTTTTGAGTTGATGACAATGCTCTTTCTAAGCTAATTAAGATGGTTGAAACAACCCAGATCATGGTCAGTAGTAATGTATTTTGACCAACAGTCTCTCTTGAGTAGGTTTGCATAATCGAGCTTTAAGATTATATTCTTGATATGATGGATGATAGTAATAGCTGATATACTTTTGATCTGATACGTAACTTTATTTCTTGATATCCAAATGACCCAGTAGATGAGAGGGGGAATACTAGTTTGAATATGAACATCCTTGAGTGTAGACCAATACCAACTCCTAATAATATAGTTTGAATTAATATATTTTCCAATTATTAAGTTAAAAAACCAAAATGCTGCCAAACGTCTCATAAGGTATTGCATTAAACGAACAAGTGGTCTACTACTTAAATATTTTCATAATATTGGCATTTATAAGCTGGGGAAATTTTTCTGTGTTGAAGGATTGTATCAACTGAGATCCATTTGTCCATCAACCTCCGAAGAAGGAACAAACACTTTTTTGGAGTGATATTATTCCAGATCCTCAAAAAATATTTGGATTTGATGCCTTTAATCATAATCTTCTCCATATAGCTTTAGTGTTGTAGTCCCAATTTTGAATATAGACCACTGTATTAAGTCTGCTTTAGTTTCTTTGATGTATATATATATTTTATTTTTCATTGACTAATGGTAATACCGTAAACTGTTTCTATCATCACCACTAAGAGTTATAAATTTTTTAAAGTCACATAATTTATCGAACGAAAATTCAATGTCACGTTTACAAAGTTTTAAGAATATGAATTCTTGAGCTAAATGTCTCACTTCCACGAGCCTTTTCTAGGTTTTTTTATCTTTTTAATGTGTGATAGACTTACAATGAATGGTAGATAGAATAGTAGATAAAGTGCATATACTTGGACCATATATATTTATGTTCTCTAAACTTGTAGCAGAACTTCCAAGAAAATGTTTGTTGGGTGTGTTCAAAGCTGCTGATATTTAATCCCCCTTCATCATAGGGCTTACATACGTTCCTCCAATTTATCCAGGAAATAAATTTGTTGTTTTCATTAATGGCTCAAATAAATCTACTATAAATCATTTTAAGGTAGAACAGATTTAGGGAGACAAATGCTTTGCAGGTGGTGAAAGGGTATAGTCAGGAGAACATGTTGTATCACGATTAATCTTCCTCTAAAAGAAAGAAGTTTATTATCTCACTTTTGAGTCTTCAACTTGATTATGGTTACTAATTTTCAAATTAGCTTGCTTTGTTTCTACGATGTACAATAATGCCTAAGTATTTCAAAGGTAAACAACCTTGCTTGAATCCAATAAGAATTTCAATTGATTTGATCCTTGTTTGGGGCATTATTTTAGAATAAAAAAGATGTTATTTTCGTTGTTAATCACTTGACCAGAAAGTTCATGATATTCTTGCAGGAATGTGTTGATTTTGTTGACGCTTGAGGCGAATCCAAAAAATAAGAAAGTCATCAACGAATGTTATGCAAGGTACCATTACTGAGCCACTTGCTTTCAAATTCATTACCATAGGCTTTAAATATCTTTTTGAGACATCTAATGAGGAAATTCTCAACTGGTATGTAAATAATGAGGGAAAGGGGATCCCATTATCTAACACCATAAGTTGATTTGAATAGCCTATGATTTCACCATTGATGATAACATTAAACTGTATATCACTAGCAGAATGCTTGTTTATATCAATGAATCTTTTGTCAAAACCAAATGCATCGAGGGTATTGAATATGAATGAAAACGAAAGCCTGTCGACTTTAGCCATATCAGTTTTGATTATTAAATTACCCTCTCTGCATTTTCATTTTAGATCATTAACAATCTCTTGAGTCATAAGGATGTTGTTATGAATATTTTTTCCTTTTACGAAACTACTTTTCTCTTATAATATGATCTTGGGTAACAAAATTGATAGTATGTCATTCATAATTCTTGATATTATCTTGTTCAATACAGTGCAATCATTCCATATTTTTGGTGAATCCTTCTTAGGAATAAGAGATAATGTTGTTTCATAGATTTCGTAGAGGACATGATCATCATTAAATAGGGCACTAGCTGTAGCACATATATCTTTGGAAATTATAGAAGTGTTGGAAGAATTTAACGTTGAAACCATTAACTCCAGCTACACTGCTGGAGTTTAGAGCTTTAACTAAGTTGAAGATTTCATCTTCAGAAGCTATGACCATTATGTTCTTGTCATCTTTATTTTTAATGATCTTAGGTATAATATTTTGGATATCATCAACCTCTTTAGAAATAGGGTGCTCAATTAGAGTAGGCTTCAAGTGATTTACAATAGAAGTACCAAGCTCATGTTGATCTTCATTCTAGTTGTCGTCTTCCAAATGTTTTAGTATTTTATTCTTCCTTATTTTCTTCTTTACGTAGCTATAAAATGCAATAGTATTTTTATCTCCATCCTTGATCCAATTAACATTATATTTTTTTCCCAATATGATTCCTCTTTTTTTAAGAGTTAAAGATGAGAGAGCTTCATTCCAGTTGTCGCCTTCCAAAAATTTTAGTATTTTATTATTCCTTCTTTTCTTCTTTACGTAGTATTTTTATCTCCATCCTTGATCCAATTGACATTATATTTTTGTTCCCAATATGATTCTTCTTTTTTTAAGAGTTAAAAATTAGAGAGCTTTTGATAATTTTATTTTTTCTTATGATGTCTTAGTTTCTTTAAAAAAATCAAGAAATTTTGCTTCTTCTTCAGGTTGTACAATGACATTGAATATATTACCAAAACATATTTGTTTCAAGCTTGAGTTTTGTCTTTAGTCTTTTCAATTTCAGCCAAAATACGTGAAGAGAAAGACCAGTAATATATCTATTCCATCTTAGCTCAACAATGCTTAAAAATTCTAGATGAAGAAGCCACGTATTTAGGAACTTGAATGAGGATTTGATCTTGTTGGTGGAGATAAAGATAGAGTTACATATAGGATTATGGTCGGATCTTGTTATAGTTAGATGTTTAATCAGAGTATTGTCAAAGTAATTGGACCGAGCAGTGTTGAAATCACCATGTCTAATCTCTTATATTGAGAGTTGGTCCAAGTAAATTTGGAACTAGAGAATCCATCATCTGTTTAACGACAGTCATTGATGGTGTTGTTGAAATCATTGATGCTCCTCAAACAAACTGGAGGAGCAAGAGAGTTGTTAATATGGGTTAGTGATGGCATTAAAAGTGCCCATCATTATCCATATCATAGTATAATCATCCACACATCTTAAGCTATCCCAAAGAGATTTTCTTTGATCTCTTATGTAATTTATATAAACAATGAATACCAAAAAACACTTGTTTAAATTAGTATGATTGACTTTTAGGCGAAGAAGTTATTCCTGGTTTGATAGAGTTTGAACTTTAAAATCTTTATTCCATAAACTAGATCTTATTAGGAATATTAACAATTCCTTCTAGATAGCCAAGCAGTCTAGCATTCTTGTGTAAGTGAGTCTCAACAATCATGAGTTCCTGAATAACAATGAACTCAATCTTATATGATCTGAAGATGGAATTGGGCATGTGTATAGTACCCTTGTTACTAATACCTTTTACATTCATAATGGAATTGTTATTGTCATTTTAAAGAGCCAGCACTAGGCCTGGCATGCTTTTTGAAATGAATCGCTTTTGTGGTACTAAGATTTTTTTGTGGTTTAAGTTTGACTTTTTTTATTTTCTTGCTCATATTTTTTTGAATGTTTTACCTTCTTGTGTTGTACCTATATGGGACAAATGATAGCTACCAATATATTGAACTTTTGGTGAGAGAGTATCAAAGTTTAGTTAATCTAGATTAGTCTTATATCAATAGTATGCAAGGCTTTAAAAATCTCAACATCTTTGATCTGAGGAATGTGATTGTTGTTCTCAGTATGGTTGATTGATTTTCTGGCTAGCTTTTTTCTAGTGACATTAGAGAATTGAGAGAGGGTTAGTTATTATTTTAGGATTAGGATTTTAGATGTGGATTCTAGATCATTTGAAACTTTCTCAAAGTTGAACACTTTATGGTCTTGCATCGAATTATATTTTTTTTTGTTGTCTATAATATCTTGATCCACTTCCTTCACAATTATATATTTTAATTTAGGGATCCATTGTTCTATTGTTTTATATGATTTGATAGCAATGATGGTTTGATCATTTGGACTGGTTACTTAATGTACTTTGGTTTTACGTCCTAAATGGAGACAAACTGAATAATAGCTAGGCATATTAGCAGAACTATAATAGTTTCTTCTACCTTTTCAACATTATTTTTTAACAATAATATCTTAATATCATTTTTTTCTAAGTATGTTGATTGCAAAACTTAAAAATTTATAATATTTTCATTTATTATATATATATATATATATATATATATATATATATATATATATATATATATATATATATATATATATATTGTAAAGAAAGAATTAAACAAAACATAAATAATATAATACAAAATTACACAGAGAAAAGGAACGTTTGTTTACAACTACAACATCCGAACTACAATTAGAATCAGAATACGTCAAGAAACGAAATATATAAGTATCCAAAATATAAATCCAAAAACTCAAAATCTAGATTTGAAACTCCTCTATCTAGAACAGAAAAAAACATATATTTAATCGCCAATATATATATATATATATAACAAACAAAGTTATAGTTTTATCCACTCCCGCAAGAGAAGTGCATGAACGTGTCATATATTCACCAAAACCAATAATTACAATGAAGAAGAATAATGAAGTTATAAAATTTTCGGATAGAGATAGCCCATACACTTAGAGGCAAGCCCCTAGACCTGGGAACGAATAGAAAAATGTGACTCTATTTCAGAACCAAAAAGAAACTGTCAAGAATATATAAGTGTGAATACTAGTATGATATTTTTCGCTTTGGGTCAACCAAACGACCCTCACAACTTTGTTGTTGGTTGTACTCCCAAAAGGCCTCATACTAGTTGAGATGTTTCATTAGCATCGAGTTTATGCTCTAATATTCCCTATAAACTTGATCCTGATATGATGGACATTCATCTTTCCCATGGTTATATGTAATGGGAATGATATTTCCCATGAAAGACATGGCCACCTGTTAAACACATCAGTTAGGACTTTTTGCTATGATACCATGTCAAGAATATATAAGTTTGAATCAACTAGTATGATATTGTCCGCTTTGGGTCAGCCAGAGGACCCTCATGGCTTTGCTCTTGGGTCGATTTCCAAAAGGCCTCGTACTAGTTGAGATATTTCATTCACTTATATATTGTATATTATATTGAGTTTAAGCGATGTGGGCCAACTAATCCAGCGAGAGATCGAGTTTATTATATAATACTCCGCTTAAACTTGATCATGATATGATGAATATTATAGTTCTCATGGTTATATGTAATAGACATGATATTTCTCATGACAAATAGACTTAGAACTTTTGGCTCTAATACCATGTCAAGTATATAAGTGTGAATACTAGTAAGTATGTTATTGTCTGCTTTGAGCCATTGGACTCGCACGAATTGGTTTTTGGATGTACTCCCAAAAGACCTCATACTAAGCTCTAATACTTCCCCTTAAACTTGATCATGATATGATAGGCATTATATTTCCCACGGTTATAAGTAATGGGCATGATATTTTCTATGACAAACATGCTTAGAACTTTTGGTTCTCATACCATGTCAAGAATATATATAAGTGTGAATACTAGTATGATATCGTACGAGACGGCCAAATGGCCTTCACGACATTTATTTTGGATGTACTTATGAAAAACCTCATACTGATTGAAATATTTCATTCACTTATATATTGTATATTAGTTTTAAATGATCAAGCAAGGGATCGAGTTTATACTCTAATAAAAACCACAACAAATAATGCAATATCTGAAAAAACAGCCACGTGTGGAGACACAAACATACCGTGAAGAACATGAAAACAACGTTGATATCGAAAAGCGGGGATAATAAAAATAATAAAAAATAATCACACAAACATAGCAAACAAAACGTACGTCTTTTCAAGTTTCTAAATAATGAATTTTACTATATGTTTTGCTCATGTGTAGTGACACTTACAATCAGAATCTTAATCATAAGATATAACTATCAATATAAATGTTAGATTTGAAAATTCAGGGCCCCAAACTAATATGGAAAATGGCAATTTCGTAAATTACTATAAATTTAATGTGATAACAGAACGTTCAATATTTCAAATAAAAGAGAAGAACAATCCCAAAATTCAACCGAAAGAACATGTTGTATCTCGACTATTGAGATTACTCCCACAAATGAGTTTTAAATACTCTTACTGTCGAACACATCCAACCTATGAGACGTATGTCTATGTTTTAATGGAACATTGACGGTATAAGATCAACCTCCCATGATATTTGAAGCGCATATACAATCCTGGATAAAAAAAACATCATTTGTGGACTTAAACTAAATATAATCCACGCTCAATTTTTTAAAAGCATGAATAACATGTAAATCATTTTAAAGGTGCTACCGAATCAGGCAACGCATTGGTTACCAGTTGAAAACGGAAATCAAGTTTGTTAAATGACTACCCTCAAGATAAGGAAATGCACCAAGAATTTACACATAGAGTTGGACAGTCTTGGAATGTACTTATAAATGGTCCACATTTACATGTATTCTGGAAAAAGCTTAAAAGGCTTAAGCTTAAACTAAGACATTGAATTTGGAAGTATTTGGTAATATTTTCAATGTTATAGCAAGAGTTGGAGAAGAAATTAAGTTTCTTGAAAACAAATACAAAAAAACACAAGTTTAGAGGCTATGTTCAACATATCTAAAGCCAATGTATTATCTTACTGTGAGTAGAAAATTTGCATAAATTGGTTCAAGAATGGATATAAAAACACAACTATATTTCATAATTTTGTTAAGAAAATGAGTAATATAATCAGAAGGTATTTGGCATAAGGATCGTTGATTGAGGACCAAAACGTAGTAGGAAACCTAGTTGTTGAGTATTTTAAAGATCTTTTATCAATCCTTATTCGTAGATTATGAAAGTCTCTCTCAAATTATTCCTAAACTAATCACAGACTCAGAAAATCAATTTTTTTTGTTATTCTTACAGTGGAAGAAATTCACAGCTCGATCAAAACACTCACTACTAATAGTGTTACCAGTATCGATTGGTTCAATGCAACTTTTTATCAAACTTACTGGTCTATCATTCACAAAGATTTATGCGATTATGTGATTGACTATTTTCCAGATTAAATAGCCCAAATGGAATCTTTGTAACTATCATATGTGTTATTCCTAAAACTGAAAGTCCTAAATTATGGAAAGACTGTGGACCTATAAGCATATGTTTTTCATTTAATAGAATATTGTTTAGAATATTGAATGCAGGACTCTCCAAAATACTACTTTAAATAATATCTAAGAAATAATGAGGCTTTGTTCATAGAAGAAATATCTATGAACATATACTCATTTCTTAAGAAATAATTCATGATATTAATAAGAAAACTAAAGGTGCAATATCTTTCTAAAGAAAAACATGGCCAAGACATTTGATAGGTTATCTCACAGCTTCCTTACGAATTGCATGAAAGGTTTTGGTTTTCATAACAATTTTATACAACTTATAAAAAACCGAAATTAATTATGTATTCTTCTTAATAATCATAAACGGAGAGCTTAAATGATACTTTAATGGTCTAAATGGTATTAGGCAAGACGATCCCATATCTCATAGCATATTCAAAATAGCTAAAGAATACCTCAGTTGATGTATTAAAATGATGTCAACAACAACCATGAAATGAAACATAAATCTAGAAGTGTTTTGGATATACCTTAGCTAGCATTTGTAGATGACTTTATCATATTTGTAAATGGTTCTATCAATAACATCAACTAAATAAACACATTATTTTATCTATATCGAGATTTATCTTGCCAAACCATAAACAAAGAAAAATCCACAGTCGATAACCCCTAGAAATCAAATGGAAACCACTGATGTTGTTCTTCATCTCGAAGAAAAAAATGATGAAATCTCTCACCAAAATCATGAATCAAATCACAATAAATCAACCTCGCCACACAAGATTCATCAAGAGAAATAAACATTCCTACAACAATTTCCACCAATGCAAGATCTAAAAAGGAAATGGATAACTAACGATCCCCTTCTATATTCCATAATCCGATGTTTGAAGCCGCTCCTACAACATCTCCAATAAGTATTCCCATGAAAACATACGCGGAAACACTAAGTGATACTAAGAAATTGGCAGTGGAAATCCATGGAGTGACCAGTAAATGATTTGTACATGCAAACGTAATCAGTGGAGTCGAGGAAGATTACAAATACGTGAAATTTTAGGAATCAGATAAGTCAATCCTCTCTTTACTTAAAAAAAAACTAATTGTAAAATTTTCCTTTGGTAGTCATACTCTAGATGATTTTAAAATCTTTCTTGCATCATTTAGATTTATAGGAATTTATAGTTTATTCAAATGGGATTATAAACACTTCTTTGTTGAATTTGAAATGTTAGATGATGTCAAAATATTCTGGAAAAGTACTGTTAGAACACTAGGTTAATATTCTTTGAGGATACTTAAATGGTCTCCTAAATTTTATCCTAAATGAGAGTCGTCATTGACTCATGTTTGGGTATCTTTCCAGAAAATCCTTGAAATTATATACAATCCAGACTCAGTTAATCACATTGCCAAAGAAATTGGATTGCCTTTGGCATCGTGGATTCCTTTAAAATATGATGCAAGCTTTAACATGTGTAAATCTTGGGAAATAGTGGATACCTCAAGTCTCCTTCCTCAAAGAATTTGGATTAGCTTTAGGAAAAAAGACGGTTACTGGCAAGATATCACTTACAATGGCATCCCTATAAACATATTGGCCATAGTGAGAAGTTATGTAAAATGGAAGAATTAAAATCAAAATAACCAAAGAAACTCAGCAAAACTGACATTACTAAGCCTAATACTACACCAAACGAAGTTTGGATTCCTAAAATTAAATAAGTAATTACTGAACCAAGTAAACCTAATCTTCCTGAACATGACAACTCTAATGAGAAATAAGATTTAGGTAGAAATAAGAACAATCTTAATAGGAAGAATCATACTGTCCAAAACATATCAAAAAATGATTCTCACTATAATAATAATCTCAACCATGAAACTATCATATCTAAATCTAAAATCAACAGAGATAACACCCTTATTTTCAATTAAACTTCAACTTCACCTGATATTAATGAAACTAATGTGTTTGAAACAATTCAATCCATCAACTTAACGAATTCTCTTAATATATTTAATGAGGAAAATATCTTTGAAAATGAATCTCCTTCGCCTAAAATCAGACAAACCCTTAGTTTACCTCAATCTCATGTTACCAAGCAAACAGAGAAAAAAGACCTCACTAATCAAAATCAAAAAAATCAATCAGACTTAAGATCAAAGGACTAAAAAATAATCTGATAAACAAACTATTGAATATCAAAGGATCTAATAGATCCTCAAAAACTTCAAACAAATGACTATATCATTTTGAACTGGAATGCAAGAGGTGTAAGGAATCCAGGTACTGCAAGAGGTGACTATATCACTCACCCTTAGTGATATCAGTCTTATCAATTTCAATTGAACCAAAACCTCCCTTCATATTTTAAAACATGTGGTTACAACATCAGGATTTTGTTAAAATTGTAGAAAACAACTAGTTTATCCCTATAGATAATTCATTCATTCGTGTCTTCTGGTCTAAATTAAAGAGGCTTAAAAACCATTTTAAGATATGAAATAAAGATGTTTTCGTTAATATATTTGACTGTATTGAAAAAATAGAAAAAGATGTCAAAACAGCTGAGAGTTTACTTCAAGAATTAAACACCCAGAGAACATAAACAATCTTTCCAAGTTAAAAGCCCAACACTTATCGTTTCTTTCCAGAGAAGAAACTTTATGGTAGTAAAAAAGTTCTTCTCAATGGTTAAATGATGGAGATAATAACTCAAATCATTTCATAACTTTGTTAAGAAGATAAGAAATAAGAATAGAATTAATGGAATATTGAATAATGACATATTAATAGAAGACCAAAACCTTATAGGATCAGATGCTGTTAATTTTTTCACTGAATTACTAAACAGTCAGAACATCAATTCAATACCAAATCTTATACCTGATCTAATCCCTAAGTTGATATCTGACCAAGATAGCAGCCTAATTCTTGAAATTCCTACCTTAGAAAAAACTCATTCTATAATTAAGAGCCTAAACAGCTATAGTGGCTCTGGAGTTGATGGATTCAACTCCAGATTTTATAAAAAATGTTGGTAAATTATTAAAGATGACTTACATAAGGCTATTGTTGCATACTTTAATAATTCTACATTTTCGATATGCATATTTGCTACATCAATATGTTTAATTCCTAAGATTAGTTCACCTAAAACTTGGACCGATTTAAGACCAATAAGCGTGTGTTCAGTTTTTATCGAATCATTTCAAATTTAATTAACAACAGATTAGCAGTAGTCTTACATAAAATTATATCTAATGAATAAGGAGCTTTTGTGACAAATAGGAACATATATGATAACATATTAATTACACAAGAACTTGTGTATGATCTTAATAAAAAGACCGTGAATAGTAATATAATTATTAATCTAGGTATGAAAAAGTCTTTTAACAAGTTAAACTTCAAATTTATATGTCAAGTAATGTAGGCTTTTGGATTCAACTCTCAAGTTATACACCTAATAAAAAACAGGATTGTAAACATTGTTTACTCAGTTATAGGAATTGCTTATGGTTTTTTCAAATCTAGTAATGGTATTAGACAGGGGGGATCCATTATCCCCCTCTCTTTTCATCATAGCAGAAGAGTTTCATATAAGAGGAATAAACAAAATGTCAACTCAACTATCCCCACTCACCTATAGAACAAGAGGTTCACTCAACATCAACTGCTTAGCCTTTGCAGATGATGTTGTGATGTTCTTAAATGGTTCTATCAATAACATTAGAAAAATCTGTTCATTCTTAGAAATCTATCAACAAATATATGATCAACTGATAAACAAACTGAAAACCACCTTTATATCTCCATCAACCATACCTAGATCCCGTATTAGTTCTTTGGAAAACCTCTTAGAATTTAAACACAACTTTCTCCCCTTCAAATATTTAGGAATTCCTATATTTTCATCTAATAATAATTGTTATTATAATGAACTGATAGAAAAAATCGGAATCGACATTAGTGACTGGAACTCTAAATCTTTGTCTTTTGGTTGAAGGCTGATTTTGATCAAATCAGTCCTTCTAGCATTCCCACTATATTACATGCAAAGTATTCTCTTACCTAAAAATGTTATAATCAAAATCAATAAACTTTTAAACAAATTCGTATAGAGATATAGTGAAACAAATAAAACCATCTTGTGGACTAACTTGACCAAAATTTGAAAACCATATTTTGAAAATGAATTAAATGTTAGAGACCTTAAAGATATACAAACAACATTTTCATATAAACTTTGGCTGAAATTTAGAGAGAACAAGACATTGTGGGAAACTTAATACACTCAACTTATTATTCAAAAACTCACCATCTCCAAGTTTCATTAAAGCAAATAGACTCTAAAATTTGGAAGATAATGTTTAAGATTAGAGACCAAGGTGAAAAAAACATTTACTAGATTTTTGGCAAAGGGAATGTGGGCTTTTACTTAGACAAATAGAATCATTCTCACTTTTAATACCATTATCACCTAAAGATAATAAATCTTGGTATAAGAAATCAAAAATCTCTGATTACTGGTTTAATAATAGATGAGACATCCCTAAAATTAGTGCACATGTCATTTATCCAACAGATTTTAATAGGATCCTTAAAATTCCTATCATTTCTAATGCTGAAGATACTATCATCTGGAAACTTTCTCCAGATGGTACATTTACGTTAAAGAATACCTAGAATGAAATCACACCTAAAGATGCTACCTCATAATATCAAACGCAAAATCTGGAATATCATTTCTCCAAAGAAATGTTCAATCACTCTTTGGAGAATCTTAAATAATCTAATTTCAGTTGACTCAATACTTTAACGAAAAGGTTTTTAACTGACATCCAAGTGTCGTGTAATGGGCATGATATTTCCCATGACAAACATGCTTAGAACTTTTGGTTCTGATACCATGTCAAGAATACATAAGTGTGAATACTAGTATGATATCGTATGAGACGACCAAATGACCCTCACGACGTTGCTTTTGGGTGTACTTCCAAAAGACCTCATACTTGTTGAAATATTTTATCCAGTTATATATTGTATATTATTTTCAAGTGATCAAGTGAGGGATCAAGTTTATGCTCTAATAAAAATCACAACTAACGATACAATATCGATCATACCATAAAAAACATGAAAACAACGTTGATATTAAAAAACGTCAGATAATAAAAAAATAAAAAAATACTCGACATACATAGCCCAAAAAACACAGGTCTCTTGAATTTTCTAAATAATGAATTTTACTATATGTTTTGCTCATGTCTAGTGACACTTATAATCAAAATCTTAATCATAAGATATAACTATCAATATAAATGTTAGATTTGAAAATTCTCGGCCCGAAACTAATATGGAAAAATGGCAATTTTGTAAATTACTGTAGATGTGATGTGATAACAGAACGTTCAATATTTCAAGTAAAAGAGAAGGACAATCCCAAAATTCAACCGAAAGAACATGTTGTATCTCGACTATTGAGATTACTCCAACAATGAGTTTTAAATACTCTTACTGTCGAACACATCCAACCTATGAGACATATGTCTACGCTTTGATGGAACACTGAAGGTACAAGATTAACCTCCCATGATATTTGAAGACCATATAATGTGATTATGACTCTTCTTTGAAAGAGTCAATGGAATCTAACATATTCGCATGTGGCGTGCAACAAAAGAAAGAGTTAGCAATTAGATATAACCTAAACAATAAATGTAGAACAACACATCATTTCGTTCTCGGTTTGGCATGCAAGTAAAACAATCCTGGTCGAAACTCGTAATAGAATCGTTATTGCAAAAGCCCTAATTTCACCACTTGGCTATAATACCAATTTTGTTATTAGAATAATACTATGCAATTTATCACAAAATGGTTCAAGCACAGAACACAAATGAAACAAAGAACAATAAAGATAGAAACATGATTTAACGTGGTTCGACAATTGTCTACGTCCATGGGCACCGCCAGAGAAAAGTGTTTCACTGTGATAGAAACGGGTTACAGATTTCAAATTCTGTTTTATGTAGTCCTAATAGTCTATTTATAGGGAATAAATACACTTACTAAACAATGAGCCTAATGGACTCATATACCCTAATAAGAAAATCCGTGAAGTCTCTAGACATGTTCAGCTTATTGAAATGCCTAGAATTTATATTCAAACTTGACCATTTAGTCCCTTTTGACAAAGATCCCTGCCGGTGAAAAAGTCTGTAATTAGTTAAAAATTTAAGTAAGAAATTATTATAACAATCCCAACAAACAAATGCAGTAACCCGGTTTATAATAATACATTAGATTTGAATATAGACCAATCGGATCTTTTCATTCACGCAAACATGAGTGACAAAGCAACTGTACCGCAAGAAGGCTTTGTCAAACGATATGTCTTGAATATAGACCAATCGGATCTTTTCATTCACGCAAACATGAGTGACAAAGCATGTGTTCCGTGAATCTCACAAGATGATTCACCATGGATATAAGTTCAAAATCAAATTTCTGAAGCTTGTACAGCAGCATCACAAAGATGCATTTCAAACCCTTTGATCTTTGTTCATTGGCCTACCAAACAGCTACATTTCAGCAACTAGTATAAATCCAAATAATCAAATCAGAATGTTTAAATACTTGATACAAACCTGACAAAAACTATATATGACTACTAAATTCGGCTTCACCCTTTGTTCTTCGTACAAACGAAAATATCTAATACATAAATCAGTATAAATAACATCATATATATATATAACCATTTCAACATTTCTTATCGGTCCTAAAAGAATTAAGCCAAACAAAACACTTTCAAAGTGTGAGTTCATGGATTAGAAAGAGTTTAGCAACTGATTCTCCAGAAACTATATAAACAAAAACAAAAAGTAAAACGTTAGATTTGAAGTTAGTATGATTTTCAAGCATACGCGAATTCTATTGAAAACAGAATTGTTAGTAAAATGGAAAATTCGCACCAACAAATTTCAGAGATTAGACAAACTTACGTTTCCATCAGCTCATGTACGGTAAACACCATGGTTTGAGTGATCCGAAGTAAATCTACCTTCTGCTGCATGCACTTTGTTAGACCGAAAGAGTTACCTCTCTAAACAAACACATATTTATGATGTTTTTTTTTACCGGGGCCACCTGCGGCTGTTGAGCACATAGATTATAAAAAACCACTCATAAAAGTCTTCCAACAATATATATGGGGTAGGTTAATTCAAAACCGTTTTTACTGTAACGAGACCCGGTTAAATTGAAATCCGGCTTGCCTATAACGAGACCCCTATTAATTACGAAAGTTTGACTCATATAAATAGAAATAATCTCAATTTTTACTTCATTCTCTTCTTTCAAATCCTAAACCTTTCTAAACCTTCGATTTTGTACGCGAAGTTTTTTCAAATCCAACACCCAAGACTTGTTAAGGTAAGCATTCTCTACATGTTGGTGTAATTTTTTTTTTAAATTTTCATGGTTTGTTTTAAAGATATTTAGAGTTTAGGTTTCGGGGAAAAAAATTTGAATTTTCATGTAGTTGTAGTTGTTTTCTTGATGTTTCAATGCATGTATGTGTTTAGTTAGGAGGGTAGGTTCGATTTGGAATGATTTTTTTACTGATTTGGGGTAGTTTATGGTAGGTTTAGGAAATTGGGGCTGAAATTCTTGGTTTGGTATTTCCTCGCACGGTTTCGTTCTTGAAAATACCGGATGCACGCAATAACATGCGTGCATCCGGTATTTCCTCGCACCAAATCGTGCGAGGATTACCAAATCCACGCATTGTGGATTCGGCAAATCCATATTGTGGATTTGGACAGATCCACGGTGCGTGGATTGGGGAAATCCACGCATTGTGGATTCCCCCAATCCATGCAATCGAGTGCGTGGATCGATAACTCCACTTTTTTCCCCGATTTTGATTTTGATGAACTGTGTTGCGTGTTACGGTACAATTTTTTATCCTACATCGACGATTTCACAATTTTTTTATTCATTTTTTATAAGGGAATAATTCGTCGGTACTAACGCTAGGGAGTTAATTGTAAATAAAATGAAACTAATATGTTTGTAATAACATTTATCGCTTATTAGAGGGTAATTTGTAAACAAAGTATTTAAAGAAGGACCAAAAGAGAAATAATAAAAGCCCACCAAGGATATTAATGGGGCCACCCTTCTCCATTATAAAAGGAGACTTATTATTCTTGGTATGTGGGACATTCTGAACAAAATATTCTCTTTCTACTTTCTCTCTCTACTTTTACACTCCAGTCACATCAGGTCCAAGATCCAAGATTATTCTTAGTCATTTATTCTCTCGTCATTGGCGCCGTCTGTGGGAATCCGTGATACCAAAAAGGAAACTTTTTCTTTGAAAATCACGACCCAATCTTAAAAGAATGAATGACGAATTTGCCGGAGAGAGGGTCGGGAGAGAAGTGGCCCGAGCCGAGTCACTATCTGAAGGTGAAGAAGCCTTGGGTTGGGAATTCTGCGCTCAGGGTCGGGACAAGCGTTCGACCCTCATCATGACCAGGAGACAGCTGTTGGAAGACATTGCAAGGTTAAACGCTGAGAAGGAGCGAGCATTAAATGAAAAAAGAGTTCGGGTAGGAAATGAGTCACTCATGGATAACTGAGGCGAGGGAAATCCAGTTGCGGGACATCGCATTGAGGCTCAACCCGTTAGTTATTATCGGGCTCCTCGCCCGGAGAACAGCCAGAATGGCGGAGCGAAGCAGTGCCCAGAGGACACCCGCGATATTTCCGCCGAATACGCTTCGGACGACTCATCGGGAAGGGAGTACCGACGCAAGGCAAGGCTAAACAAACGCACACAGAGAAATCATTCCCGACGGGATATGGCACCTCGTTCAGATTCTCCCGTGTGCAAGAGGGGCAGCACCGAGAAAAGAACGCCGAAGTCGTTTGAAAAAGAAGAAATACGAACAGGCAGCCGAGAAGAACAGGCAGCTCTACCTCAGGTCCAGTGGCAACCCTCGAACAGCTAGAACCGAGGGTACCGAACCAGAAGCCAATTCATCAACCCCAGGGACGGAGGTCATTACGGGGTTTAGACCTAAGGACTCGGGGGCGGAAACATTCGGATTCGGGGTGAACTGGAGAGCTTCACCATTGTGTGATGAGATATTATCGGGGCACCTCCCGAAGAGGTTTGACATCTCCAAATTGGAAAAGTATGACGGAAAGAGAGACCCGGACAATCACTTGGAAGCCTTCAAAACCTTTATGCTGAGTTTCGACAACGACGATAAGCTTTTATGTCAGGCGTTTTCGATGACCTTTAGAGACCAAGCGTCCAAATGGTACAACCGATTGCCGCAAGGTTGTATTAAAAGCTTCGGGATGTTCTGGACGATGTTCCGACAACACTTCGTCGGAAGCAAGATTTTCCGTGCCAATGGAGATACCATCATGAATTGCAAGCAGAGGTTGGGAGAGAGCCTCTGAGATTACACTAGGCGCTTTATTGACACTAAGACCGACCTAGACCATTGCAAGGAGAACGTGGCGCTAACCGCGTATCGTTTGGGTTTGCTCCCACGACCAATGAAGCAAGCGGTCGCCAAAAAACAAGCGTTTACTTTTTTCGCTCGTCTCGCCCAAGTGGAAAAACAGATATTGATAGAAGAAACCGAGGCATCCGAACTGGCAGCACACATCCAGCAGAACGCGCAAGCGTCGATCGTCATGAAACAAGGGGCTCAATTCAGCTATTCTCAGCAAGCCCAGCCGGTCAGTACAATACCCCCGACCCAATCCTTGCCTATCAAGCCTACGGCTCCCCCGAGCCAAAAAACGAAGCAGACGAATCAAGCGGTTTCACGACCCATATCTAACAAGTGGATCCGACCCGCTTACTTCGCCGACCTGACAGAATGTGTATGATCGATCTACGAAAAAACTAAGAAAAGTGGGATGTATCGGAGACCTTTCCCCATACCAACGCCTCGGGACCAAAGGAATAACCGGTATTGTCGCTATCACGAAGACGTGGGGTACGATACTAAGGATTACATTGCCCTCAAAAAAAAGATACAGATGTTGGTAGAGCATGGAAACCTCCTGGAATACGTAAAGAAGAAATCTCAGCAGAGCACAACCTCGAAAGAAGTCGTAACGATACCGAAGCCCGAAACCACCATGACCATTTCCGAGGTCATCGACCCTTTTGATGTTTCCGTGGAGTACTTCGACCCAGAGACGAATCGAAACATCATCGGGATCATCGAAGAAGAAGCTGAGGAAAGTACTGGTAATGTGAAAAACCTTTGTAAATTCTTCGAATCTCTGACTATCTTCGGTGGAGACTCTATGGCAGGTACCACACACTCCTCCAGAAAAAGGCATATCGTGAATCTGACCACCTAGTTGGAAGCTCGGACTTACCCCCGCTCAAAAGGAATCCCTTCACCGATCCTATATTTTGACGACGACGACATGAGAGATATAGTCGGCTCTCATGAGGACGCCATCGTTATCGGGGCGGCCATTGCGGGGGAAGAGGTCCGACGTTTCTTAGTGGATACCGGTAGCTCAGCCAACATAATCTTCGCGTCCACTTTCGCAAAGTTCAGGACACCTCCGGTCATTACGCGGTCCGATCGAACTATCGTGGGGTTTACGGGGTCGGCAGCTGACGTGGTTAGAGAATTTGAGGGTGTCGTTCAGCTGGGCCGCAGCCCATTCAAGAAGGAGGTCACCGTTTTATTCGTGGTGGTTGACGCATCGGCCTCTCATAATGAAATTTTTGGCAGATCATGGATGTCACGAATGCATGCGGTATCATCCACGGTCCATAAGTGTTTGAAATACGTCATCGGAAACAATATGGGTATAGTCCGGAGCATCCAGAAAGCAGCACGGGAATGTTACCGAGCGGCTTTGGCGCCTAAAAAGGATCAAGAGATGGCACAGGCGCGAGATTAGCAATTAAAAGGGCTTCCCTTGGGATCATTACCCGTTGATGACCCTAGGGAAGCTCCTAGCTTTTTGTTTACCGACGAAGAATGCGAACAACACCCATTTGCCGAAGGTAAAGTTTTACAGATCGGGATCCGGCTGTCACCGGCCTTCAGGAAACAGTTGTTATCATTACTGCGGGAGAACTTAGATTTATTCTCGTGGTGTTCGAGAGATGTGACCGGAGTCCCAGAGTTTTATGTGATTCACAAGCTAACTGTTAACAAAAATGTCAGACCCATCTCTCAAAAGCGCCGGGCTTTTTCCCCGGAAAAGGCAGAAATCATTATGCGAGAAGTCGAAAGAATGATCAGCGTCGGGCATATTAAGGAGTCAAGTTACCCGCTCTGGACCTCCAATCCTGTCCTGGTAAAAAAAAAACGGGAAGTGGAGGATGTGCGTGGACTTCACCGACCTCAATCGGGTATGCCCTAAGGACCCATTCCCGATGCCGAGGATTGACCAGTTGGTGGAATCATTGTCAAGAAACAGACTACTGTCGTCCATGGATGCGTACGCCGGCTACAACCAGATCAAATTACACCCAGCAGATCAGGAAAGCACAACGTTTATAACGGGCCGAGGCTTGTATTGCTACAAGGTCATGCCGTTCGGGTTAAAACATGCCGGAGCAACGTACCAGAGGCTGGTTAATAAAACTTTCCATGGTCAAATAGGAAGGAATATGGAAGTCTACATGGATGACATGTTAGTAAAGAGCGGCACAGACGAGGACCATCTCGCCGATTTACAAGAGACTTTTGATAACCTCAGGGTATAAACCTCAAGCTCAATCCGGAAAAATGCTCCTTCGGGGTAAGGTCAGGCAAGTTCCTGAGTTTCTTTGTTAGCGAAAAAGGGATTGAAGCCGACCCGACCCAACTCCGAGCTCTTACCGATATGACCCCACCTAAGAGCATCAAGGAAGTTCAGATATTAACTGGGCGTCTGGCTGCTTTAAATTGGTTTATCTCTCGTTCGTCTGACAAATGCGCTCCATTTTTCCAGGTCTTGAGAAATGCCAAGAATTTCGTGTGGACACCGTAATGTAACGCAGCCTTTTTAGGAATTAAGCGTTATCTATCGTCCCTGAAACTCCTAACAAAGCCTCTGACGGGCGAGACTCTTTTTCTTTACATAGCGGTTACGGATTTTGCAGTAAGTGCGGCCCTGATAAGCGAGTCGGGAATGGCCCATACATCGGTCTACTTCGTAACCAAAAGCTTACTGGAAGCAGATACATGGTATCTAAAGCTAAAGAAAATGGCCTTAGCTTTAGTAACCGTAGCGCGAAAAATGCGGCCGTATTTTCAAGCCCACCCCATTGTCGTCCGCACCTCGTTTCCGCTCAAGTACGTCCTTCAGCGACCGGACATGTTAGGGAGAATGTCTAAATGGTTGGTTGAGTTGGGCGATTTCGACATCAATTTTGAGCCTCGGACGGCCATCAAAGGCCAAGTTCTAACAACGAAGCCGATTCGGATTCCCCAACAGGCATAATTATGCACCAGGCAATCCGATTCGGATTCCCCACTTCTAACAACGAAGCCGAATATGAAGCCGCCCTGGCCGGTCTGCGACTAGCGCACGTATGTGGAGCTAGGCAAGTACGCCTCATTAGTGATTCCCAACTTTTGATAAATCAAGCATCAGGAGCTTCGGAAGCCAGGAAAGAACATCTGGTCCAGTACCTAGCCGCATTAAGGGTGTTAGCCGCATCATTCGTCAAGATAACGTATGAACATGTCCCGAGAAGCGAAAACATGGTGGCTGACTCTCTACCATCGGCCTCTTGCTCAAGAAATTACCCTCGGGTAACCGAACAAGAAAATCCATCTATCATAAAGAGGCAGGAGTTGGATAATCGACCCGAAATTACTTGTCAGATATCTTCGGTAACTGTTTCAGATTGGCGACGGGATATCTTTGCCTTTTAAGACGAAGGTCATCTGCCAAACGATGGCGCATCGGCTCGAAAGGTGCGCAACAAGGCCCGAGGCTACGTCATATTGGTCGACATATTATACAAAAAATCGTTCAGCTGACCTTTGTTGCGGTGTTTGGGGGTCAATGAGTCGCAGATAATCGTGTCTAAATTACATGACGGAGAGGGCGCGGCTCATTGTGGTTACAAGGCCCTAATAAGGAGAATTTTTCTCGCCGGATTTTATTGGCCGACGATAACGACGGACGCTCAGCAGATAGTGAAAACCTGCGACACTTGCCAAAGATTCGCGATCGCGATAAACGTACCCGCAGCTCCTTTAGAGTCCATATCAGAAGGATTACCCTTCGACCGAGGGGGTATCGATCTTGTGGGGTCGTTACCAATGGCATCTGGTGGGAGACAAACAATTGTGGTGGTTGTGGATTACTTTTCCAAATGGGTTGAAGCCGAACCATTATCTGCTACTAAGGTTAAAGACATCGTCAGATTTATTTGGTCCAATATCTGTTGTCAGTTCGGGGTAACCTAGAGGCTCACCATGGATAATGGGCCCCAATTCGACAGCAGAGAGATGAAATCTGTTTGCACAACTCACAGGATTAGACAATGTTTCTCTGCTCCATTCCACCCCCAAACGAACGAGCAAGTCGAAGTCACCAACCGAACCACTCTGGACGGGCTCAAAAAGAACCTCGAAGGAAAGGCCGGCAAATGGCCGGACTACCTGCAAGAAGTATTATGGGCTTACCGAACTACTCCTAGAACGGCGACTAAGAAATCACCTTATACTCTGGTATATGGTATGGATGCGGTCACTCCGGCAGAATCTATTTTTCCATCGTTTAGGATCGGTACCTATGATGAAACCACAAATCAAGACAACAGACAGTTAGCTCTCGACCTCATTGAAGAAAAGCGCTCAGCTAAATTCTTTGCACTATCAAACTCTAATGAGGAGTCGGTATGCGTCTAAAGTACGACGTCGGGAATTTAAAGTCGGTGATAAGGTTTTGAGACGCGTTTTCCTGCACACCAAAGATAAAAGCCTCGGCAAGCTCGCCCTAAACTGGGAAGGGCCCTACGAAGTGGTAGAGAAAATCAAGAGCGGGACATATCGTTTGCAAGACAAGCTCGGGCGTTCATTAAGGCTGCCATGGAACATTGAACATTTGAAATTGTATTTGGAGTAATTCTGCATTTTTGTAACTTTATGAGCATTATGTGTAAGAAACTCTTGGTCGGGGATGCACTATTTCCTACCTCGGTGGCGCGAGAAGGTTTTAATGAGGCATCAATAACGCCCGACCCCCCATTTCTAATCGAAATGTTTTGCCTTTCAATCTTTGAAGTATTACAAACAACTCTATCAGCTGACGAGCTGATCGACAATTGTTCTTACTAATCTCGATTGATCACTAGAACCTTCATAGGTTTTTTCAGTGTTCAAGCTGATCTACATCTTAATTCCCGACCCTAAGGGAAAATTTTCAATTTTACATTGATCAACAGGATCTTCACAGGTTTTCAGTGTTGAAACTGATCTACATCTTAATTCCCGACCCTAAGGGAAAATTTTCAATTTTACATTGATCAACAGAACCTTCACAGGTTTTTCAGTGTTCCAACTGATCTACATCTTAATTCCCGACCCTAAGGGAAAATTTTCAATTTTACATTGATCAATAGGACCTTCACAGGTTTTTCAGTGTTCAAACTGATCTACATCTTAATTCCCGACCCTAAGGGAAAATTTTCAATTTTACATTGATCAACATGACCTTCACAGGTTTTTCAGTGTTCAAACTGATCTACATCTTAGTTCCCGACCCTAAGGGAAATTTTCAATTTTACATTAATCAACAGAACCTTCATAGGTTTTTCAGTATCTTAAACTGATCAACAATTTCCTTCCCGACCCTATGGGAAGATTTTCAATTTAACGATTGATTGGGAGAACCCTAATGAATTTTTAAGTATTTTAACTGATCTGCAATATCTCAAGACGATGAACTGATAAAAGTAAGACTTAAAAATTAATAATGGTTTTGGCCTTTTCAATTACACTATTAATAGATTTTTTAATGCCTAAATTGATACACATATTACGTTCCGACCCTATGCAACAAATTACAAAATTATCTATGATATTGCAATACTCTATTTCTTTGATAAATCAGCAGCTTCCGATTGAAAGTCAGTTCGTCTCAAAACCTGCTTATCAACTGCTTCGGGGAACTGCTCAGAACGCTAAAGAGGCATGCCATTGGATTGGGTACGCAAAAATTATTCTGCCTCCCCCTCGGACTCGGTCTCCTCATCTTCGGATTCTTCGTCCTTGCACTCCACGCCGTACGGGCGGTCAGCCTTAGGAACATCCACCCACATGGACCCGAGGGGAAGCTCGGGGAAACGGTTGTGAAAGGACAAGACATAGACAGCCTTTGCCTCGGCCGTTTCTTTCTTCATATACTCCTGGCATTGGTTGGCGAACATGGCATTGGCGGCCTTAAGGCCGAAGATTTCATCCCCTAAACTTTTGACGCTATCATCCTTCTCTCCCGAACAAGGGTCAAGTTGTTTTTGGCTGTCTCTAATTTCGCCTCCACCAGCTTATGAGCATCGCGCTCCCTCTCCAATTCCCCCTCAAGAACAGCGACCTTTCCCTCCAGAGCAGCGATCTTCCCTTCCGCGTCCCCAAGTTTCTGATTAAGCTCCGCTGCCCGACGCTCCTTCATCACCAATGGAATAATCATGTTGTACATCGTTAGGGACAGCCCGTCTGTGATCTGAAGGGAAAAGAGTGAGGGCTCCCAGGCGCGGACAACACTGGCAGTGCGGTACCGCTCGAGGACGCCGCGACATCTTTAACCACTTCGCCATGACTCACATCCTCTGGCGGTACCTCTATCGGATCGGTAATGACTGCACCTTTGACTCCCCCGAATTGCTCAAACAGCGCTGGAACGGTGGCATTCTCAGCAGACCCAGCCATGACGGCAGCTCGAATATCCTTCTTCGCCCGCTTCGGCTTCGCTGTTGGAGCACCATCTGCTTCCCCCGTCCCTTTCCGTTTCTGAATCTGCCCATTGGGCCGACGGGCCTCATCATCCACCGCGGCAGCTTCTCCTTGTCGCCCCCCGACGCCGTTCCCACTGGCCTCGGCAACTGCAGGATCAATTTCCTCATCTGACTTAGGCCGTTTGCTGGGAGCTTTGTTACACTTTGGGAGAAATAAATGAGCATCGGGCGCGTGCGTCCTCTTGACCATGTCCACTAAGCTCGGGGGTTGGCGCAGTTCTTCGATGGTCAGCGGCTTCGGCGAGCACCGCCAGAGGTTACTTGTTATCAGGTCTGTATCCTTGAAAGCGCGATGGAAACCGCGGCCCCAGTGCTGCTTTGCAAAATCCTTTAAAATCTGGAAAGTTACTTTGCTAGGCTTGAAGTGGTCTTTTTCAGACCTTGGATAAACTCCTTTGACACTGCACAACAGATCGCCAAAATAAATAAATAAATAATATATATATATATACTAACCATAGGGAACCCAAGTCCGCAGCAGCCGCCGCGGGTTCTCCTTGTTATAAGGAAGACCATTTTCCCAGCAGCCGCTGAGAAAGATGAACTGGTGCTTCCAACCCTTATCACCCTCAAGGAAGTCATTCACGATCTTCCAAGTATTCGCCAGAGACGAGTAAAAGAAGGGGGACTTCGGGGATTTTGAGAGCACAAACATGGCAATATACTCGACCATGGGCATGGCCTGACCCGATAGACGCGATGCCATGATGCACGACATTAACGTGTACCACGTGTTCGGCGTTAGCTGTGAGGGACAGAGGTTGAGGGTCAGGAAGTACAAGGCTATTTCAGGATCCAAAGGGAACCTAAGGCCCCAGTTCTCGGTGAAATTACGAGCTCCCGCGAACGCACGTGCACTGGCATCTTCCCGGACTCAGGGAATCGAACGTTAACACACGCCGGGATGCCCCAACGGGCCATGAGCTCCTCCCGCTCCTCAGTCGGGAAATAAAGGTATTTGCCCTCGTAAAGAGAAATAATGGCATCCCGAGGCAACCAACGAAAGTAGCTAATAGTAATAGCCGCCTCAACTTCCGCAGGAAGTGGCTCCTCATGGGGAGTACTTTCCCCACCAGTAAAATTAATACCTTCGCCCGCGACATCAGTCTCTGGCTCTTCGACATTATCTGCAGGATTCACATCGGATTGATGAGATTTAACCGCAGGGAGATCGGACGATGAAGTACGAGGGACTGCGACGCCAGAACTGCTCCCGGCCTGAGCAAGTTGCGCCTGACGGTTAAGGCCCAGATAAGTGTACGCGGTGTTGGAGTCGGTCCGGTACCCCTGAATATCGCGGGTAAGCCTGGCCATTTCAGGGGATTCTTTCTTCGCAGGTGAAGTAGTTGGAGAATCACCCATAGGAAGAAATTTAGCCTTGCCTCGCTGTTGAAGAGGAAAAGGGGTCGGGGTGGTGTAAGAATTAACCGACGAGGGCGTCGGGCGGTTATTGCAAGGCTCCGGAGACGGTAATGGACTGCTGCTTGAAGAGCTAATAGAGTTAACGGGAGAGCTCGCGTCGGATAAAACCGGCATAACCAAAGACTCAGCAGGAATCGGTTCGGGTAGAACGGGGTCGTGAGGCAGATGCACGGGTACAAAGGGTTGCGAAGCAGAACTCCAGATCAGTCCCGCAGCTCGATATTCTTCGGCACGATCACCGATGCTGGCCCAAACTTGGAATTCGAACACTGGTTTCTTCTTGGTTTTTGTTTTTGGTCTGGGAGACTTATTTCTCATAAAACAAATTTTCCCTCACTAGAAAAATTCGGAAGCAACTTCTCTCTCTAAGAACGCATCTGAGAGCGAACTGTGTATGAGGGGTATTTGTAGGCGATATCACTTAACTGTTACGCGTATGGGGAAGCTCAATCGACAAAAAGCAGCGGGAAGTCGAAAGGTTTTCTTGAGGAGCTGAACAAACAGGCACTCCTCGAGAAAACGGTCGACACGTGGCGTCCCTTGCCAGACTAAGTAGCCATGAGCCAGCTAGTCCTAACAGCTACGAATAACTGGTCAACACGTGGCATCCCTAGCCAGGCTAATACGATAGCTAAATGCTAGCTCGCCTTGGCAGAAGCACTAGATGGGCCGCACGGACCTGACCCGCTCCTCTATAGTCTGGACGACGATCCATGCCCACGATGAAATCACCAGGGAGGACTGGAAGCAGGGCCAGAATGACGGTGTCAAACCAAATTGCACCGGAATAACGTGATCGGACTTCAACTGAATAAGTATAAAAGGTTGGACATCAGCAAAACCAAAAAACCGGGAGAAAACCGACCATTTCGATCTGAACAGGCCATTCATCCCATGATAAAGGCTAGGGGACGGAGACCATCAAAGCTGATTGAGCAACAAGTCTTCATTCCCGTTGCTCTTGAAGACTGGGGGGCTACTAATAAGGGAATAATTCGCCGGTACTAACGCTAGGGAGTTAATTGTAAATAAAATGAAACTAATATGTCTGTAATAGCATTTATCGCTTATGAGAGGGTAATTTGTAAACAAAGTATTTGAAGAAGGACCAAAAGAGAAATAATAAAGTCCCACCAAGGATATTAATGGGGCCACCCTTCTCCACTATAAAAGGAGACCTATTATTCTTGGTATGTGGGACATTCTGAACAAAATATTCTCTTTTTACTTTCTCTCTCTACTTTTACACTCTAGTCACATCAGGTCCAAAATCCAAGATTATTCTTAGTAATTTATTCTCTCATCAATTTTAGTTATGTTTAAGTAAATTATGAATGTTTGACAAAAGATATTGATTATATTTTTTGGCTTGCGTGATTGTAGGATGCCTCCACGCCCCCGTTTTCCCACTATGGAGCGAGATACGGATGATACAACTGATGATGCCGAGGAGATGGTAGTAGGCGAGACATCTCGGAGCATTCGTCACCGTGCTAGAGGGGACTTACAAGTCATCCTTGTTCGTCGTCATCATACTATGGACCAACGCTTCCGTAGATATAACAAACATGTCATCGACGTATATTCGACCTTCCATTCCTACAAACAGCATGAGACTTATAGCGTCTTCAGAAATGACGTAATTTTTTTAGTTTTAATTTATTTTTTAAGGTTATTATTATTAGATGCAATGTGGTTTATTTGTTTTCAACCATTTTGCACCAAATTTTTAAATCAAACTTTTAAGCATTACTTAGATCAAACATAAACAAAAATCTTAATTAATACAAACCAAAACAATAAATTCGAAGGTAGCAAAATGTGTTTGGAAAGGATTAAATAAGAAAACAAATAACACAAAATAGTAAAACTATTACATCGTATTATGCATCCTCAGAAAAATTATAGAACTGATCATCCACATCATGCAATGTTGGTAGTTGTGCTGGTTTAATTTAGCGATATTGTTCAGACATTCGCCTAGTGGTATGGCCCAATTTGTAACGTTGTCGCTAGTGTGGAACGCAAACCAGCATGGGTATATATCCGGCAATGGTCCATCTAAGACAATCTGCAAATTTCCATAATATAAAAGAATTAAATACCTAGCGAAATTAATGATAAAATAACAATTCAGTATAAACATAACATATTTGTTTACTTACTTTCATAAAATAATTAACGTGCACGAAACCGATTCCAACTTCTACAATAGGACACGATCTTGGAGGCACACCACGCAAAGGAAGATACGTGTATGATAGTTGGAGAGATACATGGTATACTATACATTGATACCAAGTGGCTATCACCAACCCGAAGTCGGGTAATGTCATCCAGTGCCTACAACCGCTCTTGTAAATTTTGAAACAATCCGATCTCCGCAATAGGTTTTTAACACGTTGTGCACCATAAAAAACCCTCTCCCAAAGATCACGTTGAATCGAAAGTTCGTACATCAAATCTTGTCTCACTTCATCCCATGAAACAACATTATCTTTAATCGTCAAAGCTACGACCCTAAATCCACAATTTTAATCAGGAACAACGTCTTCAACGCTACTTATGTAGTTGTGCAAGTACTCGGGAAAATAACTCTCGTACGCCCTTAATCCTTTTCCTTTATTCGATTTTCTAGATCGAGTCACTTTCTCCTTTTCTGATCGGGAACACAACCACACATTGCAGGAGTGAACCATAAATCCTCAGCCTTTTCAATAGTTTTCTCTAATATTTCTATGGTTGTACATGAAAGTTTACCTTTGATGTCGCTAAAGATATCTCCCCTAAATGCGAGTCTAGGATGAAACAAACTTTGTTCGAACGTTTCAAAGATGGTAGAGTGTTGAATGCGAAGCAACGCGTGAACTTTATCCCAAAATTGCTCAAACGTGCATATAATTGTGTTGATTGCCCGTTTTAGGATCGAGTGAGCACTCTCCGCCCTATAACATAAACTTAAATTATTTAAAAGTCTAACAATTAATTAAATAAAGTAATGTATAGATATGATAATATAACTCACCGGTTGCTAGTGTAGTTGCCCAAATGTTTAATTTTGTTCGTGTAAATATTAAAGAATTTGTGTTCGTAAGGGTCTATCCATTGTTTCATCACCTACTCGAGAACCTTGGGACAATATGCGTAGGCTTGGTGCAACTTGGCGAGGTTTTTGTTGTACTATTCAATCATCGCCGAATGTTGAACCGCGGCATAAAAATCAAAGAACTCTTCACCCATGTCCGCTTTAGGTAAAACTTTCTTAGAATATGAGCTAATGTTCCTATCTATATGCCAAGTTCATAACATATGACTTGCATCCGGAAATACCTCGTCGATAGCGTTCATTAAAGCCAACTCCCTATCGGTGATGATAATATTTGGTAATGCGCACATGTTATTCACCATCACTCTTCTTTCTAGCAAAGGCATTTTATACCTTGTAGTCTTGTACGTGCTATCCATTATAAGCACTTGCAGAAAAGTGCGCAACAAATCGATGCTTGTAGGATGTGCGAAAAACAATACAAGGATCTTGTAAGTTTCTTTGTTTGTTCGCTCCCAAACATAGTACTCGTGATCTTTCAACTTACCGAACAAGTATTGCATTGGGGATTTTCCCGCTTTATCAATCAAATGGTGTTTTTGCCGCATATTGTAGATGGTACGCATACTAGATACATTTTCTAGATCTTTTAACTTCAATCCACAATATATATCTCTTGGCCGAGAACCGATTGTTATGAGTTTACGAACATACTCCTCCTCTTCCGCTTTTAGCCTCGCCACCCATGAATGACCATCTAAGTGCAAGAAAGGTTGGTGGTTGTGTTTTCCATTTTTAAATACCAATTTCCAATAACCGGTTAGTTCTAACACTGGATTGCTCGTAAGCATGAACGGACAACCGCATTTTTTGGATGAACAATCTCGTCAATGATGAGAGAATAAATGACTAAGAATAATCTTGGATCTTGGACCTTATGTGACTAGAGTGTAAAAGTAGAGAGAGAAAGTAGAAAGAGAATATTTTGTTCAGAATGACCCACCTACCAAGAATAATAGGTCTCCTTTTATAGTGGAGAAGGGTGGCCCCATTAATATCCTTGGTGGGCTTTTATTATTTCTCTTTTGGTCCTTCTTTAAATACTTTGTTTACAAATTACCCTCTAATAAGTGATAAATGCTATTAAAGACATATTAGTTTCATTTTATTTACAATTAACTCCTTAGCGTTAGTACCGGCGAATTATTCCCTTATCAGTCTCTTCTTCACAATCCCTAGTTTCAGCCTCGGCTTATAAACATCGTGCCTCTCGCACTTGAAATATAGCCGCGTACTTTTACCGTTTTTACTACCATCGTCATCTTTATCGACCAAAACAATGAACCTTATACTCTTGCTTTCCTTATCAACCCATGCTAGCAATTCTATTTTGGTGTAGACATTATATGTAGTAAAAATTTGGCTATAATCGGCCATGTTACATGGTGCTTCTCCCGGTTCCTACACAAACAAATATAATTTAACTCCCATGATATCACCATTATTTTATATCACCAACAACAAAAAACAATCCATCAATTGTAAACAATTTCATACATGTATTCACACTTTGAAAAAAACGGGCATATAAAACAAAGATTGAAACAGACATATAAAACAAAGACAGACCCAAATCTCGCATAGTTATGCCAAGTTGTGACAAAACCACACAATTTAATGCCAAGATTTTCCAACATCGTGCACATTCATGCGAAGATTGTGTCAAATCTACACTGTCATGATTTGACAAAATCGCGCACATTCATGCAAAGATTTGACACAATCTTCGCATGAATGTGCGCGATTTTGTATCTTCCACGCGTGTTCTTGCGCGGAAGTGTACAATTCCAAGCACGATTTCGTTCGAGGTTGTGTTATGTTAAAAAAACTTAATTTTTACCTCAAGGACACTCCTCGTCCGAACAAAAATCATCAATGTTGCAGCTGAAATCATCATTATAGTCACTCAAATCCATAGTTTGAGTTTATAGGTTTTTATTTCTACGAATGAAGGTTGATTTTATGTTTTTGGGGAGTTTGGGTTTGTGGGTTTTTGTATTTTTTTTTTTAAATTTTGGAGAGAAAAGTGGTAGGGAGAGAGTGTAGAAGAGGTAGAAAGTGTGTTGGTTGAAAGATTGAAGGTTTTTATATGTGGGGGTATTTTAGTAATTTCAAGTTCACAAAAAAAAATCCAAAAATGGGGTCTCAATATAAAACAAATGGGGTCTCGTTTTAGCCGTGCCCTATATATAAACACCTACACTTTTGGACCCCGATTAATTTTTTAATTTTTCAAATTTTATATCTTTTGAATTTTAATTAAAAAACAAAATTCAAAATACAGATTTTATTTTTAAAAATGGACAAAACCAAATATAATAAACCAAATTTAAAACTAATTTGTTCTCAATTTTATTATTAAAGAATAATTATTTTCCAACTAAATTACGTGTAATTTCGCAATTGACCAATAGTTGGTTTTTATTAATGTTACAATTTTATTACACATAGTTATGCAACTCCAGTTTTTTCTAAACGTTTGTTAATCATAAAAAGTGTACAAATTTTCACAGCTAAAAAATATATTTGTTTAATATCTAAGTAGAAGTTATTTTCACAAAGCAAGTTTGTAATTTGTTTTTCATAATATTATAAAACTTGTTTAGCCATTAGAATTTTAATTCTGCAACTATTATCTATTTTTTTTGGGAAAATATTTGTACGTATTATGTAACTAAACTAAAAACAATTTCTGCAACTAAATTGCAAGTAACTACACAACCTGCAACATTTGTTTTTTCGTAAAAAAATTCATGTAATTTCGCAGCTACATAACAATTATTTTTTGGCAAAAAATAAATAAAAAAATCATGCATAAATCTAGTTTTTGTTCGCTTTAAAAAACAAAACAGCTAGTATTTTTAGATATTTTTTGAAAATATAATTTAAAAAATATGACATTTAAAACACGGTTATGAGTATATCAAACCACAAAATCATTATATTACATTGATGTATTGTGCAAACTATATTTTATAAATAAATTTTATATTTAAAATTTTATATATGCATATTAAATTAATAAGATTAATAAGATTTATGTGACTAAAAATGAAATGGCAAGACGGGGTGGAGTTATGTCAGTTAAATCTCAAAAGTGGAGAGTAGGAATGTGCGCTAAAAAAAGAGGTGATGATTTCAGAAATTAATAGGTTGTGAAAATTCAATATAGTCAAGCCCATATCATGATAATACAAATAGGAGTTTTACACCGCTTACGGTAGGAGTTACGCAAATTTATGATAAAACAAAGGATAAAGTTAATTAGATACATCATAAGATGATGTTCGCTTTATATAACAAAAGATCTAAAAGATTTGTTTGTGCTTGTCGTAATGACCAACGTCATACGACTGATATCTTTTTAGTTACAAGATAAAGTTTAGAGGTTAATTGATAATTGAGGATTGATTGAGTTTGTCGAGAATAAATATTTTCAAAAACATAAGTAATAGATAAAGATAATGATCTAGAGAAAAGTTTGGTACGGATGTCAACTGTGGGTATTGGAGAAGTTGAGCTACGTGTAATGGTTCGTTTTGGTTTGATATAGAAGACACTAAAGACATTATTTATGATAATGGATATATCAAATTCATATAATGCTATTTTAGATCGTCAATGGTTAAATTAAACTGAAGCATTTGTTTCGTCTTATCCTCAATGTGTTAAATTTTCATTGAAAATCAAGTAATAATTTTCAGAAGAAGTCAAACGATGGCTAGAGAATGTTATTCAGTATTTTTTAGGCTGGATAATATTTTCAAATAAAAATTACATAATATATAAATGATCACCAGTTGATAAAGAAATATGAACATTTAATAAAACTTTAGACATAAAAAATTGACGACCTATGTGATGCTTTACGGTTAACAAAACCACTATAGGGTACAATTTATATTTGAAATTGGTGAAGGGAAAATAACAAAAGTCGCAAGTCAGTTGAGTTCAGAATTCAATGATAGACTTGTTAATTTTATGAAATTAAATTTGGATGTGTTTGCTTGAAGTATTGAAAATATAAGTAGAGTAAGAAAATCAGTTATTTGCCATGAATTAACTATTAATAGATTATTAATATCAATTCAAACAATAAAGGTATTGTTTCAAGAAAAAAATGAAGCTATAGTAAAAGAAGTTGAATGATTGCTTAAAGTGGGTTATATCCAATATGAGTAGCAAATCCAATCATAGTAAACAAATGGTCAATGCATGATGTGTATTAAAAATTTGTTGGCACATCTTAAAAATAATTTCATTGGGCTTGATATGGCTTTACCACAAAGTACAAGTTAAAATGTGATAGCACATCACAAATATCTTTTTACACAATGGATCAAAAACACTTAACATCGAACTCCTAGAGCTTGTTGTTCTGTTCTATATATTCGTCGTTTCTAAAACCTATCATATTTATATTCTATTTAATTAGTTCTATTATGGTGTAAAATATGGTTTCCTAAAAGCACAACTGAAACTTAAATTTAAATTCATGCTTAATTTTTAAGTTTTCCACTTTTTCAAATTAGATTCGTGTTTGTATGAACTTGCTTGTAGTAATCCATAATAGAAAATGTAGGCTAGTAAAGACCAATTCTTCAAAATAAAATTTGTTCACGGTCACTTTCTGAAAACAAACAAACCTTTACACGAGATAATCCAAATTTTTAGATTATATTTATTGAGACAATCCAAATTTCAGCTGGGTATGTGTATGCAATTGTGAATATTGTACCGCTATTATAAAGAGTTTGCTTAATTTTAGACAAATGTATAAATAAATGTTTTGTATGTCCATATATGCATACATTAACGGCCTAAATGTAAATTTTTCTAAATCAGGGATCGTCTAAGTGAGATGTAGTTTATCGTTTCTTACTTTATTTTATTTTGACGCGGTTTTAATATAATTTTACTTTTAATTTTGTGTGTTAATTTTTCAATTTTTTATGCATTTCATAATTTTTATTATTCTTAAAAGCAAAGTCATCTTCATTTGTTTTTTATTTTTATTTTCTTCTCAAATATGTTACATCATCTCTTAGTTCGTATACATGTATTTTCTTTCTATCTTTATATATATATATATATTATTTTCATTTCTGATTTTGCAAGTGAAACCAATGTTTAATCCGTCTGCATGTATATTTTATGATAAAAATATTTAAAGTTTCATTAAATAACACATAACGTCTTTAATAAGAATGCCCTAATATATCAAAATCGTTATACATTTTTCAATCTCTTTACACAAATCTAAAAGGAAATGAAAAACTCAGTCTCGATTGATATCAAGGCATGCACAATTTAAAACTTTTATCTACATTAATATGAATTAAAATAATATATTTTATATGAAATAATACAAAACTATTTTTGTTTAAAAAACTTTATAATAATTAAATGACTCAACTTTTAACATTTTTTGTTCTTTTATATAAATCTCAAAATCATATATTTAATTCGCAACACTCGGTTCATTCATAATGTATATTGATGCATCCATCGGGTAATATCTATTATTAGGATCATAAAACAAAATACAAAATGTTAGATTAAAAAATTCTCCCTCACAATATATTTTAAGTATCTACATATTAAATAATTTTATATTGTCTTATCATTATCCTCTAGTCCAAACTAAATGATCAAAACTTGGTTATTTTTTTATTAAACCAACGTTTACTGTTAAAAAAAACTCATATTCGTAATTGAGATGTAACATTCAAATTAATATATATAAATAAATAAATATAACAAAACTATTTGATTGAAATAAATATATTTATATAGGAGCCCATATTGATTTGGGCTTGGGAATATTAGATAAAGGTCCAAGACCTAAAAGGGAACAAAAATGAGTTTCAATTTTGGCGGAAGCCAAATTTTGTTTTAATTCTTAGTCCACGCCTATATCGGCTTCTTCAATCTTCAATTTTTTGAAAGTTGACATTAGCAAAGTATTGTGTAGATGACTGAGCAAAATCATTAGATACTTATATTGAGTCCTGTTTCATATAATATAAATTCTCTGAAAGATTTTGTGAGAGAGAATTCATGTTTTTCTTCTTTTTCTTTAGCAACAGAGCTTTCATGAATTGCTGAGAAATTTAGGAGCATCTTCATAGCTAATATTGATGTGGCATTAAGTTTTATGTTAGGTAAAACTACTTGTAAGGAAAATTATTAGTGGCAAAAAAATTAGTTTGGGTTAGTGAATTTGAAGAATAATCCTTGAAGTCAGTAGTATGAGAAAGGATATTCGCAGAGATTTTAAAAATAAAAGTATTATCTTGTGAAGCACATGTAAGTTCTCTAACTAAATCCAACTTCTAAGTTGTCTAGTAGAGTGAGAGATCTTAATTTTTTAGAGATTTGGGTAGATATTTGATCTTGTTTGATTTTGCATTTGTTTATCCATTTTGCCAACCAGTCTGTATGAGTATTTTGTTCCTTGTATATATAATTTATAGACATATTTGAAGAGAGTAATTTCATGTAACATTTTAATAAATGAGTTAAAACCCATGATACTTTATGTCTCATTAACATTGTTGAAAGTAAAATATAATTAGTGTTTATATCAACATTTGTAATTTTTATTTTAGAGCAAAGAATAAGACCATCAATTAGGGCCTTGGTTTCAGCATTGATATGGGTCTGTTTACCATAGATCATACCAAAAGCTGCAATGATATCCACATTATTGTTTTTAATTAGGTCACCTCTACAAGCTGCTCTAGTTAATGAGCAAGAAACATCAGTGTTAAGCTTGAGTTTTGCAGCTTTGGGAGGTTTTGAGTTGATGACAATGCTCTTTCTAAGCTAATTTAGATGGTTGGAACAACCCAGATCATGGTCAGTAGTAATGTATTTTGACCAACAATCTCTCATGAGTAGGTTGGCATAATCGAGCTTTAAGATTATATTCTTGATATGATGGATGATAGTAATAGCTGATATACTTTTAACCTGATACTTAACTTTATTTCTTGATATCCAAATGACCCAACAAATGATAGGGGGAATACTAGTTAGAATATGAACATCCTTGAGTGTAGACCAATACTAACTCCTAATAATATAGTTTGAAGTCATATGTTTTCCAATTAATAAGTTAAAAAACCAAAATACTGCCAAACTTCTCATAAGGTATTGCATTAAACGAACAAGTGGTCTACTGATTAAATATTTTCATAATATTGGCATTTATAAGCTGGGGAAATTAATCTGTTTTGAAGGATTGTATCAACTGAGATCCATTTGTCCATCAACCTCCGAAGAAGAAATAAACACTTTTCCTGAGTGATATTATTCCAGATCCTCGAAAAATATTTGGATTTGATGCTTTTAATCTTAATCTTCTCAATATAGCTTTAGTATTGTAGTCCCAATTTTAGATAGAAACAACTTTATTAAGTCTGCTTTAGTTTCTTTGATGTATATATATTTTATTTTTCAATGTCTAATGGTAATGCCGCAAAGTGTAGCGTATCTGTATTCCAATCGCCTTGTTGTTAGAAATTATTTACATAGTATTTCATATACAAAGTGTTTCTATCATCACCACTAAGAGTTATAAAACTTCAAAGTCACATAATTTATCGAACGAAAATTCAATGTCACGTTTACAAAGTTTTGAGAATATGAATTCTTCAGCTAAATGTCTCACTTCCACAAGCCTTTTCTAGGTTTTTAATCTTTTTAATGTATGATAGACTTACAATGAATGGTAAGATAGAATAGTAGGTAAAGTGCATATACTTGGACCATATATATTTATGTTCTCTAAACTTGTAGCAGAGCTTCCAAGAAAAAGTTTGTTGGATGTCTTCGAAGCTGCAGATATTTAATCCCCCTTCATCATAGGGTTTATATATGTTCCTCCAATTTATCCAGGAAATAAATTTGTTGTTTTCATTAGTGGCTCAAAGAAATCTACTATAAATCATTTCAATTCTAGGTTGTACAGATTTAAGGAGATAAATGCTTTGCAGGTGGTGAAAGGGTATAGTCAGGAGAACATGTTGTATCATGATTAATCTTCCTCTAAAAGAAAGAAGTTTATTATCTCACTTTTGAGTCTTCAACTTGATTATGGTTACTAATTTTCAAAGTAGCTTTCTTTGTGTTCTACGATGTACAACAATGCCTAAGTATTTCAAAGGTAAACAACCTTGCTTGAATCCAATAAGAATTTCAATTGATTTGATTCTTGTTTGGGGAAGTATTTTAGAAGAAAAAAGATGGTATTTTCTTTGTTAATCACCCGACCAGAAATTTCATGATATTCTTGCAGGAATGTGTTGATTTTGTTGACACTTAAGGCAAATCTAAAAAATAACAAAGTCATCAACGAATGTTATGCAAGGTACCATTACCGAGTCACTTGATTTAAAATTCATTACCATAGGATTTAAATATCTTTTTGAGACATCTAATGAGGAAATTATCAACTGGTATGTAAATAATGAGGGAAATGGGATCCCCTTGTCTAACACCAGAAGTTGATTTGAATAGCCTATGATTTCACCATTGATGATAACATTAAACCGTATATCACTAATAGAATGTCTGTTTATATCAATGAATCTTTTGTTAAGACCAAATGCATCGAGGGTCTTGAATATGAATGGAAACGAAAGCCTGTCGAAATCTTTAGCCATATCAATTTTGATTATTAAATTACCCTCTCTGCATTTTCAATTTAGATCATTAACAATCTCTTGAGTCATAAGGATGTTGTTATGGATATTTTTCCTTTTACGAAACTACTTTTCTCTTCTAATATGATCTTAGGTAACAAAATTGATAGTATTTCATACATAATTCTTGATATTATCTTGTTCAATACAGTGCACAAGCATATTGATATGCAATCATTCCATATTTTTGGTGAATCCTTCTTAGGAATAAAAGATAATGTTGTTGCATAGATTTTGTAAAGGACTTGATCATCATTAAATAGGGCACCAGTTGTAGCACATATATCTTTGGAAATTTTAGAAGTGTTGGGAGAATTTAGCATTAAAACCATTAACTCTAGCTACACTGCTGGAGTTTAGTGCTTTAACTGAGTTGAAGATTTCATCTTCAGAAGCTATGACCATTATGTTCTTGTCATCTTTATTGTTAATGATCTTAGGTATAATATTTTGGATATCATCTACCTCTTTAGAAATAGGGTGCTCAATTAGAGTAGGCTTCAAGTGATTTACAGTAGAAGTACCAAGCTCATGTTGATCTTCATTCTAGTTGTCGTCTTCCAAATGTTTTAGTATTTTATTCTTCCTTATTTTCTTCTTTACGTAGCTATAAAATGCAATAGTATTTTTATCTCCGTCCTTGATCCAATTAACATTATATTTTTTTCCCAATATGATTCTTCTCTTTTTAAGAGTTAAAGATGAGAGAGCTTCATTCCAGTTGTCGCCTTCCAAAACTTTTAGTATTTTATTCTTCCTTCTTTTCTTCCTTTACGTAGCTATAAAATGAAGTAGTATTGTTATCTCCATCCTTGATCCAATTGACATTATATTTTTGTTCCCAATATGATTCTTCTTTTTTTAAGAGTTAAAGATTAGAGAGCTTTTGATAATTTTATTTTTTCTTATGATGTCTTAGTTTCTTTAAAAAAATCAAGAAATTTTGCTTCTTCTTCAGGTTGTGCAATGACATTGAATATATTACCAAAAAATATTTGTTTCAAGCTTGAGTTTTGTCTTTAGTCTTTTCAATTTCAGCCAAAATACGTGAAGAGAAAGACCAGTAATATATCTATTCCAGCTTAGCTCAACAATGCTTAAAAATTCTAGATGAAGAAGCCACGTATTTAGGAACTTGAATGAGGATTTGATCTTGTTGGTGGAGATAAAGATAGAGTTACATATAGGATTATGGTCGGATCTTGTTATAGTCATATGTTTAATCAGAGTATTGTCTAAGTAATTGGACCGAGCAGTGTTGAAATCACCATGTCTAATCTCTTATATTGAGAGTTGGTCCAAGTAAATTTGGAACTAGAGAATCCATCATCTATTTAACGACAGTCATTGATGGTGTTGTTGAAATCATCGATTCTCCTCAAACAAACTGGAGGAGCAAGAGAGTTGTTAATATGGGTTAGTGATGGCATTAAAAGTGCCCATCATTATCCATATCATAGTATAATCATCCACACATCTTAAGCTATCCCAAAGAGATTTTCTTTGATCTCTTATGTAATTTATATAAACAATGAATACCAAAAAGCACTTGTTTAAATTAGTATGATTGACTTTTAGGCGAAGAAGTTATTCCTTGTTTGATAGAGTTTCAACTTTAAAATCTTTATTCCAGAAACTAGATCTTATTAGGAATATTAACAATTCCTTCTAGATAGCCAAGCAGTCTAGCATTCTTGTGTAAGTGAGTCTCAACAATCATGAGTTCCTGAATAACAATGAACTCAATCTTTTATGATCTGAAGATGGATTTGGGCATGTGTATAGTACCCTTGTTGCTAATACCTTTTACGTTCATAATGGAATTGTTATTGTCATTTTAAAGAGCCAGCACTAGGCCTGGCAGGCTTTTTGAAATGAATCACTTTTGTGGTACTAAGATTTTTTGGTGGTTTAAGTTTGACTTTTTTTATTTTCTTGCTCATATTTTTTTTAATGTTTTACCTTCTTGTGTTGTACCTATAGGGGACAAATGATGGCTACCAATGTATTGAAGTTTTGGTGAGAGAGTATCAAAGTTTAGTTAATCCAGATTATTATTTGTGAGAGCAGTATTCCTATATCAATAGTATGCAAGGCTTTAATAATCTCAGCATCTTTGATCTCAGCAATGTGATTGTTCTTCTCAGTATGGCTGATTAGTTTTTTGGCTAGGTTTTTTCTAGTGACAATAGAGAATTGAGAGAGGGCTAATAATTATTTTAGGATTAGGATTTTAGATGTGGATTCTAGCTCATTTGAAACTTGCTCAAAGTTGAACACTTTATGGTCTTGCATCGAATTATATTTTTTGTTGTTGTTTATAATATCTTGATCCACTTCCTTCACAATTATAAATTTTAGTTTAGGGATCCATTGTTCTATTGCTTTAGATGATTTGATAGCAGTGGTGGTTTGAACTTTGGACTGGTTACTTGATGTACTTTGTTTGTCAATGATTTTCTATAATCGTCTTGTTAATGTCCTAAATGGAGACAAACTCAATAATAGCTAGGCATATTAGCAGAACTATAATAGTTTCTTCTAACTTTTCAACATTATTTTTAACAATAATATCTTAATATCATTTTTTTCTAAGTATGTTGATTGCAAAACTTAAAAATTTCTAATATTTTAATTTATTATATATATATATATATATATATATATATATATATATATATATATATGTTGTAAAGAAAGCATTAAACAAAACATAAATAATATAATACAAAATTACACAGAGAAAAGAAACGTTTGTTTACAACTACAACATCTGAACTACAATTACAATCAGACTACGACAAGAAACGAAATATATAAGTATCCAAAATATAAATCCAAAAACTCAAAATCTAGATTTGAAACTCCTCTATCTAGAACTAGAAAAAAACATATATTCAATCGCCAAAATATATACATAACAAACAAAGTTATAGTTTCATCCACTCCCGCAAGATAAGTGCATGAACTTGTCATATATTCACCAAAATCAATAATTACAATGAAGAAAAATAGTGAAGTTATAAAAATTCCGGATATAGATAGCTCATACACTTAGAGGCAAGTCCCTAGACCTGGGAACGAAAAGAAAAATATGACTCTATTTCAGATCCAGAAAGAAACTGTCAAGAATATATAAGTGTGAATACTAATATGATATTTTCCACTTTGGGTCAACCAGACGACCCTCGCAACTTTGTTGTTGGTTGTACTCCCAAAAGGCCTCATACTAGTTGAGATGTTTCAGTTGCATCGAGTTTATGCTCTAATATTTCCTATAAACTTGATCCTGATATGATGGACATTCATATTTCCCATGGTTATATGTAATGGGCATGATATTTCCCATGACGGACATGGCCACCTGTTAAACACATCACTTATGACTTTTTGCTATGATACCATGTCAAGAATATATAAGTTTGAATCAACTAGTATGATATTATCCGCTTTGGGTCAGCCAGAGGACCCTCACGGCTTTGCTCTTGGGTGGATTTCCAAAAGGCCTCGTACTAGTTGAGATATTTTATTCACTTATATATTGTATATTATATTGAGTTTAAGTGATGTGGGCCAACTGATCAAAGCGAGGGATCGAGTTTATGATATAATACTCCGCTTAAACTTGATCATGATATGATGAGAATTATAGTTCTCATGGTTATATGCAATGGACATGATATTTCTCATGACGAACAGACTTAGAACTTTTGACTCTGATACCATGTCATGAATATATAAGTGTGAATACTAGTAAGTATGATATTGTTTGCTTTGAGCCATTGGACTCGCACGAATTTGTTTTTGGATGTACTCCCAAAAGACCTCATACTAAGCTCTAATACTTCCCTTTAAACTTGATCATGATATGATAGGCATTATATTTCTCACGGTTATATGTAATGGGCATGATATTTCCCATGACAAACATGCTTAGAACTTTTGGTTCTCATACCATGTCAAGAATATATAAATGTGAATACTAGTATGATATCGTACGAGACGGCCAAATGGCCCTCGCGACATTGCTTTTGGATGTACTTCTGAAAAACCTCATACTGATTGAAATATTTCATTCACTTATATATTGTATATTATTTCCAAATGATGGATCGAGTTTATACTCTGATAAAAAACCACAACTAACAATGCAATATCTGAAAAACAGCCACGCGTGGAGACACAAACATACCGTGAAGAACATGAAAACAACGTTGATATCGAAAAGCGCGGATAATAAAAATAATAAAAAATACTCGACAAACATAGCAAAAAAAAAGTACGGCTTTTCAATTTTCTAAATAATGAATTTTGCTCATATGTTTTGCTCATGTCATGTCTAGTGACACTTACAATGAAAATCTTAATCATAAGATATAACTATCAATATAAATGTTAGATTTGAAAATTCCGGACACCAAACTAATATAGCAAAATAGCAATTTCCTAAATTACTATAAAAATTTGATAACAGAACGTTCAATATTTCAAAGTAAAAGAGAAAGAACAATCCCAAAATTCAACCGAAAGAACATGTTGTATCTCCCACAAATGAGGTTATAAATACTTTTACTGTCGAACACATCCAACCTTCGAGACATATGTCTATGTTTTGATGGGTATAAGATCAACCTCCCATGATATTTGAAGCGCATATAATCTGATTATGACTCTTCTTTGGAAGAGTCAATGGAATCTAACATATTCACCTGTGGCGTGCAACAGAAGAAAGAGTTAGCAATTAGATATAACTAAACAATAAATGTAGAACAACACAACATTCAGTTCTCGGTTTCTGTAGACCTTCACAATTTCTGGTTCGAAATCCGGGCAAGTATATGCAGCTAGGACACTCATGTTGAAATCCTGGATAAAAAACATAATTTGTGGAATTAAACTAAATACAATCCACGCTCAATTTTTTAAGAGCATTAATAACCTGTAAATCATTTTAAAGGTGTTACCGAATCCGGAAATTTGTAAGTGCACTGATAACATGTAAATCATTTTAAAGGTGCTACCGAATCAGGCAACGCATTGATTACCAGTTGAAAACGGGAATCAAGTTGGTTAAATGACTTCCCTCAAGACAAGGTAGCAAAAAAAAAAGGGTCAGATCGGTACACGTATAGTGAGGACAGAACTTACTCTAAATGGGTCACTTTTCAATGACTGGAAAAGCATGGACTTATCTCGGTTGTATCCCTGCGTGATGAGCTTCTATAATGTTAGTATAGTGACATAATAGATCACTACAATATCTAAGAAAATCCGAAGCAGTTAAAAGATAAAGAAAATCGCGTTAACCTTTATAGAAATATCTCTAAGGCTTCTCCCGGTTTGTGAACAACATACATGTACTACATGTTCATATCTACTACCAGTGATGATATAGTCTTTCCCGTTCATGTAATAAGCTGGCGTATATTTATGAGACCGCGATATCCGCATTATATCAAATTCTAGATGCACCCTACCGTCAACTGTCAGAAGCTGTTGTATCTGCCACAACAACAATAATCGAGTAATTTTGAATGATACCATTCAAAGCTAAATGAAGAATCTTCTGATTGTACCGACTTTACAATCTTTCTCATAACTTCAGTTCCCGTATTCCAATTAATGTGAAATTTCTACGATAGATATAAAACCTATTTCATTCCAATTTGATAATCAAAATCGAACATAAACTAATTGTCACGCCTTAAAAAACGTTGATGTCGTAGTTGTATACAATATTCGAGAAAAGAAACTTTAAATTCTAAGATTGTTGTAAATATTTCAATGATTACTTCAAATTCATGGCATAGTCAGGAAAATTCGAGAGAATACCTCGTTATCAGCTGATGCAAGAAGGTACTCATCATCAGGCGAAAAGCAGACCATCACATTTCCGTTGGAACTCGAAGCAGTGTAACAAGGCCGAGGTTTCTGCCGAAGATCCCACAATCTAACTTCTTGATCAAGCGAACTGGTGGCGAAAACCGAAGGTAAATGGTTACTAAATTTGACAGCGTTGATACGCTCTTGATGCAAATGGGAATATATTTGCAACTGTTTTCCGCTTCCGATGTCATAAAGAGCTACATCGGTGGAAGATCCACTTGTAAGGAAAAGGTCATCAGTAGAGTTAGCATGAAGTGATCTCAACTGGTCAAATTTTTTGAAAGTAAAAGAACCAGGACCACTGTAGATGCCCTTAGTTGCTGCTGCTTGCTCCATATCGTACAACATCAGGGTTCCATTGTCTGAACCACTTATGAACTGAAAATATACCCGAAAATATTTAGTCTTGCAATCTACTCCACTAAATTTCAGGATGTTTTTTTTCCAATGCAGGCCTTGGAAAAGAACATCCTGAAAAAGCATTGTCTCCATTTTTATTTTGGATCGAACAGAAGCAGTTGGTTGGGTCAGACAATGTTTTACAATTTCAACAATACAAAATCGGATCAAAATTCTCCAAAAAAACAAAACAAACAAATAGACACAGATATACAGCACTACTAGGACAGGTACATTAATAATAGCAGAATAATAATCCCAAACCTTGGACGGATGTGTCTTCAGCCAACAGAGTCCCTGCACGGAACTCAATTCAACCGACGAAATATGGCAGACAATATTTCCGTTCTCGTGGTTGACAACAACTACATCACCATCTACACAACCAATCACCATAAGTGCAGAATCACAAGGATGATACTCGAACTGATGCGGACGAATCCTCATATGCATATCTCCCAAGTTTTTGCTCGAAAAAGATAGTGTACGCAAAAGAGGCCATGCCGAAGATTCCATTTTCGCAGCACAAAGAGATCGACTATAGGCATGCTGTGACTTACCCTTATCAGCTAATTCACCGTGAAGTAATATATTCACTAAGTTCTCTTTTTGCTTTCTCTTATAAGGTCGACGTTCGAACTTTTCTGAATATTCTAGAGCAGCTTCTTTTCTATCTATCTCGGTGATAGGCAAGCTATCTAATAATTTCAAATTGGGCAATGAAGTAATTATAAAGTAGCTATAATGATCCAGTAAGCATATAGGGGATGCATTACGATGATACATATAGGTGAAGCCAGTATCTGCTATATCAATTCCTGTCGTAGCACAGACAAAACATGGACGTGGTTCTTCACGAGGGCGACAGTCAACAAATCCGGACTGACTTTTAGAAGACCGGGGCTGGACAGGCGTGACCTGTCAAAAAAAAATAGAGGGTATATAGCTGATAACAAAAGTTAACTAACTTATAGCGAAAAGTTTAAACTAAAAGTTAAAATGTTACTTTAAGACTAGGGGTGAGTAAAGTTTGTTCTAATCCAGGTAAATACATGAATTTAACCTCCAAAAACTATGAAAATTGTATAATTCATCTCTTCATACAAACAGGTCCGACTAGGGTCTTGAAAAACAATCAAATTCTTGGCCGGATACCTATAAAATAGGAAATCTCACTGCAGTCTACTCTCATAAATGAGAGTTATGAATAAATTGATACTGTCCGTTCCGAGATTGACTCTTTTATAATGCAACCCTAAGAAATAAGTAACTTATAGCATAGCATCAAAATCTTACAAGAAATCTGTTTATGTGAGATAGCTTGTCTCTTGACCCTTAAGTCATCAGTGGTAAAAAATACAATCCTTTACCTCATATCGTCGAAAATGCTTGCGACATAGTCGCTCTCTTATATCACCACTTCTTCTATGCCTATCAAGTGCAGATTCTACCGGCTGAACTGTTTGCTTACGTTTGAGACTCTTGCTTTGACCATCTCCACTCGATGATCCGTTAGATTCGTCGTCAAGATAGCTCATATCAAAAATTTGGAACCGGAGTTCTTCGAGACAGGGAAGCTTAGAGAGGGCGGCAACTGTACTCCAGAGATCCCTAATATTACTGCCGCAAACTGAAAAACTCTTTAGGTTTGGCATGCAAGTAAAACAGTCCTTGTCGAAACTCGTAATAGAATGGTTATTGTCAAGGATAAGGGTGTGTAAACCCGTGAAGTCTCCAGACATGTTCAGCTTATCGAAATGCCTAGAATTTAAATTCAATACTTGGCAGTTTAGTCCCTTTTGACAAAGATCCCTGCCATGAAAAAGTCGGTAATTAGTTAAAACTTGAAGTAAGAAATTATTATAACAATCCCAACAAACAAAAGCAGTAAAAATCCGGTTTATAATAATAGATTAGATTCGAAGCCATCATACCGCAAGAAGGTTTTGTCAAACGATATGTCTTGAATATAGACATAGCGGATCTTTTCATTCACGGCAAACATGAGTGACAAAGCATGAGTTCCGCCAATCTGACAAGATGATTCCCCATGTATATCAACTGCTTCGATCTCAGATTCGTTGAAGCTCAAACACGCTTCATAAAGGGGTTCAAAATCACATCTCTGAAGTTTGTACAGACGCATCACAAAGATGCATTTTAAACCTCTTGTTATTTGTTCGTTCGCCTACAAAATAACTACATTTCAGTAACTAGTCTAAATCCAAATAAGCCAATCAGAATGTTTAATACTTGATACAAACCTGACAAAAGCTATAAATGACGCCTAAATTGGGCTTCACCCTTCGTTCCTCGCACGAACGAAAATATCTAATACATAAATCAGTATAAATAACATCAGATATAACCATTTCAACATTTCTTATCGATCCTGTAGGAATTTAGCTAAACAAAACAATTTCAAAAGTGTGAGTTGATCAATTAGAGCCAGTTGATTCTCCAGAAACTATCTAAACCATACTACTAAGTACATATCTATATATACTCAAGACAAAAAACAAAAACAAAAAGTAAAACATCGAATTTGAAGTCAATATGATTCTCAAGCACACGCGAATTCTATTGAAAACAGAATTGTTAGTAAAATGGAAAATTCGCATCAACAAATTTCAGAGATCAGACAAGCTTACGTTTCCATCAGCTCATGTACGGTAGACACCATGGTTGAGCAATCCGAAGAAAATCTACTTCTGCAATCTACTTCTGCTGCATGCACTTTGTTAGACCCAAAGAGTTACACCACTCTAAACAAACACATATTTATGATGTTTTTTTTCACCACTGTGTTTGCCACCTGCGGATGGTAAAAACCTCTCACAACTTTCAAACATGGTAAAAGTTAAATTACTGTTGAGCACATAGATTATCCAAAACCACTCATAAAGTCTTCGCAATATATACAAACACTTACACTTTTAGACCCGGTTAATTTTAAATTTTCAAATTTCATATTTTTTGAATTTTCATTCTAAATGAAGTTAAAATAAAGATTTTTATTCTCAAAGCCAAACAAAACTAAATTTGATAAGTCACCTTTACGATTAATTTGTTCCTAATTTAACCATTAAACAACATTTTTTTTTCAATCAAATAATATTTGTTTGGGTGAAGCTATTTCCCCCATAAAATTTATTATTTCCTCCATCATTTATAAAAGACCCCATCTTGTTATTTCCTCCATAAAGGAAAATCCCAATTTATCCTTGTTTTAATTTTACATCAAAAATCCAAATTTCTCCAGTAACTATCCACCTTCACCTCTTCTCTTCTAGCCCTAAAATACCCTAACCACCAAACAATTTTGAAGCAGTTTTTGGAGTTCCAAAGATAAAAATCTATCGTTAATCTTATTTTTATTTTAAATATATGGGTTGACATATCGAATAAAATCTCTTTTTAAATCTATGGTTTTTTTGCATAATGAGTTATAGGAACTCTATATGCAGATAACAAAACTTATTAATAGTTTATAATCGAGTTCCTGCATATCGAGTTACTAGTTTAATCGGTTTTAATATCAATTTCTGGTTTAATTGTTTATTTCCTGTATATTGTGTTCAAAATATAGATTTTTTGGGGTTTGATTAGTGTCTGTTGATTGAGTTATTTTTTAAAATATTATATGTGATTCTGAGTTCCTAACTCAGAATCATACATTGTTATTCAGAGTGATTGTCTCGGAACTACATGTTTTTTTTGAAAAATATGAAATTTTGTGACTAATCTTAAAAATAATTGAGTTTTTATGTTTTTTATTGTTTAATTTTAGAAGTTAAATCATATGTGATGGCTGTAATTTATCTTAACGATGTCTTTGTTGTAATAAGGGTTTATAGTGGAGAGTGGCATCAAATTATAAATTAGAAATTAAATAAAGGGCAAGAAGGTAAAAACAAATGTTCCGTGTTTTATTAAAAAATTAAAATGGAGGAAATAATAAATCTTATGGAGGAAATAGCTTGACCCTATTTGTTTCTCCCGCTGCAAGTCACCGATAAAATTTTACAATTTTATTACTTATAGTTATGCACCTCCAACTTTTTTTAAAATATTTGTTAACTATAAAAAATACACACATTTTTATTTTTAAAGATAAACAAAATTAAATCTCAACTATATAACTAGTTTGTTTCTCAATTTCACCATTAAATAATATTTTTTTTCAATTAAATTATATTTAATCTGCAACTCACCAATAATTTTTTTTTATTAAATTTACGGTTCAATTACATATAGTTTTGCAATTCTAATTTTTTAAAAAAAATTGTTAACTACAAAAAATGTACAAATTTTCGCAATTAAAAATAGTTGTTTAATATCCTAATAGTTACTTTTGTATAGGAAGTTTGTACTTTATTTTTCACACTATGAGACCTATTTAGCAATTAAAATTTTATTTCCGTCACTATCATCTTCTTATTTTCGCAACACATTTGTACGTAATTGTGTAACTAAACTACAATTGTTTTCCCCCAACTAAATTACACGTAATTTTGATACCTGAAAAACACTTATTGTTTCGCAAACAATTTACACATAATTCTACCGCTACATAACAATTGTTTTTCGCAAAAAAAATAAATAAAAATCATTTATAAATCTATTTTTTGTTCATCTTAAAGAAACAAAACATATAGTATTTTCGGATGTTTTTTTATAAATATGATCTAAAAATATGACATTTAGAAAAATTATTATGAGTAATATACTAAATGCTTACATGTAAATGTTAATTTAAAGTCAAATAATTTAATATAATTTGAATAATTATTGATAAATAAATTTGTATGGAATGATAGGAGTTTATTATTATTGTGCTTATTAAAAGTAGGCAACAGATCTTCATATTTAATTTATTATACAAAACAATATTTTGAAAATATTTTGAAAAGATAACTAATTTTAATATGAAATATTACATCAACTTGGCTCAGAAAGTAATATGGATTAATAAGAGGAAAATACCACACCATCATTATATTATATTGTTGTATTGTGCAAACTATATTTTATAAATAATTTTATATTTAAAATTTTATTTATGTATTTTAAATATTTAGTTTTCATATTTATGTGATTAAAAATGAATTGGCTCTCTCTAAAAAAAGTTAATTTTGAAGAATCTTCATACTCTTAGTCCATACAATCTTCTATGTTGTCTCAACAAAATCGACCACCAACACCATCTGCCTCTCGGATATTGCTTCAGGAAGATCATTTGCAGCCATCTAACTCACAACAGTCATTCTCACCTCAGTCACAACATCAACAATAAGTTGATATCTCCTCTGATGATCCAACAAAGCAATATAGTGCTCCAATGGAAAACAAGCAAAGCAACAATATTGTCATATGAAATCAGTATGTTACTCATTCACACAAAGCCAGCACCAAGAAGATCAAAAAAATAAAGATTACCCTTCACTAAATTAAGTTTCTGTTACATTGTCATCGCTGATAAGGAAGTAGAAGTTCAGGGACTAAACTGTAAATAATAAAAGTTTAATAAAACAATTCTAATTATGTCTTTCTATTGAGGACTAATGGTAATTTATCTCTTTATGTAACCGTTTTCAGTTTTGAGCTAAGTCTTAGCGCCTTTATATAAATGTCAGGGCAGAACTAATAAAGAGGTTGAACACTTTTTGATCTAACTCATTTGTGCCCTGACTTTCTCTCTCTAAACTCTTTCTCTCACTAAAACGCACGTATTATACTTTCCTAAGGCAACTTCTAACAATTAAATTCAACAAATCGGTGACTCCATTGGGCACAAACTAATAATCAATGTCTTACTTTCTTGTTTAAATTTTGTTGATCTTCTTATTTTCTCTTTTGAATTCTCACAATAAATCCCGAAAACAATCCATCAGTTCAATCAACGATTGAAACGGTAAGAGACGATTTACAAAAGAATGAAAACAGACCAGACGGATCTGTTCTGATCCAAGCGCAATCGGATATTAAAATACGCATGAACCAACTCATGGATAAAATAAACGCGTTGAACGAAAAGTACAAGAAAAAAGAACAAGAAATTCACTCGGCGAAGCTTAAATCCGAGGTGAGTCAAGTAAACGAGAAAACTGAGATAGGAAATCAATTTGATCGATCTTTTATTGATCGAAAAGTTAGGAGTTAGCAGAAGAAAACGTCTTTCAAAGCTCTAAAAGAGCGATATTCTTCTCGAAAAGGGAAAAAAGACAAACAAAAATTTGTAGCCTCTAGTGACAAAGAGGTTGAAAGTTCTGCTTCAGGTTTTAAGAAGTATAGGAGTTCTTCGAAGGAGGAACCAGAAAGGGAACAACCAAGGAAACATAATAAGGAACATAAATCTAAGAGGGACAACATTCCTTGTTGTCTAAGGGAATCTACTTGGTTTGAGGGGAACACATCGATTCAATATGCTGAGACTGATAAAAAACTTTATGCAGTCATGGGGACTGAGGATCAGTATATGCAATGTGTCCATTGGAGAAACTCTCTTTTGACAAGTGAAATTCGATCCATAACGCTTACGAAGCGTTTTGATATTGTTAAGGTTGAAAAGTTTGATAAGATGCAAGATCTAGATGACCACATCGAACAGTTTAAGAATTACATGATGAATTTCGAAGATCACGACCGGCTGATGTGTCGTGCCTTTTCAAAAACTTTTAAAGGAACAACATTAAAGTGGTATAACCAGATTCCAAGAGGATCCATTTGAATTTCAGGGATTTCTATACTGCTTTTCGAAGGCAGTTCTTTGGAAGTAAGGAGATGAGAGCGAATGAGGATACGATTATCCAGTGCAAACAAGTAGTTGGAGAGAAATTAAAGGACTACACAAAGAAGTTCGTTCTCACTAAGGAAAGTTTGGACAATTTGCAAGAAGGAGTGGCGATGACAGTTTTTCCGTCATGGCTTACTGCCAGGGGACCTGGCTAATAAAACGACAAAAAGAAGAGCCTTAAATTTTGGAGCACTGATGACTCGGGTAGAAGGCCATATCAAGGTTGAAGAATTAACCAGAGTCCAAGGAGGACCAGTTAATATCCCAAACAAATCGGGTCAGGTGGCTAATAACTAAGGGCAACCCTCGAATGACAATTAGCAGTCACGTTCGAGGAATAATAATTTGTCATCTCAAACTGGTTGCTATTCAAACCATACTCCATCTTAAAATTACAACAGATCAAGGCCGAATCAGTGGATTAGGCCAGAGTACTATGCGGACTTGACAGAAAGTGTGGCTGCAATTTTTGATAAGAATAAGAGCTTCATGAATTTCAAGAAGCCATCTTCAATATATAGGCCAAGAGAGGAGCAGAATAACAAATATTGCAGGTATCACGAGGACATCGGGCATGATAGTAATGATTGCATCGCATTAAAAAAATAAGTTCAAATCTTGATTGAATATGGGAAGGTCTTGACTTATGTGAAGTTACAAAGGAGCGAGTCGAAAACTCCGGCATCAACTTCACGGTCGGCTAATCCAACTGCACCAGCTGAGAATTTAATGATTTTAGATTCGAAGGTTGAAGAATTCGATGCCTCTTCGGAATATTTGGATTGGGATCCAAATAGGTTAATCTTTATGGTTGTTGAAGAGTCGATAAAGAAAGGACGTGTGATACTTGTGTGAATTTTTTGAATTATTAGTTATTCTCGGAGGTGATTCAATGGCTGGCAACACTGATACTTCGAGGAAAAGGCATGTTGTCAATTTGACGACTCAAATTGAAGGAAAAATATTTACTCACTTATAAGAAAAAAAGGTCATTCCTTTCTTATTATTCAATGAGGATGATTTGCGGGGCACGGCGGGGCCGCATGAAGATGCGGTAGTTATTGGTGCAGAAGTGGATGGTATTGAAATTTTACGTGTGCTTATAGACACCGGTAGTTCTACAAACGTCCTCTTCAAAACTACTTATGACAGAATGAGAAATCCTCCTCGAATTTCTCAATCAGAGCGTACAATCATAGGATTTACAGGTGTGGCAGCTCGGGTGATTGAGGAATTTGAAGGGGAAGTGAGCTTGGGAAAGGGACCTTTCAAGAAGAAGGTCCAAGTGCTTTTTATGGTGGTGGATTGTCCCACGATATACAAGGCTATTTTTGGAAGGTCTTGGCTTTCTAGAATGTATGGGGTTGTGTCGACGGTACACCAATATTTTAAATATATGGCAGGGGATCATATCGGGGTCGTTCAAAGCAACCAGAAAGTAGCAAGAGAGTGTTATGCCACTGCACTTCGGATCCGGGGACCCAACAGTGGAGACTTGATGAATGAATAACAGTCAGAGGGGTTAATCTCGGATTTAGAAGAAAAAGTTGACGATCCGATGGAAAACCTAGGGTCTTTAACAGTAAGTGAAGAAATAAAGGAGTATACTTTTTCGGAAGGAAGAGTACTTCGAATCGGAAGCTTACTGACCCCACTTGTACGTAAACAACTACTATAATTTTTTTCTTTTAACTTGTACTTTTTCGCTTGGAAAACGGAGGATGTGACAGGAGTACCGATCGAGGTAATTCGTCATAGTTTAGCTATCGATCTGAAGGTAAAACTAGTAATTCAGAAAAGAAGGACATTCTCTTCGGAAAATATGGAAGCAATAGCTTCCGAAGTGGATCGGTTATCCAAGGTCAAACATATAATGGAGTCACAATATCCTTTATGGACGGCGAATCCAGTAGTGGTAAAAAAAATGGGAAGTGGAGAATGTGTGTAGATTTTACAAACTTGAATCGAGCTTGTCCGAAAGATCCATTTCATGTTCCTTGAATAGATCAACTGATTGATTCCACCTCTGGAAATAAAATAATAACCTTCATGGATGCTTTTGCAGGATACAATTAGATTCAGATGGATCCAAAGGACCGGTAATGTACGACCTTCATAACTGACAGAGGGTTGCATTGCTATAAGGTTATTCCCTTTAGATTAAAAAACACTGGAGCCACTTATCAAAGGCTGATAAATAAAGCTTTTGTCACTCAGATTGGAAGGAATATGGAGGTATATATTGATGATATGATGGTAAAACTTTTAAGGGATGATGCGCATCCAGAGGATTTAGAGGTAACATTTTTGAATTTAAAGGCAATCAGACTAAAGCTTAATCCTGAAAAATGCACCTTCGGAGTTCCATCAGGGAAGTTCTTGGGTTATGTTATCAGTGAAAGAGGAATAGAAGCTTACCCAGAATAGTTGAAAGCTCTAATAGCAATGAATTCACCTCGATCTGTTAAAGAAGTACAAATTTTGACATGAAGGTTAACAGCACTTAACATATTTATTTCTAGATTTTCTGACAAATGCTTTCCTTTCTTTCAAGTTTTGCGAGGACCAAATAGATTTGAATGGAAATCGGAGTGTGAGGCAGCATTTACAAGCATAGAATTTTTTTTATCATCACTAGAGATTTTGTCAAAACCTAGAAGTGGAGAAAAACTCTTTTTATACATTGCGGTATCGGATTTTGCACTAAGTGTGGTGCTGATAAGTGAAGATTCAGGAATTCCGAAGCCAATGTACTATATCAACAAAAGTCTAGTGGCAGTAGAGAAGAGATATTTGAAGCTGGAGAAATTAGCATTAGTATTGGTGATTGCTGCTAGGAAAATACGCCCATATGTCCAAGCTCATACTATCGAAGTCCGAACTTCATTCTCTTTAAAACATATTTTGCAACAGCCTGATATTTTGGGGAAGATAACCAAGTGGTCAGTGAAGTTAGGAGATTATGATATTTTGTTCACACCTCGAACTACAATTAAAGCTCAAGCGTTGGCAGACGTTTTGTAGAGTTTCATTCGGAAAGATCATATATAGAAAAAAGGAAAGATGTTGCACCAGTAGGTTGGAAGTGGATCGTTCGAACATATGGAGGATCTAGTATTTCGGGATGCAGTGATGGAGTTCAGTTAATTGCTCCATCTGGAGAAACGATGCTTCAGTCCATCACATTTGGTTTTCACGCTTCAAATAATGAAGCTGAATAGGAAGTTTCTTTGGCGGGTTTGAGGTTGGCAAAAAATTGTGGAGCAACTTCAATGTTAGAAACGGATTCTCAATTAGTAGCAAATCAAGTATCTGGAGTTTCCGAGGCAAGAAATGATCGCTTACTTCTATATCTTCGGGAGCTTCAAAACTTAATATTACTCTTTGATCATGTTGTTGTTGAATATATTAGTCGAGGAAGTAACATGATGGCTGATTATTTAGTAAATATTGCTTACAAGGAGGAATATCCTTAGATTTGTTACAAGAAAATTCCTTGATTTTGACTCAGTCAGATCAGTGTGAATGTATAGAGGAACTCTTCATCACCTCCAATGCAGTTCGAGGAGATTGGCGAACAAATATTCTTAATTTTTTGACTCACGGAACATTGCCAGATGATACGAAGTTGGCCAAAAAATTGAGAGGTAAAGCTTTTGTATACATAGTTTTAGATGGAATTTTGTATAAGAAAGCATTAAGCAGGCCATTACTACAGCGCCTAGACATGAAAGAATCACATAAGGTATTATCAGAGTTGCATGATGGAGAAGGGTCAGCTCGTTGCGGGTTTATAGCTTTATCTCGTCGAGTTTTACTTGCAGGATTTTATTGGCCTACAATCATAAACGATGCCAAAAATTTGGTTCGAAACTGTGATACTTGTCAAAGGTTTTCTAATTCTATACACATGCCCGCAGTTCCACTTATGTCTATAACCGAGTTCATACCATTCGATAGATGAGCGATTGATTTGGTGGGGTCTTTGGTGATGACATCTGGGGGACGGCAAATGATAATTGTAGCAGTGGATTATTTTATAAAATGAGCTAAGGCAGAACTACTATCTAGAACAAAAGCAAAAGATGTAATCAAATTCATTGTGAACAGTATTTGTTGTTGATTCGGAGTACCTCAGAGAATTACTACGGATAATGGCCCTTAGTTTAATAATAAAGAAATGGCCTCATTTTACGCATCAAAGGGAATTCAACATTTTTTTTCGTCCTCAAGCCAATGGACAAGTTGAGGTAACAAACAAAACTATTTTATATGGTTTGAAGAAATATTTCACAAGGGCAGCAGGTAAATGGCCGAACTATTTACAATAGGTATTTTGGGCTTATCAGACAACTCCCATGGAAGCTACTAAAGAAACTCATTTTGCCTTAGCATATGGAATGGAAGATGTTAGCTCTGTGGAATCTACGATTCCATCTTTTAGAATAACTCAATATTCTGAAAGATCTAATGATGAAGCTAAAAGGGAAAATTTAGATTTGATTGAGGAGAAAAGAGTTTGAGCTCATTTAAACGTAATCTATTACCAGACTCTTATGAGGAACATGTACGATTTGAAGGTAAAAAGGCGAGAGTTTAAAGTAGGTGACAAAGTGTTGAGGAAATTATTTTTGCATACAAAGGAGAATAACTTCAGAAAAATGACCCCGAATTGGGAAAGACCTTATATGGTTGTTGAAAGGATAAAACCAGCGTCTTATCGCCTTTGTAATTTACAAGGGAGGATACTTCAACACCCCTGGAATATACAACATTTGAAGTTATATTGGGAATAGATTTATTGTATTTTGAATTTGTTACTATTGATTGAATGGTGCACTCTTTCCTACCCTGTTGGCCCAGGAAGGTTTTTATGAGGCGCTATGTACATGTTCAATATTATCAATAAAATGAATTTTTGGCCAATCGTTGTTTACAAGTGTTTATTTTAAACTATCTTGACAACTTATCAAAGACTGATCATCTTTGAGGTTGGTAAAGAGTAGAATGTTCCGAAGTGTTTATTACACTTTTCGAAGAAACAACCATATTCGAAGTGTTACGTTTAATAAATGCACTATGTTATTAGAAGTGCTACGGTCAATAAATGCACTGTGCTATTCTAAGTTCTACGCTCAATAAATGCACTATGTTATTCGAAGTGCTACGTTCAATAAATGCACTCTGTTATTCAAAGTGATGCGCTCAATAAACGCACTATGAATTTCGAAGTACTACGTATTGTGAATTTCGAAGTATATTATAATATTTAAGGAGTTATGTTTAAAAAATTATTTAAAGTTGTTAACTTTGAATAATTAATATTGATGATAAAAATGAAACATAAACAAAGATACTTGTCTATTAGATTATTTCGATGAAGTACAGTGGACATGACACTAGTCTGAAAGATACAAAAAAAGATAACATGAAATCAAAGGACAATAAAAATCATTCAAATGACTTTTCTTCAAATGATTATTCTTCTTTTGATGATGAGCTTGGGATATGATCGAAGGCTTCACTAGGGCGTCGGTCGACAAGAATATCATTCCAAAAACTGGAAATGTTGATCTTTGGATAAGTCGCATGAATCTCTCGAAGGAGGGTGATCGTTGTCTCTTCTTTACCGTTGTTAATAGCAGCCAATGTGTCCTTAGAACATTCAGTTTCTGCGGCAGTAACTTTTTATTTTCTGCTTCGCTTGTAGTAAGAGAAGCTTGAAGACCCTAAGATTTGACTTTTTCAACAGCCAAGTCTTCAGCATGTTTAGTTTTGAGCTTGTTTATCTCCTCTTGATGCGAGGCGATCAATTTTTCTTTATCAACATGATGTTGCTCTTGTAAATGGCCTTTGATGGAAAGAAATCCTCCAATAAGCTCGGATCTTACCACTTCAAAGGTGTGGAACTGATTGATTACGTGATTCTGAAATTTGTTTCTAAGCATCGTTAATTCTCTTATAGCGAACCATATCTTTGGCCAGTTGTTTCAAGTGAATGTGGGAATCTTGGACTTGTTGAGAAAGTGACTTTTTTGCAGCATCGAGATCGAAAAATGGTTGGAGTGTAGCAAAGATAACTGGGTTGGGTGGAATATGAGGAAAACCGTTGGGCTAGGACGAGGAATCATGTCCAGAGATGTAGTTGGAACAGAAGGACAAATAATTTCTGGAGACACTTCGATGGTAGACCTTCTCCCAAAAAAAATTATACGATTCTGAATCTCTTGGATAACAGGATCTTATTCTTCAACAAGTTCTTGTGACTCGTTGAAATTAATGAAACTATCGGGATCAAAGCGGTCGTCTTTTGATTATCATCATATGGATTGTCCTCGATAATGATTGTAGCATTATCATTGGTTGCTTCCGTTACGTGAGAAGGACTTTATTGATTCCCAACAGTTATGACCTCATCTTCATCAAACAATGTGTATTCGGTAGTCTTGATTTTTTTATTTTTCATCCCATGAGGACTGCCAGAACTTTTGTTTTTCGAAGGCGCAGAAGTTTTCTTTTTATTTGAAGAAGGTTCTTCTTCTTCTCTTTCTTCAATGGTTGAAAGAATTTTTCTGGTTCTTTTCTTTTCAGATGTTTGAGATTTGGTTGTGTTGAAGGGCTAACACGAGATGTACTAGCTGCATTTTTATTTTATTTTTCCTTTTTTGCCTTTTTCTTTTGAGACAAGTGATTGTCTGACCTGTTACGGATGAGGAGGAATACCTTACATTCGGGTTGAACTAATATTTTGCAAGCTTTATGAGGATTGGGTTGATCCCTCAAATTTGGAGGAAGCAAGGCTCCAGGTGTGTTGGAAAAGAGATGACTATTGAGGAAGTTGATCGGTTGGAAGGCGGTGTGAAAAGCATTGTTTCATTCTGCTTCGGCCCAAGCGGCAAGATTTTTGAGTATGTCTTTGGCATTTGTCCGACAAATAACACACCTCAGAATTTCTAAAATGATCATACAAATAAATAATTAATAAAGGAAACAACAGTTGATGTTATTTTATCTTAAAATTTATAATGTTCGAAGTACTCACGATTGCTTTTCCAGAGGAGGTTCAATTTCGATGGGTTGGCATCATATATTTCTTTAGCGTTTCCCATGCCCCTGAGATGAAGATAAATTTTTACTTCCAAAATTTGTCCGCTTCTATGAGATCGTCGATGATTTTTAGATCATCCACTAGAGTAAGGTAGTAAAATAAAAGCTTTGGTCCCTTCGATAATGTTGTCAAAGATATGAAATCCTTGATGTTGATCGGAATCTTGGACAAGTGAGAGGCCATGATCACAGACATAAGAGTGAACCATTGATTCAGTGCCACTTGATTTGGGAACATGCTTAGAAGTTCAAAGTACTCCACGATCATAGGATCTAATGGGAACCGAAGACCCTAATTGATGATTTCGGGGTAGACCATCAGTTCTTCATCTTTACAATCTAAGGGTGTTTCTCCATTTTTAGGTAGTCGAACGGTGATATTGTCTCCCATCCCCCATTGTCTCTTCAGATCCGATGCTTTATTTTGTTGATCATATATATATGAAATTTTCTTCAGCTCAACAATATAATTAGCATGAAGATCCCTCAAGTTTCTGCCAATTTATGCTCTTTCCTCATCGAAAATAGTAACCAGTTCCTTCTTTTTTCTTAGCTTACGAACTTTTTTTTCTGTAGCATTCTCCGAGTCTCCTCCATCGGAGTCAGCCTCATTGTCAGATCGGGTAGCTTCATAATCAACTTCATCGGTTTTTGATGTCTCAATATTGGTTGGGGAAGATCTTTTGAGGGATTTGGTTGAGGTAATGAGGCATCCTTAACAATCTCCATCCGAGGAGGAGACTTACTAGGTTAATTTGATGAAGGGGAATTTGGAGCAGCATCGGAATCATCTCCCATGGCTATGAAAGTTTTTCTTCTACGAGTTTTTGGAGGACAAGTTGAAGAAGTAGTTGCTTCAGTTTGTTTCGAAGAGGATTTGATTGATTCCCTACTAATCTGAGGTGATGCTTTGATCCAGGAAGAATAATTTCGAGGTGTTCTGGGTATTTGAACTCTAGAGGAACGATCTTCTTCAGTAGCAGGAGAAGATGAAAAAGCAGGAACTTTAGATGGATCGAATTTACCATAATAAACGGTTTTGGTTGATGTTCCGAGACGAGTATTGCTGATTAATCCAGAAGCTCTATACTCATCTGCTCTTTCAGTTATGCAGAAATAATCGTACGCTTTGAAGACTAGGTTATCGTCAGGTTTTAAGAGATTTGGGTTTTTTGGGTACCCCTAGCTTTAGATCTTCTGGATCTTGGATTTTTTTCTCATAAACAGGATGAAGGTTGATTGGAAATTATGAGTTTTCCAGCAAAGATAACTGGGAAGTTTGAGGAAAGCATTGAAGGTAGCCAAGGTTTTGTTGCTTCTCTCTAAAACAATTTGGGTTGTGGAGCAGATAGTGAAATTACTCATGAATTTATAAAGGAAGATGAGATGTGTAGAAGTGGAAAAGTATTTGTGATGATTGGACGGAATACGAAATGGTAATAGTGTTATGAGTTCGACATATGTCAAACTAGCTTTAAGCCTAGTAGCTAGGTATTCATGATGAATCTGAACGGTTATATTTTATAGATCCACTTTGAAGAAACCTCGCGAATTGGTTATTTTCTTGAGAGTTCTGATGTGTAGCCACGTTTGGTAAAATTCGATGATGCTGATGTTACATTTTAGATAATCAAACTTGCGTCTGAAAAGGTTCGATGAGAAAGAAATATGTTATTTACTTTAAATTGTGAGTTTCTTGTATCGCTTATGGCAGGATTACTTTCTTGTATTGGTTATTTCTTGTATTACTTTAGACAGTTAGTTCTCATTCATTTACTCACATGAGAACTAGGGGGCTATTGATAAAGAAGCAGAAGTTAAGAGACTAAAGTGTAAATAATACAAGTTTAATGGAACAATTCTGATTATGTATTTCTATTGAGGATTAAGGGTAATGTATCCTTTTATGTAACCGTTTTCAGTTTTGAGCTAAGTCTCGTCGCCTCTATATAAAGGCTAGGGCTGAACTAATAAAGGAGTTGAACAATTTTTGATCTAACACATTTGTGCTCTGACTTTCTCTCTCTAAAATATTTCTCTCACTAAAACGCACGTATTATACTTTCCTAAGGCTATTTCTAACAATTAAACTCACTAGTTGCAAAGTCAACCACACAACGTAAATAATTTCTCAAATCTAAAAAATAAACATGTCTTTGAGAATCAACCATTGAATTTTTGGAAATCCAAAACATATGCTTATATTATAAGAAATCATTCAAAACCTCACACTTATGAAATGTTAAATTCTATCATAAAGAGGATCAACTTTCTATTGATTTTTTTTGGAAAAAGACAAAATTATATTAGAGTCAATGGATAACCATACACTAGTGGGGAAATTCTTGGTAGGAAGATCATTTATACAGAAAATTCAAATGTTCTTTAATAATCTTGGTCTCAAAGGTAAGATCAGCTTGGCTCTTTGGAACCCGAGACATATAATAATAGAAATATATCTTATTGAATATGTCAGAAGAAATTAGTGACGCAATGTATGGACAGTGGGTCAATTTACAATGTGTATACTAAAGTGGACTCCAAATTTATACCTTATCAAAAAATCGCTTGTAACCCATACCTGAATTACTTTTCCATACTTTTCCTCTTTCATGTATCAGGAAGATACTATCAATTCATTAGAAAAAACCATTGGGAACACACTACAAGTCTGGGTGCCATAAAAGAATAAAGTTATGTATAATTCGTGCATAACATGGATTGAAAGATACATCAAACCCTTATATATCTAGAATCTGGGTTAATTGTGGAAAATAATAAGGGTTTTTGCATGAGGTTGTATACGGTGAGAGGCCAAGCTATTGTTCTAAATGTCAACATATTGGACATAAAAAATTTGAATGCATAAAATCAACACAACCAAATCAGTCACACGATGAAAGAAATCACCAGAATATTAGGAAAAATGCAACAACACATATCTGGAAGCCTAAAATGAAATCCATTATTATCAAACCTCCATACAGAGATACACTAAACATTGAACCATGTGATAACCCAATTCATCTAAAGAATAATAACAGTAATGAAGTTCAAACAGATACCAACCAAGCCTCAAAAAGCTAAGAGCTACCAAACATCACAGAACAACCACTAGCAAGCTCTCAGCCTACCAACAACATCAGTGACCCACTAATCTAAATCACTTTTGACCAAATATCAAACATCAATATCATACCTGAATACCATGACTCTAAGATACTATAAAATATTCATAATGTTGATATAAGCTTAATATTAACATCATCAAAGGAAATAGAGTATCCAAATTTAGTCATAAACTCTCATAATTTCATCACCACTAGAAGCCTCTCTCCATTACCTCCTGCAAAGTTTCAAGATAACAAGGAAATTAAGAAAAATATCAACAGATTACTGAAAAGAAATAAACAAGAAACCACCAAAGTTTTAAACACAAACAAACATTGTAATTCAAAGGGTCTGTCATACCTCAAATTGGCTCTTTTAAATGATATTTTCTATGTTATGTTGGAATGTTCGAGGAGTTGGAAACAAAGCTGCCAAAAGAATACTGAAATCAATTAATAGATAAATTAGAATAGATTTTATAGTAATGCATGAGCCAATAGTTTCTGATTAACATCTATCAAAGACTGCAAAGCTTCTTGGTTTTCAATATGTCATTGCTAACTTATCAAACCAAATTTGGATTTTCTGAATAAATGATTTCAATGTCATTACTTTTGTCAATCATGATAAAATTCTACGTCTTCAAGTAAATCATTCTACTTTAACAAAGATTTTCTTGTTTCTATTGTTTATGCTAAATGTATCGGGGACCAGCGGATAACTTTATAGAATACTCTAATAATTGTATCTGACTTCTCTAAAGAATGAATTGTGATGGGAGATTTTAACTTCATTACCAGTCCAACTGAACATATGTGTAATTCATCTCTATGCTTGAAAATAATTGATGATTTTTATGATGGCATCAGTGATTGTAAGCTATATGACGATGGCTTCACTAGATCTAAATACATCTATACAAACTCTCATAAGTGGAAGTGTTTGGACAGAGTGTTATACAAAAATTCTTGGTCTACTTATTTTGAAACTACCAATGTAAACTACTAATTCAAGGATTTTCTTAATGAGAACTCAACAACAAATGATATCCCTAAGCTAATATCTTATAAAGATAACTCTAAACTCATGGCTACCAACAAATGCTGAAATTCATGACTCAATCAAAGTCCTAAAATCTACCAGTGCTGCTGGTATTGATGGACTCAACACCTAAGTATAACATTAGCCTTCAAATGTCAATTATGTGATAATATTGAAACCTTAAGTCATTTATTTGTAAATTGAAACATCTCTTAGAAGGTTAGACACTATTTTGATTATTTGTTTGGCTTAAATATTGGCAGGTACATGACTTGAAACCACATAATTAGAAGTTTTTTCTACTCATCTTTAAAGATGTCCATATTTGTACAAGTGTTTGACCAACCATTTAACTGGTCGATTTGGTATGCAAGAAACAATGTTAAGTTTCAATAGGCTAATACTCTATGAATAAAAATCATCCATCAAGTTAAAAGGGTGATTCTAAATCTAGATCAATCTAATTTGCTATAGAAATAATTTTAGAACAAATATTTAGATGTTACAATTAAGATGGGTTCCTTCAATCACCTCAATTATCCTAAGAAGATCATTGTTACTCACTCGAATCCTCCAAATAGTACAAGACTAAAGCTAAATACTGATGCATCTTACAATCAGTCTGGAGAATCAACTAGAGAAGTTATAATTAGAAATTCAAAAGGAGAAATTATTATTGATATAAGGAGACTTTATGGGAAACAAACGCCCATCACCGCAGAATACAGGACCTTGCTTAATGGCCTAAATGTCACAGATTTCTGATTCAAGTATCATAGACCAATAAATCAGTCTCAGAGCACACCAAGCAATCTTAAAGTATCAAAGTTCAATAGAAGTACTTGGAAATCTTAGAAAGAAGCTTTAGTATAAATTCAAGGTACTCAAAAAGTTATTTGCTTCCTCTTTTAGCAAAGATCAACACATGAACTTATCTTCTACAATCAATCGCTACTTCATGAAATCTTGATCTCTTATCTCCACTCATTAAATGAAGCACTTCGATTCACTAATAGAAATAAAACTCAATTTTTTAAGTTATTGGTCAAGTAAATAATGGAAAAGAAAGATATATTCATGTTTACCTAGCAAAAAACTCAGCTTAGAAATTTTGGCTCTCATCAATCTTCATCAATTCAATTGAATAAAATGGATAGGCTATCCTTTTTTAATTTAGACATTCACCTTTTTAATAAGCTCTCTTAACTTTGAACAAAAAAATAAATAGAATTAGAGATATGGAAATAAAAAATAAAGAGATAATCAATTTTTGTGCCTCTTTAGAAATTTTATATAGCTATTTTTATGATTTAAAACTAGTCCAATAAACTAAATCTGTATACTCTTATTCCAATTAATAAAATATTAAATAGGATGTTACGTGGCTTTTCCTTTAAAATTATATATATATATATAATATTCATACGTTATAATCGATGAAATGGATTCAATTTAAAAATTAAAAATTAAAATAAAAAACAATAAAAACAATAAATTAATAAAAATAACCATTCATATAAATTTTTTAAAATAAAATATTATTATTCAGATTTTAAATTATTATGATTTTTTTGGATAATTTAGATTTATTGGCACATTTGAATTTTACATCTTTATTATGAACTTCAATATCATAATTAATGATTTTAAATTATTTTACAGAATATATTATACACAATAAATTAAATATCATGACGTTACTAACATTAATTCTTTTTATAGGTAAAATATAAAGTTTAGTATTAATACTTGGGTTAATATTTAAGACCCAAAATCCTAAACCCATATTTCATGTTTTTTTTTGGAAAAGATCAATTTCAGTAAAATATTAATCATTTAAGACCGACTAATACCCTAAATACCCCTACTCAATTATATAAAAGCTTTTAATAGCTCATATCTCACTTTTTTTCCTCTTTTTTGTCTCTCTACGTGAAAATAACAGTGCATAGGTGATGATCAATGTTTTACTCGATTTCTTGTTTTTCTTTTGTTTTCGTATGATTTTGATTGTGTTTTTACTTGATTATGCAAAGATACTCGATTTGTGTGTGTTTGGAAACTTTTGAGTTCGAACTATCTATTTTGGGTAAATATGTTTTCATTCTTTATGTAGTATGGAAAGTCGAATTTCTAGTTAGTTTTTGAGTTCAAATTTGCTAATGTAGTTTATTTGTCGCATTGCAGTTAGTGTTTCGTTGATTCTAGTCTTTAGTATGTATTTTATGAAATTTATGTTTGCGGTAACACTTTTATAGTTTTATCGAAAGAGATGTGACACGTGTTTGTTTAGTCTGCAAAGATAGTTGCGAAACGTGTATGTCTTTGGAATGGTAGATGTAAAACATATTTCAGTAAATGCAAAATGTTAATATAGATAGATGCAAAAAAATATTTTTAAAAGAAAATTCAAAACATATCATGAGTGGTACTAGTTTTGTTCGTCTTAAAAAAACAAAACCAACGGCATTTTCGGATTTTTTTTCCGAGTTACGGTTTAAAAGATACAGACTTTTAAAAAAATTAAATTTAAACGGTAAACAAAGAAGATACGTAACGTTAATATCGATAGATGCGAAATAACAATACACATAGATGCGAAACGTTAATACAGATATATGCAGAAAAAAATACTTTTTTAGAATAAAATTCAAAACATATCATGAGTATTACTAGTTTTGTTTGTCTAAAAACAAAACCAACGGTATTTTCGGACTATTTTTCCGAGTTACGGTTCAAAAGATACATACTTTTAAAAAAAATTAAAAGATAAACGAAGAAGATGCGAAACCTTCTTTATTTTAATAGATGTGAAACCTTCTTTATTTTGCTATATGCGAAACCTTCTTTGTTTTGCTAGATGCAAAACTTTTTTATGTTTTTAGATGCGAAACCTTCTTTATTTTGCTAGATGCGAAATCTTCTTTATTTTGCTTGATGAAAAACATTTTTTGTTTTGCTAGATGTGAAACCTTCTTTGTTTTGCTACATCTGAAACATGTTTAAATTGTGTACAGGTAGATGCGAATTCAGGGTCACTATGATGGATGCTAGATGTGAAACCATATAACTCAGAAACGTGGGTAAAATATATATTTTAAAATAAAATTTAAAACATATCGTCAGTGGTACTAGTTTTGTTCGTCTTAAAAATACAAAACCAATGGTATTTTTGGATTTTTTTTCGGGTTACGGTTTAAAAGATACTGGTTACTGAATTTTATATAAAAATATATTTAAGTTATAAAATCTCTTAAAAAATTGAGGTATTTATACGTAATAGGTTTGATTGATGGATCGAAAATGGTAAGTCTCTTTTCACAAAAAAAAAAATGGTAAGTCTCCCTTAATATTTAAACTAGAATAATTATTTTATTTTATTTTATTTTATCAAAAATCATAATCACTACTAAAAAGACAACAAACAAAATTAACTATTTTCCAAGTTAAAATTAGTTATTTTTATTTTCGGTCCTAAAAACATCTTATATATAAACGTTATAATACATGATAATTTGATTTCTATTTTTCATATATAATATCGAAATATATCACAATATATTTTACAAAAATAATCTAATAGCAAATTTATTTACCAATAATCATCCAGAGTTTGATAAACTACAAATAAACACTTGATGATAAATGAATATTTACAGATTATCACCTCGTATTCTGAAATTATTTATAATTGTTTTCTTTTATATTTTTTTATTAAAATGTTATATCTTTCAAACCATAGCTCCAAAAAATCCAAAAATATTATTATTATTATTATTTTCAAGACGAACAAAGCTAAATTCATGAAAGATATTTAAAAAAAAAATTGTATTGTGTTCCAAATGTGAAGATACATGTATTTGGGGTTGAAAATTAGTGAGGAAAAAGTAATTGTGTTTAGTTGCAGGATTACGTGTAATTTAGTTACGAAAAAAAATTGTGTTCAAGTTGCATAATTATGTATAATTTGTTTGTGGAAAAGCAATAGTTGTTTAGTTTCAGTAATATTTGCAAATATATTGCGAAAATAAGAAGAAAATAGTTGCGCAAATAGAATTTTAGTTGCTAAAATTTGATTGTGTAAAAAAATACAAACTTGTTTTGAAAAATATAAGTGTTAATTGAGTGTGGATGAACTAACTTTTTGTAATTGAGAAAATATGTGTATTTTTATGTTAACTTTATATTTTTTTTAAATGGATTGTGTTCCATGTGTGAAAATACATGTAATTGGGGTGATAAATTAGTGTGGAAAATACAAATGTATTCTAGTTGAGGAATTACGTTTAATTTGGTTGCTTAAAATCGTTTGTATTTGAGTTGCATAATTACGTGTAATTTGATTGCGAAAATAAGAAAAGCAAATTCTCTAAAAATATCGTTCATGTATTCAATTTTGTTCGTCTTTTAATATATATATATATATATATATATATATTAGTTTGTTTTTAGTCAATGAGTAGAAAGATAAGGAGTTTATAAGTTTAAAAATAACCAATTGTTAAAGGTTGTACGTGTTTGTGTATTCAGAGATGATGAAACACTTTATGGTGCAAAATTCAAATAATTATCGGTAATTTAATTCCTAGCGGAGGGTGGTTATCGATAACTCATTTTTTTTCTAAAATTACCATTTATATATATTCAAAATCATCTTGAGTTCCTTAATATGTGGAAAATGCACAAAGAACTCACATACAGTTGAACAATCTTGGAATGTACCTATAAATTGTCCACATTTACATGTATTATCGCAAAAGCTTAAAAGACTTGAGCTTAAACTAAGACCTAGAATTTGGAAGTACTTGGTAATATTTTCAACGTTATAGCAAGAGATGGAGAAGAATTAAGTTTCTTGAAAACAAATACAAAAAATACAGAGTTTGGAGGTTATGTTCAACATATCTAAAGCCAATGTTTCCATCTTAGTGGGAGTAGAAAATCTGCATAAATTGGTTCAAGAATGACACTATAAAAATACAATTTCTTTCATTAATTTGTTAAGAAAATAAGTAAAAAGAATCGAAAGGTATTTTCCATGAGGGTTGCTGGATTGAGGATCAAAACATAGTAGGAAACTTAGTTGTTGAGCATTTCAAAGATCTTCTATCAATCCTTAATTTTGTCAAGGATTATAAGGATCCCTCTTAAATTATTCCTAAACTTATGAGTGATTCAGAAAATAAATTTCTTTTTATTATTCTTATAGTGGAAGAAATTCACAGCTCGATCAAAACACTCACTACTAATAGTGTTACTAGTATCGATGGGTTCAATGCAACGTTTTATCAAACTTACTGGTATATCATTCAAATAGATCTATGTGATGATGTGATGGACTATTTTTCTGGAAAAAATAACTGAAATGGAATCCTTACAACTGCCATGTGTCTTATTCATAAAATTGAAAGTCCTAAATTATGGAAAGACTGTAGACCTTTAAACTTATGTTTTGTATTTAATAGAATATTATCTACAATATTGAATGCAAGACTCTCCAAAATACTACCTTAAATAATATATGAGGAATAATGAGGCTTTGTTCATGGAAGAAATATCCATGAACATATACTCCTTTCTTAAGAAATAATTCATGATATTAATAAGAAAACTAGAGGTGGCAATATCTTTCTAAAGATAGACATGGACAAAGCATTTGATAGGTTATCTCACAACTTCATTACAAATTTCATGGAAGGTTTTGGTTTTCATAACAATTTTATACAACTTATCAAAAAAGAAATTAATTATGTCTTCTTCTCTATAATCATAAATTGATAGCTTAAATGATACTTTAAAGGTCTAAATTGTATTAGGCAAGGAGATCTCATATCTCACACCCTATTCAAAATAGCTGAATAATACCTCATCTGAGGTATTAAAATGATGTTAACAACCATGAAATGAAATATAGAACTACAGGTGTTTTGGATATACCCTGTCTAGCATCTGTAGATGACTTTGTCATATTTGTAAATATTTATATTAATAACATCAACAAAATAAACACATTCTTGCAGTTATATCAAGATTTATCTTGCGAAACCATAAACAAAGAAAAATCCACATTTATTCCCTTCTCAAGAATATCACAACATAGAATTAAATTAATTAAAGTTGTAAATGGATTTCAAAATAATACACTTCTTTTAAAATACTCAGGAATATCAATTCACTCAAGTAACAAAGCTTGTTACTTTGATGAATTGGTTACCCAAATAAGAAACAAAATCTAAGATTAGGACTGTAAAATATTATTATTTAGAGACAGGTTTGTACTAATCCAATCAGTACTAGTGGCCATCCAAACCTACCACACACAATGTTGTTTATTACCTAAGTCTTTCATTAGTTGATTGAAAAATATCGTAACAAATTTCTATGGGGTTCAAGGGATACTTCTCATACTATAATCTGGTCAAAACGGTATTTCTTATACAAAATCATAAGGAATATGGTCTTAATATAATAAGTATCACTGATATGCAAGATTTATTCTCTTGTAAACTTTGGTTTAAGTTTTAAGAACACAAATCTATTTGGTAAAAAATCATGCATTCGGTATATTATCCTTCCATTTATCCTCTTCAAATGAAAATAAACTCTAAAGGCTCTAAGACTTGGAGAATATTAACTTCCATCAAAGATATTGATGAAATATTTATGTTTTGGAATATAGGAAAATGGAATATTGAATTCTGGCTGGACAAATAACTCAGCAATTAGTCTTTGATTATCCTATCAAATGACACTGACAATACTTGGTATTTTAAGGAGAATGTTAGCAGATATTGGACTAATGGAAACTGAGACCTAACCAAACTTAATTCAGTTTTTATCAACTCTGACATTAAGATAATCGAGAACCTAACCATACATGAAGATATAGAAGATAAAATAATATGGTCCTCATCTTCTAATGGTGAATTTAACACCAAAACTACTTGTAACCATATTAGAAACAATGATATTACGTCCAATCTCTTCAAGAAGATTTGGAACAACGCAACTCCAACAAAATACTCCTTCCTCATTTGGAGGATTCTTAAAGGATAGATTTCTGTATATTCAAATATTCAAAAAGAAAATTTATGTCTAGCATTTAAATGCCAGCTTTGTAAGAACATAGAAACAATTAACCATTTCTTTGTAAATTTTCCTATAACATGGGATGTTTGGATTCAACTAGCTGGTTTGTTTGGTATCATTATAGGTAGATACATGATCATTCATCGTCTCATAAGATACTCGTTTTGGAAAACAAATAAAGTCATTCATATTAGGACTATTATACCTGTTATAGCTTGTTGGACCATATGACACTTCAAAAATAAATTCAAATAACATGATTAAATTATATCTAACAAATCTATCTTAGATAAAAATATCTTATATTATCTCCAGACTAGACAATGCCAATTTATTTAAAAAAGCTTGCTGACAAGATGATCTTAAGATCGATTATGATATTGGTTGCTATTTTCATCTTACTCGCCCAATAAAGACTAGGATTCTCAAATGGTTAGCACCCTATAGATATAGATTTAAAATAAACCCATATGACTACTATCTCTTAAATGAAGAGTCTAGTAGTGGTAGGATTATTAAAGATAACAATGGACATATCATTATAGCTTATGGTAGGCTATAAGGTAGGCAGTCCTCAACAATTGATTAATGTTAGACTTTACTTGATGGTCTTAAAATATGTAATCAAAGGGGATAAATCAATTAGATATTGAAAATGACTCAACTATTTTGGTTGAAACATTAACAACATAGACAAATTCATGGTTTTAACTCCAATAAGAAACTGTTATAGGCAACTAATATCATCAACTATGAACATCATACATATTTTCAGGAAACAAATTCAAATCATCGATTGGCTAGCTATATGGACCCTCAAATGTAAGATGAAACAATACTTTTCTAACCATCAGGTCCTTAATTATCTCAGGGCTATTAATCTATTTGAGTGTCTTGGTTTTGGATACTTACTAGTTGATGATTAATTAGTCTTATATATCTCTCAAAGTTTATGCATTAGTTGTTCTTTAATCTTCTCATACTTATAAACATTCTATTTATTCAAGCAATATTAAACATATATCTGAAAACAAATTACTCAGATTATGTATAATTTTCAAACAATAATTCAAGTTGGTCTCTTACTTGAAAATTATGCAAGATCATTTTCTCATCCAAGAGCTTGCTTACAATGATAAAGCTCCAACTTTGGAAGATCATCTACAAAATTGGAATTCAATGGAAAATTATTGAGAATCTGAGAAATATAAAATCTTTCTTAAAACAAACTGAAGCATATGATACATTTAAGTGCAAATACAGAAAGTTTAAGCTATGAATCATCAATATTCATTCTTTTTAACGGAATCACCCATTTATCTTGTTGCTCATCCTAAGTAATTTGCATAGTAATTTTATACTTTTGACCACATTGAAATTAAACAAATACGGAACATGAATGTTTTAAGTTGATTGTAGAAGAAAAGAAAGATTCGCGATGTTGTCCCAAATCTATATGTGAAATCACTGTTGAAAAAAGAAATTACAATAGTCGCGGGAAATATTCTTGTTTGAAGAATACAAAGTTAAATACTTCTACCTCTTTAGAAGAATGGATTCATAATGAATTGTCATTTAGAATTCGGGACAAATCGATAGTTAAATCTGAAGAGTTCAAGAATATCTGGGGGTGATTATGTGATACGAGAATCTCTTAGTGTCAATATAGGTTGATTTACTTTGTTTAGGAGCTGTTTTAGAGAGAGAAAGTGGGAGCTTAGCTTAAGTAGAGAGAGAAAGTAATATAATATTCGTCTTGGGATCTGTGAAGCGTGTGTGGTCCTTTTATAGTACAATTGCGGACCCCACACGCTCTAATTCCCATTTATTACATTTTTAGTCCTTACATCTTATTTTCTTCTTATTCTAGCTACTTCTTAGATAGTTTATACAATTTTCCCCTCACACAATTTCCTCTTTGCATTTTCCTCCTATCATACTTCTTCTTTACAATTTTCTCCTATCATGTTTCTTCTTTACGATTTTCTCCTTTTCTTTTATTCTTCCTTATCAGTAGCCCCCCAGTCCTAGTAAAAATAGTTTTACTGGGACTGTAAAAAAGTCTCCATTATCTCTTCAAACATCTTTTCCTCGAAACAAATACCTCAAATGTTGCACCTCTTCGAAAAAGCATCTCTTCGAAAACATCTCTTCGAATGCTGCATCTCTACGAAAAAGCATCTCTTCGAATGCTGCATCTCTTCGAAAACATCTTCTATTTCATATTAACTAGTGTAGCCCCCCAATCCTTGCAATGACTTAATAAAGACAAGCCAATACCTAAAATCTTTGCCCATCGGAATTTGCCCTGTGAGCATATCACAATCATTAGAATTCGATGCTAAGGCATTACAATGATTGGCTGTGAAAATTTGGCATGACATCAGCAGTCATGCTTTTGTGTCAGCGTATCTTTAGAGAGATCTTGCCTATGCAACTTCTCCCACGCCTCTGTCAACAATTTTTGACCTAGGGTTCCCATAATACCCCTAGGCAAACAACAAGAAATGTCCCCAGGCCCGATTTTTCCTCGAAGCCCATTTTGCCTCTATAAATACTCATCTCTTTCATTAATGGCTCAAACTTTCCACCTAGAATTTCTAGAGAGAGAAAGCTGGCTCACAAACCTCGTCGGATTCCAGAGTGGCTCCTTATTAGCAAAAAATTCGAGGAACGAGTCGCTGCTGGTGAATACACTGAGCCTCAGCCTCCACCTGCTGTGACTACCTTCTACGGTTCGTGGGCCCCTCCTGTAAATTCGACGACCATAATCCCTCTCGAAATATCTCATCAGAATCAAGTCAACAACCAGATCACCCTCGAAGAAATGGGGAAAGAAAAGCACCATAAACATTCTTCGGGAAAAAGAAAGAGACACCACAAGGATAGGCATTCACAGGGGCGCAAGCATTTGAAAGATGTACCAGAAACTACCCCTGAGCCTCCTCGAACTATGGCAGCTGACCCTGAGTCTCCTCGAACTACAACAGCTGACCCTCCTCTTCCGAGGACCGGGGATCCTGTCTCAAGCCTTCCAGCTACTCCATCCATAACAGGAAATGGGACTCCCTGGTTCTCTCTAGGACGGACCGTGGCTACCGAGGTAGAAATTCAAGAGCTGTGCAACAAAGCCCTAGCTGCTAAGGGAAATGTTATTTCCTCGGATAACCCGGAGTCGTCTATTCTAGCCACTCATGTTACAGATAGAAGTAATGTCATCGAACTTCCCGCTGAGTCGTCCGGGGAACATCCTACCGCCCCGATCAATCCTGATCCAATCACTCAAGCCGTTCAAGACACAAATACAGACTAACAAATCGACATCACAGCAGAATCCTCCAGTCAGACGCGTACTCCTCCTCCAACAATGTCCGACGAGCAAGCGGAACGCATTGCCCCTAAGTCAAAAGGTGATATAACCCTTCCCCTAGTACTGGATGCCATCATGGGCAACAATATTCGAGGGATTGAAAATAAACATGCTATTGCTCTTTACAATATATCGTACAAGTACTTTTCTCCCTCGGAAGAAACGCTACTTCGTACTCATTGGTGCATCCCTTCGTATATCAACATCAGATTTCCCTCCGAAGGAGAGACTCCACTATCTGTTAGGGATCATGAAGTTGTTGTCTACACTGACATCATGAATTGGGGACTAACATTTCCTTTAGACCCCTTCTTCATCGAGTATTTTGCTAAGATTGATATGTGCCCCTCTCAAGATGAACCCAACATGTGGTTCACATTAATGGCATGCATGATGGCCTCGAGAATTTCGGGCCAAGAGTTTTCCTTGGAGTAGTTCATTGGACTATCCGGGTTGGCTATGAATCCATTCTTCCCATTTTATTCGTTAACGTTTAACCGAAGGCAGAAAGTGCTAAAATATCTGCTAGAGGCTGACAAGAAATGGAGACAGCAATTTATCTTCTTCTCATGACACTGGGAGACTGGCTCTGAAGCAACCCCTTCGAACCCTCACAAATTAACTCTGCTGTGGACCAATAAATGTAAGTCCTCGAATCACTTTATTTATAATAGTCCTTCGAATTGTGAGAGTTTAAGAGTTTAACTTAAACATTTTTGTAGCTATGAATGGCATTTCCAAGCCATATGCTGATTATATGGAGAGTGCCACTGCTGTTTTTACGAGGCTTTGTGAATGGGCTAAAGAAAAATGGGAAAACCGATTTCGCTTATGTTTTAGTGACAACAATATGGCTCTGAGCAGACTGTGGAGGTTAAATCCCCTTGATCGACTGTCTTTGAAAGAATTGATGATCCCTCATTCCCAAGATGAGGTGCTAGAGCGAGTAACAAAGAAAGACATAGTAATATATCTTCTGAAGCGTGATCGTGCACAAAGTCATCGAGATGCACCCGATGAAGAACTTCCTGCTAAGCAACAACAGCTACAGCTAGAAGTGCCCATCGCCCCGGACCCATAAAAGGCTATTCACCCTCGAAGGAAGAAAAGCTTGAAAGCTAAATGGAAAGAGAAGGCTGCCTTAAAGCCTACCCATGAGCAGTCATAGGATAGTAGAGTTCAAAACGACGCCCCCGAACCGGCCCAGGAGATTGAAGATCAAAGGGCTCTTGATGTGTCTGATCATGAAATAAGAGATAACTCTCCCAAACAAAACTCCAACTTAACACCCAGCACTCCTCGGACCCAAGCATCACATCCAGCTCCCCTAGAGGAGCCTCCCATACTTTCTCCACTTCCCATGCCTCAAAGTAAGCCTCCCCAACACATTGATCTTGGGATTCTCGAGGGGGCGACATCTGACTTTGATGCTGTTGGCCTTGGCTCTCCCATCAGCTCCTTTGAAATTCCCCGCGACGATGAATTCTCAATGAGTATACGCAGCCTGCTGCATGCCTCTGTTATGAAGGAAAATAAGATGGCACACTTGGAGAACAAGAAAAATCATTATAAGTTCAAGGCTTCCATGTTGGCTGCACAGCTTGAAGAGGCCAAAAAACAACATGCGATTATGGTGAGTCAGGCAGATGCACTATATGAAAGATTATATGCCTCAGAGAACTATGTCATTATGTTAGAGAGATGTTGCCAAGAGGAGAGGGATCTCTATCAGAAAAAGACCGAGGGCCAGGAGAAACTCATTGCTGAATATATGAACGCTGAAGAAGTAGCACGCAGAGGTTTTACTGACTGTTGCAAGGACTATGAAAAACTTTTCGATAATAGAAATCACTTGGCGAGGCGCATTGAAGATTTCCCTTGGCAGGTAGACGAAGAGAAAGAGAAGGCTGTGAATGCATATATTGCCAAGTGTACCAACAACCTGGCTGAACGAGATGCAACAGTTCGAGCAGGTTTGATAACGCAACTTCGTGCGGAGTACCCCGAATATGACCTTGGCAGTTTTTGGAAACTTGTGTCCCCGGATCTCCGTCCTCCTCACATCGTTGTCAGTGAGAGTGAGTCGCAGATTCCGAGGAAAGTGACTCTCCCAAAAAATCCCAACAATAGGTAATCGTGGACAAAGTGTTTTGTGTATAAGACCTTACGAGGCGATTTTTTTTTCCTTCGAATCCTATGCGAGGAGATGTACTCCTCGGATTTTTGTGTATGCCCCAACTTGTAATATTTAACCCTGCAATATTTAGTGTGTGGCAATTTACATCGTTGTATCATTTCTATCTGTGGTTTACATTGAAAAGTCATAGAGTGTATAATAACATAAGAGTGTAAATAATTTAAGGCACAACATATTGTGTCTCAAAGAATAATTCGAAGAAACCCAAGTTATAATTCGAAGGGTGAAATGATTTGAAGTACAAAGCAAAATTTATATAAATAATAATTCGGGGCACTCATTATCATAACCCAGTCAATAATAATTTGAGATAGGGCAAAATTCGAGGCACACGTCGTTTTGACCCAAATTATAATTTAAGGCAAAGAAAAATTCGAGGCATAAATCATTATGACCCCAAATCATAGTTGAAGATAAAGAGAAATTCGAGGCACAACTCATTGTGACCCAAATTATAGTTTAAGGCAAAGAAAGATTCGAGGCATAAATCATTATGACCCAGATCATAGTTGAAGATAAAGAGAAATTTGAGGCACAACTCATTGTGACCCAAATTATAGTTTAAGGCAAAGAAAGATTCGAGGCATAGATCATTATGACCCAAATCATAGTTTAAGATAGAGACAAATTCGAGGCACAAGTTATTGTGACCTGAAAAATAGTTTAAGGCAAAAAATACGTCATATTAAGTAGCTCATTGGACACCTCGTTAAAACCTTCATGTGCCTATCAGGGTAGGAAAGAGTATGCCCTCACTATCTTCGGAACTTTCATATACAAAAAGGGACAACTTTCTCATTCAATATACAACTTTAAATGTTCAATATTCCATGGGAGACGGAGGTGTCGCCCTTCCTTGTCTTTCAGCCGATATGTTCCCGGTTTTACTTTCTCAGTGACCTCATAAGGACCCTCCCAATTTGGTCCCAATTTGCCCAGACTCTTATCTTTGGTATGCAAAAAGACTTTTCGTAGTACTTTCTCTCCCATATTGAAGTCTCTATGCTTTACTCTAGACGCATATCGACTCCGCATAAGAGTTTGATAATGGAGGGACGTCAACTGTGTTTATTGTCTTTTTTCTTCAACCAAATCTAACGCTAATTCTCTGTTTTGGTCATTCGCCTCCGGTGTATACGTTGCCACACGATATGAAGGGAAAACAATATCTGGAGGGACAATGGCATCCATGCCATATACTAAGGCAAACGGGGATACAGCCGTGGCTGTTCGTGGAGTTTCCCTGTAAGCCCACAATACTTCTTGTAAATAATCAGGCCATTTTCATGCCTTCCCTTCCAAGTTCTTTTTCAAACTATCCAGAATTGTGCGATTGGTCACTTCCACTTGCCCATTAGCTTGAGGATGAAATGGGGCAGAAAACCATTATCGTATGCCCCTAGAGAGGCAAAAACTTTTGAACTCCTTGTTATCAAACTGAGGCCCATTATCCGTTGTGACTTGCAATGGCACCCCGAAACGACAGCAAATGTTTGACACCACAAATTTGATTACATATTTCGCCTTTGTCCCTGCTAAGGGTTCTGCTTCTACCCACTTAGAGAAATAATCCACTGCGACAATTATAGGTTTCCTGCCACTGGATGCCATCGGTAAAGGTCCAACTAAATCGATGCCCCACCTATCGAATGGGACTGCTTCCGAAATGCTTTCCAATAATACCCCCGGCTTGTGGATCACATTGGCATAGCGTTGACAAGTGTCACATCATTTTACCAAATCTTTTGCATCTGAGGAAATAGTCGGCCAATAATAACCAACCAGAAACACCCGACGAATTAATGCCTTATACCCACAATGGGCAGATCTTCCCCATCGTGCAATTCGGACAGGATGATTTGTGACTCATCCTTGTTTATACATCATAGTAACAGTCGAATCAAATATTTCTTATACAGCACGCCTCCCAGCATAACATACCCATGAGATTTGAACCTGATTTTCCTTGCCTCGTACTTTCCGACGGGTAAAGTATCATTTTTAAGGAAGTCAATAATGGCTGACCTCCAATCGTCTTTGATCACATTGCTCTCTTCGGTAACGTTTATTACATGTTCCGCATCGATCATGATCGAGGGACGTTCCTGAATCAAAACCCATGGGTATCCCTCCGCTCGTGAGGCTGAAGCCAAAGAATCTGGGACACCATTTGCTTCCCTTCGAACATGCTCATACTTAACTTCTTGAAACTTAGATACTAAGTCTTTTAATGCTTGCAAATACTGTATCGGCTTATCTTTTCTGGCCTCGGATTCTCCCAAAGCTTGGTTTATTACTAACTATGAATCGCTGATCAGTTTAACCTTTTTGGCCCCACATATCTGAGCTAAACGCAAACCCGCTAATGCAGCTTCATACTCCGCTTTATTGTTAGTGGCCTTAAAGCCGAAGCGAATAGCTTGGAACATAGCTATCCCTTCTGGAGAAATCAATTGGACACCTGCCCCACTTCCATAAATGTTCGACCCCCCATCTATTCTTACCAACCATTCGGTTTCATCAAAATGGTCAAGACTTCTTTATCCTCTCTATCCGAATAGAATTCGACCAAAAAATCAGCTAAAACTTGGGCTTTTATCGCCGTTCGAGGCTCAAATGCTATGTCAAAATCCCCTAGTTCCACCGACCATTTAGTCATCCTTCCAGAGATATCAGGCCTCTGCAACAAACCTTTCAGGGGAAAAGTTGTCCGAACGATTATAGGATGTGCCTGGAAGTAAGGTCGCATTTTCCGAGCAGCCGTTACCAAGGCCAATGCTACCTTCTCCAATTTGAGATATCGCTTCTCCGCATCCAGCAAACTCTTACTGGCATAATAGATAGGTTTTAGAAGAGATTCCTCTTTGCGGAGTAGAACAACACTGACCGCACAACCTGACACTGCTACATAGACAATTAATTTCTCCCCTACCAATGGTTTAGAAAATACCTCAGGGGACGTCAGATACTCTTGGATTTGGCGAAAAGCGGCTGAACATTCGTCGGTCCAACGAAATTGTTTTGCATTTCGCAACACCTTGAAGAAGGGTGCACATTTATCCGAAGACCTAGAAATAAATTTATTCAGAGCGGCCAATCTTCCTGTCAGAACTTGGACTTCTTTGATATTCCGGGGGGGAGTCATGGTGACTAAAGCTTTTATCTGTTCTGGATCAGCCTCGATGCCTTTTTCGCTGATCATGTAACCAAGAAAGTTTCCCGACCTCACCCCGAAGATGCACTTCTCCGGCTTGAGTTTCAAATTGACCTTGCTTAAATTGTTAAACGTTTCCTTCAGGTCAGCAAAGTGTTCTTCGTCCCGCGAACTTCTGACTAGCATATTATCGATATAAGCTTCCATGTTCCGTCCAATCTGTCCTTCAAAGGTTTTATTAACCAGGCGCTGATAAGTTGCCCCTGCATTCTTTAAGCCAAACGGCATAACCTTGTAGCAGTATAACCCTCTCCCGGTAATAAAAGAAGTGCTTTCTTCATCTTTAGCATCTAACCGGATTTGGTTGTACCCTGAGTAAGCGTCCATGAACGACAACAGTCGGTTACCCGAGGTCGAATCTACTAACTGATCAATACGGGGCACTGGAAATGGATCCTTGGAACACGCTCTGTTTAAATCTGTGAAGTCAACGTACATTCTCCACTTTCCATTCTTCTTCCGTACTAACACTGGATTTGATGCCCATACGGGATAATGCGACTCGCAAATGTGGCCTATGCTTAGTAGCCTTTCTACCTCCAAAAGAATAGCGGAAGCCTTTTCCGGAGAGACTGGTCTCCTCTTCTGGACAATAGGTCGAACGTCAAGTCGTACCGCAAGTTTATGACATATAATCTCCGATGGTACTCCAGTGACATCATGTGCACACCAAACAAACATATCGAGCTTGTTTGATAAAAAAGCAATTAACCTCTCTCTAAACTCCAAAGAAAGTTTTACTCTGATCTTCAGAGATTTGCCACTCGTGAATTCATGTGTCTCAGAATCTTCTTCCGGGACCAGAAACCCGGGGGTCTCCCTCGGATCGTCACATGGGATGACTTCAGAGGAAGACCCCTTTAATTGCCATGCTTTATCTGACGCTTCTCCCCGAACTCCCTTCGAGGATAAAGCTATCTGGTAACATTTACATGCCATTTTCTGGCTACTTCTGATTATCCCGACATTGTTCCCAACCACATACTTTAAACACTGATGCACCGTCAAAATTACGCCATGCATCCAGGACAACCAAGAGCGACCCAGAATGGCATTTTACGAAGTTGGCGCGTCAACGACAATAAACAATACTTCCACATCTTTCATGAATGGCCCGCGGCCCAACTCAACCACACACTGAAACTCTCCAACCACCACTGCTGTAGCGCCGGTAAAGCCCACTATAGTCCTGTCGGATCGTTGGATAACTGGTGGGTCAGAAATTCTCCTGTAAGTGCTCATAAACAAGATATTCGCTAAGCTCCCTGTATCGATAAGTATCTTCTGAACTTGATCCCCAGCGATGCTTGCGGCGATCACCACCGCATCCTCATGCGGGCCTGAAATATTTCGCATATCATCGTCGTGAAAACAAATGATGGGGGAGGGTAATCGGTGCATTTGTGCTGACACCCACGCTTCGATCTGGATAGTCAGATTGACCATGTGCCTCTTTCGCGAGCTATTGGAATTTCCCGCAATAGTGTCTCCTCCAAAGATTGCCAGTGAATCGAAGAAAGCACAGAGTCTATTCACCCTCCCCCTCGGAATAACCTCTTCCACCATATTCACATTGTTCCTCCCCTCCTTGGGATCCAAATATTCTTGTTCAATGTCAAAATCGTCGACCCCTTCGGAAATTACCATGGCTGTGTCAGTGTTCTTTGGGACAGCTTTCACCACAGCGTTCTTCTGGGAGTGTTTTTTGACAAACTCTAATAACATTCCATTCTCGATCAAAGCTTGCACTTCTTTTTTCAAAGCTATGCAGTCCTTGGTATCGTGCCCAATATCCTCGTGATACTTGCAATACTTATTAACGCTTCTACTTTCCCTCGGAGTCTGTATAGGAAAAGGCTTCCTGAATGGTACTGTAGATCTCGCCTTGTCAAATATAGCAGCAACATTTTCCGTCAGCTCCGCAAAATAGTCTTGTCGAACCCACTTATTCGACATGGGTCTGATTCGTTGATTGTAATTTTGTTGGTTGCCATAGTACTGTGAGTTTGTTTTCTGCCTCATCGGATATTGACCCGTACTTTTGGCTTTAACATTGGCACGGGGCCCTTGGCTACTCGGCTCACACCTTTGAAATTGATTCTGATCCAACTGATCCCCGGATCCTTTCTCTGATGCCTGAGTCTCCTCCACCAGAATTCTCTTCTCGACCTGATCCAACAATGCTCCGAAGGTCATTGCCTGACTCTCCGCCACCGTATCCTTCAACAATTCGGGGAGTAGGCCCATCGTGAAAGCTGCAACTGCCACTGAATCTTTACAATACTCCATGTCCGTTTTTGTTTTGACAAACCGATTGGTGTAATTCTTCAAGCTCTCCCTAACCTTTTGTCTGCAATAGATTATCGTGTCTCCGTTAGCTCTGAACGTTTTGCTCCCCACGAAGTGTTGTCTGAAGATATTCCAGAACATGTCGAAATTATTTATCGAGCCCTGCGGAAGCCTATTATACCATTTGGAAGCTACCCTCTTGAAAGTCTGAGAAAATACTCTACACAGCAACTTAACATCATCGTCGAAATTAATCATGAAATTTTTGAATTGTTCGATGTGATTATCCGGATCTTGCGTCCCATCAAATTTTTCTAACTTCGAGATATCGAAATGCTTTGGGAGGTTTCCCACCAAAATGTCTGGGGACAGAGGAGAAGCTCTCCAATTATGACCCGTATGATAAACGTTGGATCTTAAATTGCCATTGCTCGGAAAGTACAACCCTTCCTCGGATGGCATAGTATATTGATGCTGCCACTCCGACTTTCGCGGGCACATGTATTCTTTTCTAACAGGAAACTTCGCTTGGCCATAAGCCTGATTGTCGAATTGAGTACGGTAACTCTTCTCCCTCGGAGACTTCCTCTCCGAGCTTCTTCCCCTTCGGTAATCAGTGTGTCCTCGACCGTGCTTTTTATTTCTGTGATTTCTCCTAGGAGATGACTCCGATGAACTGTATCGAGAATAATCGCTCGAGTCAGACGAATCCAAATGTCGCTTTTCTTTCCTCCTCGACGATCGTCATTCGTATCCCCTGTATCTATGGTCCCTGTTTTGGGACAAAAATCAGTTTCGCGCTCCTCTTTCCCACTAGCTGGCTCCCTCCGTATCTCAGAACGAAGATTTGCCTGTGCGGTTTCATTTTCTGCCTTCAATCTTTCGATCTCCAACAACAGTTCATTCTTTCGAGCCAATATGCGCCTCGTCCTCCATGTCATTCCGATAGTCCTCGCCCACTAGGTTCTCCTCGCAATTGTTGACAAAATCGTCCTCTTGCTCTTCCATAGTTTCCCTCAGAACTATTTCCAGGAAGCGATCGTCGTCAGAATGATCTTCGCTTCCCACAGACGGCTCCACTGAAGATTTGAAGAATATTCGTGGGTGATTATGTGATACGAGAATCTCTTAGTGTCAATATAGGTTGATTTACTTTGTTTAGGAGGTGTTTTAAAGAGAGAAAGTAGGAGCTTAGCTTAAGTAGAGAGAGAAAGTAATATAATATTCGTCACGGGATCTGTGAAGCGTGTGTGGTCCTTTTATAGTACAATTGCAGACCCCACACGCTTTAATTCACATTTATTACATTTTTAATCCCTACATCTTATTTTCTTCTTATTCTAGCTACTTCTTTGATAGTTTATACAATTTTCCCCTCACACAATTTCCTTTTTGCATTTTCCTCCTATCATACTTCTTCTTTACAATTTTCTCCTATCATGTTTCTTCTTTACGATTTTCTCCTTGTCTTTTATTCTTCCTTATCAAAATCGACATCAAATACCTCAGAGTATTACTGAATACCCTCCAAGATTTTACTTCAAAATTTACTAAATGTTTGGCGAACTCTCAAAATTTATTTTGATGGTCTAATTTGTGTTGGAAGTTGTATTATAAGGTATTAGAGCTCTCACTTGTAATTATTTTCAACCAAGAAATCAATCTAAAAGGTCTTTACATTTGTATTATTTTAAATATTAATAAAGATGTTAATTTTTATTATATATATATATATATATATATATATATATATATTAAAATAAATAAAATCTAAAAATCAACATAAATCAATTTGAAATCTACAAGCATCCTTATGTTTTTTAGACAACCGAACATTTAACATTAGATATATATATATATATATATATATATATATATATTTTTGAAATTTATTTATTTTAGTTAAAATGATATGCAAACTTTAAATATTTCATAATAGTTTTAAATTGCCCCCAAGGGGGTAGCCGAGTTGGTTGAGTATGGCATTCTTATGACCAAAAGGTCATGAGTTCGAGTCCCTCTACATACGCTTTCTCGGCTGAGCCTGTCACCTTGTGTGGTTTACCTTCTGGCGTTGGTTTGCAGGCTATCGCGTCAGACGGAGAGTTTACCCTGTGCGCACTCATTGCACTCTGAGTAGCGGCTACGGGTTCCCTCCGAAAATTATTTTTAAATGCTTTGACAACATTAGTGTTAATCTACAATAAATATGGTTGAAAACGTTTTATCAAATTTATACAAACTTGCAATTAAAAGGTATAGAATATAAAAATAATATGTTTTTTTAATAAATTTATTAATAATTATTAAACATCAAATTTATTTATCGATAACAATCCAAAATTTGATAAAATACGGATAATAATTTAGTGCTCAATTAGTATTTACACATAATCAATCTTTTTTTTAATATAATTATATTCACAACTATTTTTCTTTTATTTTGTTTTTTCTCAGAAAAATGTCATATTTTTCAAACTTCAGGTCAAAAAAATAAATGAAAATACCATTGATTTTGTTTTTTTTAAGACTAACAAAACTATATCCATGAAACCTTCTGGTTTCTTCTTACCATATCCACCATGCACCTTATTGCGTACTTTACATACTAGTGGACAGTGGAGGCTATTACATGCATTCAATAGAAAAACGATCTATCCAAGATCGCGTTGTAAGATGCCGGTTATCTACCACCATGAAAATTACTTTTACTATCATTCTAAAGTCAGCTCGTCCCAACATTACATTTGTTTCAAACTCCCCAGATACTATGACTCTCACTCTAGTGAACCCAATAACATTTTGGTCTGAACATCGTATGGTGGTGGGGGGATAGGGTTCTTCATACGATCATAGTCTCACTTAAGCAAAATATTAGCTCAACTACTTGAGTCTATCAAGACCTTACATATTTTTTTTTCTCATGCGAAAGCATTTATCATTACAACATCCTTATTAGGGCCTGCAGCCCCCCGACATGACCTAATAAGGATAGGAAGCTCGGTCGAGGTGTGGAGAGGTTATCTTTTGTAATTTTACTTCAAAGCTCTTTGCATGCCTCTCCCTAGATGTAGTGGTGATTCCTGAAGCGGTATCATCTCCGGTTATATTTGGTTGTACCATATTTGTATGTAAATCATATTCTCCCAACACAAAGACAACCATATGATTCTTGGGATCCGAGTGGAGATATTTTCAACTAAAGATAGCTTGCACGACATGACGGAATGGGTCGGGGTCTAGATATTCACTAGTCAGCTCATCAATAGTAACTTTTTGGCCAACACTAATTATATTGTTATTTTCTTGTTTTAGCACGACTACTTGAGTCCCTGAGTCACCTGCCCCAAATGACCCTACACCGGCTCATGGAGTCCTTTATCCTCCACAATTATCTTTCACATAGTTAAGTGATTTCCATTATCAATCAAACTCGAAATTTATTTTCTAAGAGTTATGAAATCCCCCGTCCAATGGCCAATATCATTATGGTATTTGCAGTAATTTATATTTTTATCCTCTCAAGGTTTATAAATTGAGGGATGCCTGAAATGGACTTGGTCCTTAGCCTTTTGGTAGATTTGTTCCACACTCTCAGTTAAGTCTCTATAGTTATCATGCCCTAGCCATTTATGCTTCTGATCTTCATGCTCGTGTCTTGAAGAAGTAATATGTTGCATTGCGGCTTGTGGTTGTTTTGAGGTCTGGACTTCTATCGATCGTTTTTTCATTGGAGCAATGGAAGAAGATGGAAGAGAGTACAAAATTTTTTTATGTTGGCATATCTAAGGCGTGGTGTGCGCAATTAAAGTGATTACAAGGATCAAAGTGGGAGGTTAGTAACTATATCTTGATGAATCGTCCAGAATCAAATGAAGACATGTAGTTTTCTTAATTCGAATATGCGAAGCTACATGTGCTAACAGAGCCCCAATGTAAAAGCTTTATTTCTCATGACTTCCTCCGTCAAAGCTACTCTATGTCATCGGTTTCATCGTACTTCTCTATTTTATGGCCGTCGAAGCTTCTTATTAGCTCAACTGTCATAATTTTGGGAATCAATGAAGACATATTCCTTCTGTATTCTTGGGTGCAGAAAGATTCAATTAGTCCATCGTTTAGAGCCGAACACGAGTTCATACGATAAAGAGACCCTACGATAATATTTGTCATTGATTAACGTACAGCTCCCTGCCCCTAGAGTTGCAACCTGATCTGAGGTTCGGGTTGGACTAGGTTAGACTAGTGCAGAACTCTTAGAGGTGGGATGCTTTGGGAGTCATGGGGGACTTTCTGAGCTACCAGCTCAACTTGTACTTTTTCGACAACAGCGACCACAACTTGATTGTTTTGCTCAACTTCAGGATCTTTACGAGGTTTCCTTCTAGTATTTATCTCACATCGTGACCTTGAATGTCGCATGCATGTCGTGTGCTCAAAATTTATTTGGCAATACCTCTATTGTGATGGGAGCAATTTTTCATTGTCACTTGTCAATATTCATAAATACCGGTCCCTCGCTATATTCTCTCTCCTTGAGTAGTTATGACCATGATTGGTCCATATGGTCTAGTAGACACGTACTTGTCATCCTCCGTTGTCTCCTTAGAATACGATATAATATGGATTTTATATCGCATCCCGAACCGCATATGGGTTGCAGTGTTCCTCCTACTCTAGGAGGGGACGTTTGGGGCCCAAAAGCAGTATCGCCAATGCCTTTTTCTGTGTTTGAAGAGTTTTGATCTGGGTTATTAGTTGTTGTTTTTGTTATTCCAACTGAGCGGGAGAGATAGAGGAGTCACGTGGGTTTTTGGGACTCTAACCCTTCTCGCATATGGGTGATAGGTTTACTAGTTGTTTCCTGAGTAGTCATCTTGTCGCAACTGGTTTTGAAATTTGTTTTTGGACCCCAATTCCAAAGTCGCTCTCACTGTGGTTGCGACTGATGAGTCCGAAATCAGCTCACAAAAAATTGTTAGGTAATAAATATAAAAAAACCATTAAAAAAACCAAAATAAAATAATAATATTCATGCCTTTCGTACAAAGGTGACACATATATTTATAATGACCGTTTTTTATAATAATTAGGGAATTGCTAAAAAATAGCCAAAACTACTCCGCGAAGTCTCCTATTTCTGTTTTTCAATATTTACAAAATCGCCACTATGCAAAAAACCCTTGAAACTCACATAAATTACAACCCATGCCATTGAGAACTCCAAACAAGTCCATGAAGTTGCAAACACAGTTTCAAACACCAATTATACTTCATCTTCTCAAAACTACTAAAAATAGAAACTCAACAACCAACAAAACCCATTTTCTCAAAAACTTCAAAACCTTTGAAACATGGTCGGAAAAGAGTCAGAACCACTTCTCATGCATAGCAGCATGGACGCCGAGGAGGTACATCGCATTCTCCTATCTCATTTTCGTAAAAAGAAGATTTTTGTAAAAAATCCATTTTTGGTGTTCGTCGTCACTCATTGGCGTGCGTGATAGTGGCTACGTTAACATAATGGCGTATGCACCTTTCAGCCGCCACACGTGTAGCGTGTAGAGGGTGTTTTACGCCATCATGTGGCGTGGAGATGGTTTTCTACGCCATTAGGTTGGCGAAATTTCTTGAACTAATTCGGAATGATGGTTTAATTGGTTTATCTACTTCTTACATATTGCAGGAGGTGACCAAATGCGATATTTCGATTGTTTCGGACTACGCTCACCATTTCACCACTCACGACGAGTATAGCTTAGACTCGATGACCGAGTGGGTAAAAAGTAAAGGAAAGTCGTTATGTTTTTCGATTAACGTAGCTTATAAGGAGGTTGGGAAAAGATGGAGAACATCGAGAGTAGATTATCGGTGCGAGCGATCCGTAATTTTTAAGTCGACCGGTAAAGAGTGTGACTGTAAGCGTAAGGCTACCTGTAGCAAAAAAATAAATTGTGTTTTTTCATTTGGTAGACAATCCGGTAAAAGGAGACGATAAGTGGGGTCTTAGTGTCTTTTCCACGAACCAATCAAGTATGCCCAAGGATATTTGCAATGGTCCAAGTTAAAACGGAAGGAAAAAGAGCTCGTTGATCTTTTGACGGTGAACGGAACAAGTCTGTGACAAATATGGTGTTTTGAAGAAGGTCGATCTAAAGAATGCTTCAAATATCTGTCACGTTTACAATCACGGTCAAAGTACGAGGATGGTTGAAAACAGTGGTCGATCCCAAATGCAATGCTTGTTAGTTAAATTACAATTGCACAAGTAAAAGTATTAGGTACGAACGGGCAATGACGACTTTAACGTTATAACCAATTTTTTTCGCACATCCGCTTAGTATTGATTTACTACGGACCTTCCCACGCTTGCTAATCATGGATAGCATATATAAATTTATTCGTTACGGGAGGCCTTTGTTTGAAGTAGTCGGGGTAACATCGACCAACAACAACGTTTTGCATTGGTTACACGTTTATGGTGAGTGAAAAATAAGACAACTACGAATGGTCATTGGGATGCTTGAAAATGATAACAGAGGAGAATTATTGTGAATTGCTTTGTGTTATCGTTACGGACCGTAAACTAGGTTTGATGAATATCATCGACAAAATATTTCCTAGCATTAGTCACATGTTATACGAGTGGCATATCAACAAGAATGTTAACGGGAAAATAAAAAACAATGTTTGAAGACGAGAAAGTGTTTAACAATTTTTTGGCAGCTTGGAACGACGTTGTTTCATCCACTACCATTGAGGTGATGAACAAGAGGTTGGCTAAGATGTGCTCGATGTTCAAAGACCAAGATAAGGCGGTTGATTATGTGGTAGACTTGTTGATTACGTTTTATAAAGAGAGGTTTGTTCATACTTACACTAACAAAATAATGCATATTAATAATCACACCTCTAATAGGGCGTAAAGCTCGCATACTACGTTGAAAAAATACATCGGTTCAGCCCGTTTGGATTTTTATGGGTTTTGGGATAAAGTACATGGTTTGTTAGCGATGCAACATTCGACCATTAAAGAATCGATGGAGCTTAGCAAGTGCCGTCTAATTCACAAGCTTCGAGATTTTAAATTGTTCAATTTTTTACGGAGGTACGTATCACCTATTGCATTGGCAATAGTATATGATAATTTTGTTGATAAAAACGGCGGTTAAAAATCTTTGTGCGTTTGCACCGATCGTATGATCCGTGGTTTTTTGTGTTCCCACGAACTTGAGGCAATCCGAAGAGTGAACGCTAATGTACCTACTCAAATTATAGACGAGCACTGGAAGAGACTAGATATCGCTGCTCGAGTTAAACTCATCAGCGAAGAAGAGGTTGAATTTAATTTTGCAAATCTAAATGCTAAACTTGAAGAGTTTAATGTTTACGAACAAAGTCATTGGCTAAAAAAAATTCAACAAACTTTGGATCCGTCAACGACACTCCTTTGCGAACCCCTCGAGAAAGTTAAAACCCACGGTAGAACTCCCGGACGTGTCGGATGCCTTCCCAACTAAGAATATTGTTGTTGATCTTGTCTATCAAAGGATAGAAGTTAGAGATTCTGTTTGTGGAACTCAGGGTAACACCAAGGTAAGTAGTAGGCAGTTTTCCAATACTGAAATTAGTAAGGATTTGAATACTTTTGAGCTTGTTTTGATTGATGTTGCTGGCATCTATTAACTGAGTTTTATCTCTGTTAATGACTTGACCAGAAGCATCTTGATAAACCTGCAAAAGATGTCCAATAGAGTCCATAGAATTAGTTAGTCCATTTGAAAAAATTAATAAGTCATCAGCAAAACCAAGACATGGAATGTCTATCTTGCTTCTACAGTTCTACTCTTAAACTTAATAGAGTTATCAGAAATATAAAGACTAACTAGTCCCCTAATTAAAGCTTCCTCAGCAAGGATGAACAGACTAGGAGATAAATGATCTCCTTGTGTGATCTCCTTGCTGGTTTTGAAGAAGCCAACAGAGCGACTATTAATTAAGATAGTTGCATAGACTTAAGTTATAATGTTACTAATAACTTTAATAAACTTATTTTTGAAACCAAAACTAGAAAGAACTTTAAAAATGAAATCGTGAGATAGGTTGTCGAAGGCTTTCGACATATCCACTTTGATAATAACGTTGCTGCTTTTAGTTTTCCTTTTCAAGTCATAAAGGAGCTCCTTGTCTATCAGAATATTTTCGTGGATAGAACTTCCCTTCACGTAAGCCCCTTTTCAAAAAATTCACACATAGCATAGTAGATATCCTGCTTAATGATCAACCAACATTTAGTGAAAAAATAATTGTTGAAGCTATCAATGTCAACTGCACTAGATGGCTTCAAACACTTAATAGCATGGAGGATTTCTTCTTCAGTAGGATTGACTAGTATAAACTCATTGTCTTCATTAGAAACAATGTTAGGAATATGATGAAGAACATCAGTATAATTAATTTCATTAGTATTGGAGATAGAAAACATATTTTTAAAGTATTTTTCCACAGATTCATCCATCATGTCTTCATTACTAGTCCAAACCTCATTGATTTTGATGTTAGCAATTCGTTTCGCCTTCTTTTCTTCTTGACAAAATCATGATAAGTTTTTGTGTTTCTGTCCCCATTTTTAATGCAAGCTGTGTAGGTTTTCTGGTGCCAGAAGCTTTCCATCATCGAAAGAGCAAGAAGGTTCTCAGCAATGGCTTTGGATAGCCCAATCTTGTCCTCATTGCTCTTGCTAATAAGATAGTTATCTTCAAAAAGGGAAACTTTGGCCTCAGTATCTTTGACCTTGTCGAAGATGTGTCCAAAGGTATCTCTGTTCCAAATCTTTAAATCTCTTTTAAGTCTTTTCAGCTTACCCCACAAGACATTAAGGGGGTTACCAGTCATGTTTCTCTGCCAACTGTCCTCGTCAGTTTTAAGAAAACTAGGGTCCTTAGTCCACATAATAAGGAACCTAAAACTGCTATTTATCTTTCTGTTATTATTGTTTATGCAGACTTTTAAAGGACAATGGTCAGAACAGGTACGAGCCATATGGCTCACATCGGTGGTGTTGAAGCTAGTAGTCCAATCCTCATTGATGAAGACCCAATCCAATATCTTTCCCTTAAGACTTCTCATCCAGGTAAATTTTGTGTCCATGTAGTTAGTATCCTCAAGCTTACAATCAGTAATCATGTTGTTAAAATCGTCTACACTATGCTGACAAAAGTTGTTGCAGTTAATTTGGTCGGTGAAAGCTCTAGAAGTATTGAAATCACCAAGGACCAACCAGTCCTTAACAGTAGGAGAGATGCTCTTCAAGACATTCCAGAGATCAATTCTACCATTCCTCTGGCACTTATCATACACCGAGGTAACATAAATTAGCTTATTATAACTAGTAATAATGACTTCAGTGTGCACCAATTGAGAGTGATACATCTTTATGCTTAGTTGAATATCATCCTGCCAAAAGATCCAGAACTTATTAGAAATATTAGCATAAGAATTACTAAATTTTAAATAAGAAGAAATAGCATCAAGCTTATTGGGAAGAATGAATGGCTCTTGAATAAAAATGAGCTTAATATTGTGAATTTTGACAATAGACTTAAGCCTTCTTTGATAAGACTTATTGCTTATTCCCCTAATATTCCACCAGAGAATATTAATAATGAGAATCCTTGCTAGTAGAGCTGTTGGCCTTCACGAAAAGTAAAGACTTTGTTGCTTTTGAAGTAATTCTTTTCCTGATTCTTGCTTCTCTTAGTTTCTGGTTAAGTATCTTTTGAAAGCTTTTGCTGGTTTTCCTAGTCTTTAATGTAGGTGTGTCATGAAGAATGCCTATGTTGTTTTGATCAGGCGTATTGTATCCTGATTTGGACTTAGAATTAGCTGGAGAGAACTGGTCAAGATCCTTAATGGCTTCAATAATGTCCTCAGAGTTACTCTCAATTTGAGTTGCTTCTTTGGTGTTGATTTGGACCTCAATAGCTTGTTGAGATCTTACTATGGATTTAAGTTTTATCTCTGTTGTCTGATAATAACATCTTGGGGAATTCTGACAATGTTTTGGTTTACTTGCATTGCAGATTGAGGACCTCCCACTTCTTCTATTCCTTTTTCACATTCAAGATCCTCAGTAACAAGCAAATCTTGTTGCTACTTGTTAGCTTTCTTTTTACAATATGACCAATGTAGTTACAGAAATAGCAATAGTGTGGCACATTCGTGTAGGCAATTTCAACCCAACAGCCATCATTAGGACCAAATCCAATCCACATTTGATGTTGCAGCCTACATGTGACATCCAACTCAACCCAACGATAGACTGCATTAAACAACGCCCTATTTTGATTTGGCATCCACATCTTTAATTGACTACCTATAGAGTTGAACATAGTATCAATCATTGATTGATTGTACAGATATTCAGAAATCTTGCAGATTCTGGTCCAAATAGGGGTTACTGGACTTTCAATCTTAAGATTAAGGTTTGGTGACCATTTCAGCACTCTCATAATAGATCTGCCAATTGTCCATGCTGTCTTACTTCAAAGATTTCAGCACTATCATAATAGATCTGCCAATTCTCCATGCTGTCTTACTTCAAAGATTTCCAACGTCTTCCTTTAAATCAAACTCGAACAGAATGTGGCCTTTATTTTAAACTCTATTAATACATAAAGTTTTCGAGACAGCGTGGACTTAACCCACAACTTATAAGATCGATCCCCAAAACACAATGTTTGGAAAAATAATTTCTTTATCGGTAAAAAAATAACTATTAATCCTATTTGAAAAATAACTATTAAATGTTTGTAAGACAAAAAAAACAAAAGTTGTATCTGGATAGATGACTCCCACAAGAATTGTCTCGATGTTTTCCCATGATATTTGAAGGGCATATAACGGAAACTGAAAGTAAAAGATCAACCTCCCATCATATTTGAAGTCCATATACTTTGATTATGAGACTTTTCTTTACAAGAATCAATGGAATCTAACATATTCACCTGTGGAGTGTAACACAAGAAAGAGTTAGCAGCTACTTATCAACCCTACACTAAATGTTCAAAAAGAATAGACAGGATTCAGTTTTCTTATACCTTCACAATTTCTGATATAGAATCCGGCCGAGTATATGCAGCTAGGACACTCATGTTGAAATCCTGAAGAAGAATATATCATTCGGGATATTAAACTAAAGTGTATGATTCTAAATTCGTAAAAGGAGGAACAAAAGCAAAAAAAAAAGCTAGATTATTAAGTGCATTAATAACATGTAAAGCATTTTAAAGGTGCTGCCAAATCAGGCAATGGATTGATAGCCTGTTGAAAATGGCAGTGAAGGTGGTCAAATGCATTCCCTGAAGATAGGGTGGCAAAAAATTTCCCAATCGAATAGACTGACTTTGCCGATCCAGAAAACACTCACCGCATACATCACTATTAAATTCCTACATGTCCAAAATTAGAATTTGGATAAAGAAATATCGTCGTTTCCGGATCCAGTCTGTATTTGAATACTCAGACGAACCAGCCGAGCGTTGAAACTTTATCAATTCGAATCATTATCAGACAATCCGGGTCAAGTATACTGAAGAGACAACTTACTCTAAAGGGGTCACTTCTCAATGACTGAACAAACATGGTACTGTCTTGGCTGTGTCCCTGCATGATAAGTTTCAATAAAATTAGTATGATGACCTAAAATTTCAGTAAAATAATTAAACAAAAACAGAGATAAAAGAATCCGAAGTAGTTAAATATAAATGCAATCGTGTTCACCTCTATAGATATATCTCGAAGGCGTCTCCCCGTTTGAGCACAACATACACGAACTACATGTTCATCGCTACTACCAGTGATGATATAGTCTTTTCCATTCATGTAATAAGCACGCGTATAATTATGAGACCGCGAGGTCGGCATGATATCAAATTTTAGATGTACCCTACCATCAACTGTCAGAAGCTGCTGTACCTGTTAAAGTCTAAGAGTTAAGTCACAGACGAACGAGAATCGAGTAGTTCTGAAAGAGGCCACTTAAAAACTCAAGTCATGTCCGATTTTTTTAAGCAATTTCTATAAGAAGAATCTTAGACCCTACCGACTTTAGCATCTTTCTTGAAACTTCAGTTCCCATTTATCAATCAATGTGAAACTTTACAGTAAAAACATAAAAAGCAGTATTTACGTCAAAACTTTACATTCTAAGCTTCATGTAAAAATTTCAAAGATTAATACGAGTTCGTGGAGCAAATCTATATAAATCTAATCAATCAGAAAATTCAAGAGAATACCTCGTTATCAACGGCCGATGCAAGAAGGTACTCATCATCAGGAGAAAAGCAAACCATCACATTTCCTTTAGAACTCGAAGCGGTGTAGCAAGGCCGAATGGGTTTCTGCCGAAGATCCCACAATCTAATATCTTGATCAAACGAAGCGGTTGCAAAAATAGATGGCGAATGATTACTAAATTTGACAACATTGATATGCTGTTGATGCAAATCAGAATAAACTTGCAACTGTTTTCCGCTTCTGATGTCGTAAAGAGCTACATCGGTTGAATACCCGCTTGTAAGGAACAGTTCGTCTGTAGAGTTAACATGAAGTGATGTCAATTGGTCAAACTCTTCGAAAGTAAAAGAATCAGAACCACTGTAAATGCCCTTAGTCGCTGCTGCTTGCTCGATGTCGTATAACTTCAGGGTTCCATTGTCTGAACCAGCTAAGAACTGACATATATAGTAAATAATATTTAGTCTTGCACTCTACCATTCTCTGAAGAACAAACTAAACAAATAGATATGGAAATACAGTACTACTAGAACAGGTAAATATATAATAGCCGAGTAATAATCACAAACCTTGGACGGATGTGTCTTCAGCCAACAGAGTCCCAGCACGTAATTCAACGCTCCAAGCGAAGGAATATGGCAGACAATTTTTCCATTCTCGTGGTTGACAACAACTACATCACCATCTACAGTGCCGATAACCATAAGTCCAGAATCAGAAGGATGATACTCAAACTGCCTCGGGCGAAACCTCATATCCATATCTCCCAAGCTTTTGCTCGAAATCGTAAGCGAACGCAAAAGAGGCCAAGCCGAAGATTCCATTTTCGCAGCACAAAGTGATCGACTATAGGCATAGTGTGACTTACCCTTACCAGCTGATTCACGGTTCCTTAATACATTAACTATATTCTCTGTTTGCTTTCTCTTATAAGGATGACGTTCGAACTTCTCTGAATATTCTATAGCAGCTTCTTTTCTATCTATATCCGTGATACGCAAAGTATCTAAAAGCTTCAAATTCGGTAAAGAATTTATCATAAAGTGTCTATAATGATCCAGATAGCATATAGGTGATGCATTATTATGAGGTATAAAGTTAAAGCCAGTATCTACTGCATCATCTCGTATTTTAGCACAGCTTAAACATTCGTCACATGGATCTATACGAGGGCGGCGGATAACAATCCTTGACTGACTTTTAGAAGACGGGGGTTTGACAAGCGAGACCTGTCGAAAAACATAGAGGGTATAAGCCGATGAACTTGGTTTATAGTGGAGAAGGTAAATGAACCATACTTATAGAACAATTAACTTACTCTTAAGGCATCAGTGGTAAAAAAAGAAAATCATTTACCTCATATCGCTGAGAATGCACGTCGCAATATCCATCTCTTACATCACCACTTCTTCTATGTCTATCAAGCGGAAATTCTAAAGACTGAATTGTTTGGTTATGACGATCGGACTCGAGGTTAAGATAGCTCATATAAATAATTTGGAACCGGAGTTCTTCAAGACGAGGAAGTTTAGAGAGTGCTGCGACTGTACTCCAGAGATCTCTCACTTTACTACCGCAAACTGAAAGACATTTCAGATTTGGCATGCAAGCAAAACAGTCCTGGTCGAAAGCGGTAATAGAAGAGTTGTTGTCGAGGATAAGGGTGTGTAAAGCCGTGAAGTCTCCAGACATGTTTAGCTTCTGGAAATGCGTAGACCTTAAATTCAGTACTTGACAGTTTAATCCCTCCCGACAAAGATCCCTGCCAGTAAAAAAACCGGTTAATGGTTGAGGTACCGTAAACAAACGCAATTTCAAATACACAATCAATACAATCTCCTCTATATCAATAGATTAGGTTTGAAGCCATAGTACCACAGGAAGCTTTTTTCGAATGATAAGTCTTGAATATAGACATTTTGGATCTTTTCATTGACAGCAAACATCAATGACAATGCACGAGTTCCGCCTATGGCACAAAATGATTCTGCGTGTATATCAACAGCTTTAATCTCAGATTTACCAATGTCCAAACATGTTTCGTAGAGCGGTTCGAAATCAGCACTCTTCAATTTGTACAACCGAATCACAATGGTGCATTTTTCACCCCTGGATCTTTGTTCCTCCGCCTACAAAATAAGTGCATTTGAGTAAGAAATTTAAATAGACCATCTAGTCGGATTGTTAAATAATTATTACAAACCTGACATAAGCTATACAGAACTCCCAGATTTGGCTTAACGTCATGTTCCTCGCACGAAAGAAAATACCTAAAACAGAAACCCCCATAAACAACATCAATATCCCTAAATATAGTTGGATTAAAAGGGAATTCGGGTCTTGAACAACCTTTTAAGGTCATAACATCTAAAAGAAAAAAACCTAGATATCTTCTACACCATATCCAATTTTGAGAAACCAAAAAAAAACATGTTTTTGTGTTTCACATTATCTTAATATCAACTTACCTGATTCTAAAATCTGAATTTTATTACCAAATCACTAAGAAAGAAACTAAACTAAGCATTTTGAGACACATCGATCCTAAAGAACATAAACAACGCACATCGAGCTCACAATCATTTTTCAAGCATAAGAGAAATACCAAAAACTATAGAAAACAAGCAGAAGACGCAAGATGAAACAAATTTGATTAGGAAGATAAGAGAAAAGGTACTCTCACGTTTGCATTAATTCCAATACAGTAATCATCGTCGGTTGATAGAAGGTTGCTCCTTCGTTGCATGCTTTACCAAAATAAAACAGGACTTGGGTCTCTGTTTCTGAGAATTTAGACAAGCAGGATCACTATAATGTTCTTTTTGGTAGTGGTCCACCTGGCAGGATAACTAGTTCACCAACTTTTTATTTTTTAGAGATATTTGATACACGACGGTTCTCTCATGGCTTGGGCCCGCTCACCTACTCCGGAAAGGTCTGGTCGAAATTCAATTAGAACTAGAAGACAACTTTTATAATAATCCGAAATACATATATTCTAATTCAACGAGGAATATATGTATTCAACGAACAAAATATTTATGCAATTAATGTGAAAATATCAAGTCTATGCGCCAAACTCTTGCCCTTTTTAATTATATATATTTTTTAGTTTATTTTCACTAAAAATTATATTTTAGTATAGTTAAATTTTGTGTAGATTAAAAATGGTAGCCAAAACCGAACGTGATATTTAAAAGTTAAAAGATGCTAATAAACTATGTATTCAAGAGTAGGTATGGTTGATTTTTTATAATGCAAGTAAGATCCGCAAAAGATATGTTGGACTCTAAGTTATCACTAACATAAAAAACTGATGTCAACTAAAATATATAAGACTGGTATTTTTATGTATGATTCGAGTCATGCAAGTTTCGTACAACTTTACGGATGTTCTCGAAGATAAGTTAGTACAAAATGTATCACATTTAAGAAAATAGACTAGACATGATTTATGATATAATAATAAGGGTTTCAAGAATGATTGTTGCTTTTATTAAACTAACTAAGATTCTCCAACTATTTTGAGACACTAGGATGGACATATCCTTGCATATCTAGAAAACTTTAATGAGTTTGGACGGAGTGGAAATCGGATGCCAATTCAAGGTACCATGAAAGAAGCATATTTCGTATTCTCTCATATCAGTTGGAAGGTCCTCCTATGTATAGTGGAAATTTCCACAAGAGATATAAATTAGGAAGAAACTTGCGCTGGAACATTTGAGAATTTTTGGATGTGTTGTTTACACATGTGAAGCAAGATAAGTTTAGGTCAAAAGTTTTGAAGTGTTTGTTCCTTGGTTATCCAAAAAAGTAAAAACGTATAGTTTGTGGTGCCTCGAACCTAGTAGTTATAAAAATTTGATTAGTCGAGATATAATATTTAATAAGGAGGTTATGTCATTGGTTAAGGTGGTGGAGAGCAAACCTAATACTACCGAGAATATATGTGAAGTTGATAATGAGTCTAAATAAGATAGGGAAGCTAATGATGCTTATGTCGAAGATGATTTCATACTTTATACATATACGGAACATGCAAAGAACGTTCACCTATGCATTGCATGAGTTAGAAGATGCTCGAGAGTTTAATGTTCTAGATCCTTCGGATATTTGGATTAATGAGCAACATATTAATATGAAAGTTATCAGTTGGTGAGGGACAGGGAATGAGAACCCTAAAAAAACCTATACAAAGTTACGAATTTTATGATATTGTAAGTTACAGTTTTGTGGATTGAAAGACAAGAAAATATTCTTGAACTATAGAGTTATCATAATTATATGGAGAGAAACGATAAGCCAAATTGAATGAAGGCCGTGAGGGAATAACCTAGTCCTCTAAAGAAGAATGACACGTGGATTCTCGTGAAGCAGCCAAAAAGTCAAAAGCTTATTAGGATCAAATGAATATTTAAGAGTGAGCAGTGTATTCAAAGATTTGAGTTATCCATATATAAAGTTAAGCTAGTGACTAAGGAATTCACTCAAAAAGATGGTGTTGGTTTCAATTAAATGCTCTCACCAATTGTGAAAAAAATACCCATATATAAGGGTTATGTTATCACTTGTTACTAAATTTGATCTTGAGGCATATCAAATGAATGTTAGTACAACCTTCCTATATGGATAACTGAATGAGATTATATACATGAGTCACTAAAGCATTGGAATATAAAATTTAATTATTTTATAAAGTCCATCAAGTATATAAGGATTTGATATGACAACTGTGTCTATTATAATAGGTAAACACATATATAAAGACAAATCATGTTGATGTTGTATGTAGATGATATACTGATAGCCGGAAAATATAAGAGGATAAATGAAATGAAGACTCGACTAAAGGGAGAGATGAAGATGAGGGATATAAAAGAAGCTAAGAATACTTCGTATAGAGATAAAGAGGAAAAAATTAAGAAGGTATTTATTATTATCTGAGCAAGAATGCATATTGAAGGTTCTCAAGAAGTTTGGTATGTCTGAAGCCAAAGAGGTTAGAACTCTCAGTTGTATCCACTTTAAATTGAGTATTACTCAAGCCCCAACCAAAGTTAAATATAAAAAGCTAATGCAAGAGATATCTTATGCAAATATCATTGAAAGTACTATGTACAAAATTATATTAATGAAACCTAAACTTTCCTACTCTATTAGTATTCAAACAAATCTATATCTAATCCGAGAAAGCATCACTAATAAGCTTTCAAATGGCTCATGAGATACTTAAAGGGTTCAGTGAAGTTGAGTTGTGTTATAATCAGAAACACAAGGCTGATAAGATGTTGAAAGGGTATGTTGACTCTGATTATGGAGGTCGTTTGGACACAATGAATTCAGTTTTGGGTTATTAGTTTACTATGAACAGAGGACTAGTTAGCTGGAAAACATATCTATAAAATTTTCTTGTTCATCATCTACAAAAACCAATTATATATTTTATACTAGAGCAATAAAAGAATTTATGTGGCTGAAAGGGTTGTTATATGAGATCATTAGTATATAACAAGATGTGACTATGTTATGTGATAAATTTATGTTCTTCATTTAATGAAAAATCTATATTTTCATGAAAGAACTAAACACGTAAATATTAATTTGAACTTCATCTAAGATGTGTTGGAGAAGGAGAAAATGAAGGTGGAAAATATTGCAAGTATTAAAAATCATTTCGATGTTTAGAGCAGGATGTTGTCGATATCAAAGTTCATGAACTACAAGATAATTGTGCAAGTATGGGAAACATGTGGGCTGGTCGTCTCTAAAGAGTAGTTGGAACATTTAGAAAATGGATAAATAAGTCATTATAAGCCTATGTGGAGAATTTTTATGTGTAGGGTAAAAGTGACTACTACAACTCACCAGAGACATAACGGCCGAAGACTTGAGTAAACAAAGAACTTAAGGATTGTAGCGATCGTATCTCTAAGTGTCAGGATGCTTAGCCAGAAACTTAGGTTCAAAGACGCTTATTGGAACCTAAGGGTGATCTTACGGTTGGAGCCAAAGGTAATAGACCATTACTTGTTGGACCTTGGTGCAGGAACATATAATTGAAGGCTTCTAAACAGACCTAAGTGTTTCTAGAATAAACTAATATATTAATGTGTTGAAGAATTTGAAATTGATCTGAACTATCGATCAAATAACCATTAATTTGAGCATGTATGAGGAATGAACATAATTGTGCATTGGTACACCAACATCAAGTGTTAGAAACGGTGGTGTCATTACCTGATGCAATATACGGTCGGATGTCAAGACTTCAACATCATATATGTTTAGTTTTCCTAGAGAACAAGTTATAATTTGTTAACGTGAGCTTGGGGTTATAGCTTACTCATCATTGATTCTATAAATAGTGGAAGAAATGTTTGAAGTTGGCGTCACATGAGTTAACTAGAGAAATAAAGTCTCGAGTTTTTCCGGTTTTGAAGAGAGAACCAAGTTAGACGATAAACACTAATATTCATAGTTTTTTTATTTAAGTTGAATCACCTTTGTTGCAGAAGAAGAGTGGTTGTGTTAAATGTGTTTGAGTGATTCTTCTTGTTACGTTCTTCCATATAAAATATGTATTCGTTGTTCGTGGATGTAGGATTTCTTCACAATCTGATCCACGTTAGATTTGTCTTGTGTGATTGGTTTACTTTTATATCTTTCTTATAAACTCTATTGTTGAAAAATTCATAAAGTCGAAGCTTTACTTCATTATTGTCACACTTGTAAAAAATGAATCACCTATAGTTCAAGCTACGACATACTACTAGGGATGACAATATGGGTTTAAGCTGGTCTGATTCGACCTGATCTAGTCGGATTTTGTCTGGCTCCGAACTTATAACGAATCAGAAACATATAACGAATCAGAAACAGATATGAAAAATATGGTCCATATGTAGATTATGAATTTTTAAATTGTTCAACCTCATACGGTCCAAAAATATAACTACATATAAAATATAAAATAATATATAAATAAAAGGTATATTTCCTCATTTCTAAAAAATAGTCATTTTATATGATTTTACATGGTTTTGAATAGTATATAACATTATTACAAATTAAACTTCTCTAGTAAATAGTTTTTGAAAAATATATTTATTAATTAGATTACTTCGTTAATTTTAAATTTAAAAATCTTCAAATTATTTTAGTCTTCAAATTCCATTAGAGATATAATGGAAAGGAAGCAAGTATAGTAGTGTTATCTGTCTAGCATGGAGGGACGTCTAATCCTTTTGCCGCCGCAATGATTATTTTAATACAAATTTATCATTATTTTTTTATTATTTAACTTAACATGTTATTTATTAGGTTCGCCATCATAATATCTTTATATTTTAATATTTTATATTAACGTGTTTTAGATATTTTATTTTTGTTAATAACTTATGTATGTTATTTTAAAAATATTCATTAGTTTATTTAAATAGGTTTGTTTTGGTCTTAAAATTATTTAAAAAAAGGGACAAAATCCAAATTTGAACTAGATTCAAAACAAAACCGGACCAATACAATCCAAAAAATAATAAGAATAATATTTTCAGCCTACCAAACTAACAATCAAACACAAATGAATTCGTAAACATTACTTGCAACTAACCATATTCTGTTTAATATTCAGTTTAAATATATAAGAAAAACACCTAATTGTATGAATTCAATTTAAACCTGCCCTCAACCACCTCCCACATCATGTATAGTTTGACCATATTAGTTTCATCCATTGTCAAATCTTATCATTAAAACTCTATATAATTTTTTTTGTTTGAACGAGTCCTCAACATATAACATCATTTAAAATAGTAATTCATAATAAAACACTACAAATTAAACACCGCATTGCCTTAAAAAACAAATAGGATACTTCAAAAAAATAAAATTTAAATTTAAAATAATAATTCATAATAAAACACTACAAATTAAACACCGCATTGCCTTGAAAAAAATAGGATACTCCACAAAAATAAAATTTAAATTTAATATTATGATTTTTTGTTATATGTTTAATACTAGAAATGATAGGATTGTCACGAATGCGATAATAATTTATCTCCAAATTTTTATAGACCAAAATGAAAAAGGGAAATGACATATTAAGTACCTTTTGGCCAAACCTATTATCTAGTACCAAAAAATGGGTTAATGCTCACTTAATACCCATCTCATTAAACATATCCACTTTTAATACCTTATTTTTTTGGGCAAGGCTATAATGAGACCCCATTTGGCTATAATGAGACCCCAAATTCAGAATTTTTTTCTTGAATGTGAAATATCAATTTTGCCCTTCATTTATAAGTCAAAGTTTCTAACCAAAATTCAATTTTTCTCCAAAAAAATCATGGATTTGAGTGATTGGAGTGAAGGTTTCAGCTGCAACCTTGATGATTTCGCATCGGAGGAAGAAGAGCCGTTGACGGACCACTTGGAAACCCAAAATGAGGTATTTTCCGAAAATTTTCAAGTCAGTGCGAATATAGCGGTACCACCGCTATGTAATGGACGAACTGCGAGGTTGGAACTCGCAAATCATGCAAAATTGCGAACGGTCCGTTCGCAGAATTTCTAGATGGACGAACGGACCGTTCGCAGAAAAACCGGATGGACGAACGGTCCGTTCGTAAAAATTCCAGATGCACGAACGGACTGTTCGCAATTTTGCATGAATTTCGAGTTCCTATTTCGCGATTTTGCCAAATAGACGAGTGCACTGCTCGCAATTTGGCTGAATTATCGAATTTGTTGTTCGCGAAAATGACCTGTTTTGGAAATTAAATGATTATCTAGATTAAAATATGTTCTCATATAATTGCATGAATGACATATGTAGGAACCCGATCTACCGTCATGTTCGATGGTCGAATACACGAAAGTGTTTAGTACGGACACTTTTTACACCAAAGCCGATTTGGTTGATTGGGTCGAGTCCGAAAGCATAAAACTAGGATTCATTTTGGTCCGGAGTAAAAATGACGACGGTACCAAAAGCATGAAAACTCCTAGGATATATTTTAGGTGCGAGAGGTACGGAGTATACAAACCTAACCCCAAACCGGGATATGTTAAGAAGCGCCGAGAATATTCATCGAAAAAATGTGAGTGTCCATTCTATTTAAGAGGGAGTTCGGTCTCAGAGCTACCGGGTTATTGGAAAGTGGTTGTGCTAAACGGGAAACACAACTACGAACCATTTTTGCACTTGGATGGTCACTCACGAGCCGCTAAACTAAAAGTCGAAGAACAATTGTTCGTTCGTAGTCAAACGGAAGTCGGTTCTCGACCGAGAGAGATATATCGTGGTTTGAAGATTAAAGACCCGCAAAATGTATCAAGCATGCGCACGATATACAACATGCGGCAAAAACATGATTTGGTTGATAAAGCGGGCAAGACCCAAATGCAATACTTGTTTGCTAAGTTAAAAGAACACGAGTACTATGTTTGGGAGCGAAGTTGTGAAGCAACGGACGAGATCCTCGAGTTGTTTTTTGCACACCCTAAAAGTATCGATTTCATGCGCACCTTCCCTCAAGTTCTTATAATGGATAGCACGTACAAGACTACAAGGTATAAGATGCCTTTACTTGAAATAATGGGCCAAACTTCGACGAAGAAGACATTTTGTGTTGCTTTTGTTTTTTTGAGCTCCGAGAAACAAAAGAACTACACTTGGGGGTTGAGTGTTCTAAAGATGGTGTTGACGAACAACAAGTGCCCATTACCTAACATTATCGTCACCGATAGGGAGTTGGCTTTAATGAATGCTATCAACGATATATTTTCGGACGCAACTCATATGCTATGCAATTGGCATATTGGTAAGAACGTCACCTCTTACGCTAGAAAAGTTTTACCGAATGTGGAAATGGCCGAAGAGTTCGGGGAATATTACCAAAGGGTAGCCTATTTGGCCACGCTCGAAGACTATAACAAAAACCTTGCCGATATGCACCACACGTTCGCATTTTGTCCATTGGCTATCGACTACGTTATGAAACAATGGATTGACGAATATGGACACAAATTCCTCAATATTCACACGAACAAATTTAAACATTTTGGCAACCAAACTAGCAATCGGTGAGTTATATTTCCATCTCCACACAATATTTTTTAATATAAAGTGTTAGAAATCTAATGTATTTTATCTCATGTTATAGGGCGGAGAGTGCTCACTCTAGCCTCAAGCGGGCAATTGGTAGTAGTCTATGCACGTTCGAACAATTTTGGAAACATGTTCATGCATTGCTATCCGCTCAACACTCTAATATTTTTGAGTCATTCGAGCGTAGTAGGTATCGTCCAAGAAACTCAACTAGGGGGCCTAACAAAACCATCTACAAGGATGTCAAAGGTGAGCTTTCGTCTCAAGCTATAGAATTAATAGAGACAAATCTCGCAACGGCCTTGAAAATATGGTTCACACCCGGAATGTGTGGGTGTGTTATTAGGACAACTCATAATTTACCATGTGCATGAGAATTAGCTTTGATTTATAAAGAAGGAAGGCCGGTTAGAAAAGATGAGTGTGATGTCTATTGGAGTACGCTAAGGATCAAACCTAATGAGGAGTTTGATATCGAAGACGAGCTCACTAGAAAACTCTCCTTAATAGATAGCATCATCCGCGGTTACGGGAAACACATCCAAGACCACATTATAAATAGGATGATGCAAATCCTAGATCCCGCTAGAAGTCATGTTTTGGAACCTAAGGAGCCGGTTGTTACTAAGGGTAGGAAAAAAGCCGGCCGGGACAAATCAACTCAACGAGACCCTAGAGAGTGGGAATACGATGGTAGTCTAGGCGCTAGCACTCCCGGCACGATTGGTAGCACGGCCGCCTCGATAGGTAATAGAACATTTCTACCGCCAAAAAACAAGACGAAAGAAAAAGCAAAAACCAAGGCTCAACCGAAGAAAGATAAAGTGCCTCGACCGAAAAAATCATCAAAGGGCCAAGATTTTGGCGGGTACGAGAGTTGGTTTCCTAGCTATTTGCATGACTACATTTCTAGCGTCGAAGACGTCTCTCCCGACGGTAATTGTGGATTCCGGGCCGTTGCTTTGACGGTATACGGTAAATCCGATTCATGGGACCAAGTTAGACGGGATTTGATCGGCGAATTGCAAAATGAACGTGAGTTATGGGAGAGAGTGTTTGATGGTTCACAAGGTGTAGATAACCTTGTGAGAAGGTTGAACATTTTCCAATTTTATGGTGCCGGTACTAGGCATTGGATGACGTTACCCGATTTAGGGTTAGTGATAGCCACTAGATACCAATGTATCGTATACCACATTTCACTCCACCAATCGTACACTTATCTACCTCTACGTGGTGTGCCTCCTCGATCGTGTCCTAACCTCGAAGTTGGTATAGGTTTCGTTCACGGTAACCATTTCGTCAAAGTAAGTATACAAATGTGTGTTTCAATTTTATATATTATTTTTGTGACCAAATATTTATCTACCTTTTATTTGTGTAGGTTGTGTTGAATGGACCACTTTCGGAAATATATCCTACTTGGTTTCCGTTTCGTACGGATCATGACGTCACCGGTTGGGCAATACCGCTCGACAAGAGATTGAACAAACATAACCAAATCAAGCCCGCGCAACCATCGACCGTACACGAAAAGCCACCACGTGTCTTCGATTTGAATGAAGACTAATAATTTGATTATGCATTACTTGTTTTTATCCCGTTGTGTTTACGAATACTTTTTTACTTTCACCTCGGTTTGTAATCGATACTCCCACGTTTTATTTATTTTAAAAATTCCATTTCATATAATTATTGTAAAAACAAGTTGCACAAAACAATTAAATTGCAAGTTCCCCAAAAAATTACAATTTTATCAAAAAAAGTGTGAAAAAATTTAAAAATTCGGCACAGTGGCGAATTTGCGAATTGTGAACGCTTGATTTTGCACAAATTGCAAACTCCCACCTCTATGATTTCGCAAAATCGTGAGGGTGCTGTTCGCGATTTTGTCAAATTACATGCGCCTGCATTCGCGAATCCGGCGTTTTACAACCGTCTGTGTTTGCGAAACCCTCTGTAAATTTAGTTTTTCAACATTTTGTGACCTTCCCGACTCCAAAACTGATTTTTCTTTTTACCAACATCAAATATTAGTCAATTGGCCCTAATGATTCGAATTTTGTGGGGAAAAAAACTCAAAAAAGTTAAAAAAAAAAACTACTTCAAAGTAGCCTAAAATGGTCACATTTTGTGACCTTCCCGACTCCAAAACTGATTTTTCTTTTTACCAACATCAAACATTAGTCAATTGGCCCTAATGATTCGAATTCTGTGGAAAAAAAACTCAAAAAAGTTAAAAAAAAACTACTTCAAAGTAGCCTAAAATGGTCACATTTTGTGACCTTCCCGACTCCAAAACTGATTTTTCTTTTTACCAACATCAAACATTAGTCAATTGACCCCAATGATTCGAATTCTGTGGAAAATAAAAACTCAAAAAAGTTTAAAAAAAAAACTACTTCAAAGTAGCCTAAAATGGTCACATTTTGTGACATTTTCACGTTTATTTACTTTTTTAATCTGATTTTTTTAACCATTATTATTAGTTGTGATTTGAAGTATAAGATATATGAACCGACTAATGTGGTGACACATAATAACATCCTAAAAACTACTTAAAAGTAGGATAGCGTTGTCAGACATGTAAGGATAACGTAATCTGGATGGGCGACTAATATGGTGACACATAATATATACAAAAATACACACATATCGAAGATAATTATTACAACCCACGTGGTTTAAATCAGGGTCTCATTATAGCCAAAGACAACATTGCATTCAAAATAGTATGAATTGTGCTATAATGGGACCTTATTCAAATATTAAATGCCCACCAAAATTGACTCACCCCCTATAAAATATGACACAAAAACTAAAAAAATACGACACTTTCGCAACCTGCAGCACTGACGAAAATATAAAACTCGTTAACGTTTACATATGGAGTTTACGGCGGACGAAGATTACCACATGCTTCGAGCTGTGAAGATTGCACGCGAGATACTGGGGGAAGATACAAGCGATCAGTTTTTCAAGCGTGTCCTATGTACGATGTATATGAACTACGGCCGTTTAGATACAAGAGGTGTCGTTGTGCGTACTCGTGAGCAGATCAAAAGCATATACAATTTTTGTAAGCCAATACAACATTTGTGTTTCTTGCCATCGCTTATTAAGCGAGAAGCAGCCTCCGTTTGGAACCTAACCTTGATAGACTAAATCACAAGGGATATGGTAGCATTTCTAGAGGATAAAATTATTGCAAGGGGTGGAGTGGATGATGTGGAATACAAACTTAGATACGACTAAGCCTTCCACTTATGCAGTGTTACGTATTACGGTTGTTGTTTGAAGTTGTCATTTTTCTTATCAGTTGTTGTTTGAAGTTGTGAATTTCGTATTACTGGTTGTTGTTTGAAGTTGTCATTTTTCTTATCAGTCGTTGTTTGAAGTTGTGATTTTCGTATTACTGGTTGTTATTGTAAGTTGTGATTTTTTTATTAGTTGTTGTTTGAAGTTGTGGGTACCAAACAATCGTATCAAACAACTAAAGCAAAAAAATAAGGTAGTATCAAACAATCGTCCTGGTAGTCATATAATACAAATGCACTCAATCGACCTGGCGGTACTGGATCCCCAAAAGCGAACACTCGTGTATCTCCCGACGCAAGTCCTCCATACTCATCGAGTCCGCTCTAGAATCAACATCAGTCACACGATCGAAAAGGTGATACAGTCGTGCCTGATATGTCATCACACTAGGGGGCTCTGGACCATGTGAAGCAGATGGACCGAGAATACTAGGATCAAGCAGAACGTACCATAGGTGGTCACTGATCCATACATCGTACAAAGTGGTCGTGCCATGACCGTCTATAGCGTATGTGTCACCGCGAATCATCGGGTCAACAACGTGTGACCCCCAGCATATCTACGTGGCCTCATCCCACAAGAAGTGCGTGTTCATACGCCTCCGCCTATCTGCTGGTAAAACGGTCCGCAACGCCGGTGGTATGTCCTGAACGTGCCCTAGCTGTCGAGCCACCCGAAGTGGATAGTACGCCTCAAACCTGTCATATGTTAGTTAATAATCTTCAAAAAAATGTAAGTAATAATAAATTAACGCTATGGAAACAAATATAACAAATCATTGTAACTCACATGGTTCTCCGTCAACGAAATCAGTCCCTGTCGGATGTTAATCCGAGTCTCATTATCCGCATGAAACGGTGTCGATACATATCGGCACATAGTCGGCATAGAACAGCCGTAGAGAGTGTTCATCGTAGGCAAACAGGTGGAGAAGTGATCGTATATCCACGTCTCCAACAAGGCAATACAACCCGCAATCCCTAAAGTCGTGTGCAGCGACGACTTTCCTAGGTGATGGTACAGCTGAGCTAGTATATGCTGTCCCGAGTTATATCTAACGGATGAGGTATAATGCTCTACAAACTGGAGGTAATCTAAAGATATACTGTTCCCCGTCTTGTTCACCAGAACACAACAACCCAGCATGTGCAGCAGATAACCCCTAGTGGCGCACTTTACATCACTAACAGACATGGTATCATCCTTATAACATGGCTGCATGTACTGCTCGCGTAAAAAATGTAAACGAACAGATCTACCATTACCCCCCCTGTTACGCCCTAACTCATACTTAAGTTCATCCAGATATATCCATAATGCACTAGAATACCAAGCTAAACGCTGTCCATCACTAGGAAATGTCTGAACAACGAAATCATCACCTGTGACCGGGAGACCAGTGATGACGTGGACGTCGTCTAACGTAACCGTCATCTCACCGAAGCTGAAGTGAAAGTTGTTCGTCTCCGAATGCCACCTCTCCAGAAAAGCATCTACAAGATGAACGTTGGTACTCCAACACTCCAATACATCTACCAGGGGACCGAAACAAGTCATCATAACCTGCTCTCTTACCCTGTTCTGCCCAACAAGACCCCATGCACGGTGGGTACCGTACATAGAGTAGGTCCGCGAGTGCCGACGAGCCTACATAAAACATAAACAACTTAGAAATAATACAAAAGAACATATAAACGTACTTTAAAACACGTCATTACTTACCTCTCCTGCAAAGACGTGGTAGGCCTCATGCTGTGTATACTCTGGATATAGACCAGGCACATGAGGATTCACCCTCCTAAATAACTCGTCGAGCATCCCAAACCCATGGGATAGAACAGGGGCCGGAGTAGAAGCGCTAGGCCTACGCCTAACGTACCGTGACCGTGACACACGGTCGTCGTGCTCTCCATCATCGCTCGAGCCGGAATGTCGAACAGGTGTATGCTGCTTTCTGCGAGGCATGCTGAAATACAACATATAAATTATTAATAAATTTGGGGAAACAAACTATTTTATAAAACAAAATAAAAAATTAACATTTCTAGCAACTGCAAAATTACGAACATTGGGTTTGAAATTTCACCAAAATTGCGAACAGTGCGTTCGCAATTAGGTGAAATTGCGAACCCAATGTTCGCAATTTTGCAATTGCTGGAACTTGCTGGAACTGCAAAATTGCGAACGGGTCCTTCGCAACCCGTGCAAAATTGCGAATGACCCGTTCGCAATTTTGCACGGGTTGCGAAGGACCCGTTCGCAATCTTGCTTTTCCAGAAACTCGAACCCAAATCTCCAAAACTCAACCCAAATTCATTATCCATGGTACGAAAACGATCCTAATACATCGACTAACACGAATCTAAAGCTATTTTTCCAAAAAAAAACAACTACATATACATGAAAATCGTACTTTTTATCAAGAACCCTAAACTCTAAAAATCACTAAAAATACTAAACTAAAATGCATAAAAATTACATGGATATGTAAAGGATTCGTACCTTAAGCTGTTTGTGATGTTGGATTTGAGAAATATTGCTGTTTTGATTTCGAGATTTTGAGTGATTTTGAGAGAGAGAAGAGAGAAAAGAGAGAAAAGAGAGAAAATTGCTGAAAATAAGGGTTTTATATCAGGGGTAAATGGGTCTTTTTTCGGGTCTCATTATAGCCAAATGGGGTCTCATTATAGAGGGGTCTCATTATAGCCAAATGGGGTCTCAATTTAGCCTTGCCCTATTTTTTTAATACCATAACTACCCTTAACCTAGTATATAAGCCTTATTTTGAAAATTAATGAATATTTTCACCCATCAACAATTTTGAATTTTGAATTTTGAATTTTGAACCAGCCTCCACTCTCTCTCTCTTAACCCTCCCAAAACAGTAGAACAACCGAGCCACCAGAAAACACCAACCAGATCGTCAAAAGTAAAAGGCCTCTTCTAGGTATTTGCTTCATATAAGGATTATCATCGGTACCCCGATTCTCTCTCTCATCCATGAATGGTCCAGTGAAACCCGAACTTCTTGAAACTCCGAGACTACCTGCTCCGACGGCCGTCGAGGACGACGCATTTTTCAAGGAGATTGTCCTTGTGATTCATCTAAACAGCAGTAGTGAGTCCGAATCGAGTGATGACTCGTCCGACGACTCCGACGGAGGTACCAGACTTGGATTTTTTAATGGAAGAGGAGTGAAGAGATTTCGGGGTTCGCCTGATGGTTCGTATTCGAAGGAAAAGAAGAAGAAACCTGGGGATGATTTTGGAGTGGTGTTGCCACTCGGATTTCTCGAGTCTCTTCCTCCGGAGGAGCCAGTTCTTGTGTTTCACGCTTTGTCGTCAAGGCCATCGGTGGAAACGGCGGCGAAACCGCCGTCGATGAGATGTTGTAAGCAGTTCTGGAAAGCTGTGGATTATGAGGGGATCTCTACAAGGGATCGAAGCTTCGCTGCAGGTAATGCATTTTACTTTTGCTATGAAATTTGGAGATACAGTTTAGTATAGAAGAAAGAATTGAGAAATGTTCATTTAGGACGAGGTAAAATTTAGTCCTGGTGTGCATGATTAATGCTGCAGCGATTAGGTATTACGTAATCATTTCATATCTTAGTATGCATTCAGATTTCAGAATGTAGGAGGCTGGTGATCCTTATGATTTATTTTAGTGATACTATAGACAAAAATCAATTTTTAATAGTCAAAATGTTCTAGCAGTTCTTCTACTGCTGTTGGATTGTGTTATTTTGACAAAGAAAGAATGCAAAACATAAGGCAGTTGGCTATAGCTTAACCTTTTTCTTAGCTTTACATGTGCACATATTGAAGGGTCTTGTTTATTGCTATTTCCAGCTTGTTGTCGTGAATACTGCGTTGTGGGTGTTTACTAATTACTTTCATTCTCAGATCTATGTTTGTCGATAATTTTCTGTTCTCAAGTGCCCTCCTGTCAATTATTCACTTGCGAAAGGTGTAGATACCCATGGATTGTTAGACACAGTGCAACGTCTGGCATCAATATGGTCAAATAGGGAGTTTGTGCAAGCAGCAACACTAGAGCAGCAAGCTTGTATCCTTAACGGCTCCTGTATTTTGTTCTGTGTAAATTACTTGGTGTTAAAGATCTGCTTCAGTGGAAAAGTATAGAATATAGATCATAACGATAAATTATGTCCCTGATATGCCGATTTGTGTTCATCCGCTCGAGTTTGTTGTACACTGAAAATACAAATATATCTGGGTATTACTTTGGACCTTGAAATAACGGTCTGATGTCTTTATCCAATTTCTTAGTTATCTTATAACCAGGATTGATTATGGGTTTGAAATCGTACATCCGAGTTTCAGTTTAGAGATATGGACAAAAGTTAAAACATAAAACCAATTGAAGACTATTACGGTAATTTGATAAATGGCTGTTTTTGTATTACCTGGATTACAACGGGACATTATGGAAGCTGGCCCCTTTTATATGTCTGAAATTTGAGTAAAAACTACAAATTGGAACTGAAAGCCGGTTACTTGTCAGAATCCTCTTTAAACCTAGATACTCTGAGATTTACAACGCTAGATACTCGTTATCAGAATGTCTAAATTGAAGTTCAAACTGTTCAGAGGGTTGGTGAAAGTTATAAGTCCATCGAAGCATAAAAAAACATTGCAAACAACAACAAAAAAACATACTGAAATGTGACTGCATGAACTTCTTTAAACCTAATCAGAATCATCTCCATGACATATGGACATTGATAGATACTCGATAATAAATCTGATAAATATGTAATACAAACATTGATAGATACAGCACTTTGTAGTTGCTATATACGACATATGGACATTGATAGATACTCGATAATAAGTCTGATAGATATGTAATACAGACATTGCTAGATACAACACTTTGTAGTTGCAATATACGACATATGGACATTGATAGATACTCGATAATAAGTCTGATAGATATGTAATACAGACATTGCTAGATACTTGATTATAAGTCTGATAGATAAGACGCATAGACATTGCTAGATACGAGAATCCTAGTCTGATAGATACGATATATAGGCATTGTTATATACGTGAATAAAAGTCTGATAGATACTTGAGTAAACGTCTGATAGATACGAATGTAGACGTTGCGAGATACTTGAATATTACTCTGATTGATACAGAATATTGAAAATACTAGTACTTACAGTGGATTAACACTAAGGTGAACGTCTGATAGATACGAATACAGACATTGCGAGATACTTGAATATTACTCTGATTAATACAAAATATAGAAAATACTAGTACTTACAGTGGATTAACACTAAGGTGAACGTCTGATAGATACGAATACAGACATTGCGAGATACTTGAATATTACTCTGATTAATACGAAATATAGAAAATACTAGTACTTACAGTGGATTAACACTAAGGTGAACGTCTGATTGATACGAATACAGACATTGCGAGATACTTGAATATTACTCTGATAGATACGAAACATAGAAAATACTAGATACAATATTGAAGAATGTAACAGTGATGTGAAATTTATTCATGCAACAAAGGGAGGATCCGTCGAACATTTTGACTGCATTGTTTGTCAGGCCTTCTGTTCTCATTTTGTGGAAGATAGATTGCAGGTCTGATGGATCTTCTGGATCTTCAATCGCTGGTTTCTTATTAAAAGGATATTCTGTATGTGAATTAGAAACTACACACATCCACACATTAATAGACATTAGTACCTGAACCACTCGACATTGCGATTCTACAGTTCAAGACCAACTACCCAATACAAATCGGAATTCTCCGACAGCACTTTCGAGACAAACATAACCACGATTCTACAGTTCAAGACCAACATAACCAGAAACTAACACTGACATACAACTGTAAACGAAACTTAAAGAAGCGAATTCTTCGGTAGTTAGCACAATGAGTGAGCCAAAAGAATCTATTAGTAAGGCTTAATATATATTTCAATCAAAATACTTTAAGTTAGGAAATTAGGGAAATACTCCAAACTGAAGAAACTTAACAAATGACAAAAAGAGTGACCAATTTTCTTTTGATAAACGACAGATATTATTAGGCATATCGATTTGTCCGTCCTCTGTCTGAAGCTGAAGGCCTGATGCACCCATTGTAGCCCTGCAAACTGCAATATATGAAACAAATAAGAAACAACTTCAATTAAACTCTTCTTTGGTAAAAGAAAAAAATCTTTAAATCTTATGAAAACACTCACAGAAATTCAAACGTACGGCGAAAACAAAAAACAGAGAAACTTAGTCTAAACTTTGTCTTCGGAATGGTTACTGCTCGACGGAACGAATGAAACTCGAAGGAATACCTGCTCTGGTTCGACGGCGTAAGAATAATTCGACGCAATAGGAGGCTCGACGGCGTAGTTGCTGAACGGTGGTCTCCGGTTGGATTGATTGATCGGAACTGAAAGCCGGTTACTTGTCGCCGGTAATAAGGTTCTAGTTCGGTTTCAAAAGTGTCTTTTGGTTCTCTCTCGTTTCACGTGTTTCTCTCTCTTCAAATTTAGAAATGTGAAAGTGGGGGTAATTGGAACCTAAAAGTCAGATTAGAAGGTGTAAAAAAGTGGGTTTCAACCAAACAACCCCTTTTATACCCTAGAGGGTATAATTGTCCAAAATATGACTCTAGATATTTTATGAAACTAGTCCAAAAGCGGGTACCATTTTGGTATTTGATAGTTGAGTGTGTATTTAGGGGTACTTTCCTCAATGAAAAATTCATAACGATGATCACACACAATATTGGAAAGTTTAACAGAAAAATATAACAATATTTAAAGGAAATATATACCCAACGTCTAAAATAAAATTTTGTCCTGCTCTCTCGCTTGCATTGATGGATTTTAATATTTTAATTTAATATATTTTTATTAATTTTAAAAAATAAAAATTATCCATTCAATTAAAAAAATAATTATCGATAATTATCTAAATTTCGCATCATACTTTTTTTTAATAAAATTTTTAATTGCAAGCACAAAGTTTAACCGTCAGTTATTTTTAATTTTCAAAATTTTATATTTTTAAATTTAAATTAAAAATAAATAAAATATATTTATTCTTATTTTCTAAAGACAAACAAAATTTTGCGATTGGAACACATTTTTAGCAACCAAATTACATGTAATTACGTAATTGAAACGGAGTTTTTCATATTAATTCTGAAACCAAATTGCATGTATTTTTTTTAAAATCAAAATAAAAATACACATATTTTTAATAATTACAAAAAAGTTAGTTGTTTCATACACAATTAACACATATTTTCACAAACAATTTGTATTTTATTTTTCACATAATCAAAATTAATTTAGGAACCAAAGTCCTTTTTCACAATTATTATCTTCTAAAAGTAACTTGAATTGAATAATTTATTTAAATCCGTCTCGTATTGAGTCTTTTATATTAATTGAATATATTATTATTTTATATACATATATTACATAGATTTGCATGCAATTCCGCACTTGGTCTCGTAGCAGACTAAAAGTAACTTGAATTGAATAATTTATTTAAATCGGTCTCGTATTGAGTCTTTTATATTAATTGAATATATTATTTTTTTATATACATATATTACATAGATTTTTTATTAATCATGTCTTTAATATTAAGTTGGTTTTTTATGAGGTTTTTTAATTAAGGAATTAGGAGTTATCACAATCATTCTATAAATATAATAAGTTATTGTTATGGAATGTGTGATGAGATTCATGAGCAACATATTTTCTAAAATAGATAAGTGAAGTGAAACATAAACATTGGTGAAAGAATTTTGTGAATCATGTTATCTTTTGTTACAAAGAGTGATAAGTCTGTTATGTTTGAGAGTGTTTCTATAACCCACTTGTTAATAAGATAGTGTTTGTTTTCGTAGCGTGGGATTATTTCAACAATCAGAACAATGCTGAAAAATATCTTGTTTGTTTGGGTTTATTTATACTTTCCTTTACTTGTTGCTCGTCTTGAACAAGGATATTTGTTTTCTTTGAAGGTTCGTGAATCGATACATCAGTTTTTGCCTCAGCCGAATCATGTGGTTTTCACAACAAATAGTGCAGTGAGCGTGGAGAAACAGTAAAATAAGTCAATTGCCAATCTGAATATTGGAAAAGCATATTTTTCCGAAACTAGAAAGTCGCTAAAGATGAGTGCATGAAGCTTAGCCTAGAAAAAGTCAACGAATCTAATATATTCAACCACTAGAGAATTAAGGTTAATGTTTACCTATTTTTTATGGGATTGACTATTGTTATTGATAATAATTATGCACTGTTTGATGTCATGACACTGTATAAAGCTCATAGTTCCCTCAAAATTTGTTTGGAAGATGAAATGCTACAAAAGGTATTTAAAGAGCCTACGCTGATGCGGATATAGAATCAACTAGAGATGATTTACATGAAGAATTCCTTGGTAAACATATTGTATCTGAAGAAACAGTTGTACGCATTATCTATGGATAGTAACATAGAGCCTGAAGGTACCTAAATGATTACAACTGAGTTATACTTGACTTGAATACACTTGGTGTGAAGGTGGAGGAGAATGACCAACCAATAATCCTTCTAAGCTCTCTGATACATGATTATTAACATTTCATGAACACCATAATCTACGGGAAATACTCTCTTACGATGGTCGAAGTCAAGAGCACCTTAAACTCCAAAGATGTTAAAAAAGAATAACATTTTGAATGATAATCCTAAAAGGAACAAACCGAGTGTGAAGTATCGATCAACGAATAGATATTTAAGTGAGAGAAGAGAAATCTCGGTCAAAGTCTAAAGGGCTGGTACAGACTCAAAAGTAATATGTTAGACGTGTAAGAAGAAAAGGTATATCAGTCGGAACTTCACAAATAAGAGAAAGAACAACAACTATCAGAAGACCAAAATTGGAGATGTTACAACGGTGTGTGATGATCGTGAGCATGTTGATGATTTAAAGAAATATTATACTTTTATGTATAAAGACAAATAGGCACATGATATGGATGCATCATTTCACATGGCTTCCAATAAAAACAATTTACAACCTTGTGAATGCTTGATGATAAAATGGGTCCTCGAGAACGACGAATCATTTGGTATCATAGAGATTGGAATGATTCGGCTCAAGTTGTCTATATGACTTGATAGAGTCATCAAGAATGTAAGTTATGTACCCGAATTCAAACATAACTTTATTCTTATGGGATATTATATGATGAATGGTTTACCTATATGGGTGAAGATGGTAGACTTAGGGTCTTACAAGGCTTCCTTTTTATTATGCAATCTAATAAGACTAATGGTGTGTTAGTTCTCGAGGGATCTGTATTATCAAGAGGTATATCTAATGTGGTGAAGAATTTTACCAGGTTGTTGCATCTTCGAATTGGGCATTTAACTAGTGGATATACTCACTAAACTAAGTAAACAGAGGTTGTTAGATGGTAGAACAATTTAGAAATTGAGTTTTTATGAAAGCTATGTTTTGGGTTAGAGCAAGAGGGTGAATTTTATGCCCAACAAATAGACATTCAATGAAGTACTTGATTATATTTAAGAATTGTTACGGGAATAACAAGTTGTGCCAAAGTAAAAATTCACGTTCTTAGTCAGAAAAGAGATAAGGCAAAAAGATCGTATCATTTATCAAAAGAGTCTTCCTACTTATAGTTCTGCGAGTTAGTGGGCAGTTACATTTATATTCAATTACACTTAATACCCCAGTAACTCACTAACATCACTTATCCTATAATTTCGGGTAAACTTCCTAAACGGTTTGACTCGAAGTTTATAGCGTTTATTAAATGACGAGTAAAGAAATGCTTTATTCTTAAATTATTTACTTTGACTGGACACACATGCTAATCTGAGCTGGCTCGCTTCTTGAGCGCGATAGGGTTTGTGCTGAGCTGCGTGTACTTGAGCTCACTCAACTGCTTCTGGTTTCTTGGCTTCTCTTTGTCTTTATTCGAGGTCAATTAATTATCTTCGGGCTCATTCTTCACTTAGCTTTAAGTTCGATTGGTTATGCACGACCTCGTCCTTTGTTTGGTTATTACATCCTTAGTCTGGTTGGTCAACTCATTACTCAGATTATCTTCGAGCTTTTTCTCCACTTAATTTTGAGGTCGATCGGTGTGTACGAGCTCGTCTTCTGTTTGCTCGTTTGATTCTTGTTCCTTTACTATCTTAATCCAAGCTCATAATTTACCTTTCTTGCTCGTTCAGATACTTACTTGAGGGAATCATTCCTTATCAGGGTACCCCCTAGGTTATATGTTTAATAATTTTGGAAAGGAATTAATGAACCTATAAAATAAATATTACAATTAATGAAAAGGTAGGGCGTAGGGTAGGCGCGTGGTTATTCAAGTGACTGTTGGCTTCATTATTCAACATGTGTCGATGGTGTAATTGTGACGGTTCTGACACATCCGTATCTGGGATACAACGGCTGGTGTTTGAGTTTTTGGTACAATTTCCAAGTGCTTATTGACATCGTACCCGTACACTCCATGAGTATTATGCCTTTAACTTAGTGTTTGATTATTTTCTTGAGAGAGAAACATAGATACCCTCGAGCGTTACCGTGTCGTTCTTGTTGGGGAAGAAAGTATCAGATGCCATCCTACAACTCTCTGTCATTTTTCGCACCGTAAACGAGGTATGTTATCTCCCAAAAAAATGATTGCTCATAATATTATGTTGGAATTTAGAATCCTAGATTCTGGAGTGAGGCATTTGTGAGTAGAGTATCCCTCGGATGTGCATGCTTTCCTATGTCGAATCAATCGCCTTCGCCCGCTATAATCATGCTGATTCATAATCTTACCTCCTTACAGTCTCAGTAGGCTATGGCACCAAAAAGGGCGATGAAGAAGAAGGTAAAAAAACTGTGGAGCATGTGATTGAGGAAGTCAGTATTTTGGAGAATTATTTCTCGCAAATAGCCCCCAAATATGTTTATCTAGACGAGTCTGAAGTGGCTAATCTTAGGAATAAATGTGGTATTCCCGAGAATGTGATCATAAGAGCGCCCCTTGTACGCGAGCATCTTTATCATGCTCAAGAAACAGAGACTTGTATTTTCACCACTTTGTTTGATTGCGGTTTGGGGCTGCCGCTGCCCGAGTTAATTCTTGATTACTTTAACGTGCTAGGCATCTGCCCTACCCAGCTTTCCGCAAATAGGTGGAGATTTCTTCTTAGCGTAGTACTGAGCTCACGCCTACTAGGAATTGATGTGTTCTTAGCAGACCCTGTTAGTTGCCACTAATGTGACAAAACTTTCCAAATCCCCTTTCTTTTATACCCATTTTAAAGGGATGAAAAATCTTGTCGAGCTCCCCCTCATCAGATAAGAATTGGAAGAATTCCTTTATTTTTGTATCCGGCCAGTGGGAGCATAAAACAACCACTCTGAATCTTCATTTAGAAAGGAGATGGAAAGTAAAATGTAAGCCTCGATATAACAAGTTGAATATCGAATTGTTGGTCGAGTCCTGTGAACCAGTAACTAATGAGTGCTTGTTTGTGCAGGTGAGACAACTAGTCAGAACTGGTGGAAGGAAGGGAAAGAAAAGAGTTACGTGAATCTTTTAATCTGAATCGGGAATTTAGCTTGTGAGGTGTGGCAGCAAGACCCCAAACAGTTGTTTACGCGCTACAATTATCTAAATTCAGGCTTGTGGTCTATGCAAGAGTTGAAGATTGCATCAGACGGTAAGGTCACAATGGCAAACGGGGCTGAAGCCACGATGGAGCGTATCAGGGAATTAATGGAAAAAATATATCGGGAGAACAATAATACCAGAATTTGGTTCGCAATACCGCAAACTACCCGAAAGGGTACTGAAGCAGGAGATTCATCATCTGCTCATGGCCATCTGGATGGGGCCGGTGGGCAAGGAGAGATATTGACAAGTAAAAAGGAGGAGGAGGTCGATCAAGTCGAAAATAATGCGCCAGTTATTCAAGAGGTTGCTCAAACAAGTAATACGCGAGAAGAGCGAGAAGAAGAAGAGGACACTGAGTCACCCTCATTGGTTAAGCCGTGGAGTAAGAAGAAAAAAGTGATTAAATATGTTGTCCCTTTTGTTGTCAGGAAGTTGTAGCTGAGAGATGATGATAGTGATAGCACAGAGGCCGCGCCTGAAGGAGCAACATGTCCCCCAGTTCATCCGTCATCTAAACGAGAGGAGGGGGAAAATCCTGATGCTGGGGAAGGTTTGATTGACTTGGTGGAAGACAGTGAGGAGAAAAACGATGAGGCTCAGAAGAAGAAAGTTATCCTGTCATAGCATGCTACGAAGATGAAGTGTTGGGCGAATACATCGAACATGCCTCATTTAGAAACAACAACGAGAGATGGTACCTCTCCTCAGACGATAGAAGTAATGGAGAAAACCACGGGTGAAAATAATGGCGCTAGGACCAGTCAACAGAAGGCGTCATTGGAGGAGCTATTGCCCAATCATATTATCATACCATGCCCCTCCTCATTTATGTTCGAACAACTCCTCCGAATTCTCGACTTATCGTATTATGATGGAATGTCAGTTCTCGAGATCTTACACCGATAAGTCGAGCTTGCCATTGAGGTAAGGCACTGGTTTTATGTGTTGAATAGGAGGTGGTAGCATAAGTCTGACTCTCTAGCTTTGTGCAGATTCATCATAACTCAGTCGTATTATGCTACCGGGACATGTCCCCAGTTGATTTAGAGGGTGTGTAGAAGTGGAAACCAGAAGCCATGGTGTTCGGGTCAGCCAAAACGACCGCTGCTGAAGTTATTCGCTTGAGACATGCATATACTTCATCAAAGGCGACCAAAAACCAAGCGCTCGAATCGAAGGAAAAACTGGCGATCACGATGGAAACCCTATAAGAAGCTTTAATATACAGTGATGAGAGATGTAAAACCGTATCCAAAAATCAGAATGCAGTGTTGAAACAAAATGAAAACCTGTTGAAGAAGAATGATGAAATTTTCGTTCAGATCTCAAACCTGGTGGATAGGAACTTGGCTCAATCGTAAAGGGTAGAAGAGCAAGTTGAGCGAATAGCAAATTTGTCTGCTGACAACACCAAGTTGAGGGCCTAAGTGGAGGAGGGTCATGCAGAGCTCGAGCGGGAGAGGCAGCAGTGGAAAAAGGACTTAGAGGCAGCTGTAGCAGAGAGGAAGACGTAGATGTTCACTGTTGCTACGGAGATGATAGCCAAGAAGAACAGGAAATCTATAGTCGAGCTGTTGGTGTTGAATCATGGGTTGAACTTGGGATCTTTGGCGTCTCTTGTTCAAAATCTTGTACCGCTTCAAGATATTATTGTTGAAGTTGTTACCACTGCTGTGGCTGATGTTACTCAACCAGAGCAGAACAAGATGCCCTCTTCCCCAAGTGCCAAGTTATGATAGTTTTTGTTGTCTCTTGTTTTTTATTTGTGTTTTTGAAAAACCTTATGTTAAGTTATGTATTTTTGAATACATGTTGAACTTATTGCTCTGATGTTACTTATGCAAAACAAAACAGTGGAAAGCGTGTGCGAGCGACAGATGCATGCTTTATGTTATTAAAATTATAATGGAGAAAGTGTGGAGCATGTTTTTATTGCCTTGCATGGAGATCCTTACAATATCGAGCTCAATAGGGCTCATTGCGTAGTTTAGATAATAATTGTCATGATATCTGGTTCGCGACGAGGTCACGTAGACCTTATTGCGTAATCTATTTTAGACTTGGTCTTTAACCAGTTCGCTAATATACCCAGTACAAAGTATGAGGAACAGTATGGCTGTTACGTAGCCCGTAGGCGTGGCCAATTAGCCCATTCGTGTTTCTAGACACTTAGTCTGGACTCAGTATGGTCCATTGCGTAGCCACGTATGGCGTGGTCATTGACCCGTTTGCTAATTGTAAGGATAAAACTTGCAATAAACACATAGTGGTGAAAATATAAATTATATTCAAGAAGTAAATTGCTGTCTTAAGATGCCTCATTAAAAAAACCTCCCCACGGTTGGAGGAAAAAAAGTGCATGAATACATTCTAAGTAGTTTGGCGATACAATTTTAGGTGATTGACATTCCAAGGGTTTTTGAGTGCTTGGCCGCTTACCAATCTACACACCTCATGGTGCCCTTTGGAGATAATCTTATATGGGCCTTCCGAGTTTGGTCCCAACTTGCCACATGTTCCACTGTTTGAGCCTTGAAATATTTTCTTTAATACCAGATTTCCCACCTTAAAAGAGCGCGGCTTGAGTCGAGCGTTGAAACGTCCCTTCATCAGGCTTCTATAATGCTCTGCTCGTACGCAGTCGTGATCTTGTCGCTTTTCGAGGAGATCTAAACTTGTTGATCTTGCTATTAGATTTTCCTATTCTTTATAATGTTCTATTCGATGGTTTGGCATAATGATCTTTACTGGGATGAGTACTTCGGTGTCGTACACCACGGCGAAAATGGTGTCTTCTGTTGTTGAACGCGGGGTGGTTCGATATGCCCATAATACCTCAGCTAATTTATCTGGCCATTTCCTTTTGGCTCCTTCAAAAAAAATTTAAGTCCTTCGAGCAGAATCTTATTGGTTACTTCGACCAGACCGTTGGCCTGGGGATATTATAGGGTGGAAAAATGCTAGAGAATCCCATATCGTTTGCAGAAGTTGGTGAGTATTATCTGTCATTATAATTCATGGGATACCATATCTAGTCAGATTCCGATTATGGATGAAGTTACATACCTCATGCACCCGTGTTTGGAATAGAGTTTTGGCCTCAACCCATTTGGAGAAGTAATCTACCGCGAAGATAAGGAATTGTCTCTTTCTGGTAGCCATTGGTAAAGGTCCCACCAGATCTATACCCCATTCATCAAAAGGGCATGGAATAATAACGTTTTACATTGGATCGTTGGGCCTATGTTGTGTGTTGGTATACTCTTGACATTTGTGACATTGTTTCACAAGACTTTCTTCATCAGTTGCGAGCTCGGGCCAATAGTATCCTTCCAGGATGAACCAGCGAATTAGCGTTCGGTGACCACAGTGAGCACCTGCCTCCCCTGAATGTAGATCGGTTAAGACTGAACTGACCTCCGCGCGATCAAGACATCGGAAGAAGGGCCGAGTTGAATTCTTCATGTATAAGATGTTATCGAGCACACAAAATTTGGATACCTTAATTTGTTGTGCTCGGGCGTCGTTTTTATTTGCTAGAAATTGATCAAATGTCAGGTATTACAGGTATGGTATTCTCCAATCGGTATCATGTGCGATTGAGTTGATGGTTTCTATTATAGCTAGAGTTCGGTCATCGGGAGCTGTTAAAGTAAAATCTTGGGGTGTTCTCCCAAAGCTGCGGTCTTGACTAAAAGATCGGCTGCTGAATTGTCCTTTCGTGGGATCTGCTCGTACGAAACATGGGTGAACTTAGATTTGTACTCCTTGAGTATAGCAAGGTAATCTTTGATACCGTCCTGCCTGGCATCGTAGGTACCCATTGCTTGGTTGACGGCTAACTGGGAGTCAGATTTGATCCTAATGCTTTGTGCTCCACAAATCAAAGACAATTTCATGCCACAAAGAGCAGCTTCGTACTCTGCTACGTTATTTGTGACTGGAAAATTTAAACCAACCACCTACTTGATCTCCTCACCGATTGGAAATCTTAAGACAATTCATGCTCTTCCGCCTGATGCGCAAGATGCGCCATCGACTTCAACAATCCACTGGTCTACCTTTGTTACTTCTTGATCTTCTGTATCATCCTGTTGATGCCTCGAGGAGTAAAATTCAGCAAGAAAATTGGTGATTACCTATCCCTTAATAGCTACCCGTGATTCAAAACGGATGTCGTACTCGCCGAGCTCGATACTCCACTTGGTGATGATATGCCCTTGGAAATATAGACGCATTCGCCGGGCGGCAACAATTAAACTCAAAGATAGATTTTCAAGATTCAGGTACCTTGTTTCCGCATCCGTAAGCGGTTTGCTAATCTAATATATCGGGTGTTGTACCCCAATCTGGTTGCGAACTAATGCCGAGTTGACAAAAAATAGTGATACTGACAAATAGAGGAACAACAGTTCCTCAACCATGGGTGCAGATAGAATCTCTGGAGACGTGAGATATTTTTTGAGCTTGGTGAAAGCCTTGCTGCACTCCTCTGTCCAGACGAACTTCTCAGCGCCTCTTAGGACCTCAAAAACGTGATGAATCTTGTCTAATGCGCGGGAAATGAACCTAGATAACATTGTTAGCCTTCTTGTAAGATATTGTACTTATTTGATATTATTTGGAGGGTTCATTTACAGAATTACAATTAGCTGGACAGGTTCAGCTTCAATACCTCGTTGACTCACCACGTAGCCTAAGAACTTTACCTTAGCTACCCAAAAAAAACACTTATCCGGGTTGAGCTTGAGGTTGAATTGTTGTAACAAATCAAAAACCGTTTGAAATGTCTCAAAGTGCTGTGTTTCCTCATGTGTTTTAACAATCATGTCATCAATGTATGCTTCTAAATGGTGTCCCAAATGGTCTTGGAAAATATGGTTTATCAGTCGTTAGTATGTCGACCCTGATATGGAAACTCACCAGACCCAACATTCTTTAAAGCAAAAGGCATGACCGTGTAACAATATAAACCTCTCTTAGTCTGAAAAGTTGTGTGCTCCTGATCAGATGGGTGGAGGCGAATCTGATTGTACCCAGAGTACGCGTCCATGAATGACAAGTATTCACAACCCGAGGCTGAATCGACTAACTGATCGATGTGCGGTAGTGGGAAGGCGTCTTTAGGGCATGCTTGATTCAGGTCGATGAAGTCCACGCTCATTCGCCACTGGCCATTCTTCTTTTTTACCAAAACGGGGTTAGTTATCCAAACCGGATATCGTGCTTTCCGGATGTGTCCCAGACGAGTTAATTTGGCCACCTCGGCTAAGACTGCTGGCTGTTTTTCTACCGAGAAAGATCTATATTTTTGGTGTATTGGCTTGGCGCAAGGGTTGATAGCCAACTCATGACATATAATCGATAGGCTTACCCCTGAGAAATCAGTTGCCTCTCAGGAGAAAACATCTAATTTGTTTGCCAATAAAGCATTTAAACGTACCTTAGAGTCTTGAGATAACTCCCTTCCAAGTCGAAGCATGCGACTGTTGGCTATAGGTGTGTCCACTACTACAGTAATCGTATCAGTAGAGTTGTCAATCTCACGTAGGTCGTCCACTGGGTCCGACGAGGTAGGATCCAGTGCCTCTGGTTCAGGGACCCCATCGCCGTTTAATTGCTATCAGAGCGGTTTGGATGGATCTGACGCGATCGTGTAGCAGGTTTGCGCGGTCCTTTGGTTGCCTTGTATTGTTCCCACCAAGCCGCCCACTGGATATTTTATGCACTACCGGAACGTGCACGATGTTGCTTCAATTCTATGCAGCCACGATCTCCCAATAATAGCATGCTAAGGGCTCAGTGCATCAGAGATTATAAAAAAAAAATTAACTCTTTTTTCGTGGTCTGTGGCCGACTTTTACCAGCAACTCCACTTCCCCAACATATTGTGAAGTTCTACCTTTGTAGCCGACGAAAGTGCGCTCAGTTGGCCGATATAGAGGTACATTTTCTATGTGGTCAAAACTAATTTTGAATATGATGTTTGTGTTTCCTCATGTGTTTTAACAATCATGTCATCAATGTATGCTTCTAAATGGTGTCCCAAATAGTCTTGGAAAATATGGTTTATCAGTCGTTAGTATGTCGACCCTGATATGGAAACTCACCAGACCCAACATTCTTTAAACCAAAAGGCATGACCGTGTAGCAATATAAACCTCTCTTAGTCTAAAAAGTTGTGTGCTCCTGATCAGATGGGTGGAGGCGAATCTGATTGTACCCGGAGTACGCATCCACGAATGACAATTATTCACAACCCGAGGCTGAATCGACTAACTGATCGATGTGCGGTAGTGGGAAGGCGTCTTTAGGGCATGCTTGATTCAGGTCGATGAAGTCCACGCTCATTCGCCACTGGCCATTCTTCTTTTTTACCAAAACGGGGTTAGTTATCCAAACCGGATATCGTGCTTTCCGGATGTGTCCCATACGAGTTAATTTGGCCACCTCGGCTAAGATTGCTGGCTGTTTTTCTACCGAGAAAGTTCTATATTTTTGGTGTATTGGCTTGGCGCAAGGGTTGATAGCCAACTCATGACATATAATCGATAGGCTTACCCCTGAGAAATCAGTTGCCTCTCAGGAGAAAACATCTAATTTGTTTGCCAATAAAGCATTTAAACGTACCTTAGAGTCTTGAGATAACTCCTTTCCAAGTCGAAGCATGCGACTGTTGGCTATAGGTGTGTCCACTACTACAGTAATCGTATCAGTAGAGTTGTCAATCTCACGTAGGTCGTCCACTGGGTCCGACGAGGTAGGATCCAGTGCCTCTGGTTCAGGGACCCCATCGCCGTTTAATTGCTATCAGAGCGGTTTGGATGGATCTGACGCGATCGTGTAGCAGGTTTGCGCGGTCCTTTGGTTGCCTTGTATTGTTCCCACCAAGCCGCCCACTGGATATTTTATGCACTACCTGAACGTGCACGATGTTGCTTCAATTCTATGCAGCCACGATCTCCCAATAATAGCATGCTAAGGGCTCAGTGCATCAGAGATTATAAAAAATGTTTTAACTCTTTTTTCGTGGCTCTGTGGCCGACTTTTACCAGCAACTCCACTTCCCCAACATATTGTGAAGTTATACCTTTGTAGCCGACGAAAGTGCGCTCTGTTGGCCGGTATAGACGTACATTTTCTATGTGGTCAAAACTGCTTTTGAATATGATGTTTGTGGAGCTACCACCGTCAACCAGAACTCGAGTCACCATAACACCTCTGATAGCCATATGGATAGTTAATGCTGGTGTGGTTTATTTTTGTCTGAGGGTAAGTTTGTAATTTTTGTTTAGAGTTTGTAAGTATTTAATATTTGAGTAGAGAGTAGAGGGAGAATTAAGCAGCCTGGTTGTATTTAATTTTCATTACCCTCATTTAATGTTGGTGGTTGGGTATTTATACCCTTACGTTTGGGCCTTATGGGTTGTCCGGTCATGTTTAATGGACCCGGGTTAAGTTTAAGGACCCATGAGCTCTTAGTAGGAGAGCAGGCAACTTAGTCAAGAAGTGATTAGGTTTTTAAGTACTTTAGTCCTTGTTCGAACAGTCCAATGGATGAGGTGTTCGAACTGCCCTGACCGGTTAGATGGTCTTTGTCCGAACTGTCCATGTCCGAAAAGGTAGCAGAATTCAGACTCATCAGTAGCCCCTTTTTTAGGTGTTTGTTCAAATAACCTTTGTCAAAACCTGAAAAATATTATGTTGTCAGTGGCAGTTTTATCCGGACAGGTCTTTCGAATTGTGTTATGGTTTTATCCGGAGTGAAAAAGTTCTTTGAATCTAAACGGTTTTTTGCCGAGGTTCATGGGACACGTGTCACTCTTTGGTTGGTTGCTTTAGCTGTTTTTTCACCTTGGATTTCGCACCCACCTTCTCTGAAAAGCAACCTCTTCATTAATGAAGGTGACATCAGCGCCGTCTTTTAATCATTCCTAATCTTTTCAAATTCTCCTAGGAATCAAGACTTATTTTTGAGGTTTACTATAAATTAAGAAGCTTTTCCACTGTTTACTATCACTTTCATTTTCACTTTGAAAATCTTCAGAGCTTTCTCTCTCAAACACAAGTTTTTTACTTAGGTCGTTTATGTTCACGGCTAGGAACACTCTAATCAAACCAGGGTTCTTCCTCCACAAAGGGTGTCAAACCGAAGAGATTGTTTCAAACCAGTCTTTCCCCTATCATCTGAGGTTCTTCGGTTCAAGAGTCAAAACCCATCGTTGAACCAGGTTTAACAGTTACCAGTTTTAAAAAACCCTCCCCATTCTTAGCCATGGGGTCAGATGCTGAAACTTCTCCTCACAAGCTGGTTGATTGAAGAAAAGGCTGGCTGGTCAAAGGGCAGGCTTCCAAGAGCACCCCTTCGAAATCAGGGGCCAAGGATAGCAGTACGGGTCAGAGGTACCCATTAAAGCACCCAGGGACAGGATGTCCGGTCCGGAGGCAACTGGCTCAAGTCCCCGAAGAGAAACGTCTACATTAGAGCCTCAACCGGAGGCTAGGATCCAGGAGAGTACTGAAGCTCATCAGTCCGGAAGTCAGGCTGAACCAACTCCAAACTTCCCCCTCACAACAAAAACTGAAAACCCTTCCTCAATCATGGAGGAAATAATGGAGGACTCTATCGAAGAGGCTCCATTCGAGTCTGAACCTTCCGGACAGACTAGTGGTGTTGTTGCTGCACAAAAGGATAAAGGCAAGGAAAATCTATGCTTAAGGCATCCGGATCTGCCGGGGTGTCTTGAAGGAAAAGTGGGACCTTGTTTCCACAAGGTCAATGTTAAATATCTCCTTGCCTTGCAGAAGATCAATTACACTTTCATCCATACAGCTGAGTTGGGCCGGATGCGTACAAAGTGGGGGATTCCAGAGAATGTGAAGATAAGAATCCCCATAGATCCTGAAACCCCCATGGATTGTAAACTCAGTGAAATAGTCATCTTCACCGAGCTCTTTAACTGTGGTTTAAGGTTCCCCTTGGATCCGAAAATAGTTAGGTATTTCCATCTCATCAAGCTCTGTCCCAGTCAATTAATCCCCAATACCTGGTACACACTTATGGGCTGCATCATGGCCTCCAGGCTCTCCGGGATTCCTCTACCAATAGAGGAGTTCGCAGTTGTGGCCAATCTCTGCAGAAACCACCACATTCCCTTCTATCACTTCAACATGGGTGATGATTATAAAGCAGTGGATGATCTGCTTGAGTCGGAGAGGAATTGGAGGACTCAATTCATGTTCGTAAGTGGTGATTGGGAGAACGGGAGGAAAATCAAAGCCAGAGTCAATCCAAGTCTCCTCACCAGCAGATGGAGGAGTGATCGTAAGGCTCCTACTTTATATTCTTATTTCTTCTTTTATCAAATTTGTTTAAACTGACTGGTCTTGTCTTTTCTTAGCAGAACTGCCCAAGGACTTCAATAACTACCTAAAGTCCGGGCAGACCACTTGCACCAAGATTAACACTTGGGCTGTTGAAAAGTGGGGAAACCGGTTTCACGATGCTTTCACAGGAGGCAACTTAGCAAGGTCTCACCTCTGGAATACTACTGGCCGGAGGGACTTGACCTGGGAAGAACTCACCATTCCACCCCCTCCGGATATAGTCCTCAAGAGAACACACGAACCGGATGGGACACTTTACTTGCCAGGCCGGGCCAAGGCCCCGAGTAAGATGAAAGGCAAGAAGAAGAAGGGCAAGAAAGTGGTAGGTGGAGCTAACCCTGCTGAGGTGGAGGAGGCTGTTTCAACAAATCCGGAGGAGCCAGCCCCAAGCCAGATTGATGCTGCTCTCTTAGAAGTGGTAGAGCAGGAGAGTGTTAGGCAAGAGGTTCAATCCCCAAAACCCCCAAGGGCTCCCAAAAGAGACCGAAAACGGGGAGCTGAAAGCAAAGACAGGGGGGCTAAGAATAAAAAGACCTCCAAGGGTGATGAAATTTCTCTCCGGCCTCCGGAGCCTCTCCCCCATGTTGATCCCACTGATCCAATACAAGCAGAGGAGATCCCTGGTGATTTTCAAACCGACGAGGTCAGAGGAGGAGACCTTAGCATTGATGGGGTTGACATCACCGGTCATGATGGGCTTGTTGACTACTTTGCCAACCTCCCCATAAATGATTTTGCTGGGCCTTACCTCCCTCCGAGTACTTCGAACACCGTCACTTTTAATGGTAAGAATTTTACTGTTTCAAGTGAAAGGGATATTATAGCTCACTCTATATTAAGTAGTGTTCAGCCGGTGCTTGTGTTGGAGAAGCAAGTTCGAAGTCAGGCAGATACTATCAAAGATCTCAAGTCTGACAAAGAGAGACTATCCGATAATCTTCTTACTTCCACTCAACATGCTGACATTCTAAAGGGGGAAAACGAGAAGCTGAAAAAGAACCAAGAGAGGTGGACCACAAAAGTTGCTACTCTAGAAGTAACTATCAAGGAGCTCCGGGAGAAGTTGTCCAGGGTAGAGAAAGATCTCACCTCTTCAAAAGAGGAGGGCAAGGCCAAGGATCAAGTCATCCACAACTTAACAGATAACAAGATTGCGCTTGAGAATACAGTGTCCAAGGCTGCAAAGGAGAAAGCTGATCTACTAAGGGAGCAGGAGGCCAAAATCCAGGCCAAGATTGATGCTTATGCCAACAACGTGATAGACACTCAAGAGCAAATGTATGCCAAGGTGAGGTCGGACATGGTCCTGCTCTTCCATGAGAAGTTCCCGAAGAGGAACCTGGGAGATTTGTGGCTTCACGTAGAGTACGAAGACCTTCCCTTCCACACCATGGCTGATAGAGACTTGCATGATTATTCCAGTGCTTCCTCCTCTGACGAAGAAGAAGAAAACACCGGGGAGGGCCCTCTCGAAGAGAAAGACGATCCCAAGGAAAAGAAGAAGATAAGTGAGGCTGAGCCATCTTCAAAGGCTCATTCTTAAATTATGAATTATCTTTTCACTTTTCATGTTACCTAAACTAAAGTCTTTGGAAGGCCAAGGCATTTTTTTGTTATTGTGTCTGGTATCTGACCGGATAGATCCTTTGTTTTGTTTGACAATTTAAAAGTCTTTGGAAGGCCAAGGCACTTAAGTTATTTCAATGAATATCTTTGTTTTGCACAATTCTCGTATCCTTTCATAGTTTGTTTCAATTTTGGTGGCTAATGTTTAAATAGCCCTTAGTTATTTCATAAATAGTCTAAAGTGAGAGTGTTTAAATTCTCCAATGACAAATGTTTAAGTGGTCATCATTCTTTTACTTCAATCCGGATGGTGTGACAAAAAACAAAGTAAGAACACTTCGATTTTTTTTTAAGAAGGCATCAAATTTTATTAAAAAGCCCGGACACCTCATTAAAACCTCCCCGTGCCACCAGGGTAGGAAAGAGTATGCCCCCAAATATTTACATGGATGTTTAAACAAGTAAATATTTACATAGATGCTACTCCAGGTACATCCGGAAATGTTCAATATTCCAAGGGTAGGTCAAAACCCTTCCAGCCTTGTCTTCTAGCCAATATGTTCCAGGTTTAAGCCTTTCAACGACCATATAAGGTCCTTCCCAAGTTGGGGCCAGTTTGCCGAGCAGCTTCTCTTTAGTGTGTAAGAAGACTTTCCTCAATACCTTGTCCCCTGGCTGGAAATCCCTTATTTTAATTTTAGAAGCAAACCTGCTTCTCATCAAACCTTGATAGTGTGCAGCTCTAAGGTGAGCCTTAACTCGTCTTTCCTCTATTAGGTCGAGTTGACCTCTGATTGCCACTTCGTTAGCGTGTTCGGAGAAGTTGTGAACCCGAAATGATGGGAGAGTTGCTTCTATGGGAGCTATTGCATCCATCGCATAGACCAAGGCAAAGGGTGACTCCTGTGTTGCAGCCCCAGGTGTAGTCCGGTAGGCCCACAAAACCTCTTGTAAATAGCTAGGCCACTTCCCAGCAGGCCCTTCCAAATTTTTCTTTAAACCGGACAGTATAGTTCTGTTAGCCACTTCAACTTGTCCATTTGCTTGTGGGTGGAAAGGTGAAGAGAAACAGTGTTATATACCCCTTGAGGCACATAAACTCTCCATTTCCCTATTGTCGAACTGCGGCCCGTTGTCTGTTGTTATCTTTTGTGGAACACCAAATCTGCAACAGATGTTGGATAAAATGAATTTTATGACTGCTTTTGATGTTTTTCCTGCAAGAGGGGCTGCTTCAATCCACTTCGAAAAGTAATCTATAGCAACAATTATAGTTCTGCGTCCTCCGGACGCCATAGAAAGAGGTCCCACCAAATCCAACCCCCATCGAGCAAAAGGTATAGGCTCAGAAATTGACTCTAAAGGGATGGCTGGGACATGAATTTCATTGCTATATCTTTGGCATGGATCACACCTTCTCACCAGCTCCTTAGCATCCTGCATTATAGAGGGCCAGTAATAGCCAGCCAGTAAAACTCTCCGTGTTAGAGCCCTGAATCCACATTGAGCTGATCCCTCACCATCATGCAATTCGGAGAGGACTACTTGAGACTCATCATCTCCCAAACATCGCAAAAGAGGTTTACTGTAAGACTTTTTATACAGAACGTCTCTTAGTATGATAAAACCACGATCCTTGTGCTTCATTTTTCTTGCTAGTGCTTTATCCGGAGGTAGGATGCCATCAGAGAGATACTGTAGGAGAGGAAATCTCCAGTCTTGAGGTTGTTTTATCTATACATCGAAATTTTTTTCCTCTTTACCCATATTAAGTTGAATGGAAGGGCTCTCCAGTACATGGATCCAAGGATATGACTCAGTGTATACTATGGTTGCCAATGAATCTGCTAGCTCATTCTCTGCCCGGGGTATATGCTCATAAAGAACGCTTTTGAACTTAAGAGCCTCATTTTTAATAAGAAGTAAGTACTTCACTAGTTGCTCCTTTTTGGCCTCAGATTGACCTTGTGCATGGTGGATAAGAAGTTGGGAGTCACTCATCAGCTTGACCTTTTGGCCCCACAAATATAAGCTAACTTTAAACCAGCTATAGCTGCTTCGTATTCGGACTCATTGTTAGAAGACCTGAAAGCAAAACATATAGACTGATACATTTGGTCACCATATGGAGAAGTCAAGCCCACCCTTGCACCACATCCCATAGTACTAGATCCACCATCCGTCCGGACGACCCATACCTTTTTTTCTTTCATCTAAGTGGTCTGCTCTGAATCCCTATCAGAGTGGAATTCAACTAAAAAATCAGCCACAACTTGGGCTTTGATTGGTGTTCGAGGAGCAAAATCAATATCGAAGTCCCCCAATTCTACCGACCACTTAGTCATTCTACTTGAAATATCTGCCTTTTGGAGAACATTCTTCAAGGGAAAAGATGTCTGGACGATAATAGGATGAGCCTGGAAATAAGGCCTCATCTTCCTTGTAGCTATTACCAAGGCTAACGCTAATTTTTCGAGTTTCAAGTAGCGCTTTTCTGCATCTATCAAGCTCCTGCTGATGTAGTATACTGGATGGGGGTAGTTATCCACTTCTCTTACCAATACAGCACTAATGACACAACTTGAAACTGCCAAGTATACGAAGAGTGTTTCTCCATCAATAGTTTTAAACAAAGTCTTGGGGGAGGACAGATGTAACTTAATTTCATTGAAGGCCTCATCGCACTGTGAAGTCCAGTCAAATCCCTTTGCTCCCTTTAGAGTTTGAAAAAAACGGGGCACATCTGTCCGAAGACCTTGATATGAATCGATTTAAAGCACCCAACCTCCTAGTTAACCGTTGTACTTCTTTAACATTCCGAGGAGGCTCCATTTGGAACAAAGCATTAAGCTGGTCCAGATCAGACTGTATCCCTTGCTCACTTATTATATAACCCAGGAATTTCCCAGACTGCACTCCGAATACACATTTTCTGGATTTAGCTTCAAATTCACTTTTAACAAATTGGCAAAAGTTTCCTGGAGGTCTGCCAAGTGCAGCTGCTCATCCACACTTTTCGCCATCATGTCATCAATGTATACTTCCATATTTCTTCCAATTTGATCAGCAAAGGCTTTGTTCACAAATCTCTGATAAGTAGCCCCAGCATTTTTCAATCCGAATGGCATCACCTTGTAGCAATGAAGACCCCTGTCAGTGACAAACGTGGTATTCTCCTGATCCTTCGGGTCTACTTGAATCTGATTGTACCCGGAAAAAGCATCCATAAAGGAAAGTAGCTTATTCCCAGAAGTGGAGTCTACTAGCTGATCAATCTGGGGGACTGGATATAAATCTTTTGGGCAAGCCCTATTGAGATCTGTGAAGTCAATGCACATACGCCACTTGCCATTTTTCTTTTTTACCAAGACCGGATTGGCAGTCCACAAAGGATATTGAGACTCCTTTATATGCCCTATTTTTATGAGTCTGTCAACTTCTTGAATAATAACATCAGCCTTTTCTTTGGAAAAAGGCCTTCTCTTTTGTACCACGGGTGCTATGTCTCTCCGGATGGATAGGTGATGTGATATAATATCTGCTGGAACCCCTGTAACATCAGCGTTGCACCAAGCAAAAACATGCTGATGGTATTTCAGAAACTTTAACATCTTAATCTTCAGTTCGGATGGCATCTTGGATCCTATCTTAACACTTTTCCCTTCTTCTAAAGAATGTGTTTCAACTTCTTCAACTGGTATCAATACTCCAGAGGTCTCTCTGGGGTCATCAATTTCACCCTCACCCCAGAAAGCCCCTCAAATTGCTATTCTTCGTTGATACGAACTGCCCTCAACGTCCGTGGAGCCAGCGCTGTAGCATAACACTCTCTTGCAACCTTTTGACTGTTTCAGACAACTCCCACTTGTCCTTGAACAACATATTTCAAACATTGGTGGACTGTCGAGGCCACTGCATGCATCCTAGAGAGCCAAGACCTCCATAAAATAGCATTATAACAAGTGGGACAATCCACCACAATAAAAAGTATCCTGACCATCTTCTTGAAAGGGCCCTTGCCTAACAAAACTTCTTCTTCGAATTCCCCGATCATATTTGCTGACCTCCCAGTGAAGCCCACAATTGATCTGTCGAACGCTGAATTACGGCTGGATTTTTCATCTTTTTGTAAGTGGTTAAGAAGAGGATATTCGCTGAGCTTCCAGTATCCACCAAGATTCTTCTTATGTCATTACCCCCAATGGATGCTCCTATGACGACAGCATCTTCATGAGGGCCAGCTATATCTCTTAAGTCATCTTCATCAAAAACAATGAAGGGAAATAGAATTTGTGACTGATAGGAGGTCATGCCTCCTTCTAGCTGGGTGGCAAAAGTAGGAACGTGCCTCTTCTTTGAAGAAGCAGTAGGAGCTGTCATAGTATCCCCTCCAAAAATCGTAAGTGACTCAAAAAAATTAATCAGCCCGGAGACCGTTTTACAACGTTCTTCAATGGCACTCACTCTATTTCGAGTTGCATCGGGATCCAGGTATTCGGATTCTACATCAAATCTTTCGATTATCACCATAGCCCCCTCCGGAGCAGCATTGCTCGGACCAACCCGGTGAGTATTGTCAGGCCTATTTCCTCCTCTTCTTTTGACATATCCCCCCAGCTTTCCTATTTCAATCAAGTTCTGAACCTCTTGTTTCAAGGCTATACAATCGTCAGTCGTATGGCCAGTATCATTATGGTACTGGTAGAAAGAGTTGTTACGATGTTCCCTAGGGGATTGCAGTGCGGCCGGTCTTCTATAGTGCACTTCTTCCTTTGTTTTGTCATAGATGGTGGCCACATTTTCTTTCAATTCTGCAAACCACTCCGGTTGGACCCAAGGCCCCCTCTTATTTCTAGATTGTTGACTCTGGGCAGGTGCAGCTGGCTGAGATTGAGCTTTGGCCCTGTTATGCCCCTGTCCGGTCTCTCTTGCCTTGTTTCCAGACTGATTTTGATTGGGGTTTGGTGCAATCGGGGCAGACCTCCCCTGCATATGCACCCTAGTTTTCTTTGTTTCATCAACATTTATCTGATTTCCGACCTGATTCAGCAAACCTCCCCAAGTCATGGCTTTCTTTCTGGTCACTGAATCAGCCAAATTTCCAGGGTTCAAGCCCTGTCTCAAGGATGCTATTGCTACTTGCTCAAAGCAATCAGCCAATCCATTTTTGGTGTTTACAAAACGACTTATGTATTCCTTTAATGATTCGTTTGGTTCTTGGGCACAATGGATTATTCAGTCCCCATTGCCCTTCAACTCTTTACTCCCAACAAACTGCCTTCGAAAGGCCACCCAAAAGGTATTGAAATTCTTGATGCAGCCTTGAGGTAGGCTGTTATACCACTTCAGAGCACTCCCCGTAAAGGATTGGAAGAATGCTCTACAAAGTAGTATCCTCATTGGGAGTTGCAAAGATACATGGTTCATCGTGGAAGGCAAAGGGATCCATCAGCATCCGGTCTACATGTCTCCGGCTGTGAGATGATCCTTTGCCTATATTCTTCTTCAATTTCCCATGTCTATCCCTTTTTCTTGAATATTTTTTAATCAACTTTTGCTTCTTTTTGGATCGGCCCTCATCACTGCTGGAGGAGAAGGACTCTTCAACTCCTTCCTCATCCGAGGAGCTACCAAAAGACTCTGAGTGTGAGTCTGAACTCTCCACTGGCTTAGACCGGTGAGACTTTTTGGAGCTAGCATGAGTCTTTTTGGTACTTACATGAGTCTTTGAAGGCTCATGCTCTTTAGGGTTATCGGTATGATGAGCAACTGATGCTTTTGATTTATCCTTCATGCCCATCTTAGCCTTTTCTGCCCTCAGAGCTTCTATCTCACCCTTTAATCTATCACGCTCCTCGATGGTATACTCATTATTTTCACCCACCACTTCAAGCAAGGCTGGTGGTACTTCCGTGGCGTCCGGATTCATTCGGACTGATTTTTCCTGTTGGTTTCGAACGCTTGATTCAGTCACCTTTCTCTCTCATTGTGGTCGCCAATTTGGTGTGGTTTATTTTTGTCTGAGGGTAAGTTTGTAATTTTTTTTTAGATTTTATAAGTGTTTAATATTTGAGTAGAGAGTAGATGGAGAATTAAGTAGCCTGGTTGTATTTAATTTTCATTACCCTCATTTAATGTTGGTGGTTGGGTATTTATACCCTTACGGTTGGGCCTTATGGGTTGTCGGGTCATGTTTAATGGACCCGGGTCAAGTTTAAGGACCCATGAGCTCTTAGTAGGAGAGCAGGCAGCTTAGTCAAGAAGTGATTAGGTTTTTAAGTACTTTAGTCCTTGTTCGAACAGTCCAATGGATGAGGTGTTCGAACTGCCCTGTCCGGTTAGATGGTCTTTGTCCGAACTGTCCCTGTCCGAAGAGGTATTAGAATCTGGACTCATCAAATGCGTCCTCATGGGGAAGACTAACACCTCTGAGATCGTCTTCGTTGAATGTGAGATCGGCCACTAGATCTCTATAATTGAGATAAGAATTGGCATATATTTCATATACATCGAGCTCTCTTTTTTCCCGTTTATTTGAATTGGTCCCCTGAATTGGTGCTGAATTACCCCCTGATATCGTGAGAAGCCACTGCTGCTTATTAGCTTCTCCTTCTTCTCCATTTCCAGGTTTCTCATTGATGGGAGAACGGACTTCCTCGCGGAGATTTGGATGTGACCGCTTGATGTATTGTATCAACTCTTCATTATCAATCAGTCATTGGATCTCTTCTCTAAGTTTCCAGCACTCGTCCGTGGAGTATTCATGGTCATTATGATACGCGTAGAAATACCGATTAGATCACTTAAACCATGGGGCACTCATCACGCGCGGTGCTTGGTACTTCATTCGTCCTCGTGTTCGGTCGTAAATCACGGAGATGGCTTCAGTCAACGGAGTCAATCATCTAGTTGGTTGGTCAAACTGCTGAGGTCGCCGACTATAATCTCTCATGGGCTGCTCTTCGACCCTTTTTTTATCCTCCTTCTTTGGAATCTGATCCACGTCGCTCGGGCGAACCACCTCTTCTGACGTCAGCAATTCTGATAAAAGTGTCAGCGCTGGCGAGTAAATCCCTCATGTTCTCTGTTGAGAACTTGATGAGGTTGGCATAGAGGTCACCCTTTTGATCGAGCCCTCGCTTCAAGGACGCCACCACCGTGTTTTCTACTAAATCTAGTAAAGCATTCATGACATGAACAAATTTCCTAACATAACTTTTAAGGGAATCACCTCGCCGCTAGTAGAGGTCCATGATCGAGTCTCGCTCTCGCTTGAGATCCTTGTTAGCAACAAACCTTTCTCTGAATGCTTTCCACAATCCATTAAAGTCGTACATGAACCCTTTTGGTAAGCTTCTAAACCAATTCATTACATTACCCTTGAGGGTCATAGAAAGTGCATGGCCCAGTATCGTGTCGTCAAGGTTAAATACCATCATCATGTTTTGGAATTGCTCCAAATATATTTCTGGGTCTCCTGTTACATCATAAGCTTCCATTCGTAAAGGGTCGAACTTCTTTGGGAGTTCAGCTTCGAGAATCTTCTCGGAGAACGGTGACTCTTTCAGTATGTAGGCTGATAGTCTCATGCGAACTTCGTTGTAGTCAATATCTGCATTTTCTTGAGCTCGCTTGGTGGGCGTCTGCTTTGCCTCCTCTCTTGGACCTTTTCTTTGATTCTTATCTCTGCTCTCGCCTTCGCCCTCCTATTTTTTGTCCCTCTTGGACGATCGTTCGCCCTGTTAGATTTGCTAGCCTCCAGGCCAGACGGCTGATTGACTCGGCTTGTTCCTTTGAATTTAGCGGTGAGGGCGTGAATTGCGTCATTCATTCTGGCCATGATAGCGTGAATGACATGTTCCCTTGTGTAATTCTCAAATTCTACCTTCAATTTCTTTTCTTGGAGATGCTGGATTCTTTGTTCCAGTTGTTGGACCACCGGATCAGCGGCAGAGGTGGCTTCAACAGTTTCTTGGGCCATCGGTGCGTCCACCGGTTGGTGGGGTTGCACTTCAGCCCGAGGAACAATAGCGGGCAGAGTCGAGAGTTCCTCCGGATTGACTGTCCCGAGGGGCCCCATGGGATTTCCCCCTTAGGATGCTACGGGAATGGGGTACAAGGTGCTTTGCCCTGGTGGGGGATTTGTTGCTCCCCTTCTGTTCATTGTTGTTTCACTCGTTTCCTAGTTATCCTTCTCGATTCCTGACCTCGTGACTACCATGGTTAATGATTAGTTGTGATTCCCACAGACGGCGCCAAAATTTGTTACGAGAATAACAAGTTGTGTCAAAGCAGAAATTCACGTTCTTAGTCAGAAAAGAGATAAGGCAAAAAGATCATATCATTTATCAAAAGTGTCTTCCTAATTATAGTTATGCAAGTTATTAGATAGTTACATTTGTAGTTAATTACACTTAATACCCCACTAACTCACTAACATAACTTCTCCTATAATTTCGGGCAAACTTCCTAAACGGTTTGACTCGAAGTTTATAGCGCTTATTAAATGACGAGTAAAGAAACGCTTTATTCTTCAATTATTTGCTTTGACTGGACACGCGTGCCAATCTGAGTTGGCTCGCTTCTTGAGCGCGGTAGGGTTTATGCTGAGCTGCGTGTATTTAATCTCACTCAACTGCTTTTGGTTTCTTGGCTTCTCTTTGTCCTTATTCGAGGTCAATTAATTATCTTCGGGCTCGTTCTTCGCTTAACTTTAAGGTCGATTAGTTATGCACGAGCTCGTCTTTTGTTTGGTTATTGCATCTTTTTTTTGGTTGGTTAACTCATGACTCAGATTATCTTCGAGCTCCTTCTCGACTTAACTTTGAGGTCGATCGATGTGTACGAGCTCGTTCTCTGTTTGCTCGTTTGATTCTTGTTCCTTTACTATCTTAATCTAAGCTCATCATTTACCTTTCCTGCTCGTCCAGATACTTACACGGGGGAATCCCCCTTATCAGGGATGGAAATTTCAATCATGTCTGACTCGGCCCGAGCCGAACGGGTTTTGTCTGGCCCGAACTTATAACGGGCCGAATACGAGTATTTAAATTTATGTTCGTAGAGGGGTCGGGCTGGGTTCGGGTATTAACATTTGTCCATTCCGAATCGACTCGTAAAAATAAAATAAATATGAAAATAATAATAATTGTATATAAATAATAATTATATCACAAATAAAAGAACTAAACAATAACCTGAAGAACCACTTAACCGTAGTGTTATTCTTTTCTTTCTCTGTTTCTCAACTTTCTCTTCTCTTACATTTAGAGCCGTTCGAGAGAGATTTTGTTTGGGCGAAAATTGGCTCTTTCTCTTGGCGAATCTTGATAGATCAAGGCAAACAAGTCTATACCGAGCTCGAGTGAAGGGATTGAGAAAGTCTTACAGGTGTTGTGTTACTTGCAAGAGAACGTTTTGGTAAGACTTACAAGATTGAGAGGGATTTTGGTATCTACAGATAGGTTGGTGCTACTGTTATCTCTCTTAACTTATAACATATGTCGAATTGCATTTAAAGCATGAATTTTTGCAAATCATATATAGAGTGGGTGCTCAGCTATTTATACGATGTCAGCTTTTTCTAGAAAGTTTTGTTAATATGGCATGGCCAAAATTTTGTTGATTCACCGTAAGATATTTGGTATCATATGTTGTAGTTGTATCGATTAATTTCTTCCTTTCAGTTTTGAACATGAATTTTTGTTGTAGCTTCATATAATGATTTCTTGTTTATTAATGTGTAGTGTCTCTGGTTAGTGATGTTTTGGTTCTAACTTCTCATATTATGCCAATTTTTTTATTTAAGGAAACTAATATAACCAGCCTTCAAAACTCTTGGAGATTGAATAAAGCGTAAAGGTAACACTGGAACTTCTAAGTTTTAAGAGTGAATGGAAATTCCCTATAAGATGCAATGACTTAGTGATGAGGTATTCTTTATGTTCATTTGATACTAAAGGAGTTCGGATTAGTTACAAGGGGGACACCTTTATATATCAAAGCTCTCAGTTATGGGTGACCCATAACCCAAATAGGTCATTTTCGAGTTGGTGCTTAAAGTTCATTCATGTTTTGTTTGTCGATAAACCGAGAGTAATCATATAAATATAAATTTATTGCTTAACTACCATTATTTCAATAATTTGTTATATAGTACTTTAAACAACGAACAATCCATGTAGTTAGGGTTATTATTTCTGCTTGAAGTCCCTTTAGATTTGTCTGATGATAAGTGTAGTGCTTCTTTGATTATTTTTTGAAGTCTCAAAATATTCTTTTAGGGGATATCGTCATTTTGTCTTTCCCAAATGTGAAAGTGAGACATATTTTTACTCTTTATGCATGCTTATATGAATTAAAGTGTATTGTATTGCATGTAAAGATAAAAGTTTCATCACCTTTGTTACGTGCATATACATATGTGTATGTAGCTTACTGATATATTGAGTTGATTTTGAAACTACCAACGTCATAATAGACTCCGGTGATAATTGGTTCCACTATATATAATACTCTACCGGGCCTTGTATTCGTTTTGTACTTTTTAGGCTGTGTTTGTATTATAGTTGGCAATTATCTCTCTCATAGACTCATAATGGACTCATGTTTAATTTCCTCTTTCTTTTTTAGGTTGTGTTTGGATTATAAGCTATATTTTATAATCAGTCAAAAATAAATAGACTACTACATAAATGTTACATTATTTGTAAACTATTAGTTCTATTCTATTTCTTGAAGCTTGCTTATGTAGTTTGTGGTCTTATACTTCACCATGAATTTGAGTATGGTTTAATTTTTTGTTCAAGTCTTATATTTCACCATGGAATCTCAAGCTTCCCAAGTAAGTCAAAACATAACTTTCGCTTCTTCACATAATTTGGACGAGCACCACATCGAATCTTTTGAGCGACTAGTTGAAGAAGATGTAGCTCCTACACCGACACCAAAAAATGATCCTTCAGTTCCAGTTTATGATGGTGAAGACATGAAATTAGATACTACACATTTGAAATCAACCGTATGGACGCATTTTAAAAGGAAAAACGAAAGCGCGACTATAAAGGAAGATTGCAAATATTGTTCGAAATCGTTTGCTGCAGATTCTAAAATAGGAACAAATTATCTACATAGACACACTAATAGTTATGTAAAACACATAAATATCAAAGTCCGACAACAAGTTTTGATTTCTCAACAAAGCACAGTATATGGAAAAACAACTTTAAGTACTCACAGTTTTGATCAAGGTTTATTGAGAAAACATCTTGCAAGGATGATTGTGATGCACGAGTACTATTTTTCTATGGTGGATCATTTGGGGTTTCGAATATTTATCTCACGTGCTCAACCATTATTTAACATGGTATCAAGAAACACAATAAAGAGTGACATACCAAATATGTATGCTCTTGAGAAGAAAACACTAATGAGACCGATAAATACGCTATAACAACCAATATGTGGTCTACACCAAACAAAACTAGAGGTTTCATGGTGATAACCGTGCATTATGTCGACGATTCTTAAAATTTACAAAGCCACATTATCTGGTACTACCATCAATTCTAGGTTAATTCTTATAGTTTAATTGTAAGTGTTATGATTTATAGTATATTGACGGTAAGTTAGAAACTTTAGAATGTTGGAATTTTATGATTTAAAGTGTTATATTATAATGTTTACGATAGTTAAAGTGTAGTTATAGTGATAGTTAAAGTTTAGTTATAGTGTTATTTAATGTTTTACAATTTATATTATATTGACTGTATGATCAGTTCAGCCTCAATTTCTTTTAATCTTCGTCAGTTTCACCATCCGATTTTCGGTGCCAAAAGAAACAAAAACCATTTCTTACGACCGAAGAAATTTTTAAAATTTTTGAAAACAAATACGAAACTTAAAAAGCACGTATACCTAATAGAAAAATGGATTTGTTGAGAGACCCAAAAAAATCTATAAAAAAAACCTTGACCCTAGAAGAAACCAAAACTATAAATAATCAATAAAAACGGTACTCAGTTTATGTTTTGTGAATTTGAAATGAATTAGTTGTATATCATTTTTTTACGGCTTTAAACAGTGAATCGTCCCTCGACTATCGCGTTTGGTGACAAATAGTCATTTGACTTTCAAATATCTGTTGGCAGTCCCTGAACTATCGCGTTTGGATAAAGTTAGTCCCTCAGATCCTCGGATCCATGAGAGGCTGCCATCTGTCACCATAGTCTCCAGATTTTTGTATCACCACTAGTCCCTTGAGTTTAGTTTTCTGGAATATTCTATATTTTGGGTTTGACCTAAACTCAAGGGACTAGTGGTGATACAAAAATCTGGGGACTATGGGGACATGTGGCAGCCTCTCATGGATCAGAGGATCTGATGGACTAACTTTATCCAAACGCGATAGTCCAGGGACTGTCAACGGACATTTGAAAGTCAAGGGACTATCTGCCACCAAACGCGATAGTCGAGGGACGATTCACTGTTCAATGCCTTTTTTTACTAACATTCAAGTATGACTTTATCTTCCAACTTGCTCACATGCCAGTATAATAAATAAAATTGAAGTATTTTGCAGTAAACAACTTAATATAAATAAAATTTAGATACTCCAGAGTTAATGGTTATATTTAGCTTTTTTTATTGGTTTTCAAGTAATTTGAGTACTATCCAATTAAGAGATGCAGATAATGTGTCGGTATAGAAGTCTATTTGGGTCATATTTGCCTCTTATCAGGTCTCCTAAATTCAATGGTTACCAAACTTAACACCGTGTTTGCGAATTTAGTCATTTAACTTCAAATACTTAGCGCACATTACTACTAGTCCTCAGAGATAGGGATAATCCTAACACACGTGGTGCTTCTTAAACTAATGGTGTAATTTTTGAAGACATAGGGATAATCGTTCTCGTAGTCGGAGGACTAGCCACCGTTTAAAAGTTTGAACTATATATTTTAGATTATTTGTTGGAATATAATTCTTCTATGAAATTGTGTATTTTTTTTTTATTTTTTTTTTTGTTTTGTTACGTTACGTTCCCATATCCATTAAACAAAGATAGGAAAAAATAACAGAGGTCACTAGACAAATTTACTAAAAAATATAGCTTGTTTTATATGTGTTAAACATCCCATCCTATTATTAAAATCTACCTAACATTCCTCTATTTAGCTATGCTTCTATTTAGCTAGGTGGATATTCCGTAATGTATGACAACGGTAGAGTAATCAATTGGATGCTTGATTGTGTTATAAATTCTACGAGAAGTAGCTTAAGGATTGTAGACTTGTAGTTATAAACTTTGTGGGACAGTATAATTAATTGGATTCAGTTGTTTTTTCAGTTTGAGGATTGTACACTTGTAGTTATAAAATACATTCGGCTTGTGCTATTGTTTTAACGTGCTATTGTTTAAATGCTAATATCTTTGCTGATTTGCATGCGTTCCTTCTCCGGATAAAAAAGAAATATTTGCGGATGTATTTTTGGAGTATTGTTTAGAATGGAATATTGATAGGAAGATAACCACATTGACAGTTGATAAATGTACTACAAATGATGTCATGGTAAGATTTGTTTTTACTAAACTTCAAGATAATAAACTTAAGTTATGTAGAGATCTATTCCATATGTGTTGTGCAACACATATATTAAATTTGATTGTATAAGTGGGATTTCTTGTCATCAAAGAAGGCATTGAACACATTCGGGCTAGTGTACTATTTTGGACAACATCAACGAAAAGGAGGCAACAATTTGAAATGGCACGCCAATTGGAGATTAAGTGTGGAGAAGAGTTGGCTCTTGATTGTAAAACACGTTAAAATTCTACATTTTATATGCTAGCTACAACTTTGGAATACAAGGATGTTTTTTCAGACTAAAACAACGAGACTTTACATACGATTGTAATCCGAGTGATGGAGAATGGGAAGAAGCTTTAGATATATGTGAAAAGTTAGAGTTGTTTCACAATGCTACCGAGTTGTTTTCAGGTATCCTATATTCAATTGCTAATATTTATTTCAATAAAGTTTGTGAGATTTGAATAGCATTAGGAGAATGATACATAACTACAAGCTCTTCAATGATTGAAACAATGTCGTATCGTATGTTTGAAATTTCAGAAATTATTGGAAAATAATTAATAGAATAATATGTGTTGCTGATGTTTTGGATCCTAGATATAAGATGGTTGCTGTGTTGTTTTATTTCAATTCGATTTAAGGTTTCGAGGTAGATCAAGAGATCAAAAGAGTTAGAGATATGGTTAAAGAATGTGACAATGATAGTATTGCTCATGAATCTAGTTCTTCGAATACGTTGTCGGTCACTCAAAGTTCGATAAAAAACATCCTTCTAAATTTGATGAGTTTGTTAGTAGTAGGAAAAATGATGTTGTTAGAAGCACAAAGTTGGAATTAGACTTTTGTTTAGAGGATGATGTCTTACCAACATCCAGTGATTTTGATATTTTTTATTGGTGGAAAGTAAATGGTCTCAAATATCCTACTTTACAAAAAAAATTGCAAGAGATGTTCTAGTGATTCTGGTGTCAACGGTTGCTTCAGAATCTGATTTTAGCACTAGCGGTCGATTACTAAACCCACATTATATCAAACTTGCTTCTAAAATCTTGGAAGCATTAATGTGTACCCAAAATTGGATTTAGAAGAAATTTTAAAGGTATTTATTTATTTACTTAAATTTTATTAGTTGTTAAAGTTTTTTGTAAGTTTGCCAATAGTTATTCTAATATGATGTGATTTGTTAGGTTTTTCACCAAAAAATCTGACGCATTTGGAATCCACATTTCAAAGATTTCTTGATGATTTTGACGATAAAGATGAAGATTAAAGCATTGTCATAAATGGTGAAGATGATGACACTATTGGAAACTAAAGAAGATTGCAAGAATGTTTTATTTATTTCAATGTTTCATTTCACTAAATGTGAGATATTTGGATGCATTGTTTTGTTAAATACTGATTTATGTTTATTTTGTTATGGTTGTTGTTTTAAAATTTTGTATTTTTATATTATTTAAAAAAAATTAAAAGTTAAAAATATTAGGGGCGGATCGAGTCTGGATGGGCCAAACAGTCCATGGACATGAGTGGGTCTAGACGGGCCAGACAGTTCGTGAACACAAACGGTTCGGTCCGGACATATACACAATCGGGTTCGGGCTCAAAAATACAAACACGTGAGCGGGTCAGGCCTGGTTTGGGTTGACGCTTAAAAATATCGGGCCCAGGCAGGCCAGCTCGAACCCGCCCCACGGACGGCACATTTCCATCCCTAATTATATTTGTTCAAACCTTTGGGGTCTAGTATGAGAACCTACCATAAGTGGTGCAGAGTATTTTGTGTCACTGAATTATGATTATTCTAGAATAATATAGGTGATACTTTTGAAGACCAAATATGAAATATTTTATGCCTTTATAAACTCGAAGAATTTAGTAGAGAATCAAACTAGAAAACCACTAAAGAAGCTTTGAACTAATAATAGCTTGGTTTATATGAAAAGGAATTTTATACCAATTGAGATTATGTGTTGATTATCAGGGTTATGGTAAGATTTATGATCTTTTTGAAACAATATGTTAATTATGAATTTATTCATAAAAAGATGATTATGAGATCATTTTTTATTGAATAATAATATATGTTAGATTTTTTTTAAATTTAAAGTATATTTTATTAAAGTAGGTGAAATCAGTATAAATGAAGGTTTCGTCAGTACTTGACACATAATATATAGTTGAGCTAAAATAGATGGAATCAACCACAATGAAGGTTTCAATGGTACTTAACAAAATAAAATATTATAGTAATTGTAATTTTCTCAAACTCGTATATAAATGTTATTATGTTTTTCCAAAAGGTATCTAATTATCATTGTATGTTTTACATGTACATGCCACATTTAAACACATTTAAGTGTTATATGTCAATGAAGTGTGTATGTGTTGTTTGTTATATGCAAAGTTGTTTAAAATATTTATAACCCATAATGAAATAAAACCTTAGTTTTTTTATGTGTCAATTTTCCCGATGAATAGAGGTTATGAAATTATATTTGAACTATTATGATCATGACGTGACATTAAGAACTAAGATACTCACAGGTCTCACTAAATAAATTCTCATAAGGAAAAATAATATTTAAGGTGTGGGAAAGTTATGTTGAGCTTGACAATCATGACATAATGAATATATTTAGAATTTTATCGGGCTCTTTAGACTAAGATTACCTATTCCATTGAGTCACTCAAAGCAATTGATAATTTTTTTTATCAAGGTTTAATACGGAGAAGATTAAGATGTTTATGTTTCAACTCTAGACCATGAAGGTTAAATAAAAATAAGAGAATAAGACATAATATTTTGAGATGTCAATGATAGTCTCAAATTTAAAGACACTTAGGATCAAAAAATTTAAAGGTATTTGTAATAGAGTTTAAGTTTAATTTTTATTCAGTGTGAGAAGTGGTCAATTTATAAAACAACTTCACATGCTACTTGTGAAGATGGCATGATGAAACAAGAATGTCCTAAGATAATAAGGTGATCTCTTAATAGGGAAAACATAAAAGAGAAAGTATGATAAAATACGTGATAAGAGTTCCAGTTTAGAAGCAAGGAAACATAAGGAACCACCTGTTGTAGGTTGATGTTTCTTTTGCAAAAGAAAGATGCATCTCAAAAGCAGAGTGTCAAAAATACCAAGCTTCGATATAAACTAACGAGTTTTTCATAGATTTTATATGTTCATAAATCAGTTTAGTTTTAGTTGTAAGAAACACATGGTGGGTTGATACGGTTATAACCACCGATGTTTGTATTTTAATTAGGAATATGCTAAGAAGCCGAAACCTCGGTAACGATGAAATATCTACCCATCAATTAAAGGGAATTTAAGTGTTTAGTGTGTGTTACTTGTGATTTTTAATTGTTGTTTTCTACTGACATTTATTGTATTTGAGATATGTCAATATGAATTTTATTTTTTTCCTATAAAAGATACTCTAAAATATGTTTATGAATAATCAAATGATTTATTATTTATATGATATGCATTAGATATTTAACAAGTAATAATAAGTTGTACTTATAAGTACTATTAAGCATCACACATAAGTAATGAATTTAGAGATATATGATAAACAAAATTGCAAAATTGAAATAAACTTTGACATAAGCACATAAGTATTATCCAAAAAGGAAAAATGGATACGCTTGTTGTCAATAGTTTTAAAATTGGTCCATGCCGACATTTTCAGACCGTTCCTTAAGAAATCATTAAATAAGTAGAAATACTTCGTATCATTCATATGTGACTTCTCTTATTGTGGATATGTCAGAAACATGAAACAAGTTCATAGTTTTTAAAGAGAAAGTTGAAAAACAACTTCGTAAAAGCATTAAGTGTATTATATTTGACCGTGGTGGTAAATACTATGGTAGATATAACAGATTAGATAGAAAACATGAAATGTTATTTGATAGATACCTAAAGAAGTGTGGCATAATCTCTCAGTATTCAATGTTGGGATCACCCATCAAATATGCAACTTATTTTCACAATAAATTTGTGACTAATGCAACCATTAAGACCCCATATCGCGTAAACCTAGTTTAAAGTATCTGAATATATGGGGTATTCAACTACAAAGGCTAATAGGCTTCAGAACAAAGAAATTGGACAATAAGAAGATATTTGTTATTTCACTAGATATCTTAACCATTCAAATGGCTTTAGTTTTATGATTCTCCTAATAGAAGTATGTTTTGAGATGAGAATGTTAAGATTCTTTGAGAATGTTGAGTTTGAAGGGAAGAATTTAAGAACAAATTTTTAATCTACAGAGATTCATAAAGGTTCTAACAAAAATAAGTAAGTCATCAAGGTAAGATATCGGTCCAAAGAAATGTTGTTCGTAGATTGATTCTCATATATCAGATTATTAGTTTTAACGCTAGTTATTGAAGTCTTTTTAGAAAATTAAGTCACTCAAGATGCATATTATCTTCCATATAGGGAGAAGAATGAAATTATTTTAAAACAATTAAACTTTACCTCTATTAGATATTCCAAAGTTAATAGTTCCCTTAAGTATATCCACTAGAGATAAGAAGAACACTGGGTGTTTAGATAATATAATATATATTCAATAACATAAAAATTTATGTGGGTAACTATAAATGATTTGTTGTATTTTTATAAATTCATGAAGAGTTATGATTCTCACTTATAGATCAATACTATCAAGGAAGAGTATAAATTAATGCAATACACCGTGTAATGTGAGCTTGTCCCATTTCATGAAGGGAAACAGGTGATTTGCTGTAAGAGGGTTTATAAAACCAAACAAAATTCTCTTAGTAATATAAAAAAGCATAAAGTGAGTTTAATAGTAAAAGGTTATAATATGTGTGCAGAAATTATGTACTTTGATCAGGAGTTTTATCAAATAGATATAAATACCACTTTTAATATTAGTAATATTGAGTAAATAATCTATATGGTGGAACATGAACACTTTGTAATAGGTAATTCAGAGTTTATATTGTGCAAACTTAAGAAATTTATTTATGAACTCAAATAAACTTCTCGTCAGTGGTACTGCAACTTCTTTGAGATAATAATTTTCTTTGGTTTTGAGATAAACACGATTGAAGACTATGGATACTGGTGTGGATAATAATCGCCTGAGGGTAGGCTAGTAATTTTAAGTGGAGTTTCAAGGTGGTATATGGGTGTTTAACGGTGGTGTGTGGGTGTTTAATGGTGGAGAGATAATTAAGCAGCTTGGTAGCAGTTAATTTTCATTACCCCTAGTTAATGCTGGTGGTTGGGTATTTATAGTGTGATGTTTGGGCTCTTATGGGCTTTCGGGTCAAGTTTAATGGACCCGGGTCATGTTTAAAGACCCATGAGTTCTAAGCAGGAGGACAGGCAGCTTAGTCAGGAAGTGTTTAGGTTTTTTAGTACTTTAGTCATAGTTCGAACAACCTTAAGTTCACAGTGTTCGAAGTGATCTGTCCGGTCCAAATCATCTGTCCGGTTTGAGTCCTTAGTGCCTGTCCGGTATTCGGAGAGTTTTAGACTGATTTGCCCTTCCGGGGAGTATCCTGAATTCGGACTCATCAGGAGCCCCTTTTTTAGGTGTTTGAGCAAGTGTCCTTGTCAAAGAACTGAAAAACAGTCCGATTGTACGAAGTGGTTCTTAATTCGGAGAGATTTGTGGGTATATCCGGACAGATCAAACTTTACGAATTCCAAACGGTTTTTGTCAGAGTTAATGGGACACGTGTCGTATTCTGATTGGCCATTCCAGCCGTTTTTTCACCTTGAATTTCGCACCATTTTCTTTTACAAGTAACCTCTTTAATTGCCAATAATGACATCAGCGCCGTCTTCTAATCATTACCCAACTTTTCGGATTCTCCTAGGAATCAACTCCTTTTTTCACATTTACTATAAATTCTCATTCATTTTTCATTGTTTCACTATCTCTCTCAAATTTTACTCTGCAATTTCACCCATGGCTTTATCTCTCTAGAACAAAAACTTGTTTGGCTGTTTTATGTTTACAGTAAGAACAGCATTGATTAAAGGCGGTTGGCTCAACCTTTCGGAGTTGGAGAAAGCACAAAGGGTCGAGAAGGAGAAATGACTAGCAGCAGGGCTACCATCGTCGCCTGTTGAGAAACCAGCCTCCTCTGTTGCAGAATCTGATAGAGGCTCATCCTCTTCCAAAGGTACCAAGCCTAAAAAGCTCTTTCAATCCACCCTTTCTCCCATAGTATCTAGCTCCTCAGTTCATGAGTCAATCCCTGCTGTTGAACCGGGAGTCACCGCTACAAGCGTCAGGAAAAAATCATCTTTTATTGCCATGGGGTCTGACTCTGACCATTCCCCGGAGAAGTTAGTCATCAAAAGGCCAAGCCGGTTAGTCAAGGGGCTAACCTCTAAAAATACCCCCTCGAAATCGGGGGCAAAGAACAGTGAATCTGGGTCTGGGGCACCCATTAGAGCTCCCCGGGAGAGACCGTCCGGTCCGGAGGCCAGCAGCCCAGTACCCCCCAAAGAATCTTCTGCCTCAGAAACTCAACTTGAGGTGAGAAGTCAAATGAATACGGGCAGTCAACAGTCCGGAGGGCCAGCTATGTCAAGCTTCAATCCTCCCCGGACTACTTCTACAGAAGCTCCCCCAACAATTATGGAGGAGAGAATGGAGGACTCTACTGAGGAGGTCCGATTTGAGTCCGAGTCCTCCGGACAGGCTGATACCGCTATTGTTGTTGCCAAGAAAGGCAAGGAAAACTTGTATCTGAGGCATCCGGACCTGCCGGAGAGCCTTGAAGGGAGAGTGGGGCCATGCTTTCATAAAGTTGAGCTTAAGTACCTCTTGGCCTTGCAGAAGACCCAGTATGAATTTATCCATACCTCTGATCTGGGTAGAATGCGCACAAAGTGGGGGATCCCTGAGAACGTAAAAATAAGGATTCCCATCGATCCGGAGACCCCGATGGACTGTAAAAGGAATGAAATAGTCTTCTTTACGGAGCTATTTAACTGGGGACTCAGGTTCCCACTAGACCCGGAGATCGTGCGCTACTTCCACCTGGTCAAACTCTGCCCATCACAGCTAAGCCCCAATGGTTGGTTCACCTTGATGTCATGCATCATGGCATCTAGGCTATCAGGGATCCCTCTTCCTATGGAAGAGTTCGCTGCAGTGGCCAACCTGTGCAAGCATCATCAGTTCCCTTTCTACCATTTCAACATGGGGAACGATCTCAAAGTTGTTGATGATCTCCTGGAGTCGGAGAGCAAATGGAGGAGCCAATTCTTGTTTGTCAGTGGCTCATGGGAAAACGGTAAGAAAATCAAGACCGGAGAGAATCCAAGCCTTCTCAGAAGTAGATGGAGGAGTGACCGTAAGTTTTTTTTTACCTTAAGTTTCTGTTCGAATCTCTCCTCTTTTTTTTTAAGTTAAGTTTGTACTAACCAATTTCTCTTTTGTTTTAACAGAGCTGCCAAAGGAGTTCGGGGACTACCTGAAGGCCGGACAGACTACCTGTGGAAAAATCAATGCATGGGCTGCAGAGAACTGGGAGAACCGATTCCACAAGGCCTTTACCACTGGAAACCTAGTAAGGTCCCACCTGTGGAACACAATAGGTCGGAGAGACCTAACTTGGGAGGAGCTCACCACCCAGCCTGATGAAGACATTGTGCTGATAAGGTCCCACGAGCTAGATGGGACACTCTACCTGCGTGCCCGGGCCAAAGCCCCAAGCAAAATGAAGGGCAGAAGAAAAGGCAAGAAAGTGGTAGGTGATACTGAAAAAGAGGCCCCAACAGATCCAGAGGGGCCAACACAAGTTCAAATTGATGCAGCCCTTTTACAAGTGGTGGAGCAAGAGAGCGAAAAGCAGGAAGTGAAACTCCCAAAACCTCCAAGGGCATCCAAGAGGACTCGCAAGCAAGCAAGTGAAAGTGCTGATAGGGAAGCCAAGAAGAAAAAGACTTCCCAAGGAGATGAGCTTGCTCTCCGGGATCCGGAGCCCTCTTTCCCTACTGACCCGACACTGGCCGAAGAGATCCCAAGGGACTTTCAAGAAGAGATTCCAAGGGAATTCCATACTGATGAGGTTGAGGGGGGAGAGCTTAATTTGGATGAAGTGGACATCACCGGTCTGGGTGGACTTGGTGAATATTTCCTTGGCCTGCCTAGAGACGAATTTGCAGGGCCCTACGTCCCTCCGAGCAGCTCCAATACGGTCAATTTTAATGGTAAGACTTTCATGGTTTCTAGTGAGAAGGACACTATAGCCCACTCTTTGCTTAGTAATGTGCAACTAGTTCTCACATTGGAGAGGCAAGTCCGGAGTCAAGCAGACACTATCAAAGATCTTAAGTCTGATAAGGAAAAGATGTCCGAAGACCTCCGCACTGCCACCACCAATGCTGACTTGCTTAAGGAAGCAAATGAAGAGCTGAAGAAGAAGCAAAATGAAAGCAACACAAAAGTTGCCACCCTTGAAGAAACCATAAAAGATCTTCAGGATAAGCTGTCCGGAATGGAGAAGGACCTGAAAACCTCAAGGGGAGAAACTGCAGCAAAGGAGAAGCTCATCACCAACCTGACCACTGACAAGATCGCTTTAGAAAATGCAGTGACTCAGGCTACTGAAGAGAAGGCTGCTTTGGTGAGGGACCAAGAGGCCACAATCAAGGCCAAGATCAACGCCTATGCCAGGGAGATGATACAAAGTGAGGAGCTAATGATTCAAAGAGTGAAGTCTGATATGGTTCTCATGTTTCACGAAAAATTCCCGAAGAGGAGATTGGGGGACTTATGGCGCTATGTGGATGATGATGACCTTCCATATTATACTATGGTTGACGAGGGATATTGCGGTGAGTCCTCATCTGATAATGAAGAGGAAACCGGAGAGAGCCCAGGTGAAGAAGAGATTGATCCCAAGGGCAAGAAGATAGTCGAAGAGAGGAGCGACATCAAGGGCAAGAAAGCAGATGAGGGCGAGCCATCTTCAAAGGCTCAACCTTAACTTATAATTTATTCTGTTTATCTTTCATTCAAACTAAAGTCCTTGGAAGGCCAAGGCACTCTTTTTGTGATGGTGTCCGTATTATTCGGACAGATTTTTTGTGCTGTATCCTAACTTGTTCAAAAGTCCTTGGAAGGCCAAGGCAATTTTAAGTTTATTAAATGAATGTTCATATTTTGTTCAACCATTATCTTCTTTCATTATTTGCTTTTGTTTTAAATAGCTGGAGTTTAAATAGCTTTATTGCATTGTGAGAGTACTAAGACTCTTCGGCTAGAATTTAAATAGCCCCTAGATCTTTCAGTCCGGGTAGTATGATAAGAGATAAAATTTTGAAAACACTTAGAGAATTTTGAAGAAGGCACCAAATTTCATTGAAAGCTCTCCGTGCCACCGAAGAGGGGAAGGTATGCCCCCAAATATTTACATGGATGTTTAAACAAGTAAATATTTACACAAGTGTTATTCCAAGTACATTCGAAGGTGTTCAATATTCCAAGGGTGAGTTAAAACCCTACCATCTTTGTCTTCCAACCAATAAGTCCCAGGCTTGATTCTTTCAACCACAGTATAGGGACCCTCCCAAGTTGGGGCCAGCTTTCCGAAGAGCTTTTCCTTAGTATGCAAGAAGACCTTTCTCAATACTTTGTCCCCGGGTTGGAAATCTCTTCTTTTAACTTTAGAAACAAATCTGCTTCTCATCAGGCTCTGATAGTGTGCAATTCTAAGGTGGGCTTTAACCCTTCTTTCTTCTATCAAATCAAGCTGATTTGTAATTGCCATTTCATTAGCTTGTCCAGAGAAGTTGTGAACACGAAAGGAAGGAAGTGTCTTCTCTATGGGAGCTACTGCATCCATCCCATAGACCAAGGCAAAGGGAGTTTCTTGTGTTGCAGCCCCAGGTGTTGTCCGGTAGGCCCACAAGACTTCTTGTAGATAACTAGGCCACTTCCCAGCAGCCCCTTCCAAATTTTTCTTTAACCCGGACAGTATAGTTCTATTAGCCACTTCAACCTGCCCATTGGCTTGTGGGTGAAAAGGTGAAGAAAAACAGTGTTGTATACCCCTTGAGGCACAGAAGCTTTCCATCTCTCTGTTGTCAAATTGTGGCCCATTGTCTGTTGTTATCTTCTGTGGGACACCGAATCTGCAACATATGTTGGACAGAATAAATTTTATGACAGCTTTTGACGTTGTCCCTGCCAGGGGGGCTGCTTCTATCCACTTCGAGAAGTAGTCAATGGCCACAATTATAGTTTTACGCCCTCCGGACGCCACAGGGAGAGGCCCAACCAAGTCCAATCCCCATCGAGCAAAAGGGATGGGCTCAGAAATTGACTCCAAAGGAATGGCTGGTACATGAATCTCATTGCTGTACCTCTGGCATGGGTCACACCTTCTTACCAGCTCCTTAGCATCTTTCATGATTGATGGCCAATAATATCCGGAGAGTAACACTCTTCTTGTTAAAGCTCTGAACCCACAATGGGCTGATCCCTCACCATCATGCAATTCGGAGAGGATAGGTGATGGGATATCACCTCTGATGGAACTCCAGTAACATCAGCATTGCACCAAGCAAAAACGTACTGATGGTCTTTCAAAAATTTCAACATCTCTTGTTTCAATATTGGTGGCATCTTGGACCCTATCTTGACACTTTTACCTTCTTCCAAACAGTGTGTTTCAACCTCTTCAACTGGGACCAACACTCCGGGGGTCTCCCTGGGGTCATCAATCTCACCCTCACCCCCAGAAAGGCCCTCAAACTGCTATTGATCATTTATTCGGACTGCCCCAGCGTTCGTGGAGCCAAGGCAGTGGCATAGCATTCTCTTGCAACCTTTTGGCTACTCCGGACAACCTCAACCTGTCCCTAAACAGCATATTTTAAACACTGATGGACTGTCGAAGCCACTGCATGCATCCTAGAGAGCCAAGATCTCCCCAGAATAGCATTATAGTGGGACAATCCACCACGATGAAGAGTATTCTAACCATTTTCTTGAAAGGGCCCCTGCCCAATAACACTTCTTCTTCAAACTCCCCGATCACATCGGCTGAGCTACCCGTGAAACCTACGATCGATCTGTCTGACTTCTGAATCACAGCTGGATTTTTCATTTTCTTATAAGTGGTTAGGAAAAGGATATTGGCAGAGCTTCCAGTATCCACCAGAATTCGCCTTATCTCATTGCCCCTATAGATGCTCCTATGACAACAGCATCCTCATGAGGGCCAGCAATATCTCTCAAATCATCCTCATCGAAGACTATAAATGGGAATGAGTTTGGTGATTGATAAGATGTCATGCCTCCTTCTAGCTGGGAGGCTAAATTATGAACATGCCTCTTTCTTGAAGAAGCAGTAGGAGCAGTCATCGTGTCCCCTCCGAATATTGTAAGTGACTCGAAGAATTTAATGAGCCCGGGGACAGACCTAGAACATTCCTCTATAGCACCCACCCTGTTTCGTGTTGGATCAGGATCCAAGTACTCAGATTCTACATCAAACCTTTCCACTATTACCATGGCCCCCTCCGGGGCAGCATTACTTGGACCAACCCGGTGAGTGTTGTCAGGCCTGTTGCCTCCTCTTCTTTTAACGTATGCACCCAACTTTCCCCTTTCAGTCAAATTTTGCACCTCTTGTTTCAACGCTATGCAATCATCAGTGGTATGCCCAATATCATTGTGGTATTGGCAAAAGGAGTTGTTACGATGCTCTCTGGGAGACTGCAAGGTTGCTGGTCTCCGGTAGTGTACCTCATCTTTTGTTTTATCGAAAATGGTGGCCACACTTTCTTTGAGTTCTGCGAACCACTCCGGTTGGACCCATGGCCCTCTTTTGTTTCTAGATTGTTGACTTTGAGCAGGAGCAGCTGGCTGAGACTGAGCTTTTGCCCTACCATGCCCCTGTCCGGTTTCTCTTGCTTTGTTCCCGGACTGGTTTTGATTTAGAGTTGGTGCCACCGGGGTGGATCTCACCTGTCTGTGTACCCTGGTCTTCTTTGTTTCATCAACGTTTATTTGCTTGCCAACTTGATTTAGCAACCCTCCCCAGGTCATGGCCTTCTTTCTGGTCACCGAATCATCCAGGTTGCCTGGGTTCAAGCCTTGTCTTAGGGACGCTATTGCAACCTGTTCGAAGCAATCAGCCAACCCATTCTTTGTGTTCACAAAACGACTTATGTACTCCTTCAATGACTCATTTGGCTCCTAGACACAATGGATTATTGTGTCTCCATTGCCCTTTAGCTCCTTACTCCCCACAAACTGCCTTCGAAAGGTTACCCAAAAAGTATCAAAATCTTTAATACAACCCTGAGGCAGGCTGTTGTACCATTTCAGAGCACTCCCCGTAAAGGATTGGGAAAATGCCCTACAAAGTAGTTTATCATCATCATCAAAGTTCATCATGAAGTTCTTGAATTGCTCCAGATGATTGTCCGGATCAGTACTGCCATCGTACTTCTCCATCTTGGTGTTGTCAAACCTCTTAGGGAGGTTCCCGGACAGAATCTTAGAAGATAATGGAGATTGCCTCCAGTTTCTTCCACGACTGAATACCGTATCCTCATTGGGAGTTGCAAAGATACCTGGTTCATCGTGAAAAGCGAAAGGATCCATCAGCATCCGGTCCACAGGCCTCCGGCTATGAGATGATCCTTTACCAATATGCTTCTTTATCTTTCCATGTTTGTCCCTTTTTCTTGAATATTTTTTGATCTGCTTTTGCTTCTTCTTGGTTCGACCCTCATCACTGCTAGAGGACAAGGATTTTTCATTTCCCTCACTGTCCGAAGAGCTGTCCGAAGATTCTGAACTTGAGTCAGAGCTCTCCACAGGCTTGGACCGGTGATACTTTTTAGAACTAGCATGTGTCTTTTTGGTACTCACATGAGTTTTCGAAGCCTCAGACTCTCTAGGGTTGTCGGTGTGATGAACAACCGATGCCTTGGATTTTTCTTTCACGCCCATTTTGGCCTTTTCAGCCCTCAGAGCTTCTATCTCAAGCTTTAACCTGTCACGCTCTTGGACAGTATACTCATCGTTTTCTTCCACCACTTCGAGCAAAGCTGGTGGAAGCTCTGGATTATCCGGATTCATTCGGACAGAATTTCTTGGCAGGTTTTGAATGTTTGATTCAGGCACCTCTCTCCTCCCACTGTGGTCGCCAATTTGGTGTGGATAATAATCGCCTGCGGGTAGGCTAGTAATTTTAAGTGGAGTTTCAAGGTGGTATATGGGTGTTTAACGGTGGTGTGTGGGTGTTTAATGGTGGAGAGATAATTAAGCAGCTTGGTAGCAGTTAATTTTCATTACCCCTAGTTAATGCTGGTGGTTGGGTATTTATAGTGTGATGTTTGGGACCTTATGGGCTTTCGGGTCAAGTTTAATGGACCCGGGTCATGTTTAAAGACCCATGAGTTCTAAGCAGGAGGACAGGCAGCTTAGTCAGGAAGTGTTTAGGTTTTTTAGTACTTTAGTCATAGTTCGAACATCCTTAAGTTCACAGTGTTCGAAGTGATCTGTCCGGTCCAAATCATCTGTCCGGTTTGAGTCCTTAGTGCCTGTCCGGTATTCGGAGAGTTTTAGACTGATTTGCCCTTCCGGGGAGTATCCTGAATTCGGACTCATCAGATACCAAAGGTTCAGTGGATGTAATTTCATAATTTTAATATATCATTGAATATCTCTGTTTAAAAGAAAACAAATTAAATGTAAGTAAATTTATAAAAACAAACTTTAGTATTAAAGGTTTCATATGATTTGGCAGTCGCGAATCTGATGTATGCTTAAGTTTGTGCAAGGTCAGACATTACATGTAGTGTTGATTTATTGGAAAATATATGTAAGTAGTATAGGGGTTGAGGATTAGAAAATGGACAAAATGGACTTTCCAGTATAAACAACAAATAAAATGACATATGTTGACATATAGGAAGTCGTGATAATCTAAAGATCAGTGGGTATTATGATTAGAATTTTAATAGGTTATGTGGACACAATTGGTAGCATGATAAGAAGCATATATTTTATTAGTTAGAGATACAATATTATAGAAAAGTGTAAAATAACACTAGTTGCATCCGCTTTATTGCAGTAGAATTTATTGAATGTTTGAATGTGTCCAACCAGTCATTATGGTTAAAGAATTAAGTCATTGCATAAAGGAAAGAAAATACCATAAGCATATATAATATGACAATAATTCTATAGTTAAGTAGTATGAGCTTATCTAAGTCTAAACACATAGATCAAGTTCATGTCACTTAAAAGACAAAGTTCAGAAAGGTCAAATAAGTATAAAGCACATCAGTACATACTCCATAAAGACAAATCCTCTTACAAAGGTGGTAATGTCTAATGTTTTCTTTGAACACACCATTATGATGAGTGTAGTTAATTTAGAGGATCATTGATTTAAGTGAGATTTTTGTGGCATTGAACATTACATCGTCCCTCGACTATCGCGTTTGGTGGCAGATAGTCCCTTGATTTTCAAATGCCCGTTGACAGTTCCTAGACTATCGCGTTTGGATAAATTTAGTCCACCAGATCCTCTGATCCATGAGAGGCTGCCACATGTCACCATAGTCCCCAGATTTTTGTATCACCACTAGTCCCTTGAGTTTAGGTCAAACCCAAAATGTAGAATATTACGGATAACTAAACTCAAGGGACTAGTGGTGATACAAAAATATGGGGACTATGGTGACAGGTGGCAGCCTCTCATAGATCAGAGGATCTAATGGACTAACTTTATCCAAACGCGATAGTCCAGGGACTGTCAACAGATATTTGAAAGTCAAGGGACTATCTGCCACCAAACGTGATAGTCGAGGGACGATATACTGTTCAAAGCCGATTTTTGTAATATGAACCAATTTATATTTACCATTTTAATGTATATATTTTGGTTTATTAGAACATATGGCTCAATTGTTATTTATTGACATCTGTAACTATCAAGTAGATCTTCACTAAGGTAAACCTATTTAAGAATAGACATGCACGATTACACTTTATATTCTTCTTATGCTACACACCATATTGATATTGTACTTGATTGATGCAATAACGTGATTATTGTTGCGTCCAATTGTTCACATTACGAGGAAGAGGTCTTTATCCATTTGTAGTACATTGATCATTTACATGATTGTTTAGTTCACCTGTTAACAATGGAATTAGGACGTCCATAAAAATAAATCGACTAGCATATGACGATCCAAGTAGGAGAATTTTGGAAAAATTATGGATTGGTATGCTAATGAAATATTTGGTCATTCTCATGAACCATTTCAGTTAACATGTAATTGAATTAATTATATTAATATGTATTGAACACGAATTGGACTTATAAGTGAAAATCTATTATGGATGTAAAATGTGGAAATCGAGTTGAATTTAGGCTCATTGATAGATTTCAATTAAGAGGTTCGTGGTCCCTAATACAAAACGAGTTGTAGAGGTTGTAATACAGTTGAGTTCCGATTTTAACCTAATTGTATTATTTATAATTAAGTGACATATGTTATCAATTACTTCACCATAATCTAGATACGCCTGCCACTTTTGTATTAAATTATTCACATACACCATAAACTAAATCTCCTTATTTTCCATCTCTATTATTTGTAGGCATAAATACTTTTGTGATTTGCTAGTGAATAATTCTACAAGATAAGAAAGAACTCTACAACAGAGAAGATTCAAGAGAATATCGGTAGCAGATCTTCGCCTGCACATCTATTACAACAAATTATTGATAACATGTCAAATCTATCAAGTAAATATTATACTTTATTTAGTAAAACTGAAACTCACAAAGGGAACAATATTTTTAATGTATCTGATGGAACCATTGAACAATTCAATAGGGTCTATCACTGTTAATACATATTTGAGGATACGTTGTATATTTGAGCGATATTATGTATATTTCATCATAGTTATGAACTTGTTAATATATATGAACAAGTAGGACATAATATAAAAAATATGTCATGGTTCATAATCTTATATTTCAGTTATATATTTGACATATTATAGATTTTGTATATTTCTTAAAAGAAAGTTGCACAAAACAAGTTAGATATTTGAGGTAAGACTTGTCATATTTTATAAAAATTTATTGAAGGCGTGTTAAATTTTAAATAAGACATATCAGTTTTTATAAAATTTTAGGTAAAGATTAACAATGTGGTATAATATATTTTTTAGTTCATGAACAACTTGGCATTAAAAAATTTCTCATCGTTTAACAAGTATGGCATGATATATTTTGTCATTGATGAACAAGCATGGTAGGATCATATATGAACAAGCGTGACATGTCAAATTTTCTTAGTCGATGAACAATGTGACATTACATACTTTTTTAGTTCATAAACAAGCGTGACGGTACATATTTTCCCATCAACGAACAAACGTGACATGACAAACTTTCTCGAGCGCTGAACAATTTGGCATGATAATTTTTTTTTGAAATAAAATAGGTAAAAAAATTGAAACAAGGCGTGACATAATTTCTGAAAAAAGAAGACATCAAATAATCTATCATGTCTTAAAAAATAATATATCATGCTTTAAGTTTTGTCTAAATGTTTTCAATATCTTTACTCTAAATCAATGAACAATGTTGTGTGATATATTTTTTTCCAAACACAGCATTAATGACTTTTTGAAACAAGACATGATATTGTTTTTTAACAAAAGAGACATGCAATTTTATCGCACTTTAAAAAAATTCATGCCTTAACAAAATAATATATCATTCTTTAATTTTTGTTTAATTTTTTTCAACATATCTTCTTTAAAAATAAATTTTACTCTTGAAATATATAAACGTGTTCATTACTTTTGAGAAGCTGTATTAAAACGTAAAATATGAATGCAACATCCATAAATCGAATGTCATTACTACGACGAAATAATTGCACCACGATTCTTTCTAAAACAAATTCACTATATATTTTTTTAAATCATGTACTTTAAAGTGATGTTTTTATTAATTTTAAAATGGTTATGAGTTTATATTTAAAACATCAGTTTAATTTGATTTGATTTTATAGTTTTAGATTTTTATATTTGAATCTAAAAATTCAATAACTCTAATTTTTAAATGTGAATAAAAAAACTACAGCAGAAAAAAGTCAAATTTCTTTTTTTGGTCATCTCCAAAGAAACTACAATAGATAATAGGAAGTTGCTAAAAAATCCAAAACTATTCCACGAAATCGCATTTTTCTGTTTTTCAATATTAACAAAATTGTCACTAGGCAAAAAACCCAAAAAACCCTTAAAACTCAAATAAATTACAACCCATCTCATTGAGGACTCCAAACTACTCTATGAAGTTACAAACACAATTTCAAACACCAAACATAATTCATCTTCTCCAAACTACGAAAAACATAAAAACTCAACAACCCATTTACCCATTTTTTCAAAAACTTCAAAACCTTCAAAACATGACCGGAAAAGAGTCAGAACCACTACCTAAATGTAATGCTTGTCAGATAAATTACAATTGCACAAGTACAAGTATTGGGTACGGACGGGCAATGATAGCCTTAACGTTATAACCGATTTGTTTTTCGCACACCTATTTAGTATTGATTTACTAAGGACCTTCTCACGCTTGTTAATCATGGATAACACGTATAAAGTTATTCGTTACATGATGTCTTTGTTCAAAGTAGTAGGGGTAACATCGACCAACAAATTTTTTTGCATTGATATCACGTTTATGGTGAGTGAAAAACAAGACAAATGCGAATGGTCATTTGGATGCTTGAAAACGGTAATGGAGAAGAATGATTGTGAATTGCCTTGTGTTATAATTACGGACCGTGAACTAGCATTGATGAATAACTCCCAGAGCTAGCCACATGTTATGCGAGCGGCATATTAGCAAGAATGTTAGCGGGAAAACGAAAAAAATATTTGAAGACGGGAAGGTGTTTAACAATTTTTTGGCAGCTTATAACGACGTTGTTTCGTCCACTACCATTGACGTGATGAACGAGAAGTTGGCTAAGATGCGGTCAGTATTCAAAGAGAAAAATAAGGCGGTGGATTATGTCGTAGACTTGGAACGACGTTGTTTCGTCCACTACCATTACGCTTTATAAAGAGAGGTTCGTCCACGCATATACTAACAAAATCATGCATTTCAATAATCACACTTCTAATAGGGCGGAAAGCTCGCATGCTACGTTTTTGTGTTGTAAACTATTTTAATTTTGTATTAACAAACCATTAAACTTGCTAAAGCTCTCATCCATGCCTTTTTAAAGTTTTAATTTTTTTTGCCACACAGAAATAAGTGGCATTTTTCCACTAATATGCCGTATGGGATGATGCCCACGCCAACCGTTGGCATGAGGTTTCGTCACCACGCCAACCGTTGGCGTGCGCATCATCGCGCACGCCATATTTGTTGCAAAATGCCACTTATTTCTATGTGGCCGAAAAAAAAACAGAAGGTCCCTAAGTCATTTGGCCTATTATCGCCAGGAAACAACAAAATGTCCTTCCATTACGCCATTGTGTGGAGGCAATAGGCCAAGGCCATAAATATTCAAAAAAAATTATTATTTTTTAAGTTCCATTTGTCAATTATTATAAGGGAATAATTATTCATTAATTTTTTAAAAAAATATTTAAATTCTATTTATTCCATATATTTATATTTTGTACAAAATTTGTGTTCATTAAAAAATATTTAAAAACCTTAAAATTTTAATAATTTATTGTTAATGTAACTTCACCGAATAATTTTGGCTGTTTTTTTAGCTATTATCATTTAGGGAATTGAATTGATTTAAATTTTATACAGAATGTGTATTCATTATAATAACCATCAATTTTCTACTATAAATGAAAGTAGTATTCCATTTCATAACAAAGGTAGTGTTCGAAACAACTGTTAAAGGAAAACTTAATCTAAAACAACAATCATGGAAAACTTCAAATATGTGTGTACAAAGTAAGATAGTTGAAACAACAACTAATCAAAACATAAAAATCAAAACACAACCGAAGAAAGCTGAATGCTCGGTCGTCGAAGTCGTATCCCATGTTGTCTTCTGAATCATCCTCTTCTCCCTTTTTGCAATCCTATCCTCTAGATACGCTACCATATCCCTAGTGATGTAGTATACTACCGTCATGTTCCAGAACAAACCCACTTCCTGCTTAATTTTAAATGGCAAGAACAACAAATACTGAAACGGTTTGACAAAAAGGTACTTGCGTTTGATTTCATCACGACTGCGCACAACAAGACTTGTTGTTCCTCAACGGCCATAGTTGAAATACATCATGCATAGGACCTTTTCGAAAAACACATTACTGGTATCTTTGGACAACTCTTGGCGGGAAACCCTCACCGCCTGAAGCAGTTGATAGTCTTCATTGACATTGAAATCCATCTATAAAAGTCTATGTGTTCCTTTTTAGTTAGTAGATGTTTGGTTTCTCTTTTATCAGACTAGATTTCATGTCATTTTTATAGGCGAGAGTTGATTTTGGCAGGAGTTATTTTGTTGGCGGGAGTCACTTTTGGCGGGAGTTGATATTGGGTTCTAGTCGAATTTAATCATTCATGCAACTTCACAGAGTAATTTTGGCCTTTATCATTTTCCTTATCTTACATATGTCATGTGTTGATAAGTCTACTTGGATTAAGTTCTCCTTATCTTACATATGTCATGTGTTGATAGGTCTACTTGGATTAAGTTCTCCTTATCTTACATATGTCATGTGTCATGTATTGATTGGTCTATTTGGATTACGTTATCCTTATTTTGCATGTGTCATGTGTTGGTTGGTTTATTTGGATTATGTTATCTAAAGACAAAATGGTCAATAAGTAGACGCTCTCCAACCATTAAAGGATAAACTACAAATAAATTATGCAAAAATATCTCTATGAACTGACTTGGAAGATGAATATATGATGAAAGCATCAATCAAATTTGGTAAAACATACAAGCAAGAATGGGGTAAACAGTATTGGGAGGCAATATGCCTGATGTATTTCCTATACGACATGGATGGCGTCCAGCCGCTTAGAATTTCAAGGCGTTTGGATGAGGTTAAACCTATGTGGTCCGTTCTAGTGAAATTTCGTGTACATATGGTTTCTGACCTCAACGACTTGGAACGTCATGTTGCGTTTGACCGGTTGAACTGCCAACTCACGGATAATTTAACGGAGGAGCAGCTAGATCATGTCTGTTTCGACATTGTTACCATCAAGGAAGAGGAAATGCGTGACTACCAAATTGCGAAATAAGAAAGGACGTTGATGAAATCGAACTACCCTGATAGCCAAATTATGATTACTACAAGTAATTCCAAATGTTTGAGTTTATGTTTGAGTTAATGTTTGAGTTAATGTTTGATTTTATGTTTGAGTTTATGTTTGAGTTTATGTTTGAATTTGTGTTTTCCTTAGTTCATGTTGTAGTTCACGCTTTCCTTGAATGTTGTTTTAATTTTTATGAGTTCTGGTCCACTTTTTATTATCCTTAAGGTAATATTAAGTTGTTATTAGACCTGATTTGAGGATGGATTTGTTTTGTTTTATTCCGCCCATTTTTTTAGTAATGGTGGTAAGAAGGGTAACGAAAATCGTAAAAAAGATACCAAAATAACTCTAATAAGATACCAAAATAAGACATTAAAATATCTAACAACAATGCTAAAGTATCATACAACCGAACCATCAAAGTAACTAACAACAGTCATAAAGTATCATACCAAAATAACGAACACTAGACTAGCAAAATATCGTAAATGGTATCACACAACCCAAAACATAAAACATAATGTCTAAGCAAGTCTCCTAGAAATAGACACTACATCCACGTAAACCCCAGTCAAACGATCGAAATCATGGTCAAACTCACCAACTCTGGGAAACAAGAAATCCTACGCATACCGACACACAAATGTCGAATGATAGCTCATTCCCGATCCTCGTAAACATAGTCATCGAGCGAGTAGATTACAGTGTTGATGAGGATGAACCAGCTAATCTTTTGATGAAGAAGAAGGTAATCAAGAGTACAAAAACACTCCATCTCGTCTCTCATCAAATCTGCCCTGAAAACCTCATTTAAACAGTTCAGTCGTCAGTCCTCCCAACTATCCTATTCGAATGCATATGCCATCATCTTCGATTTTCTTTTCGATTTTGACTGCATCTTCAACAACAAATGCGGGATAACCCTCTGGAAACGGCCAAACTGCCTCAACACCCGCTATGGATAGTATACCTGCCAGTGCTCTACACCGCAGATGACATCTTGAAACCATGTTATACGCTCTAACAAAAAATGATCGCGTATCGCACGATAAGGATCAAACAATATCTGCAATACAAACAAATACGTACACAAACACATATAAATGCCACTAAACCCAACCAACACAACACACAACAAACTATAAAACAGCTTAACCTTATTCAACTATCGCAGTAGGTTAAACTATATAACAATTCTACCTTATTCAACTATCAGAGTAGGTTAAAATATAAAACAGTTCTACCTTATTCAACTATCACACTATGTTAAACTATAAAACAGTTCTACCTTATTCAACTATCGCACTAAGTTAAACTATAAAACAGTTTTGGCATTACTCAATAATAAGAATTATATCTGTCTCATGTAGGTTGTTAACGGTGATTAGAAGGTTTAGCTTCCTCCGGGAGTTAGATACTGCGGCAACTGTATCCCATCTCGTAATAGTGGGCTGGCGCTCGGTGTAAGTGGAATGAATAACGGGGCAGAGCATGAAAAAATGATCATGTATCCACGTGTCCAACAAACCAGTATATCTAGCCATAGTCCTGGTATCGTGAAGCGAGGCATCAGCCAGATGGTGATACAAGTAAGCAAGCACAACACTACCCCAGGAGTAACGTCCGACACCTTCCTCAGTCAAATCGCGCAACAAACAAATACTTGATATTAACGTACATGTTACTCTTGTCAGGGAATAGAACGGTACCGAACATATGTAATATATAGGTGCGCGCAGCCACATGTACCATACGATCAGTGAGATCAGGGCTTTCGTCGCAGAACTCTGGCCCACTAAACCTACTTTGGATCCATTTAAACCCCAAACCGATGCCCTTGCATTTCTCAACCTCCTTCACAAATGATACCTCATCCACCAAAAGCAGATCAACGCCCTCATGCATGGCCATCGACTTGTCTGATATAACGGGAAAAAAAATAAGCTAACCCCAAACTGGGAGTCCCAAAATGGTGTGGACATCATCGAAAGTGATCGTCATCTCACCGAACAAAAAATGGAAACTATTTGTTTTCATATGTCACCGCTCTAAAAAACCTTTTTCATATTAGAGTGTGTGTGCATGTAAAATAACGGCTCGATGAGTCTACCAAAAGGAGTGCCATCAACTACGATGTGCACCCTACTTAATGAGGGCAAACTCTTACCTCTATGGCTCGGATAATGGACGTATAATCGAATCTCGTGCTCCTGAAAATATTCATTTTCAATATTAGTATATATTAAAAATCAATCGAAGTAAAATGTCAACTGAAAATGTAAATGTTACCTCTCTCATCCAAAGGTGGTATGCAGCATGGGCGGTGAACGCCTCATCGAATAACGATGACAGTCTGGATAAGGGAAAAGCTATAGGTTTCCCTCTAGGTGGGGGATGATGGCTTCCTCCACGGGAGGTGGAAGCGAAATTGGATCCGGAAGCATGAGGTCTGGAAATTATATGCAGCCCCTCTATCGGAACCGCTGAATCGGCTACTAATTCGGGCTGGTCGGCTTCCCGTAACCTTGTCCGCTTCTTTGCTCTCTTCGTCTGAGAGCCATCAGCGGAACCGGCAGCGCCAACAGGATCCATAACCTGAAATAAAAAAGCGTACAAAATGTTAAGGTCGGTTCAAAATACCAAATGTAAATCATCAAGCATTTATAAAGTAATAATAGTATAAACGCGTAAAACACACATCAACCAACAAGAATAAACCGGAGCGTCCCATGCCATCAAGATAGTGTGGGCCTATTGGTGCACGCCACAGTGATGGCGTAAGATAGTGCTCGACGCCCCCTTGTGGCGCAGAACACTGTCTATCATGGATGAAGCTTGAAGTTTGTATAAGATCAAACCACCACAAAAAACCGGCCACAAAACACCCTAATCGATAATATAAACCTAACTAACGCATTGAAAAACAACAGAATGCACTTACAGTAACATTTATATGAATCTTCTCGGTGGTTCTTCTCCCCGGTGTCGATTCGGTGCAAGTGGGTACTTCTGATCCGTTCTTCTAGTGAGTTTCGATGTATGTTGATGGGTTTGCCCATGGATGGTATGGGTGGCTGTTTGGTTTCAGTATGCGTGGCTGTTTGGTTTCGGTATATGCAAGTGTGGAGACGTGTGGTTGTGGGTGGGTGAGGAAGAGGTAAGGGAGTGGGTAAGGTTTGCTTTTAATTTAAATTTAACTTTAATTTACATTTAATATATATTTTTGTTTTGTTTTAGTATTAATTTAGTTTAAATTTACTTTTAGTTTACCTTTTGTTTTAATTTTAGTTCAAATTTTTTTTAGAGAAGGTTGAGAAAGTAAAGAATTCGATTTTTTTAAAAAATTATGGTAACTTCGAAGAGTAAATTTGATAATTTATAAGATTTCGTAAAGATATAATCGTCAAACAAATTAATTTTGCGATTTTTTTTTAAATCGCAGAATAGTTTCGACATTTTTTAGCGATTCCGTAGATAATAATCTTGAAAGCCTATATAGCTTTTTTTTAATCAAAAGAACAAACTTTATTAATGAGAAGCCCAATTGGAACAATTTACAAACTACAGACCCATAGAGTAAATGAGCCCAAATAAGAGATTAGGGGTCAAAATTGACAAGGGAGTCAATCTGAACCCTAACCCAAAAACAAATACAAATCTAACCACTTCGTCTTCGTCTTCGCTCTCCATTTCTTCATCTGAACCAAACCAAATCCAAACAAACCCTAAAACCATGGAAACAACCGGATCTTCAAGACCTTTCTCTTCCATTGAAGGCTTCGTGAATCATCGAACGCCGACCACCAGCTTTCCAGCTTCGAGCAACAGCCTGAACAGCCACAATCTCGCCACAAACACTAGCTTTCCAGCCCCCTCCATTCTAACTCAAACACCAGCATTTCAGCTCCCTGATCTCGCCATTACGAAACCTCCTCAACCATCCAAAATCAGTCACAAACTCGCCAGATCTGAAAATAAACCACAAAACTAGTAGTACACATTACCAGTCAAGATAGCCTAAGTCTAGACTTTCGAGAAACGAAATGACGAGCAAAGCAAGAGGGACATTGTATTGCTGATAGAAGAGTTTCTTCTTGCACTTAAGGGTCCATTTGGCTAGCCAATCGGCAGCCTGATTTTGGACCCTTGAGATGTGCTTGAGAGACATGCTACTGTCAAGAAGATTTCTACAGTAGCTCAGATTCTGGTCCTCCAAGTCAGACCTGGAGGCAGAGAGCTGATTGACAAGGACAAGAGAGTCCATCTCGACATCAACACAAGACCAACGATTCTTGAAGCAAACTGAAAGACCATAATGCATGGCTAAAGTTTCAGCCTGAAGAGGAGAAGCTTTACCCAGAAGAAACCCATACGCAGCAGAGATGTCCCCATCTGAGTTTCTGAAGACTATTCCAGCAGCAGCCTCCCCATTGTAGATGCAGAAGGCATCTACATTCATCTTCAGACGATCATTATCAGGACGTCTCCATCTCAGGTACACAGGTCTATTCTTTCTTGTTGAAGAACTTCATCCTGAAATAGTCCCTGCATTATGAACACTTGACCAATGCTTAAAACAGAGACCACCCTTAGTGTCTAAGCCCTTAACAATACATATTATGTTATCAATAGCTCTGGAAACACTAAAGAGAACCCCTTTATGCCTAAAAGAATTCCTAGCCTTCCAAACCATCCAACAAATCACTTGAGGAATGAGGTGGGAAACATGGAACTTAGCTTTAGAAAATCCAAACCAACACCTTAGAATGTGTGTAAGGACCATAGTTCTTTTGATTCTTATTTTAAAAATGCTTGCAAACCAGTTCCACAACTGCCAAGCAAAAGAGCAACTTACAAACAAATGATTCACATCCTCACAGTTTTCACAAAAAACACATTTTGAAGCCATGGTAAAATATTTTTTAACCATAATAGAATCAATAGAAATAAAATTCTGTAAAAGCTTCCATGTTAGGAAAGAGAATTTCCTAGGAACTTTAGAATTCCAGAGCTTAGTATAAAGACTAGAACCATTATACTTATCTCTTAAATGCTCCCAGGTATCCCTCAAATTGAACTGACCATTATCGGGGAGAGTCCAGGATATGATATCATCCTTATCAGAGATGTAAGTACTTTTAATCCTAATCATTCTGTCATTATCTATACTATCCTGCACATTATTCAAGCACCAGGTATTATTATGCCAAAATGTATTAACTTTTACGTCAATGTACCAGGATAAGTTATGCTCAGAGCCTATAGCAGGAAAGCCATACCAGGAGTCCTTCCAGAAATCAACATTGCCTCTTCCCAGGGCCCATGTAATGTTCTTCTCAGCCTGATGTCTAATATTACAAAGCCTTTTCCATACAAGAGATCCATTTATGTTAGTATATAAAGGATGGGAAGATTTACAGTAGATGTTATTCATAACATTAGACCATAAACAGCCATTACTTCTAAATTTAAACCATAGTTTCTGAGAAAAAGAGTTTTGAATGTCCAATAACTTCCTGACATTTAACCCTCCCTCACTGAAAGGCTTACAAATGTAATGCCAAGAAGACCAATGAATAGATCTTTGACTCTGCTTAGTTCTCCATAGGAACCTGTTAAGTGTCTAATCAATCTTATAAATAATAAACTTAGGCATATCACAACACTGAACCCAATAATAAGCAATAGGTAGCAAAACATTAGTAATTAAGGGCAGCCTTCCACCATAGGACAGAATCTTAGTATCCCAATCAGTAATTCTATCATTAATTTTATTAAGAATAGGAGTAAAAACTTTAGCTTTGTTGTTGTTAGATATAGTAACACCAAGATGAGAAAGAGGGAGAAAATCGACCTCAAATCCAGTTTGCAACTTTAGATCCTGCAGCCTAGAAGAATTAAGCTTAAGAGACACAATTAGTTTAGTTTTGCTTTTATTAATAGCCTGACCAGAAGTGACCTGATATAAATCAAGAAAACCACTAAGGATATTAATAGAATTAGGATTACTATTAGTAAAAATCAGAATGTCATCAGCAAACATTATGCAAGGGATGACCAAAGAGCATCTAGAAACATAGCCTATAGAAGGGTTAGCATTATACAATATACTAAGGCCTCTACTAAAAAACTCTTCACCAAGAATAAACAGGAAAGGAGAAAGAGGATCTCCTTGCCTAAGACCCCTTATCATCCTAAAATAGTCATAAGTGTCCCCATTAATTAACATAGAAACATGAACATCAGAAATAAGACTTTTAATAAGGTCAACAAATTTATTACTAAAACCAAAACAGTGCAACACTTTAAGAATAAAAGAATGAGAAATTCTGTCGAAAGCTTTCGACATATCTAACTGGACCACCGTGTTACCATTCTTAGGCTTCTTATTGATATCAAACAACAACTCTTTAGCCAATAGGATGTTATCATGAATGAGCCTACTCTTAACGAATGCAGATTGTGAATTAGACACAATTTTAGGGAGGACACTAGACAACCTAGAGTTTACCAGGCCAGAAAAGATTCTGTTAACAAAAGTACATAGACCAATAGGCCTATAACTGTTCCACCAAGTAGGATTAGAATGCTTAGGAATCAGGAAAATGCATGTAGCAAAGAGACCAGTAGGAATAGAGCAACCATTAATATAAGAGTTAAAAGCAGAGCAAAGATCCCTTTTAATGATGTGCCAGCATTGCCTAAAGAAAACAAGGTTAAAACCATCAATACCAGGGGAGCTATCCTTCTTCATTTTACTTATGATTGACCAGATCTCCTCCTCAGTAGCATTGCTAAGTAACATGTTGTTGTCCTCAGTAGTCACTATAAGAGGAATACAATCAAAGCTCTTGTCATTCAGCAACTTAACTTCCTCCTCTTTGTCTTTGTAGGGAACAGAAGTGAGAATGCTCTTAAAGTAAGAAGCAGCAGACTCCCCAATCGCTTTCTTGTCATAAATCCATGTAACCCTATCTCTTATACTCCTAATTTCATTCTTCCTTTTCCTCTTAGCAATGTAATTGTAGAACATTTTAGAATTGCCATCCCCCTCATGAAGCCAGCTATTAAAACACTTTTGCCTAAGAAAAGAATCTTCATTTCTTAAAGCCTTTAAGTACATACCATTAGCCCTAGATAAGTTATCAGCAGACTGAGAATCATTATTAGTATAGTGAATGATCTCCATGGCCTTGACCTTGCAAGCAGCTTCCTTAGCACTGTCAAAGACATTACCAAACCTATCCTTGCTCCACAGCTTGAGACACCCTTTAAGCCTTCTGAGCTTATACCAGAAAGTGTAACTAGGATGACTAATAAGAGGCTGATTCCAATCCTGTTCAACCAAACTTAAGAAAGAATCATCATCACACCAATAATTAAGAAATCTGAAATTCTTTTTCCTGTTAATAGCATCATTAGAATTGATAGTATTAGCAATTATAAGGAGAGGAGCATGGTCAGAACAAGTTCTGGCCATGTGTAAAACCTGAGTATCAGAAAACATGGACACCCATTTATCATTAATTAAAACCCTATCCAGCCTTCTCCACTTGTTACTTCTGGCCCAAGTAAACTTCGAACCACAATACCCAGCATCATTCAAATTACAACATCTTATAACATCATTAAAATCATCCATGCTAGCTTGACAAGAAGATAAACAACCCAAGTGCTCATCATGAGCAGAAATAGTATTAAAGTCCCCAACACACAACCAAGGCTTATCATTGTCACAGATAGCCTTAAGACAGCTCCAAAGCTCTAACCTTAGAATTCTACTACATTTAGCATACACAACACTTATATAAAACTTATCATTAATACCAGGATAGAGTAACTCCATGCGAATACATTGATCAACATCAAGAACAATATTAATGTTAACCTCAGCAACCTAAAAGACCCACAACTTATCAGACCTATTAGCAACATAATTATCAAAACCAAGCACCTCAGCCACAACCTTAATCTTATCCCCTTTAGACATAGGCTCCTGAATCACAAACACTTTGATATTTTCATAACTTTTCATTGATTTAAGTCTTCTCAAGGTGGGCTTGTTAGTCACACCTCGAGCATTCCAATTAATCACTCTGATCATTTTCAGAGTAAGATTTGTAAATTGTATCTCTTAAACTAAGAGACTTAATAGATAACCTGTCTTTTGATCTTCTTTTTTTGAAGCCTTTAATCTAAAAGAGAGGACATCACTGAAACTATGTTGTGGAGAATGCCTTGGAGTAGGAGAGCAGCTGCCTGTATTGGGATCAGGAGAACGACATTGAACCACATCTAACTTGCTAATTCCCACATTATTTGTATTTTGAGAAACATCTTCACCATATGTAATATCATCAATCCTGTTAATGGCCTCAATCACTTCGTTACTTATATCAATTCTTGTACCCTGAGAGACAACCTTATCATTATCAGAATTCTGTTGTAAAACTTTATCCACCTGAATATGAGAAACACTTGATTGAATTCCTTCTTTATTTATATCCATTCCTCCTTCATCAATTTCTTTTTGCATCACAATTGATTTAAGTTTACGTCTATACACTTTAATAGTATTTTTTGAAATGTCAACTAGAGGATCTTTACAATTATCCTCCTTCTTCTCAACCCTATCTTCCTCCACCAGCTTAGCATCTTCAAGAACAACAACATTTTCCTTAACAGCTTTCTTACATAACAATTGAGAATGACCTAAATGATAACAACTTGAGCAGTATAATGGAACATTCTTGTAACTAATAGATATCCAGTATCCACCATTAACACCAAATCCGATCCACATCCTTCATTGCAATTTCTTCGAAACATCAACTTCCACTTGAGCATAGCATAGCATGCATTTGCATGAGCACGATTTTCATTTGGCACAACAACCTTATACACAGGCCCAATAGCAGAAACAATGCCATTTATCAAAGAAGAGTCATACAAACATTCAGGTAAATTCTCAAACCTGACCCAGACCAACACAGTAGGGTCTTCAACTTTTTTGTTAAAATTTTGCCTCCATCGCAATATACGCATCACCATGTCGTCGAACTTCCATACGTTTCGAGACCAGAACCTCGCCACGTCCTCTTTCAAGTCAAACTCAAAGAAAACATGATGAGAATCCCAGACTTTGTAGCAGAAGGAACCTCTGGATTTCAATGTATCCAAGAAGACATCGAGCTTTTATTTTTTCGGAATCCCAGTACTAAACTTACCTACAAGGGTTGTTCTTGACTTCGAAAGCATGGACAGCTTATCATGTTCACTAAACTGCACCGAGAAATGGTGCTCCGTTTCTTTCACGAATTCCGGCTTTAAGGAAGATGGCACTTCCACAGTTTGAATAACTCCGAAAACTTCTTGCAAGGCTGCTTGTCCATACTTAAACCCGGATGAAGAGCAGGGAAATCCTCGCTAGAGTGAAGATTCATGATGAATCAGAAGCAACACCCTGTTCTTCTGGTTTTCCCGAAAATCATTAAAGAGCACCAAAACCAATCCAACTCTGAAGAACAGAGAGAAAGATGATAAGAGGAGCAAGAACCAGAATAGACCAGCGACGACCCAATCGGCAAACTCACAACAAGAAGCAAGAACCAATCAACACAAATTTCACAGAACGACTCTGTTTTGAGAAAACCCAAAGAAGCAAGAAGGTTTCTATCGACGAAAAAAACTCTGAAGAACAGAGAGTGATGAAACAGAAGGAAAGGAAAACCGATATCGGAGACGAAATCAATCCCGGCGAAGAACCGAAAAACGTCTTGGAGGGAAAACTCTTCCTTTCATTCTTCAAATTAATTTTTTTCAGTAAGTGAAAACTTCGCAAATCAAGCCTATATAGCTTTATCCTTTCTCTAAACCCAAGTCCGATTCACCTTTTCGATTTTCTTCCTGTATCCATTAATTAAAAGAAATTTCGTAGTCAGTGTGTTGTCACTTCATTCAACGTTCATACGCACACCAACTGTTCGATCAATTGTCTGTTCCAGTAACAAGAAATGAAAAACATCATCTCAAATTTAAACTTCGAACCAAGAACCCAACGATTTCTTGCTTCCAATTTTGAAACGATCTTGATGACAATAGCCGATGTAGCATGAAGCGAAGACACATTCGAAATTGGGTTTGAGAGCTGATCTGATTATCGCAAAGGGTTTTGACGATTGACGAACCAGGTCCTAAGAGTACGTGACAAGTAAAGAACCAGAGTAGTTATTCTATAAGAAATATAGCACGAGTCTTTTCGGGATCCGAAGTAGGAAATACTGCAGATTCTACAATGGTAAAACCTTAATTGTTGAATAACACTGGAGATTAAAGAAGGAAAGAAATCGCCGGAAAACCCCATCAGATTCAACAACCGTCAGATTTTTGTAGGATCGTTTCGTGTTTTAAAAAGCATTCTCTGCCTCGTCTCTGTTTTTCGAATCCAGTCTGTTTTGCTCAGGTCTTTCTGGGTTGTTCCTCTGTTTCTTCAGAGTCTCTTGCCTGTTTGATTGGTGGTATTATGATCATTGCAAGAAAACAGAGGATTTTCATAGTAAGTCTTCGCTGATATAGATCTTTCCAATGAAGAGTTTCCGGCTCTTCGTCCGGTGTCCGGTATTCCTAATCAGGTGAGTAAGAAATTCGTTGAGTTGTTCAAGCCAGGTGATAACGCAGAATCTTTAAGGCCAGAGTTTATAAACAAAACAGAGTATCACTACTCTGTTCAGTTTAGTGAGAAGGATAAACAGAGACTGTTAAAGAATTCAAGAACGACGTTAATTGGTAAGTTTAGTACTGGAATTCCGAAGAAGCAGAAGTTAGATGCATTCTTGGATAATTTGAAATTTCGTGGTTCGTTTTGGTACAAGGTCTGGGATTCTCACCACATCTTCTTCGAGTTTGACTTGAAGGAAGATGTGGCAAAGCTCTGGTCTCGTAATGTCTGGCGATTCGATGATATGGTGATGCGGGTTCTGAGATGGCGGCAAAATTTCAATAAGAAAATAGAAGATCCAACTGTTTTGTTGTGGGTCAGATTCGATCTTCTTCCTGAATGTCTGTTTGATTCACCTTTGATTCATGCAATAGCCTCTACTATTGGACCTGTGTATAAGGTCGTTGTACCTAATGAGAACCGTGCGCATGCTAGTGTGTGTTATGCTCAGGTTGAAGTGGATATTTCGAAGACTCTGCAAAGACAAATGTGGATTGGGTTCGGTGTTAACGATGGTTATTGGGTATCCATTAGCTATAAGAATGTTCCTCTGTATTGCTCTAACTGTTATCATATAGGGCATTCTCACTCTGTTTGTAAGAAGGTTAAGGTTCGTGAGGACTTAGGAAAGAAAGTGGTACAGGCTGATAGTCATGATGATGGCAAGAACATAGGTGTTATGGTTGATAATGTTGTGGTTAGTGAGAAAGCGGAGGAAAAGGCTCCGTCTGTTGCTATGGAGGTTTCTAAAGAAACTCTTAAGGTGTATAAAAGGAAATTGAAGTCAATTGTTTTGCAAAAAGAATTGGATGATGGATTGAAGGAAAGCAATAAAGAGGAAACTCATTCAAACGCTCATTTTGATAATATTGAACATCAGAATACTGTTATTGGTATTCAAGATACAAGTAATGCAGATGATCTTGTGTCTAGCTCTCCAAAGCAAAAAATAAAGAGAAGTGGAGACTATTTGCCTTCACGTTCGCAACCCAAGAAGCCAATATTAAAGAAACCACCTATACCAACGAATGATGAATTCTGGACCCTTTACAAGGAAGTCCTGAAGACTTTTAAAGATGACAAAGAGAAAGTTCATATGTTTAGTACTGTCGTGAAAGACGCCAAGGCGGAAAGGATTGGAATCGCGTCTGCAAATGCTCGGATACAAGATATAATCAAGGGGCATAATAATCTGATTGATATATATAAAGCCATTTTACCGGAGGGGTATGGAATCAAGCGTAGAGGGTATGTATTCTGTGAGAAAGTCGAGGAACGGTTAGGCAGTAAAGATGAATTCCAGAAGTTTACAGACATCTTGTATTCAATGCGATCCGTTGACACAATCCCAAAGCAAAAGTATCTGTCTGTGATGAATGGTATATTTGGAAACCATCAGGATCTCATGGACGAGTTTAATGAGCTGTTCAAGTCTGGCTATATGGATACATTTCTAGCCAGAGATGTTTTTCAACTTAGTTGATGATTAAAATTCTGATAGAAGAATAACGAGAAAATACTTGTGAATGGTTTCTTCCAATGGTTCTGTTCCGGTCAGTTTTATTGAAGTAGCTGTTAATTAAGCAGTGAGTCTGAAGGATTTTTGCAAGAAGTTGGACTTGTATCGGGAATTCTTGGATCTGTGTTCGATGTGACGAAGGGAAAATCGCATTACGGTTTGGGAGGAGGTTATCAAGTACTGAAGTGAAAAGTGTTGTTGAATGACGAAGTTTCTACGTAAGGAGCTACACATATGTGGGTAAGCTTGTTGGTCGGTACTATGATAGCCAAGGAAACTCGACAAAGTATTTGAAAGGTGTTGAAGCAAAGGCAGCTCGAGGTTCCCAACTTTTGGAGAAACAGAAAGTTGAAAAAGCTAAGTAACTTGGTTGTAACTCAAGGTGGAGTCAGAATGAAGACGGAGAGGTTTGGTGCGATGTGGGGGTGCCTAGATTAATTCAGAGATCTCTGAAAATTGCTTTGACTGGGAAGATGAGTAAACGATGTGCCTGTTTTACTGAGGATCAGCTAAACCAGCCTGGTCTTGAACTCTATGAAGGATGTGATTACTTGGCCCAAACTTGTAGAGTAAAAATGGCTGAAGAAACAGTTAAAAGGGTTACTGGTATGAATCCATTTCCTCTGCCACGAAGCAATATACATAATGCCGGAATGTCATATATGAGCACTGCAATGGACAGCTCAAGAATTTCTGTTTTGCCAACACATCCAAGTGCTAACCCCTTTTTGAACTCATCGGCGCCTAATAATATAGGGCACCAAAGATATGGCAAGAGTTTCCCTGGCAGCACCCTTGTCCCTCCTATTATAAATAATCCTCTGAGAGAAGTTGCCGAAAACAACATCACTAAAATATTTCCGTACCAGAACACAGTTTCAGCTGATGGCGCTAGGAAGCAGGTCAATACTAGTGGTGGTGGTAACGAGACGATGCCTGGTTGGAGTTCTGCTCACATTCATGGAGTTGCCAAGAATAAGCCACCGAAGTGAAACAGAATAGATTGTTCTTTCTTTATGTGTGTAGAAATAGGACTCTGATGTGCGTTAGTAGAAATGCTGGGATTACGTTTAAAAAAAATAAAAATAACATACATTTTGCTGAAAAAATAAATAAATAAATAAATAAATCTAAAAAGATTTCGTGCAGTATCCAGTAAGATAAATGGGCCTAAAAATAAATTTCCGGACCCATACATTTTTCATTACATCGGATATCCTAACGACGCCGTACACCTTTATCAGGTAAGCAAATCGAAGCTCTCTCTAATTTCAAATTATCAATTCAACTTCCGCGAGCAAGAGATCCCATCAGCAATGGAGAATCCAAAAATCCAAGAGGTGCGTCACAATCTCTGCCCTTCTCACTGTGCATTGATTTCAACTTTCCCAAGCTTGATTCGCTGCATTCTTTTGTTTGCAGGTGTTGGAGGAGAGGTTGTTGACGGTGGCGAAGGCGGTGGAGGACAAGCTAGACGATGAGATCTCAGCGCTGGAACGGCTTGACATGGACGACATCGAGGTGTTGAGAGAGAAAAGGTTGAAGCAGATGAAGAAAATGGCGGAGAAGCGGACCCGTTGGATCGCCCTTGGACACGGTGACTACACGGATATCTCATCTGAGAAAGATTTCTTCTCTGCTGTAAAAGCTAGCGATCGTGTGGTTGCTCATTTCTACCGCGAAAATTGGCCCTGCAAAGTATACATCTCTCTCTAAATTTTTAACCTTTTCTTCAAGGATTTGGTGCAGATTGTTTTATTATTTAATTGGATTTTGTATTATCTGCTTGCTGCTAAAAATGAAGATTAGAAACCTAGTTTGTTTCCTCTTTTTATAAATCCATTTTGTTATTAGAATTTGGTTCAGAAGTTGCGTTTTTGGATTTGGTTTGGGTTGGATTGAGCTATAGCTGGTTAATGGTTTGGATAAATTAGGTTTCTAGTTGTGTGCTATAATTTCTGACTAGAATGGATAGTTTGAGTCTTTATAAAGTTATCATGTTGTTTTAGTTTGCTCAAGAACAGTGAAGAACCTTTTCAGTACAAAATTCGGTGACATATTACGATTGGCTTATACACCTTGTCTTTTTGTTACCGGACAATATATTGTTTCTAATGATTCTGAACAATGCTGTTCAAATTCGTAATTGGCCTTTTCTGAAGTATGGCTTTTAAAAACCAATACTAGTTGGCTATTTGAGTGAGCCTAAGAAATATTCGATACGAGTCTTTGGCTCTAGTTGGAAGAGAAGCATCCAAAGGTACGAAGATGTGTGCTTTTAGGAAATATTTTGCTGTAATGGAATTTGGCAAACCGAATAGCTTGTAAGGCATCGCGTGTAGTTAGGCAGGGCAAAGTTATTGTTGTAATTCTATCTATGATTACCGTATTTCATTAAATTCAGTATTTCGTTAGAGTACTTGACCAGTGTTGATATATAGTTATCGAAGTAGGTATATAATTTGCGGGGAAATTTATCGTACTAACTGTTTGTTATCAGGTGATGGACAAACACTTGAGCGTATTAGCAAAGCAACACATCGAGACACGTTTTATTAGACTCCAGGCGGAGAAAAGTCCATTTTTAGCTGAAAGGCTAAAGATCGTTGTTCTTCCAACTCTCGCCCTAGTAAAGAATGCTAAAGTCGATGATTATGTGGTACGTAAGAAAACAAGATAATCAATTTTGTAATCTATACTCCTTACCTTGTCAAAAGTTTGAAAATTTCGTTAATTGTTATCAGGTTGGATTTGATGAGCTCGGTGGGAAGGATGATTTTAGCACCGAGGAACTAGAAGAGAGGTTAGGTAAAGCTCAGGTTATATTTTTCGAAGGTGAATCATCTTTAAAGTCAAAATCCAACGCCCAAACCAGAAGAAGCGTACGACAAAGCACACACTCAGATTCTGAGTCAGATTGAGTTCACAATTTTGGACTCTTGTTATCTTGTCTGTAATTTCCTTTGTGGTTGCAAAATGGAATCAAAATTTGGTACCTCGCCAGTATTATGTTGCTTGTAAAATTTATATGCTATGGTCACTGAGATCGTATTCCGATGTGTACTAACTTGTTTGTATGTTTTGCACTGATTCTTACCGTTTTTGAATGTTTAGGACTTGTTTGGCACTTTCCAATATTTTGGTTTATAGTAAACAAATTAGTTAATATTTTAGTCTATGTTTTAGGCATTAAAAAGAGACATTTTAAGATTTTCGGTTCAAAATAAGATCAGTAAAACATTTTTAATTCTTTCTTCATTTTATATTTCTTTTCTTTTTGGTAAGAGTGCGGCTCTCTTCCCAGTAGACATCATTGAATCAGTTTTTGTACCAAAACTGAACTTTTTTATTTGCTTATTTCATATTTTACCAATACAATAGATCTATAACGATTGTCACCTTATTAAATGTAGTCTCAGATCTTTACTGAGTAAGATACAGTGGCTCTCTTCAAAGTACAAAAATCTATCAAGAGCTAGCAAACTTTCATTACATTGACCAACCGATGCAATGCACTACGTAGGCAGTCACTTTCGACATGTAATCTCGAATTCGCAAGAAATTCGTGCACGACCCCTCCCACGTTAATCCAGCTACGACCGGGTTGTTTCTTAATTCCTTTTTCTTTCATTAACAACCTCAACACAGAAACTTCACCCCATTGACGATCAACTGCAAATGCGTTAGCAAACATCACATAACCACCGGAATTATCAGGGTCCAAAGCCACAAGTCTATTATATACATCACGAGCCAAATCCGATCGTGAATGAATCGAGCAACCTCCAAGTAAAGCACCCCAAACAAAGTTATTAGGTTTACAAGTCATCGAAGCAACAACTTCAAGAGCTTCTTCAATATGTCCTTCTCGAGCAAGAAGATCGATGTAGCAAGCATAATGTTCTAATCTAGGAGAAACCGAGAACTTTAACGACATTGATTCAAATACTTGTCTTCCTTGATGAGACAAACCCGAGTGACTACAAGCCCATAAAAGAGAAAGGAAAGTACCACTATTGGGAACTAAACCAAGTTCTTGCATATCCTTGAAAAGATTAATCGCCTCTTTTCCTTTTCCATTTGCCGCTAGACCCATGATCATGGCATTAAAGGAGACAACATCTTTTGACTCCATTTGATCGAAAGCTTCCTTTGCTGAATCCAAATTACCGCACTTACAGTACATATCTATCAAAGCTGTTGCAAGAAACCTATTCGTCTCTAAGATATTTTTTCGGCCTTCAGATTTCACATTAATGTGAATCCATCGTCCGAGTTCTATATCACCCACTTCACCACAAGCTGCGAGTACGCTTACCATTGTAACATGGTTGGGTCTTCGTGTATGATCTTTCACCATTTGACGAAAGAGGTTTAGAGCTTCAAGGGGACAATTGTTTTGCCCATATGCAGTTATCATTACATTCCAAGGAAGAACGCTCCTCTGCCTATAAGCATCGTTTATTTCCTCAAATCTTTCTTCACTGTTTTCAATCTTCCCACATTTTCCATACAAGCAAATAAGAGCAATATTAACTGAATCAGAACATAAAGGTCGAACACCAACTTTATTTGTAAGTTCTAACAAGCTCAGCGCCCATTTCTCAGCATGTACAGCGTCAAAACATGAACAGGCAGATAAGACACTCACCATTGTATCATCTTGTGGTTCCAAATTCCTCTCGACCATCTTACAAAAAAGCCGTAAGGCTTCATCTTGTCGACCCGACTGAGCACAACAAGAGATCAAACACGTCCAAGAAGAAACTACATCGCTGTCAGGCATTTCATCGAAAACCTTGCGCGCAGACACGTAATCCTTAGACCCTTTGGCATAAACTGAAAGAAGCCCTCCACAAACATCAGTATAACGAAGATAACCGAGTTTTACGATCTGGGTATGGATTTGCAACACGTATAGAGCATCATTCGATCGCAAACACACCTTAAAGAGAAAAGAGAAGGTGAAATCGTTAGGCGAAAACGAGCTCTGTTTTAAAGTTTTGAATACAGTGAAGGAATAAGAGCAACAACCGTTTTCTGCCAAGACTCTGATTATGGAATTGAAAGGGAAAACATTAGGGTTTCGCAGTTGGTTAAAGACACGAAGAGCGAACTGCGATGAGTAATGGTCGATGAGACGAGTGGCGATTCGATTATCTTGGTGGGAGTTGGATCTGTAGACTTGGGCGTGGATTTGGAGGAGGTGAGAGACAGATATGCGGCCTTGTAAAAGATTCCAGAGATTGGTGGAGGGCGAGGAAGATGAAATGGAGGAGATGGAGTGAAGAAAACGAGAAGTAGATGGTTTATTTGATAATGGACATTTCATTTTTAGACACCGTAATCGTCTTCCTTTTCCAAGGGAGGGAAATTTAAACTGAGAATTGTTTAAATGTTATATTACTAAATCACTCTTAGTCCTCCATGTTTACGACTTGTACCAATATAGTCCATTTCGTTCACTTCAGCATAAAACTGATCCCATTCGTTTTAAAAATTTGCAAATATAGCCCCCGCACATATAAACCATTTAAAAACTGACACGTGGCACTTAAATTCTAAGTTTTGTATCACTTTTGGTCCCCAAATCCCAAGTTTTGTATCACTTTTGGTCCCCAAAATATACGGAGGGACTAATCGTGCAAATTTTTAAAATGAAGAGGATGAGTTTTATGCAGAAGTGAACGAAAGGGACTATGTTGATACAAGTGGTAAACATGAGGGACTTACAATGCTTTTTAGCCTTTACTTTTATAATATGCAAAGGTAGCAAAAAGTCACAATTAGTCCTTTGTCTTTTTAGTTCATATCAAACTAGTTTTTTATTCTATTTTTGTATCTCAGTTGTTTTTATGTTTTAAACTTTTGTATTATTAGTCCTCCTCCCCTCCACATGTAAGTATTCAAAAGCTGACTTGTGACAGTTTAAACATCGATTTTTTGTTTTATTATTGGTCCCATAAAAAAACTATCCAATGCTAGCCATTAAACCTCCTAATCAGTTGTCGAATCAACATCTACTTAGATTTTATCATTATTATTATTGTTATTATTTACTATTTACCATTTACCTTATTTTTAACTTTTACTTACTTACTATTTTATTGGGCTCTATCGGATAAAAAAAACAACCAAACATCCCAACTCTAGTTTAAGCCTAAGTCACTTACCTAAGAACCAATAACTCAAAACTAAAATCATAAAGCACAATTCATAATTTTGAATCTTAATTCGAAAAACCATTCTTTTCAATTCTCCTCACCATAAATCTCTAATTTCCAGAATCCTAATTTGACAAACTCCTCCTAAAACAAATATGTCTTACTCCAGGTACTCAAAAGCCTATATTAATCTATTAGTGGTGATATTTGTGATTGCAGGTTACCTAGTCTAACCTACACTGCTTGGACCGACTCAAATCGGGGTAGAAGATTCAACAGATGTAGCAATTTTGGGGTAAGCTTGTTTTCCATATAAGTTTTATGAATTGAATTGGTTAATTTCTTCATCTAAACTATAGTTTTGTAAAGAGGAGGACATTATCGTTATTTTTGGTAGATTGATCCCCAAATTAACAATGGGACACAGTGCGTTATTAATAGATTATTGAAAAAGGTTTCAAGATTGGAAGCAGACTGTGAAAGGAAAAAAAAAGCTTATTATTGTTTCTTTTGTGTTGATAATGAGTTTCTTTGTATTTGAATTGACTTTGTAAGTTTAGTTAAGTATTATAATATGGTATGGGTTTAACAAATATTATAATCAATTTAATTAATTATGAGTTCAATGGTTATTGTTCTTTCTACGATTTCACGTAATTCTGGTGACCTATTTTTCTTTGTTGATAATGGTGTATAATCACCCACAAAACCAATGAGCTACAAATCCTAAATGGGCTTCACTAGTCTCTTTATATATTGCATTATAACTTTTGTTTAAGCACACCTGAGTATAGATTTGGGATTTTCAAGTGAAGTAATTCTATCTTGGAGCGCAAAAGCACATGTGGTTGTTGATTGTCGGTAGCTTTATATGTGGTCCCTTATGTTGGTCAATTTTGTTTTATGTTAATATAGTATTTGTTGAGTGTTTGTAGGATAGTGGTATCTACTATGTTAATAGAGAATATCACTCACTAGTAGACATTTGGAAAACAAAATGGTGTCAAACATGTAAGATTCTCTTTTGTATAATTAATTTTTTTTGACGTTGATTCTCTTTTGTATAATTAATTTTTTTGACGTATTATTTCAAGTGGTTCAACCAGTTGTTAACTTTATTTTGTATTATATATAATATGAAGCAACTCCTACATTTTCCTCTCAAAACAACATAACTTCCCATCACACCTCTTGGAAAAGAATTGAAGAAATGTAGCAATTTCAAGATGCACAACAAGCTTTAACCAAAAATAAAAAGCAAAAGGTTTCATAGTTGTAATGAATGGATGGTTAGAGTGATGTTAATTTTTTGGTATGAATGTTGTAAGGAATACTATTGTTTTTTGGTTATGAATGTTTTAATGTGTTTTTTTATTATTTATGTTGTAATGAATGGTTATTGTTATCAAGAATTCAGGATTTTATTCAGTTTTTTTATAGTTTTGTTATCAATAATTCAGAATTTCATTCTTCATGTTTGACTATATTTTATGAACCAAGTTTTGATACATTTTATAAATCCTAACTTAGTTTTTTTAATTATGGGTAGCACATACATATGTAGAAAACATAAGTGATGTTTAAAATTATCAATGTAATGAAGTATCCAAACAAAGCCTCAATATTTGACTTGATTGTGTACTCTGAAAACATACCTATTATAAGCAGGTCACAATTACAAACCATTACAAGCATTTACAGAACCATTACAAGCAATTATAGGTATTTGTAGTGAAATACTACATTAACAAGTAAATGGCTTGTAATGGTCCAAACAGGTCACCATTACAAGCCATTTACTGAACCTGATTACAAACCATTACAACCAACTTACAATGATTACAAGTATTACAGATCAATCTGTCTCATTTTAAGTGATTATAAGCCATTATCAACAAAGAAAACAGGTCACCAAAATCACGTGAAAGTGAAATCATAGATAGAACAATAATCATTAAACTCATAATCAGTTTAATTGATTATAAAAAAAAATTAAACCCATAACCTACCACAATACTTAACTAAACTCTTAACAATTACAATATTTAACTAACCTTACAAAGTCAGTTCAAATACAAAGAAACTCATTATCTACACATGAAGAACTATAATAATCTTATTTTTCCTTGCACAATTTGCTTCCAACCTTGAAATCTTTTACAACAATCTATTAATAATGCATTATGACCCGTTGTTAATTTGATGATCGATCTATCAAAAATAAAGACAATGTCCTCATCTTTATAGAATTACATTTTAGATGAAGAAATTAACTAACTTAATATATTAAATTTATATGAAAAACAAACTTACACCAAAATTGGTACACCCGTGGAATCTTCAATCCTGATTTGGGTCGGTCCAAGTAATGCGGGTTATACTATGTAACCCACAATCATAAGTACCATCACCAATAGAGTTAATAAAGGATCTTGAATAAGTGAGTAAGAAATTTTTGTTTTTGGAAGAGTGGAATATTATTTTAATGTTGAACCTATACTAGTGTTCAAAGGTTTTGAAAGGGTGACAAAATAGAGAAATGAGAAGGGAGAAGAAATGTTTCTTAAACTAGGGTTATAGAAATTAGAGATTTATGATGAGGAGAAGAGAGAAGAAGGGTTTCTTAAATTAGGGTTCAGAATTATGGAGTGTGTCCATTGAATTAGGATTTTAGATTTGGGTTATCATTATGGGTTATTGGGTATGATTTGGGTTATGGGTTATTGGGTAAGTAACTTGGGTGTAAATTAGAGTTGAGTTATTGGGTTTTATATTTTAACCCAGTCTAGTCCAATGAAAGTGTAAGTTAGTAAAAGTTAAAAATATGGTAAATGGTAAATAATAATAGTATATGGTAAAATCTAGGTAGATGTAGACTGGACAACTAATTAGGCAGTTGAATATGTATTATTGGACAATTTTTTAGGGGACCAATAGTGAGATAAAATGTAGATGTTTGGGCTGTCACATATCAGATTCTCAGTACTCAAATGTAAGGGGGGCTAATAATATAAACTTTTAAAATAATAGGGACCAATATAGACAAGAGTGAACACAAAAGATTAGTTTAATACAAACGTGAAGCATGAGAGACTAATGATGATTTTTAACCTATACAAAGGAGTTTTATGAATGTACTTAATTACTTCTTAAAGGTTTATATGTGAACTTAATTAATAACAGTTCACAATATTGATTGTTTTAAGTGATCCTTTATTGTATTATGGTAACTAGCCATCAAAATCATCTTTTAAAAAAACATTTTTCTTAATTTTTTTTACATTTAATATAATTTAATTATTATTTATATCAAATATAAAAATGTATATTTTTAGACACTGATATCATTGGTCAAGTTATTTGGCTCCAAATAATTGATTTGTATAAACGTTTTTTACGAAATATTGACTTTAGCTCTGTTGATTGTACTTCATCTACATTTGTCTCTTAATGAAAAATATCTACAAAATTTATCCACTAACACTTAAATTAAAGATTATAAGATTAAATTTCACTACTTTTTTTTAAGAATGTATTGTTCTTGAAAAACATATTTAACCAAAAAAAATATTTTCAACCTTAATTTTGACCATTTAAATATATCAGGCGGTGAAGAGTAAAAATATTGAAGATGATATGCAAGCGTCGGAGGATGGCAAAACATCGACGGAGAAAGTACAAGCATTCGAGTACGAGGTAAAATCCTAATTTGAATTCAATTTTTTTTAAACAATTGGTCATCAACTGCACACTACATCGCTTGTGTAGAAAGCTGGTACCGGTGGTGCAGTACATTTATCCGATGATATGTTATCTCTACACCGCTGATCTCTTAAACAACGTACAATCGTTATTTAAGATTCTACCACGGCAACATAATGTTTCTTCGTAGTTTTTATTTCATATTAGCTTTGTTCTTTCTATTTTGTTTTCTTATTTTCATTTATTTAACTTGGAATTGTAGGAGAGAATTGACACATGCGAAAATGTAAAGGATTGCAAATTATAGTGATATGTTTTCATTATGTAATATTATACTAAAGGCAGATACACAAGTCGGTCATTATATTAAAGCATCGTGATGCTCTGAATAGTAGAAATAATCTTGAATATTCTTTGAATGCGAGAGAGTCATATGGTATAATCAATTGGTCGACATATATGATCTTGAAATAAAATCGGCTAGATAAAAGAATATTGATGTTTTTTCAGGCTTAAGAGGACTATGGTTACTCCAGATGAATAGTTCTTAAAGATTATATGTAGGACTCACAATTATTCAATTGATAAGCACTTAAAGGTCATTCGTAAGCGAGAAGCTTTTCTAAATAAGAGTTGATACTCGTAGAACATTTTACCTCCATGAGAGCTCACCCTCGATAAATTTTTAGCGGAGTAAAAAGTTAAATGATCGAAATGTATCATCCACGCGCACTGTATACAACGCTAAAAAATACTAGATGTTGGAGAAATTCGGTCGATCATAATTGCAATATTTGTTAAATGAATTCAAAAGTTATAATTATTTTGAATGACATAGATGCAGCCAAAATCAAAGTGTTATTATAGATTTGTTACAGTCTTTTCCAAAAGTGATAATACTGGATGATATTTACAAGATAATAAGGTACGAGATCTCGTTGTTTGAGATAGTCGGAGCAACCCCTATCGGTTTGATTTTTTGCTTCGACTTTACATTTATGCCAATGGAGAAAGTTTACTATTTCAAATAGGTATTAGGTTATTTGTAATTGATGATTTTAGCTAACGAAATTGAAGAACTATACGTGGTCTTGACGAATAAAGACTTAGCGTTGATGAATTTTCTTCCACAAGTGTTCCCGGAAAAAATACATATAATATGTCAATGAAACATTAATAAGGACGTTCTTGCGAATATGAAGAAGTACATGAAAGAGTAAGAGTTTTGGATGCGTTTACGAGCTGTTAATTAAGATAACATACTCTGATACATAACGTGATTTCAAGAATAGTTGGAATGAGATGACACGTGAATTCAGACATTATCCTCAAACATCCAAATATAAAAAGAGACTTGGTTAATTTCTAACACCGATAAGTTTGTCACTTGACAAACTAACAAGTTCATGCATTTTAAAAAACACGACCACTAACCCGGTAGAGAGCGATAATTCCAACCTATAGCATTTGTTGGAGATCTATTATTGTTATGTATTACACTAAATATATTTTGTTTAATGTATTTTTTTAATATTATTGTATTATAGATTTGAAAACATCAAACTTAAAATGAAAATATATAAGTACAAGATACGAATAACACAACTCTTTAGGAAAATACCAGAAACATAAGTACGAGATACAATTAACACACCACTTTATGAAACGTTATACCCATAAAAAAGTGGTATTTCTACACAATTAGCTTCTGCATATTCTTGATCATCAAGGTGGATCCTACACTCTTCCATCATACGCATATAAATGAAATAAATGATACCAAAATCAAACAACCCGTATATTTTTTTCATGTAATTTTACTAGAGATCGAAAATTCGGAAAAATGGAACCGAATTCAAATATATCAACCTGATAAAGATTTATTTATGACTTCGTGCATGCGACATGATACATGAACAACATGTATGTTTCATACCATACATGTAGTATATTCTACATACAATTTGATCAAAAGCCCCGACAGTAGTTTCATCTGACTGTGTTCTCTTTACATGGTTGACGACTTTGAACAAGTGGTTTTCTTATTGCATAGTCCATTCCATATCAATAATATTCCAAGTTTGATTTTTTTATGTTATTTGGTAGATGAAAATATATAATATGTTTGACTAAAAAGAAGTGAAATTGTTATTGGCAGGAAATCATACTTGGCATGAAATTATACTTGGTGTAAAATTATACTTAGTGGGAAATTGAAATTGTTGTGAAATTGTATTAAGCAGTGTATTCAATTGCAAAAACACCGATCGTTTTTAAAGCATAGCACCACCAATTCCTAGATGAGAGAATCGAGGGTGCTACTTGCACCATGGGTCCTACTCATACTCTCAATGCTACTTGCATCTTCGGTGGTAAAAGAAATTGAGTGACTTTTAAAACGTAAATTTTTTACTAACACTTTTTAGGAATTAAATAAATATATGTTTTGAGTATTTTTTTACTAACTTAGGAATTTAACTTGATATGTAAATGAGTCATCTAATATCTTTTAATACATAGCATCATCCAACACCGTCTAATAGATTACATCATCTAATATCTTTTAATACAAACATCATCTAACATCCTCAAATAGAAAAAATCATAGACCATGGTCCTATACAAAATAACATCGTTTAAAAATAAAATATGACAATAACTAAGCAATGAAAAACCCAGATTACTCATAAAAATAAATAATCAGCCAAAGAGAACAGATATGCAACACTCGGTTTCGGAAAGTTTCATCTCTTAATAACTATCGTCTTGCGTACAAATATTATTAATCCTACTAAAAGCTTCAACCACTTTATCATCACTAAGATCTAAAGAGGTGATGGCATATTATCCATGCTTATTTTTATATTCAACAAACATATTCGCCATCGACTTGTGAAATGATGTAATTGAAGTTGTCATACGGTCGTCGGAAAGTAAATGATGATGCTAATCTGCCTTAACTGATTCTTTAGATGCAATCAAAGTTCCACACCTGTTAGACATGAAAATATATTTTAACTAGTATGAGGTCTTTTGGATATGGACAAAAAACAAAATCGTGTGGATTTTTGGGCCCAAAATACACAATATTATATTAGTTTGGAGACCAGGTTGTTCATACTTATATGAAAAGGTGGAACATGCGATATTTATATTCTTAAAAATGGTATTAGAGCTTCAGACCCAAATAGAACGCGAGGCGGGTGAAATTCTTATATCTCGAACATGATGAACCAACAACCATGCTCAAGGTGAATAAACTGCTTTATTGATCACTAATATAACCTAATTTGGAGTGTTTGTGGCTTATCAAGCGATGTGACTTGATTGGAGTGTCGATAATGAAGCATGCAATGTGGTCTCATATGTGTGAGCATATAAATATGTTGTAAAGCTTTATGAATCAAGTGAGGAATCTTGAGCAATCTTATTAGAGTGAGCGGATAAAAGTTAGTTAAAAAGATGATAAAGTGGTACTTTGTTTGAGAAAATGATTTGTTAGGTGCGACAAATGTCTCACATCAGTAGGTATGGGAAAAAATTATTGGTATATAAGTAAGAACATATCTTAACTAGTATGAGGTCTTTTGGAAGTATACCAAAAGGTGCGGGCCTTCCGACCCAAAACAGACAATATCATACTACTGTGGATATCTAATTGTTCATACTTATATAAAAACAATAAATAAAAAAATCTAATTATTATTACCAATAAATATAAGTTTACTTACATCATTTTCTGTGAAACACTAAAAGTGTTGCGGTAGCTGCTTCTTGGTTGTATATTTGGGCCCACAAATCTCTTTGACAACTAACTAACAATTTTTTATCTTGACATGTTGTAAGAGAGGTTTATTAGAGGTAAATAATATATGAAGTTGTCGTATATACATTAGTCTAACATAGCGATGAAATATGGTTTGCTTTGACGACTTCAACGCATCTCCTCATAAAGGAAAACCAAGACACTCGTCCGCCAAGCTAGCTCCCTAAGTCCACCTTGCATGTTCTCCAAACCTAAAAGAAAATCTACCTTCATCGATTTTTGACTTGTATCGACGAATATTGTGCATCCAAGAAATAAATAAGGTATGCACGTGAATATAGGTAGACCATTTCTATATCGCTTGATCCACTATAAATATAACCCTCATATTTCAAATGAAAACCCACTCGTCTTTTCCTATCCAGCTTGTGACATGTATTTAAATTCCCAACAATCAGGAATATTTGGCATGCATCTTATCTATTTTATCGTGTTCGTCCGAATCCAAGGTTCCATCCTCCATTGGGAGTCCTGTCAAACATAGACATTATCTAGCGTGATAATCATCTCCTCGCAACTAAACTAAAATGTATCGGTCTTTGGGTGTCATCGTTTGATGAAAAACCTATAACACTACGAGATTGTACAAGAAAAAACAAATAAAAGCATCTTTATAAGTCAAGCATTCAATAATTATAAAATTTAAACTCCTAATAAAAGTGTTGTACGCCTCGTGGTCCTTGTAGTTCGAAAATAGTCGGATGTTGTTGCAGTCCAAAAAGACAAACATTCTCAATTGTTCTTCTTTGATTTCTGATGAAGGGGTGTCCAACCCTTCAACTAAATTTTGATCAATACCACCAGTGTCGGTAGGCATCTCAGACTCAGGTGCACGATAAATAAAATCCACCTTTTGCATCGATTTATTCTATGACACGTTTCGAAACAGGTTGCCTAAACCCCTTGTGAATCGGCGCAAAGATCTTTTCGTTTGCTCAGCTTCTGCCTTTATCTGAACTGGCTTAAACTGAGCTTGCACTATGTCAGAGCTATGTCGTGAACATTTTTTTTCACGCATACTGAACTTTGGTCATCAATGACAGACTAAACGATAATACTTGTACCCGATTGTGAGCTCTCTGGATCTGAACTCTCCGTGAACGTTCTTTCCCATGTCTTAAAATATGAGTCTAAATCAATAATAAAAAAATAGATAAATAAATAATATACAATAAACACGAACGAAAAAGATAAACAAAAATCTACTACGATAGTTGTGCAATGCCCAAACACCAACAGTGAACAACAAATTAAAAGTATTAAAAATTAAAAATCTATATTCTTAAGATCCATCTTACTATTATAAATTTTTAATTTAAACTATTGGAGTTTGTTGTATGATCGTTGGATTAAACTCATCCACATATCAGTGAGTGAGAAAGAAAAAAAATTGATAAATGAAAAATAAAACGAATAATAAGAATAAATATCAATTTGAAATGTATCACTCTATAATCTAATAAACATATTTTTATCTAATAATTGGAGAAAAGTATTTTTGTTTCGAAGATACAGTATAAAAATGTAAAATTGCTAAAAAAGTTATATTTATTACCTATATTTAAGTAAATCAATTAATTAAAAATATCACTATAAAGTTAGAAAACATTCTATTGATGTATGAATAGATACTAATTAAAAAACATATTTTTCTCTAGAAAAACAAATAAAGGAAACTAAAGGAGGCGTGTCAAATTGTCAATGAATCTTTTTGAATGGTTCTAAAAATAATTGCTAGCTTTGTCAAATCTTCCTTGAGCTATCAAGGTTTTTTTCTAAAGCATAAATTTTACATATTGTTCACTACTTTTGGATAAAAACCAAAAGGCCAAACACAGCCTAACAATTTCACGAATTCAGTAGTTCAATTGGGATGAACTCGTCAATGAGTTTATATGCCTTCTATTTGGTTGGAAAACAAGGCCTTGTAAGACACTCAACCTACTTAGTTTCAAAGTTCCTACCAAATACACAAACACAAACAGAAAATCTCATAAAAAGAAACAAGAGAATCAATAATAACTATACAGTGAAGATGACATAAATAGTAACATAAATCATTCAGTGATAAGAGAATACAGCGGGTCAACTGCTACTGGAACAAAGCTGATACAGAGAATTACTTGACTCAAGAAGGTTAAACATACTTTCCACATATGAACCGAATCTCCATCCATATGAATATAAATAGCCTACGCTTGTTTCCGCGAGCCGCCTCTTTGCTTGCGCAGTGCATCTACATACATATAGATGCACATCAAATAAATGCAGTTTTCAAACAATGTGATTCTCTTACCCACGGGAACCATTTTCAGTGTCGCTTGTTAAGGATAGAAGCTCCATTAGCTCCATCCGGTATTCGAGGCCTCTCAGATGGTGTCCCAACAGCATGCACCTTAAAAAATAGTTCAAACACAAAACATTAACGGAATCGAAGAATGAAGCTACGTTTTTATTACCCTTGAATTCAGGTACTAGAGGAGCTTAAAAGGAACAAAAAGAAGAAGCTGGTCTAACCAGAAGAGAAGACGTGCCAAATAGTCCCGGGTTAAGGTAATGAGGGGCTGGAATTGAAGTGATGTGTTTTCAATAAGCTCAGCTTGATCCTCACCGTTGCTCTTTACTGCTCCATTTGATGGGTTCTCAGATGGAGGAGCCTTAGAATGCATCTTCGGAGAAAGGGTCGCAAGAAGCCCATGGACTACTGAGTAAATGGTGTCTTTCACTTCAGGGGATGTAGGTTCTGATAACTCTGCCACCTGTTCATATCACTTGTTGGTCAGACTAAAGTGAAGAAACACAATAACTTATATACAATTCTCAAGAACGGGCCTGCACCTTTGTATGCATGTGGTTGTCTTAAGAGAGAAAGTAAAAGATGCCCGAATTCAGGATAAGGAATGCAAAAAAACATAGGGATGATTAAGAACTAAACCATACTAATGTAAACTTCATAATTTCGAAACTAAACCAACTCGAGGGATTATATGACATTTGATAGTCTTTCCCCCATACTTTTTCCTTTAACTTCGCGTCTAAATAGACAGAACTTCTATAGGTTCTTAACCATTTTATTATTCACTGGAGAAAAAAAATGAAATTTATAACCTCAGGGATTTGAAAACATATTCTAGCTGAATTTACATAGAAAAGAGAATTTGAAAGACTCTTCTTATAAAATAAGTTTCGGAATCAAAAGAAACCTTTTCTGGCTTTAATGATCTCAAGTAGTCCAACAAATCATTTTTTTCTTCTCCAACAAACTGTTGCATATGAAGGGCAGCATTTTTCCTCTTGACCTCACGAAGTTCCTTCAAAATACAACAAGAAAAGTAAATATCAGACTTTCTTCTTCCATTTTCATCCTCTTCTCTACACATGCCAAATACAAAGGAGAAGACAATTGGGCTGTCCAGGAACCAATATCCCAAAACAAGACATATCAGCTTATCATTTTTATTTCTGTATCCACCAAAGGTGACTTCGCGAAATACCTTTTTTAGGGAAGACAAATGTGACTGCATCTGAAGAATATATTCTTGAGCTTCAGGAGATATGCTGCCAAGGCTTTTGATGTCAATCTTATTAGGAAAGTCTTCAGTAACTTTTTTGAATTTGGAGAACAGACCATTTCTCCTAGGATCATCACTATGGTTTGTATCATCAAGAGATATCTCTTGTAATCCAAAGTTTGAATTCTCTGGAACTTGATTTTCTGAAAATTCTTCATTTCTGTCAAGGTTTCTTTCAAGACAAAGCCTATATTCCGCATTCCACAATGTGTACCTGCAGTTCCATAGAAACACCATTCTTTAATGGGGGACAATTAGTGTAAAATAATTATTTAAAGCTAATAACTATAAGTTAATCTTACTATAAATGGTTGCACACTAGAGACATACTAAACCAACCGATTGAACCAAAAAGAAAACATGAAGCTAGACACCAGACAAATATGACAAAAGCTGCAGCCAACATAAATAAGTAGCTTGTGTGTTAACATCATAGAATCATATATGCCGCCTTACAATAGGAATGTTGTCTTGAGCCCGGTTAGACTCTTCTTGTCTCTAATCACCTCCCAGACTGGTTTTGTTTAAATTACTTCTAAACTATTAACTTTGAATCACAAAGGTTTCAATACCACTTCACTGAGGGTGATCCATAACAAAATTTATGTACAACTTGATTTGAGAAAATAGAAGTGAAGGTATTCTGAAAGCACTTTTTAGTCACTGGAGTAATGTAACTATAAACGTCCTTAAGTGAATGAAAGGGATTATTAGCGGTTAGAACAAAATCTAACATGTGATTAGCGCTTTTAAGATCCTACAGAATTGCAATACTTTGTTCTCTAAAACCGTACTTCAGTACATGTCCAATACTTTGTTGTTCTTAAGATGCCAGGAGAGAATACATATGAGAACCAAACTATGGATTCCATTCCAACATCTAGTCACACTATCTGAAACGGCCAGGTTCAATATCTCATGTACTGAAGTTATAGTAGAGATCAGCACATACTGAAGTTATGCAAATTAGGAACATACCCAGTCATCATAGAAGAAACCAATAATTTAGACAGAGGCTCCCACAGAGCCTCGATAAGAATTTGAAACCTATCGGACGGAAGTAGCCCCAACATGCCTGAGATTGTCCTTTTCATAGCATCCAAGGTAGTAGGCGGAACATCCTTCTGAATAAGGCTCACATCCAGTGGTTCTATCTCTAGTATAAGATCTGCAAGGACAGATTTCTGAAAGAATAAACACTAGATAGTCAAGATCTCACTTATTAACCAGCAGTGTCAATGAGAAAGGATCAAACATTTAGTACAACTGATATTCAACACAGACATAAAAAATTAGTGAAAATTCTTGACTTGTGTAAGGCTAAATATTGCAAGAGTTTATGCCCCAAAATCCTTATTGTGTTGATAATCATTAGATAGGTCTATCAACATCCCAGTAAAAGTAGAGCTATAATAGCTATGCACCAAAGAACGATTGCTTAAAAAAAAATCTTTCAATATGTAGTTCTATATCTAGAAAGGAACAGAATTAAACCCTGTTAGTGAATCATATTCCCACAAATCAACAGTGCCGAAGGGTTTCTAGATCAGAAGCAGTTACTTTCTGGATATTATTGTTAGATAAATAAGGTTTTAAGTCCGAGTAACCTATGCAAAGAAGTAAGCCTTCAATTATCATCCAAAACCTTAAACATATTATAATACAACCGACTAAGAAATTAACCTACACTAAGTACATCAAACACTAAGCCTATAATTAACAAACTACAGTTTACATATATCATCTCTCTAAAAACTGACAAAGACTGCCAAGTATTAACAAAGCAAATATGAAAAATATTACACTACTCGTATACTGTAATTCATCAGCTAATAACGTCGTTCAATGGCCTGAATATACAATTAAAATCATCAAAGAGGAGATAAATAATGTCCAGCCTCAACTAACTACGTAAATCAACTGCAATTTCCGTGAGAAAACCTAATTCTACTCAAATCTGAAAAGTTCATGATACAACAGAAAGTGATCAATCAGCTATACGAATAAAAATAAAGGAGAAAACAAAACCGATTCACTGGACAAAATAAACCGAAAAGAAAATGATCAGAATAGCATCAAACTACCTTAGGTGAGGTCGGTGGTGACTGGTAAGCGGAATTGGAGACGAGATCATCGAGATGGAATCCGTCGTCGTGATAATCTTCACGAGAGGTGGAAGAATTGGATGCGAGAGTCAAGGTGCGGAGTTTTCGAGCGATTGTCAAACGAGGGAACAGAGGAGGGGAAGAGAGAGCGAATGAGAGAAAATGAGGAGAGTGATTCGGCCATTGATGCGAAAGAGGATGGAGAGAAAGGATCGGGGAAAGAGTTGGTGCTGCCATAAACAACCCAACTCTCTCTCTAAAACTAAATCGGGTCAGTTTCAGAGAGTTTTAGTAGTTCGTAGCTGCTAGCCACAAGTGCAGATAGAAAGGGACGAAATAAGCGCTATGGTTGAAGGGTGCGAGCTAAATGGTTTTATTCAGGTGACTGACCGGCCAATGAGCATAACCAGATCCACGTAAAACCCAACCCAATTTATAAGAAACTTCAACCGGAATTGCTAAAAAAAAAAAAAAAAGCCAAAACTAATCCGCGAAGTTGTATTTTTCTGTTTTCCAATATTTATAGAATTGTCATTAGGCGAAAAATCCAAAAAGTTCTTAAAAGTTTATATAATTACGTTTTATGCCATTATTTATTTCATGAAACAAAACACAGAAAATCTACCATAACCTAATATTTTACTTCCTAAAACTCACTAAAATTATAAAAACTCAAAACTTAAACTAACCAAAAGTCTTTTTTTTTTAACTTTGTAAAACTTAATAAAATGTTAACAAAACTTACCGAAATGGTAACAAAACTTGTTTTTCTACAAACCAACATGAACATTGACCATTGTATCTTTGTGTTTTTTTTTTAAAATAATTTTAAAAAGAAAATAAAAAAATATCCGTTTCCGCCAGACGATGGCGTCCAGGTGGTGTTCGTCGTCATCATCCTGTCGAAGAAGATGGTACTTTCCGCAGGGCAAATGGCGTACACGATGGTGCTGACGCCATTGCATGGCGTACAGACCCCTGTGTCCGATGCGCAATGGCGTACAGACCCCTGTTTCCGCCATGCAATGGCGTCAGCACTATCGTGTGCGCCATTGCATTGACGGACAGACCTGTATCAGACCTGTATCATTTTTTTTTCTAATTTTTTAACATTTATCTTTTAATTTTGTCCATTTTTGTAATTTTTTTAGTAGGTTATCATTTACTAATGACTTATACTAACTAAAAACAAATATCATTTTTTTAGTAGGATTGTATGTCGCAAATATCTTTTTTTTTTATAATAGAAAAATCTTTGTTTAGCGAAGTCTCCCAAAACTCTCCATCAATCCTCTCTCCGTTCGCTAAATCAAATCAAATTTGATACAGGGGTTTAAGAAAATGTTGAACCTCTTTGAGAGCTCTCGCTCCAAGAATTAGTTTCTTCCTCTTTCTTCGCCGTTTCTTCGCCGGAATTTAAGTTGTAGTTGGCGTTGGCCTTCTTCTTTCGTCCCCTTCCTCTGCATAATCTGCTTATTTCATTTTCGTTTCAATATCTGATACTTCAGATTGTTATTGGTTCTTTTTCTATTTTCTTGAAAGCAGCCTCTGCTTTGAGTTTGGCGATTGATTCAGTTTGTCGATAGTTTTCTTCCCTCATTTTGATTCAGATAGTTCATTCAGATTGTTCTGTTTCCTTATCTGTTTCTTCAGATTATATTCGGTGATTCTTTAACTGATTTTCGTCTGTTAGTGCAGTGAATGAAAACAGAGCAATTCACTGTAAGTCTTTAAGATTATGGATCTTGATAATGAAGAGTTTCCGGCTCTTCGTCTGGTGACCGGTATGCCTAATCAGTTGAATAAGAAGTTTGTCGAGTTATTCAAGACAGGTGATAACACAAAAACTTTTAAGCCTGAATTTATACACAAAACAGAGCAACATTTTTCTGTTCAGTTTAGTGAAGAAGATAAACAGAGTCTGTTAAAAAACTCTAAAACGACGTTAATCGGAAAATTCAGTACTGGTATTCCAAAGAAGCAGAAGTTAGATGCATTTTTGAAAAATTTGAAATTTTACGGTTCATATTGGTACAAGGTATGGGATTCTCACCATATCTTCTTCGAGTTTGATTTAAAAGAAGATGTGGCAAAGCTCTGGTCTCGTAGCATATGGCGATTTGATGATATGGTGATGAGGGTTCTGAGATGGAGACACAATTTCAATAAAAAGATCGAAGATCCAACTGTGTTGTTGTGGGTCAGGTTCGAGCATCTGCCAGAATGTCTGTTTGATTCTAATCTGGTTCATGCAATAGCCTCTGCTATTGGTCCAGTGTATAAGGTAGTTGTGCCTAATGAGAACCGTGCCCATGCTGGTGTATGTTACGCACGGGTAGAAGTTGATGTTTCGAAACCTTTACAAAGACAAATGTGGATTGGATTCGGGGTTAACGATGGCTACTGGATATCAATTAGCTATAAGAATGTTCCGCTGTATTGTTCTAACTGCTATCATATAGGACATTCTTGCTCTGATTGTAAGAAGGTTAGGGCTCGTGAGGTCTTGGAAAAGAATGTGGTTCAGGCTGATAGTCACATTAAAAACAAGAACATTGGAGATATGGTTGATAATGTTGTGTTTAGTAAGAATTTTGAGGAATTGGTCCCGTCTGTTGATATGGTTCCGTCTGTTGCTAGGGAGATTTCTAAAGAAACTCTTAAAGTTTATAAAAGGAAACTGAAATCAATTGTTGTGCAAAATGATTTGGATGATGGAATAAAGGAAAGCAATAAAGAGAAATCTCATTTGATTGCCAATGTTGATAATATTGATCATCAGAATTCTAATATTGGTAATACAAGCATTGATACTAGTAATGGTGTGATTGAAGCTTTAAAGAAGATTGAAGAAATTACATATGTTGATGAGGATTCTCATGATACAAATACAATGACTTCTAATAAATTGAAACAATGCGAATCTCCAGATCCTAATAGGGGTAGCTGTTCTCCTCAGAATAGCTTCAGTGAGATTCTTTCTTCTAGACTGAAATCTGCAAAGAAAAATAGATCAAAGGAAAAGTTAAGAATCAAGTCTCTTGAGTTAGGAGACAAAGCTAACAAATCATACTCTGATAATGATCAGAGTGATTAACTGGAATGCTCGTGGTGTGTCTAACAAACCCACCTTGAGAAGACTTAAATCAATTAAGATTTCTGAAAATATCAAAGTCATGGTGATTCAGGAGCCTATGTCTAAAGGGGAAAGGATTAATGCTGTTGCTGAGGTTCTGGGTTTTGATAACTATGTTGCTAACATATCTGACAAGTTGTGGATTTTTTGGGTTTCTGAGGTTAACATTAAGGTCATTCTTAATGCTGAGCAGTGTATTCACATGGAGTGGGAGTATCATAATATAAATGAGTTATTCTATGTTAGTGCTGTTTATGCAAAATGTAGTAGATTGCAAAGGGTGGATCTCTGGAACTGTATTAAGTCTATCTGTGTTAATGAGAAGCCTTGGCTGTGTGTAGGGGACTTCAACACTATTTCTATGCATGATGAGCAGTTGGGGTGTGTTACTTCTAGTCAATCTAGTATGAATGACTTTAATGATATGATCAGAAGCTGTAATCTTCATGATGCTGGTTTTTGTGGTTCTAAGTACACTTGGGCAAGAGGTAACAAATGGCGAAGGCTGGATAGGGCTCTTGTTAATGACAGATGGGTGGAGGTGTTTTCTAATACTCAGGTTTTGCACATGGCCAAAACTTGTTCTGACCATGCGCCTCTTTTAATTATGGCTAATACTAACAATGATATAAATAATGTTAATAGGAAAAAGAATTTTAGATTTCTAAACTTTTGGTGTAATGATGAATCCTTTCTAAGTATTGTGATGCAGGATTGGAGTCTGCCTCTGGTTAGTCATCCTAGTAAAACTTTCTGGTATAAGCTCAGAAGATTGAAGGGGTGTCTTAAGAAATGGAGCAAAGAAAAGTTTGGTAATATTTTTGATAGTGTTAAAGAGGCAGATTGTAGGGTCAAGGCTATGGAAATTCTTCATTATTCTAACAATAATTTGCAGTCTGCTTCTAACTTAGCTATGGCTAATGCTTTATATCTTAAGGCTCTAAGGAATGAAGAATCTTTCCTAAGGCAAAAATGCTTCAACAACTGGCTACATGAAGGTGATGCTAATTCTAAAATCTTTTACAGTTATATTGCTAAGAAAAAAAGAATGAATGAGATAAGAAGTGTTAGAGAAGGAGATACCTGGATCCTGGATAAGCAAGGGATTGGTGACTCTGCTGCTAGTTACTTCAAAAGTATTCTTACTGTTGATCTCTACAATGATAAAGATGAGGAGGTCAGACTTTTAAATGATTTGCATTTTGACTGTATTCCTACTTTGGTTTCTTCTGAGGACAATAGTTTGTTGCTCTGTGAAGTTACTGAGGATGAAATTTGGGGTGTTATTTGTAATATGAAGGGGGACAGTGCCCCTGGAATTGATGGATTTAACCTGATGTTTTTTAAATCTTGTTGGCAGATTATTAAAATAGACCTATGCATGGCTTTCAATACCTATATTAATGGCTGTCCTATTCCTTCTGGTATATTTGCTACAGGAATTTATTTAATACCTAAAAAGTCTAATCCAATTTGGTGATATAGTTATAGACCAATTGGTCTGTGCACTATGGTTAATAGAATATTTTCTGCTCTTATGAACTCTAGAATGTCTGCTATTCTTTCTAAAGTTGTGTCTAAGTGCCAGTCTGCTTTTGTTAAGGGAAGGTTAATTCATGACAATATCCTCTTGGCTAAGGAATTGCTTTTTGATATTAATAAAAGGCCTAAAAGGGGTAATATGGTTGTCCAGTTGGATATGTCTAAAGCCTTTGACAGGCTGTCTCATTCCTTTATCTTAAAGGTTTTATACTCTTTTGGTTTTAATAGTAGATTTGTTAATCTAATTAAAGGTTTAATATCTGATGTTCATATTTCTGTGCTTATTAATGGTGACTCTTATGATTATTTCAAAATGAATAGGGGTATTAGGCAAGGAGATCCTATTTCTCCTAGCCTGTTTATTCTTAGTGAAGAGTTTCTTAGTAGAGGTCTTGATAATCTTTTCAGATCTAATCCTTCTATTGGGTACAGTTCTAGATGTTCTTTAGTCATTCCATGTTTAATGTTTGCTGATGACATCTTAATTTTCTCTAATAGCAAGTCTACTTCTATAACTTTACTTAGCAATTTTCTAGATTTGTATCAGGCAGCTTCTGGTCAAGCTATAAATAAGACTAAGACTAAATTAATTATATCTAGTAAGCTTCACTTTTCTAGGAGGCAAGAGCTTAAACTTTAGACTGGTTTTGAGGTTGACTTTCTTCCTCTTTCTCATCTTGGAATTACTATTGCTAATAATAATAAGGCCAATGTCTTTCTTCCTTTGCTTAATAAGATTAATGACAGAATTTCTATCTAGGAGAGCAAAGTTCTATCCTATGGTGGTAGGCTTTCTCTTATCACTAATGTTCTACTACCTATTGTTTACTATTGGTTGCAATGTTGTGATCTGCCTAAGTCCATCATCTATAAGATTGATCAGATTTGTAACAGATTCCTATGGAGATCTAAGCATGGCCAGAAGGCAATTCATTGGTCTACTTGGCGTTACATTTGTAAGCCATTTAACGAGGGTGGTCTGAATGTTAGGTCTATTATGGATGTGCAGAATTGCTTTTCTCAAAAGCTGTGGTTCTTATTCAGAATGAATGATAGTCTGTGGGCTAATGCAATGAACAATATTTACTGTAAATGCAATCATCCTCTATATGTTAATATGAAGGGATCTCTTGTATGGAAGAGATTATGCAGCATAAGAGATCAGGCGGATAAGAATGTTACCTGGTCTTTGGGCAATGACAATATCGACTTCTGGAAGGATTCTTAGCATGGTATGCCAGCTATTGCTACTGAGCAAAGTGTGTCCTGGTACATAAATGTAAAAGTTAATTCTTATTGGCATAATAATGGTTGGTATTTGAATGATGTTCAGAACTTTATTGATTCTGATAGAGTCAGTAAAATTATGAGTACTTACATTGTTGACAATGAGGATGCCATTCGCTGGATTGCTTCTGACAATGGGCATTTTAACCTGAAGTCTACATGGGAGCAATTAAGAGATAAGTACACTGTCTCAACTATATATAAGAAGCTATGGAATACAAAAATCCCTAGAAAGTTCTCTTTTATGACTTGGAAGATTTTACAGAATTTTGTATCTGTTGATTCTATAATGATTAAAAGGCACTTTGCTTTGGTTTCAAAATGTGTTTTCTGTGAGCATTGTGAAGACATGAATCATTTGTTCATAAGTTGTTCTTTTGCCTGGCGGATATGGAACTGGTTTTCAGTTTCATTTAAGATTAACATTAATAGAAATATGGTTGTTTCTCATGTTTTAAAATGCTGGTTTAGCTATTCTAAGGCAAAATTCCATATTACTCGTTTAATTCCACAAATCATATTTTGGTTAATTTGGAAGGCCAGAAACTTGTTTAAGCATAGTGGTATATGTATGAGTGTTCCTAAGGCCATTGATAAAATCATTTCAATCATTAAGGGTCTGGACATTAATGGTTCATTTAACCTAAAGCACTGGTCTGGTGTTAATAGTGCAGGTTCTATTCTTGGATGTAATAGCTCAATAAAAAAGAAGGTTATGCCAATGTACCTGAAGTTGTCTCGCCCGATGTCTGGTCGAATAAAACTGAATGTAGACGCGTCTTGCATCCACAATGGAGAGTCAGCTGCTGGAATCGTGTTCAGAGACACAGAGGGTGTGATCTTGGCTGCCTATGGATATCTTCTGGGCAAGGCGTCCCCGCTTCAGGCTGAAACTCTTGCATTGTTGTTGGGGCTTGTTATCTGCTTCAAAGAGGGTTGGAACTGCGTCGATGTTGAATCTGACTCCCTGATTCTTATCAATCAGCTGGCTTCTTGAGTTGATCCTGAAGATTGTATCTTGCGATTTTGCAGAGGTGCGTTGAAGCCTGGTATGGCTATTACTCACATCTCAAGGGTCCAGAACCAAGCGGCAGATTGGCTCGCGAAGTGGACCCTTAAGTGCAAGCAGAAAGTGTTCTTCAACAATCAATCTGCTCTTCCTGGTTTGCTCGCCATAACTTTTTTGGAGAGTTTAGATCTGGGTTATGTAGTGAGGGTCTGATTGTGTTGATAAGCTTGGATGTTGGTTACTGGTGTTGCTGATTAGGGTTTTGTTTGAAATTGAAGAAAGGCTGATGTTGGGAGGCGAAGGAAAGAGGAAGAAGAAAGAGTTTTGACTCTGATTAAATTAGGGTTAGGGTATTGACTGTATTGTCGATTTTGACTGTATTGAGTCTAATTGTTGGGCCCTTTTAATGGACTGAATCGGTTTTCATTAATATATGGTATTATTTTGCTTAAAAAAAATACTAACTAAAAACAATATAAATTTAAAGTAAAACAAAATACCCATTATGGTTTAAAAAACCTTTCGAATAACTAAGATCTAACTATGTTTTTTTTTTGCAAATAAGTTATTTAAGTGTTAGGATATATGATTAAGTGGTTTTGAAGGGAATGAGTAACATTTTAATTGATAATGATAGTATTAACTTCTTCAATTTTAGTTTTAGTTCTTTATGTTTAGAAAGAGAAAGTAGAGAGAATGTAGAGAAATTATATTTTTTTTGGAAATTATGGTAACTTCATGGAGTAATTTCTTCTATTTATACGATTTCGTGAAAGACAAAATTGTCAAAAAAAATAACTTCACGGAGTAATTTTTAAAATTCAAAACAAGCAACTTCACGGAGTAAAAATGGCTTTTTTTAGCAATTCCCAAATTCAACATTAATGATAACGACACGATTATAAATTAAGCTACCCACATTTATAAGTTTATTAATAATCTATACAAATAATCCAACAATATTCTATAAACATAAAATTAAATTACTATTTTTTTGCGATTTTTTCGTACTACAAATATAATTAAGTTTTGAAGAATTTCAGTACAAAATAACTATTAAATCATGTTTTCACGATGAAAATATTCACTATTGTCTTGAATCAGGTTTTCACGAAGAAATTACTCACTTTTATTTTTAATTTTTCAATTGTTGTATTTGTATTTATATGTTTGATCTAAGAATTGTTCGTATTTGGTTTGTGGTGATTTGTATATCTTTACACACAACAAAAATACAACTAGTAACCTAGAGCTACTTCTGTACCTATTTAAAGGTTTTGGATTATTTTTTTTATTTTTTCACAATTGAGTTGTACATATTTACCCAACCAAAAATAATAGTTAGTTTTAATATTTAACTTTGTAATGTAGATAAAAAAACCCAAAAAACCAGCATCTTCCATATAAGGAGTTACAAATACATCTCACATTGCAGAACAAATAAAGAATACTTATGAAGAATTAAACGGTTTGAAAAATCTCATACAATATGTTACTTCATTTCTTTTTCGCACTTAAAAACTAAATTCACACCCAAGTTACTCACAATTACACAACCAAGTTATTCACAATTACGCAACCATGTTAAACTCATCTAAATTTTTTATTTTCACAACACGATTGCACGTATTTACGCAACCATAATTTGACAAACCTTATAAGAGTTTGTAGAATAAGAGGAGGAAGAAGAAGAGTATGGATGATAAGTTTATATCCGAGAGATAGTATTTATACCTTATAACGACGAGGTAAGGTCATATAAAAATTAACAAAAGTAAAAAGCAGGTAACTAAGAAGATGTCAGACGAGAGTCAACAAAAATAGTTAGATGAATGGCGCTCTGATCATCAATCTGGATATAAGAAGGGTCATGGTAACCCGGGTTTTCGGGTAGATACAGCAGTTCAGCAACATAATCATCAAGTCCAACTAAGACAAGATGTTGGGGGTGTCTCCATACAACCGATCGATACAAAAATGGTTAGTTACGAGGGTATGTCGTCTACTTATGTGGGCGAAGTCGAGCTTTTGGTAACCATTGACCATGGAGATACACAAAAAATTGTGTGAACGCCTTTATGATAGCTAATGTGTTGCGCTTGTATGACGTCATTGTATGATGACATTAATTACATAAAATAGAAGCCAAAGCCTCTTCCTTCTAGTGATGCCTAAAATACCCAGTCGAAGATCGGGTTTGAATAATAAGAGGAAGTCAAAGGACCATATGAAGCTCATATGCGACCTCTTTAGCTCCATCAAATTTGATCTAATAGAAATTAATGAACTAGAGGGAGAATTGTCAAACCGAAGAAACTAACCATATTGGAACCAAGGTCGACGACCCGCAAGATGAGAACATGTGTGACGACCCCCTGGGTGACAAAATTGAAGAGACCCTAATCACGGGGAAGATAATTCAAGTTGGGAATCAACTGGACACAAGGTTTAAAAATAAATTTATAGAATTATTACTACATAAATTGAATATCTTTACATAGAGTGTTGATAGTGTCCCAAGCGCCAGTTTTCAATCATTTACCACAACTTATCAATCAATACTAGACTACGACCAATACGTCAAAAATGGAGGATTTTTTCTTTTGAGAAATTCGATGTCATCGCCGAATAAGTGAAAAATTCTCAAGTTAGGGCACATTAGAGAAGCGAAATACCCAACCTAGATAGTCAATCTCGTGTTGGTCAAAAAGAAGAATGAACAATGAACAATGTGTGTCGACTTCACCAACCACAACAAAGCCCACCCTAAGGATGTTCTCCGCTTGTATCGCATCGATCAAGTCATTGATGATATGGTCTCAGGTAACAAACTATTATCTTTTATGGATGCGTGTTCGGAGTATCATCAGATACGAATGCACGCACGTGACGAGGAGCATACTGGTTTCCAAACAGAGCGAGGTTTACACTATTATAAAGTTATTTCATTCGATTTAAAAATGCAGGTTCCATCTATCAAAAGCTCGTCAACCAGATATTTAACAAGCAGTTGAGTTCAAACATGGAAGCCTACATCGATGATATGATCTTCAAAAATAATACTGAATATTGGCAGGTCGATGTTTTGCCACCCTGTATCAGTTCAACTTCAAGATGAATCCTCTGAAATGCTCATTTGGTATTCGTATCAGAATATTTTTAGGGCATGTTGTTAATAAGAATGGAATCGAGGTTGATCCCGAGCAACTAAAGGCTTTACTTGATGAGTCCGAATTCTGATTACTCCCCGGACAGGGATAGATCAGACCTAGCTCTCCGGACCGGACAGACCACTTCGAACACCTAGCTAATGGGATTGTTTGAACTATGACAAAAGTAATAAAAAACCTAAGTACTTCTTAACTAAGCTACTTGCTCTTCTACTTAGAGCTTATGGGTCTTTAAACATGACTCGGGTCCATTGAACATGACCCGAAAGCCCATAAGGGCCCAAAATGTAAGGGTATAAATACCCAACCACCTGCATTAAATGTGGGTAATGAAAATTAACTGCAACCAGCCAGCTTAGTTCTCCATCTACTTTCTACTCTAAATATCAAACACCCACATACTTCTTTAAACCACCAAACAAATTACAAGTCTACCCTCAGGCGATAATTATCCTTACCAAATTGGCGACCACAGTGGGAGCACGAAGGTGCCTGAATCAAGCATTCAAAACCAGCAAGGAAAATCTGTCCGAATGAATCCGGACGCCCCAGGAGTACCACTAGTTCTGCTCGAATTGGTGGGTGAAAACGATGAATACACCATTGAAGAGCGCGATAGGCTGAAGGGTGAAATAGAAGCCCTGAAGGCAAAAAAGGCTAGGATGGGCATGAAAGAAAAATCCAAAGCATCAGTTGCTCATCACACCGATAACCCCAGAGAGCATGAGCCTTCAAAGACTCATGTGAGTACCAAAAAGACTCATGCCAGCTCCAAAAAGTCTCACCGGTCTAAGCCAGTGGAGAGCTCTGACTCAAGCTCAGAATCTTCTGATAGCTCTTCGGACGATGAGGGCGTTGAAGAATCCTTATCCTCTAGCAACGATGAGGGTCGAACTAAAAAGAAGCAAAAGCAGATTAAAAAATATTCAAGAAAAAGAGATAGGCGTGGGAGAATGAAGAGGAATATTGGTAAAGGGTCATCTCATAGCCGGAGGCATGTGGACCGGATGCTGATGGATCCTTTCGCTTTTCACGATGAACCAGGTATCTTTGCAACTCCCAATGAGGATACTGTGTTCAGTCATGGTAGAAATTGGAGGCAATCTCTATTATCTTCCAAAATTCTGTCCGGAAACCTCCCTAAGAGGTTTGACAGCACCAAAATGGAAAAGTACGATGGCAGTACTGATCCGGACAACCACTTAGACCAATTCAAGAACTTTATGATGAACTTTGATGACGATGATAAGCTACTTTGTAGAGCATTCTCCCAGTCTTTTACGGGGAGTCCTCTGAAATGGTATAACAGTCTACCACAAGGCTGTATCAAGAATTTCGATACTTTTTGGGTGGCCTTTTGAAGGCAGTTCGTTGGAAGTAAAGAGCTAAAGGGCAATGGAGACACAATAATCCATTGTGCTCAGGAACCATACGAGTCCTTAAAAGAATATATAAGTCGTTTTGTGAACACCAAGAATGGGTTGGCTGATTGCTTCGAGCAAGTGGCAATAGCATCCTTAAGACAGGGCTTGAATCCTGACAATTTGGTATAGCTGATTGCTGATGCGTTTGATATAGCTGCAGAGTACCTAGATTCAAAGCCGGGCCAAAATAATGCGAACATGGTTGACGAACCGATTACTATAGGAAATGTTAGTGAATTATGTGCGTTTTTTGAATCATTAACCATCTTTGGTGGGGACACAATGGCAGGAATATCAAACTATTCTCGAAAGAGGCACGTTGTTAGTCTGGCGACACAGTTGGAAACATGAGCCTCATCACACTTATAGAGAAACCCATCCCCGATTCTCTGCTTCGAAGATGATGACATGAGAGACGTAGCTGGTCCATATGAGGACGCAGTGGTAATCAGAGCAGAGATAGAGGGAAACGAGATAAGAAATTATTTGATTGATACAGGGAGCTCTGATAACATAATGTTTATGTCAACCTACAACCAGATAAAGAACCCACCAATAATACTACGATCCGCCCGGACGATAGTAGATTTCACCGAAGCGACTGCTGATGTAGTCGAAGTGTTTGAAGTAATGGTGGAGTTGGGCCGATTGCCATTCAACAATATAGTCAGGGTACTATTTGTAGTGGTAGATGCTCCCACCTCATAAACGCCATCTTCGGAAGGTCTTGGTTTTCAAAAATTCAAATCGTACCGTCTATTTTTTATCAGTGTTTTAAGTACGTGGTAGGTAGCAATGTGGAAACGGTAAGAAGCAGTCAAAAGATGGCCATGGAATGTTACAAAGCAGCGCTGGCCCCCAAGTAGGTGAAGGGGGTCAGATCGAAAAAAGAATAGCAATCAGAGGGGTCTCCCGCGGATTCTGATCCCATTGACGATCCGAGGGAGTCCCCTGGTTTCATGGTCCCTAATAAAGGTTTTGATGATCATGTTTTTGCCCCTGTAAAAGTCTCAAGATTGGTACAAGGCTACCCCAGGACATAAAAGAAAGTTTACTCAAATTTATTTTGACCAAATTACATTTGTTTGCTTAATGCATAGAAGATGTCAGAGGGGTCCCAACAGATGTCATCTGTCATAGGTTAGCAATACAGAACAGTGTTCGTCCAATCATTCAGAAGAGAAGATCATTCTCTCAAGAAAAAACTGAAGCGATAATTGCAGAAGTGTACCGTTTGACAAAAGTGGCCACATCCGTGAATCACAATACCCTTTTGTGGACGGCCAACCCAGTCTTAGTAAAGAAGAAAAATGGCAAGTGGTGGATGTGTGTAGACTTTATTGATCTGAACAGGGCCTGCCCTAAAGATCCTTTCCCGGTCCCCAGAATTGATCAATTGGTTGATTTTACATTCGGAAATCGTTTACTGTTCTGTATGGATGTGTACACTGGGTACAATCAAATCCAGATGGACCCAAGGGACCAAGAGAGTATAAATTTTATCACCGGAAGGGGTCTGCACTGTTACACGGTGATGCTATTCGAATCAAAGAACACTAAAGTAACATATCATCACTTAGTAAACAAAGCTTTTGAGAGTCAGATTGGTATAAATATGGAAGTTTACATCGATGACATGTTAGTTAAAAGCCTCAGAGATGAGGATCATCTAGCTGACTTGGAAGAAACCTTTTCCAATTTGGCCAATATAAATTTAAAGTTGAACCCATAAAAGTGTACGTTCGGGGTAAGATCCAAATTTGTTTTAGGTTATATAGTCAACGAACAGGGCATCGAAGTTGATCCGGTACAGTTAAATGCTTTGTGTACTATAAACCCACCAAGAACAATCAAAGAGGTCAAATTTTGACTGAAAGGCTGGCAGTATTAAAGAGATTCATATCAAGGTCCTCGGATAAATGTGCCCCTTTCTTCTAGGTACTGAGAAAAGCAAATTGTTTCAACTAGACGCAAGAATGTTCGGATGACTTTAATCACGTCAAACAACACCTCCTCTCCCCAGAAATATTGACAAAGACACATCCAGAGGGAGAAGTTGTTCATTTATCTGGCAATGTCAGATTTCGTGGTAAGTGTAGTCTTAACCCGAGAAGAATCAAGTGTTCCGAGACTGATCTACTATGTGAGTAAAAGTCTTTTAGACGCGGAGAAGTGGTACCTCAAATTAGAGAATTTAGCACTCGCACTAATAACATTTGCGTGAAAGATGATGCCCTACTTCCAGGCTCATTCAGTTATGGTACGAACATCTTTTCCACTGAAGAACATGCTGCAAAGGCCCGACGTATCGGGAAGAATGACAAAGTGGTCGGTAGAACTTCGAGACTTTGATATTGAATTTGAACCGCAAACCGCAATCAAAGCACAAGAACTAGCTGTCTGTTTTGTTGAATTCCATTCCAATCGGGATGACATGGATATTGATGCAGAAAAAATCGTCCCAGAGTGGATAGTTCGAACAGATGGGAGATCAAGCTCATCTGGCTACGGTGCAGGAGTACAATTGATATTGCCGGAAGGAATTGCAATGTATCAAGCCATTCAAATCGGATTCAAAGCATCAAACAATGAAGCAGAATATGAAGCAGCTTTGGCTGGACTAAGACTTGCAAAAATTTGCGGAGCCGAAAGAGTTAAGTTGATAAGTGATTTCCAATTTTTGATGAATCATGCTTCGAGGAGATCAGAAGCAAGAAAAGATTATTTACTGAAGTACTTGGGGGTTTTGAAGGCTTTAACCTTAGATTTTGAGGACGTCAGATTCAAACATGTTCATAGGGCAGGGAATTCAGTGGCTGATTCTTTGGCCAAGGCATCCTACTCAGAGGAATACCCATGGATAGTTACCCAAGAAAGTCCATCAATCGTTAAGGGATCCGAGTTTTTTGAAGGAGGCATCAAGGCTTTCCAAATTTCTACAGCTCTAGTGAAAGATTGGAGAAGTGAGATACAAGATTTTTTAGTCCATGATATATTACCAGTTGATAAAGTAATGGCCAAAAGAATATAATTCAAGGCATATGGGTATGTGGTACTCAGTGATGTACTGTATAAGAAATCTTTTAGTCGGCCTTTACTTCGTTGTTGAGGGAAGGATGAGTCACAATTGATATTTTCAGAGCTGCACGATGGGGAAGGGTCCACACACTGCGGTTATTAAACGTTGATACGAAGGGTTCTTCTGGTTGGTTATTATTAGCCGACCATCTCATCGAACTCAAAGGAGTTAATACAGAAATGCGAAACTTGCCAACGATTTTCTAATTCAACCCATATGCATGGTGTTCCGCTCGAATCAATATCAGAGTCCTTCCCTTTCGACCGATGGGGTATCGACCTTGTCGGACCGCTCCCAATGGCCTCAGGAGGACGCCAAATGATCATTGTTGCGGTGGATTACTTCTCCAAGTGGGCAGAGGCTGAACCATTAGCAGGAACAAGAGCGAAAGATGGGATCAGATTTATCATCTCCAACATTTGTTGTCCTTTTGGGGTACCAAGGAAAATTACGATGGATAACGGCCCGTAGTTCGATAACAATGGGATGAGAGTTTTTTTATGCCTCCAAAAGGATACAATAGTTTTTCTTAGCGCCCTTCCACCATCAAGCGAATGGCCAGGTCAAAGTAACTAATCGGAAAATCTTAGATGGGCTAAAGAAGAATCTACAGGGTAAAGTTGGGAAATGGCCGGATTACTTGGAAGAAGTTTTATGGGCTTACATAACCACTCATCAGACCGCAACACATGAGTCACCCTTCGCACTTGTTATGGAATGGATGCGGTAGTACCATCAGAAACCATGTTCCCATCATACAGACTAAGCGATTATTCCGAGGAGGGAAATGATAAAGGAAAGCAAACTGAGTTGGATTTAATAGACGAAAAAAGAAGAAGGGCACAATTAAACTCTTTACACTATCAGACTTTCATGAGGAGCCAGTATGCATCAAAAGTTAGAAGAAGAGAATTTAAGGTTGGGGATAAAGTTCTAAGTAAAGTCTTCATTCATACAAAAGAAACAGGACTGGGAAAGCTAGCTCCAATTGGGAAGGCCCATAAATGGTAACGAAGAAGATAAAAATGGGGACGTACATGCTAAAGGATAAAGAATGGAGAGTTCTTCCCCACCCTTGGAACATTGAGCACCTCAAAGTTTACTTACAGTGAATGTGTAACATATAAATATTTTTGTTATCAGTTTATGTAAGTATCAGTGGTATACTTTTTCCTACCGTGGTGGCGCAAGAAGGTTTTAATGAGGTGCCATAATAGCCGACTCATATATAAAATTCCATTGCATTCTTAAAATGATTCGTAGAAAGTTCATCTTTTTCAAATCAAAAGGTACTCCAAAAACGTCTGGACACTAAAGTTCATATTTTTGAACTCAAAAGGTACTCCAAAAAAGTTTGGACAAGAAATTTCATCTTTTTGAACTCACAGCACACTCCAAAAAAGTTTGGACAAGAGAATTCATCTTTTTGAATCATATGTAAACAAGCATTAGACAAAATGAATCAGAGAAGAAATATTTTAGGTCAAGTATGACTCAGAGATTTCTTCCATCATAAATCCTCACAACATGAGGCAAATTGTACATAACAAAAATTGGTTTCTTGAGCAGGTTCAGATACAAACAATTAACAAAATAACAAAGGAAACATTCAATGCTTGCTAATCGGATGCAGAGTTTTCCTTACTGCCTTCAGGGGAAGCAGACTCCAAGGACGAGCTTTCCTAGTCGTTGCTGGATTCCAAGTCCTCCACGGAGATGCCTGCACGACGATTTTTTTTCTATGACCCGCAGCCAAAGACTACCAAGTTGCAAATCCGAAAACATCTCATGCATCTCCAGCACCATAGCAGACCTCAGGTTGGCATATCTGTATTCGAAGTGAGTGACAATACCAGCTGCATATTCGTCAAGGAGCTTTTTCTGCTCAGTCTCGAAGTTTTTCTTCAGAGATTCATTCTCCGCTGATAACTTATCAATATCTTCGATTGTGTTCTGGAAGTATACCTTGGTTTTTGCACAAGACTCAGTGAGGCCATCCACCAGAGTGCCCCGTTCAGTATCTCTGGTAATAAACCGTTCCCGCTCATCGTCAAATTTTTTCTTCTCCTCGGAAAGTTGAGCTTCAAAGGAAGTAATGGTATTTAAAACGATCATCAGAAGTTTTCTTCTCCTTAGAAAGTTCGCCTTCAACCTCCTTTAGTTGGGTGGACACTTCTGCTGTCTTGGCTAGCTCATCGGTCAGCTCCTTTACTTTCTTTTCCAGTTGAGTTACCTCGGAAGTCAATGTCTCTACCGGGGAAGATATCTCTGACTGCTTGGAAAGCTCATCTGTTAAATATTTTACCTTGCTCTTCAATTCACCCACCTCGGAGGTCAGTGTCTTCACTTCATCCCTTTTTTGAAAGACTTCACTCTTATAGCGATCCTTGTGGTTGACTTTACGTTTAAGGAGGACATCAACGCGAAATAGTTTGTTTAGCTCATTCGCGACGTAATCGTTCTCGTAAACGTCAAAATAAGCTGAAGCAGGAGAGGGATATTCTCCCTCGTTGAAGTTTTCTTCTTTTGGTTGCCTTCTCTGAAGAAAAAATTCCCCCCACCCCCGGAGTCCAAGTCGACCACTATAACCTTCTTTATGGGAGGCAAGCTCGGACAAGTTATATTGTCACTCTCTCCTCCACTTTCAACCATCTTCTTCTGTTTTTCTTCAACAGTAAGTCTTATTGGCCTCACAGCCCCAACCCTACCATGCGGCCTCACCTCAACGAAGTTGCCAGCTTCTTTCAATCCCTTTTTTTTCTGAATGTGGACGGGAGGGTCGATCTAAGAGCCTGTTGGGTCATCTTGTTGAACTTCTGGTGGCCTTTCCTCATCTTGGGGACCCCCTGAATTTTATCTTGGGGACCACCCTAAATTTCACCTTGGGGAACTCCCTGAGTTTCATGTTGGTGATGCCTTTGAGTTCCAACTCCTTCGGGAAAGGCACCCTCCGACTCAGCATCCTCCTCGGTCTCCTATTCACCCTCCTCGAGTTTTTCCGCATCTTGATGGCTCGGAGCCCGAGCCCGGATGGGAAGTTAAACGACGTTGTCTAAGAACTCTAAGGGTTTGAGAATGGAATCATTCGGAGGAGGCACCATAAGCTCGGATATGGACCTTTTCTCACCTAGGTCGCACCTCCAGAGGTTGTTTTTTTCGAAGTTCATTGGTAGAAAGCTTTGATGGAACTTATAGTCCCAATGCTCACCTTCCCAGACACTCAACTTCTTAAAGATATCCTTGGTAACTTTGGCATGACGCTTAAAGGGTTTAGCAATCCCTTTAATAGCTATTGAAAGAAAGTATTAGGATTATCTGACTATGACTAGTAAAATAGGAGAATATACAAGGATACTTATCCTGCCCAGACCATTTCAGAGTCAACCGATGCGGAAGGTCTTCGGAATCTTTGAAGCCAGACTCCCATAATCCGGATATGAAGACAAATTGTTGTTTCCATTTCTTGTTAGTCTCTAAGAAATATTTGATGACCTTGAAATGTCTAGCAAAAGCAAGAGAGTAGTGAGGGTAATGAGAATTCTTAGCCACACCTGAGATGGAGATGACTTGTTCCATCGAAAAGGAAATCTCCGAGAGTCTGGAGGCAATGATGCAGGCCATGAGCGTGTACCACATGTTGGCACCAGCTTGAGAAGGACACAGTCCAGATCAGATGAAAGTTCTCGACCAGAGCGGGATCAAGGGGCAGACGAAGACCCCAGTTCATGAGCTGGGTATAAAGGATCAACTCATTGTTTTGAGCAGACAACGGAGTCTCTCCAACGGTGGGAAACTGAATCGTGATTTTCTTAGGAATTCTTTATCGTTCTCTCAGCTTTACTTCCTCAGTTGGATGGAAGTATTTTTACTTCACTCTGTACAACGCAAGAAGGTGTTTAGACTCTATGCCGTGAATATTTTCACCTAAAATATCCTCTATGTTTGAGGGCAAGTCTGTTGTGCGTTTTCTCTTTTTTTATACTTCTTCACTAAGGAAGCTTCCCCGCTCCAAGGGGGCAGACTAGTGACGGTTTCCGGGGGAGGAGAGGAAGCATCTTGGCTCGGCTCGGATGGTCCGGTAGGAGGAATGTCAGCAGGAACTGCTTGTAAAGGCTTCGCTTCGACCACCACCATATTAGGTCGCTCTTGATCGTTATCGGGCTCATCAACCAGATTTATTTCTTGAAGTTCAGGGATGGATATTAAAACCGGCTCTGACCGGACACTTCTCATCGAAGGCCTCATGTGAATCACTTCTGGAGTCGTTTGCAGTGACCCTTGTGGAGTCACTTGAGGAGTTGTAGTTGAAGAAGAGATTTTCGTTCTAATAGACTTTACTACTGGGTCGGGGGACCTTTTCCTTTTAATGTGCTCCTTTGTATTCTTGCTAGTTGGTTTTCCTTTTTCATCACCCATGATTATGAAGGGAGAATTTCTAGAAGTAAATTCAGAAGGAAGTTCAGACGTTGAATGATCAACCTTGTTATCACTAGAACAATCTTGACCGAGGGACGAAGTAACAAGATTAAAGGAACGTCCTTGGATAGGGGACCAGTTGTCACGAAAGTTTGACTCCCAAATTTCTGCAGGTTTGGGATACCCTCTTCCACTGGGGGGTCTAAGAGCAGCGATCTGGTTGGAAATATTAAACCACCTCCAAAGCTTATACCATTCGAGGTTGATGAAATCTTCAGGCATGAAAATGCAGATCGGGAAGTTGGTTTCAAGACTTTCTCTCTAGAACAAATACTCTCGATTCAAATATAGGAATAAATAAAAAATGTGAAACTTATACTCATAGAAGAAAATTAATATTTATAGTAAAAAAATCAAAAGGTGAAAGGTTAAAGGTTAGAGGATCTTTGACACGTTTTCCTGTCATGAACCGCTTCGAAAGACGCGCTGATAAGTTGGGATAAGAGCGTGGCACGTGGCCAGAAGTGACCCCGCCGCCTAAAAAATCTCTGACTCGATAACAATGAGGCAGGATCACGCGAGTCCAAAGGAAATGATTGTTTAGGTGAGGTCATCATTTCCAAGGAATGTTGATCTAGATAATCTGAATATCAGCACCTAAGAAATTTATAGGGGAGGCCTAACAAGCAAATGGCTCCAACCCGAAGAGATAATCCCTGACAAGCAAAGGGCTCCGACCAGAGGAGATAATCCCTGACAAGCAAAGGGCTCCGACCCGATGAGATAATCATTGACAAGCAAAAAGGTCTGACCCGAGGAGATAATCACTAACTACTAATGACATCCGATCCGAGTAAGTTCGAAAAATAACTGCAGTCCACACTCAGGCATTTTCGTGAGGACTGGGGGGCTACTGATAAGGGGAGAAAAATATAGGTGATCACTAGGAAAATTATGCCAAGAAAAAGGCCTAGGTTCGTCCGTTTAGTGGTTAAGGATCAAAGTAAAGCAAACATAAGAAGTAGAGGGGTTAAATGATATTCCCCAAGAATTTATTTGTAAATAGTAAAAGAGTTGGGTGAGAAATCCACTTTAATGGTGGTAATTATGTAATTTTACTACCTAACTCATGTACTATATAAAGGACATTCCTTTCTTGGAAAAAGGGCCAATGATTAGTCAATTATTGCTACATTTATTCCTTTTGTCATTTTCTCGCCAACAACAAGACAACTACATGTTACCAATCACTGTCATTCTGGCCACAATGAGCCCTAACGAACTAGTCAAATAAGTTCACCGACCTCCACGACAAAAATACCAAGTCACCTGTGTTGTCTATGTATTTTTCTCGCCAACAACAAGACAACTACATGTTACCAATCACTGTAAATTCTCCCCAATCAATCTAAGTAATATAACAACATAACACGATGCCTACGATTTTGTTTAACTACCATAAAGGCAATCTATTATCAATATTCAGAAGAAAAAAACAAGAGTTGTTCACAATAACTTACAGACAAACATAAATTCATTACCATAGTAGCAAAGTTACGACACAATAATTATCCTTAAAAAAAAATCTACAACCTACTAGCCTTGTTAAATTATACAGTATGGGGCGGGGACTTCTGCTCTGTACTTCCACGTGTAGCATTCACACGATAAGGAATCACATTATCACCAAGGGTCATTTTTTCACCACTTAAAAATACATTTCAAGTCCTCAACAAATTTCTGCCCTTTGTAAATGGTGCCCTTGTCATCACTTCATACCTCATTACTGGCATCATCTTCTTCTTCCTCACTTGAAGGGCTAGGTCACTCGTGCTATGATACCAGGTTTTTCAAGTCCCTCAAGGCCGTACCATGATTATTCCTCCACAAATGTAGAGTTGTATCTTTTTGAACATCTTTTAGTAAAGCCCGAGCAACTTCCATCACCTAATCTTATTTATTCTTAATAATATTCGCAATCTCTTCACGCATCTCCTTATTTTTATCTTCTATTTCCCATTACCCTTTCTCCAGGTCAACCTTTAGGGTAAAATTCTCAGACACCATGTCAGCATTCTCGATAACCATTGTATTAAATTTCATCGACAAAGTATCGATCTACTCAAATAATTCGATACTCTGGACCACTAGCTTAACATTTTGAGATATAAGTATCATTGTGTGTCAACAACTTCCAGTTTTGAGATAGATGCTATTCATTTTGCTCACTAATTATCATTTTATGCGCAAGAAATTATATATTTTGAGCGCTAAAGGCATCCCCGTTCATTATAAATTTTCACATAGAATTATCAGCTTCTATTTTTTCTTTCACCAAGTTATCGCTTTTTGCTTCAATGTAGAATAAACTCGTTTATACTTGTTCAACTCTCTACTTACCTTTGCCACATACCCAAACGTGAATGGCTTGGACTTGAGGTTATTCATTGTCTTAATATCCTCTAGCGTCATAAAATGATACACAAGTATCAATTAGTTAAGATGCATCAACACTTGATTTTGATGAACTAGCCGATCCTTGACCGAATCAAACCAGTAAGGTGCAACAACAATCAGCTTATCCAAATACCTCATGACTGACTGTTTCCCAACCGAGGGGAACGCTAATTCTTTATTACCGACTATAACTTATTTATCTACAACTACATATTTCTCTCTAACTTTTAAGGGTGCTTGACGGTAGGAATGTCATCATTACCCATCATTATAATTTATTTTAGCATGGTGCAAATGTCCTTGGTGGAAGCAAGGATCGTACTAGATTTTAGTTCGTCATCCTTGACCCATGGGACCTCGTCTATAGCAAACAAATAGTATTTTTTTGCCACTTCAGTCCCAGCGTTGTACTGTGTAACTTATCAATCTTCACTCTTGGCCTTCATCACGAACATTCAAAATTTTATTCTTTGACGCCACGACTACACTTTTTTTCAGAAAGAGGATCACATCAGACTTTGCCAACTCATCATTAAGAGATATGACCTCATCACTAACTGCTGATTTTTCCTCTTTGACACTATAACACCATACTTTCTTCTTTAGATTCATTTCTCCAAGACTCTCGTCTTGACGAGACATGCTCACTTTCCTTATTGGTCTTTTCTTTTGCCTTGCCTTTTTATTTAGAAAGGTCTTCTCAGCTTCTTTAATAACATTATTCTTAAGGAAATTTAACTTGATCTCATTATGATTATTATTGTGGAACCGCTGTAGTACCAAGCTTTGTAAATTCTCCGAGCTCACTACCTCTCCAATCGCAACCAACATTACTTTACTATTCTTTCCTATTACGAGTTCTGGAATAGACCATAACTTGACTAACAGATAGTTGAGCTCGGTAAATAACAAATGAAAAAAATCTAATAACCATACAGTCTACACAACGGGGATAGTCGTGGTAACCACCTCATCCGAAATTCCATAATCCGTCCTAAATTGATGGTTCACTTCAGTTATCTAGTCACGCGAATCAACTAACTAACCAAAGCATTGGTCCAACACCTCTTTTTTATCATCCATTTTTACTAGATGGATATCAATTTTCATTACTTTAGCACCCTACCTCATCGTGGTGACCATCATTGGGTATATATAAGAAAGGTTTATTAGTGACAATCGGCTAATAGCCTCTATGATCGTATTTCAAGGCTCAACTATTGTCCAAGCAAACATCTTCTAGTTTGAAAAAAGTATTACTATACTCCGACGGAAAAACTACAATGTGTAAACCCCTATCGCCAACCTAGGTTATTTGGTCTTAACAATATTAACTTTAGCTACTTATTACACTACCACCACAAACAATCTACAAATACTTATGAGGAAGACCGATAAATTACTCACGTAACAAATCACTTGCAAACAACGATTATCTAGGCATACTTGGATGTTTGGAAACGTAAAAATATATAGCATTGAATCTCTAAAAGAATGGGTACAAACAACAAATAAAAATGGCGCATACGATAAAACAAAACTTTATATATGGTCCATTTTAATCTCAGTCTGAATTTTTAGATCCCTTGAAAATAAACGGTCCTTATTCGTTACTTTTAAAATTAAATTATATACCTTTTACAAGTAAAAAGACAAATATACAAGTACCTCAACCGTTTCCCCTTGAAAATGCTCACCCACCTTGCCATTAGGTCAACATTAGCACGTGAATTGCAGAGACATCAACAATATGTGTAAGAACCTTTATGCGTTAACACAACTCTGCCACGTGCATGCGTTCTCCTACGCAATAGTCACTCAATTTTATGTTTTACCTTGTTACATTTGTTTCTATTTATATTCCTTCAACTAATCCCATTTAAATAATTACTTCAAGGATTAGGGAAGAATCCTGATAATAATATATTTTACATGTAGTATATGTTCCTTATGCTACAAGGTACGCTCATACAAAAGACTAACAAAAATGTAAATGACAAATACAATGCAAGGTAAGTTATCCAATGACGAGGATAATACACAAAATGAGGGTAAAAGATTACTACCAAAAAAAGATAATGAATGAGACGAGGGTAACAATCAGTACGAGCGGAGAGCAACAAACCAGTACGAGCGGAGAGAAACAAACCAACACATAACGAGGACTAAGACGATCCCATGAGGCAAATGCACATGACGAAGCGGATGCACTCAAGATAAAGGTAATGAATTAATATATTAAGAGAACCATGAATGAGATGAGGGTATCGATTAATATGAGTCGAGAGCAACATACCAACACAGACGAGTACATGAGACGAACAGACTTAACACCCGAGCGGCTGCCATGAGACTATACATGTAGGCATAACAAGGAGTAACGTGTTTTAACATCCATTACAAATCACGAATTTTTTTTAAAGAAGTTTGACATGATTCAAATGTGTAATAAATAGATATTTAATACGAAGAGAGAAAATAGTTTGTAAATATTATAAAAATAAGGAAACACATCTATGTTTTTAGAAACAAAATTCAATAAAAAAATATAGTATATTATTTACATAACCCCACTTCTATCATGACTCTATCCTTTTTATTTTGGCATCGCGTTTGAGAAGGGAACCCCTTATCATACGTAACCACCTATAAACATAATTTTTTGCAACCCTTTTAAGAAATCACCTATAACGTATTTTTCCAACCAGTTAACACATAATTTTGCACCCAAATATGTTAATTCAAAAATCACTCTTTTTAAAATAATTATCAAAATGTTTACGTGAATGTATGACATCAAAAAATCAGCATAGCTAAAACAATCATACAATTATAAAAAAAACAACAAAATAACTCGACACAATAAAAAATACCAAAAAACGAAAATAAGAATCACTTGTGAATCGATAAACAAACGATAAATGTAGGAACAAATGAAAATACAAACGATCGACAACAACGGAAGATATTGATCAAATGATTTTTTTTAAAATCTTAAATCGGAAAACAGATTGATCGAATGAAATAAAAAGATCAAGATCGCACCGAAAATATGATGAGAATTAAAAAACTCTCAGTGGTTATTAATAATTTAGTTTTAAAACCACGTTATTAATAATAATTTTTCAAACTCTAAATAATTTAAAAAAATAATTTTGATTATCACTTAAAAATATGTTTTTTATTTTATTTTATCAAAATCAAATTTATTTGGTTCTAAAAATATAAAATTAATTTGTTAGTGTAAGATTATTTTCAAAAGTTTCGTAATCATTTAATGTAAGTTTGATGATCATTTAATGCAATACTATAAATGGTAAATTGTTAAAATAAAATTAAAGGCTTTTTAACGAGTATCTAACTCGTTAAGAAATATTAATAAAATATTTTTGATTAGTTTTATGTTTTAAAATATATATTTTTGGTATAAAAAGCTTGTAAATTAAATATAAAAATACATAAAGGTTCATAGGGGCGGGGACCCTTTACATGCTATCAATTTCCTAAATAGCACGGGAAACAGAAATATGAAAACAAGAAGACATTATCGAGTGAATAGATATTTGGTTCCTTTAAATCTGTAGCGAAGGTAGAAGAGGACCATGTGGAAGATACTCGTATAGGGGGTCTGCTTGCTGTTGAAGATTATGTTGTTCCTTTTTTTCCAAATGTAGTAGACTGTGGCATAAAAAGCTGTGTTCCACAACGATCTTTGACTGTTATCTGAGGGTGCCCAGGAGCTAGCTGCTTCATACCATTGTTTCCACGAAAACGAGGGGGGAGAAATGATAAGCTTTTGGGATAAGAGCTCCCAGATGGCAGAGGAGTAAGGGCAGAGGATGAGGAGGTGATCTAGGGTTTCTGGCGCGTTGTTATAGAGGACACAGGAGGCCATGCAGTCCAAGCCCCAAGATAAAAGCTTATCCCTGGTGAAGAGCTTGTTGTGAATGGCTAGCCAGGTTATAAAGGAGTATCGGGGAATGTAGTGTTTATGCCAGGTTAGTCTTGCCCAGCTGACCTTTGCATTAGAGTGCTTAAGGGCAGTGTATGTGTTGCTTATGGAGAAGGTTGGTTTGGAGTTGTTCGGGATCCCGATGAACGTGTCAAGTAGGGAGGTGGTAGGAGGAAGGTCTCTAAGGCCCGAGATGATTTCACCCAGGCGATCTTGGAGGTGGCGGTTGGAGGCTCTGGCATGGGAGGGCCAGACCCATATACCGTTTCTGCATAGATCTTTAACTTTTCTAATGTTTCTGAGTCTGGAAAGGTTCTGGATTGAAGGGCCATAGCGGTTGACAAGAGACGCGGTGAAAAGCCAGGGGTCATGGCAGATAGAAGTATTGGCTCCATTTGCAATTATGAAACGATAGATATTTGAGGCTTTGCTCCGGAGGTTTAGGATCTTCTTCCAACTCCAGTTTGCAGACGAGGGCGTTGAGAGGGTCCAGAAACATTTGGATTTAATTTTTTCCATTACTGTCTATTGGGTCCATAGAGAGTTCTTATTTTAATAAGAATGGACCATAGGAGTTTGAGGGCGGCCACCTCATTCTAGATTTTTAGATCTGGGATCCCAAGGCCGCCCTCCTCTTTGGACACGATAAGCTTGTTCCAGGCGATCTTGGCACCAAAAAATTTCATTTCAGGTCTTGACTAAAGAAATTGACGAAGCAATTGAGAGAGCTCTTTGAGAACTCACGCAGGAAGGATAAAGATTGATGACCAGTAGACCTGACTTGGAAAGAGTACAAAATTAATGAGTTGGAGTCGTCCGACATAGAAAAGATGCTTGGAGGTCCAAGAGTTGATTATGTTGGTGATTTTCAAGAATAAAGGTCGACAATCACTGTAGGTGAGGCGAGAAGATATGAGAGGCACACCGAGGTATCTGACTGGGAGGGAACCTTCTTTGAAGTTTAAGCGGTTAAGGATACTGAGCTTGGTGTTAAGGGAGGTGCCTGAGAAGAAGATGATGCTTTTTGATGGGTTCAAGTGAAGGCCGTAAATTGCCGCAAATTTTATCAGACCTTCGAGGATGAGATTGATAGATTGGAGGTTGGCCCTGTAGAGGATCATGAGGCCGTCCGCAAAACAGAGGTTGATGATCTTGAGCTTGTGGAATTTCTAGTGGAATCCAAAGGAAGGGTTTTGACTTTTCTCTTAGAGGATTCTCGAGAGGACCTGCATAACAATAACGAAGATGTATGAGGAGAGGGGGTCCCCTTGCTGAAGACCCTTTCTCCCGGGAAAGAAACTCATCGGCTTACCATTAATGCAAACTGAATAGGAGGTAGAGGGGATGCATTGGATATCCAATTTATCACGGGCATAGGAAACGTTCATGGCTAAGAGGATATCAAGGACAACTTCCCATCTGATGTTGTCGAATGCTTTCATAAGGTCGATTTTGAGGGCGCATTTGGGACCTTTACGATTAGATTAATAGTCATTCAAGAGGTTTTGGGTGAGGAGGATGTTGTCCACAATGAAGCGTCCCGGAATAAAGGCGGATTTGGAGGGGTCGATTAGCGCCGGCAGTGCCGATTTGATTCCAGAGGTAATGATTTTGGAGATGATTTTATAAATAACGTTGCAGCAAGCAATCAGCCTATAATCCGAGGTAAGAGAGGGGGAGTCAGTCTTAGGGATGAGAGAAATTAAGGTTTTGTTCCAATCCGGGTTCATCTTAACTTTTTCAAAGAAGTGCTTGACCCCGGCATAGATGTCTTTGCTAATGAGGGGCCAACAGGATTTAAAGAAGCCCGCGCTAAAGCCATCCGGGCCCGGGGCTTTATCGCTGTCGATGTCAGAAAGAGCCGATTTGATTTCGGCGTTAGTGATGGGATTTATCATCTCGGCACTGAGGTCAGGGGGAACAGTAGTATTAATTAAGTCCTTGATTATGTCCAGGCCGGGTTAATTGGTTTTACTGGGGGAGCCGAGCCGGTGGAGGAATTTTTTTTGGAAGGTGGATGAGATGGTGAGGGGGTTAGAGCTTTGGGAACCTCCTGGGGTGGTGATCGAGAGGATTTTATTACGGGCCCTATGAGCCCTAATGCTATTATGGAAGAATTTAGAACTCTTGTCCCTGAGCTTAAGCCAGGTTTCCCTGGATTTTTGCTTGAGGAATGATTCTTCCGTACGACTATAAAAGATATACGCGTTTGACGCCTCTTTCTCAATGGAGATTACCGTCTGATTCGAGGGGTCAGAGAAAATATTTTCTTGGGCGAGGGCGAGGGAAGATCTTGCTTCCTCGACCCTATGGCTGATGTCACTAAACTCCGTCTTGTTTAGCGAGGAAAGCACGGGGATGAGTCTGGCCAGCTTGAAGACGACAACTTTCATGGGGCTCAGGAGGCAGAGGAGAGTCCAGTTATCAGAAACTAGATTATGGAAATTAGGGTGGGATTTCCACATATTAAAGAACTTAAAAGGTCCGAGGGAAAAGATAAAGGGGGTTGTGAGATGGACGATTATTGGGGTATGATCGGAAGTTCTGGGGAGATCATAGTAGGCATAAGAGTTAGGGAAAACGTGATCCCAGACCACATTCACAAGAGATCTATCAATCCGGGAGGAAATATGGTTATCCTCGTGGCGGTTAAACCAGGAAAATTGGAATCCTGACGCTCTAACGTCGTCAAGGCAGCACCTCTGACAGCAATCATTAAATATGTCAATAGAGTTGCTCCAACACGGGTCAGGGTTAGTTCTTTCATGGGGGGTCCTGATTGCATTGAAATCCCCAATGGCTATCCAAGGGCGGGGGGAATTTCTAAGAGCATAAGAACAAAGGGTGCTCCAAAGGGGGAGGCGGTCTGAAGGGTCATTAAAGCCATAACGGTGAGGTGGAATGAGGTATTTCTGGCAGTCCAAAAAAGATCACAGTAAAGGATTTGGACAGTGATGTATTTAACAACGATTTGGAAAACGCTTGGGTTCTAAGCTATCCAAATCCTGCCGAATTGATGACAACTATGGTTTGAGAGGTAGCGCCAGAAATGCAGCATGGTGGTCATGATATGCATAACGTTATCAATTTTTACTTTAGTTTCTACAAGGCAGATGATGTTAATACCATTAGTGAAAACAAAGTCTTTAACGTCTTTTTGACGGACCGGATCATTCAACCCTCTAACGTTCCAACTAGGGATTTTCATTCAAACAGTAAAAAGATAAGGAAGGTAAAAGAGATCTAATACAACATTGGGGTGTCCCCATACATACTTGCAACAACCGCATTACTTGCGGCTTTAGGTCTTGGTGAGGTAATTTCAGAGGATGATGGATCTCCTATTTCCTGGTCTATCTGGGAAGCTGTGGGGCTGTTACTGGCGATGATAAAACTTTTGGTCCAATTGCTTTGGATGGTTATATGGCGAAGAGTTTTTGGCGAGGCTTGAGTTCGAGAGAGTGGTGAGGGAAGGGAGGGGGTCAGTTATAGGTTTTTTTCCTGGTCCGCGGGTCGGGGAGGCAGAGGCTGGTGGTTTCGTTGGCAAGTGGCAGGCAGCAGCTGCATGGCCAAAGGAAAGGCAGCTCTTGCAGATCGTAGGGAGCCCTTGTAATTCCACTTGGATCGTGTGGTCTTTTCCAAGACAGCGGATGGTGATGCTTGACAGAGATGGAGATGAGGCTTGCATGATGATACAAATTCTGGCGTAGTTGAGTTTGGATCTGTTGGGGGTTTGGCTGTCCAGATAGATGGGGGTCCCTAAATAGCTTCCAAGGATTCCCAGACCCTTTTCCGACCAAATATAATGAGGCATACCATGAAACTTGACCCACAACGGGATAACCTTTAAGGCTTCTTTGGTCAAAGTTTCCACGGGAGCCCATCTCTTTGGTAAGTTTTTTCCGAAAGTTACCTATATTCAAGGTAACATTCTTTATGTTTGTAAAGAAAAACTAAATGCTTTTAAGGTCGAGCTGGTTGTTGTCTGGATATTTGGTCATCTTTTGACTAAAAGCTCATTGATACCGAGTTTAAATCCAATATTGTAAAGTTATGCTCTGAAGTAAAAAAATAACTCACTTTTAGAAATTTTATTGAATGAACGTATGTATTAGTGTGTGTTGCTTTTATGGAAGTTCGTTCCAGGTTAGTTATAGATTTTCACAAGGGATACCGCACTGTGAATTTAGACTGCTTAGATATTATGACCTTGAACTTAAAGGGTCAAATGACATAAAATGGAATAATAAATCTGCTTACTTGAAATTAAAAGGTCAAATGACATAAAATGGAGTAATAAATCTGCTTACTTGTGTTCTTTATTAGGTTTTAGTAAGGATGGTTCATATATTTTCGATCTCATCAAAGATGTTAAAAACAAGAAAATGAATAATCTGAGACGGCCCAAATATCATGAACCTTCTAAACGAAGCGATGTTGTTGGGACTAGTAACGTTCAAAGTTGATAGTGTCATAACTCATAATGTTGAAGATTTTAATGCCCAAACAACTATTATTAAAATAGATGTTGTCCCATCCAAATGTGTTGTTGCTTCTGAAAAGAAGGTTTAGACCTGACTTTTTATTATTCTTTTTTTAATGTTGAAACCATAATATTGTATTTTTTATATACTTTTGTACATAGATTTTTATTTTGTGTTTGAGTACTCTTTCTTATAATTTTATTTAACAAAGTATTTGTGTTTTTTAAAACACTTAGGATTCTTTAAATTGTTTTATTAATTGATCAATCTCAATGGATCGAGACTTTATAACTGAAAACTTAAGTTCTTTGTATGAAGTTTTTTAGAATTTTAAGTGATATTTATGGTGCATGACTCTCGTTAGGGTTTTTCCTTCATTTTAAAGAAAATGATGTTTTTTTTATATTTAAAAAATATTTTATTATTATCTGAGACTTGTCATTATTATAGGTTTTATGAAGCCTTCAGTGTTTCTGATGGAGCACTTTATTGTCTAAGGACTGATTTAGTCGTTCGAGACTTGCTATTATAATAAACTTTATGAATCGCTTAGTGTTCTTGATAGAATACTTTATTGTATAAGGACTAATTTTAATCGTCCGAGACTTGTAGTAGAATTTACAAATCCTTCATTTTTTCTGATAGAATTATCTACTTCGACATGTTGGCTTATGTTTCTTGTTTTACACCTCTGTTTGAAAATAAGAAACGAATCTTAGTATTTGGCATGAAAAATATTTGATTAATGTTGAATGTCTATTTGACACCTTCTTATACCATGGAGGTAGGAAAAAGTACATCGTCATCGTTTAATAGATACATTTTACATATAGTAGTAAGTTATAATCTTGAGTCTTAAGGACCATGATAGAGATTCAATTGCTTTATAATCCAGGGGTGGCACAATTGGTTTCTATCCAGATCTAGTAGTTTTTAAGTTGGCCTCATTTCGGCTTTGCACATGAAAGGACCCTTCAAGTTTGGAGCCAATTTTATAAACCTATTTGTTTTTATGTGAAGGAAAAATATTGGTAATATCTTGTTTTTTCGGTTCAAAACTCCTGAACGCACTTTGGAAACGTATATATTCCTTATTAACACTTTGTAATATTTTGAGGAAAATATGTTTGAATCTTGTTTTCTTAATTACATCTTGCTCAAAAGTTCAGACTTCTACATTACTTGCTTCATGATATGCGAGAATTATATGATATGTTATACATATTTCAGTTGGTACTACTGCCTTCATTTAATATACCATGAAAAATGATGTTTCTTTTGTTGTAGTTTTAGGCGTGGTCATGTATGACCATAAGACTTATTTCACGAACTCCTGGCACACTTTTCCTTCCAACATCTTTATGACGCCCTCTATTATTATATTGGTCAACTCAACTTGACCATTGGATTGAGGATCAAAAGGGAAAGAAAAAATTGCTTTATTCTCTTTCGAGCGCAAAACCTTGTCATTTTGGAATTGAGTTCCATTATTCGTAGTGATTACCCTTGGAATCCCAAATCTGTAACATATATTTAATTTTAAGAAAATTTATTAGCTCATTTGTCTTGATATTCATTAACGATTGTGCTTCCACCCACTTTTAGAAGTATATACGACAACTAGTGTAAAATTCCTTCCTCTAGAAGCTGTTGATAAAGGTCCACAATATCCAAACCCTCATTTATCGAACGAGATTGCTTCAATTATTACTTTGAATAATATTGTCGAGACTTATGGAGTTTTCCAATCGTTGGCATATGTGGCACTACTTTAATTTTTTTATTTGCATCCTCTATTATTTTTTGCTAATAATAGTTATGAAGGAAGATTATTTGGTAGAGTGTCTAGTATCCACAATAAGAGATTCATTTTCCATCATGTAGTTCTTCCATAATGAAAGCTGTTTTATCTGTGCATAAACACTAGAGTATTGGCTTAGTTAGCCCTATTTTGTACAGTGTGTTCAAAGTCTAGATGAATCTTATTGAATTCATATTTTTCTTTCGTGCTTCAATTTTTTTTTCCGAGAGTATTCCTTATATAAGATACTTATTCATTTGAGTTTTCTAATCGTATTCTTCTTCTTCATCTTATGTTGCCATCACTCATGTTAACGTAAATATTGATAGGAAACTGTTGGGTAATGTAATAGATGTTATTTTCTAAAGGATTATTTATGTAGCTAAATACATACAAGCCAACGAAACAAATGCATCATTATCAACTCTTAGGACTTGTTTTCATTCTACCCGCTTAAACTGAGTAACTAGCCATTGTAGCTCTTTCAAATACTAAATAATGTTCTCATTTTTTTCTTCAGCCTACCTAGATGCTTGGTTGACAAATAATTAACTATCAATGATAAGCGACACTCTTTTGGATTTATAGATATTTGTTAGCCGAAGTCCAGTGATTGTGGCTGCACACTTGGCTTCGTTATTAGATGTTGAGAATCTAAACTTTAGAATTTAAGTTAAGATATACTGTGTCGGAGATTTGAGTATGAGTTGAACTTCTTTTCATGAGCCTGAATTATTTCTTCTTCCATTAGTTCTAACTCTCAAAGTATCTCTGGACATGCCTTTAGATTAACTGGTCTCTTAGATTGGATGCGCTTGAAACATGGTCTTATTTTCCTAAGTGAAACTACTAATGGGTTTTGGAAGATACTGCTCTTGATTTATAAGAAATAAGAAAGCCTTATGGAAGAATAAACATCTAACTCGTAATATCGAATAGAAATCAAAAGATGATGAAATCAAAACAACTCAAAACTTCCAAACAACAGTTATAAGAGGAAAAAAAACTCAATCCTGAAGTTGAGAATTCTATAAAATATAAAGAAGCCAATGTTATTTTGGACGAAAATGCTGAAATGATGAAAGAACGCCGTTTACTGATCCTTAAACAATTGGTTTATCATAATAAATGAACGAACTTCTTGGGTCTATACTGGAACTAACTTCCTAAAGAGTATAAAAAATTATATTGCAAATCCACATATCATGTTGATGATATTGCATAATCTCGAAAATTTTCTAATGCTTCTCTTAGAATTGATACTTCTATAATGAAGATAACGGAAAAAACGAAGATGATGGCAATAAAGACAGAAGTAAGATTGACCGTATCAGCCTTGACGATGCTGCTTAAAAACAACACAAATCACCAGGATACTCCCCATCATATTGTTCTTTTCATGTCAACCCTTAATCTTTTTATGAAAAATTATATAGCATTTTGTCTGTTTAGAACTTTTAAGGCTAGCATCCAGTTGTTACTTTTATATTTTTGCATATTCTTAGAGCTCTTTGCCGGCTATCATCTGACTGTTACTTGATAGCTTTTGTCTGCATATAACTCTTTGTTGGCTAGGATCCGACTATTTTTAATTTTATATTTGTCATCTCATATTAATTTTATTTTATTTAATAATTCTTTTATATATATATATTTATATTTATATTTCATACCAATTTTATTATTGTTGAAAATAGGCCGCTACTCTTCCCTTATGAATTTACATTTTTTATTAACTTGTTTAATCATTATTAAAAATAATCTTTGTATCATATCATTTGAATTCTAAATTAAGCGTTTCTCTAAAAACCATTGTCAACTATAAATCAGGAAGGATATTTCTAGAACTCTTATATACCGTTGCTTCATAATAGAATTTTGAACGTCATTTTTTGCTTAAGAATCTCATAAGATTGTTGCTTTAATAATTACATTGTAGGCATTTCTTTATTATTACCCTATGTTTTTTATTTATTTTCAAATTTAAAAACTAGCGTGGCCTCTTACACTTTTCAGTAAGGGTTAGCTTATAGTCATGTCTGTTGTCTTTTTACGCTTTAATAGTTAGGATTGGATCATAATTATGATCATAACTTAAGATATTTATAACCTGGATTTTACAGCCTTAGTATGAGCTCTTACACTTTTCAACTATGCTTGGCTTATAGCCATATCTGCTTTGATTGGATGCATAACCTCTTACACTTCTCAACTGGGTTGGCTTGCAACTATATTCGCTTATTAGTTATAGTTTAGTTATAATTTTCTAACTCATATTGCTTCTTTCCTTCATTGGTTATTAATACGTCGGTATAAAGAAATTTCATAGAAACTATGAGTTGGAGACTTTCTTAGAATTAATAGATGCAGACTTTATTAGAAATATTAATAAACCTTGATTGGAGATTTTAAAAAATTGGAGAAATTATTGGTTGAAAACTTAGAAAATATTAGTATCCATCAATTGGAGAAGAAACTATCATCAGTCGTTGCTTTAAAAACTATTATCATTGTTGTTGTAAGTAATCATTAGTGAATGTTGATTCATAACAACCTTACCATCATAATCGTACATTATTTCTTACCTAACCTTTTTTAAACTAAAAAATATAAATATTAAGACGCTTTATAAATTTTTTGTCAAGATATTTAATTCATAATGGCCCTTATAGTGTCTCGTTCACACCACCAAATAGAAAACAAATACAACGACCAAATGTTACATTTTATTTTATACATTTTTAAATGATTAATATTACAGGGGTATTTTAATGGATTCTTTTTCATATCGATAAGCTTGTAAGAAACTTTATGTCTTTTAGAAAATACCTTAAAAGATAGTTCCAAAATTGGAGCTAATTTCCCGTCGATTTTATCCCTCGTAGTTTGGGATACTTTTGATAATACAAGATATCCTTCTTAAAAACTTCTTACTTTCAGTTTTGTTTTGTAAGGGCTCTACATCAAATTCCTATAATGCTCTGGTATAATTGATACCGATTATATTATGCTTTCTATATATTAAATCAATATTTATTTGCTTTCTATGTCATTATATTTCGATGAACAATATTGAACTCGATAACTATGAATCACGATTTATAATAGAACAACGGATTCCATCCCATACATCATAGAAAAATGGAATTTCACTTGTTGCAGCTTTAAGAGTTGTTATATATGCCCACAAAACTTTGTTAAGGAAATTTAGCTACTTTCTCTTAGTCAATTCTAACTCTCTCTTCATTCCATGCAAAATAATTCTATTGGTAATTTTTAATTGCTCATTTTCTTGTTGATAATATGGAGTATAAAAATGTTATTCTCTATCCTATACTTCTTACAAAAAATCATCACCGTTTTATTTTGAAATTGTAGGCTGTTATCCTTCATCAACACCTTTGAAATTCCATAACAACTTAATATATTGGACCCTAGAAATTTGCAACGTTCTTGAAATCTAATCCTCACCAATGTTTTTGCCTTAACCCACTTAGTGAAATAATTAACGGTTGCGATTAGAAGTTTACTTCTTCATGTCGTCATCGGTAATGGTCCTACTAGATCCATACCCCACCTATCTAATGAGCATAAAGAATGATTTGAACCCATTGTTTCACTGTGAACATGACTCATATTGCAAATCATAAATATGGAACATAATGTTCGACCATCAACTTTGCATCGGCTGAAAGACTCGTTGAATAAAACCATGTTAAGATTAAGCATCGTATTAACCCTCGAAAGTCGCAATGAGCCGATACTTCTCCTTTATGTACATATTTTAAAACAAAGACAAATTACTTGTTTCCTAAACATCTTAGCAACAATCTTGTAGAAAATTTCTGATATATAATTCCATCAATAACAACATACTTTATCCCACGCAAACGTAACGATCGAGTTTGTGATTTATATGACGCTAAACTTCATTGTTCAAGAAAATCAGATACTCATTTCTTAATAGATATTATCATCAGCAAATAACACCTCTTAATTTTCAATATTCCTAAAACCGATGGTATTTCCTATACTATTATCAAAGTATTATCCTCTACATAACCAAATTTTGCCTACACATTTGTCTCTTGTATTTGTAATTATGAAACTTACTTATATGTAAATTCTTCAAAAATATTTTATATTTCCTTCACTATATACATTCTTGTATTCTATTATGTTGTTTCAAAATTAACCTGAGAACGAGCGACAACCAACTTAGAATCTGAAAACAAACGAAGGACCTTCGCTCGAAAAATATGAGGTAATATTATCTCATCTAACACAACTTCATATTATGCCTCATTATTGGTAGTAGATAATTTGAACTTAATAGCTTGCTTAATTTTATCTTCCCTTAGAACCCTTAAAACAACAAAAAATTCACTACCATTTATACCAATAACCTTGTCGTCTCGGATAATCCATTATTTGTTCTTAAAATAAATTCCCGTCCATTCATCATCTTCCATCTCAGTTCTCTCTTCTTCAAATTCGATGATAAAATCGAACACCGTTTGTGTCTTTATTGCGGGCCTGGGTAAAAACTGAATTTCATACTCATCCAACTCAATTTTTTCACCTCGTTAACCTCACATAAAAATCCGTTTTTGAAGCACACCTTTTAAAGGTGAAGATGTTCGAACGATAATTACATGAGCTTGAAAAATGGTCGTATATTTTTTTTGCAGATACAACTAAACCAAAACCTGAAAATTCTAGATTTAAGTACATGGTTTTTGCGTTGACCAACGTCTTACTCACATAATAAATTAGTTTCTGAATTCCATCATCTTTACTCATAAGAACAACACTAGCGATAACACTTGAAACAGTTGGGTACAAAAATAGAGGCTTCCCTTCATTAGATGTCATCAAAAAAATTTAGCGAACTTAGATAACGCTTTAGTTCATTAAATTTTTGGGTATCATCATTCCAAGAAAATCTCTTAGCCCTCTTAAAATGCCAAAAAATAGGTGAGCCTTATCCGATACTCTAAAGATAAACCATAGTTTCTGCACTTACTTAATTTATTTAGGTGGAGATATCATCAATAATGGTTTTAATTTACTTGGATAAATTTCCATCCCATTTTTTACTTATCACAAAGAAAATATACTTGCATGGATTCACCTTTAATGAACATTTTAACGAATTCAACTATAAGTTATATTTTCTCAAATTCCCGAGGTTTCAAACAACACTGTTACATGACCACTTATTTTTTTTATAATATCATCCATATAATCTTCCATATTCTTACCTAAAGTTTTAGCAAAAATATGATTAACAAGCCTTTGATACTTTCCTCCAACAATCTTTAAACCAAACAAAATTACCTTATTACAATATAACCTTTATTCTATTATAAAAATGATATTTTTTTCATCATTCAGATGTATTTTAATTTGATCATACCCTGGATATGCATCCATAAAAGACAAACACTCATGACCATCAGTCATATCTACTAGTTGGTCAATTCTAGGTAAAGGCAAAACTTCATTCAGACAAGCTTGTTTAAGATCAGTAAAATTAACGTAAATTATCCACTGCCTTTTTTCTTTTTTAACAAACACCAGATTTGCTAACCATGTTGGATATTCTTACTCTCTAGTATGCCATACTTTCAACAATCTATTAACCTCTATTTCAATAACTCCCAATCTTTTAACTAAAAATATCTTCTAATGTTGAATTGGTCTAAAATTATTATCAATGACTAACTCATGACAAATAATAGAGCTGCTAACTCCAGTAACATCATAATTATTTCATGCAAAAATATCGACGCTCTTCTTTAAATAATCCGCTCATTTATTTTTAAACTCGTCTTCAGGCTCCCCCAATCTTCACTATTTTTCCATTGGATAACAAACAATTTTCTATCTTTTCCATAACTTCAGTTTTATTTAACTCCTCACGTGGGTCATTGATCTCCCTCTCTTCCATAACTGCCAAAGGTTCGTAATATTTTAATGTCAACACATCCCCTGAAGACCCATATGACTATGAAACCAAAGATAAAAGGTAACAAGCTTTAGCTGTCTCTTGACTCCTTCGAACCACCCGAACTTGTTCATTTATCACGTACTTGACACACTTATGATCGAATGACGTAGCTATTTCTATTCAATACAACTATGGTCGTCTTAAAAGTTCATTATACGAACTTGGATTATTAATTATCATGAACAATACAGTAACATTTTTATTTATTTATACTAAAGTTTCCAAATCAACTTCTAATACAGTCCGTTAATGTACCAGTAAAATTTACCAAAGTACTGTTAGTTTTATTTTAAACCGCGAAACATATTATTTGATCAAAACCTATCTTGTAGAATAATATAGTTGAGCTCCTAATATCAACCATCATCTTTCTCATAGTCACTCCATCAATCACAAGGGTTAACAACGAAACATCTTCACGGAGTATCATTAACCCTCTTAAGTCATCATCGATAAATAAGAAAGTTGTAGCATCATTTATGTGTAAGTGCAAAGAAAATTAATCAATAATATGAAATTTTTGATATTTTCATTATCTTTTTCTTGACAAATTGATTGTTCCTGACAGTGTATATCCTCTCCAAAAATAGTACCCAACTCTTGATGTTTATCATTTTTCTGTCGATTCAGACTTCTTTCTTTAATTTCTTTTTTTCTCTATCTTGTATAAACTCCACCAACTCTCCATTGTCGATTAAAATTTTAGTTTCATCATTAAACTAAAAAAAATCACTTGTTGCATGCTAATGACCATTATGATATGCACAATAATACCATCGATTATCTCATTGACTATTCCAAATATCACCCTTGGAGTTTTATAGTTCAACTGATCTCTTGTTTTATCATAGATGAAACCTATACATGCATTTACCTGAGTGAATTATTGGTTCATATTTTCGTAATAGGAGAAGACATACTTATCCATCGGGTTTCTAGAAATCTCCAAAATTCTCTTAGCATCGTTCTTTTTTTTAATGGGTCAAACCTTTATTCTGTTATCTTGATTTGTACTACTCTACTTTTTTCCTTATCCTCCACCTTGACGTACATTTTTGTGTTTGCCAACAAATCTCCCATACAACCTACCAGAAACTTGATTAAATCTTCTAACAGACTAGTATCACAAGGCAATTCTCCCTTAAAAGTTGATAACGTCACATTCTCATTAAACCATTTCTAAAGCACTTATTTCCTTAATGAATTGTTGAGCATAATCCTTTAAATATTCCTCATATTTTTGAAGCAAAGACATGATGCGATTCCCTTGTCATTTTAAATCCTTATAAGAAATTATATGATTTTGGAACGTTGTTCATAAGTCATCAAAGCTCTCAACTAATCCTGACGATAGATTGTTGAACGATGTCAAAACACTTCCTTTGAATATAAAAAATTCATAACAAAATAAAGTGTTGTCCTGATTAAATCCCAAGATGATATTGTGAAATTGCTCAAGATTATGCTCGGGATCCGTTGTACCATTTTACTGTCTCACCCTATAAGGATAAAAAAAATCGGTAAATAATATAAATTTAAGTTTAGTAAAAAAAGTTATATAATATTCCTCTGACATCAAATTTTAAGGTGGCAAAGCACCCTCTGAGATTGGGAACATGTGGCAGTTAAGAAAATTGAAGGGCTGGAAGGCAGTGTGAAACGTATTATTCTATTCTTTCTCACCCCAAGCAACAAGTTTTTGGAAAATATCCTTAGCAGCTGGTCGACGTGCTGAATAACGCTTCAAAATTTCTGAAATAATCATGCAATTCCGATAACACTTCTTGTGATTCTTGCTTGCTTAAACATCGTAATAACGGCTTGCTCAATGCCTTTTTATACAATATTCCTCTGACATCAAATTTTGAGGTGGTAAGGCACCCTATGAGATTGGGAACATGTGGCAGCTAAGGAAATTGATGGGCTGGAAGGCAGTGTGAAAAGCATTATTCCATTCTTTCTTAGCCCAAACAGCAAGTTTTTGGAAAATATCCTCAACAACTGATCGACGTGCTGAATAACGCTTCGAAATGTCTGGAATAATCATGCAAGATGAGAATTAAGGAAAAAAATATAATTTATTTCAGAATGTAAAAAATTATATTTTTTCCTTAATTCTCTTCTTGAATGATTATTCCAAAACGTTTGAAGCGTTATTCAGCACGTCGACCAACTGTTAAGGATAGTTTCGAAACTGATTATTTAGAAAATATCGCTTACAAGGAAGAATATCCTTCGATTTTGTTACAAGAAAATCCTTCAATTGTTACTCAATCTAATCAGTGTGAATGTATAGAGGAATTTTTTTTTATTAAATCTGATGTAATTCGAGATGATTGGAGATCAAACATTCTCAGTTTTTTTACTCAAGGAACATCACCAGATGATTCACGATTGGTGAAGAAATTGAGAAGTAAAGCCTTTGGATATATAGTAATGGATGGAATATTGTATAAAAAGGCATTGAGCAGGCAGTGATTACGATGTTTAAGCAAGAAGTGTTATTGGAATTGCATGATTATTCCAGAAATTTCGAAGCGTTATTCAGCACATCGACCAGCTGCTAAGGATATTTTCCAAAAACTTGCTGCTTGGGCTGAGAAAGAATATAATAATGCATTTTACACTGCCTTCCAGCCTATACATTTCCTTAACTGCCACATGTTCCCAATCTCAGAGGGTGCCTTTCCACCTCAAAATTTGATGTCAGAGCCCAATCCGAAGATACTCTGCAAATGAATAGAATATATTTGGATCAGGCTCTGACATCAAATTTCAAGGTGGCAAGACACCCTCTGAGATTGGGAACATGTGGCAGTTATGAAAATTGATGGGCTGGAAGGCAGTATGAAACGCATTATTCCATTCTTTCTCAGCTCAAACATCAAATTTTTAGAAAATATCTTTAGCAGCTGGTCAACGTGTTGAATAATACTTCAAAATTTCTGGAATAATCATGCAAGAAGAGAATTAAGGAAAAAAATATAATTTATTTCCCATAGAAATAAAGGTTTTTCTTTTTATGGTTGTTGAAGAATGATTCGAAGAAGGAGTATTTGATACTTGTTTAAAAGAAGATTCTTCAGTAATTAAAGGAGAAATTTTACTTTGAGATGAAGATGCTCAAGGTGTTTTGGAACCTAGGATTTTGGAAGAGGAACGTTCTTCGATTATCGGAGAAGGAGAAAAAGTAGGAGCTTTGGTTGGATCAAAATTACCGTAGTAAATTGTTTTAGTGGTTCTTCCAATATGAGCGATATTGATTAATCTTGCAGCTCTATATTCCTCTTCTCTTTGAGTAATGCAAAAGTAGTCGTACGATCCGAAGATTAAGTTATTATTAGGTTATGAGATTTTGGCTTCTTGGGCATGTTAGCCTTGGATCTTCTGGTTTTTAGGTTTTTTCTCATAAACCGAATGAAGATTGATCGAAGAAAATAATTTGGAGGATTAAATTGTAAATAATATAAATTTAAGGATTAAATTATAAATAATGTAAGTTTAGTCCTTAAATTCCATGTAATATAATTGTAGAGACCATTTATGACTATGTATAATTATTAAGGACTAAATAACATTTTGTCCTCTTTTGTAACAGATTTCAGTTTAAGACTAAGTCTTGCCACCTCTATATAAAGGGCAAGGCTACTCTAGTAAAGGGGTTGAACACTTTTTCTATTGAACTCATTTGTACTTAAACTTTCTCTCTCTAAAAACTCTCGTAACTCTTTCTCTCTCTAGACTTATCTTGTAACAATTTACTAAGGTGAAATCTTAACTCATCAAATTGGCGACTTTACTAGGGACTGAATAAGAAAAATCAGTGACTTTATCTGTTTGATTTTAATACAATCTTGTTGTATACTTTGTTCAAAATTTATACGATGAATCCTGAGAACAATCCTTCGCTTTGATCGGCGATGGAAACTTTGAAAGATGATTTACAGAGAGATGGAAATAGAACTGATAGATCATCTCCGATCCAAGATCAATCTGATATTGAGGTACGAATGAACCAGCTTTTACATAAGATAAATGTGTAAAATAAAAAATATGAACTAAAAGAACAAGAGATCCACTCGGCGAAGCTTAAATCTAAGGTTAGGCAAGAAATATAAAAGATAGAGATGGGAGACCAATCTGATCGATCTTGTGATGATCGACGAGCTAAAACTGAGCATAAAAATCGTGTTTTGTGTCTCCTAAATAGCGATATTCATCTCGTAAAGGGAAAACAGATAAGCAGAAGTATATAACCCTAAAAGGGATAGTAAGACAGAGATCAGTTGAGGAAACATAAAAAGGAGAGTAAATCTAAAAGGGATAATATTCCTCGTTCTACATAGTGCAAAGGAAACACTTCGAATTAGTATGCTGAGACTGATCAAAATCTATATGTTACAATGGGAACGGATGATCAAATTGTTCAAAGTGTCGACTAGAGAAACTCTTCGTTGACAAGTTAAATTCGCTCCATAACGGTTCTGAAGCGTTTTGACATTTCCAAGGTAGAGAAGTTCGATGGGATGTAGGATACCGATGATCACATCGAATAGTTCAAGAACTATATGATGAACTTTGAAGATGATGACCGACTGGTGTGTCGTGCATTTTTACAGACTTTTAAGGGAATATGTCTAAAGTGGTACAATAGGATTCCGAGGGGATCCATTTCAAATTTTAGGGAATTTGTATACTGCATTGTGAAGGCAGTTTGTGGGGAGAAAAGAAATGAGATAAAATGGTGATACCATTATTCAGTGATACATAGAGAGAAGTTGAAGGATTATACAAAGAGATTTGTTTTGACCAAATCTAGTTTGGACAACTGTGAAGAGAATGTGGAGATGGTAGCTTTTCGCCAAGGATTATTGCCAGGGAATCTGGCCAATGAGACTACGAAGAGAAGAGCCTTAACTTTTGGAGATTTGATGGCTCAAGTTGAGGATCAGATTAAAGTCAATGAGTCAACTAGAGTCTGAGGCGGACCGGTTAGTACTCCAAATAATTCGGGACAGACGACCAATAACCATGGGCATCCCTCGAATGGAAATGTTAATAAGCAGACAAGACAAAAGAACAACAATTTTCCTCCTCTTAGTGGTGGATATTCAAATCATGCTCCATCTAACACTTATAACAGACCTATATCAAATTAATGGGTCAAACGAGAGTATTATGTTGATCTGACAAAGAATGTAGCTGTGATCTGGGATAAGACCAAGAGCTTCGTAAATTTTAGGAAGCCAGCTCCAATTAGTAGGCCAAAGGAGGAAAGGAATAACAAGTATTGCAGATATCACGAGGATATTTGGCATGGCACCAATGACTGCATTGCTTTGAAGAAAGAGGTTCAAACTTTGATCGAAAATGGAAAGCTCCTGACTTATGTAAAGTCACAAGGGAACGGTCCGAAAAATAATGTTGCATCAACTTCGAAGGCTGCACCAGCTGAAAATTTGATGATTTTAGATTCACATGATGATTTATTAGATGCTTCTTCTGAATATGTGGAGAAATATCCAAACAGATTGCTTCTGATGGCAGCCAAGGAGCCCATAGAAAAGGGGCGTGTGCGGGATTTAAGTAAAATATTTGAATCGTTAGTCATTTTCGGAGGCGATTAGATGATTGGCCATTCGGATAGTTCGAGGAAGAGACATGTTGTCAACTTGACAACTCAAATTGAAGGGAAAATATCCACACATCTGTATGGAAATAAAGTTATTCATTTTATTTTGTTTGATGATGATGATATACGAGGTACTGCAGGACCATATGAAGATGTTGTGGTTATTGGAGCAGAGGTGGCTGGCTTTGAAATTCGACGTGTGTTGATTGACACTGGCAGTTCTGCTAATGTTCTTTTCAAGTCCACCTATGATTGAATGGCGAATCCACCTCGGATTTCTCAATCAGATCAGACAATTATAGGATTCACGGGTGTAACAGCTCGTGTTGTTGGAGAATTTGATGGTGAGTTAAGTTTGGGAAAATGGCCATTTAAGAAAAAGAACGAGGTACTTTTTGTAGTGGTGGACTGTCCCACGAGTTACAATGATATCTTTGGAAGATCATGGCTTTTAAGAATGTATGGGGTTGTATCCACAATTCATCAATGTTTTAAGTATGTGGTCGGAGATCGGATTGTGGTCATTCGAGGCGACCATAAGGTACCCATGGAATGCTATGCCACTGCACTTCGGATCCGAGGATCTAGTAGTCAAGACTTAATGCATTAATAGCATTTAGAAGGGGTTTCCTCGGATTTGGAAGAAAGGGTTGACGATTCGAGGGAAACCCCAGGGTCTTTGACGGTAAGTGAAGAAATTGAAGAGTTTACTTTTTCTGAAGGAAAAGTGCTTCGAATTGGAACCTTATTAACCCCGGTTCTACATCAACAGTTGCTAGATTTTTTTATCTTCGAATTTGGATGTCTTTGCTTGGAGGACAGAGGATGTAACAGGAGTACCAATTGAGGTAATTCGTCACAACTTGGCTATTGATCCGAAGGTCAAGCCCGTTATTCAGAAAAGAAGAGCGCTTTCCTCAGAAATAGCAGAAGTGATTGTTGCTAAGGTGGATCGATTATCTAAGGTCAGACACATAAGGGAGTCACAGTATCCTTTGTGGACGTCAAATCCGGTAATGGTAAAAAAGAAGAATGAGAAATGGAAAATGTGTGTGGATTTTATAGATTTCAATCGAGCTTGTCCCAAAGATCCATTTCATGTTCCATGAATCGATCAGTTGATTGATTCTACCTCATGCAATAAAATTTTAACTTTCATGGACGCTTTTGCAGGATATAATCAAATTTAAATGGATCCAAAAGATCAAAATGCACAACTTTATAACTAATATGGGCTTGCATTGTTATAGGGTTATGCTTTTTGGGTTGAAAAATGCTGGAGCCACTTATCAGAGGTTGATGAACAAAGATTTTGTTACTCAGATCGGAAGGAATATGGAAGTGTATATAGATGATATGGTGGTAAAAAGTTCAAAGGATGAAGTGCATCTTGATGATCTAGAGTAAGTTTTTTTTTGAATTTAAGGGCAATCAGGTTAAAGTTAAATCCTGAAAAATGCACCTTTCAGAGTTCGATCGGGGAAGTTTTTAGGTTTTTTCATTAGTGAAAAAGGAATAGAAGCTGACCCAGAACAATTGAAATCCTTGATCACAATGAATTCACCTCAGTCTATCAAAGATGTGCAAATTCTGATAGGAAGGTTAGCAGCACTTAATCGATTTATTTCTAGATTTTCTGACAAATTATTTCCTTTCTTTCAAGTGTTACGAGGACCAAGCAGGTTTGAGTGGACATCGTAATGTGAAGCAATATTCACAAACATTAAAAATTTGTTGTCATCACCAAAGATTTTGTCAAAACCTCGAAATGGGGAAAAACTCTTTTTGTACATCGCGGTATCGGATTTTGCACTGAGCGCGGTGTTAATTAGTGAGGATTCAAGGGTTCCGAAGTCAGTGTATTACATTAGTAAAAGTTTGGTGGTAGCAGAGAAGAAATATATGAAATTAGAAAAATTGGCATTAGCACTGGTGATTGCTGCTAGGAAGATGCGTCCATATTTTCAAGCTAATACTATTGAAGTCCAAACTTCATTCCTTTTGAAAAATGTTTTACAATGACCTGATATTTTGGGGAGAATGACCAAATGGTCATTTGAGTTGGGGGAACTATGACATTTTGTTTACACCTCGAACAACAATAAACGCGCAAGCACTAAAAGTTTGGTGGTAGCAGAGAAGAAATATATGAAATTAGAAAAATTGGCATTAGCACTGGTGATTGCTGCTAGGAAGATGCGTCCATATTTTCAAGCTAATACTATTGAAGTCCAAACTTCATTCCTTTTGAAAAATGTTTTACAATGACCTGATATTTTGGGGAGAATGACCAAATGGTCATTTGAGTTGGGGGAACTATGACATTTTGTTTACACCTCGAACAACAATAAACGCGCAAGCACTAACATATTTTTTAGTTGAATTCCATTCGAGCCGATCAGATGAGGAAGAAAGTAAAGAGGATACTCCAGTAAATTCGAGGTGGGTTGTCCGAACAGATGGAGGATCTAGTGTTTCAGGGTGCAGTGATGGGGTTTAGTTAATAGCTCCAACTGGAGAGACGATGATTCAATGTATTCAATTTGGTTTTCATGCTTCAAATAATGAAGGTGAATACGAAGTTGCTTTGGCAGGTTTAAGATTGGCAAAAATTTGTGGAGCAACTTCAGTACGTTTGAAAACAGATTCTCAGTTTTTAGCAAATCAAGTATCTGGATTTTCCGAAGCAAGAAAGGTTCGTTTGATTTTATATCTTCGGGAACTGCAGAATTTAATGCTTTTGTTTGACAATGTTATTGTGGAATATATTGGTCGAGGGAGTAACATGGTGGTTGATTCTTTAGCAAATATATCTTACAAGGAAGAATATCCTTGTATTTTGTTACAAGAAAAATCCTTCAATTGTTACTCAATCTAACTAGTGTGAATGTATAGAGGAATTTTTTGTTACATCTGATGTAATCTGAGGTGATTGGAGATCAGACATTCTCAGTTTTTTTACTCAACGAACATTACCAGATGATTCACGATTGGCCAAGAAATTGAGAAGTAAAGCCTTCAGATATATAGTACTGGATGGAATATTGTATAAGAAGGCATTGAGCAAGCCGTTATTACGATGTTTAAGCAAACAAGAATCACAAGAAGTGTTATCAGAATTGCATGATGGTGAAGGGTCAGGTCATTTTGGGTTTAAATCTCTGTCACGTCGAGTTTTACTTGCAGGATTCTATTGGCCTACAATCATGAATGATGCTAAATATTTAGTTCAAAGTTGTGATACTTGACAGAGATTTGCTAATTCTATTCATAGGCCAGCGGTGCCACTTATGTCTATATTTGAACCAGTACCATTTGATAGATAGGGGATTGATCTGGTGGGACCTTTGTTGATACTTCTGGAGGAAGACAAATGATAATTGTAGCGGTGGATTATTTGACAAATTGGGTAGAGTCAGAACCGTTATCAGGGACAAAAGCAAAGGACGTGATCAAGTTTATTGTGAACAATATTTGTTTTCGTTTTGGAATTCCTCGGAGGATTACAACAGATATTGGCCATCAGTTTAACAACAAGGAGATGGCTTTATTTTGTACATCTAAATGAATTCAGCAATATTTTTCAATTCCTTTTCATCCTCAAGCTAATAGGTAAGTGGAGGTAACTAACATAACAATTTTAGATGGCTTGAAGAAGAATTTGATGTGGGCAGCAGGAACATGGCCAAACTATTTGCAAAAGGTGCTTTGGGCTTATCGAATAACTCATAGAGAGGCTACAAATGAGACTCCTTTTGCTTTGGTATATGAAATGGATGCAGTCAGCGCCATAGAATCTACGATGTCATCTTTTAGAATAACTTAATATTCTGAAAGATCTAATGATGAAGTTCGAAGGGCAAATTTAGATTTGATTGAGAAAAAAAGAGTTCGAGCTCATTTGAATGTAATCCACTATCAAACTCTTATGAGAAATAGATATGATTCGAAGGTGAAGAGAAGAGATTTTAAAGAATGAGATAAGGTGTTGAGAAAAATATTCTTGCACACAAAGGAGAAGAACCTCAGAAAAATGGCTCCGAATTGGGAAGAGCCCTATATGGTTGTTGAAAGGATAAAACCAAGGTCTTGTCGTCTTTGTGATTCTGAGGGGAGGATGCTTCAACATCCATGGAATATACAACACTTGAAGCTTTATTGGGAGTAGATATGTCTTTATATTTTTGAATTTTCACTTTCGAATGGCGCACTCTTTTCTATCTTGTTGGCTTATGAAGGTTTTAACGAGGCACTATGTACATATTCAATATTATCAATAAAATTAGTTTTTGGCCAATGGTTATTTACACATGCTTGAATAAAACTATCTTAGCAACTTATCAAAGACTGATCATCTTTGAGGTTGGTATAGATCAGAATGTTCTGAAGTGTTTATAACACTTTTCAAAGGAACAACCATGTTTAAATAATCACATTACAATTTTTTCGAAGTGAAAGCTTAACAGCACACTTAAAAAAATTTGGACGAGCTACCATGTTCACCAATTTCGTTAAGGTATTTGAGATGGTAAGTTTACAATTTATAATTATATGTTGAGAGTTCAAAGTATTTGAGTCATATTCGTTTTTAAAATTTATTATCGAATAATATGCGAAGAGAATAACAAGGAGCCCATTTGTTGATTAGATTAATTCTTGGAAGTACAAAAAGCAAATTCTTAATCCGACAAACACAAATTAATGATAAAGTTAATCGGACGACTCGTCTTCCTCGGACGGTTCTTCTTTTGAAGATGATGAATCAGGAATATGATCGAAAGCTTCACTTGGACGCTTCTCCATGGGAATGTCGTTCCAGAACCTTGTGAGGTTGATTTTCGGATAAGTAGCGTGAAGTTCTCAAAGAAGGTGAATGGCTATTTCTTCTTTTCCATTCTTAATAGCAGCCAGTATGTCTTTTCAAAGTTGAGCTTCGGTAGCAGCAACATCCACAATTTTTTCCAACTTGAAATTTCTCTTCAGTTTAGCTATCTCCTCGGTCAATTCTTTGTTTTTTGTCTCACAAAGGGTAAGAGAATTTTGCAGACCTTTGGACTTGGATATTGCAGCAGATAGTTCAGTATTATGATCGGCTTTGAGCTTATTCATGTCCTTTTCATGAGAAGTCACCTGCAATTCTTTGTCAACCATGTGTGTTATTCGCAAATGATTTTTCATGCAGAGAGCGCCTCGAATAAGCTCAGACCTAGCTAATTCATACATATGAAATTGCTCAACCACTTTGCTCATCTAATCTTCTCTAAATTTATTCTCAGCTTCTTAAGATTCTTTGTAATAGACCGTATCTTTAGCCAATTGCTTTAGGTGGTTTTGAGAAGTTTGACTTGGGAAGCAAGTGATTTTACTACAATGTCGAGATTGGTCAATGGCTGAAGTGCAATAGCAACTGTAGGATTTGGAGGAGGAAGAAGAATTTATGTTTCTGTTGAACTAGGACGTTGAATCATATCTAAAGTTGTGGTTGGATCAGGAGGACAGATAATTTCTGGAGACGCCTCGATAGGTGTTTCTCTCCCAAAGTTAAGCATATGATTTTGGATGACTTGAACAATAGGATCGTCTTCACCAGTAAGCACTTCAGTGTTCTCAAAATTAATGAAACTATCAGGATCGAAGTTTTCAACATTGTGATTTTCGTCAATAGCATTGTCTTTGATAGTGATCATGGTGTTGTCTTTGGCTATCTGCTCTTTGACCAAAGGGTTTTGTTGATTTTTCAGCAATAGTGTTTTCTTCTTCATCAACCAGTGTATACGAAGTGATTTTTGCTTGTTTCTTTTTCTTTCCATGTGAATTGGAAGAAGATTTCTTTTTCTTTGAAGACGGTTCTCGATTTTTCCCCTCTTCGATGGGTGAGAGAGCCTCTTCTGCAGTTTGTCTTTTTCGAGGCTTTGGCTTCGATGGAGTTGAAAGGCTAGCACCACATTTCTACTCTTTGATAGCTTTTTCTTTCTTCTTTTTTGGTAAATAAGTCTCTGATCTGTTGTGAATAGGTAGGAAGACTTTACAATCGGGTTGAACTATTCATTTACAGACTATCTTCGGATCAGACTCCGATATCAAATATCAAGGTGGCAAGGCACCCTCTGAGATTGGGAACATGTGGTAGTTAAGGAAATTGATGGGATGGAAGGCAGTGTGAAACGTATTATTCCATTCTTTCTCAGCCCATGCAACAAGTTTTTGGAAAATATCATTAGCAGTTGGTCGACGTGCTGAATAACGCTTCCAAATTTCTGGAATAATCATGCAAGAAGAGAATTAAGGACAAAAATATAATTTATTTCAGAATGCAAAAATTTCGAAGGGCTTACGATTACTTCTCCAGATTAGATTTAGCTTTGAAGGATTATCATCAAAAATTTATTTTCCTTTCTCCCATGCTCCTGATATAAAAATGAATTTCTGCTTCCAAAATTTATTAGCTTTTAAGAGATCATCGATGATTTTGAGGTCATCCACCAGGGTGAGATAATGAAAGGGAAGTTTCGGACCTTTCGATAGTTGAGTCAAAGAGATGAAGTCTTTGATGATGATTGGAATCTGAGATAGTCAAGATTCCATTATCACTGACATAAGGGTGAACCACTGATTCAGTGTCACTTGAGTAGGGCATAAGTTAAGAAGTTCGAAGTATTTCACGATCATGGGATCCAGCGGAAACCGAAGACCCCAATTGATGATTTCGGGGTAAACTACTAGCTCGTTATCTTTGTAGTTTAAGGGAGTTTCTCCTTCTTTAGGCAGTCTAAGAGTTATATTATCTCCAATTCCCCATTAGTTTTTTAGAGCCGAAGCTTGGCTATCCTTGTAATATATATACCGAACTTTTTTCAGAGCAATGATGTACTTAGCCTCGAGACCCTTTAAATTTCTGCCAGTTGTAGCTCTTTCTTCTTCAGAAACAATGCAAGTCTCTATTTTTTTTCTGAGGCTTATAGGTATTTGCTGAGTTCCCATCATCGGATTCAGCTTCGAGATCGATTCTGGTACCTTCGGAATCAACTTTGTTGGCCCTTGATGTTTCTTCTCAAGGTTGTCGAGGTAATAGATTTACAGTTTCTGGTAAAGGTTTATTTGCTTGAAGAAATTCCTCAATTACTTCTCCATGAGGAGGAGCTTCAGGTTCTGGGTTCGAAGGGGGAGGAATTGGAACGATTTCTGAATCATCTCCCATAGCAATAAAGGTTTTTCTTTTTCTCGTTGTTGAAGAATGATTCGAAGAAGGAGTATTTGTTGCTTGTTTTAAAAACGATTCTTCACCAATTAAAGGAGAAAATTTTACTTTGAGATGAAGAGGCTCGAGGTGTTTTGGGACCTAGGATTTTGGAAGAGGAACGTTTTTCGATTATCGGAGAATGAGAAAAAGTAGGAGCTTTTGTTGGATCGAAATTACCGTAATAAATTGTTTTGGTGGTTGTTCCAAGCGTTATTGATTAATCCTGCAGCTCTATATTCCTCAGCTCTTTGAGTAATGCAAAAGTAGTCGTACGATCTGAAGACTAAGTTATTATCAAGTTCTGGAGATTTTGGCTTCTTGGGTATTTTAGCCTTGGATATTATTTGGGTTTTTTCTCATAAACCGGATGAAGATTGATCAAAGAAGATGAGTTTTGATCAGAAAGTGTGGTTTTTTCTGATGAAGATACTGGAAAAAAAAGAGGAACGTGATGAAGGTAGCCAAGCGCTTGGATTCACTCTCAAATGATTTGTTTTGTAAGAATGAAAAATGAGGCTATTGATTGAATTTATATAAAGAAAAGAAGGCGCGTGAAGTGGAAGGGGCTCTGATGGCGATAGCGCACAATACAAAGCGGTGAGGAGATTAGGAGCTCGACATCTGTCAGACTAGGCATCTAGCTATTAGGCTAGAGGCTATATAGTCATGATGGATTCGAACAGTAATATGAACCAATTATATTTGTATATTTTTTTTGGATAAAAGTCGATGAGTAAATTTTAAAGCTTTACTTCAACAATGATTCGAGGAGTTCTATTTTTATAGCGTTTTGAGGAGAATTATTGACTTTGAGGATTTATCATATTAGAGTTGCTTCCAATTGGTTTTTTTTACCCCGATTCGAGTGGTTGCTTTGAATGGTTGCTTCAAATTTGCATCATCCGATTGACACAGATTTTTGGACTTCAAATTTATTTTACAACAACTGACATGACATATGGAAGAATTTGAAGACATTTGACATTTTAGTTCTCATTCATTTACTGACATGAGAACTAAGAGGCTTCTGATATGGAAGTAGGATTTTGAGGATTAAATTGTAAATAATATAAATTTAAAGATTAAACTGTAAATAATGTAAGTTTAGTCCTTAAATTACATGTAATATAAGTTTTAGAGACCATTTGTGATTATGTATAATTATTAAGGACTAAATAGTAATTTTTCCTCTTTTGTAACAGATTTCACTTTAAGACTAAGTCTTGGCTCCTCTATATAAAAGGCGAGGCTACTCTAATAAAGGGGTTTAACACTTTTTCTATTGAACTCATTTGTACTTAAACTTTCTGTCTCTAAAAACTCTCTTAACTCTTTCTCTCTCTAGACTTCTCTTATAACAATTTACTAAGGTGAAATCTTAACTCATCAGCTTTCCTTACAAGATATTTTGTAGAAATAGAGATTTAGCCAACGTATACAAATCCATTAGTGGTCTTATATTTTTCATTTGACCGTCGTCGAACATGTTTCATTTTACTTTGTTATCATTTAGTTTTGACAACGCCTCATTACTAGACTCAACTATCTTACTCAACCTTCTCGTTCCTTCAACCTTTACCATATTTTCACCTAAATTTGCCTTTTCTCCCAAAATGATTTTCTTCATTATAAATTGTAATGTTCTTATCATGATTTTAAAACTATTTTGACTATCTTCATCTCGTTTGTTTTATAGTAGATTGAGCCTGTACTGCTTCGATCGTAGCTCATTCACCTGTAACTCCAAAGCGCAAAAAATAGAGCTTGAATGATTACCTTCAGAATCCGTCGGTAAATTTTGAACATGCCTCATAATCTTCGTTCCTTTTAATTGTGGTACTCTTGATACCATTGGAATAACTAGAAAATCTCATGAACCTCATTGAGGATCATTAATATCTTGAATAAGATACCTTTTCATGGATGTTCTTGGTATCGCATTTGGAATTCGTTGAACACTGTTGTTCCCACAAGGCGGTGAATCAACATTTCCAGAGTTCATTGTTGGATATCCGCTAGTATCATCTTCAAGCAATCCTCTGTATACTCCTGATTTATTCATCACCATTTGGTTTATAAATGGTCTATTTGAAAGTATTTCTTATAGATGATGCCAAGTATGATGAAGCAAAAATTTCTCTCAGAGTTTGACAAAAAGATAAGAATAGTTCTTGGTGTAAGGTAATATAAAAAATTAATATAACTCAACTAATCAACATTTTTTAAATGATTAGAGCCTCTATTTATAACTATTTTATTTTCAATTATTTAAGATATATGACACGTGTATCTTATGACACATTTCAACCATTGATTAATTAAATTATTGTTTTATCCTTCAATTATTATGAATATTTTAGTAATATGTCATATCTTCCTCAAATCTGCTATTGTCTTTTACTATTTTTACCTCCTTCCACCATCTTTTAATATCTCTCCACTCTTCAGGTCTAAGTATTATCCATTATTTGTTTATCTTCATTTTGTTACACACTGTTTATACTTGAAATATCGTCTGCCAAATATATTCTTCTTTACCGATGCTTCTCTCTTTTATCGATGTCGGTTACTTAGTTATTTTGTCGACGCTCACTTACCATATATTATTATGAACCTCTTATATAGCCTACATTTCAATGACAAATTTAGTTGATACCTTCACCTTGGTGATATGAATCTTTACATTTTCCAAATAAGGGTAATGACGTCCCAACGGTATCTGACCTTATCAAGACCCCCTAATACAATTGCATTTGCTCCGGTGAAGTCAGTAAGAATTCTTTAAGTTGGGGTCAACATTTTCGATATTCTCATCTTCTTATAAGTACCTTTCCACATGATATTTGTTTAACTTCTAACATCGATTATTACCCTCTTGATTGTTACTTTGGCTAGCTCTATCATTATTAATACTGTATTGCTATATGGGGACGTCATTCCCTTTAAATCATTATCCACAAATGATAACATCAGATATGGAGTCCGATAAAAATGTGGGGATATTTATCCTTAGCGCATTACCTCTATTTCATCTGCATATATCTTCTTTGATTTTTTGATAACTCCAAAGTATGGATCACCTTAAGAAATCATACAAACTGATTGTATGTTTGGATCTGTCTTGGTGTTTTCTTTTTCTTCTTTAATATTTATGATAACGTTTATTTCTAGAACTTTTTGTACTTCAGCTGCGGCCAAGACCTTATATTTTCTTCAAAACCTTCCCTCGACTCCTCTCTTTATTTCTTCTTAACAAATTCACTGAGTTTGCATTCGTTCACTAAGATTTGGACTTGATCTTGAAAATCTCAACAATCTCTAGTAAAATAAGCAATATCACAATGGAACTTACAATACTTATTCTTGTCTACATGCTCTCCCAGTCCATAAAATTTCCCCATTCGGTTATATTTTATGATAGTTTTTTTCGTGTGGAAAATTTTCGTTTGAGATTCTATCAACTATGAAGGTTATGTTAGAGGGTAGTCAGTCCTCTTGCTACAACTGCTTCCCTACGCACTTTTGGATTGCCTCTTGTAACCTTGAGTCTGACTGCTAGTGGCCTGAATGAAGTTGAAGCACCGTTGTTCCTTAGTGTATCATTTTTTGTATTGATTTGCGCTACTGTATTGGTCTTGATGGATGTAAGGCATGTAGACAGATTTTTGGTATCCTTTCATTTCTTTTCTCTGATAACTTCATCTTATTTTATAGTATCACTCCATGAAGCTAGTAAATCTCATACGTTCAAAGTTAATAATAATAATAATAATAATAATAATAATATTGTGTCAAATATATGGAACCTTTCTAATTCCTCGCCTAAATGTAGCTACGACCATCAGGTAAGCGCAATCTTATAATTCATATTTTATTTCCACGAAGTGCTAGGTGTACTCTTTTAGAGTTTCATAATTTCTTTGTTTGCAATCGATGCAGTCTCCGTCTTCTTAATTAACTTTGAACTCATTAATGGTTCTTAAATGATTTTGGAGAATCTTATAGTTTTTTATACATCTTTTTAAGAGAATGTTGAGCCATATAGAGCTTCATCAGAGTGTCATAGAAAAATCTCAACACTTTATATTGTCATCATCTTATACTGCAACGTCTCATTGTTGAATTGTATGCTTTGGGTCTTATTTTCTGAAGTAGGTATCCATCTTACCTGGTCATATAGTGGTGGTATAATGATATATCAAATCTCTGGGTCCAGTGGGGACTCTTTATCATGTAAATATTCTTCATCCACATGGAAACTATTCATAAAGATGTATGCCCACTAAACCTGGATCGCTACCATTTTCCACCGGACGGATGTGCATTGTACTTCGATATAACTAACTAGTATTCTTAGAAGTGTTGTTTTGGTTGCGTATGATACTACCCTTTTCAATTTGGCTGGTTATATCCCAATGGGGCTTGCAAATGTCATTGATTCTAATTTTGGTAGAGAGGTGCACTATCCAGCATAACATATGTTTGCGCTTCATTTTTTTTCTAGAGCATCCATGATTGGAAGGTTGGAACTTATAGTTGATTGAGGGGAATCCCGGCTGGGCTGTTTGGGCCTACTAGTATCCTGGTTGATGCATATGAAATTTTTGGTACCCGGATTGAGGCAATAAGTATCATAGCTACGTTTTAGTCGATAGTGGTGCTTCAATGTCCAGAACTGAGGGAATTTCTAGTTCATCTTTTTGTTTGTCATGATTTAGGCAATGTTTCGTAGTCTTATTCTCTCTTCAATTATGAATTAAAGTATGAGTGTGCCTTTTTTTGTTAACGTTATTGTCGTCGCTTTATGTTCCAACTTCGGACTTTGGTCTGAGTTTTCGCTTCCCTCTTTGTGAGACGTGTTGAAATAAAAATTCTTCCTTTGAGTTTTATTCAACAAACGATCCCTCCAAAATTCTAGGCTTCGCATCGTATCCTTCATTTTTATCCACGTGTTGCATAACAGATTTGACTATGGTAGCTTAGGAGATTAATTTTTCCCACAATAATGCAAAACTATTAGTTTGTTACTCTCTTAGATGCTGAGCCAATCTCTTAAGTTCAACAAGAAGGTTACATGAGCCACCAAGGATAGACACTGTTCATCAAGAGCCTCCATTTATAACTCCTCGTCTACAGACGAATCAAATCTTTCTCGAGACTTTGACATAAACTAGTTTGATCTTTCTTATTTACTTTGATTTCCTGGGATAAAATGTTTCTTTCTCATAGACGACGCCAATTGATGTGGTAAATTTGTATTATTTCAATTGATCAGAATCCAAAGCTATCTTGAAAAAAATTAGAGAACAAAAGAAATATAGATTGCTAACATTGGTGGAATATAATAATAACATAAATGAACGGATATTCTATTGATGGTCATTAGATCTCTATTTATAAAGTTTATAGTTATAAAATATATCTTTGATGTATATTAAGTTCAGTGTAATTATATATATATACTTTAAACTATAATAGAAACTATAACTTATAAAAATCTAAAAAGTGGATAATTTGATAAACTTAAAACATATAATTTTTATATTTGGTCATTATAATATCATAAATGATAATGATATATACCATTATTGTGTTTATATTTTTATTTAAAAAGTAATTATTCACAATAAGAGTCATAATCCAATATGTGTCTGGAATGAGTTAGAATACCTAAACAACATGATGTTTGAACAAACTAAAGTAAAATAAAACGAACAAAATAATAAAAATAGATAGACGAGCTAAAATAAAATATTATGTAGATGAGTTAAATAAGAGGTAAGATGGATAATAAATTAAAGAAACTGACATACACAAGTAAGATAATTAGTTGATTTAAAGTGATGGGTAAATAAGTTGGATGAGAGATGGTAGCGCGAACTACGAGATGGAACAGACGGCGACAAACACAAAGAAAAGAAAAAAAATACAAAAATAGAAAATTGATAATTTCTAATCCTAGGTGAGAGTATAGGAGACTTTAGAGAAAACTCAAGTTCTGTACAAAAAAGTCTCACGGCAAAATTAGGATTTGAGAACCTTTTATAGAAGTGCTCGAAACCCTAAGCCAAAATTACAGCTTGTTCCTTACCAAATAAAATAAATCCCAACCTAATTTTAAAGCGATTGGAGCTGGTTAAGTAATTTAATAAAATCCAACAAAAATAGAAAAATGCAAACAATTCACAAAAACAACAAAAAGGGGGCTTAAACGGTGGAATTTAGAGCCTGGACTTCATCACAACATGATGCTTCCGAAAATTGTTGGGCTTCTCGACGCGTTCAATTTGAGGGGTCGTAACGCCAATTTCTAATACTTGGGCCCCAAATAAATCCCTTTTATATATCCATGGGCTAGTGCAATTACATCATCCTTTCTTTCTTCAGAAGAATTCGCCCACGAATTCTCAGCTTCATCATCCTCAGCACCATTGGTAAACAGATTCAGGTGTTTCACCTTGAAAACGTTATGGGTGTTCATGTGGCTGTGTAGCTTCAACTTGTACGCATTGGGATTAATTTTTTCAATGATTTCAAATGGAACCACCTTCCTTGCAGCTAACTTGTTTTACTCGTGCGCAAGATAGCAATCTCTGGTCAAAACTGCCCATAAAAAGTTCCCTACTGCAAACTCCACCAATCGACGCTTCTTATCTGCGGAAACCTTGTACTTCTGTGTTGTTTCCTTCAGGTCTTTTCGTGTGTTCTCATAGATCTTCCATAGATCAGCAATAGGGTTCTCGATCCTAGCTGGAACCTTGTCAAGCGTTGGGAAAGCCAAATCCATAGGATCCCGTGGGTTATAACCATAGACTACCATGAAGGGACTATACCCAATTCTGCGATTGTCGTGCCTGTTGTAGGCAAACTCAACGTGATAAAGGCGGGAATCTCATGCTTCAAGTTCCCGGAGACCTTTATGTGTAACATGTTTCCTAACGTTTGATTAGTTACCCCTGTTTGACCGCCTATCTACGGTGATACGCACTGCTAAAACTTAGCTTTGTGTTTGTGAGATGCAACAAACTCCTCCAAAAATGCCCGAAAAATCGTGTATCACGATCAGAAACAATATTCAGGGGTAGACCATATAAGCGGTAGACCTCACGAAAGTATAAATTAGCGACATTCACAACATCTTTGGTTTTTTTGCAGGCAATAAAATGGGCCATCTTAGAAAACTATTCAACCACCATAAAAATAGAAACGATACCTCTATGTGTTCTTGGTAGCCAAGAAACGAAATCTATACTGACGCTTCGCCATGGTCTTTCTGGTATTGGGAGTGGTAGGTATAAAACTGCATTGGAGGATGTACCTTTTGCCACCTGGCAAGCCCGAAAACTAGCTAAAAAACGGATAACATCTCACTTCAAATACGGCCAGAAGAACTGAATGGATAAAGAGTGAAGGGTTTGATCTCTACCACCATGCCCCTCGTTGTGGCTCTCCTGTACAATCATTAACCTCAAACTGCCCTCAGGAATACAGAGTAAATTACCTTTGAAGAGGTAACCGTTGCTCACTGCAAAATGTTTTCTCAAACCTGTGCAGACGTATTCTAGAACATGACCAAAATATGGATCGATAGCCAGTAGATCTTTCATCAATCCAAATTCCACAACTCCTCCTTCCATAGGAACCATCATACTGCGTCGGCTCAGTGCATCAGCTACGCGGTTTACTGCCCCTAAAGTATGCTTGATGGAAAAGGTAAATTGTTGAGTAAATGCAGCCCAATGTAGATGGCGGGAAGAGAGCTTCTCCTGAATCTGCAGATGCTTCAAGGCATCATGTTCGGTGTATAGGACAAAGCCATTCTAGGCCAAGTAGGAAATCTAGTGTTTCAAAGCCCGTACAACAACATAAAACTCTTTGTCATAGGTTTTGTAGTTGAGTTTAGCTCCACTCAACTTTTCACTAAAGTAGGCTACAGGTCGGCCTCGTTGGATGAGTACAGCTCCAATGCCCAATCCGGACATATCACAATGCAATTCAAACCCTGGAGAAAAGTTAGGTAAAACCAAAATTGGTGCAATGGTCAGTCTTACCTTGATCTCTTCAAACGCCGTAGTTGCTTCAGGGGTCTATCAGAACGTCTTTCCATTCATACAATCTGTAATAGGAGCCATAAGAGTGTTGAAGTTATGTATGAAACTTATGTAAAAGGAGATCAATCCGTGAAAAGAAAGGACTTCAGTGATAAAAGTAGGTGTAGGCCAGTCACGCACTGCTGCCACTTTTGACTTATCCACTGACAAACCATCCTTTGACACCAATGGTGAGGATAAAAGTAGCCTGAGGGTAGGCTGGTAATTTCAAGTGGAGTTTTAAGGCGGCGTGGGGGTGTTTCACGGTGGTGTGTGTGTGTTTAAGGGTGTTTCAAGGTGCTTTTAATGTGGAAAGAGAATTGAGCAGCTTGGCAGCAGTAAATTCTGTTACCCATAGTTAATGCTGGTGGTTGGGTATTTATAGTATGAAATTTGGGCCCTTATGGGCTTTCGGGTCAAGTTTAATGGACCCGGGTCATGTTTAAAGACCCATGAGTTTTAAGCAGATGGGCAAGTAGCTTAGTCAGATAGTGCTTAGGTTTTTTAGTACTTTAGTCATAGTTCGAATTGCCTTAGGCTTGCAGCGTTCGAAGTCATCTGCCCGGTTCAATAGTCCTGTCCGAATTAAGTTCTTGGAGCCTGTCCGATTTACGGAGAGATTTACTTTGGGCTGCCCTCCCGGGGAGCACTTCGAATTCGGACTCATCAGGAGCCCCTTTTTTAGGTATTTGAACAAGTGTCCTTGTCAAAGAACTGAAAAACAGTCCGATTTAGAAGGTGGTTTTTCAATTCGAAGAGAACTGAGGACGGACCCGGACAGACCAATCGTTACGAATTCCAAACGGTTCTTGTCATAGTTAGTGGGACACGTGTCACCCTCTGATTGGTCACTTTAGCCGTTTTTTCTCCTTGAAAGTTGCACCACTTTCTCGAACAAGTTACTTCTTTTAAATGCCACAAATGACATTAGCGTCGTCTTTTAATCATTGCCCAACTTTTCAGATTCTCCTAGGAATCAACCCCTTTTTTCACATTTACTATAAATTCTATTCACTTTTCACAGCTTCATTATCTCTTTCACTCTGCCATTTTACCCAAAGCTTTATCTCTCTAAAACTTCAAAATTTCCTTAGCTGTTTATGTTCACAGCAAGAACAGCACTGATCAAGGGCGGTTGGCTTAACCTCTCAGAATTGGAGAAAGCTCAAAGAGTTGAAAAAGAAAAAAGACTTGCAGAAGGGCTTCCAGCATCGCCTGTCGAGAAACCAGCCCTTTCAATCGAAGAATCTGACAGAGGCTCATCTTCTTCTAAAGGTACAAAACCTAGAAAACTCTTTCAATCAACACTCTCTCCCATAGTATCTGGCTCTTCAGTTCAAGAGTCGATTCCTATTGTTGAACCGGGGGTCACTGTCACCAGTGTTAGGAAAAAATCCTCTTTCATCGCTATGGGGTCTGATTCTGACCACTCCCCAGACAAATTAATCATGAAAAGGCCGAGTAGGTTGGTTAAAGGACTTCCTTCTAAAAGCACACCCTCAAAATCGGGGGCAAAAAATAGTGAATCAGGGTCTGGGGCAACTATTAGGACTCTCCGGGAAAGGCCGGCCGGTCCGGGGGCTAGCAGTCCTCTACCTCCCAAAGAAACTTCAACCTCAGAAACTCAAACTGAGGTGATAAGTCGAAAACATTCGGAGAGCCAACAGTCCGGTGGATTAGCTGTGCCAAGCTTCAACCCTTCCCGGGCTGTTTCTACAGAAGCTCCCCCAACAATAATGGAGGAAAGGATGGAGGACTCTATCGAGGAGGTTAGATTTGAGTCCGAGTCCTCCGGACAAGCTAAAACTGCTAGAGTTGCTGTCAAGAAAGGCAAAGAAGACTTGTATCTGAGGCGTCCGGACTTACCGGAGAGCCTCGAAGGGAGAGTAGGGCCCTGCTTTCACAAGGTGGAGTTCAAGTATCTTTCATCTCTGTTAAAGACCAAGTATGCGTTCATCCATACTAAAGATCTGGGACGACTGCGTACTAAGTGGGGGATCCCTGAGAATGTAAAGATTCGAATTCCCATCGATCCAGAGACCCCGATGGACTGCAAAAGAAATGAGATAGTCTTCTTTACGGAGCTATTCAATTGGGGACTTAGATTCCCACTGGACCCAGAGATAGTGCGCTATTTTCATTTGGTCAAGCTATGTCCAACACAGCTAAGCCCCAACGGTTGGTACACCTTGATGTCATGTATTATGGCGTCTAGGCTATCTGGAATTCCTCTTCCTATGGAAGAGTTTGCAGCTGTGGCCAACTTGTGCAAACACCATCAGTTCCCCTTCTACCGTTTCAACATGGGGAACGATCTTAAAGCTGTCGATGATCTCCTGGAGTCGGAGAGCAAATGGAGGAGCCAGTTCTTGTTTGTCAGTGGCTCATGGGAAAATGGCAAGAAAATCAAAACCGGGGAGAATCCTAGCCTTCTTCGAAGTAGATGGAGAAGCGATCGTAAGTTTTTATTCTAAGTTTCTGTTCGAATCTTTCTTTCCTTTAAGTTTATACTAATCGGTTTTTCTTTTGTTTTATCAGAGCTGCCAAAGGAGTTCAGGGACTATCTGAAGGCCGGACAGGTCACCTGTGGCAAACTCAACGCTTGGGCCGCAGAGAACTGGGAGAACCGGTTTCATAAAGCCTTCACTCCTGGGAACCTAGCGAGATCTCACCTGTGGAACACCACAGGTCGAAGAGACTTAACTTGGGAGGAGTTCTCCACCCCACCTGACGAAGATGCCGTGCTGAGAAGGTCTCATGAACTGGATGGGACCCTCTTCCTTCCTGCCCGGGCCAAAGCCCCAAGTAAAATGAAGGGCAAGAAGAAGAAAGGCAGGAAAGCGGTAGAGGATACTGAGAAAGAGGCCCCAATGGATTCAGAGGTACCAGCCCAGGCTCAAGTTGATGCAAACCTTCTACAAGTGGTAGAACAGGAGAGCGAGAAACAAGGAGTGAATCCCCCAAAACCTTCAAGGGCTTCCAAACGGGCCCGTAAGCAAGCAAGTGACAGTGCTGACAGGGAAGTCAAAAAGAAAAAGACTTCCCAAGGAGAAGAGCTCGCTCTCCGGGATCCGGAGCCCACTTTCCCAACCGATCCGACGTTAGCCGAAGAAATCCCAGGGAATCTTAATGAAGGGATTCCAATGGAATTCCATACTGATGAGGTCGAAAGAGGAGAGATTAACATGGATGAAGTGGATGTCACCGGTCTTGGTGAACTAGGTGATTATTTCCTTGGCCTGTCCAGAGATGAATTCGCAGGGCCATATGTTCCCCCAAGTAGTTCCAACACAGTGAATTTCAATGGTAGGACTTTTATGGTTTCCAGTGAGAGGGACGTTATAGCCCATTCTCTCCTTAGCAACGTGCAGCCAGTACTTACTTTGGAAAGGCAAGTCCGAAGTCAGGCAAACACCATCAAAGAACTCAAGTCTGAGAATGAGAAGCTGTCCGAAGACCTCCGAGTTGCTGCCAATAAGGTTGATTTGCTCAAGGAGGCAAATGATCAGCTAAAGAAGAATCAAGATGAGAGTAATACAAAAGCTGCTTCCTTAGAAGAGACCGTGAAAGATCTCCGGGCTAAGCTGTCCGGACTGGAGAAGGACTTGACAGCCTCAAGAGGGGAGACTGCAGCAAAGGAGAAGCTTGTCACCAATCTGACCACTGACAAACTTGCTTTAGAGAATGCAGTGAATCGGGCTGTTGAAGAGAAAGCTGCTTTAGTGAAGGATCAAGAGGCCATGATCAAGGCCAAAATTAATGCTTATGCCAGGGAGATGATACGGAGTGAAGAATTAATGATTGAAAAAGTGAAGTCCGATATGGTCCTCCTGTTTCACGAGAAGTTCCCGAAGAGGAGACTAGGGGACTTATGGCGCTATGTGGATGACGATGATCTCCCATATTGGACCATGGTTGATGAAGGGTACATTGATGTGTCCTCATCTGGTGATGAAGAGGAAACCGGAGAGAGCCCAGGTGAGGAAGAGATTGACCCCAAGGGTAAGAAGATTGTCGAGGAGAAAAGCGACATCAAAGGCAAGAAAGCAGATGAGGGTGAGCCATCTTCAAAGGCTCAACCTTAATTTATAATTTGTTTTGTTTATCTTTTGTTTGAACTAAAGTCCTTGGAAGGCCAAGGCACCTTTTTTGTGATGGTGTCCGTATTATTCGGACAGATTTTTGTACTGTGTCCAAACTTGTTCAAAAAGTCCTTGGAAGGCCAAGGAAACTTTAAGTTGTTGAATGAATACTTTTATTTTACTCAACCATCTTCTTCTTTTATTATTTGTCTTACTTTAGACAGCTAGAATTTAAGTAGCTTTGAGTTATTGTATTGTGAGAGTGTTTAGTTTCTCTGGCTAGAATTTAAGTAGCCTTTAGACCTTTCAGTCCGGGTAGTATGACAAGCAACAGAATTTTGCAAAAACTTAAAAATACTTAGAAAATTATTGAAGAAGGCATCAAGTTTTATTGAAAGCTCTCCGTGGCGCCGAAGAGAGGAAGTGGTATGCCCCCAAATATTTACATGGATATTTAAACAAGTAAATATTTACATAAGCTTTATTCCAAGTACATTCGAAGGTGTTCAATATTCCAAGGGTGAGTTAAAACCCTGCCATCTTTGTCTTCCAACCAGTATGTCCCAGGCTTGATTCTTTCAACCACAGTATACGGACCCTCCCAAGTTGGGGCCAACTTTCCGAAGAGCTTTTCCTTGGTATGCAAGAAAACTTTCCTTAATACCTTATCTCCTGGTTGAAAGTCCCTTCTTTTAACTTTAGAAGCAAACCGGCTTCTCATCAAGCCCTGATAGTGTGCCATTCTAAGATGAGCTTTAACCCATCTTTCTTCAATCAAATCAAGCTGATTTCTAACTGCCATCTCATTAGTCTGCCCGGAGAAATTATGAACACGAAAGGAGGGAAGTGTCTTCTCTATGGGAGCTACTGCATCCATCCCATAGACCAAGGCAAAGGGGGATTCTTGTGTTGCAGCCCCAGGTGTTGTCCGGTAGGCCCACAGGACTTCTTGCAGATAACTAGGCCACTTCCCAGCAGCCCCTTCTAAGTTTTTCTTTAAGCCGGACAGTATTGTTCTATTAGCCACCTCAACTTGCTCATTGGCCTGTGGGTGGAAAGGTGAAGAAAAGCAGTGCTGAATACCCCTTGAGGCACAGAAGCTTTCCATTTCTCTATTGTCAAACTGTGGCCCGTTGTCTGTTGTTATTTTCTGGGGGATACCAAATCTGCAACATATGTTGGACAGAATGAACTTTATAACAGCTTTTGAGGTTGTCCCTGCCAAGGGGGCTGCTTCTATCCACTTAGAGAAGTAGTCAATGGCTACAATTATGGTTTTACGTCCTCCGGACGCCACAGGGAGAGGCCCAACTAAGTACAATCCCCATCGAGCAAAAGGGATGGGCTCAGAAATTGATTCCAAAGGAATGGCTGGTACATGAATTTCATTGATGTACCTCTGGCATGGGTCACACCTCCTGACCAGCTCCTTAGCATCTTTCATAATTGATGGCCAATAATATCCGGAGAGAAGCACTCTTCTTGTCAAAGCTCTAAATCCACAATGGGCCGATCCCTCACCATCATGCAATTCAGAGAGAACCATTTGTGACTCATGATCCCCTAAATAGCGTAGGAGAGGTTTGCTATAGGACTTTTTGTACAAGACTTCTCTAATCATAATGAAACCACGAGCCCTGTGTTTCAATGTTCTGGCTTGTGATTTATCCAAGGGCACGATGCCATCGGACAGATATTGCATAAGAGGAGACCTCCAGTCTTGAGGCCGCTTTACTTGTATTTCAAAGACTTCCTCTTTTTCACCCTCATCAAGTTGAATAAAAGGGCTTTCGAGCACATGGATCCATGGATAGGACTCCGTATACGCTATTGTTGCCAATGAGTCTGCTAGCTCATTCTCTGCCCGGAGAATGTGCTCATAGACAACAACTTTAAATTTCAAGGCCTCATTTTTCAAGAGGAGTAAATACTTGACCAATTGCTCCTTTCTAGCCTCTGACAGGCCTAGAGCATGGTGGACAAGCAATTGGGAGTCACTTAGTATCTTGACCCTTTTTGCTCCACAGATTTATGCCAATTTTAACCCAGCTATAGCTGCTTCGTATTCGGACTCATTATTGGATGCCCTGAAAGCAAAACAAATAGCTTGAAACATGTTGTCCCCATAGGGGGAAGTGAGACATATTCCTGCCCCAGATCCCATGGTACTGGATCCTCCGTCTGTTCGGACAATCCACACTTTTTTGTCTTTTGAATCAGCAGGTTGTTCTGAATCCCTATCAGAATGGAATTCGACCAGAAAGTCAGCCACAGCTTGAGCTTTTACTGCTGTCCGAGGAGCAAAGTCTATGTCGAAGTCCCCCAACTCTACTGACCATTTTGTCATTCTGCTTGAAATGTCTGCTTTCTGAAGGACATTCTTTAAAGGGAAAGATGTTCGGACAACGATAGGATGAGCCTGAAAGTAAGGCCTCATCTTCCTTGCAGCTATCACCAAGGCCAAGGCTAGTTTTTCAAGTTTTAAGTAACGCCTCTCAGCATCAATCAAGCTTTTGCTGATGTAGTACACTGGGTGAGGATGTCCGTCAACTTCCCTTACTAACACAGCACTGATGGCACAACTTGAAACAGCCAGATATACAAAGAGAGTCTCCCCATCGACTGGCTTGAACAAAGTCTTGGGAGAGGACAGATGCTTCTTAATTTCGTTGAATGCCTCATCACACTGTGGTGTCCACTCAAACCCTTTGGCACCTTTCAAGGTTTGAAAGAATGGAGCACATCTGTCCGAAGACCTGGAGATGAATATGTTCAAGGCTGCCAACCTCCCTGTTAAACGCTGCACTTCTTTAATGTTTCGAGGAGGCTCCATTTGGAACAAAGCATTGAGTTGGTCCGGGTCGGGCTGTATTCCATGCTCACTTATGATATACCCTAAGAACTTCCCGGACTGCACTCCGAACACACACTTTTCAGGGTTTAATTTTAAATTCACTTTAGCCAAGTTGGCAAAAGTCTCTTGGAGGTCGGACAAGTGCAATTGTTCATCCACGCTTTTCACCATCATATCGTCAATGTAAACCTCCATATTTCTTCCAATTTGATCAGCAAATGCCTTATTGACCAACCTTTGATAAGTAGCCCCAGCATTTTTCAAACCAAAGGGCATCACCTTGTAGCAGTGTAAACCTCTATCAGTGACAAAAGTGGTATGCTCTTGATCTTTTGGATCCACTTGGATCTGATTGTACCCGGAGAAGGCATCCATGAAGGAGAGTAGCTTGTTCCCAGAAGTAGAGTCTACTAACTGATCTATCCGGGGAACCGGATACAAGTCTTTTGGGAAAGTTCGATTGAGGTCTGTGAAGTCAATGCACATACGCCATTTACCATTCTTCTTTTTTACCAAGACAGGATTGGCAGTCCACAAAGGGTACTGAGATTCTTTAATGTGCCCCATCTTTGTGAGTCTGTCAACCTCTTGTACAATGACATCAGCCTTTTCTTTTGAGAAGGCTCTCCTTTTTTGTACCACTGGTGCCACATCCCTCCGGACTGATAGGTGATGGGAAATCACCTCTGATGGAACTCCAGTAACATCAGCATTGCACCAAGCAAAAATATGCTGATGGTCTTTCAAGAATTTCAACATTCCTTCTTTCAACATCGGTTGCATTTTGGATCCTATCTTGACATTTTTTCCTTCTTCCAAGCAGTGTGTTTCAACCTCCTCAACTGGGATCAACACTCCGGGGGTCTCTCTGGGGTCATCAATTTCACCCTCACCCTAAGAAAGGCCCTCAAACTGCTATTGGTCATTTATACGGACTGCCCCCAGCGTTCGTGGAGCCAAGGAAGTGGCATAACATTCTCTTGCAACTTTTTGGCTGCTCCGGAAAACCTCAACCTGCCCCTGAACAGCATATTTCAGACACTGATGGACTGTCGAAGCCACTGCATGCATCCTAGAGAGCCAAGATCTCCCTAGAATAGCATTGTAACAGGTGGGACAATCCACCACAATGAAGAGTATTCTAACCATTTTCTTGAAAGGGCCCCTGCCCAACAACACTTCTTCTTCAAACTCCCCGATCACATCGGCCGAGCTGCCCGTGAAGCCTACGATTGATCTGTCCGACTTTTGTATCACAGCTGGATTTCTCATTTTCTTGTAAGTGTTTAGAAAAAGGATATTGGAAGAGCTTCCAGTATCCACCAAAATTTGCCTTATCTCATTGCCCCCTATAGATGCTCCTATGACAGCAGCATCCTCATGAGGGCCAGCAATATCTCTCAAATCATCCTCATTGAAAACTATGAATGGGAATGAGTTTGGAGATTGATAGGATGTCATGCCTCCTTCTAGCTGGGAGGCCAAATTATGAACATGCCTTTTTCTTGAAGAAGTAGTAGGAGCTGTCATAGTGTCCCCTCCGAAGATTGTTAGTGACTCGAAGAATTTAATGAGCCCGGAGACTGATCTAGAACGCTCCTCAATAGTACCCACTCTGTTTCTGGTTGGATCAGGATCCAAGTACTCAGATTCCATATCAAACCTTTCAACTATTACCATAGCCCCCTCCGGGGCAGCGTTGCTTGGACCAACCCTATGAGTGTTGTCAGGCCTGTTGCCTCCTCTCCTTTTAACGTATGCACCCAACTTCCCTCTTTCAATCAAGTTTTGTACCTCTTGTTTTAACGCTATGCAATCATCGGTGGTATGGCCAATATCATTATGGTATTGGCAAAAGGAATTATTTCGATGTTCTCTGGGAGACTGCAAGGCTGCCGGTCTCCGGTAGTGTACTTCATCTTTTGTTTTATCGAAAATGGTTGCCACACTTTCTTTGAGCTCTGCAAACCACTCCGGTTGGACCCATGGCCCTCTTTTGTTTCTAGACTGTTGGCTTTGTGCAGGAGCAGCTGGTTGAGACTGAGCTTTTCCCCTTCCATGCCCATGTCCGGTTTCTCTTGCCTTGTTCCCGGACTGGTTTTGATTTGGAGTTGGTGCCACCGGGGTGGATCTCACCTGTCTGTGCACCCTGGTCTTTTTTGTTTCATCAACATTTATTTGTTTGCCAACTTGGTTTAGCAATCCTCCCCAGGTCATGGCCTTCTTCCTGGTCACCGAATCGGCCAGGTTGCCTGGGTTCAAACCTTGTCTCAGGGATGCTATTGCCACCTGTTCAAAGCAATCAGCCAACCCGTTTTTTGTGTTTACAAAACGACTTATGTACTCTTTTAATGATTCATTTGGTTCCCGGGCACAATGGATTATGGTATCTCCATTACCCTTCAGCTCCTTACTCCCCACGAATTGCCTTCGAAAAGCCACCCAAAAAGTATCAAAGTCTTTAATACAACCCTGAGGCAGGCTGTTGTACCATTTCAGAGCACTCCCCGTGAAGGATTGGGAGAATGCCCTACAGAGTAGTTTATCATCATCATCAAAGTTCATCATGAAGTTCTTGAATTGCTCCAGATGATTGTCCGGATCAGTACTGCCATCGTACTTCTCCATCTTGGTGCTATCAAACCTCTTGGGGAGGTTTCCGGATAGGATTTTAGAAGACAGTGGAGACTGCCTCCAATTCCTTCCACGACTGAACACGGTATCCTCATTAGGAGTTGCAAAGATACCTGGCTCATCATGGAAGGCAAAAGGATCCATCAGCATCTTGTCCGTATACCTCCGGTGGTGAGATGACCCTTTTCCAATATGCCTTTTCATTCTTCCGTGGTGATCTCTTTTTCTGGAGTACTTTTTAACTTGCTTTTGTTTCTTCTTGGTTCGTCCCTCATCACTGCTAGAGGACAAGGACTTTTCATTTCCCTCACTGTCCGAAGAGCTGTCCGAAGACTCTGAACTCGAGTCAGAACTCTCCACAGGCTTGGACCGGTGAGACTTTTTAGAACTGGCATGCGTCTTCTTAGTGCTCTCATGAGTTTTGGAAACCTCACACTCTCTTGGGTTATCGGTGTGGTGAGCAGCTGATGCTTTGGATTTCTCTTTCACACCCATCTTGGCCTTTTCAGCCCTTAGAGCTTCTATCTCAAGTTTTAACCTGTCGCGCTCTTGGACAGTATACTCATCGTTCTCCTCCACCACTTCGAGCAAAGCTGGTGGAAGCTCTGGATTATCCGGATTCATTCTGACAGAATTTCTTTACTTGGTTTCGAATACTTGATTCAGGCACCGTCGCCTCCCACTGTGGTCGCCAATTTGGTGAGGATAAAAGTAGCCTGAGGGTAGGCTGGTAATTTCAAGTGGAGTTTTAAGGCGGCGTGAGGGTGTTTCACGGTGGTGTGTGTGTGTTTAAGGGTGTTTCAAGGTGCTTTTAATGTGGAAAGAGAATTGAGCAGCTTGGCAGCAGTAAATTCTGTTACCCATAGTTAATGCTGGTGGTTGGGTATTTATAGTATGAAATTTGGGCCCTTATGGGCTTTCGGGTCAAGTTTAATGGACCGGGTCATGTTTAAAGACCCATGAGTTTTAAGCAGATGGGAAAGTAGCTTAGTCAGATAGTGCTTAGGTTTTTTAGTACTTTAGTCATAGCTCGAACTGCCTTAGGCTTGCAGCGTTCGAAGTCATCTGCCCGGTTCAATAGTCCTGTCCGAATTAAGTTCTTGGAGCCTGTCCGATTTACGGAGAGATTTACTTTGGGCTTCCCTCCCGGGGAGCACTTCGAATTCGGACTCATCAACCAATACCCCAGGAAAAGAACCGAATCTGTCATAAAGCAACACTTGTCGAGCCCCCCCCCCATAAAACTCTTCTCGTTTCAAAACAACCAACACTTCTCGTAAGTTCTGGACGTGCAGCTCCTCTGTAGTACTATATATGAGAATATCGTCAAAGTACACAACTAGAAATTTTCCAATTAACGAGCTCAATACCTGGTTCATAACCCACATGAATGTGCTAGGGCTTTGGAAAGGCCAAATAGCATGACGATCCACTCGAACAGTTCTCGGTTTTTAAAGGCTATTTTCCACTCATCTCCAATGCGAATACGAATCTGTTGATATCCGCTCTTCAAATCCATTTCCGTAAACACGGTAGCACCACTCAACTGATCCAGTAAATCATCAAGGCGAGGAATAGGAAATCGATACCTGACTATAATTTTGTTGATAACCCAACTATCCACACACATCCTTATTTAGCCATCCTTCTGTGGTGTTTACAGTGCAGGAGCCGCACAAGGACTAAAACTCTCACGAATGTGGCCTTTCATCAATAATTCTTCCACCTGTCTACGGAGCTCTTCATGCTCATTTAGGCTCGTCCGGTAGTGCGGTCGTTTTGGTAGACTAGTTGCCAGTACTAGGTCAATCTGGTGTTGTATGTCTCTTAATGGAGGAAGACCTGTAGGCTGATTATCCGGAAAGAGAACAGTAAATTCTGCTAATAGCGGCCGAACGCACTCAGGTATCCCCACAAACGGATCAACATTAGATTCTTTAACCAGCAAAAGATAAAGAATCCATGTGTCACTAGCATACTCTATAAATGATTTTCGAGCTAAAACGTTCTTACTCGAGTCTTGTGATACAACAAGTGTATGTTTTTGGGATACCTCCTTAGTTGGGGTTAATACGAAACTATAACGGGTTTTTCTACCATGATATATGACACTTCTATCATATTTCCATGGTCGACCTACCATAAGTGACAAGCATCCATAGCAATGACATTGCACCATGCCTTATCCTTATAGTTAGCAACTGAAAAAGACACCAGACATCTTTTAGAGATTGTTACCTCACTATCTTTCTTTAACCAGGCGAGTTTGTAAGGGTTTGGGTGGTCTTCTATTTTCAAGGCTAGATTCTGCACAACTTCTTCAGAAATAACATTTTCGAAACTGCATGAATCAATAACAAATTTGCATACATTTCCCTTGATATTACAAGTTGACTGGAAAATATTGTTTCGTAGCCAATCATCCCCTTCACTTCTTGCTTTAGGCGTCAAACAGATACGCCTTAAAACGAATACTTGTCCAACATCTCCTCATGTCACCTGATCCTCTTGAATCTCATTAACAACATCCTCTAGTTCTTCATCAAACTGTAGGTCCCCTTCCAGGTCAAAATCAATAGCTTCAGTGAACAAACCCCTCAATTGTTGTGGCTTTTGTCGTAATTTTGGATACTGTAAAGCAACGTGCCCTAGTTCTTGACAATGGTAGCACCTGACCTGCGAGGAAGTACCTGCGCGACTAGAGACCTGTGAATTAGCACTTGCACACATAGGAGTGGCAGTTGGTACTCCCGAGATAAGGCCTGGAACTGTCCTTTTTAGAAACACCATTGGAGTTGTTCTAATAGGTTCTCATCCATAAGGCCTTTGTGAAAGGGCTTTCTCTAGATGTAGTGCGCGTTGATGTGCTTCAAACACATTTACAGGTTCGAACATGTTCAACTGGTCCTGAAAGTGGTGTCTCATCCCACCTATGTAGCGAGATACTAATTGATCTGTTGAATCAGCAATATCGACACAATTTTGTAACTTGAAAAAATCGTTAGTGTATTCGTCAATAGTCCTTGACCCTTGTTTAAGGTTTTGGAACTGTTGATACATTATATGTGCATAGTTGATACATTATCGGTGGGAATCTGGTCTATTTGAGCTGCTGCCACCAAGATGCAACTCGGCCTCGAAACTTAATTGCAACCAACTGTACCCACTTTGCATCCGCAACCTCCTTGAAATCAAGGATTTCTTCAACTGAAGTGATCCAATCTAAAACCTCCTCCGGTTCGAGACCCCATTGGAACTCAGGGATCTCAAGTCGGAATCCAGATTCCCACCGATTGTTGGCGTTCTGATCGGCATCTCTCGCTGACGGGTGGTCAGAGAATTGTTCATGACAGTCTTGTTGGTAATATTCACCCCTAACTTTTTCTCTCTGAGGAGCAAACAGATTATGCTTGTAGCCAGACTCTCTCTCAGATCTCGGCGGTTGGTTGCTTGAACCTGGAGCTCGAAATCCATTGGTTTGGTTCTTCAACAGCCTGTGTAGTGCTTCATGTACGTCTCTCATCTGGTTTCCTAACGAGTGCATCTGTACACCAACTTGGCCGAATCGGTTTTTGAATTCATCACGATCGACCAATTCTGCGTTCAGAAGAGTGGACTTCCCACGCAAGGATCTCTTTGGCGGTATACCTTCGTAACCCACGTCGTAGGAGCTCTGTCGCTCTGATACCAATATGGTAGCGCGAACTACGAGATGGAACAGATAGCGGGAAACATGGAGAAAAGAAAGAAAAAAACAAAAAAATGATAATCTCTAACTCTAGGTCAGACTATAGGAGACTTCGACAACCATACGATCTCAATGATTTCTAACTATATTGATAAATATTAGTATCAATTAGGGTAAAATAAAGGGTTAGAGAGGGCGCCCGATTATATATTTGCTATTTGTTTTTTTACTTAGAAAGATTCTCATAATAATAGACATTTCCCATAACAAAAAAGATTATTCCTTACATGTACGTCAAGTTGAAAATACATATTTCCTATATTTATTATGTTGACTATATTATTATTTTTTCAAATGAGGATTATTCTAGAATTAAAGTAAACAATGTTTATTTGAAAATTCTCAGTTGTTTGTTAACTAGAAGATGAACAGTAAGAGTTCTATATTTGTTGGCGAACCAACATCTATCATAATAGCTCGATCATTTTAACAAAATATTTGGATGATCGTTTGTTGAAAATAAGGGTAAAAATTTATTACTTCAAGTTTTTCCGAAAATGTAAAAGTTAGATTGAAGGTTGGGTAAAATTCGTTTTTCATTGGCGGGTCAAAGTGTTCTTATCAATAATGTTTATCTTTTATACATATTCACACTTTTTATTGCTTTTGGTTCACAAAGGGGGTCTGAGAACACTTGAGACATTTATATAAATTATTCACTGAATTTCTGGTAATAATATGCACAGTTTGGTCTCATTGATACTATTACAAAACGTATGGAACCTTTATATTGCAGATGGCTTAAAAAATCATGATAAACCATGCTCTCTATAATTATTTTATGAGAATAAAATTTAGAAGGTGGAAGTCATTCTCTTATTCGGGAGCCTCTAAAAAATTATGTTTATACTTGAGAGAGTTGACATTTTCATTTTGATTTTAAAATGTTTAAGGTTTTCTTAAAAATCGGGCCAAAAAACGCTTCATATTCTTAAAGGTTTCTTAAATTATGATAAAATATTGAAGACTATCTTCATAAAAAGTTGTTTTTTTACAAGAAACTGTTATATTCAAGAATTATTACTCATAATCAACTCAAATTTTAAATACTCATTTAGCCTCAAAATATGTTTTGGTTGTAAATACCCTTTTATAGGAAGACTCGTGATAATTTACGTCTTCGTGGTGGTTTTATTGAAATCATTTCAGAAATTTTTCATCTTGTCTTCCTAATCCGACATTCTCTCCCGTATTGTATTTATTTAAGTTTCATTACCATATGGCCAATGCTCATAGTCACTTTGGTTCTATTAATTGTGAATTTCATGGTATATCTAGAATTTTAAGAATCAAATTAAAAATAATATAACCATTAATTTGCCAAATCAAAATATTATCAATATGACTCAAAGTATGTTGATTGACATATGTGACATAATTAAAGTTAATGTACAACCTAACTTGCATGTCACACCTACTCTTCAATCCTTTGATCTTCTCGTGATTCAACTAAGAAGTAAGGTGGGAAAAAATGTGAGATAAATAAAGCCCCCATAATAGAAACTAAAAATAAATTTTAATGGGTCGTGTATTAATGATGAATGCTCTATTGGTTAGATTATTTGTGATGGGAATAAGGTTGTTTCTTATACTTTGTATCTTGAGACTATGGGTCTTCTCCAAACCGAATGCCATTTTTTGGTCTAAAATTGTATCTTTGGTGGTTGACATCATAGAGGGAGACTCTTAACTAGCGATTAATGCAGTTGAATCACCTTCCAATTTGTGGGTTCTTTGGAATAAATATTTTTTTTGGATCTAAGTTTGAATATGTTCGTAGATAGGATAATATAGTTGATGATTAGCTTGTTGAATGATGGCATAGATTCAGATATAATATGATTATCTTCGAGCACAATGATACTAATTTGAACAACCTTTTACAACATGATTCGTGAGGGTTAAGAACTTTTAGAAAGGATTGAGGAGTACGAGTTTTTTTTTGCCTCTTGACTCTTATTTGTAAGGGTATATGGTTTGAATTTGTAGGCTGTCGATTTGCTACGTTTTTTATAACTTGTGTATACTATTTTTGGGTTGTTTGTCTACTTATTTCAAAGATATTTTTTGGTTATTTGTGGGTTTCTTCGCTGCAGGTTTAGTTCATTGTGCATGCTATTCTTGGTTATTTGTCTTATAATATTAAGGTTGTTGTGAGGTTGTTATTTGGGTTATTTTGTAGCTGTCTTATTGATTATTTTGGGGCTAATTTGATGAAGGTTTGATGGAATGTGCATGCTATTTTTTTTCTTCAGTTATTCGTCTATTCATTTTCTGATTTTTGTGGTATTATTAGACCATTTTTGGGTTGATATGCTGCTTATTTGGTAGTTTTTTCATGATGTTTGGGTTGTTTGTCTATTTATTTCAAAAAATTTGTAGGGATATCTTTTAGGTTGTAGGCTAACTAGATGCAAGTTTTGTGGTTTTTACATGTTGTTTATGGGTAGTGTTGGCTATTATGATGTTTTAATCTGTTTTGGCTGTGTATACTATGATTTTTTTTATTGTTACATTGTTTGTCATTGATGTTATGTTTGTTTGTTGATTATCTCTTATTTTTTTGGTATATATATAATTCAGGTCTATATAAAACTTTGTTATTATAAAGGATCTTTATTTTACAGGATTTGGTACAGTATTGTGCTTGCTACGATGGTTGTTATCTAGTTACTTTGTTGCATGATATTGGTTTCGAAGGTTTATGTATATATTGAGCAGTTATTTGGACACAAGAAGGGTGATATGGAGCTACTAAAAGATGAAGTTATACTATGAAGGAAGAAGCTGTCTTTGTGCACAAGAGGTGCTGCAAGAAGATGAACTTGTATATTCTTTATTTTGTATCTAACAATGAGCTAGCAGCTCAAAAACAAAACATCAAAGCACTTGTAAAACATTTCTTCAACATCAATATATTTGTTCTTTCTTGGGAAATATATATATATATATATGATGACAAGTATTTTGGATATTTTCTCTTGAGGTGACCATAAATGGCTGCAATTACATGTTTAGACTTATTGCATTTTTATTTGTTTTATTGTATTTTTTAGTCTCATTTTTAATGTAACCTTCTATTTTATATAATGTACTTAAATATAATAATTATAAATTGGGTTGTTCAGCTCATGTTATTTTTATTGTAATTGAGTTGTATAGGTTATCTAGTGAGTTTACTTTGTCCAATTGTTTATGTCACTATGCATTTGTGCTTAGTCGGATTTTTTTGAAGTATATGAGCTTAGATCCTATTATTTGAGATTTTTTTGCCTAGTCCCATTCTATGGTTAATATTTTTTTTTGGTTTTTATAGTAAAATACAGTTCGTACGTCAAATTTTACCAAAACAAACATAAAGTTCTATTTGTCGTATAGATGGATGTTTCACCATCATTGGGGTTTTGAATTTTGGTTGTATCGTCTAGATAAACAAAAATATGAGTGGTTATAAATGTGTCAATACATTACGTTTTTTTATGTACTGTTCCCAAATTAATTTATGAACATACGAAAGTCTCTACTTTGAACTCTCCCTGCCCTCTCCAGCTGGTTACCTATAAACTTAATAGACTTCAAATTACCCTTCAAAACCTCAACTACACCATTTATAAGCATCTCTTCTCTGCTCAAAACCTTATTGCTCGAGATACTTAAAACCCTCTCCTTATCAATAAAGAGATTGAGGTATCCTCGGACTATATCTTTCTTAGTTGGGCAGAAGAATCCTTCGTCAAGCAAAAATATAGAGAAAATTGGCTCAAACTCGGGGATGGAAACACCAAATTATTTTATAATAACATTAAATATATATTATTACGTAAAAAATCACATGTATCATGAATACAAATGGTACGTTGATCTTTACCCCCTCTAGCATCTCCAATATCATTGCCATACATTTTAACTCCTTGTTGAGGACAAGGCACCCTCCTAGTTATCCGAGTGCTTTCTCGAGTCTCCTCCTTCATATCTTCCAAGGTTAAGCCCTCGGAAAAGTCCTCAATGATCAGACCAATCACTCACAATGAAATTAAATATGCTCTTTTCAGCATCGATATCAACAAATCCTCTGACTCTGATGGTTTAGTTCAAGTTTTTTCAAAAAATCATGGATCATTGTGGGTAATGAAATTTGCAATGATGTCATGGATTTCTTGAAATATAAAAAAATGAATCCAACTTGGAATGCTACTTCAATTGCTCTCATCCTGAAATCGGATTCTCCAACGTATGCTTCTGACTACCGTCCCATTTCCTTATGCAATGTCGTTTATAAAATCATCTCTAAGATTTTGGCCAACATAATTGAAGACTCTTTTCTTTATCTGATGGAAAATTCCTAGCTGGCTTTTATGGCTGGTATGAACGTCTCTGATAACATCCTTTTCTCCCAAAAACTTCTCAAAATATACCACTTTAACTCCAAAGGAAATAATTTCGCTTTAAATATTTACTCGATGAAAGATTTTGACAATGTTAGATGACACCTAATCCTTAATATTCTTGTTTCAATGCATTTTATTGATTCAAAGATCACTTAGATCATCCAGTGTATTGCTACCCCCACGTCAAACATTATGTCAACAATGATCTTAATAAGTTCTTTTAGAATAGGAAAAGACTCATATAAGGGGATCATCTCTCGGCTTTCCTATTCATCATGGCCATGCAAGTTCTCTTTAACATTTTCAAGGAAATTAGCAACAAATATAATTTCAAATTCCACTCGAAATGTTATAAGTTAAAAACTTGTTAATCTCTACTTTGCGGACGATCTAATGATATTCTGTCATGGCGATACCAAGTCCTTGATTATTATCAAGGAAGGTTTTAACAATTTATTCGTTCTCTCTAAACTGTAAATTAGCCCATATGAGAGCCAAATATTATTCTCTAGCATCAACCCCACCCTCATGGCTTGCCGTATCAGCCTCTATGATTTTAAGGTTGTTTCTATCTCGGTGAAATATATGGGTGTCCCCCTAATCACAATTCATTTTTTCCATTCTGAGTGTCGCCCCCTTCTACACAAAATTAAGGTCTGCATTGGTTCTTGAACCTTTAAATATCTTTCCTATGTTGGTCGTCTGCAACGCATCAAATCTGTGAGTTTTGCTCGGCAAGTGTGTTGGTCATCCTCTTTAGGGTTCCTAAATAACTCTCTGAAATTCTCTATCGCTATTTCTGGACCGGTCATGAGATGAAAATCTCTAGCACTAAAGTGGCAGGGACTTCCATTTCCGTGCCCTTTCTTAAGGGCGACCTTAGGATTCTGGATTTAAAATTTTGGAATCAAACGGCCATCCTTAAGTAACTCTAGTCCATCATTAACAAAACCTCTAACTCTATCCAAAGCTAATAGATTAAAATTAAAAAAAATTAAAAGCAATAACTTGTTCGACATCTCCCCTAGCTCCTCCCCCTTTTGGACTTGGAGGAAACTATTATCCCTTAGGCCTCTGGCCAGCAGTATTTTCAGGGTAGCTATAAGCGATGGAAAAAATGCCTCATTCTTGGTTTGACTCTTGGATCCTCTTTATCTCCATTCCAACTCACTCTGGTCAATCAATCATCAACGGTTCAAGGTTAGGTAATAACCTTACTGTCTCTAACTTTATCTTGAAGGGGCATTGGATGTAGCCTCGCAATTGGAGATCCTCTAGTGTTGGAAATATGAAAACAACCTCATGGAGCTCTATAACATCATTTTCCCATTTCCTCCTTCAAGAGTCCACCTCAATGATATCCCAATTTGGACGGCTAAAGATGGAAATCCCAACTTCACTATTAAATACACTTAAAGTGCCATTCGAATGCCTTATCCCATGTGTCTGATATGTGGGGTTAGTCTTGAATAAAGTTAATATCCCGCGTCACTCTTTCATTCTCTGGCTTGCAATACATGGAAAATTTACCACGAAAGACAAGATTTTATCTTAGGGGATTAGTCATCCCCTTCATGCACCGTCTACAACTCCGCGAATGAAAATATTAATCATATCCTGTATGATTGTAGCTTCTCTCGTAGTTTGTGGGACCATGCTCACGCAAAGCTTGGGGTCTTTTACCAAAATAACTGCAATTGGAACTCTTGACTTTTTGAATCATTCAATTAGCCCCCCTCAAGTCTTCAGCCTCTTTAGCGGGCTTGCATTTTGTGGGTTGACTTCTCAACTAGCGTTGACTGTAACTGTTTCCTTCACTATCCGTTTTGGTAACTGACCTCGGCCAGTTTTTTCTTTATGCATTGCTTTATTATGATGTTTGCTCGGTTTCGTTTTTGCTCAGTAAATGCTCGACTATTTACCTTGGATGATAGATCTTGTTCAACTTCTATTTCCGCTCTAGTTGATAATTAGCCCAGTTTATTATATGCTCATTGATAGTCTTTTCTCGGTAAGACGTCTGCCCAATCATTCTTTCATAAGATGGCTTCATATAGATAAATAATGTAAGAGAGGATTAATAACAGTTAGTTTAAGATTTCTAAATAACCAATATTGTACGATGCTCTCTCAAGGCGTTTCCACTTGTAGTTATTAGACCAATTATATTTTGATCCTAAATAACTAGGATTCTCTAAGTTACAATCTTATCATGTTATTAAAATCATTCATTTCTCTCAAGTTGAGTGTGGAACAAGCTAATTGATAAGATACATTAGTAATTTAATTGAAATCACCAACCTTAAGCCACTGTAGATTGGTAGCAAAAATGTCTCTTAAATGATCCCAAAGTTCAGTTCTTTGTGATCTGTTGCACTTGGCATATATAATGGTGACTAAAAATTCTTTGTTTAAATAATCGTAGCTCACCATCATATGGTTTACAGGTATTTAAATACGGTAAATGATTTACCAATATCTATTGTGTTAAGAGCATCATTAATCTTATTTTCAGTAACCTCAGTTGTCTCATAGGTTTGTGTTATAAGAAATTTCTTATCTTTTATGGTGTGCTTTTGTTTATTATTGTCTTCAATACTTTTTATTTTGATATTTATAGCTTGACTATGATTAGTATTTAAATCTGATTGAGATAAATCAGATTTGAATGTTGAGTATATTCAGATTCTCCATTTTTAATTAAATATGGAGTTTGCTTAGCATTTGGAGACTTGTTTTTAATATTTGTCTGATTTTGTTTGGAATCAAAAATTGCAGATTTAACGTTTTGAACCCACCTTTATTTTTAAGAAATTGAAAGTTTATTTAATGTTTCTTTAGGCTCAGAGTATTGTTTCTTTTTAATCACAGTTGTATCTTTGTTTTTTTAATCTTTGTTACAATTGTTTTCTCTATTGCCTAAATGTTTGCATGTTTAGCAGTATGGAGGTATATCACCATATATGATATCATGCCAAAAGGCATCATTTTATCCAAAAATTATCCATATATTTTGGGGATGATGGACTGAAACATCTATAACGAGCCAAGCTTTACAACACTTAAAGCTTACTCGATTTTTGAATGAAACCCAGATTGGTAAAAGCAATCCAATTTATTTTTCAATTTGAACTATAGATTCTTGATTATATAAGTGATAGCGTATTTTAAGGAAGGTTACCCACACTGGAGTTTGAGGAGACTCTAGTCTGGGGTTGAAATCTAGTGAACATTTCAATATTCTAGATGATATTTTTTTCTCACACTCCCCACATTCATTTTCTATTTTTTTAAGTTATATATATTATCACATTCAATGAATGGATGGATATAATCGAATACAAAGACACTATATATTCCTATGAATTTAAAAGATCCCAAAATTACTTTAAATTCATCTAATTTGGACAGCCAAAGCTAAATTTTGATATTAACGTTAACTTACAAGAATAAATTAAACTTGTCTTATATGTCTCCTAAAAGGTAATAGCTTTGTGCTCTCCCTTGGAATGGTGGATAAATTTTGAATGAGTGAATCCCTTTCTTTATAATCTTGTCACCTCTATATATGATCTTGGTAAAGCATTGGTATATTCAGAATTTTTTAAAAAACAAATTGGATAAACATTGTCAAACACCAACTTGCTAACAAGTTCTGGAATTTGTGATGCTTCTTTCTTCATGATGGTCTTTATAATAGAAATAAGTTGAGAAAATTATGAATTATTTACTTTTATCCCTTGTTCTACGATATCTAATGCTTGATTTGATGCTTGTTGTTTTGGATCTTGTTTTGAAGATTCTACTTTTCTATTTTCTTCTTTGTGGATATTTAAATCAACCTCGAGGTGAGGTTGATTATAAACTTCATCCATAATCTATTATAACCGATTTAGGTTTCGCGATTTTGGGGTTTTTGAATAAAAATGCAAAGGGCTTATTGAATAAAAATGCAAAGGGCTTATTGAAGAGAGTGGTGAGGGCTTTTCATGGTCTCCTCTTCAATGTTTAATGGTATTAACATATCTTCTGGTTTATCAAGCTCTTGAACTTATTGATTTGGATTTGCACGATATCTTCTGATTTTTTACTTTATTTCAGGTGATGGATTGGAGCCTTTAGTATTGATTGGCAAGAGCGGATGTCCAGCTATGAGTTTGGAAATAGGAGATTTTGTTCGTAGAAAATGAAGATAATTTTCCATAAAAAATAGTACAGGGTCAGAAGCACCCATAAAAGCACCCAGGGACAGGTTGTCCGGTCCGGAGGCCACTGGCTCAAGCCCCCGAAGAGGAACCTCTACATCAGAGCCCCAGCCGGAGGCTAGAGTGCAGGAGAGCACTGAAGCTCATCAGTCCGGTGGTCAGACTGAACTAACTCCATGCTCCCCCTTCATCAATACAACTGAAAACCCTTCCTTAATAATGGAGGAAATAATGGAGGACTCTATCGAAGAGGCTCCATTCGAGTCTGAACCTTCCGGAAAGACCAGTGGTGTTGTTGCTGCTCAGAAGGATAAAGTCAAGGAGAAGCTATGCTTAAGTCATCCGGACCTGCCGGGGTGTCTTGAAGGAAAAGTGGGACCTTGTTTCCACAAGGTCAATGTTAAATATCTTCTTGCCTTGCAAAAGATCAATTACGCTTTCATCCATATAGTTGAGTTGGGCCAGATGCGTACGAAGTGGGGGATTCCGGAGAACGTAAAAATTATAATCCCAATAGACCCCGAGACCCCGATGGATTGCAAACTCAGTGAAATAGTCATCTTCACTGCGCTTTTTAACTGGGGTTTAAGGTTTCCCTTGGATCCAGAAATAGTTAGGTATTTCCATCTTATCAAGCTCTGTCCCAGTCAACTAAGCCCCAACGCCTGGTACACACTTACGGCCTGCATCATGGCCTCCAAGCTCTCCGGGATTCCTCTACCAATGGAGGAATTCGCAGCTGTGGCCAGTCTCTGCAGAAACCACCACATTCCCTTCTATCACTTCAACATGGGTGATAATTATAAAGCAGTGGATGATCTGCTTGAGTCGGAGAGAAATTGGAGGACTCAATTCCTGTTCGTAAGTGGTGCTTGGGAGAACGGGAGGAAAATTAAAGCCGGAGTCAATCCAAGTCTCCTCACCAGCAGATGGAGGAGTGATCGTAAGGCTCCTACTTTATATTCTTATCTCTTCTTTTATCGAATTTGCTTAAACTGAATGGTCTTGTCTTTTTTCTTAGCAGAACTGCCCAAAGACTTCAATGACTACCTAAAGTCCGGGCAGACCACTTGTACCAAGATCAACACTTGGGCTGCTGAAAAGTGGGGGAACCGGTTTCACGATGCTTTCACAGGAGGCAACTTTGCAAGGTCTCACCTCTGGAACACTACTGGCCGGAGGGACTTGACCTGGGAAGAACTCACCACTCCACCCCCTCTGGATGTAGTCCTCAAGAGAACACACGAACCGGATGGGTCACTTTACTTGCCAGGCCGGGCCAAAGCCCCGAGTAAGATGAAAGGCAAGAAAAATAAGGGCAAGAAGGTGGTAGGCGAAGCTAACCCTGCCGAGGTGGAGGAGGCTGCTCCAACAAATCCAGAGGGGCCAGCCCCAAGCCAGATCGACGCTGCTCTCTTAGAAGTGGTGGAGCAGGAGAGTGTTAGGGAAGAGGTTCGATCCCCAAAACCCCCAAGGGCTCCCAAGAGAGACTGAAAACGGGGAGCATAAAGCAATGACAGGGAGGCTAAGAAGAAAAAGACCTCCAGGGGTGATGAACATTCTCTCCGGCCTCCGGAGCTTCTCCCCCCTGTAGATCCTACTGATCCAACGCAAGCCGAGGAGATCCCTGGTGATTTTCAAACCGACGAGATTGGAGGATGAGACCTTAGCATTGATGGGGTTGACATCACCGGGCTTGATGGACTTGGTGACTATTTTTCCAACCTCCCCATAGACGATTTTGCTGGGCCTTACCTTCCTCCGAGTACTTCGAACACCGTCACTTTTAATGGTAAGAATTTTACTTTTTAAAGTGAAAGGGATATTATAGCTCACTCCATATTAAGTAGTGTTCAGCCAGTGCTTGTGTTGGAGAAACAAGTTCGAAGTCAAGCAGATAATATCAAAGATCTCAAATCTGACAAAGAGAGACTGTCCGATGATCTTCTTACTGCCACTCAACATGCTGACATTCTAAAGGGAGAAAACGATGAGCTGAAGAAGAGCCAAGAGGGGTGGACCACAAAGGCTACCACTCTAGAAGACACCATCAAGGAGCTCCGGGAGAAGTTGTCCGGATTAGAGAAAGATCTCACCTTTTCAAAAGAGGAGGCAAAGGCCAAGGATCAAGTCATCCACAACTTGACAAATGACAAGATTGCGCTTGAGAACACAGTGTCCAAGGCTGCAGAGGAGAAAGCTGATCTGCTAAAGGAGCAGGAGGCCAAAATTCAGGCCAAGATCGATGCTTATGCCAACAACGTAATAGATACTCAAGAGAAAATGTATGCCAAGGTGAGGTCAGACATGGTCCTGCTCTTTCATGAGAAGTTCCCGAAGAGGAACCTGGGAGATTTGTGGCTTCATGTAGAGTACGAAGACCTTCCCTTCCACACCATGGCTGATGGAGACTTGCATGATTATTCCAGTGCTTCCTCCTCCGACGAAGAAGAAAACACCGGGGAGGGCCCTCTCGAAGAGAAAGATGATCCCAAGAAGAAGAAGAAGACAAGTGAGGCTGAGCCATCTTCAAAGGCTTAGTCCTAAATTATGAATTATCTTTTCACTTTTCATGTTACTTGAACTAAAGTCATTGGAAGGCCAAGGCATTTTTGTTATTGTGTCCGGCATTTGACCGGATAGATCTTTTGTTTTGTTTGACAATTGAAAAGTCCTTGGAAGGCTAAGGCACTTAGGTTATTTTAATGAATACCTTTGTTTTGCACAACTCTTGCATTATTCCATAGTTTGTTTCAATTTTGGTGGCTAGTATTTAAATAGCCCTTAGTTATTTCATAAGCATTATAAAGTGAGAGTGTTTAAATTCTCCGATGACAAATGTTTAAGTAGTCATCATTCCCTTCATTCAATCCGGATGGTATGACAAAAAACAAAGTAAGAACACTTCAAAAAAAATTAAGAAGGCATCAAATTTTATTAAAAAGCCTTTTATTAAAAAGCCCGGACACCTCATTAAAACCTCCTCGTGCCACCAGGGTAGGAAAGAGTATGCCCCCAAATATTTACATGAATTTTTAAACAAGTAAATATTTACATAGCTTCTATTCCAAGTACATTCGGAGATGCTCAATATTCCAAGGGTGATTTAAAACCCTTCCATCTTTGTCTTCTAGCCAATATGTTCAAGGTTTAAGCCTTTCAATGACCATATAAGGCCCTTCCCAAGTTGGGGCCAGTTTGCCGAGGAGTTTCTCTTTAGTGTGTAAGAAGACTTTCCTCAATACCTTGTCCCCCGGATGGAAATCTCTTCTTTTAACTCTAGAAGCAAACCTGCTTCTCATCAAACCTTGATAGTGTGCAGCTCTAAGGTGAGCCTTAACTCGTCTTTCCTCTATTAGGTCAAGTTGACCTCTGATTGCCACTTTGTTAGCGTGTTCGGAGAAGTTGTGAACCCGAAATGAAGGGAGAGTTGCTTCTATGGGGGCTATTGCATCCATCCCATATACCAAGGCAAAATGTGACTCTTGTGTTGCGGCCCCAGGTGTAGTCTGGTAGGCCCACAACACCTCTTGTAAATAGCTAGGCCACTTCCCAGCAGCCCCTTCCAAATTCTTCTTTAAACCGGACAGTATAGTTCTATTAGCCACTTCAACCTAACCATTCGCTTCTGGGTGGAAAGGTGAAGAGAAACAATGTTGTATACCCCTTGAGGCACAGAAACTCTCCATTTCCTTGTTGTCGAACTGTGGCCCATAGTCTGTCGTTATCTTTTGTGGAACACCAAATCTGCAACAGATGTTGGATAAAATGAATTTTATGACAGCTTTTGATGTTGTTCCTACCGGAGGGGCTGCTTCAATCCACTTCGAAAAGTAATCTATAGCAACAATTATAGTTCTGCGTCCTCCGGACGCCATAGGAAGAGGTCCCACCAAATCCAACCCCCATCGAGCAAAAGGTATAGGCTCAGAAATTGACTCTAAAGGGATGGCTGGGACATGAATTTCATTGCTATATCTCTGGCATGGATCACACATTCTCACCAGTTCCTTAGCATCCTGCATTATAGAGGGCCAGTAATAGCCAACCAGTAAAACTCTCTGTGTTAGAGCCCTGAATCCATAGTGAGCTGATCCCTCACCATCATGCAATTCGGAAAGGACTACTTGAGACTCATCATCTCCCAAACATCGCAAAAGAGGTTTACTGTAAGACTTTTTATACAGAACGTCTCTTAGTTTGATAAAACCACGAGCCTTGTGCTTCATTTTTCTTGCTAGTGATTTATCCGGAGGCAACATGCCATCGGAGAGGTACTGCATGAGAGGAAATCTCCAATCTTGAGGTTGTTTCATCTGTACTTCCAAAATTTCTTCCTCTTTACCGACCTTAAGTTGAATGAAAGGGCTCTCCAGTACATGGATCCAAGGATATGACTCACTGTATGCTATGGTTGCCAATGAATCTGCTAGTTCATTCTCTGTTCGGGGTATATGCTCATAAACAACGCTTTTGAACTTAATAGCCTCATTTTTAAGAAGAAGTAAGTACTTCACTAGTTGCTCCTTTTTTGCCTCAGATTGACCTTGTGCATGGTGGATAAGAAGCTGAGAGTCACTCATTAGCTTGACTCTTTTGGCCCCACAAATATAAGCTAACTTTAAACCAGCTATAGATGCTTCGTATTCGGACTCATTGTTGGAAGCCCTGAAAGCAAAACATATAGCCTGGTACATTTTGTCACCATATGGAGAAGTCAAGCACACCCCTGCACCATATCCCTTAGTACTGGATCCACCATTCGTCCGGACGACCCAGACCTTTTTATCTTTCATCTCAGTGGTCTGCTCCGAATCCCTATCAGAGTGGAATTCAACTAAAAAATCAGCCACAGCTTGGGCTTTGATTGCTGTTCGAGGAGAAAAATCAATATCAAAGTCCCCCAATTCTACCGACAACTTAGTCATTCTACTTGAAATGTCTGCCTTTTGGAAAACATTCTTCAAGGGAAAAGATGTCCGGACGATAATAGGATGAGCCTGAAAATAAGGCCTCATCTTCCTTGCAGCAATTACCAAGGCTAACGCTAACTTTTCGAGTTTCAAATAACGCTTTTCTGCATCTATCAAGCTCTTGCTAATGTAGTACATCGGATGGGGGTAATTATCCACCTCTCTTACCAATACAGCACTGATGGCACAACTTGAAACTACCAAGTATACAAAGAGTGTCTCTCCATCAACAGGTTTAAATAAAGTCTTGGGGGAGGACAGATGTTTCTTAATTTCATTGAAGGCCTCATCGCACTGTGAAGTCCAGTCAAATCCCTTTGCACCCTTTAGAGTTTGAAAAAACAGGACACATCTGTCCGAAGACCTTGAGATGAATCGATTTAAAGCAGCCAACCTCCCAGTCAATCGTTGCACTTCTTTAACATTCCGAGGAGGCTCCATTTGGAACAAAGCATTAAGCTGGTCCGGATCGGGCTGTATCCCTTGCTCACTTATTATATAACACAGGAATTTCCCAGACTGCACTCCGAACACACATTTTTCTGGATTTAGCTTTAAATTCACTTTTATTAAGTTAGCAAAAGTTTCTTGGAGGTCTTCCAAGTGTAGTTATTCATGCATACTTTTCACCATCATGTCACCAATGTATACTTCCATATTTCTTCCAATTTGATCAGCAAAGGCTTTGTTCACCAATCTCTGATAAGTAGCCCCAGTATTTTTCAATCCGAATGGCATCACCTTGTAACAATGAAGACCCCTATCAGTGACAAATGTGGTATGCTCCTGATCCTTCAGATCTACTTGAATCTGATTGTACCCGGAGAAAGCATCCATAAAGGATAGCAGCTTATTCCCAGAGGTGGAATCTACCAGCTGATCAATCCGGGGAACTGGATATAAATCTTTTGGGCAAGCCCTATTGAGATCTGTGAAGTCAATGCACATACGCCACTTGCCATTTTTCTTTTTCACCAAGACCGGATTGGCAGTCCACAAAGGATATTGAGACTCCTTTATATGCCCCATTTTTGTGAGCCTGTCAACTTCTTGAACAATAACATCAACCTTTTTCCTTGGAAAACGCCCTTCTCTTTTGTACCACGGGTGCTATGTCTCTCCGGATGGATAGGTGATGTGATATAATATCTGCTGGAACCCCTGTAACATCAGCGTTGCACCAAGCAAAAACATGCTGATGGTCTTTCAGAAATTTTAACATCTTAATCTTCAGTTCGGACGGCATTTTGGACCCTATCTTAACACTTTTTCCTTCTTCTAATGAATGTGTTTCAACTTCTTCAACCGGTATCAATACTCTAGGGGTCTCTCTGGGGTCATCAATTTCACCCTCACCCCCAGAAAGCCCCTCAAACTTCTATTCTCCGTTGATACGAACTGCCCCCAACGTCCGTGGAGCCAGTGCTGTAGCATAACACTCTCTTGCAACCTTTTGAATGTTTCGGACAACTCCTACTTGTCCTTGAACAACATATTTCAAACATTGGTGGACTGTCGAGGCCACTGCATGCATCCTAGAGAGCCAAGACCTCCCTAAAATATCATTATAACAAGTGGGACAATCCACCACAATAAAAAGTATCCTGACCATCTTCTTGAAAGGGCCTTTGCCCAACAAAACTTCCTCTTCGAATTCCCCGATCACATCTGCTGAGCTCCCAGTGAAGCCCACAATTGATCTGTCCGAACGCTGAATTACGGCTGGATTTTTCATCTTTTTGTAAGTGGTTAAGAAGAGGATATTGGCTGAGCTTCTAGTATCCATCAAGATTTGTCTTATGTCATTGCCCCCAATGGATGCTCCTATGACAACAGCATCTTCATGAGGGCCAGCTATATCCCTTAGGTCATCTTCATCGAAAACAATAAAGGGGAATGGAATATGTGATTGATAGGAGGTCATGCCTCCTTCCAGCTGGGTGGCTAAAGTATGAACGTGCCTCTTCCTCGAAGAAGCAGTAGGAGCTGTCATAGTATCCCCTCCGAAAATTGTAAGTGACTCAAAAAACTTAATGAGCCCGGAGACCATTCTACAACATTCCTCAATGGCACCCACTCTATTTCGAGTTGGATCATGATCCAAGTATTCTGATTCTACATCAAATCTTTCGATTATAACCATAGCTCCCTCCGGAGCAGCATTGCTTGGACCAACCCGATGAGCATTATCAGGCCTATTTCCTCCTCTTCTTTTGACATATGCGCCCAGCTTTCCTCTTTCAATCAAGTTCTGAACTTCTTGTTTCAAGGCTATACAATCGTCAGTGGTATGGCCAGTATCATTATGGTACTGGCAGAAAGAGTTGTTACGATGTTCCCTAGGATATTGCAGTGCGGCCGGTCTTCTATAGTGCACTTCTTCCTTTGTTTTATCATAAATGGTGGCCACACTTTATTTTAATTCTGCAAACCACTCTGGTTGAACCCAAGGCCCTCTCTTATTTCTAGATTGATGACTCTGGGCAGGTGCAGCTGGCTGAGATTTAGCTTTAGACCTATTATGCCCCTGTCCGGTCTCCCTTGCCTTGTTCCCAGACTGATTTTGATTGGGGTTTGGTGCAACCAGGGAAGATCTCACCTGCCTGTGCACCCTAGTTTTCTTTGTCTCATCAACATTGATTTGCTTTCCGACCTGGTTCAGCAAACCTCCCCAAGTCATGGCTTTCTTTCTGGTCACTGAATCAGCCCAATTTCCAAGGTTTAAGCCCTGTCTCAAGGATGCTATTGCTACTTGCTCGAAGCAATCAGCGAACCCATTTTTGGTGTTTACAAAAGGACTTATGTATTCTTTCAATGATTCGTTTGGTTCTTGGGCACAATGGATTATTGTGTCCCCATTTCCCTTCAACTCTTTACTCCCAACAAACTGCCTTCGAAAGGCCACCCAAAAGGTATCAAAATTCTTGATGCAGCCTTGAGGTAGGCTGTTATACCACTTTAGAGCACTCCCCATAAAGGATTGGGAGAATGCTCTACAGAGTACCTTGTCGTCATTATCAAAATTCATCATGAAGTTTTTAAATTGCTCCAAGTGGTTTTCCGGATCAGTACTGCCATCATATTTCTCCATCTTGGTGATACCGAACCTCTTAGGGAGGTTTCCGGACAAAATCTTGGAAGACAATGGAGATTTTCTCCAATTCCGGCCACGACTGAACACAGTATCCTCATTGGGAGTTGCAAAGATACCTGGTTCATCGTGGAAGGCAAAAGGATCCATCAGCATCCGGTCTACGTGCCTCTAGCTGTGAGATGATCCCTTGCCTATATTCTTCTTCAATTTCCATGTCTATCCCTTTTTCTTGAATATTTTTTAATCAACTTTTTGCTTCTTTTTGGATCGGCCCTCATCACTACTGGAAGACAAGGACTCTTCAACTCCTTCCTCGTCCGAGGAGCTACCAGAAGACTCTGAGTCTGAGTCAGAACTCTCCACTAGTTTAGACCAGTGAGACTATTTGGAGCTAGCATGAGTTTTCTTGGTACTCACATGAGTCTTCGAAGGCTCATGTTCTCTAGGGTTGTCGGTATGATGAGCGACTGATGCTTTTGACTTCTCTTTCATGCCCATCTTAGCCTTCTCTGCCCTCAGAGCTTCTATCTCGCCTTTTAGTCTATCACGCTCCTCGATGGTATATTCATCCTTTTCACCCACCACTTCAAGCAAAGCTGGTGGTACTCCCGGGGCGTCCGGATTCATTCGGACTGATTTTTCCTGATGGTTTCGAATGCTTGTGGTCGCCAATTTGGTGAGGTTTATTTTTGTCTGAGGGTAAGTTTTTATTTTTTGCTTAGAATTTTGTGGAAGTTTGTAAGTATTTAATGTTTGGGTAGAGAGTAGAGGGAGAATTGAGTTGCCTGGTTGTATTTAATTTTCATTACCCTCATTTAATGTTGGTGGTTGGGTATTTATACCCTTACATTTGGGTCTTATGGGCTTTCGGGTCATGTTTAATGGACCCGGGTCAAGTTTAAGGACCCATGAGCTCTTAGTAGGAGAGCAGGCAGCTTAGTCAAGAAGTGATTAGGTTTTTAAGTACTTTAGTTCTTGTTCGAACAGTCCAATGGATGTGGTGTTCGAACTGCCCTGTCCGGTTAGGTGGTCTCTGTCCGAACTGTCCTGTCCGAAGAGGTAACAGAATCCGGACTCATCAGCATCAATCACACAACTATGAACCAGTGTACCTCTACATAAACCAAAAATACACGCAGGCCCTCGTTTCCATAAAAGGAAGCCAACAAAATAGTCCAGTTTAACCTTACAGGATTTAGCCGAACCCCAGTTTAGTTGAACCTCTAATATGCTCAGTACCATAGGGGTATCAACTCGCATTTTAAAACAGGATTGATGTTGCAGATTTGATAGAGTAGTGGCAAATACTGTGACACAACCGAACCTACCTGTTTTACCTAATAACAAAAAAAAATTGAGCTAGCACTATCTTGGATAACGATGAGGATTTACAGGAAGAAAAAAATCCATAGTGCTCCCAAATTCTTGTACAAATATTTACCACCAAACTACATGCACTACAAGATAGAGAAATATATTGGCAAGGAAAATACAATGTATCATTTAGAACAATTTAAAAGCAAGATTATGCGATATGAGGCAGATGACAAGATGACGTACATGACCTTCTCGATGCATTTTCGAGGTAGCGCATTGACTAGTTTGAATTATTCGGCAACCTCAAACGAGTCAATGTCAGGTTAAATCTGGAGAAGTTTACTTTTGGCATTTTGTTGGGGAAATTCCTTGGTTTCATAGTTAACGAGGGAGGAATTGAGGCCGATGTTTATCAACTCTCCAACCTAACCATTGTGGACCCCCACACAACACAAAAGAAGTAGAAATATTGACAGAGAGATTGGTGGTATTGAACCAAATTATTTACATATCTTTGGATAAATGCCAACTTTTTCCCAAGTCTTGCAAGGAGCTAGAAAGTTCCAATGGACTCTGGCATGTGTGGAAGTATTTCACAACATCAAAAATTCCTTATGTCACGTGAAGTATTAACGAAGACAAAGTTGAGAGATTAGTTGTATTTTTACTTGGCGGTCTTAGACTATGTTGTAAGTATTGTACTGATCTGAGAAGTAAAAATGAGTCTAAGGAAATCTATTATGTAAGTAAATACTTACTCGGTGTAGAAACTAGATACTTGTAGCTGGAAACGTTGTCTTTGAAAATTAATGATCGCAACTCAAAAGAGGAAACCATACTTCCAAGATTAAATAATAATTTTCCGGACATCCTTTCTTTTGAGAAGCGTATTATACAAATCCACCTTGTCTTGTAGATTAACTAGGTGGTCCGTGGAGGTGGGCGACTATGAAATTTAGTCCATACCATAAACGACGAATAAAGACGAAGCCTCGGAAAACTTCATAACCGAGTTCCAGTCCGAAAGATAAAACCTACCAAGGAGAATGATGAATCAACCTAACAAGTTCGAACAGATGATGAAAGCAATAACAAACGTTTGGGTTTATGAATCAATCTTACATCCCTCATAAGAGATATCATGACAGAATTGGTCAAGCTTGGTTTCCCAACTTCCAATAATGAAGCATAATAAAAATCTGAAGTTTTAATCCTTCGACTTACACATATTTGTTGAGCAATGCAAATGCGGAAACTACAGACTCACAACTAGTGCTTCATGAAACACTCAATCAGGGTGAAGCTTTAAAAAATTCAATTATTCAACTTCTGAAAGAGCTTTAGTTCCAGGAAACCCTATTCGATGACGTTACTTTTGCGAAAACCCCAAGAACGTAGAATGTAGTCGTTAGCGCATTAACATTTTTTGCATGTATGACATTAACATTAGGAGCTATCTTCCAATACAAACCTTCCATTACTCTCCCCAACATCTTTCTATCAACAATATCATATTCAAATATCATAGTAATCAATAAGGATAAATTAGAAAAAGAGGATTGGTAAAATCTTATAATCAAATATCTAAAATAAGGGTTGATTTATGAAAGCATGGCCAAATCTTAAAATAAAATCAACCAAATTTATATGAATATCTGATACACTTTACAAGTATGGCATCACCAAGTCATTGTATCGCTGCCTAGCCTTTGATAGAGCAACATTCATGGTGGAATAGCTCCATGATGGAAGAGCAAATTCCTATTGTGGTTATAAAGCGTTTCACCAAAGAACCATGCTACAAGGTTACTATTGACCTATTATTATTGAGTATGCCAATAATAAAGTCAAATGATGCGTTAGATGCTAGAATTTATCTAACTTAATCTAAGTCATATTTGTACTGCTCGAAACAATATTTGAAGTCATTCATTTCGATAGATGGCGCTTGGACATCGTATAATCCCTTTTAAATTCTCCAAGAGATATGAAATTCTTACTTTAGTAGTGGAATAATTTTCTAAATTGGTAGACGTGTCACCACTGGTGAAGATCACAAGAAATAAAGTTATGAAATTCATACACTCCAACATCTGTTGTAGATACATCTGGCCCATGCTCTAATCGTTCGAAATGAAACTCAACTAGAAAATATATAAAATCTTGGGCCTTAATTGTTGTACGATGAGAAAAATCATTGTCATAATCTTCTACTTTCACTGACACTTTGTCATCCAACAAAATCCATCTGTGTTTTGCAACATATTGAGAAAAATAAGTCATTCACAACCACTGATGAAGGATTCCTCGAAAAGTTACTGTCTATCGTTGGCCTCTATGGTAGAATCAGTCAGGGTCCTGATAGGTGGTGGTTTGCCCTGTGGCGGATGTCAGCGGTTCAAGTTCGCTTATCTCAACTCATGAACTTAGCCAAAACACAGCTATATATATAATAACATCCAATTTTTCTGATTCGGCAGTTTGATCTATGATTTCTCATTCATGGACGTTGATAAGATAAGATCCTTCTATTTAGTAGCACATTAGGATGGCATAGCCTTAAATTTAAGGGCGAGGTTCAAACGAGGAAAGGCTTACGGTGGATACCTAGGCACCTAGACACGAGGAAGGGCGTAGTAAGCGACAAAATACTTTGGGAGTTGAAAATAAGCGTAAATCTGGAGATTCCCGAATATATCAACCTTTCAAACTGCTTCTGAATCCATGGGCATGCAAGAGAAAGTTCCGCGAAGCTCATACAAATTAATCAATGAGTTAGAACGATTAAAAGGAGAAAATCCAGAAAACATCCTAGCGGATTCTGAACTTTGTTTACGAAAAGCCAAACGTCTAGTCATTTTTACTGATAATGAATCTAATATCGAAACTTACTTGATAGATTATTCACAACGATCGAATTTTCGGCGAGACATAATCCAAGGCTGCATGCCTTCTCAAAGACGTAGAATTTTAAGTGGAAAGGAACTTCGAACAGTAATGGAATGGGCTTGGAAATACGACCTTATTTTTTTGTGCGACCACTACTAGGAGAAAATCTAACTTTTCCAGCTTTGAGTATTTCTTAGCATCTAATAATCTTTTACTTATATAATAAACGGGGCACAAACAACCTTCAACTTCTCTGAACAAAACCACACTTACTGCATAATCCGATACTACTATGTAGATAAATAGTTTTTCTCCCACTACTAGTTTAGCCAAAATATCTGGAGGGGATAAATGTTCGTTTATTTTAGCAAAGTCTTCATTATATGACGGAGTCTACTTGAACTTATTCTCCTTTTTGAGTACTTGGAGAAACAGTGTACACTTATCTGAAAACCTTGATATAAACATGTTTAAAGCCATTAACCTTCCAGTTAAAACTTAAACCTCTTTGATGGACCTGGGGGATCCATGACAAATAAAGCGTTCAACAATACTGATTTGGCTTAAATGCCCTTTCCACTTACTATATAACCTAAGAATTTTACAGATCGAACACCAAATGTAAATTTTTCTATATTTAATTTTAAGTTTATGGTTTTCATATTATAAAATATTTCCTTTACATCTAAAAACTAATCCTCATCTCTCATAATATTTGCCAACATATCATCAATATAAAATTCAACATTTCTTCTGATCTGACTAGTGAAGGCTTTATTCACCAAGTGCCCATAAGTAGCCTCATCATTTTTTAAACCAAATGGAATTACATTGTAGAAATGGATCTCTCTACCTTTTATGAATGTTTTATTGTATTGGTCCCTCGGTTCCATCTGTATTTGGTTATATCTCGCAAAAGTGTGCATAAATGATGACAATTTATTACTTCTATTGGACTCTATCAACTTATCGATCTGAGGGACATGGAAAGGATCCTTCTAAGAACCATGTTTAAATATGTGAAGTCAATACATATGTTTTATTTTTTATTTTTATGACGGTGATCCATATTCGAGATAGACGAAAGTTTATTAGACTCATACACTAAATATTCATTAAACTCTAGAAGGACTGTATCAATACCTGATCTTTCGTTCCCTTTTCAAGAAATTGTGGCTTTTGTGGTATCAACATCTTTGATATTTTTCTTGGTTGTGTTGAGCATCTGATTTTACAACTTCTTCATCAGAGCCCTCTTTTTTCCAAGCCTTTGTATCTTCGAGAAAAACTTACTTAATGGAACCATGAATGCTTCTTTATGGAATCTCAGTGCTTCAATTCTCCCTGTAATTGGTTACGTTCTTCTTCCAAAAGTAATTGTTCGTGTTTTTTGTCATTCACATGTGGTAATTGAGCAGACCCTTCTACAATCACGATTATCTCACTCATTTTGGCAGGACCCATCTGTAACAGTTGTTTTTTTTTTACTAGTAAGAATGCAATATGTGATAAAAAAAATTATTGTTAGTGATACAAACGAAGAAGAGTGATGAAGAACATTTTAAATATTGAGTGTGAAGACTTTAGATCTCACTAGAAAATCAAATACAGTCATAAATATGAGTTTTGTGAAGTTTGATCTTTACAAATTCACCAAGGATAATGATTTCAATCTCTAGAGAATTAATATTATAATGTTCTTTTATAAAAGGAAATTTCTACAGCCATTACTAAAAATGATTTTAAGAAGATTTATATAAAATAAATATTAAGGTATTTGTCAATCCCCATACGCTCTGGTTTTGGGCGATGAGGTACTTTGCTATGTGGTTGAATAGTCTACCATCATGGGGATTTGGAATAGGTTGGAAGCCATTTATACACACAAAAATTAAAAAATATATTGTATATCAAGAAGTAGTTGTCTAGGTTGGCAACATATAGTAGTAAGGATATTTATAGACACTTTGATGATTTTAATGGAATTATTTTTTATTTGAATACAGTTAAAGTAAAAGTTGAAGAAGAGGATCAAGAAATTATCCTGTTGAGTTCTTTATCAAAAGTGTAATAAAACTTTATTTACATTATACTCTATTGCGAAGAGCACTTAAAATATACCAAGTGATAAGTGCCATGAATTCAAAAGATCTTGAAAGGAAGATCAGTTTGAAGAGTGTCTCAGAGAATGATTGAGTGTGAGATAAAGGTCTGGAAGAACAGATTCAAACATGGAAAGAGAAAAATTTAAATTTAAATCTAAAAGGTTAATAAGTGGTTCTAGAATTAAATGTTGGTTATACAAGAATGATGGTTATATCATGAAGAATTTTCCCATGATGAAGAAGGGAAATAATAAACATAAGTTTGAAGCTAGAGATGCATTAATGTTTTTTGAAGATTATGACTATAAGGATTTACTAATGGACTTTTTTTGCATGTACAATAACAAGTGGGTTATGGACCCATGAGCTTCATTAAATGTTACTTTTAACAAACACTAGTTTGAAGACCTGAAGGATTTTGATGGTGGAAAGTTCATATTGAGAAATGACGAGCCATGTGCTATAAAATAAAAGGAGTGTATTTGTCTCAAGTTGTTTATAATACATAAGAGAGTCTTAACAAATGTGAGTTATGTCCCTAATGTTTAAAAAATCTACTATCTATTTAAATGTTGAAATAACAAATGTAAAACTATATGGGTGAAGAGGGAGTGCTTCAAGGTTCACTAGCTGTTATGAAAGCTAATAAAATTTAATGGTGATGAGGCCAAAAATATTCGAGGGGCCTTTCGGACTAAAGGCCAATACCCTTTAAGTTACTTATTATAAATTTTGTGTTTGCTAATAATTTATTTACTTATATATGTTTTATATTTATCTTAATAATAATTAATGGTCCATATTGGCTTTTTGAACTTTGGGATTGGCCCATAAATATATTTAGGCCCATTAGACCAATTAGGCCAAAAGTTATCCTATAAATAGTTTATGAGAAATCATTAATGAGAACGGTTGAGTAAATAGATAATTTGACTCTCTCTCTCTAAATAATAATTGAAGCAGCTCATTTCTTTTTATATTAGAAAATTACCTTTGGAATAAGAAATCTCTACATCATATGGTGTAATAGTTTTTGAAGGATTTATAGTAGTCGGGGTGTGTCTAGTGTTGAGGTTAAATCTACCAAACTGTGTTATTTAAAGTTGGGGTATATAAGTAAGAAAATCTTGAATGAACTTATCAAATAAGAGTTGTTAAATGATGAGAATGTTCAAAAGTTAATCTTTTCTAAGAACTGTATGGTAGGTAAAGTTAAAAGACTCAAATTCTCGACAAGCAATAATATAAATCAAATTGTGCTAAAATTTATTCATTATAACCTTTAGGGACCTTCAAAGCATCCTACAATGGGATGTTCTATGTACTTTATGTACCTAATTGATGATTATTGGTAGAAAAGTATGGGTCATGCTTTTAAAGTCCAAAGATAGAACATTTTATACCTTTAAAAATTACAAGAAGTTGGTGGACAATCAGTCCAAGAAGAAGTTGAAATGAACTCCTCAACAATATGGGTTTATTGGAGGATGAACCAAAGCTTACTTGAGAAAGTGAGGGGTATGGTTTTGAAAAATGGAACAAAGAAAAACAATTAGGGAAAGTTCTGAAGACAACCACATACATCATCAACACCTGCCCCTATTTGATGCAGGAATTCAAATATCCATGAGAGATATGAACAGGAAGAAAACCAGTGTTAGGTCACTTAACTGTGTACATATGTACTGCTTATACACATGTGAAGCATGACAAGATTTAGCATAGAGTATTCAACTGTATTTTTCTCGTTTATCTAGAATGAGTGAAATAGTATAGGTCGTGGTTCCTGGAACCTTGGTGTCGTAAAACTTTAACTAATAGGGATGTGGTATTCAATGAAGTTTAAATTTCATTGCTCAATAAGGTAAGACTACACTTACTAGTTCCTAGAGTGAGACTGAAGTTGAGGTGGAGTTTGAACATAAAAGTTAAGTAGATGATGCTTCTACCGAAAGTGATTTCTGACTTGGTATAGGTTCAACCCCATGCAGAGGAAGTTTATCCATGACACAAGTTCAACTTTGGCCAATAGTTTGATGTTGTGGATTTTTTTAATATTCAAAATGAAGACAAACAATAAGATACTGACACTTATCAGCTAGTGATGGATAAGACATGAAGACCTAATAAGCATACAAAGAGGTACAAGTATTTTGATATTATAGGTTATGCTTTATCTATTCAGATACATGAGGATATTTTGAAAACCCAATATTTATCACGATATTATGAAGAGAAATGATCAATTGAAATAGTATAAAGTCTTAAAGAAATAACCAAATTCTTTGAAAAAATGGCACTTAAATTATTGTGAAGTAGCTGAATGGTCGGAAGCTTATTGGATGTAAATGAATATTCAAGGTGAAGTAAAGTATTCATGGAGCTGAACTATCTAGGTAAAAATCTAGGCTGGTGGTTAAGGGATTTACGCAAAATGTGGGTATTGATTTCAAAAACAAAATCTCACCAGTTGCAAAACAAACCTCTATAAGGGTTTTGTTCTCAATTATTGCAAGATTTGATCTGGACTTATATTAGATAGATGTTACTACGTACTTCTTACATAAAAATTAGAGGATACCATTTATACGAGACAACCTCAAAGGTTTAAAGAAGGTCATTAGACAAATGTATGTTTGTTAAAGAGACCCATTTATTGACTTAAAACAGTCACGAAATAATTAGATAATACATTTCACTCTTTCATAAAGTCAATTAATTAATTATGTGAGGAACTACTATGATAGGTGTATTTATTTCCTTGGGAAACACACATGAGGAGATATGTTTTATTGCTACTATTTATAAAGGACATGTTGATAGATGGAAATGACAATATGAGGATTGAAATTGTAAAGACTCAACTAAAAAGAGAGTTTAAAATAAAAATACGAGAGAGGCTAAGAAGATACTTAAAATATAAATCATGAGGAAAATGTGTTAAGGTTATACATTATTCTCTCAACAAGAATGCATACCAAATGATCACAAAAACTTTGACATGTCTGAAGCCCGAGTCTTTGGGACTACCTCAGTGATTCTCATTTCAAATTCATACTACTCAAGAAACTACCAATGTAAAAAATAATATGTAATGAATACCCTATGTTAATACCATCATAAGAATTATGTACGCAATAATATACACGAGACATGATATAATATACTCGATTATTATTTTTAGTAGATTTATGACGGATACAATAAATCCTGACTAGAAGGCCTTTGAATGGCTTACAAGATACTTGAAGGATTTGACATATATTGGGTTGTGTTATAAATAGAGGAACCAAGCTAATGAGATGTTAAAGGGTATGTAAACTCTGATTATGTAGGCTATCTTGATACTAGGAAGTCGACTTTGGGTAATTTATTTACTATGTTTGGTGGAATGGTTAGTTGGAAATGTTGTCTTTAAAAATTTGTTGCTTTATAGAAGCTAAATATATGTTTGTTATCGAAGCAATGAAGTAAACCACATGGTTAAAAGGATTGCTAAGTAAGATAACTTGTATATAGTAAGAAATCGTTGTTTAGTGACAATACCACTACTCTTCACTTGATAAGTAATCCAAAGTTTCATGAGAAACCTAAGCACGATCATTACTACATGGAGCTCAAGTGCAAGAACATTACTGTTGGAAGTTAATACGAGAACATTACTGTTGGAACTTAAGTGCACGATCATTACTACCGAAACTTACGTTCATGAATATTACTGCTGGAAGTTAAGTATGTGAACATTATTGTTGGAACTTTGGCGTAGGAACGTTCCTGTTAAAATTTAAGTCGAGGAATATTCCTGATAGAACTTTAGTGCATGAACATTAGTGTTGGAACTCAAGTACATGAACATACTGCTAGAACTTAAATACCGAAGCCATTCTCGGAGAAGGGTTCGACTACTACAAGATATTATGATTTTGTATGGAATTGGATTTTGATGTATTATTGTGAATTTGTATCAATGGGACAACTACAATCGTTGATAAAAACGTGTTTGATCTGGACGTGCTTAAAATTTTCATGTTTAATACGAGTGGTAAGTGTGTCAACTGTATTTTACCACAAACTATCAGATGATTGTTGTAATAAACTATTTTATACTATCTTGAGGCTGGATTTCTTTAACCTCATCTTTGGTTTCATATATATCGTGTTTCAAAGATGAAAAAAGGTGTAGGTTGTTGAGATTTGAGAGTGATAAATAATTAAGAATTCTTGTGAGAGAAATAGTATGAGCCGAGAGCTACCTTTACAAACTCATACTCTATCTCGAGAAGCTTTGTAACAAAGTGTGTAAGTGATTGTGTTAATTTTGATCTTCAGTTGAAATCATTATTTTATTGTCTGTATATGTGAGATTTTATCTATAATCCAAACGATGTTAAATCTCTTGTGTTGTAGGTTTGATTTTATTTTTTGTATTCTTAGGTTAAACTTTGCTGTTTGTAAGTACAATTTTGAATCACTACTATTGTCATGCTATCATGTAAGTTTTATTCACCATAATCAGTTTCGACATGCTATCATGTAAGTTTTATTCACCATAATCAGTTTCGACACTAAATCCAAAACTACGGTAATATTGTGATTTATAAAATAATATAACGTAATATTTAACAATTAAACTTGATATGATATTTTTGTCCAAACAAACAATTTAATACTTGCATATAAGTTTAAGAAATCAAGGGTGGTCATAAATTAACTCACTTAAAAAAATTATTCTTTGAGCTTATTTTTGTAGTTTGATACTTAATAACTTGTCCATACTTAATATTCTCGTGTTCATAGTCAACTATATCAATCATCGACTTTTTTAGATCGGCTGATGCATGCAATATTATTAACCATAAATTATATTTTTAAAAAAACAGAACAAATGTCTAATAAAATCATAAAAATCACTTAATGCTATATTAAATTTTTAATCATTTGTTCGAGTAAACGCAACTAAAAAACGATAAAAATTATATCGAAAAAATACAACACAACTAAAATATATTTAAAGATGCAATAATTTATAACTCTATTAAATATTTAATAAAAAAATCAACTAGAAAACATTTACGATGCTTGTTTCGCCGCACAACAAAAAACAATTATAAAAGAATTAAAAACATGTGAAAAAAATTTCAATTAAATTGGTCGTGACAATATTTTTTATTACTATTCTTTAAAATATATATATATATATATTACAATTTTGTTAATGTTAGGGTGGCGACCAAAGTCCCACATCCCACATCGGTTAAACATGGGAAAGATCAGTGGTATATAAGTAAGAACATACCTCAACTAGTATGAGGCCTTTTGGTAGTGGACCAAATGCAAAGCCGTGAGGGCCTTCGGGTGCCAAAGCGGACAATATCATACTGGTGTTTAGATCGGTTGTGTTCTTACTTATATACGGAGGCGGAATATGCGGACCGGACCCCTAATTCACAACACCCATATTCCCAACACGTGGTATCAGAGCGTCAGGCCCAGACAGGAACGCGATGGTGGTGAAATTCTCGGAGATCGAACATGACTAAGTTAGACACCATGCTCAATGTGATCTGTTCTAGAGATCATAGTTCAGAGTGCCAGTTGCTCATCAAGCGGTGGTACTTGATTGGAGTGGGGGAGTGGCGCTAAGGAACAAGACAGAGTGGTCTAATAGGAGGTGAACAGTAACATCCGTAGTGCCTCTATGGTCAGGTAGTCTCCAACCTGATTAGAGTGGGCGGATGAAAGTCAATTGAGAGGAGGCTAAGTGGTACTTTGTTCGAGAGGAGGATTTGTTAGGGTGGCGACCAAAGTCCCACATCCCACATCGGTTAAACATGAGAAAGATCAATGGTATATAAGTAAGAACATACCTCAACTAATATGAGGCCTTTTGGTAGTGGACCAAATGCAAACCCATATTCCCAACAGTTAATGTGACGTGCCATTTTTTTGTCGTGACGATGATATAAAAAATATTAAAAAGTTAACTATTCACATGTTTTGTCTAATTTTAAACTTTAAAATTTTAACATGCATTTGATTTAAAATTATTTAAGAATGACTATTTATCATAGATAGACACTCTAATAAGATTAGGCCGAATAATATTTAACATATTACGTTGAACCTTTAAATGGTTTTAAAGTTTACATGTTATAAAAATAAAATTTATAGCTTTTTAACTCTATCTGATTGAGGTGGCTCTAGTCCTATTTAGTAAAATTATTGATTTTATGTTCTTACTATTTTAACATTCCGAGTTACGAATCTTCACAATCCATTAAAAAACTAATAAGAAACCATTGTCAAAGTTTTGAATACTTTTCAAACATTATGATTTTCTCTAAATGGTTGCAGCTCTAATCATTTTATTGATTTACAACAAACAAATATAGTTGATTTTTATGTTGATTTTCATGTTCGAGAATTTTTAATGATGTCTTGTTTATAACTTATTTATATCGATTTAGATATATAATTTACATATATGAAATTTAAAAAACAATTTTTTTTTCAAATCGAAACTCAAAACCGGTGGCTAAATTTAAATTATTTTATAAATAATTTTTTAAATGTTAGTTTAATAAAAAAAATGTAAAGAGATTTATGTTTTAAACCACATTTTTAGTGTCGGTCTTAATAATCAATTTATTTTAACTACTAATATTCTAAATGAATGATTATATAAATATCCAACAAACATTTTAATTACTACTTACTAATCTATCCATTTCAAATATAACTCACAATTTTAATACTTGAACATCTAAAATTATCAATTTAACATATATTTCTTGCGAGAAGAAAAACAATAGAGGTGATAATTTGGACATCCCGATGTGTAGATCCACTTTTGTAGGGAGGCTTCAGATGCCCATTTTTCTTTGTCCACGGCAGGATAAATACCTAACCTTCTGTAAGTATTTTTACGTATATCTCTTCTTGGAATGTGTGTGGGTCAAAAGATCCCGCCACACAAAAAGATGTTAATAATTTTATTATTAGTAATAGTATTTTTGTCACGATTCTTGTGGAAACCAAAGTCCGTTCCTATAATGTTATTCTTATCATTAGTCCTTTTAGAATTATTCTACTAACCATGATCACCATTCACTTTGTAGAATTTGGATTATCTGGAATCCTAGTGTCATCACTATCACAACTATATCCTCCTCCTCCCGAAATATTTACTGTCATGCAAAGCATCTTAATTCACCCACCATTTTTCATTTCACTATTATCTATGCTTTCAAGGAAAGCTCTGTAATTTCCCTTGGAATATCCTTTATTCTATCTCCTCCCTAGACCATGGTGTTCTATGGATCTCTCTCAAGGATTTCAATATCAACCGAAGCCCGGAAGAGAGATATAGTTTTTCTGGTATTTGGTCTTCGGTTGTCGATCATTTCAATAATTGTTGCTTTAATTGTGAACTGAGTGATCTCTGATCTACTGGTTACTTTTATACTTGGCATAACAAATGCCTACTTATCCCATTTGTTCAAAAATCGATCGTGTTCTTGTTAACAATGACTGAGACAAATTCTTCCCAAAATCTTTTGCTCATTTTGGCTACTACCAATCCTCTTACCATACCAACGGTACCCTTGACCTTGGGAGCTGCCGTAAGCGTAAGAGGAAATCGTTTAAATACATTAATATGTGGCAGTTTTACCCTTCTTATAATGATATTATAACCTCTAGTTGGAACTCTCCTTGACCTTTCTAGGGCATGAAAATGGTCTTATTTAAACTCTACAGACTTTAACTTACCCTTTGAAACCTCAATCACACCTCCTATAGTGATATCAGCCTTAGAGTTTCAAACACTCAGTATATCATTTTCTCATCCCAAAACCTCTTGGCTAACGACCCCTATAATACTCTCCTCATCTCTTAGGAAATTGAAGTTTCCTTGGACTATGTTTTCTATAGTAGAGCGGAATAATCCTTCCTCAAGAAAAAATCCAGAGAAAATTGGCTCAAGCTTGGGGATAGAAACACCAAATTCTTCCATAATAGCATAAAATTGTTTACTTTGTAATAAAATCAACTCTACTATGCATATTCATTGTAACTTGATTATTAACCCCTCTGGAATCATTGATGTCCTTTCGAAGCACTTTAACTCTTTATTTGGGACCAGGCACCCTCTTGGGTAATCAGGTCTTTCCAAAGTTTCCTTATTTATCTCATCAAAGGTAAATTCTAAAGACAGATCCTCGATGACCCGCCCGATTACATGTGAAGAGATTAAATATGCTCTCTTTAACAATGACAATAACATATCCCCCGGTCCTGACGGTTTTGACTCCAGTTTTTTCAAAATATCATGGTCCATCGTGAGTAATGACATCTTTAATGGTGTTCTGGACTTCTTTAACTCTAACAAGATGGACCCGTCTTTGAACTCTACTTCCATTGCCCTCATTCCCAAATCTGATTCCCCAACTTATGCCTCCGACTACCGCTCTATTACTTTATGAAATGCTATCAACAAAATCAACTCTAAGATTTTAGCCAATAAAATCAAAGACTTTATTCCCTATTTGATTGAAAAATCATAATCGGCCTTTGTAGCTAGCATGAACATCTCTGATAATATCTTCTTTTCCCAAAAATTACTTAAAGTTTACCATATTAACTCCAAAGGTAAGAGAGTCGCCCTAAAGATTGACTTGATGAAAGCATTCGACAATGTTAGATGGCACTTTATCCTTGACATCCTTGTTTTCATGGATTTCTTGGACAAAATGATCACTTGGATTATCCATTATATTGTTACCTTATCTTATACCATTAATGTTAATGGTGATCCCACTAAGTGCTTCCAAGGTAGGAAATGACTCAAAAAATGTGACCCCCTCTCCTATTTTCTTTTCGTTTTGGTCATGCAAGTTCTAGCAAATATCCTTAAGGAGAAAAGCAATGCCCGTAATTTCAAGTTCCATTGGAAATTTTAAAAGCTTAAAATTATTAATTTGTGCTTTGCTGAAGATCTAATGATCTTATGTCATAGCGATACCAAATCATTACTCATTATCAAAGAAGGCTTTAATGACTTTTTTCATTCTCTCTGGGCTACAAATTAACCCTAATAAAAGCCATATTTTCCTTCATGGTATTAACCCCACCCTCAAGACTGATCTTTTCAACCTTTCTAGTTTCAACATTGGTTCCCTCCCTCTGAAATATCTCAGAGTCCCCTGATAATCATTCGCCTTTCTCACTCTAACTAACGTCTTCTCTTGCACAACATCACGGCCCACATTGGCTCTTGGACCACTTTCTTATACTGGTCGCCTTCATATTATCAAATATGTTCTTTTTGTTGGGAAAGTGTACTGGTCCTCCATCTTCATTCTCGCTTATAGATTTTTTAAAGAACTCACCCAAATAATCCGCCGATATCTTTGACCGGTCATGAGATGAAACACATCGGTACTAAAGTGGCATGGACGACGGTCAATGTGCTCTTTCTTGAGGGTAACTTTAGGGTTATAGACTTAAAATCCTAGAACCAGGCGGCCATCCCTAAGCATCTCTGGTCCATCATTAACAAATCCTTTATCTCTATTTGGAGAGACTAGCTTAAAATTAAAAAAAAATTAAAAACAACAACTTATGGGTCATGTTTAATGGCTCATCCCTCTTTTAAACTTGAAGAATTTTTTTATCTCTTAGGCCTCTGGCCACCAAACTTTTTGGGATGCCTATTCTGAACGACAAGCATACGCTATTCTAGTTTGATCCTTGGCTCCTCTCTACCTCTCTTGCATCCCACTATGGCCACACAATTATCCGCGATTCAAGGTTTCGTAAGAACATTACTCACTCCGATTTTATTTATGAGGGTCGTTGGGTTTAGCCTCTCAACAGGAGATCCGTTATTGCGAGAAACAGAAACAACCTCGTCGAAATGCACAACATCATTCTCTCATTTCTTCCTCGTTGTGTTCTCCTTGAAGACATTCCAGTATAAGCGACTAAAGATGGAATTTCCTAATTCACGATCAAAGACACTTACAATGCCATTCGAACGCCTATCCCATGTGTCGGATGGGCGGAGTTAGTTCGGAATAAATTTAATATCCCTCGATACTCTTTTATCTTCTAGCTTTCTATCCATAGAAAGCTCACCACCCGCGATAAGCTTCTTTCCTGGGGGATTTCTACTTCTCCTTTATTCGTCCTACGCAACTGTGACAATAAATATATTAATCATTCCCTCTATGATTGTAGTTTCACTCGGACCTTGTGGGATCTTGTGCGCGTTAAGCTTGGGGTCCCATTCCCAAATAACTCAAGTTGGAACTCTTTGAATTTTGTATGCCTCCAATTGGCCCCATCTAGATCCCGATATATATGGCGGGCTTGCTTTGGTGCTATTATTTACCATGCATGGGGGAAAAGAAATAATATAGTTTTTGGATTCTCTCCAAGTCCTGCATCTGCTATCTCTTTTTGTCTGCTTACTGATCTACGTTTTCGTTTCATAAGAACTAAAATTGGCTGGCATCTTCATCATTAACTTAACTAACTTAATGTTGTTTCTTCTATTTGTTTTTCTCTCACTCGTTGTTTTTCTCTCACATGTTGTTGTTTCTCCCTTGTGGATCCTTCCGTTCTCGCACCCATCTTTCGTCCTACGGTATCACTGTCTCACTGCTCTACTCTCATTTGGTTACTTTAAGGATCTTATTTCGATCTTTTGTGTTTTTCTTACTTTTTTGCGTTAAACCATCCATCGAAGTATACCCTAAGTATATGTACGAATTATTTTTTGCGCATTTAATTCAACTACAACAAAAACAATAGTGAATTTTTAAATCTTATGAATTAAAACTAAAAAATTAATTTTTAATTATTTAAAATCCACGACTATAGTCAAAATTTAAAAATAATGTTTTAAGTTATCATTGATAAGTTTCGAGAATGGTTTTACCATTAATATTTTGTACACAGAGACCACGTTTTTTTTACAAACGGTTTGTATCGGTTTTCTCAATTTATTTGCAAGTTTATTATCGATAGGTTGACAGTTTAGTTTAATCATAGATTTCACAAGTTCACATTGAGCTTAGATTTCAAAAAATAGAATTAATTCTTGGTTTAGGACATTTAGTAACTATAAAATATTGTAAAACAATTAAATCTATATATTTTAAAAGTTCACTATAAACTATGTTTTTCAAGTTTAGTTTAAATTAGACTCGCAAGTTCAGTTCAAAACTACCTTTTGCAAGTTCAAATTGAACTTATATTTCACTTTATACCTACATTTTACAAATCTAAGTTAAATTTATATTTCAGAAGTTCAGCTTAAACCTAATTTAGTAAGTTCATTTATTCAAAATAAACCTAAATCCTACAAGTTTAGTTAAATTTGAATTTGGCAAGTTCAAACAAAACTTCATTTTTTATTTTTTAAATATTTCATTTTAAAAAGAATTACAAACATAAAACTCGAGATTAATATTAAAATAAAACAAACAAAAATAAACTCAAAACGCTCTAACCAAATTTGGCCAAGATTTGGCAATCCTTCCTTATTTTTCCTCATTACCTATTCGAAGTCAAATGGCTTGATGCAAATTAAAATTTTAATTTTGTCAATAATTATAAATTTACGACTTAGAGCATCCCCAACCCATACTGTACTTGGCAGTTGAAAATAAATTTAACGATTATATATGATTTTTATATTTCCAACCGATACGTTAAAAGACTATCTATATTTATTCGCGTAAATTATGGTAGGTATATTTAGAGTAGTGGTTACATAATAGGTAAAGTTTTATTTATTATTTTCTTTAGTTTTTTCCCATTATTTTAAAGATAATTAACTATATTCACTTGAATATAGTGAAGCTGTTGGAACAAAACCTAATACTTATATTTACATTACTCAAATATAATTTATATTTACCTAAAAAATAGAATATCTATTGGGATGCTTTTAGGCTTAGTATAAACGTGACGAACCCAAGATTGAATCATATTATCGCCCATCCCAATGAGTTCAATTCTTGAAATATAAAACCTAGGTGTTTTTTTCTTACTACTTTTATAAGTCATTCAGGTATGGATAGCTGACACTATCGCTACCGAATTTTAAAAGAAATGTGGGTTCAAAACAGAATAAGTTAGGAGAAACGTAACATCACATCACTGCATAAACAGAAAAGCAAAAGAAATAAGTGGAGACAAATGGTTAGCTTTTGAGTGTTTGGCCATGTTTGCATGTTTCTTCTTTGTTTCGGTACAAACCCAACCAAATTATTTATCAATGCCTTCTATTATACCAGCAAAACTGTTATAGAAAAACGTTCATGAACCTTAGTTTCGGATTATGTTGTTAATTGTTGTCTACTATACATATAATATTAATGTTCCAAATAATAATAACATATTCTTTCAAAATTTGTTTTTTACTCTCGTTGATCACATGTTTTTTAATTTTTGTTAAGCGTAAGTGTGAAACGGATAGAAGGTCCGCACGGATTTGTTTTTTGGCACATTTTAGAAAAGTTTTTTGTAAATTGTGGTGGGTTCACATTTATATAGACTCTATTATTTTAAATCTAAGCAATATGGGAACGTGAACAAAATATGGACTGAAGTTTACTCTTCAACGATTATCGTTAATGTTGTGAATGAGTCGAATAGTGCCTTGACAGTGTACTGTGTCCGGCAGTACAGTTTTGTGTTGTGATAGTGATATTGTCCAATTACTTGAGTTAGTCTTGTGGTATGAGCCCATTAGGCCCATAGTCTAGTAAGTCTATTAATTCCCTATAAATAGATTACTAGGGCGACACAAAACACAATCTGAAATCTGTAACCTTTTCTATCATAGTGAAACTCTTTTCTATGGCGGCGCCCGTGGACGTAGACAATTGTCGAACCACGTTAAATCCTGTGTTTCATTTAAATCTTTCATTCGCATATATTCTGTGCTCGAGCCATTTTGTGATAATTGCATAGTATTTTATAACAAAATTGGTATCAGAGCCACATGGTGAAATTAGGGCTTTTGCAATTAGGGTTTCACAATGGCGTCTACAGCAACAAAATACATGATTGAAAAATTTGATGGGGGATCCAGCTTTGCGTTGTGGAAGATTAAACTGAAATCTTCATTGGTACTGCAAGGGCTGTGGAAGGCTGTGGAGAATAAGTTACCAGAAGAGATGAAAGAAGAGGAGAAACAAGATCTTCAAGAAAGGGCTTTGTGCTGGATTTTAATGAGTGTGAAAGACAATGTGCTTCGCGAGATTAGTGGTGAGAAGACTGCTGCCTGCGCATGGAGAAAGCTAGGAGATCTTTACTCAGAGAAATCAGTAGTAGACCGATTATATTTGAAGAAACGTTTGTATGATTTCAGATTGAAAGAAGGTATGTCCATAACAGAGCACCTAGATAATTTTAAATCAATTATAATGGACTTGGAGAACATAGATATCAATATTGAGGATGAGGATCAAGCTTTGTTTGTATTGAAATCGTTACCAGCTCCCTATGAAAACTTCGTAGATATCATTATGTATGGTAAGGATAAGTTATCGCTAGCAGATGTCAAATGGGCACTGAAATCAAAAGAGATGAGACAGTTGCAGCCAGACAATCAAGCTGAAGGGGAAGGTCTTATGACTAGGGGAAGATCTAAAAGCAAAGCGAGTTCTTTAAGAAGGAAGAACTTGAGGTTCAAGTCAAGGGTGAAGAACTCAAACTGTTATGAATGCGGTGAGCAGGGTCATTATAGGAGAGATTGTCCGAAACTGAATGGTAAGAAGGGAAATCAAAAGGAAAATGCAGCAAACATTGTTGAAGGTGTGAACGATTCCAACGATAATGAAAACAGTGGTAAAGGAGATGTATTGTCCGTGAGTTCAGACTTTGGGCAAAACTCTTGGGTACTTGATACTGGCGCTACATATCACATGTGTCAGTTCAAGCAATGGTTTGATACGTACAAGCCAATGTAGGGAACTGTCTATTTAGGGAACAATCATTCGTTGATTGTTGGTGGTATTGGTAACGTCAGAATCAAAATGTTTGACGGGGTTGTTAGAATCTTGACGTGCTGGCATGTTCCTGGGTTAAAAAGAAACCTGATTTCTCTTGGGACTCTAGACTCTCGGGGTTACAAGTACCATGCAGAAAATGGTGTAATCAAAGTGACAAAAGGCTCAATGGTATGCATGAAAGGTAGTTTGCAGAATGGTCTTTACATTCTCCAGGGGAGTGTTGTTATGGGCGATACTGTAGTAGCATCATCAGGGAGTAATAGCCAAAGTAGGCAGGATCAAAATAAGTTGTGGCATTGGCGTCTTGGTCACATGAGTGACAGAGGATTAGCTGTTTTTGGAAAGAGAGATTTGTTGAAAGGGTATAAAGCAGAATCATTGGGATTTTGTGAGCATTGTGTGTTTGGTAAACAAACTAGAGTCAAATTCAGCAAATCGGCTGTAAGAAAGACTAAAGGCACAGTGGACTACATTCACTCAGATCTTTGGGGTCCAAACAGAATTCCATCCAAGAGCGGAGCCAGATACTACATGAGTTTGATTGATGATTATTCAAGGATGGTGTGGGTTTACTTTCTGAAAACGAAAGATGAGGCATATTCAACCTTTGTCAAATGGAAGACGATGATTGAGAAGCAAACAGGAAGAAAAATCAAACGTCTTAGGACAGATAATGGGTTAGAATATTGCAGTCGTGAGTTCAACGAGTTCTGCGAAGCTGAGGGAATAGTGCGCCATCGCACTTGTTCTAGAACACCACAACAGAATGGAGTCGCAGAAAGAATGAACAGAACGCTTTGTGACAAGGCACGAAGTATGCTCTCACATTCCGGTGTGGGAAAGGATTTTTGGGCTGAAGCTATCAATACAGCGTGTTACTTGGTGAATCGGTCTCCATCAACGGCTATTGATTGTAAAACTTCTTTTGAGATTTGGTCTGGATCGTCGGCTGATTATGAACATTTGAGGGTGTTCGGTTGTCCTTCGTATACTCATGTGAGAGATGGTAAGCTTGAGCCGAGGGCAAAGAGATGCATATTTCTAGGATATGCTACTGGAGTGAAGGGATATAGGTTATGGTGTACCTCTCCAAAGTCTCCAGGTTTTCTCATCAGTAGGGACGTTACTTTTAATGAGTTTGCTTCGATAGACAATCAGAAGGAAGTAGGAGAAATGGTCGAAACAGGATCGTTTGTGAGTAAACAGGTGGAGCTTGAAGTAGAATCAGTTCCTAGCAAGTCCAATAATTCAAGTGGTTCTGAGGTGGATCCAGAATCAGGAGGTGAAGCGTCAGCATCAGATGATAGTGACGATGATGTGCCCGAACCAGAGCAACAACCTTATAGCATAGCATTGGGCAGAGAAAGAAGAGATATTAGACTTCCAAAAAGGTATGTGAATCTAGTTGCATATGCTATGTCAGTTGCAGAAGAAGTTGAGATGCAGGAACCTAGTAGCTATAAAGAAGCTATAGCAAGTTCAGAGGCAGGTCGATGGATTGGTGATATGGCAGAAGAGATTGAATCTCTTCATAAGAATCAAACATGGAAGCTTGTTGACTTGCCTAAAGGACAGAAGATAGTAGGCAGTAAATGGGTGTTCAAGAAAAAGGAAGGTAATCCAGGGGTTGAGGCATCTCGATTCAAAGCAAGACTGGTCGCTAAGGGTTTTACTCAAAGGGAATGAATCGACTTCAATGAAGTATTTTCTCCAGTGGTGAAGCATAGTTCGATTCGAGTTTTGTTAGCCATAGTAGTTTTGCAAGATTTAGAGCTTGAGCAGTTGGATGTGAAGACTGTGTTTCTACATGGTGAATTGGAGGAGCAAATCTACATGAGACAACCAGAGGGATTTATCGAACCTAATATGGAGGACAAAGTTTGTCTGCTGAAAAAGTCATTGTATGGTTTGAAACAGTCACCTAGGCAATGGTACAAACGTTTTGATACATTCATGGTGTCAAAAGGGTTCACGAGGAGTCCATATGATAGTTGTGTGTATCATCAAAAGATGTCAGATGATTCTTATGTTTACTTGTTGTTGTATGTGGATGATATGCTTATTGCTGCTTGTAGTATGTCACACATTGTGCAGTTAAAGAAGCAGATTAGTGCCGAGTTTGAGATGAAGGATCTGGGTAGAGCAAAGAAAATTCTTGGTATGGAGATTATCAGGAACAGAAATTTAGGAACATTACACTTGTCTCAACGAAGCTATATTGAGAAAGTGTTAAAACGATTCAACATGTTTGATGCTAAAGCAGTTAACATTCCTTTTGCTACTCATTTCAAGTTGTCTGCAGTAGAAGCGGCCAAGGACGATCCTGAGTTGGAAAAAATATCGAAGGTTCCATATGCAAGTGCAGTTTGTAGTATCATGTATGTTATGGTATGCACACGTCCTGATATTTCACATGCGGTTAGTGTAGTTAGCAGGTACATGGGATGCCCTGGGAAAGAACACTGGCAGGCAGTGAAATTGATACTTTGGTATATGAAGAATACTGTGAACGTTGGCTTAACTTTTAACAAAATCGATATTGGTGAATCGCTGAATGATGTTGCAGGATTATTGGTTGGTTTTGTTGATTCTGATTTTGCAGGTGATATGGATAAAAGAAGATCTCTGACAGGATATGTATTTACTCTAGCTGGGAGTGCGATCAGTTGGAAAGCACAGTTGCAAGCTACTGTAGCTTTGTCTACAACAGAGGTAGAGTACATGGCGGTAACAGAAGCAGTTAAAGAGGCAATATGGTTGCAAGGTTTGGTGGCAGATTTGGGCTTGGATAGGACTACTACAAAAGTGTTTTGTGACAGTCAAAGAGCCATACACCTTACAGGGAACCAGATGTACCATGAGCGTACAAAGCACATAGATGTCAGGTATCATTTTATTCGTGATATAATATCAAAGGGAATTGTTAATGTGAAGAAAGTGTCTACACATGATAATCCAGCAGATATAATGACCAAGGCAGTATTAGTTCGAAAGTTTAGGGAATGCCTAAACTGGATCGGTGTTCGCAGTATAGAGTGAATGCCTTAAGGGCATTTGGTGAGTCAGAAGAAGAGAAGATTCTTTGTTGATAGTGAAGAAAGGATATTCGCCTCAAGGGGAAGATTTGTTGTGAATGAGTCGAATAGTGCCTTGACAGTGTACTGTGTCCGGCAGTACAGTTTTGTGTTGTGATAGTGATATTGTCCAATTACTTGAGTTAGTCTTGTGGTATGAGCCCATTAGGCCCGTAGTCTATTAAGTCTATTAATTCCCTATAAATAGATTACTAGGGCGACACAAAACACAATCTGAAATCTGTAACCTTTTCTATCATAGTGAAACTCTTTTCTCTGGCGGCGCCCGTGGACGTAGACAATTGTCGAACCACGTTAAATCCTGTGTTTCATTTAAATCTTTCATTCGCATATATTCTGTGCTTGAGCCATTTTGTGATAATTGCAAATTATTTTATAACAGTTAAACATGGTATACACGTTAGAATATATCTCACAAACTAATGTGGTATTGCCTGTTTCTGTTTACAGGTCCACATGATTTTACTTAGTTGTGTATCTTCAAAAGAATTTAAGTTTGTTGAGATATTTTAATCACTTATATATTATATATTATATTCAGTCTAAGTGATATGTAGTAGATGATTAAATTAGCAAATCGACTCTACTATAACGATACCATCACTTCTTTTTAGGCTAAAAACCTTGTCAAGTCACCGGTGGTTGACACATGTTGCATTTGTGTCGCTAAGCTTCTTTCATCCCCAAAACGAGTTATTGTTGTTTCAAATCGTTGTATTTTTGTCACTAGCGCTTGCAAATTAACAGGAGGCTGACACATGTCACTCCAATCTATTCCTCCTTGTTCTAAATACGGTCACTCATTAATACACGAGTTATTCCTTTTATTTTTACTTTTCTTTATTTAACTTTTATACTTTTACTTTTAATTTAAATAAACGAGACTCATATATATTTTTGACTCATATAATATAATTTAACGAGTCCTATCGGTATGTTTGACCCATTTAATATTAGTTAACTCGACCCGTCTATATTTTTACCTCTCGACGACTTTGATGGATTATCTTCTTCATCTTTCTGTTTTAACCATTCAATCCCAGAAATCATTTCCTCATATTTCCACCCATTCTTTCTGTTTCTTAATACAAATACTGATTTCGTTCAAGAAATTGCTGAAACACAAACTCAAAAAAACCCAGGAATGAATTCAATCTTTTTTTAGCATTTCATCACCACACTGAGTATCTTCTCTTCCTCTTCGCTTCCTAGTCACCAACTTGAAAACATAATGCTAGTAAAAAATCAGACAAATAGTTTGAATTCGGAAAATGAGTATCAAAATCTCAATGTTTTTAATGGTTCGGAGGTGAAAAGCGAGATGTTTTTTAATTCCTGATACAATAATATTAATAGTTTTATGCCTCATAGTTACACGGTGGTGTTGCATATCTGGCACCATGGATATGTGTATCGAGCATGGGGAGACCGGTATCTTATGAGCAGGCCATCGCTTGGAAAATTCTGAATGACAGTGATGATTTGAATCATTGTCTGGCTTTGATGTTTGTTAACTGGTCTTTTGTTTAACTCCATTAAAATGTGTCAACTACTTTGGAGTTTTTCAAGTTAGATATATGATACTTGTAAACTATTTATGATTATGTATTATGTTAAGATTTTTCCTTGAATTTCCAGTTCCAATGATGGTGTTTATAGTTAAAATCGCATACGTCCAATTTGTATAATCTAAGTATTATGTTTACAGTATATACAGAGAAGCTTTAGTGGAAACTTTATGGAAGGAAAACCTAAAATTTTGGTCAATAATCAGTTTGATTCGTCTTTTGATTCTGCAAATTTTGGTATTTCTAATCTTTACTTTTTTGATGGACAAGTAAGTTATGAGTTTCAGATCTAAGAGAAGGGGGAGAAGAGGAAGATGAAGGTTGGCGTTTGGGTAGTGGAGTAAATGGTTAAGGGGTTGGGTTAACAGTGGGTAAATAAAAGAGTTGGGGTAAAAAGTAAAGAGGGTAGATCTATTTGAATAAAAAATTAGAGTAAAAAATAAAAAGTTTAAGTAAAAAGATTAAACTAGTAACCAGAATATTTTTGGAAGAATTAAAGGGGTGACCGTATATACAATAAACATGGGTAAATTTGAGTGACACATGTCAGCCTACTGTTAATTTGCACGCGTAAAAATAACGATTTAAAACAACAATAACTCGTTTTGGAAAAAAAAAAACCTGGTGACACATATAATAAGTGTTTATATAATAAGTGTTAAACACTAATGACTTGGCAGGGTTTTTAGTCTTCTTTTTATAAGGATTTATATATACTGTCCGACTATGTTTCCACTATTATATATTCTTACCCTTTTAGGAATAGTTTACTGTCCAAATTCAAACTACTTATCCAATTTATTAGAATGGATTTTCTTTTACAAATTATCTTATCATTTTTTAAAATATATTTTAAGTATTTGTATGAATTATTTATTTTATGTTATATATTTTTTTAACAAAAACTATAATATATTTTATATAATCTATACCATGTGCAAAGAATATAAAAAAATGTCAGCCGAAGAAAACAAAGAAAAATATAAAAGGAATAGATAAGGAAATTGTCGTAATTGAGAATATATGATGAAAGTCGTCAGACGAAAAGGAAAAAGTTAAAATGAATGGATAAGGAAATTGTGAAACAGTACTCGATAGAGTACAAATTGAATATGATGAATAATCATGTTGTGTGAGAATAATAGAGATGCATTCAAAAAGTGGCGTTTATTTTTAGTGAAATATATTGGGAAGATCTGGTTAACTTTTATTCCCTCCAGTTCAATCCTGTTAGAAGATTTTTTTCAAATATTGTGTTTTAAAAATTTTGTGCAACTTTTTTTTATTTATCTTTTATTTATCCTTATTTATTATTTGGGAGTAATTTATAACCATAGTTATTTTTTGGCTTTTCTTTAAATAAATACATTAAATAAAATAATAATTATAATTACATTAGATATATTCCGAGCAGTGGTGTAAAAAGTCGTAAAAATAAAGTACAAAAATAAATATGACCAAAACCGAAAAAAAAAGTAGATAAAAAGTCGGCGACGAAAGGATTATTGAAATTGAATAACGAAATCAGAAATATGCGAGTGAAAAGTTTAAATAGTTTCATAGTTTTTCGACTATTCCGTTTTATTTTATTTAGTCCGTCGATTTCAATTATCGATAGAGTTTTTGGATTTCACCAAATCTATAAATTTAGTTTCCGATTTGGAAAATTTATAAATTTAATTTGGCAAAATTTATAAATTTAGTCCATCGACTTAGCAAAATCTATAAACTTAGTCCTTAATGAATGGTTTCTTTCTTGGTGTTACGGACTAAATTTATAGATTTTGCCAACTCAAAGGCCATTCCCAGGTAATTTTGAAGTCGATGGACTATTCACTGATTTAAGCTCAAGTGAAGCATCAAAACATGCGAGAAGGGGTTGAATACAACTACAAACAACAAAATAAGATAAATATAATTTAGGGATTAAAATGATTGATAGGTTATATAGGATTTGAAACTTTAAGAATCTTACAGCATCCTTGAGTTGAAGATGGTGTCCTTCTCGTATGGATGACAAGAAAGGAAGAGATGAGCCAAGGATCGAACGAGAAGGAGGTATGCTTCCCGTTCTCGATCGTCATCCTGAATATATTACTACTTAGAGCCCTAAGAGATAACATTTTCTTCCGAATCCAGAAGAAGTGGTACCAAGATCAATACCCGTACGTTATTATCTTTAATCTTCTCATTATTATTCAGTCATACCAAATAGAGTTGGATTTATTACTAAAAAAAGCGAAAAAGTTTAAAGACGACCGCATGATTCCAAGTTTTTAAATTCAGAATCCTAGAACCACCCTCCATCGTGGGCAAATTGACAGTAGACCAGGCCACATTAACCTTAAGATTTGTATCCAGTGGTCGGACCAGAAGAAGCGATAGAGGTATTGGAAGAGTTCTTTGAGAAACTTCTAAAGGGAAAATTAAAATGAAAGACAAGTAAACTTGGCTAGCAAAAAGAACATATTTGATAAGTTAGAGGCGACCAACGTATAAACGATGTGTGGAAGTCTATGAACCAATGTGTGAGGTAATATTATAAAAGAACCAATTTGTTAGCCATAGTTTTATAAATTATTTTGTAAGTGACATTACATAACAAATCGAGTCTAGAATTACAAGGATAAGTAAAAGAGTCATTTTTAGGGATAAGAGCGATGGAGGTGGAATTCCAAGAATGATCAATACGTCCAGAGTTGAAGATTTCCAAGGCATCAATACAGATATCGTTTCCCATGATGTTCCAAGAATCCTTTAAAAAAACTAAAATTGAATCTTCGGGGATAATAGATTTATTGTTGCAATGTTGAACAAATCATGTTTCATATTTCCGTAAGTAACCAATCTGATTATAGAGGTCTTGTCTGAAGGTTTAAATATAGAGAATAAAATGGCCAAAACTCTGACCCGGGTGACCGGGGGGTGCCTAGTACCAAGGAGATATTTAAAATGATAGAGCATGACATTAAAACACTACTAAGATTGGTGATCAAATTACCATGAATGTTAGAAACTGAGACGATTTTGTTGCGTAAAATTTGGGTTTTAATGCTATCGTAGAAGAATTTGGTATTCTTGTCCCCAAGTTTCGAGCAATTTTCTCTAGATTTTTGTTTTAAAAAAAGATTCTTTGACTCTAACGAGGAAGATAAAATTAAGAATAGCCTCAGTTTATTTAGATATAAAATAAGAATTCAAAGAATTTTGGACAGGAAGACTCTACGAATTGAAGAAGTCCTTATGAGCAGTAGAAACGCGGGAACTGATGTTGCTATAGTCTTTGCGGTTAAGACCTGTACGAGCGAATCGAAGGCGGGTAAGTTTTTGGAAGACCAGATTCATACCCTATGCCAGGAAGGGACGATTTCAGTTGGAGGAGATAATATTTTTGATACTATAATGAGATTGCCGCATATTGAAAAATTTAAAAGGTTTTTTGTCTGCGCTTACAGAGATTTCTAAGGTTATCAGTTATAGTTGTGTGGTGGCCCGAAATGAAATCTAAGAATCATTCGTTAATGATAAATTGATAATTAATAGAGATAATATTAATTAATATTAAAATTAAACTATATGTTTATTATTATTTGAAAATAAGATTATTATTATATAATAAGTTTGTTAATTGTTTTATTTAATAGCCAGATGTTTTGATATCCTAAAACATTTTTCATTCCAAAAATGGTTATGAATTTTTTTATTAAAATTCCAAAGAGCCTGTACTTTTCAAACTATAGTTTGGAAAATATATACGAAAATGTCATTAATGTTTTTCGAGACAGATGAAACTAGATATATGAAAGATATTTTTTTAATATATATTTTCAATATCATTTATATCTTAATTTATAATTCACATTCGCTAAATGTGAACAAATAATTGAAAAATTACGAATTTCGAAATAAATATTAAATTTTCAATTATTATTATTTTTTGCTAAGTGGGAATTGAGAATCGTGAGTAAATGTGAATTATGAAGAAATTGTTAGACGAAGTGTGAAATGTGAATTAAATGTTAAAAAAAATATATCTAAATACGAATTGCAAACATGGATAAATGTGAATTAGGAAACAAGGGTTAAAGAAAATGTGACTTGCAAATTAAGCATAAAAAAATTGTTTACCTAAATAAATATTACAACTCAAGAATAAATGCGAATTACAAAACACGTAGTAAAGCAATACAAATTATGCCGAAATAGTTAACTCCTATCGTGATTTTAAAAAAATCATGGATCTAGGAAAAATAATCTGATACTACCATCGACTTTGATTTTCTAAGACGAAGAAAATTAGATACATGAATTATATATATTTGTATTTCTACCATACCAAGATAGGCTGGTCCCATATTACTTATCATTATGTAGTTCATGTCGCACTTGTTTCTATTCTATCATGCCTTGTATCGCATCTCTCGTCTCTCTCGTTCATCACATCTTGTATTTTATCTCTCGTCTTGTCTCGCATATCTATATTACATCATGTTTGGTATGGCGTCTGTTTAGTAGTACATGTCTTGTATCTTTCCATTACATCATGTCTTGTATCACATCTCTTTATTTCATCATGTTGTGTCTCTCAATTTCATCATGTCTTATATCTCTTCTCTCGTCTTTTATTTCATTATGTCTTATCTTTCATTTCTCATCTCTTCATTTTATCATACTTTGTCTCTCGTATCCCGTCTCTTTATTTCATTATGCATTATCTTTCATATTTCTTCTTTGGTCTCTTGTCTTGTCTCACACGTCTTCATTATATCATGTATGGTCTCGCATTTTTCTAGTAGCACGTGTCTTGCATCTCTCCTTACATCATGCACTGTCTTGCATCTCTCTAGTTGTACATGTCTTGCATCTATCTATTATATCATGCGTTGTGTTGCATCTCTCCATTTGATATTATCTTGTCTTTTGTATTGTCTTTATATTTCATCATGCCTTGTATCTCGTCTTTCGTCCTTTTATTTCATCATATCTTGTCTCTCGGCTATTGTATTATCTTGCATATTTCCATTATATCATATATGGTCTCGTATTTATCTACTAGTACATGTTTCACATCTTAATATTACATCATACCTTATCTTGAATCTTTCGATTTCATCATGTGTTGTCTCTCATTTTTTCATTTCATCATGTCTTGTCTCTTGTCTCTCAATTTTATCATATTTGGTATCAAATATTTTCATTTCAGCATGCCTAGTCTCATATCTCTCTATTACATAATCTCTTGCCTTGCATCTCTCCATTACATCATGCGAGACCATAGCATTCTTTAGTTCAATATGAAATACCAAATAACTTAGTGCAAGATCAACCTAACTAGGTTTGGCGAAAAAATAATAAAAAATCATTCATAAATCTAGTTTTGTTTGTCTTAAAAACACAAAACCAATGGTACTACTAGATTATTATTTTTCTAAACTATGGTTTGAAAGATACATAATTTTAAATAACAAAATAGAGAGAGAGAGAGAGAGAGAATTGAGTGACATGTAATAAAGCATGGGTATTTAAGATATTAAAGAAGATTTTTTTAGGTAGGAGTTAAGTATCATATTTGGTTACTAGGTAACTATTATTGATATTTGGAGTATTAGGTTGAAGTAAAATTTTGTGTTGGGTACCTTTGGGTATAATACCTACGATAAATATCATCGGACTTAAAGTGAGACGATAGTGTCGACGTGACAAACTTTCAAGGAAACGTGTTAAACAAGAATGAAAGAAGTATTGAGACTTAATAAAAAAGTGGAAACATGATGAAATAGATAGTTGAGAAAGTTTATAAAAAATGATGGAATAATGGGAAAAAGTAGTAGTGAGGGTGGCTCGCGATTATAAAAGTAGCACATAATGTAAGAGAAAATGATATGTTCTTAGATAAGAGTTATTTTGCAAACAAATTATCACTCTCAACAACTAAGGTTCATGTTTTGTTTATAGGAAACATTTTGTACCTTGAACTTCAATAGGCTTTAGGACTGAATGTTAAGCTCATATTACTCTTACACTGGGCCTAAGCATTTTGATACACTTCGGTCATAATTCTTTATACACTTACAGTTCGTGTATATATCCTTATTGAGCTAAAATTTTCGAAGACCTTAACTAATTGGCTCAAACCTAATGTGTTATGCTTTTATAACTTACATCATTATCAGTAGCCCACATAGTCATTGCAAGAGAATTGATGGAGGAATATAGCTTTGAATCTTTCACCGTTCAATGAGTTATTTTTTAGTTTGAGTTATTGAGATTCATGTTTGAACTTCCTTGTCGAACCTTGTCTGAGCTAGTTCTTTGGTGGTAATTATAATTTTTAAACTGATTTATGTGTCGAGGTAAACTACCAAGCCGATTATGGCTAGACTTGTGAGAGTCTTAAAGTTTGTTTTTCTCACACCTAACTCCCTAAAATCTTCGCCAAGCAGAATCTCTTTTGAGAAAACATTATTTTACCAAAGGAAAAAAGTATATACAAGAGCATAATTATCTATTTTTTCATTTTAAAGTAGTTGGTTATCTTAAAAGAATGATTTACAATCGATCTTGAATTTGTAAGTAGCTGAAAAGGTTTTCTTTGAAGAAATGTTGTGGTGTCTATGAATATAGCCCCCTTAGTCTCTTTAGTGTATGAACAAGGACTAAGAAATAATTATGTACCTTGAAAACCTATATTTATTGTATCATGTCATGGTTGATCCGAAACAAAATATGACCAAAGTGTATGATGACCAAAGTATAGCTAAACATGTAGAGCTTATAACTCATCGAACTATATGAATTACGAGGTAACCTTCTATGTTTATGATGACATAAGCAATCTAAACGTTTGTTTTATAGAGACAATGATGAAATATATGATTAATATTTTCATATACTATAGAATTAAAAAATCCTTCAAATCATATCATTCACGCGGGAAACCTACATTGCGCTAATAACGCAAGTCGTAGTTGCCTCAGCTTCCAAAAGCACGATTGCTGGAGATGAGTACATCTCGGTCATTTATCCAACAAGACAACGTTGGCTCATCTGTTAGTTAATTAGATGAATGGTTAAGATGGACTTAAATTTTGTTTAAATAAATTGTTCACTCATAATTTGAAACTTTTAACCAAAATTATGCATTTTGTTTAAACCTAACGTTTTTCACAATCTTTTCATATTTTCAAATTCCCTATAAACATAAGATGGCAAGAACTATGGGAATAAAACTTTATGACTCTGAAATAGCAGGCTTTGATAGAATATGTGTGATATTAGCAGTTCTTTTAGAGATACTTCCTCAAGTATCTCCCGGGAAAATAAAGAATATGATGTTGAGAAGGAAGTTCGTGAGACTATTATCATTGATGTTAAGCCTTTAAGATATATTTTATCATTCTTGGACTACAGACTAAAAACTAATGAATCATTGCTGATGGATTATTCAACCAAGTTTGTGCAGATGAAACCTATAATGGATTAATCCATTCATAAGTATTCTTACAAGTACCTCATTTTCTTCACAAACATTGGAGGCTTCAGGGTTTTAGAAACCTAGCATACCTCTTGCAGAGAATATCCATATGTGTGCACCCAACGATCTTGATCAAATATTGAATAAGAACTATACACGTTATAAAGTCAAAGTTCTGCAAGAACTTCGTTCAAAATGGTGTATCGCGACCAATGTGCATGTACGACTTCCAAAAGCTAGGGAAACTCATACATATATCAACGTTAATGAACTCGGTTCCTCTACATACATTTTTTATATTGATTTTCGCTTTCCATATAAGTTGATATTTTAGAGTTCTTTTGGCTCATACTAATATTGTCTGAGCTAACTTGTGCGAAATGAGTGGAGGCTACTGGCTACATCAATAGTATTCTCCCGACTAACGAGGAAGAGTTGAACATAAAATAATTCCTTGTGATGACCAACATCAGTAGAAAATTAATGGTTTATATTTTTACATAAATATGCACAAAATAAAGGTTTTCACTGACCTCACGAGCTCTGATAGTTCGTGAGAAAAGGTATTTGTATTCATTAATGGAAACTAGAAAACATGCAACACTTTTATAAACCAAGGGTGTTTTGGTGTTGGTTTTACTGAAGAAAGTATCTTAACCTCTACTTTTTCTTCCATTGGTTTTGTTATGGATGGTATTTGAGGTTGAATGCTTGTGCTAAATATTAGATCTTGTTCTGCAAAGTTCCTTTGGCAGTTTTATGAGACTCTTTATGATGCGATGAAATATTACACCACCCTCATAGATATTTCTATTGGTCATAGGAAAAATTACGTCTATATTATTTGAACCACAAGCTATTATTTGTTATAGTCACTATCTCTAGAAATGGATGAAGTGAGTTGGCTGCAACTCACTTTCTCTATTTTTCTGCACGAGAATTGTTATCCAAGAGGATAATCCCAAGGTTATGAGAAGGACACATTTTCTAACTGATATGGGAAATATAAGGTAGATGGAAGCTTGTTTCCCCCATAAGCCAAAATGATGAAATTAAAAGCAGACTGCCCAATGATCATTTCACTCAAGGTATGAGGAAAAATGCAGCCCAAAAGAACAAAAACTAGGAAGAGGGAACGAAAATAAGGGTGTTTTATCGAGGGCTTAAAGTTGAAAAAACAAGAAACAATGCTTCTATTGATGGCGCAAGATGAAGCCACAAATGTTCCATTGATCACAATGCACACTTTAAATAAAGAGCTGTTAGCCAATCTTGCCTCTTCAGATGCATACACCAAGCCTTTAACACCACCCGAAGTGGTAGATCTGATAGTCCCGAAAATAATGGTTGATGCTGATATGAAAGTCGAGGATTGGGTGCATGAGATAACACATGCTTAAGAAGAAAGGTTTCTACATGTTGAACGAATGTCAAATATGTTTTCCAACTTGGTCATATTAACTCGAACTAGAGTGTTGTTTTTTCATCTTAATTAGTAGACCTCATAAGAAGGAATATAGAACTATACATTGATGTAAATATGTTTTTTTCCTTGTTGATTTTGATTTTAAGTTGACTTTATTTGAATTTTACAAAATATGTTCAACGTACTCACGATGCTTTTTTAGGAATTGACTGATCAGACTATCTTGGTTCTAGAGATGTGCAATTTTTTAGAACTGGTGACCAAGCTTTTTGAAAGTAGTCATGACGTGAAGGCATGAGCTTCTGGCGTTGATAGATAGTTGGATGGTAAGAACAGGGGTATAGAATATTCTGAAACGTTTTACTTAACTAAAAGAAGCTCATGCTCAAACTGAGAGAAGTCTGCAGATGACTCAAATACTCATGAGAAATCTGAAGATATCATAGGATATCCACGTCTTCGGTATTTCCATCAACACATTCGTCACGACGAGTTTCTACAATAAATATTACATAAATCTAATTTTATATTCATTGAAATGTTGACTTTGTACATCATTTTGTTGTAAATACATTATCTTACCATACATCTACTATAATGACCATGTGATCGTGTGATCCAAACAACTAAAATAAAGGTTATCGAGGATGTTGGATCAAAGCCGCCCAAGATACGAATGAGAAATTGGAAGTAAATTTGGTGTTTACCTTCTACTGGGAGTCCATATGTGCTTAGAATATTTCTGGTGAGAATATCATATGATATTTTTAATACTCCAAATCTTGAAGCTATCGGTTTCGAATAAGAAACCAAAAACAAAAATAAATTGGAGAAAAAGGAAAATTCCCTCTTTCATAGCAAAATCAAAGTCGTTAAAGATAATATTTCTTCCACTAAAGTCGATCCGAAAATACCCTTTAAATTTTAAAAAGAACACTATAGACAAAATCTTTCTTCTCCATCAAAACTACTTTTTTAGCTTGAATGTTTTTAATATAATTTGTTTCATAATTTATTATCTGTGATATGTGATTTATGTTTGCATTTTTATTTTTTTAATATAATTTTTACTATTCATTTTTGTGTACGATATTTTAATAATATATTGTATTTACGATTTAAAACAAATTTGTATTTTGCATATATGTATCAAATGTATTTTATTTAAAAATTGTAAAAAATAAAACAAAACTAATATTTTATGTTATTAAAATGACATAAAATATGTTCATTAAAAACTAGAGTTTAGTACTTACAGAATCGAAAAAAAAAGTGTATTTGTCGAAGATCGAAGATATTCTTCTTCGCATAAATTAAAATTCTGATTTAACGGAGTTTTAAAACACTAATAAATGAATTCAATGCAGTGGAAAGCGGTGAGAAAGAGGAGACCTGGACGCATAGATCCATCCCACGTGGAGAAGCCACCGGTTGTCAGTTTCATTTGCCTTCTCACAAGGCAACCCCCTAACCCGATGTAAGTATTTAATTTTTATCGATTTTTGGAATGTGCGTGGTTAAACAACCCCATCAAACAAAAGGATGTCAATAATTTCATTATGAGTAATATTATTTCGGTCATGATTTTTGTTAAACTAAATGTTGTTTCCAAAATGTTATCCCTATTATTGGCAAAATGGCCACTTATTGGCATTATTCTATTAATTATGAGCATTACCCCATCAGTAGAACTGGATCATATGGAACCCTAGTGTCATTACTATCTCGACCATTTCCTCTTCCTTCCAGCACATTTACTCTTTTGTGAAACATCTCAATTAGCATACATTCTTCTGATTCACTTCTATATATGCGTTCAATGAAATCTCTTAAAGAATTCCTCTTTGGAATATCTTTCATTCTATCTCCTCCCACGATCATGGTGTCCCTTGGGTCTCTCTCGGGGACTTTAATGTCATCTGAAGTCCAGAGGAGAGACGTGGTTCTTCCAGTATCTGGTCCTCGGCTATTGACGATTTCAATAATTGTTGCTTTAATTACGAACTCAGTGATCTCCGATCTACTGGTTCCTTCTATACCTGGCACAAAAAATGACCTACTAATCCCATGTACTCCAAGATTAACCATGTTCTTGTTAATAACGATTGGGACAAGGTCTTTCCGAACTCCTTTGCTTATTTCGGTTATTCCAGATCCCCTGACCATATCACTGTTACCCTTGACCTTGGGATATACCATAAGCGTAAGAAGAAACCCTTTAAATTATTTAATATATGGCAGATTCACTCTTTTTATAATGATATTATAACCTCTAGTCAGAACTCTATTTGCCCTTTCCAGGGCATAAAGATGGTCTATTTTAAACTCAACACACTTTAACTTACCCTTTGAAACCTAAATTGCACAACATATAGTGACATCAACTTTAGAGTCTCGAACGCTCAGTCTAACATTTTCTCGGCGGAAAACCTTCAGGCTAATGATCCTTCTAATCCCCTTCTAATATCTAAAAAGATTGAGACTTCATTGGACAATGATTTCCTTAGTAGAGTGGAAGAATCCTTCCTCAAGCAAAAATCCAGAGAAAAATGGCTCAAGATTGAGGATGGGAAACACCAAGTTCTTCCATAACAGTATCAAAAATCATTTGATTAAAAACAAAATCTACTCTATCATGAATATTTATGGTAACTTGATTACTTCCCCCGTTGGCATCTCTAACCTTCTTTCAAGGCACATGAGCTCTCTGTTTGGGACCAGACACCCTCCTGGGTATCCTGATATTTCTAGAGTCACCTCCCTAATCTCCTCAAAGGTAAATTCAACGGACAGGTCCTTAATGATCCGTTCAATTACCTGTGATGATATTAAGGATGCTCTTTTAGCATTGATAGTAACAAATCCCATGACCTCGATGGTTTTAACTCCTGTTTTTTCAAAAACTCATAGTCCATTGTGGGTAATGACATCTGTAATGGAGTTCTGGACTTCTTCAACTCTAACAAGATGGACCCGTCTTGGAACTCTACTTTCATCACCCTCATCCTCAAATCTGATTTCTCAATCTACGCCTCAGACTATCGCCTCATTGCTTTATGCAATGTTGTCTACAAAATCATTTCTAAGATTTTAGCCAACAGAACCAAAGACTTTTTTCCTTACCTGATTTTAGCCAACATAATCAAGTTCTCTCAAAAATCCTTAAGGAGAAAAGCAATGACCGTAATTTCAAGTTCCATTAAAAATGTCAAAATCTTGAAATTGTTAATTTTTTCTTTGCAGATCCTCTGATGATCTTATGTCACGACGATTCCAATTTCATGCTCCTTATCAAAGAAGGCCTCAATGACTTCTTCCTTCTCTCTAGGCTGAAAATTAGCTTAGATAAAAGCCAGATTTTCTTTTCTGGTATCAACCCCACCATTAAGACTGACCTTATTAGCCTTTCTAGTTTTAATGCTGGTTCTCTCCAAGTGAAATATCTCGGAGTCCCCTTGATAACCAGCCATTTTTCCCACTCTGATTGTCGCCCTCTTTTAAACAACATCACGGCTCCCATTGGCTCTTGGACCTCTAAGTACCTTTGTTAAATTGGTCAACTTTAGCTAATCAAATTTGTTCTCTTTGCTGGGAAAGTGTACTAGTCATCCATTTTCATCTTCCCATCCAGAGTTCTTAAAGAATTCACCCAAATCTTTTGTCGTTTATCTTTGGACCTGTCATGAGTTGAAACTCACCGGTGCTAAAGTGGAATGGACTATTGCCAATGGGCCATTTCTTGAGGGCGACATTGGGATTCTAGACTTAAAAACTTGGAATCAGGCGGTCGTCCTTAAACATCTTTGGTCCATTCTTAATAAAACTTCTAAATCTATATGGAGAGATTTTATTAACATTGAAAAAAATAAAAGTAATTGCTTCTGTGGGATGTCTCCTAGCTCATCCCTCTCATGGACTTGTAGAAATTGTTTATCTCTCAGGACTTTGGCCATCAAACGTTTCAGGGTTGCTATCGGGAACGACATGAACACTACCTTCTGGTTTGGCCATTGGCTCCTCTCTACCTCCCTTGCATCCCACTATGGTCTCACAATCATCCACGATTCAAGGTTTGGTAAAATCATTACTGTCTTTGTATTAATTTCTGAGAGTCGTTGGGTTTGACCTCACAACACGCGATGTGCTACTATGAGAAACAAAAACAACCTTATCGAAATTCAAAACATCATCCATCGTTCCCTCCCTCCTCTTTGTACTCTCCTTGAAGATAACCCATTTTGGGAGGCTAAAAATGGAACACCATTCTTTACGATCAAAGACACTTATAACTTCATTCGAACGCCTATCCCGTGTGTCTAATGGGCGGGGTTAGTTTGGAATAAATATAATATAATGAAACATTCTTTTATTATATGGCTTGCCATTCAAGGCAAACTCACTACCCGCGATAAGATTCTTTCCAGGGGGATTGTTACTTTCCATACCTGCGTCTTTTGTAACTCTGATGATGAAAATATTAATCATATCCTCTATGATTGTAGTTTCACTCGGAGCCTGTGGGATCTTGCGCTCGCTAACCTTGGGGTCCCCTTTCCTAATAACTCTAATTGGAATTCTTGGCTTTGTGAAGCCTCTAATTGGTCCCCATATAGTTTTCGTCATCTATGACGAGACTGTTTTGGTGCTATTATTTACCATGCTTAGGAGGAAAGAAAAAACAAAAAACTTGGCTCCCCTCCGACCCTTGCATTTGTTGTATCTTTCTGTCTGCCTCATGATCTTCATTTCGTTTCACGGAAACTAAGATTGGTTGGCATCTTCATCTATGATCCTACTAAATTAATGTTGTTTCTCCTATTTGTTTTTCTTTCACAGGTTGTCGTTTCCCATTGTGGAATCTACAATTCTCACATTCATTCTTTCCTTTTGCTATTTTTGTCCCTCAAATTTGACATACTTATTTATTGACCTTGTTTCGATTTTTTTATATTTTTTAATGCTTTATATATTTTTTTATTTTTCGACATTAAACCATCCCTCGAAATATACCTGAAATATAAATTACGCATATTTTTATTATCTTTAATATATTTATTTTTAAAAAAAAAATTAGAATAACTTTACGTCACTAATTATATAGAATTTGACGGAGTATGGATATAGTCAAAAGATTAAACGAATATGATCACTTTTTTTCTTATTTACGAGTCTTTGTCAAAGATTTTAAGAGGCACCAACTATTGTCAAACTTTTAACCAAAAAGAAATAACGTCTCCTACTTTGAATATTTGTTTAAAGAATAAATATAAACTTTAGACTACGACCATGAACATACAAAATATACGGTCTCGCCTTTTATTTAAATTTTCATAAAATATTCATGTTTTTCTACGTGATTAGACACTACATTCAGGAATTGTCAATTCATGATGAGCCATCTATAATTCTTAACCAATAGGTAAAACAATATCTGTACATCTGCATGTGCTTTAGAAAACTAAGGGACTTCCTCCCAAGATCAACAGTCAATCCGTCCCAATATCAACAGTCAAAATGTTTTTAGATGGACCTTCAATTAGTGTCGGTAAAGAGGTTGATCCATGATCTACTAGATCTATTTAACAATTTTAAACAGGTCGCATTATAACAGGTTTGGTAGGTTACTGTTTATGCAGATCTAACAGATAAACAGGTCTGATATTGCAGGTCTCGCAGGTTGTAAGTTCGGCAGGTAAACACATGTAGATTATCCACAAAAAGACTCATTTAAAATACTACTTATCAAATATTTTTTAATATTTTTTAAAATTAATTTTAATATGTTAATTAAATCAAATTTCAATAATTGAGATATGTACAATATAAATAAAATAATTATGTTATTTATTGTATTTTAAATTAAATATTATCTTATTTAAATCGGAATTCTATAATGAAAGCATGTATATTATAAACAATATAATTGTAATATGATTTTGACATTGTTTGATTATATTTAAATATTTAAGATATTATATTTAGATATTAGGTATATATTAAATAATGTATAATTATCATACATCTAAATAACGTATTTTTATATAAAGATGTAGGGATCTTTCTTCTTAGTTTCTGTCACCAATTACCAAAAAAGTCTGATTTCTATAATTAATATATATATATATATATATATATATATTATATATATATATAATATTATTTTGATATTGTCGAAGAAACTTGTATCAAAAATCGACATATCGAAAAAATGAAGAATGATTAAAAGTATTAAATTGAAGTATTAAAATATATATATATATATATATATATATAATTAATTAATTTTATATTATAAATAGACAATATATAATTATAAATAAATAATTAACCTTAATTTATATACATTATAAATTAAACTTTATTTAATTATAGTTTTGGAAACTGGCTGTTATGAATTCGGATATACGGATTCGTGTTGACTACTTTAAAAAACTAGCCCTTACGAATTCAGATATCCGAACTCTTTGTTTGGATATCTGGATTTCCTGTCCAGATATCCGATTTTAAAAAAAAATTATAAATTTTTTTAATGGGTTTCCCTATGAATAGAGAAGATCCAAAATCCAAACTCACCATCTCTCAAATCTACTCTACATCTCTCTAAATCTCTCTACTAGTTCTAGAAATTCTATAAAACTTTACTTTCTTATTTTACATATTGTAGATCTACTTTCGGAATAGTTCGAATTTTTTTCGATATTAGTTTTTATTAGTTGTTATTTGCGATCATCCCAATGGCGTTATCTGGCTTCAACAAGTTAGGACAAACAACCAAGAAAACTGAGTTTTTGGAATTTTATTCCTTTATGATCTCTCCTTCACCCCAGAGGGATCCGGTCACACGGCGCGTCAAATCTGCCACTGCACCTACGAATGTGGGTAAGACCACCAAACAAACTTTTAGTTCCAAGATGGTCGATAAGGTGACACGAAGCGTTAGACACGCGACTATAACTAAGAGTAAGACCGTTGTTCCTAAACAAAGTTTTAGTAGGAAGACGAAGATGGTCGAGTTGATTGCTGCTGTGTTAAGTAAGGTTAGTGGTGAGAGTGGAGGACAAATTTTCGTATATCCTTTACAAATTGTTATTATTGTTGAGAAAGCGTTACGTCAGAACAAATGGCTAGCGACAAGAGACTAAAAAAAGTATTTTAGATTTTGTATTTCAATTTGAAAACATTTGTACAACTCCGTGCCCACAAGAGTATATACTATGAACGGCTAAATAAACAAAAAAAATGTTTACCTTTTATTATAATAACAACAATCGTACTATCAAATTATTATATGATATGATTTTTGTAAAAAACAACACTTGTAATATTTAGAACAAAATCACAATAATAATCAAAATGTAATATTAAAATTATAACAATATAATTTTTAATATTTTACCATGATAAAATATGATTTTGGTTTAAAAATAATAACAAAGACTTGCAATATTTATAACCAAATTACAATAATAATTAAAAGGTAATAATAAAATGACAACCATATAACTTTTAATATTTTACCATTATAAGGTATAATATTGGTTTAAAACATAATTACAACACTACTACTATTTATAAGCAAGTCATAATAATAATATTCAAAATGTAGTAATAAAATTATAACCATAATAAAACTTGTAATATTTTAACATGATAAGATATGATTTTGGTTTATAACATAATATCAACACTTTTGATATTTAAAACCAAAACATAATAATAATATTCAAAATAATAACATTATAACCTTAAAAGTAATATTTAAAATTTTGGTTTATAAAATAATTACAACACTTAAAATATTAATAACCAAATCATAATAACACTAACCAAAATGTAATAATAAATTTATAATCATATACATTATAAACATATTTTTTAAATATAACTTAAAGTATGATTTTGGTTTATAAAATAATTACAACACTTATAATATTTATAACCATATAATAATAATCAAAATCAAAATTTAAACATGTCTAACAAGTAGCATAATAATAATAATCAAAATTTAAACAAGTCTGGCAGGTTACAGGTCTGGCAGGTTACTGACTATGCAGATCTAACAGGTAAATAGGTTTATAGGTCTAGCAGATTGCAGGTATAACAGGCCAGATCTGTAGGTGCCCATTTAATTCCGACATATACCCATTTATTTCTAGCAGATCCTGACCCATTTGCTACACCCTGCTCTCAGTACATGAAGAGTGATAAATTTATTATCGTTTTTGTTATAATAAATTTTCTTATTATTATTTTAAGTATAGTTTTAGTATGTTAATATGAAACTTAATAGTCGTTTTATTTTAAAGTAAATATTTTTAAGAGTTGTGTACACTATTAAAGTTATAATGATAAATTTTGATTATGTAAAAAATATTATACAATTATCTAAACTAAACCCATTAAATTATAATATAAATAAAATAAATAATAAATAATAATGAATCAATAAATTCTTTATAAAATTGTTTTAGAACTTCAAAACAAGTTGAAATAAAAGTACATTTAATTTAATAAAAATTTAGTATTATTTATTATCTTCATTCATGTCTATTTTTATTTTTATTTTTATTGTTTATATTAAAATAATATTTTTTAAATGTATTTATAAAAAAAATGATAACAAGTTTTACAAAATCATCCATCGTTCTATTTTTCATGTTGAGATGGTATGTGCAAAAATAGTTGTAAGTTGTGATGGTTTGTTATGGTTTGGTCATTCTGTATGAAACTCTCTAACAATTTATTATAACAATCTTATGTTATTTCCAAGAAGATAGATGGTATAAAACACAAGAACATATTCTCTAATAAATAAAGATAGAATAAGAATAAAAATTTAAAGGATTCATATAGGTTTCCATATTTTATTTATGTGATATCTTTTTGTTTTTTTTTCTATTTCATGGTTTTTGCTTCATATAGTATTTTTTTACAAAACATCTTTCATGGTATGAGAGCATGTTTCAATGTAACTCAATTTTTGCTCTAAGTTCTATTTTTACTTTGAAGTTTTCGAAATGGGAGATCTGCATGAGATTGACTATGCAACATTGAACTCTGATAATTACAATCGAATTAATCCAACTGGAGCAATGATGAATCACCTCTCTGACAATACTGAAATGTCAATTCAGTACTAAATTGATAGAGAAGAATTACATGATTTGGAGTAAAGTTGTGACAATATCATTAGCTGAAAAACAAAGGCTAAATTCCATAGATGGAAGATCTAATATGCTTGTTATAACAAGTGTTTAGTGTGATTCTTAGAATCAAGTAAATAATATGGTTTGTTTTTGGATAACCAATTCAATTTATGATAAATTAAATGATTGGTTTGTGTTCATTCTAAAACTTTATGGGATGAAATTACATAAAGGTATGGAGATTTTAATAAACATATGTTGTATGATCTAAAAAGAGAGATAAATTTGTTAAATGAGGATAACTCGGGTGGTGTTGCTTACTTCTTAAGGATGATAAGGTTATAGGATGAAAAAATGCTATAAAGCTATTTTCTGATTGCCAAGTGAATTGTAGTTGTGGAATGTATAATATGATATGTGAAAACAAAAGAAAACATTGTTTCAGTTCTTGCTTGGATTGAACAATGATTATTAAGCAGTCATGGATCAAATATTGCTTATAGAGAAACTTTCAAGTGTTAACAAGGCTTATTCATTAGTGCTAACAGTGAAAAAGAAGCACGATATGAACATACAAGGTTTTGATCAGGGAAACAGTTCATCAGTGATGAAGGTAAATCTGAGCAACATAACGGAAATGAGATCACTAATAGAACAAGAAAATGTGAAATAAGGTGTCCATATTGAAATAAGAAAGACCATATCAAGGAACATTGTTTTAAGCTGATTGGTTATCCTGGGTGGTATAATAAGAAACACTAAAAAAAATTGACTAGAAACTCAGCTAACTATGCTGCTGATACACCTTTTGATATTGAACGAAATTGAGGTGGTGGCTATTAAAACTTGTGCATTCAATGATAAAGATGCAAAAATATTTAGAAATAATGATAAGTAGTAACATCCATGCCAAAGTGGAGAGATCAAACCTGGTTCAGTTTGATGAATTCACGAATTTTGCAGGTATGACTCAATCTCAAGACTTTACAAGTGATATATAAAGTTATAATTTATGGATTGTTGATACAAGGGCTTCAAGCCACATGTATTGTAGTCAATATTTGTTTCACGTTGTATACCATCTAAATAATGCTTCCCTCATATCCTTACCTGATGGCACATCAAGAATAGTCAAATTTTGTATATCAGTCTAGATCCATGAAAAATTGATTTTACATAATTATCTAGGTGTGCTATCTTTCAAATACAACATCTTGTTTATAAGCAAATGCATTGTTTCTTCTTCAGTTACCTTTGAATTTTCTAATAAGTATTATTGTTGAGAATATTGTTTAGAGATTTCCAGATAAACTCTGAAGTCTTGTTTTAACAGTTTCAAATTGAAATTATTTTGGTAGTTCTCCAAAATTTTCAACCGGATAAAATGAGAGCGTTGCATTTGAACAACGAGAATGAATATATTTTTTTGTAATGTTTTTCTTCAACAGAACCATACTTATTTATTCATCCAAATTTCTCAAACTGTAAAATGATTCTATGTCCAATAACGGCTATAATATTCAAATGATAAAACTTGGCCAAAAATATTCAAATTCAAATTCAAATGAATTTTTCAAATTCAAATTTTAAATGAATTTTTTAAATTTAAATTTTAATTGATTTTTCAGAATAGCCCTTATCATTTAAAATATATTTTAACCTCAGCCAGGCTCCACCATTTTGACCTACTAATCATAATATATTCTAACAAGCGTGTACTCCACACTTTCCAACTTGCTCAATAATATATTATGACTAAGTTGGTCAACTAGTCAATCGAATTACACTAAAATATCCAACAATCTCCCCCCATTTTAGTACAATTCGTGATTAAATAAAACAAAATCACAACAAATAACAAATCTATGCATAAATAAAATATCGTGACAATTGAATTTCATATTAGTATATTACATATTTCAAATATTCAAATAATAAGCTATCACTAAGGATTGAACCTTTACTATCCACAATGAATACTCGAAGATTATATACACATAAATTTCCATTCTCAAATATTATTACTTGACACTATCTTTTACTAGCCTTGTGTCTTAAGCATATCAAATAGCTTCTTGACTAAACTTCATGCTTAAATAGGTAGATCGTTTACTCTTGCACATGCATATGCAATTTTCAAAAGAACTATTAAGAAGATAAACTTCAACCTCCACAACTTGCATGTCTGGACACATACTTTGGGATAATAGTACTAATGTGTTCTAATATCTAGATGTTAAGCTTTCCCTATTGAATTCAGCACCTAATGTCATATTATATGGGAATTCGGTATCTTAACATGAGAGATTTCAAAATGACTTCAATCTCATCCGAATAGCCGATTTGTGCACAAGATCTCTACTTAACCCTTTGGTTAAATGATCGGCTAAATTATATTGAGTTGTCACAAACTCTACTGAAATAACATCATGCGTGATGCGCTCATGAATCATATTTTGTCTAACACAGAAATAGGATTGACTACGGATTCGAACCATTAGTCTCAAGAACTGCCTTTGTGAACTTGTTCATAGACATTGGCAAAGACAAGTTCAATATCACATCTAATAGATATAGGTGATATCGGTTCGGGCCACAATGAAATTTCATACATCAAATTTCTTAGCCACTCAACTTCTTTACTAGCTGTTGTTAATGCCACAAACTCTGATTTCATTGTTGAATCAGTAATTCAAGTTTGTTTCTTATATGCCCAAGAGATAGCAAGTCCTCCAAGTAAAAATACACATCCACTTGGGAAAGAGTGGACTTCCATATTCGAAATATAACTCGCATCTGAATATCCTACTAAGCTTTCCAACAACAAATGCAATATACGGCCTAGTACTAGTCATGACATACATATACCAAGAAGCCTCTCACCTTCTTCCAAGTCTTTCATCTCAAAACTAGATGACAAGATGTCTTGGTTTCATTAAATTGATTTTTACATGTTATCCACGTATAAACAAATCATAACTCATTTATGAATAACATCAAAATTTACCAAAATCGCAAATTATATTATATCTTGAATAACATCAAAAATTTCCGCAAATATGTTATAAATATCATAACATAATTCAAACGACAAATAGATCCATAAATAATTGGCATAAATTGCATTGGTTTAAATATGTCAAATTTATACAACTAACAAACTCTAATTTCGTGTCATCTCAGGTCTAGAGGCCATTTATATATTATGTTAAAGTAATATATACCAACGACTTTTCTATGTAAAATTCATACATTCCAAACACTATAACTGCATGCATATAGTTTTACTTGCAGTTTAAACGAATTACGTATCAAATACTGCAACTATATGCATGCAAACTTACTAAACCTGTTTTGTATCAAATACTGTTAACTGCATGCATCCAAAATTAATAAACCAGTTTTTTAACTGTATGTATACAAAATAACTTATAATTTTGCATATAGTTTAAACCAATTTTGTTTAAGACGCAGACAAGTGGCTTCAACACTTGAATTGTATGTAAAATCGATGAGATTAAACACTGTTATCCAACCCCGGAGTGCTTATATAATTTGATTAATTAAATTTCAACCCTCCAATATCATGTAAAATCCATGCAAAATCCCAACAATTAGACAAACAGTTATCAACCTTGGAAGTCCTGTAAAGTTTTAAAAATTAAATTACAACCCTTCAATTATATGGATTGTTCAATTATTATTTTCAATTTCATGTGCACACAGTTTCTTATTTTGTCATGTGCAACTTTCAAGCTGAAGACTTTCTTAGATTTTATGGATAAAGTTAATAAAAGTTAATTGTACAACAACTATTAAGTTAACTACATAATATGCAGTTAAAATATAGCAGTTACCAAATGCAGTTTTTGTAGGCAATATACATGCAGACAAACAAAGTCGTCTAGCGTCTGCTTCCATTGTAGTTTTCAAATTCCATGAAATAACTCTTAATTTTACTAAAACAATATAGCTACTAATATAACAATAACTTATAATATTTCTTATATATATATATTATATATATATATATATATATATATATATATATATATATATATATATATATATATATATTCCAAATGAAAATATATTTGTGGTATTACTCTTAATTTTCAATAAAATTACAAAATACAACATCTTGACATAATATTTTTTCTGTACTTTGCATTCTACCACAAAGTAAAACAATTCAAGATAAAATATTTGTTCTGTACTTTGAATTCTACCAAAAAACAAAATAATTCAAGACAAAATATTTGTTTGTGTATTTTGCATTCTACCACAAAGCAAAATAATTCAATCTCAATTTTAAAATCTGAAAATTTTCAGATTATGAAAATGTATTCATTTTAAGGAAAATGTATTCATTTTTTCTTTAAGTGCATGCAAAAATTTAAACAATTAAACTCCACAACTTCAATTGCATACATTTTCAACCATGGATATACACTTCTAACAACCAAAACAACAATTAAAACAATTCAGAGATTATAACCATTTTCATAATTTCAAAACTAGACATCCATAATTAAAAGTCATCCAATAAAAAGGGAGAAAAACTTACAGGACGATGATACCATAGTTGCATTGATGTTTTAATACTTGATTATGGATTCTTTTAAGGATGACAACAAATCTCTTAATTTCAATCTTCATACAAATTATAAAACAAAAACATCTTTATTCAAATCTCTTCACAAAACAAGAACATATAATTTTAATATTTTGTTGGGAATATTTTTTAGAGATTTCTGGATAAACTCTGAAGTCTTGTTTTAACAGTTTCAAATTAAAATTATTTTGGCAGTTCTCCAAAATTTTCAACCGGATAAAATAAGAGCGTTGCATTTGAACAACGAGAATGAATATTTTTGTTGTAATGTTTTTCTTCAACAAAACCATACTTATTTATTCAACCAAATTTCTCAAACTATAAAATAGTTTATGTCCAATAACGGCTATAATATTCAAATGATAAAACCGGACCAAAATATTCAAATTCAAATTCAAAGTCAAATGAGTTTTTCAAATTTAAATTTTAAATGAATTTTCATAATAACCTTTATCATTTAAAATATATTTTAACATCAGTCAGGCTCCGCTATTTGGACCTACTAATCATAATATATTTTAACAAGTGTGCACTTCATACTCTTCAACTTGCTCGATGATATATTATGACTACATTGGTCGACTAGTCAATCCAATTACACTAAAAATATCCAACAATTATTTCATTTAAGACAAAAAATTTAAACAATTGATTGGAGCTGTGAGATAATATAAAAGAATCTACAAACTTGATGCTAATTATTTTTCTATTAAATTCATTGAGAAAACTAGTAAGGCTAATTGTTTTCAATTTCAAATTCTTTTCCTAAGTTGAACATGTCTTTTGTTTCTTTTGTGATTAGTGCTGATCTATGGCATACTAGATTAGGACATTTACCTATGAATGTACTAAAGCATGTAGATAAATTAAAAAATACATAATATTTAACTGTTTGTGATATGTGTCCCTTAGTTAAGCAACAAGTATATTTTTTTTCTTCTAGTACCATGAAATCTTTAACTGTTTTGAGCTTCTTATATTGTTTTAAGCTTATTCATATAAATCTTTGGGGTTCATATCACACTCCTAACCTAACTAGAAACAAACATTTCCTTACCATTGTTGATGATTATTCTAAAAGCACATGAAAGTTCCTATTAAATGATAAAACATTTTCCAAACGTTAAGACATTTTATTAATATGTCAGAGTGTCAATATGATATTAAAGTTAAAGTACTGAGAACTCGTAATGATAAAAAAAATATAAATCATCAAACCAATATATTTTAAGTATGTTGGTATCGTTGATCAAAAGATATGTACTTATACTCGCGAACAAAATAGAATTGGAGAAAAAAACATAAACATTTAATCCAGATTGCAAAAGCTCTCATGTTGTAATCAAATCTCCCAAAATAAATTTAGGGAGAGACAATTCTCACTTCCATTTACCTCATTGACAGGATTTCATCCATCATAATTGGCTGGAAATACCCTAGTAAAATTCTCTTAGGAAAACCTCCTAATATTGACCATCTTAGAGCTTTAGGTTGCTTATGTTTTGTAACTATCAATCCATCCTCATTAGATAATTTTTTTCCCAAACCTTTAGGGTTGTATTCATAGGTTATTCTATAGTTAAAAAGGATATAAAGTGTATAAAATTGACCAAGACAGAGTCATGGTAAGTAAAAATGTAAACTTTAAGGAAGATGTGTTCTCATAAAAGCATCATAGCAATCACAACGAGAAATATCATTATCATCTAATTTTTTCTAGTAATTATTATCCTTAAAATATCCTTATACTCAGATTCCTTTAAGTTTAATAGGATTAAGTAACCAAGACACTAGTACCAGTCCTATTTTGAATTCTACTTCTGAGTCTGCTATTACCTTAAATTCTCATCAATGTGCTTTGTTTCAGCATGTAACTAATCCTATCTGAATTAAGTTCAGTTCTAGAAATATAAAACTTGTAAATTGGTTCAATGACTTTGTTGTTTATGTTAAGGCACAATCACACAAACAACTTGTCCACCTCAATTTTTTTTATTTATTCTTTTATTTTCAATCATGCATGTCTATATTATATGTAATTTTTTTAGATATTGCATCAACAATCTAGGAATCATACTCATATAATCAAGTTAAAGAATCTAACATAATGGGTTGAAGCTATGAATGAAGAGCTAAATACTTTGGCTTTAAACAACACGTAGGTACTTACTAACATACTTATAGGAAAGAAAGCAATTGGCTTAAAATGGGTGTACATGGTAAAAAGGGAAGGGTGATTTCACAGTTGAAAGGCTAAAGGTCATGTTAGTTACACTCAGGTGGAAGGAAAATATTATAGTGAGAGTTTTTTAGGAGTATCAAAGGTTGTTACAGTTAGAACTTTGTTGTCATTACAACTTCAGGGGGGTAGATAGTTCATCAACTTAATGTAAATAATGCCTTTCGACATGGATTTTTGGATAAGATTGTGTATATGATATCTCCTCTAGGTCTGTTCAGAAGAATAACAAACATGCATGTAGATTGATCAAGTCCATATATTGACCCACAATAATTCTTAACAATGTAATAATACTCTTACGCGTAGCTTATTACAATATGGTTTCATTCAATCTAGTTTTAATAATTACTTTTTGTGCTAAAAACAAATGCAGTTTAATCCATTATGTTAGTTTATGTGGATGATATCTTATTAATTAACAATTCTTTTGAGCATATCAATGTCATCGAAACTCACATAGATAAGGCCTTCAATATAAAAAATCTAGGTGAGGCCAGATTTTTCTTGGGTATTGTAGTACTGCAATGTGAGACTGAAGTATATTTGAATCAAAGAAAATATATCCTAGACATGATTTCTGAATCAAGATCATTATGTTGCAAACCATGTAATATACTTATGTTTATTAGTTTATTTTTAACTAGCACAGATTCACCTCTCTAATTTAATTATAGTACCTATAGAAGACTCATTGGAAAAGTTTTATACCTCATCTTTACTATGACTGATATCACCTTTTCAGCTTAACAACTGAGTCAGTTTGTTTAGGCCTCCAAAGATATCCAATGGTCAGCATTGCTACATATTTTGAAATACTTAAAAAGATCTTCATCAAAGGGTTTGTTTTATCCATACAACACTGATCTCCAATCTATTTCTTACTTAAATGCTGATTGAGGAGTGTGTATCCACACCAAAAAAATTGTCACTACATACTGTGTTTTGGGTATTGTCTTGTATGAGGGAAGACCAAGAAACTGACTATAGTGAATAAAAGTAGGACATAGTTGAATACATGGAAATGGTTGTCATTCTTAGTGATATTCAATGGATTTTTTATTTACTAAAATATTTTCATGTAGCTATTTCTCTTCTCGTACAACTTTACTATGACAACATGGTTGCTTTGCATATGAGTTCCAATCCAATGTTTCATGAATGTACCAAACACTAGACATAAATTAACATGTGGTAAGAAATGTAATTTATAATAAACCTTTCGAAGGTAATATAAATTTCATTTATTTATAAAGAACATCAGTATTTTGTCGATTTCATTCTTCCTCTTCATTCGTCTATCAAAGTTTAAATGGCAGACATGTTCACTAAAGCTTTGGATAGTCAACATTTTCATAATATATTGTCCAAGCTCAAAATGATTTTTTTTTCTAATTTTAACGTGAGGGGATGCATAAATAATTGTAAGTTATGATAGTTTTTTTATGGTCCGGTAACTCTCTAACAAATTTTCTAATAATATATTTTAACAATTTTTTGTTGTTTTCAAAAAAAATAAATTATATATAAACCACAAAACTTGTTCTCTTAAATCATACAAATAGAATTGAGAATAAAAGTTCTATAAATTTATACTTATTTATAACTTTTCCTCTTCTTTTTCTATTTCATGGGATACGTATTATATTTTTAGATATGTTTTTAGTCTTTCATCTGAATATTAAACAATCCGTGTATATTGAACAAATTTATTGGTAGGGGTTTAAACGCTCTCTAATTATGATTATGTTGTAATAAACAAAATGAAATTGAAAATTGCCTAGAAACATCTTAGGCAAATTACTAGCTTTTTTCTTTCCATAGATTAGCAGAAACCACATTACAAAATCTAATAAGCTTCCCTTCGTAGGTTCTACTGAATATGCATAATAAGGATTATCTACCTAGTTATATAACATAGACCATTTACTAAGCAAACTCGAAATATATTACATTCCCTTCGATTCAGTGGCTTTTTCCCGGCATCCAACGAGGCAAATCCGGGCTGAAATGTGTAGAAACAACCCTAGCATCGAGCAAATCAACAATCGGAGTAGAGTTGACACACCGTGGCACCTTGTACTGATTGATAGATGCACCTTTCGAGATCGCATAATCCATCAGCTCCTCAAAAGTTCCGTTTTTCACCACCCGAATTTCCAAAGGCCCGATAGAATTGTTTTCGACTCGACCCTGCCTATAAACCGAATTGAGCGAATTCTCGATCTCGAGACAACACTGGTTTAAGACTTCCTGACCTGGTGGGTTTGAGGATCTTGACAGCTCCCAGTAGATGACGTAGTGGCCAGGGATAGTTTTTGTGTTCGCGTAGCTCGTGTACTCGACCACACGCGTGTCGAAAGGGCGTAAGAGCTTATAAGCGTTGCCGACGGCTTTCTGAAGTTCGGACTCATCGGTTTTATCCGCATCAATTGTAAGCAGCACGTTTTTACGTCTTTGGAAGCTGAACTTGGGTGCAGAATTGTGGAAACCAGTGACTCGAAGGATATCTCCGACCCGGTAGCGACAGAGTCCGGCATAGGTCGTAACCACCAGCTCGTAATCTTTGCCGATTTCTAAATCCACCAAATCGAGTAATTTAGGAATGACCGAGTCTTGATGACTTGTACCGCAAGGCAAGAACTCAAAATATCCCATGTTTGGTAAAATCGTGTACGAAACCTCGGATGGTTTACACATCGGATTCAAATTTAATCCAAAATAACATTCAGACGAAGCGTACATCGTACACGCTAAAGGCAATCCACCGCTATAGAAATCGAGCGTCGGTATATACTGAGCCATCGCTCCGGTGACGATAACGTCTAGATATTTCGTGTTGGGCCAAATTCTTGTAACAATACCTTCCCAATTTTCAGACAAGCATTGATCTCGCACGAACTCAGCTAGATCCGGGTTCGGTTTCAGTATTTTAGACATTCGTCCCTTTATTGGCAGATCAGTGATTCGAGCATCTAGTGTTCCAGTCTCAATATCTCGTGCTAGTTCCGGCCAGTTGAGCTGGAGGAAGCGAATTGCACGGAGGAGACCGGAGGCAAAGACAGCACCAACGCGGAGAACAAGGTGGCGGTCTATCAGACCGCAAAGCATTTGCGTGTACATGCTTTGGAAAGAATCCGGACAGATTATGGATTCATCGGGGCTTGTGTAAACATTATACGGGTCATAGGGTCGGGTTTTGAACTGTTCACTTCTGTAGTAGCTAGTGAGTACGGGTCGGGCTAGTAACCCGCCCGGTGTTTTTGTTTCGGATTTAACAAACAGGAAGTACAGACCTTTGCCTTTGTCCAGTCCCGGCACATAACTGTAATAAGAAAATAAATCAATGAGATTATGTAATAAACATTTTAAAAATAGAAGTTGCATTATAATATTTAAAGAATAAAATAAAATAATATAGGGTCAACTATATCTGAAAGGGAATACAAGACAGAATAAAAACAAATTTAAATATTTTAAATTAAGAGTATGACAATAATTATGATTAATTAGATTAAATATAATAATAAGTACGTTGATTAATTAGCATTAAAAAAATTAAATATAATGCACGTACAGATTCATGACTGGTGTTAGAAGACTGTAGAGAAGCTGGCGACGAGACCATTCTTCTTGAATAGTTGGCATCAATTTTCTTTCACCAGCAGAAGTCCCCGAACTGCAATTTTCCCAAAACGTGTAATAAAAATTAGTTATAATTCTAAAAAATATATATAATTCTGAATTTTACATTGAAATATATAGATATATATAATTATATATACCTAGTGAGAAATTCGGAAATCGGGTGAGCCGATAAAATAGGAGAGCGGTCACCGTTAGCGATCCGTTTGATTTCCGGCTGTAGATCTTCATAAGTTATCACCGGAAGTTTAGACTTAAAGGTTTCACGATCAACGGCTCCGTTTAGGTTAAACCGTTTCAGGTACTCGGTATCGGCGTTTTGAGTTAAGATTTCGGCTAAGATCTTCTCTTGAACCAAATCAGCGTTTTTAGTCAACTCCTCGATGAATCGCAAGGCTTTCGCGTCTTTCTCGGAAGATGGAGGAGCTGCAGGAGATGAGAGGTTGGAGTCCACAGCCATTTTTGTTTGAGAGTTTTTGAGAGAGCTGAGAGAGGGTGGGCGTTTTAGAGAGAGAAAGTAAGGAAGTGTTTTTGTAGAGAGACAATAAGAGCTAGAGAGATTGGAAGTGATGAGGTTTGGTGGCGAGGTTTGGTGTTTATATAGGAGAGGGAGGCAGGCCATTTTTGTAGTGAGAGAGTGTGATACGGTTCGTTTGGACCCACGCCTACAAGATGGCCAAATGAGAATGAAGTTTGTTTGAATTTATTAAGAATTAGGCTAAATTTGTAATAGGGGTTAATTTTTTTTTCATTTTTTTAAAGGAACATGCAGCCGTGAGTAAACTTTCGATTTGACGCAATAGTCTGCAAACCAATGCTAGAAAATAAACAACATACGGTGACATAATGCAATAGTCTGTAAACCAACGGTAGAAGGTAAACTACATGGGTGATGTAAGAAATGTCTGTAGAGGATCAATCAAAACCAGCGTCCGTAGAAGAATTCGAACTTATAATCTTTAGTCACAAACATATTTTACTCCACCAATTCACATTCGGCTACCTCTTTTGAAACTGTTTGTTTCAATTTATATTTATAACGATTTATAAATAACTACGTATGTAAAACAAAACCAGCGAAAAGGATCGCTACGGATTGTTAGACAAAACCAGCAAAGAAGATTGGTTTGATAAAAAAAATACACCTAACTCCAGTTAGGTTCAACCAAAATTCTCTAACGTAAAAATTCATATATTGAGATTTAATAAAATTTCACTATTTCTCGATGTATTACTACATGAAATAATTGTGGTATAATACCCTTGATTTTAACATTTTCATTTATCAAACTGGTACGTATAAACAAAGATTAGATCTAAGATTATGTCACATCATGTTAGGCTAATCCAACTTTATGAAATGAATATAATTAGAATTAGGCCATCTATAGTTCTAGAAGGCTATGTTGTCTATATGTTGTTTAAGAAGAGATTGTTAGAAGACAAACAAATTGTAAATGAAAGAAAAAATGAATGTGCTTTTTAGTATTTGTGTCGGTGGTTTGTCGAAGTTATTGAGGACAAGACATGACCCACAGCACGTAGACATGGCATGAAAAAAAGGCATACATGTGGGGTTAGGTAGACGGCCATGTAAGGGAAGCGTCGCACAAGTTTGGTGTGTCAATTGTAAACCGGCCTATTTATCTACACACACGTTACTACGCTACTTCTAGGAACGATAATGGGATGGTAAATATTACTATTTTAGTAGAGGATTCCGTGTGTTTCTACTTAAGAACGGACCGGTATTATCTTGGACGGGTGATTAATGTAAGTTTATCTTCAGCAAAAATTTGAAATTATTTATATTATAAAAAAATTCAAATGGGTTAAAAAGATTGTTACTCGAATCTTTTAATCACAAATTAAATATTTAATCGCAAATTGAGTATTCGAACCAAGTGTATTGAATATGTATCTATCTATTTAGGTTTAAATATACTAAATTTTGTATAAATCGAAAAGTTTATTTTTCACTTCTGAATAATTATTAAATTACTTTAAAATGTTTTGCATAAATTTAGCAGATTTAGGTTTATTAGTAAATTTAGGTTTATTATTAACGTAATTTATAGAAAATAATAGTATTAAAAATATACTTTTAAAACCATTAACAATAATTACAAACTTTTTCATGTTAAATGATACAAAAAACTTCGGCGAGAGTTGAAGACACAAACAAGTAGAAATCATGAGATAAAGAATTGGAAGTTCTTCATTCAACATCATTTTAAATGTAATTCGGAGGTTCGTCGCTTTGGTAGCTGAGTTGGATAGCCAGTGGAGACTGATTGTGAGCATAGGTCGAAAAGCATAGGTCGAAAAAAATCTGGTGATTGTGAGCATAGGTCAAAAGCCTCTATCATTGAGATCAGAGGTTTGATAGGTTAATGTCAAATTAGGATCTGAAGCTTTTAAATTGGAGGTGATCAAGATGGGGTCTCAGAGTCGCTCTGAAAGTTATGAGCGGACCAAACATAAGATATCGTTGGAAAATGGTGTGATCTTCACACCATTATTAACCTCGTTTTTCTTAACATTCTTCTCATTTTCTTTGTCATTCTCCTTATCCTCCTCATTTTTTCCGTAAAACACGGACCTATTGATATTGGTTGAGACTCTAAAAAATTTCCATAAAAAGACACAATACGTACTCCCACTCCAAGCCCCAGTGCCCAACAAACATCGGTATCATCAGAACATGGCTCATTCTTGGAGGTCTGAGGTGGAGCAACTCCAAGCCTGAGCCCCCGATCGAGCATCACTAAGACCAAGCCCAAGATGTGGCTCCTCAATAACACCTTTAACCTATGTTGCAACCATTGAAACCTTTTCAGGAAATGGACTAACTTATGCAGCCCCTTATCTAGTTTTAGATCCATTTTCAAAGCACTCATGAGAAATTTTGAAGTTTTAGTCGAACCCCTATGGTCATCCTCTCTACATCGCAACCTCTTACCAACCTTATCTGAAAATGGACAAGGGCCTAAAGCCGATCTATTATATGAGCAAGAGATTTTTATCATCATCTTTTGAAATTTCTCATTCTTGGTACTTAATAAATTTATCTAAATTCTAGCTATCATATTAAGAGCAAACCCTTCCCACTAACGTTGTCATTTGATGCCTCGTCCAGCTCGGGTAACAAGGTTTTCAACTTTTCATAGTCATTAGTTAATGTACCATTATATTTTGCATGATATATATGAATTAATTCTTCACCACCTCAAACAATCACTGGATTTAGAATGTTAGCCATTTTTCATTTGCTCATTCATTCTCAGTTTTGAAAATTTTGTGTATAGGCCATCTAACCCTTTTTTTATCGATACTTTCTCAACTACTTTTTTAGATGATGTTTCATTATCCTTTTGTATTTTAACTATCATCGATACTTTCTCGGCTATATTTTTAGATGATTCTTTATTATCCTCCCGTTTTTTAATTATTTCTATCATTTTACCCTTCACAACCACAACCTTCTCTATATTATTCTTCTCCATCATGCCATATGGAAGAGAAAGTTCTCATCTCGGATGTTTCTTTTCATCGATCATAAAACTTCAAGGTGTTTGCTTGATATTTTCTCTCATTTTCTATTGTTAAGAAATATGACTAAGACTAATAAGGATAAAACTTAGTCGATGGGTATTTAGGTAACTGTTTAGGTGATATATTAAATTTAGGATAGAAAATAGAGAGATAATTGAACTTCTATATTTAATGCTTAGAAAGATAAAGTCTCAACCCTCCTAAATACTGTTACTTTGAGTCTTTATAGTCAAACTTCGGTTCCATGAGCCAACTGGGTCGGGTCATGAATATGGGTAAAAAACAATAAGCCTTGAAGCCTATTACTAATTAATTATGAGGCTTCATAAGAAAAGACGCGGCTAACACACAGCTGAGTCAGTACGATTTTTATTTTGGGTCTAATTTACCCCCTCGAAGAAATCCGACCACATAAAAAACAACACTTAAATTTAATTCTAATGTATAACTTTTATCATCAGTTAGAAGCAATCGATAAAATTCATCCCTTGTGATGAAAGAGTTTTCTTCCTTAAGATATTGCCAAAAAGATAAGACTAGTTAATGACCAAAAGTAGAGTAAGAGTAATTTTATTAGGAAAATTAAATTAATCCATTTTACAATGATTGAATATCCTATTTATAGATAATTTATCTCCTAAATTATATAGATAGATAACACGTGTCGGTCATCTATTGTAAAAGGTTACCATTTTACCTTTTAACCGTCAGAGGTATGTTAGTAATACATTAGACTTGTCTCGAATCTTCAATTATCTCTAAGTTTTTTCCATCTTAATTTGGACTTTAATTTTAGCGTCAACTGCCCATCATAGTACAATTTACCGATGTTTCCATCTTATTTCTAAAACCATCATCATTTGTATTGAGTCTAAATGTTTTACATCATTTACCTGACACTTTAAAGACAGATTTGACAATGCTTTTTAGTTAGTTATTTTACCGACATCTTTAATGACACTTTCCTAACAAATTAAATATATATTTTACTTAGTTATTTTAATGATATGAATATTTTCTTTCCCCAATAAAGGTAATGATTCCATAGTGAAATATAACCTTATCACGAGTCCTCCTAGTCCTGAAATATATCCATATTTGTAAAGCCTATCAAAATCATAAAAAAAAATATCTCTTATTAATTTTAATTTACCTTCATATATCTTCATTGTTACATACTTATACATATTTAATTAATTTAAATAAAAAATTGATGACATCACAAAACTAGAACTAAGAATAACCAAAGAAGTTACTAATTTTAATGACCAAAGAAGTGACCAATTTGAAGACGATACCAAACCTGGAAGTAAGAAAAATATTAAAGGAAAACTCATCATCTTTCACAAAAAACTTTTTAAATCTTTAAACTCTGATAAAAATGAACATGACCAAGACATTGATAAAAATACTATCCTTTGAATTGCCTTTTCATCTAACCAACGTGGAATTTTTTTTAAAATTAATTAATAGTTTTTTATTGTATATTTTACCAATACATTTTCACTAAAGACTTTAAAATTTTCAATGTTAATGGCAATTAAGAGCTAGTTGCCAAAGCTAAAAGATGTTAGATAACAAAAAATATGTCTGGCTTGCATAAATTAATATTATTTTCTATTCTTATGTTTTCATTAAATATATATATATATATATATATCATAAATTATGTTAACTTTTAAAAAAAGAAGAACTAAGACAACAATTTAATAACATAAAGGATATTCAACTTACAAGTAAGATCCAAGATGACATTTAAAAGCATCGGCAAATTATATCTATTTGACAGAGGTTATGGCGGTAGAGTTTTCCAACCGTCAAAATAATGAGACAAATACATTTTATCATTTACCATCAAATATTCTCTATTTTCCAATGGCTTCAGTTGTTTATTTTGTCGACGTCCGCTTTCCATATGTTATTCTGAATATTTATTTAGAAACCTTAAAAAAATAGTATAGCTTGATTGAGTTGCATGTCCTTTTATACTTTAATAGTTATGCTTGATTTATAACCATGATCACAACCTACGCTTTTCAGCTAGATTTGTCTTATATTCATATTCATTTTAGTTGGGTGCATAACCTCTTACACTTTTCAGTTGGGTTTGGATGCATAACTCGTATCGTTTTTTTCCTTTACTAACAATTGTAAAAAATATAGTGTTTGCGTCAACAAATTATATTTGCCATCAATTTTTATGTTGATAAATGGAAGCTTCGACTTCATAAACAAGTTGGTTGACATCTATAACTCAAATCTAATTGTGTCTAGGAATTTTCTGTTGAGATTATACAATATTCTTACCTTTTTCAGTTCGGATTTTGACTATTCTGGTCCTCTAGTCTTTAAATCAAATTCAAAATATTAGTTAAAGACTAATAAGTGATGACAACAATGTAGAGGTTAATTATTCATAAAACTATAATAGTTATTTACATGCAATATTACCAAACCTACACAAACTATTGCAAAAAACATCTATTTACAAATGAAACAAAAAATACATTTCCCATCATCAAATAACTGATAATTTTTTAAAAAACAATATTTTTCTTTTTCATTGTCAAAAATAAATAAATCATATATTTCTCATAATCAAAACCTTCGTACTTTCATAAACATTAAGCATATGTATTATTACCTAGGAGTATAACTTTATAACTAATAAATATAAACCATTAGTTCCTCCAATAGAGTATTTATCGTACTTTATATTTCATGTCCTGACTGTAAATCACTTTTAGTATCACGAGTCTTAACTCATGTCACTGACATATAAATTTTTTGACGATAAAAATTGACGGCTATATATGACAGTTTTTCACCTGTGGTTATTACTTTTACTAATTAATAATTAACTTATAAATTTTCACTTCATCTTTACTGTTTATACAAGATGAAGATTATCTTCCTAAAAATAAAAAGAGTAAGAAACAAAATATAATTTAGACAAAATTAATCAATTATGCATGAACGTTGTTATATAAGAACCCTTCGGTAATATTTTTTAACATCTAAACATGGTGGTAGACAAACATTTTATTACTATATGATCCTTTTATATAAATAATAAATGAGGAATGGAGATGTATCAATCAGTATAGTAATTAAAAAATAGAACTATCAGCATTATATTATATTAAGTGAATACTTATCGTCGCTATTAATCAACATAGTTAGTCATAGAGAAACATCAACATTATATTAATAATAGATTGACAAACATCTACTCCATATAAAATCATCATTAACATAAACCTTATTATATTATCTCCAAATATGGCGACATAATAATAAATATAAAAAAAAGTTCAATTACTACTGCCCGATAAGTTAAGCAACTATCAAATTACTCCAAAATCTTGACCATGTTTCGAAACTTAGGATAAGTTCACAATCCGTTCAACACTAATGTAAATATTTATAAGTTGTTTTTTAATTCAAGTAGCAAAACTATATAAGATAGTTTCTCAACAATGAAAATATAACAATATGTTTTATAAGATAACTTCATAGAAAAAGCTCATACTTTATTATTGTTGTCAATAAGATATAATAAAAAAAGCGACGAAAGTCTTTATATGATGAGTAATGTTTTAATGTTTTGAAATGCCATAATGAAAATAATTGATTCGTTATCGACTCTGAATGAAATTATTTATACCAAGGAAGAATAAAATGTTTTTGGTTGCATACACCCTCACTATAACCATTACAAGGATTATAGTCCTCAACATGGCATTAGTTAATATCACTTGTTACTAAAATCATTTGAATATGTTTTAGTAGCTTGGATCATTAACTTGTTTAAGATATGAATTTTTTATGTTTATAAAAGTATTGTTTCCCATATATAGCATTTCAATTTCCTTTTCATTAAAGAAAAATATTGAAAAATGCACATTAAATTATTTTTAATAGTGTAAAATAATTAAATTTCTATTGATAAATATTTTATCAAATAAAATTATAACATTTATTTAGAATAAAATACAATATATTTAATATCGTCAAGTCATTTTGACAAAATAGTTTATCAAAATTATGATTTTTAGTAATAACAATTTTTAGTAAAAAAATCTTATTTTGAAAATCAACAAAACATTTTAAAATTTAAAATAAAAAAACAATATTAAATAACGGATTAAATTTTACATCTTATATATTAATTAAAGTTTTAAAAATAATTTAAACTGAATGTTTTATAAGTGAGATTAACAAACTATTTTATCATAGTTTTATACACTTAACAGAATAAACAAAATAGTAACGAAGATCAACTATTTTAATTGTTTAGGAATAAATAATTTCGATAAAAAATATTTAAATTAACGTAGTCATCCGATGCTTTATCTCTTTTTCAAAACAATTATTATCAGTATTTATGGATATAGTTCATAATATGCAATAGAAATTAAAGTTAATATAATTATTGTGACTATAATCAATATGATATTTAACTTTTTTTACAAAATAACATGATATCATTATGTTAGGTAGTTTTTAATATTATTTATTGAAAATTTACAGCTGAAATATATATATATATATATATATCAAATTCAAAATTAACCAATTTTAATTATGTTATAAAAAAATTAAATTTATTTTTATGCATATATTTAAAATTTATCATATTATCTTTAATATTTATATACTCATCATCAAAGAAGAATAACCATAAATAATAAAATAACTAACAATTTCTTTATATATATGATATCTATATATATTATATTTTTTTATAAAGTTAAAAGGTATAAAAGCTTTTATAATATTTATATGTTTTCATTACAAATTTAATTAACCAGAAGTTTTTATGTTGTCATTATGAATATCAATATTTCAATAAACCCATAATTACATTTTTTTTACCATACGTACCGATACAATTTTTATATGATTAATCCATAAATGAGATTCAATTTGAAAAACTAACTTTATATTTTCTTCATTATATCTATATTTTGGTTGTATTCACGTAGGCCTATCATAGTTTTCAGATGGACTGTGAAATACACTAACGGAAATAGTAAAAACATCACCAATTTTTTAAAATTTTAAATAATAAAATATATTTTAATTATTTTAGAATCAAAATTTTAAAATTATACCTTGAAAATAAATATTCAATAGTAATTGAACATCATATTTGATATAAAAAAAACTTTTCATTCTTAAAGAATCATGAATGTATTTTTCAAAGCCTCATCTAAATTCATTAAATGGAGGTAGACTAAAATTATTTCAATATTATTCATCTATTTGGTTTTATAACACAATGGACTTATAATATTCTGAATGTAACTCATTCATCTCACATGTACTACCTTATTCTTGTCGTTGCAACGGTATAACCGACAGATCAACAATAACATTCAACAAAATTGTTGCGGTAAGAAGCTCAAGCGCTCCTTTTCCAACTCCTAACCTACTCCTCACCATTTGGAAAAAAACGAATTGTCTATTTGAAGAAAAGTTTACATAGACGGCGCAAAAAAACAATGAGAGAATTTTCTTCTTTAAGATATTACAAAAAATATAACAATTAGTTAATGATGAGAAGTAAAGCAAGAGTAATTTTATTACTCCCTCTGACCCAAATTATTAGTCGTTTTAGCTCTTGGTGCATAAATTAAAGAATGCAATCATTATTTTTGAAAAGGTAAAAAGTTTTTTTTTCCTTTTCATAAATGACCTTTCTATTTAATATAGATTGTGAATAATACTTAAGTAAATAGAAGTAAAGCTAAAGGATAAAAATGTAAACCAACAATTAATACCATCTTGGAATTTGAGAACGTCATTTATTTTGGGATACCAAATTGTTTCTAGAACGTCATTTATTTTAGGACGAAGGGAGTAGCAAATAAATCATTCATTTTTTCAATGATTGGATCTCCTATTTATAAACAATCTATCTTTTAGATAATATGAACGAATGACATGTGTATATTATGACACGTGTTGGTCATCTATTATAAAATATTATTATTTTACCGATTAACTGTCACGGGTATTCTAGTAATACATTACACTTGTCTCAAATCTTCAAAGATCTTTAAGTTTTTCCATCTTCATTTGGACTTTACTATCAATGTCGGTGCCCATCACTATATACTTTACTGATGCTTCCATTTTATTCCTAAAACTATCATCATTTGTATTGAGTCAAAGTGTTTCCAACGCGTGTTACTCTAAACCTCCATCTAGCTGATACTTTTATGACAAATTTGATGATGCCTTTTATTTAGTTCTTTTACCAACGCTTTTAATGAAACTTTAATGACAGTTTTGACAATACCTTTTACTTAGTTATTTTTCTGACATCTTTAATGAAATATTTGACGATGTCTTTGACTTAGTTATGTTGTCGACGCCTTTATATTAATGACGTGAATCTTTTCATTTTCCAAATAAGGTTAATAAGGTCCTACCATAATATAAACTTATCACATTGATATTCGTTAACATTTTATTGAACATAATCTTAATCTCTTCCATATCAATATTAGAAAATAAAAACATACAATTAGTCATTTTGACCTAGGTAGTTGTCTAACATATAAATTTATTATAGAAAATTAAAATACACGTTTATACGACCCAATAATAGTTAATGACCAAATCTAGCTATTAAATTACTCAAACGACACTTACTTAATAGATTTCAAAGATTGGCTACTAATGTTAACCTTGTCGGTGTTACAGATCTAGTCTAGAGATTGAAAATATCAAGAATATTTCATTCCATCAGGGATTCAATCATTTTTTATCTGATATCATTTGACTCTCTTTCTCGAGACTTATATATAAGAATGGTTTATGATAGATGTCAACTCAAACAAGTCTAATAGATCACATATGGAAATGTTTGACGCATCACACCCAACCGCCACAATGTACGAAATGATCGTTCAACAAGTTGGTCCAACTAACAATGTGTTATTTAGTTTGGGATCACATATATTTTATAAGTCTTGTACTTTATAGTTTATATATCTTGTACATCAACTATTTTGGATGGATTGATTCTTTTGTTAAGGAAACAATCTCTTTGTGTTTTTGTTTCTTCACCTTTAAATTTTTTCAGAATGACCAACCTTGATAAATCGATCATCCTCATCAGGTAAGGATTTTTATTTTCTCTATTTGATCTGATAATATAATACTGAACATAATACCAACCATATATAGTTGTTCTTTTAAAATTTGAAAGTTATTTGTATGAGTGTGTTAGGGTGACAAACTCGCAATGGGCTACGATAAGCCACTTTCAGAAAGACCCATATTACTTGATACTTATTTTTTTAATCTCAAGATCCTCTTCTTCTAGTATTTTTTTATGAGTTATTATCACTCATAAATGATGAACTAATACTACTTAACAATATATTCATACAAGTTAAACTATAAAATACTACTATAAACTTAATAGACTTCACCAAAGAATTCTCAAATCCATAATTAAACCTAAAAAACAAATGTCGATCATAGTTACTACTTCTAATATGAAACAATAATGGCTTTTGGAAAAATCCATAACAAAAAAAGTTAAGAAAAATGAATAATGAGGCAATTATTAAAGCTTTAAATGAATATAAATAGAGTTAATACGAGTTTTGGAGAAAACCAAGATCCAATTATTATATTATTCATATTTACAACTGTTCCATCTATCTGACTCGGTTGATATGGCCTTCACTGTTTAAAACCAACCTCTTCAACTTACAATATTATGTTTATATTATTTTATTTTTAATCCAAACAATATCATTAGACTTATATATTTCTTACTATCATTGCATATTATTTGATGTTCATCATAAGTTTTTTTTTGCATAGACTATGTTGGGAGAGTAGTCAAACTCTAGTCGTACTATTTCAAATAGGCAAGTCATCCACATACGAACCTTTTATTATTTTTTATAGCATCATTAATAGAATAAATTTTAGTTCTTTATGGAGTCCCAATCTTCTCCTACAAGGCAATTAAATATAAAATGTATAACTATATTAAAAAAAACTTGAAGAGTACTAATAGAATAATAATACTCGAATCTATCAAGCATGATAATACTCGAATCTATCAAGCACAACAATTATTTCTTCAATGCATTTGTATCATAAAAGTATTGGGGTGTGTTCAGCCCCATACCTTAGAATGGCTTAGAGAAAAGGTCACTCAAATCATATTAGGTCATTCGAACCATTTCAGATCAACTCATTTAACATAAGATTGAATTCATTTAACATAAGATTGAATGCATAATCACGACACAATAAGTCGTCAGTTCATGAATGGTGATTTCATTCTTTTATTATTAGTCATCTAATTTCAACGATCGTCACTTGTCAGTTTTGGTAGTAAGCGAACACCAATGTTTAAGGCTATGTAAAATACTTTATTCTCATCATGTGTTAATGGTATATGTTTCCACTAAGATGTAATTTACCATTTATTATACTAAAGTTATAAATAAAAAATTAATTTGAAATAATATAATATTACTATTTTTACAAGCTCATTACTTAGTTTATTTGTCTTTAACTCCACTATATAGTCTTACTCTACCATTTTCTAATCTCGGCCTATTAGTACTATTTTTCTCCATACTCTTCTTCATCTCTTTTGGTTCTGAATTGAGTTACCAATCGATGATGATAATAATAATAATGATATTAATAATAATATTGTAATGATACTATCAAATATTAACTACATATTTTATGAATATATATTTTAATTATATTTAACTTAATCGAGTGAATATTTTTTACAACTATAAAATCAATACAAACTTAACATTATCAAATAAAAAATATTAATGTATTAATTATAAAATTTTGTATAGTTTTACAATATTTAGTCATCATTAACGAGTTTTATCTCAAGATAAGTTCATCTCTGGTAATCATTTATAAAAAAATTAGATACAATATGCTAACAACTCGCATCAGAGTAAATGGTTTGAAAAATAATGAAGTGGTTATTGTCCCTTTCAGACGGAATCAAGCGTTACAAATCCAATTCTTTCCGTCTATTTTTTTTTAATTTAATCATATAAAAAAGTTAATATCATGAATGATGTTAGTAAATGATCTTTACACTACAATTAGATAATTCCAGAGTCTTAAATCATGAATTATATAACATAAATTTTTGAAAATTTTAAATTGATGTATTATTTATTCTTTACATTATATTATTTCGAATCATAATTTACATTTATTTAATTATTTAATAAAATTTTAAATAATTTTATAATTTATATTAAAAAAAATTATATAAATATAATATAAAAATACAATATGTATGCCATAGTATTTAAATAATAATAATAATAATAATAATAATACACCTATGGTTCTCTTAAGTAATTTTTTCAATACAAATATACTTCTATTAATTCAAAATTTATATAAACAACAAATATTAAATGTATTATTTGATTTACACATAGAAAGACTTTTTTTATATTTAATAAAAACAAAACAAAAAAACATTACCATACTTATATTTCTAAAGGAAAAGAATCGTTTGTTAGGTAATAACAATATTTTTTATTTACTTTTTTTACTGTAAATAAAAAATTTGTCTGAATAATATTATATAATATTGTTATAAAATAGTTGACTATTGCAACGATAAACTAATTTTAAAATGTATAATTTTCTTAAATAGGTTTTCAAGCTTGATCTTAGTATGAATTTTTGGCTAATGAGTTGTAATAATTAATTATATTAACTTAAGTTTTTTTTCTCAAATTCGAAATTGTTTATTGAGTTATTAATTTATTTTAATATAATAAATAAAAAACATACCGAGACCTATACATGCCTGTAAAATTCTTAATGTATATTTAATCTAAAATATAAAATATATAGTTCACTTGAATATATTAAAATGGTAAAATATATAAAAGCAAATATTGTAGACGAATTAGAACAACCACAATCAATTATCTGACATCACTCCCATAAACTGTATGTAAACTGTATATGGGTTATTTAATATTAGTATATATACGGGTTAGGGTTTACTTTCTGCTACACTATATATACACTGTAATTTTGATATGCATGTAGAAGTGATTTGGTTTATATATTGAAATGGCGATTTCAAATGTTTTCTTTATGCTTCTAGATTATTCACTGAATGAATGATATTTTTATGCTCAACATAGTCATATCCTACCGTCATTTGTTCCATACATATAACACATTCACAATTCTCTAAACATGGTATAAGAGTCATAGCCTCCAAAAAATTTCCCTTGCTTCGACGTGTTTCCGGTATAGTCTTCATCAGCCGATGTTTATTTGTCCTTTATTTTCTTGACGCCGACGTATTTTTGGTCTTTTTCCCTTAGCGCCGACGTGTTTCTGACACAGTCTTCATCAGCCGAAGTGTTCCTGGCCTTTGTTCTCTCGAGACCGACATAATTCTGGTATTTTTCCCTTCCCGCCAAGGTGTTTCCGGCATAGTCTTCATCAGCCGAAGTTTATCCAACTTTTGTTCTCTCGTGAACGATGTATATCCGGTCTTTTTCCTCTTGCGCTGACGTATTATCGGTGTATTATTGTTTGTATTCTCATCACCGACGTTTTTCTGGTAGTTTTTCAAAGGCCCCTATGACATTTGCGGTTCAATCTACTCCTCGAGGTACTTCTTTATTTGCCCCACGTTATTCTCAGTTTTTTTGTACTTATTGTCACAAAATTGGTCATGAGGAATCCAATTGTTACGCCAAACATGGGTATCCTGTAAGCTGGTTGAAACGTCTGAGCGCTACACCACCTTACGGTCGTGGAAAGGGAGATACGCGCGGACCGCCAGACGGCGACAACGCTTCAAGGCCGTGCAGCACAACGGCAGGGACAACCACCGTGGGTCTGTCAGCTGCGGCTATTACCGACTTACCTGCTGACGATGTTTCTCGTCTTTCGGGTCAGTTGCAGCAGTTGTTGTCCCTTCTTTCAGCAGACAAAGTTTCACAGACCGATGAGCTTCTAAGTAGTGAGTTGTTCAGTATCCCTTGGATTATTAATACTAGGGCTTCTAATCACATGACATGTGACATCTTTCTATTGCAAAAATTTATTATTACGCCAGTATGTGTAGTATCTCTTCCCGGCGGTTCTCAAGTTACTGCTACACATTATGGTAGTGTGCACTTGTCTTGTCAATTGTCTTTACAGAATGTATTTTTGGTTCCCAAGCTTACCTATAATCTGTTTTCAATATCCCACTTGATTGATGATCTCTACTATATTGTTTGTTGTGTTAAGTTTGGTTGTGTTATATAAGACCGGCGATCAAGGACTGTGATTGGACTAGGTGAGCGGAGAGGTGAAATGTACTACTTCAACGGTGTTGAGAAAATCGAAGCTTGTAGTGTTGCAGTGGTTGATAGTGATGTTGAGTTATGGCACCGTAGGTTTGAACATCATTCAGTTAAGATAGTTCAGTCTTTACCTTTGGTTTATACCATTGGTGATAGGAGTATAGCTCACCTGTGTGATGGTTTTGTTTTGCGCTAAACAGACTCGTGGATGTTTTTCTGTATGTGATTCTAAAGTGACTGTTTGCTTTGAATTAATTTATTGTGATTTATGGGGTCCTTATCATATTTTGTCCGCCTATGGTGCGCGATATTTTCTCACTATTGTTGATAATTACTCACGTGATGTATGGATTTATTTGGTGGCTAAGAAAATATAAGTAACTTCAATGTTTTTACATTTTATCGCAATGGATAAGAAACAATTTAATGGAGTTGTTAAGATAGTGCACAGTGACAACGGTAGTGAATTTTTCTCTGTGCGCCGTGTTTTTTATGTGTTGGGTATTGTTTTTCAATCTTCATGTGTGGGTACTCCTCAGCAGAATGGTAGGATCGAACGGAAACATAGACATATTTTGAATGTTGCCAGTGCTCTCAGGTTTCAAGGTAACTTACCTATTAAATTTCGGGGGGGAGTGTATTTTGACTACCAGGTATTTGATTAATAGAACTCCTTCTCAATTTTTGGGTTCAAAGTCTCCATTTGAGATACTTTTTGTTTTACCTCATGTTTTCTTTGAGCTTCGTGTGTTTGGGTCTTTGTATTATATGCATGATCAGAGGTCTAAGGATGACAAATTTTTGAGTTGTAGTCGTCGGTGTGTTTTTGTGGGCTACCTCCATGGAAGCAATCTTTGGGGAGTCAATGGATTTATAAAATTAAATATTATGCTGATTGGAGAGTAGAGCGCCTCAAACCTCGTATGGTCGTGTTTGGTAATCACCAAGTAGAAAAGGTTGATTATACAAAGACCTTTTCCCATGTTGCATAGATGGTTACTTTACGTCTTTTCTTGGCAGTTACAGCCGCTCAGAATTGAGAGTTACATCAGATGGATGTACATGATTCCTTTTTGCATGGTGATCTGGATGAGGATGTTTATATGAAAATTCCTCCAGGTTTTGAAAAAGGGCGTGAATGACAAGTTTGTCACCTTCGCAATTGGTTGTATGACCTGAAGCAGACACCTTAGTGTTGGTTTTCCAAGTTAGTGGTTGCACTGAAAATGTATGGGTTTGTTCAGTCCTATTCATATTATTCTTTATTCTCTTATTCCACGAGTGGTTGTCGTATAAATGTTTTGGTGTATTTTGATGATCTTATTTTATCTGGGAATGACCCTGGCACATTGGTGGAGTTTAAGAAATACTTGAGCACTTGTTTTCATATGAAGGACTTAGTTCATCTCAAATACTTTCTTGGAGCTGAAGTAGCACAGAGGCTCACAGGTATCTTTCTTTGCTAGCGTAAATATACTCTGGATATAATTTCATAGACAGGTTTACTTGTTAGCAAGCCTGCACCACTTCCCATGGAGTAAAACCACCAGCTGGCAAGAGCGAGTCGCCGTTACTCATTGATGGATCCACGTACCGAAGGTTGGTGGGCAGACTGATTTATCTGGCGTTTACATGACCGGATATTTGTTTTTTCGGTATATATTTTATCTTAGTTTCTGCAGAAACCACAAGATGATCATTGGCGGGCTGCATTACTAGTTATTTGTTATCTGAAAAGGAGCTTGGGTCAGGGAATTCTTCTGCCGAGTAGTTGTAATCTCACCCTGACAGGCTGGTGTGATTCCGATTGGGCTGGATGTCCTAATACTCAGCTCAGTGTGAGTGGTTGGATGGTTTTCTTGGGTGATTCCCCTGTTTTCTATAAGACTAAGAAATAATGTGTTGTTGCATTGTCTTCCGCTGAATCAGAGTACTCGTCTATGGCAGGATTGACTTGTGAGTTGAAGTCGTTGCACGGTGTGCTCAAGGATTTTGGGGTCTCAAACTCAGGGGCTATGCAAATTTTTTGTGATAGTTAATCGGTTTTACATCTTGCTCACTATCATGTGTTCTATGAGTGTTCAAACCATATTGAAGTAGATTTTCATTTTCTACGGGATGCAATACTTGATGGGGTTATTTGCGCATCTCACGTGCCCACTTAGTCTCAGCGTGTAGACATCTTTACCAAAGCACTAGGCAAGCAACAATTTGAGTTTTTGCTTAGCAAGTTGGGTATTCATAATCTATATGATCCAACTTGAGGGAAGGTGTTAGAGTATCATTATTAGAATAAAATGTATATGGGTTATTTAATATTAGTCTGTATATTGGCTAGAGTTTACTTTCTGTCACAGTATATATATATATATACTGTAATTTTTATATGGCCAAAGAGGTGATTTGGTTTATGTATTGAAAGGGTGAAGATGTAAGAGACACATTCACTCGACGTTTCAGATGTTTTCTTTGTGCTTCTGGATTATCCAATAAATGATATTTTCCTACTCAACATCTTCAGATCCCACCGTCATTTGTTCCATACATATAACACATTCACAATTCTCTCAACATTTAATATGTATCCTAATTATATGAAATTTTAGGTTTGATTCATAACGTTTAAATTTTTGCTATGTATATAATATTTTACTTTCTCTTTCTTATCATATTATTTTTTTGTATATATATATATATATATATATATATATATATATAGTTTTTTTCTATAATAATTATAATATATTTTTGATTTAATTTTGAATCGATTTGAGATAACTAAAGAGAAACTTACCTCATTCGAGTAAATCACACAACACCAATATCAATTCTACTTATATTGTGCCTAAATTATACAGATTGCGGGTGTAAAATATCAATAGTTGTGAATCCAAAAACCAATATAAAGTTTAATACCTATTTTTATATGACACTATATCCAAGGGAAATCTATATATTAAAACAACATATAGTTTGAATCCTTGAAAATATGGATTTATGCAAAAATAAAACTCAGTGAGATTATTGAATATATAATTATATTAAAATAAAAAAACGTTACCAAAGCCTGTTAACATTAAAGGTATAAGCAAAGAGAAAGAAGAATAAATAATTATTTTGAACACTAGTGCCCCATCTTGGCGGAATAAATCAGAATGAAGAAAAATTACATAAGAACGATCAAGACAACAAAACATTAATAAAATACTACCAAACAAAATGAATCTGATAAAATAAGTGGACACGCATAGTTTTTTTTTAATGTTATTGATAATGATAATTATCAAAGATTATTTGGACTAACCATAAAGTATGATCATATATTCCCTTTCAAACTAATATAAGTCACAATAGACATGTTAAAAAAGGGGTTGAATCAATTAATGAATTACTAAAAACACATAAATAATAGTGATTTTCACACACGTGTCCAATTATGACAGATGCATAAAAATACTCAAAAATATATATAATGAATTATCGTTTTATTTACCGATTTGATAGTATTTATATTTCTTTGAAAAAGGCTTCAATTTGAGTGTATAAACAAGTGCATGAGAGAGATCAAAGAAAAAAGTGTTTAAGTAGTAACAAGTAACACGACTAGAAACATGAACGCATAAACACAACTTATAGAAACATACCATCTATTTTTTGGAGTTTGTGTGTTTCTCATAATTTAATCTTATGTTTGAAATGATTTATAAAACTAAAAAATCAAAAATATGACCAAGAAAGAAAAATATTTCTCCATATTTATATATATGCAAAATAGTTTGTTTGTTTTGATGAAAAAAAGTCCTTAAAAACAGACATAACATCAAAGTAACAAGATTTGAACATACCTTTATTATCTTATAAAGTTTGACAAAAAATAATATCTAAAATTGTTTACAAATAGTGAATGGGAAAAATTAAAACACTTTTAGAGTGTATGTAATCATGTTAAATTTGTTAGATGAAATTTTATCAAAAACATGTTTGAAAGAATTCGTTTATTTCGTTTGAGTACTACAAATTATTAATTGAGATATAAAGTATTCTTATGATTTCTTATATGAAAAAATAAAAATGGTCTATAATAAAAATATCGATTTATATTGAAATTGCTAAAACTGCATAAAAATTGATTTTTCATCTAATTTTAACAACTTATTTTTTTTAATTTACATTATTTCTCTTAGTACGTAGATATACAATATAAAGTCTTATCATAAAAATATTTATGTTTATCACTTAGGTACGTGATGATAATAAACATAACAGCAAAAAACCTACAGATAATGGATCATTTGGAAGAATATTCTCATTACATTATATGCTAATAAATATAATATTTAAAAAAATACATAAATAAGTGAATAATGAATTTATAACTATATAGTTCTAATTGTTTTCTAATATACTTTTCATTGATAAGTTAGGTTATCAGCTAAGTATATTTATTTTTATCTCAATGATAATTAACAAATGATTTGGTTTTGGTAGTCATATATCAAAAAAATTATTGCATTGAAACCACACGTGCATCCGGTTTGAATGTAACCGAGAGCATGTTCGAAAAACTAAGTGAATACACAAATTTATTTATGCTAACTTTTAATTTGATTTTTTGTTAATTTTATCATTCTAATTATATATATTAGATGTAAAGAGGTTGATAATTTAGTATGGATTCAATTCAATCCTAAAATCATCGACAAAAAAATAAAGATAAATGATGCTAAAATGATAGATGTGGTTATTACAAATGAATTTAGTTACACGCGACGATGGATAACCATTAGGGGCGACGATGATGATAAAAACGACAAAAAATAGTACATGGTATTTATATTTTTTTATGAATATATTTATGAGGTTTTAAGTTCTCTTCAAAATATAAAGAGTTATTCTAAAGAAAAAATAACACGGCAAAAATTTAATTTTGAACGGAAAAAAAAGAACACGTATGATGAAGATGTTGATGCATATTATGTTTTAGTACATTGGAAACAAATATTAGAAAGATATACAAGAAAATAAAGGCTCCTCTAGTTTATAAGGATTTGATAATATATTTTTTATTATGCACATGTAAGAATTAATGAACATGTAAGATTAGTATAATAATGGAGTGAAATAGTCATAAATAGACCAACCATGTGACCTTTGAACCCACCATCATTACTTTATAAAGTAATATTTTGTTTTTGGGTATGGGTGAAAATTTATTATTTAATACCACTTTTGATATTTTCTCTCTCTAATTCCTGTAATTAACTCTCTAGATACTAACCCCCGCGATATCTTAAACTGAACAACACTCCAAATAGTTTCAGAATATTTCCGAGAAGGGTCAGTATACAGTGGCAAACGGAGGCCCATGGGACGTTTATATAAATCATGCTGTAACTAGAAGCCATCTTTTTTGTCCGGTGATATTTTATCATGGTGCATGTACGCTGGAAAGGTTTAATGAAACTCAGGATCCAGATAACCATATTGAATAGTTTAAAATTTTCATTATAGGTTTTAAGATGATGACAAGCTACTGTGTCGGGCATTCTCTCAAACCTTCAAAGATGACGCTTCGAAATGGTATAACATGTTGTCTCAAAGGTGTATCAAAATATTTGACATATTTTGGACCTAATTTAGACAAGATTTTATGGGAAATAAAAGTTATGAGCAAATAGATATACAATCATTAACTATCGGCAAAGGACTGGAGAGAGCCTAAAGGAGTATACCAGGCGTTTTGTCCAAACAAAAACCAAGATGGAAGGTTATGAGGATTTGGTTGCTTATAGGATGTGAATCATCCCCATAATTTTAAAGAATAATTTTTCAAAGAAGTAGTTTATGACTTTTGGCATGCTACTAGCACAAGTTGAAAATCGGATACTCGTGGAAAAAACCCAAACATCAAATATTGCTTTTATGCCCCAACAAGAATAGAGTTTACAATCACCAATGGTGATCGATGAACAGTTTCATATCACAATTTCTCATCCACAGCCGATCTAAATTTCCATCATTAGACCATATTTCAACTTAGAATTCTGAAGCAAGTGTAGTCGAGACCAATGATAAATTAACAGATTGTAAATGTCCCACAGACAAACCGATTTCAAATAAGTGGGTTCGATCCATTCATTGTACTGAGTTAACTGAATGTGTGGAAACAATATTTGACAAGGATCAAGGTCATATACAGTTCTGATCGTTTTTTTCGATCCAAAACCTTATAAAGGTTAGAAATAATGTATACAACAAGTATCATGAGGACATCAGACATGAGATGAAGGATTGTATAGCTCTAAAAAATAAATCCAAGTACTAGTTTAAAAAGGGAAGTTAACAAATTTTGTTAAAGGAATGTTGGAAATCAGCAGTTGAATCCGATAGGAAGGAAGGTGGTCGTGGTGGCTTCACTATGCCAGTGAACTCGTTTAACATCTCTTTGGAGTATTTAAATCTGAAGCCCCACCGAAGATTTGTTTTAATGGTTGAGGAACCAAAGGTCAGGGGAAAGGTTAGTGATTTGTGTAAATTTTTTCAGTCATTAACTATTTATGGCAGGGTACTATTTCAGAGAATACCAACTTCTCTCGAAAATGTCGTATAATAAATCTGGAAACCTAGAAACGGGTGCCTCAATCCATCTATTCTGAAATCCATCGCTTCTTCTATGTTTTGATGATGATGATGACATTAGAGGAAGTAGCCATACCACACGAAGACGCTGTTGTAATAACAGCCTCTATTGTACGAAGTGGAATCTATAAGATTATGATTGACATTGGCAGGTCTGCCAATATCATATTCATGACAATGTACGAACACATGGAGAAGCTTCCAAGCATCATTTGATCTGATGGAACTATTATGGGCTTCACCGGGTGACTACTGAATTAGTTGGAAAGTTTGAACGAGTGGTGGATCCGGGTCGTTGGCCATTTATGAAGGAGGTAGTTGTTTTGTTTATAGTGGTAGATGCACCAATATCTTATAACACGATCTTCGGCAGATCCCGGGGTTCAGAGATGCATAATGTTACCTTGACGGTTCACCAATGTTTAAAATACGTAGTGATAAGCAACATATGGACAATTATGAGCATCCATAAAGTAGCTAGGGAATGTTACAAGACGACTTTGGCCCCGAGGAAAATTAAAAATACCAAGATCAAAAATACCGTATTATCGCCAGAGGTTCGGGAAATGTTGATAGCATTTTTATCAAAACATTTACATATGTTCCCATAGCATATCAAGGATGTCATGGGGGTACATGCAGATATAATTTGTCACAAGTTGGCTATCAGCCGTAATGTGCGTCCGATTGTACAGAAACAAAGATCTTTATCTTCAGAAAAATCCAAGGCCATCATGGAAGAAGTGGACTGACTATCAAAGGTGGGTCACATTTGAGAATTCCAATATTCATTATGGACAGCAAACCTAGTCTTTATGAAAAATTAATATTAATAAATGGAGAATGTTTGTCGATTTTACCAATTTGAATTGGACATGTCTGAAAGACTCTTTTCCGATCTCAAGGATAGATCAACTAGTAGATTCAACTTTGAGAAACGAGCTATTATCATTTATGGATGTATACTCATGTTATAACCATATTTAGATGGATCCACGAGATCAGGATAATACCTTATTTATAACTGGAAGGGACCTCCATTGCTACAAAGTAATGTCGTTTGGGTTAAAGAATTCGGGGACACTTACCAATAATTGGTGAACAAGGCTTTTGAGATTCAGATCAGACATAACCCCGAGATACATATCGATGATATGTTAGTGAAGTGTACCGAAGGTGAAGATCATTTTTTTGACATAGAACAAAATTTTAGTAACTTAAAAACTATAAATTTAAAGTTAAATCTAGAGATGTGCACATGCGGGGTATGATCCATGAAGTTTTGGGTTACATGGTAAGTGAAAAGAGAATAGAAGACGACCAAGTACAATTAAACTATTTAAACACCATAAATCCACCCATATCTATTAAAGAGGTATATATATTAACTAGAAAGTTGGTTGTCGTTAATAGGTTCATATCAAGGTCTTCAGAGTGCAAAGTATTTTGAGTGGACTTTAGAGTGCAATAAAGCTTTTATCCGGATAAAAGAATATTTATCATCTCCGACGATCTTAAAAAAAGCCAAGTGTGGGCGAGATGTTGTCATTTATATGGTAGTGTCAGGGTATGCTGTGAGTGCGGTGTTAATACGAGAGGTTGATAATTGTCCTCGACCAGTATAGTATGTTATTAAAAGTATTTTAGATGCATAAAGGATATACTTGAAAATGGAAAAACTCGCTCTCGCTCTGGTATCCGCGGCTCAGAATATGAGACCTTACTTCCAAGTACTCTCTGTTGTAATCCCAACTTTATTCCTCTAAAAACGTGTTACAAAAGCCTGACGTTTCGGGGATAATGATGAAGTGGTCTGTAGAGTTGGGAGACTATGATATCAATTTTGATCCCCATACATTGATTAAGGCCCAAGTGTTGGCTGACGTTTTAATTAAGTTTCACTCTGAACAGTGTGATATGCAAATAGATCAGGAAAAGTTAAAATTTGAGAGGATTATTCGGACCGATGGGAGGTCGAGCACGTCGAGTTGTGGGGAACAAATTCAGTTGATCGCCTCGGCGAGATAAGTAGTGCACTAGCCTATTCTTGTTGGCTTTAAAGCATCGAACAACGATGCATAGTATACGATCACTTTTGCAGGCCTGCGACTTGCACAAATATGTGGTGCCAAAAGAATTTGATTAATAAGTGACTCACAACTCTTATGGGTTTACGTTTTGGGACAATCCAAGGCCTGAAACAGACCACTTGGTAAAATATTAAAAAAAATTGAAAGGGTTGGCAGTGTTGTTTGAAAGTATCGAATACGAGCACATTCCATAGAAGTGAAAATTGTATCTCTAATTCTTTAGCTACCGCTGCATAATCAGAAGGCTACCCATGGATTCTTACACAAGAAATCCCTTCGATAATGAAACATTATGAGCAGAATGTAAGCCCCGAGAAAACTTTCCAAATATTTACAAGTAATGACAAAGATTTGAGGCATGTCATTAATAAATATTTCGTTAATGACATTCTACCAGTTGACATAGCAATGGCCAAGAGGTTACGATTCAAATCACATGGGTTTATAGTCCTTAGAAATATTTATACAAGCAGTCTATGAGTAGACCGTTGTTATGTTGCCTTGGAGAAAGTGAGTCACAAATGATATTGTATGAGCTGAACGTCGGGGAAGGATCAACACATTATGAATATAAAAATTTGACGAGAAGGGTTTTGCTAGTAGGGTATTATTGGCCCTCAACTATGGCTGACTCAATAAATTTGGTTCGAAGATGTGATACTTGTCAATAATTTACTAACATTATACATGTGCTTCAGCACCACTCAAATTAATTCTATGAGGATTTACCTTCTGACTGATGTGATATAGATCTGGTAGGTCTACTACGAATGGCATCTGATGGGCAATAATCAGTAGTAGTCACATTGGAGTATTTTCTAATTTGGTAGGATTCAAACCACTGTCTGGGACGAAGGCAAATGATGTAATTAAGTTCATTCTCAAACATAGGTTGTCGTTTTGGGGTTCCGAGGAGGTTAACAGTGGAAAATGGTATGCAATTTGATAATAGGAACATTAGAGCTTTTTGTACTTCCCGAGGTATACAATATTATTTCTCACCACCTTTTCACTCGCAATCCAATGGGCAAGTCAAAGTAAAAAATAAGTCTATCCTCAACGGCCTCAAAAAAAAATTGGAAAGCAAAACTATAAAGTAGCCAAATTATTTACAAAAAGTGTTATGGGCTTACCAAACGACCCCAACTGTGACACAAGAGTCATCCTACGTATTGGTTTATCAGATGGATGTTGTAACACATGTGAGGCAGGTTGATCTAATGATTCTTTTTTTACTAGTTTTGTGATCTTTTGACTTAAGAACCGTTTTTTTCTTTTTTACACCATGAGAATCCTTATTTTTATCAGATGGTAGCTTGACATCAACCACTTCGGTCAGTAGGGCCGTCTCAGTAACATTAATTTTCAATTTTCTTTTGGGCAGCCCCCTCCGTGGTTTCTTTCTTCACCTTGGGACTGAGAGCTCTCTTTATGGCAGAGAGGTAAACCCGAACATTTAGGCCTCTAATTATTTTCATTGTGTCTACATCACTCGGATGGGTCATCAGGTGGTCTGTTATGATATCATCATCAGATAAAATCCATATGTGGCTTTGCACAAAGCTCATGCGCATGAAGAATTGGTAGAATTCGTTGGCCTAGTTTTCCCGAGCCCAAACGCTCAGCACGATGAAGGTCTTCTCCGCAGTCTTCAACTGTTTCTTTCTCAAAAGCTGTTGTTACACCCTTGGAACTACGTGGAAAATATTTGAATTTAAGAAAAGGAAACCGTAGATATAGTAATAGACAGTATAAATAAATACAATTACATGTGCATGTGCATGCCCTTGGAATCTGCCTTGATATTTTCTTCTTCGAATGAGACTAACCATTCTTCTAAACCCCACTGATGAAGAATAAGTGTTGCTTCCAGCTCTTTTCCACCTCAAGAAAATCATTTAATATTCTATAGTTGTTTTGAGGGTAACATAGAAGAAAGAAAGGTTAGGGTTTTTTGATAGTGTTGTGATAACAACAAAATCCTCAATTGGTGAGGGGATTTGGGATAGTCGCAATGCCATGTTGCATGACATCAGGCTGAAGTAGGTATTCAGACTGGCTTGGCTGGGGCATAGTCCGGTCAATTTAAAGTACCGGGTAATAGTTTAGTTTAACGAAAATATTATGAGTTCATACCTCCTTATGGAGAGTGGGGTTTATCTGACGTTGAGAATACGTAAGGTAACGGACTTTGGAATTCCCTAACGTGTCTTCAGACTTGGCCCTTCGTCTTCCGTGTAATGCTGATACTTGTTGGTGTATAACTCGACAAGATGTTTTCTGTCAAGGCCACGAATATTACTCCGCAAAATCTCAAATATCTCAAAGCGGAGCGCGTCTTAGTGGCCAGCCTTTGGTTGTTCTAACTTTGTGCCGACTCTTTAACCTCTCTATGGTTTCTGAGGACGCCTTTAGGGTCATCATCCAAGACCCTCAGAGCAACTATGGCAGTATTTTAACTTTGACTCCAGCAACAACTTGGATAATGATTTTTTTAGCAACATGGATTGGTTGAACTCCTTTTCTCATCCTTTTGGACTACATAAACCCTTGGGATGAGTGTTAAAGGATACTTTAAATTACTGTGAAGTACCTTTGGGAGAGGTCTCAGAATCTGTATCGCTCATCGGTCAAAAGTACGATATTCGGGGAGTTTCTTTAGAGCCGGTTTCACAAAGATTCTGAGAAGGCTTGATTTGTTTTGGTAGAGAGTGGGACATATTGGTATTTATGGTATTTTTTGAAGCTTTAGACTTCTCGGGTAAAGGCTTGGTATTTTGTGGTAGGGGGTAGATCGGAGTGGAAGTATATGGAGAGCATACATATAAGATATGTCTCAAAATTAGTTGTTTTCCGTCAAAACCTGCACAAATCGGGATTTTCGAAATACACTTTTTAAAATAGTGATCATGTCAGAGGGGATGGTCACGACAACGAAAAGTTTATCTTTTTAAAAATTAATGGCAACAAAATATACACTCTGTCTAGAAGTATTTGTAAGAGGGAAGAAACACTGAAGCCTAACGATCATCTACATGGGGAGCTTATATACAAGATATTGTCTCAGAATTAGTTGTTTTCCGTCAAAACCTCACAAATTGAAATTTTCGAAATGAATTTTTTTAACACGAGTTTTCAAGTTACGTGAATGTATAACTAAAAAACAAGATTAAATTAATTTATTGGTTGATTGGGTGATGTGATAAATCTTTTGTTTGGGATGTCAAATAATTTTAAAAAAAAATAAAGTTTTTTTTTCTTTTGTTTTTAGAGTTTAATTTTAAAAGCTAAATCATATATGTTGTATTTAATTTGGGTTAATGAAATGTTTATTAATATAAGAGTTTGATAATGGTTAATATCATCAAACTATAAATTAGAAGATAAAATTAAAACAAGATACTATAATAAATAAGAAGTGTTTTTTTTATTTTGAATTATGGAAGAAATAAAATAAATAATAGGAAAATAGCTTTTATCTTCATATATTTTATTACTTAATTTTATTATTTAATTTTGTTAATTACTATATTTACATTCTAACTTGCAATTAAAATTAATTTATTAAATGAAGAGCTCTTCTTACTAAATCAAAATTAATTAGTTATATATTTCAGCTTTCAATGCAATAACTATATACTTATTTTTTAACTGAAAAAAATAATAAATATCGTTTTCTCGAATTTGTTTTATAATTTCTACAAACCGTAATTTAGAATTATAACTCAAATAAAACAGTAACACGTTATTTGATCGCGTGAAAGTTAAACGTAGAAATAAAGATAAGGTAGTCGTACTGCGTCGAATGGCAGTGATTGCATTCTTATCCGAAAGAACGAGGATATACTATATGAGCTGTGTGACGTGTCAAACGGGTTGAACCAGCATCAATCCGCACCGTTTAAGTCTGAACCACGGGTTGCAGTCCTGCCAGGTTGCGGTCCTGCCGGGCTGCGGTCCTGGCGGGTTGCGGTCCTGCCAGGTTGCGGTCTCGGCGGGTTGCTCTTATGCGGTCCTGACGGTCTGGCGGTCCTGCCATGTTGCAGTTCTAATGGGCCAGTTTCACAGTTAAACCGCCAGTTCAAACCACCAAACGAACCATTTAAGAGCCGTTTACCAGTTCAAACCATCAGCCAAACCATTTAACCATTTAAGAACCGTTTATCAGAATATATTATAATGTCATTTAAAATTAATTTGTAAGTGTTAATTGAATCTAATTTCAAAAATTGAGTTAATTATTCTATTTCATGTATTTTAATTTAAATATGTTATCATTTTAATCGAAATTTTATAATCATCAATTACATTCTAAAAAAATAATTGTAATTTGATTTTGATACGTTTGAATAATATATTACTATTAAATAATATATACCTATTAGACATATAATTGTATTAAAATTTTAAATTATTAGGTGATTCTTTAGATTCTTTCAAGCTTGAAGTGTTTATGGTTAGATGAATTATATAGTTTATTGTATTTTCGAACTATTCAATATTAGAAGTTTATATGCATAAACATAAATTACTTGTAAGTTGTAAAGAACAAAATAAAAATTGAAAGCTAGGTAAGTGATTTAAATAATATTTAATAAAAAATAGAAGCAAAACAAACAATTCATTAAAAATAAAAACCAAACAAGTAACATAGTTGTTCAATCAAATAAAAAAGATAAACATTACAACGATAATGAAAATCAATTGCGAAAAACTAAGGAGCTTCATCGTTGTTGTTGTTGTTATGTGGTTGACCTTGCAAATGCATGTTCTCCATCATCTGTCGCATATACTCCGACTGTTGGGCTTGAGAGTTTGCAAATCGCTCATTCCATTGATCTTGTCCATGATGCCACTGCTCGTATTGACCATGCCACTGCTCGTATTGACCATGCCACTGCTGGAGGTGACCAAGTTGATCATTCACCCCTACTTGCCACTGCTGTATCTGGCTAAGCTGGTCATTTACCCCCCCCCCCCCTGCCAATTTTGAAATTCACCTTGCCATTTTGTAAAATCATCATGCCATTCCTTTTGTTGAGTATGCGCAAATTGCATATGATTCATTTGTTGAGTATGCGCAAACTCAGCAAATTCGCGATCGGTTCGTCTTTGTTGTGGCGGTACTCGCGAAGAACCACTAGCATTTGGATCGAAAGACGCTTCAGCCGCAACTCGATACTGAGTAGGTGGATTTGGCGGTTTTGTAAGACCGTTCGCAATATATATCTCATTCAAGTATTCTCTATGGTGGTTCCATGCCTCCAATTTCGAAATCAACTCTCCATCCCAAGAGTATATTTCCTGCAAACGCAAAGAGTTTCTACCTATAGCACTAGTCGGCCTCACCTTCACCGGAGTGCACATACTCGCATTAGCTCCTTTTGAAACAAGCAATTTACTCAATATCATCCCATAAGGTAGTTTATCCGTACCACACCTCGTAGCCATATTTCGAATCATCGAGTTGGGTAAATTAATTATTCCCTGATTTCGAATCATAAAAGCAGTAACAAATGTTTGAATATATGAAAGCTGCGAATCATTGTTACTAGGGGGAAGAAATATACTATTTACCAATTTCAAAGCTAATTTCCCAATACCATCCAAATTACCCCGCATGGCTCGAAATTTACCGCTAATTTGCGGAGCTTCCGCACCAGGACAAGTAAGAATCTCTACTGCTTCTTCGTAAGACAAAGGCCAATCATCACTCCAGATCGTAGGGCGATAACTAATGGGAGGTAATTTATTACTGGTATAGATATCATGGGTTGGAACGGAAAAAAGATCTTCGAAATCAGTTTCAAAAAAACTAATGTCTTTACCATCAATCAAACAATTCATTCCTAAACCTCTTGAATCATTTTCGATTAATCTAGCCGTGGAATAAAACTTTCGCACTAGTTCTATATACCAATCACATTTGAATCTATCTAGTATCATCCAACCTTGGCCATTAGTAGGTTCAATAAGTTTGAAATTTTTTTGCATACCCTCTATTTGGATCAGTTCCTCGTAGTTCAGAAACATACCGGACCAAATTTTTGTTACACCTCGACCTCCTTGCTGATTACTACGGATGCGAATCTCCCCCTCGGGGCGATGTTCGATAGTCTCGCTCTCCGTTACCTCCTGCTCCATGGATTGAAACAACATATCTTCCACCTCTCTCAATTCGGAAGTGGTTGGTTCACTACGTCCACCTTTACGAGCATTCTTTTTTGTTTTCGAAGACATTTGCGAAACCTGAAATTTAAATAGAGTTTGAAAAATATAAAAAAAAATTAGAGAAGTGTAGTAGAGAGAGGGGATAGATTTGTAGTGGAGAGGGAGAGATTTGTAGTGAAAAATATAGGAGGATGTAGGGTGTATTTATAGGGTAATTTTGTGTTTTTTTTTTTTAATTTCTACTAGCCGTTTGATGACGTCAGCATGACGTCATCAAGCGGACCATCCGGCCACGCGTGCGGATGGTCCGCTTTTGGCCATTGCCAACGGCTAGTTCGTTTGAACTAGCCGTTGGTTGAACCGGGGCATCCGGGAGAAGCGTCCAGATGCCCCGGTTCCAATTCGGACCATCCGGATCGATATCCGGATGGTCCGAATTTTCTGTCCGGGCGTCCGGGCGAAACTGTCCGGATGCCCCGGATCATGTGTCCGGACCATCCGGACGCCCATCCGGATGGTCCGGGCGATTATTATTTTTTTGTTTTTTCGGTTTTTTTTTTGGGTCTCCCCTATAAGTAGAGGAGACCCCAACACCAATACTCACACCTCTCAAACAACTCTCTACTTCTCTCTAAATCTATCTATTTGTTCGATAAGTTCTAGAAAACTACAATTAGTTATTTTACTTATTCTACTCCTACGTTCGAAATTGTTTGATTTTTGTTTTTCTGCAAATTGTTTCTTAGTTGTTATTAGTCTAAATTTAGTTGTTCTATCTTGTTATTAGTCTAAATTTAGTTGATCTATCTTTTTATTAGTCTAAATTGTGATTTTATTATTAGTATTTTATTGCATATTTGAAAAAAAAACTGTTATTAGTTTTAAAATGAATTCAAAACGTAGAAATACTGGGATAAACGCACCATCTAATGTGGATCTCAATACCATGGATGAAGTTTCTACAGAATTCCCTCACGTTGACACACTCTCCTCCCACGAAAGTGGTGGTGGAAGTACTAGTGGGGGGAGATCTCGTAAGAAAACATCTTGGATTTGGAAACACTATACTCTATCAGAAGATGGTTTGTATTGTATTTGTAAAGAGTGCAATAAATATTATCTTCACGTAAGTGGATCTAGAAATATGGGCACTAGCACTATGGTAAAACATTTATCGAAACATGAAATATATGATCCTACAAAACCTAACCCAACTAATGTTTGCACGAACCCTCAAACAGGTCTTCCTTTTGAGTTTAACCACGATACGTATAGGGAAGCAACAATGTTTTATGCAGTCGGTAGTTTACAACCATTTAGTTTTGGGGATTCTTGGAGATACGAAAATTGGATGCAAGTTGGGGTAAACCCACAGGCAACACGCATTCCACGTACCTCTTTGCGATCGCTAGCCTTTAAATATTATTTACAAAGAAAAAAAGAGATTATTCAAACTATGCAGACTTTGCCATGGAATGTTTCGATTACTAGTGACATAGCTACTTTTACTGATTTAGATATGATATGTGTTACCCTCCATTGGATGGACGCCCAATGGGTCCTCCAAAGGAGAATTATATGGTTTGAATCAATTGGGAAGCATACCGCACAAATAATTAGGGAGAGTATGATTGAATGCATGAATGTTTATGGCATTAAAAACAAGATTATGTCTATTTCGTTGGATAATGCATCTTCTAATATTAGTGCTAAAACATTGCTTATACAAGATTGCAATCCCCCTTTTCCAAAATTGTTTCACACCAAATGTTTATGCCACGTACTTCAATTAATTGCGAAAGAAGGAATACGTAAGGTTCAGGGTGATTATATTACCCCTATAAAAAATGGGATCCTATTTTGCTCGACATCCGCTGCTAAAAAAAGAGCTTTTAAAACACTTGTTCTTTCAAATGGGAAAAAATATAAGAAACTTTTATTAGATGTCGATACTAGATGGAATTCTACTTACACAATGCTTGCACGTGCGCATGTTTTTAAAGAAGAGATAACGACGCTTTATAATACATATCGTGAAACACCAATTGAACCAGGTCATTGGAAATTTTGTGCACACATGTTAAGATTTTTAAGACTTTTTAAAGAAAACACCCTAACCTTTTCTTCACAAAATCAACCTAATGCTCATTTGGCCCTTTTCACGATTGCTAATCTTGCCATGCATATGGATGAATTTAGATCACATTATGCATGCGTAGACATGGTTCCTGGAATGGAATATAAGTTCACAAAGTATTTTCATCCAATCCCTGATAGTTATTCATTTGCTTGCCTTTTAGATCCTTTTTCACGAAAAGAAAAATTTGAATTGCTAGTTGATTGCTTTTATAAATCTGTACGGTTTCCTACAGATATACCACCGACCGAACCAATTGACCCTCAAGGGTATATTAACGATACATATGATAGTTTGTATAATATCTATGATAAGTATGCTGCAAGATATAGATCAAATACATCTACAAATGTAAGCAGTAGTAACAATAGGGGTAGAGGGAGAAATACTAACTATGTTCAATTGGCAATGTTACGAAACAATGTTACAGAAACCCCTCAATCTGATAATGAGTTGTATAGATATTGGACCACTAGGTTTGATTTTACGAATTATCAACACCAAGGTATTGAAGATATCATACGATGGTGGGGTACCAAAACTGAAGAGTTTCCTATTCTTTGCAAGATTGTTAAAGAGATTTATGCTATACCTATGTCTACAGTTGCAAGTGAGTGTGCTTTCAGCCAAGCGAGGTTGCAATACACGACTAAGAGAACAAGATTGACGGGCAAAGCACTTGGAGTGCTTGTGGCAGTTAAGGATTGGACAGCGGCGGATAAAAGGATGCAAGACATAGAGTTCAGAGACGAAGTGAACGTAGACGACATCTTCGAAGATTATCCGGATGATTACGAAGATATACTTGAACAAGAAATTGCGGAAGAAAACGAAGATGACGACGAAGATTTTACTTACGAAGAAGACGAAGCTGGAGATGAATGATGTTTGTAATAGTTTTTTGCTATTTTGTATTGTAATTTGAAAACATTTGTACAACTCCTGGCCCGCACGAGTATAAACTGTGAACGGCTAAATTATCCAAATATGACTTTACCTTTTATTATAATAACAACAACTGTATTATGAAATACTTATAACTTCATAAGATCTAATTTTGGTTTAAAAAATAATAACAAACACTTGTAAAATTTAAAACCAAATCACAATAGTAATCAAAATGTAATATTAAAATTATAACCATAGAATTTGTAATATTTTAACATGATAAGATATAGTTTTGGTTTGTATTAGATATAGAAACATAATAATAATATTCAAAATGTGATAATAACATAAGTAATATTTAAAATTTTGGACTATATAATAATTACAACACTTAAAATATTAATAACTAAAACAAATTAATATTAACAAAAATGTAATAATAATTCTATAATAATATTCAATCTCAATATTTTTTAAATATAACATTTTGGTTATAAAATAAATAAAATCAGCATAATATTTACCAATAAACCGCCGGTTTTTTACAAATAAACCGTGGTTTCGCGGTCCTGGCGGGTTGCGGTCCTGGCGGGTTGCTCCTTATGCGGTCCTGGCGGGTTGCGGTCCTGGCGGATTGCGGTCCTGACGGGTTGCAGTCCTAATGGGCCAGTTTCGCAGGTAGACCGCCCGTTCTTAAGCGGGTTGTCAGCTTTGAACCGTGGTTCCTGAACCATTAGACACCTCTAGCTGTGTCTGTGTTGATAGTAAAAAAACAAGAAACCACCGTACGTAGCATACGTAATAGTGTCGGGATTCGATAACGATAGCCTTCCTGCACGTGAGACCAGACGGCCAAATTTTCAGACAAATTCAGAATATAACAATACTACGAAGTTGACACAAAAAGTATTCAACTTGATATTTTATATACACTAATGATATTTTTGTCAAATATTCTGTAAAAGCAAATTCCAAAATTATAAGGTCTTTGTTTTTCAAAATTGTCGTTTGATTTGAATCTTATGACATCATATTTTTTCAGACACAAACGTCATGTAATTTAAAGGCTGTGATTTAATATTGCTTTAAAATGTTTTATACAATATTACCATAAAAACAACGACGATGTTGAAAGTTCAGCCATGATCGAAATTAAAAAATAAAGGCACTACTTAAAGTTTGATCATTTGTAGTCGAGAAATAAGTATAAATTTGTTAGATTACAAGAAAGTTAAAAGGATTCGGTTTTTAACTTTATACTTTAACAGGAAAAAAAATAGTTGGAATTTAGTTTTTATTTTTTGTTTAAAGAAAATATAGACTACGGATTTTGAATCTCATATTTTAAAATTCTAGATTTAAAGTTTATAAAATTTAAATTTAAAAATAAATTTAAGTTTAAAAAGCTAAACATTCCTAAAAAATTATTTTTATTAAAATGTTTCGTCTATTTATATATACGTATTAACTATTTAAACTAAAATAATGATTAATAAATAATATGATAATTAGTTATATATATGTAATGCTAATATATTAGTATTTTATAATAATTTATATACATATCAGTGAAAATAATATTTATTTTGAGTGAGAATTTTATTATTCAACGTTTAAATTTTTTCATGAGTTTGATAAAGGTTATGGAACAAGATGTGACTATTTTATGTGATTATATTAGAGCTTTTATTTTAATGAATAACTCAAAGTTTCATGAGAGAACTAAATATGTATATATCAAATTGCATTTCATCTGAGACGTGTTGGTGAGGTATTGTGATAAAGGTATTACTGATTTCAAATATTACGAACTCCATGAGGCTAGTGCAAGTTTTAGAGGCATGCGGACTGGATATTTCTAAATAGTAGTTGGATCATCGAAAAAATGAATACTAGTCATTGTAAGCCTAGATGGATAATTTTTAAATTTAAGCTAAAAGTGATTGGTGCAGAGTACTATCGGACTTAAGGACCAAAGATGGATGACCGAGACTATCAAAAACAGTTGAAGCTTTAAATAGTTCGACCAAAGATCAAATTGTGGACTTAAATGCACAAACGTTTGTTGGAATCTAAGAGTGAGTTTGCTGAGGACATGTGTACTGTTTTACTGGAACTGAAAGCGTAGGTTGATCCCTTGCTGGACCAAGGTGCGAGAACAAGTTGCCGAAGACTTACAGATATTATTCTATGTTTATGGAAGATTTTGAGATGAAGGTTGGATCTTTGTTGTTGATTCATAGAGTTAATCTAGACTATGGATTTGAAAAGAGAAAAATAGTATAATGGTACAAGCATCACAAAATTAGGCCACGACTTGAGAAGTTATACCATGTGCCAATGTGACAATAATTATTTCTTTATTTGGCTGGTTACAAGAATATACTTTTGGTGATAATGTGAGCTTGATCCATAGTGAAATTTATCATTGAGTCTGTGTATAATAAATGAATATTGAATTCATGTTAGTGTGATGAGTGAAAATTAGAGATAAGATTTATAAAGAGAAAAAACTTATGACTTGTTTGGTATTAGAGAGATAAGTGAACTAGAAAATAAATATTAAGATAAGCTCTAAAATTTATAGTTGTTTTCGTAAGGTGATGATGTTTTGTAACTAAAGAAGAATGGTTGAGTTAGTTGTGTTTGACAAAGGTTTAGTTGTATCCTTCTTAAATATAGAGTTAATGTCAATTACCGTGGATGAACGGTTTCTTCACAATCTGAACGTTGTTAAATATGTCTTGTGTGATTGTGTGTGATTGGTCTAATTAGAAATGTTGTATTTATATTCATAAGCATAAAACCTATGAATTATGAGTCATCCTATATAATATGGAATAAATACTTACAAGATGAATATGTGGTTCCGAATGTTCATAGTTGATGATCTTGATGTTTATGGTTTTTTATCTTTTTAGAATTTGCAATCCCATCATTCCTTGATGATCTTGATTATAAATGAGTAAACCGAATCTGGTATTTCTTCTATATTAGTTTTATTGTGTTTATCTGGTTTTTATCAATTAAGAACTTTGGTTTTCAAAACAATAAGAATTTGTTAATTTGTTTTAGATAAGTACACATATATAGAGTATCTGAATTTTGAAATTAAGTTCAAAATTAAAACTATTATTCAAAATGAAACCCAATATATTTGAAGTTTTTATTCTTATGGACCATAACAATGGACTTATTTTATTTTATTACAAAATAATCCCACAACTTTCTATTTTGCTTAAGTTGTTTATTTATGAATTCAGTCCTTCATAATATTCAGAATAAACTTGGTAATATACAATTACCTTCATGGTATATATTTTATCTATAAGTCTGTCACTACATATACAATTACTTTTATTGGACTAATATTGACAATAACTAAATGTATTGATGTAAACATGTGACTGGTCTATCCAATATGAGAAATTACAGCAATATCCCACTTGGATCACCATATACTACTATAAGATGCATCCACTACATGAACGTTTTTAATTTCTATCGTCACGTACATGACTATTAACGATATAAGGTTAGAGTCATCTTTGATGCATTAGAAGTCGCATATAGATACATCAATAATCATAATTTCTCAATAATCAACTACATGGATGTTTTAGTGCATATAATAATAATAACCATATATTCTTAAATGGTCATATTTATTTGGTGACCTACTTATGATAACGAGCAGTCAAAATAAAAGTAATATATATAATAAACGAACTTCAATATACGACATATATATAACTTTATACAAACTCATACTGAAACTAATAATTCTCTAAATACACAACACTCATACTAAAAGTGTATTCAATAAAATCCTTACGTACCAATGTTTTAGTTCAATGATTTGTCAACATTGAGTATGTCCTTATGTGTAAACTCTCTTTTTAATTAATATGAACTTGATATATATATATATATATATATGTATACACTTGGACTTAACGGAGCTCATGTTACTCTTGGAATAATGATCGGTCGAATTGTTATCATAATATAATATATGGATTTTTCTATCCCTTCAGTTTTAACTTGTATTTCTTGAGGTGGTAAAGTTTGATTTTCTTGAACATGTTCATTTTGGTCCATCGGAACCATTACGTTTAATTCATCTTATAAAATTTCCATAGTGGAAGATTAATATTTTCTTGAGTATTTATATGTTCTAACGATTTTGAAACGGTGATTAGCCTAAGTACCAAATCATTCGGTAGTAGAGTATCAATGTTTGAACTTTCATGAATCTTTACAAATTCTTTCTTAAAATAAATATTTTTTTTTATTAAATTACCTCATTTCCAAACTCAATTTACTCAAATAATTTTTGTATTCCTATCTCAACAAAATTCATGTTGAAAGGATCATAAATCTTGAAACTCCTACTCTGGTCAAGGTATCTAATGAAATAACTACTACTGTTTTAGATTCCAATTTAGTTTTATTCAGCCTATAAGGTTTCGCTTCAGTTGGACATCCCTAAACATGTAAATTATTTAGACTTGGTTTATGACCAGTCTAAATTTTGATAAGGTATTTTAGTAATTGCTTTCGTCAAACCCTATGAAGAAGGTAGGCCACACATTTTAGTGTTTCTCCTTAGAGTGATATAGATAATGTTAAATGATTAATTATACTTCTTACCATATCCTTTCATATAAAGTGTTGTCTCTCAAATACTCTATTCATGCTAGGGAAACCCGACATTATATACGGATGAAATATCCTGCACTCCTCTATAAACTCTAAAAATTATCCATGACGTTTTTTACATGAGCTTTATATCTTTCGTAGTATTCATCACTATAGTTCGATCTAATGCACTTAATATCTCTACCAAGTTGTTGTATAACCTCGGGCTTAAAGATTTTAAATTGTTGTCGGTCGTCAATGAACGATACAAGACATTGTTGGTCATTCCATTATGTTGTAGGAAACAATTAATAGATGTATGTATGTATCATGTCCAAGACCTCTTTCGTTCTATATGCATATAATATTTTCACCTTCGTATATATTTATTTTATAAATTCAATACAAGCATTAAAGTTTCAAAAATCTAGTGGACTTAACAAACCTTCCATAACAAGATTTTCAATTCTATTTATAGAAATATATCGTTTTAGTGAATTTTTAATTTTACAACTTCATTTTCTGGTTAAAATTATATTAATTACTTATTTGTGATCTTTTATAATATTTAATAAATAATAACTGTTAATTATTATTAATTTTTTCAGATCGAATAACATGTTTATGTAAATAAATATATAAACCACAATCCCCAAAAGACAACAATATCCAAATTTGTCCAACAATTGAAAGAAATCAAATTCTTTCTGAAAGAAGGTATATACAATACATCTTTTATATGTATAAAATTTTAACTAGTATGTGATAAATGAACATCACAAATAGCATGAACCAAACATGAATGCTATCAATTGTATATATAAAAATTTAACCATCGTTCATGTTTTGGTTTTTGATTATACGCTACAACGAAGTACAAACTTGAGTGGTTGCAGTCGTATATACCAACCAAGTATTTTTCGAAACTAAATTGATCTCTTAACAGGTCATAAAAGTGATATTACATTTTTCTTTCATTATAGCTCTTTACTTTTCAAAATATTTCTTATAATGGCATGCTTTCTTACAATAGAAACAACGTATTTTATCGGATAAATTCTGCATTCCATAACTAGATGCTTATGCATTGGACCCTTTTTTTTTTACTTTTTCCAACCGTACATTCACCATTTGCACCTTCAAAGGTTCATGCTTCAACATTTCCTCCTCTTGAGTTGCTTGAGATACAAGCTCATTAAAAATCTATTTACCGTACTAACATTTATAAGAAGTTTCAAAGTTATTATACTAAGGGAGGAAAAGGTGAAACGTGAAAATCATAACAACATCCTTCGGACGGTCAATCTTAAGTGCTCTCAATTTAAAATAAATATTTCACATTTCCAAGATGTGTTCTTAAATAGTCAATTTTGCCATAATATTTAAGGCGGGCTAACTTAATATATAGAATGTTAATTTTCACATTATCGTTCTTTGCAAAGAATTACTCTACCTCATTGAGAATTTCTTTTCATTAGTAATCTCGGTCGGAACACACCATGAAGTTCTAATATAACCACTTATTTCATGGCTGCCTTACTTAACCCTAGTTGGACTTTTCCCAAACCTCTCATTCTTTCTTTTATGTTGGAGAACTTTCTTTAGTCCGAGTTTAGCTTCATTTATTATTAAGATAAGTCATAACACATGAGATGTAGTAGCATAACTCAAAATTAGTTCCATAGATAATGGGAGCTTTGTTGCTTTTGCGGTTATAAAGACTTGAATTTGCTAAAAAAACAATGTACAAACAATACATAACATAAATATCACTTCGATATATATTCCAAATACCATTTAACAATTAACATAGCATAATAAAACATACTCTTACAATATCTATAACATACCTTATGGTAATCATATTAATTTATACATGTATAAGTTTGAGAAAAATTAACGTTGATCTTCTCAATTTACTTAATTTATAAAATCTTCATTTGTACTGATTTTCTAAGTTTAATGTTTAATGATCAATTCACATTTAATAATCTCGTTTTCATGATTATTTATGTCAAAAAAATAAAATAAAAAATTTGGCCCCTCTATGCCTCCTCAAATAATCTCTTTCTGATTCTCCCTTCGAAGAACCTCTATGCCTTTTAAATCTTGAAGCTGAGCTTTCTACTTCCTCATCACTGGAGGTTATCAATTTTTTCTTATCTTTCGTATCCTTTCAAGACGAATATCTCTCTTTAGGAGACACAAAGCGTGCTTTTTTATGATCAGACTTAGCATGTCTGTCATCGAAAGATCGATCTGACTGACCTTCCACATCGGTTTTTTCCAACTCCTGCCTAACCTCAGATCTGATTCTAGCAGAAAATATTTCTTGCTCCATTTGCTCATATTTTTCATTCAACGCATTGATTTTATCAAGAAGTTGATTCATTCTTGTCTCAACATCAGATCGAACTTGGACCGAAGACGATCCATCAGTTTTATTCCCATCAGTTCCATTCTTTTGCAAATCATCTCTTAGTATTTCTAACGCTAATTTAAGCGTAAGATTATTATTTTCAGGATTCATCTTATGAATTTTAGTCAAAAATATATCACTGAATGAATAAGCTACTGATTTGTCTTGCTCAATCCTTAGCGAAACTTACACTAATTACAATCAAGTCCCTGAATTTACATTGTTTCCAAATTAATTCTTAAAAACCCATTTCCATATCAATAACTACTAATAAGAACATAATCATTGTTATACACATAAGCTAATTTGGGATTAAATACAATGGACTTTTCGAAGAAGGTGGTTACATTTATGGCAATAACAACTGCCTCGATCTCTTGTTGTCTGCAAGTAGAGCCAGAGTATATAACATGGCCAGGGCCATTACGAGAGTAACTCCAAAGATTGATAGTCCAGATACGCATACTTCTCTCAGAAATTTCACAGAGCACTTTCTATGCGATAGACAAAGCTTGTCAGTATTTCTTAGGGTAAACAAAAAGACGACAATTGTAACCTTCAGCATCAAAATACTTGTTCCATACTGTTCTACCTTTAATCTTAGAGAAATTATGAACTATCCATTGGCATAGAGCAGCAAAATCACATCTCCAATCGATTGTGACGGTGTCTAGAGCTTTGTCGCTTCCATCGTGTAATAATCGTATTTTGAATGCCGCTAACGGACAAGAGAAGACCCCAAATTCCTCTTTTTTCATTATAAGCAATTCTATATTTCTTTTTTGTTCTAGTTTTTCTCTTATCCACTAAAAATTAATAGGATATCATAGTTTTATTGTAACTATCATCCAAAATTCCATTAGATTTTATTGATACAAACGAAGGATTATCATTGTTTACCTTAGTGAAACAATGAGAGACTATTGTTAGTGTTATCCAATCGTCTTTACCCTCATCGTCGTAGACATCATAAATCGGATCTCCCAATTCCAGCCATGTTTCATCAGAAATATCACCCGGGTAGTTAGCCTCATACTCATCAAAGAGTGGATGGTCGAGTATCGGCGAACTCTCCATGTCACCAACAGTTACTTGATGGATCTCCTTCCCCTTTGGTTTTTCCAAATTGTAGCTATGGCTGTGGTTGGATCCTGTGAAAAAAAACTTTCGCTTTTGAATTTCCGGTTGGAGTTTGAAATCCGATGGTGGTCAACCTTTCAATATCTTCTATCGTTTTCTTCATTTGATGTTGCAGCGAATTCATCCATTCATCTATCTGCGATCGGAACTGACCGAATTCATCACGGTCAACCGATTCTGCGATCGGAAAAGTGGACTTCCCCCGCAAGGATTGCTTTTGCGTCATACCTTCGTTACCTACGTCGTAGGAGCTCTGTCACTTTGATACCAATATGGTAGCGTCAAGTTACGAGATAGAACAGACGACGGCAAACACAAAGAGAAGGAAGAAGACAAAACAATGATATATAAACCCTAACCCTAAGTTAGACTATAAGAGACTAAGAGAAAATTCTCAATTTTTATTCATCAAAGTCTAAAAACAAAAGTAGAGTTTGAGGCTTCTTAAATAGGAATCTCCCAAATCCCTAATTCAAAATATGGAAATAAAATATAAACATAATAAAATAATATGTTATTAAATCTGAATATAATCAGATTTAATTTGCTATCTTAAATAAATCCGTAAAATATAAGAATAAAATAAATAAAACTAAAACATTTAAATAGATTTTTGTAAAAGTCTTCCCCCTACATCACCTCCTCTTGAGCTATTTGAGAAATAAGCTCATTAAAATTCTATTTATCGCACTAAAATTTATAAGAAATTTTAAAGTTATTATACTAAAGGGGGAAAATTGAAACGTAAAAATCACAACAACATCCTCAGGATCGTTAATCTTAAGTGCTCTCGATTTAGAAGAAATATTTCACATTTCCAAGTTGTGTTCCCAAATAGCCATTTTTGCCACGATATTTAATGGAAGCTAACTTACTAAGTAGAATATTAATTTACACCTTATCGTTCTTGGCAAAGAATTTACCTACCTCATCAAAAAATTCGTTTTATTAGTAATCTCGGTCGGAACTACACCATAAAATTCTAATATAACCACTTATTTCATGATTTCCTTACTTAAACCCTATTTGGACTTTTCCCAAACCTCTCATTTTTTCTTCTATATTGGAGAACTTTCTTTAGTTAGAGTTTAGGTTCATTTACTCTTAAGGCAAGTCATAACACATGAGATGTAGTAGTATAACTCAAAATTAGTCCCATCAATAATGAGAACTTTGTTACTTTTGGGGTTATAAAGACTTGAATTTGCTAAAGAACGCTATACAAACAATATATAACATAAATATCAAGTCGATATATAATCCAAATTCCATTTAACAATTAACATAGCATAATAAAACATGCTTTTACAATATCAATAAAATACCTTCTAGTGAGCATATTAATTATATACATGTATAAGTTTGAGAAAAATTAGCGATGATCCTCTTAATTCACTTAATTTAGAAAATCTTCATTTGGACCAATTTTCCAAGTTTAATGTTTAACGATCAATCTCACATTTAATAATCTCATTTTCATGATTAGTTATGTCAAGGAATAAATTATTTGGCCAATTAAATTTTCAATATTGTAAACCATAATATTGTCAAAACTTTAAAATAATTCAGTTCACCAATATGGATCACTTGGGTGATATATTTCATCTTTAATTATTTATCGGAACTTGAACAATTTAAAGCATGATATCATGTTAAAAAAATATCACAACTACATATTCACTTCAGGTCCAAACAATTTTGTAGTTTTGTCCAAACTTAAACAAATTAAACTTAAACCTTAAGTTAATGATAAACAGTTACTCAGTCGTGTATAATAATTATAATCTATCTCTAATTGTAGATGCAGAATTGGAAATTCACATATAAAGTTACCAACGCTTAAAAATCAATCAGCTAATTATACGATCTCGCCAAACACTTGCACCTACAACTATTTAACATTTAAGATATTTGAAATACTTGCTTTAGTAATTTTTATAATATTAAATCATTTGCAATCATTGGTACATCAAATATTTACAAAAAAAAATTAAAATATTGAATTGGTACCGGTTTAAATCATTTTGAAATACAATATCAAATGTATACTAACAATTATGAGACTCAATCTACATTCAGGATAAACATATATTTTTCAATACCAAAATCCTTATATGTTCATTTATTAGAAAGATTCCAATTTATATATCGATCAAAGACTTTAAAACAACATTTTTACCTGACTAAAATATCTTAGTATGTGTATCAATCTAAAAAAAATAGTCATTTTGAAAAACTTAATCGATTGTTGTAGTTTCTCGTCGAAGCCTATCATATTGAAAATATATGTATTTTACTCTTTAGATACACATATTTAACCGTTAAAACCATATTTAATCTGAAACATTTTATTTATTGTAGAAATAATAAATTTAGAATTCAAAAACCTATAACTAGCATTTTCATATGGTGGATCTCATATCATTTATTAGGAAATTTTCATTTTTATTGATAAACTTAACATTTATAATCATGAATTTATCTTATATAATACACAATGATGTTTGTGGTTCTTGATCTTTTAAAAATTTGTAACCCGATCTTTTTTAAATACTTTGATTACGAATGCGTAAAACAAATATAATATTTCCTTTATATTGATATAAACATTTGTTAAGTTATCATTCTTATTTTCAAGACCATAATTTCAATTGTTTTTTTACGAAATAATTTCAAAACTTAATGTTTTGTTTAAGTTGTTTATTTCTGAATATCATCTTGTATCCAGAATAAACCATATATATACAATATATATTTTAGCTATTTTAATTATTGAGTTTGTTTATAATTTTTTTTATTGAACTATGTCGTAAATATATAAAAGGAATAAAAACAATTACACAAGATTATGTAATATACGAAAGCCATTTTTTCCCAAGAAATTGAATTTTTATTGATAAAAAACCTTTACAAATGTTAATACAATTGAGATAGCTACAGATTGTATAGCTTTGCTACTTATTTTGTACAGATTAAGTAAACTACATTTGTATAGTTTACAGGCTTCTAACTTGTGTACCCTTTCTTCTTCATCCTCTCTTTCAACCTTCTCTCCCCTTACATTTCCTTCTTCAACAAGCCTCTTAGACCTTTTATCCCCTTGATGCCCTATATCGTAATCTACTCCATGCTTGCTCCTGTCCTGCAAAAACAAACACCATGAATGGTCAAGTCTTTCAACTTGCCAACCAGTTAGTCAAATAATCGAAAATAACCTAAGTTTAATAATTCCAGCAAAGTAATTGCATTTAGTTCATTCAAAGTGTGTGATGATTCAACTATAAATCTAGACTGAATTTTTAATGCATACTTTGCCACCCAATCAGCAGCAAAGTTCTGCTCTCTATATATATATTTTAAAGTCGTTTGTGGCTTAATAAGTGATCTACAATATTGAAGAATCTTGTCTAGATACCAAGGATGTTTCCCTGTAGCAAGCATATTGAATAAACTGAGACGATTTGTCTCAATATCAACACATGTTAAATCATTATCATTGCAATACATTAGACCATTTACTAGAGCAAAAACTTCAGCAATTATAGCAGAACACTTGCCTATTAAGTCACCTTTAGCTATTAAAGTAGTTCCTAAGCTATTCCTAATGATAAAACCATAACTAGACTCACCATTATATAGAGAAGAACCATCGCAATTTAATTTCAGTCTATTATTATCAAGCATAGACCAAACAACATACAGACTTGATTTAGAATTTTTAACATGATTAAAACATCGTAAATCTTTAGCTATATGCAGATCCTTTGACCAATGCTTCCTAGTTAAATGTCTACCTGAATCTAATGATGACAACATGAATAATATGTGATTAACTATTCTTTTAGGTGATAGAACTTTATCATTATGTTTACAGCTATTTCTACCATACCATATAGAGTATACAATCAAAGAAGGTAACATTGTTCTTATCTGTGTTCTTTTAGTTGTAGACATTAACCAAAGGTTAATAATATTATTCATTGTCATATGCCTACCTACATTTATCCTAAACATGGCAGAGAAGTAAGACCAAATATACCAAGCAGTTTCACATGATACAAAAACATGATTCAACGATTCTAAATTCTGGCAACTATAACACTTAGATGCTAAACAAAAACCAATTTGTTGAAGTTTACTATCTACACTTAATAAGTTATTCAGAACTCTCCAAAGGACAAAAGAACATTTCTTAGGTGAAACATTGTTCCAGATTTTACCTTTTATTTGAGATGTTATGTTTTTTATTCTTACTTCATTAACTGCTTTCTTTAAGTTAAACTTTCCATTAACTGAAAGTTTCCAAATTATAGAATTAGATGTGTGTGCATTAAACTTTATCATAATGATTTCATAGCAGGCAACATGCTTAAAAGTTTATCAATGTTCCACACATTATCAATCCAGTATTCATTTATCTTAGTATGTGTATAATGACTAGAATTTAGTGCTGTTAAAGTTATTAAAGGTTTAGTACTATACCACTGATCTAGCCAGAAATCCAAGTTACCATCTCCTACCTTCCATCTTATATGTTTATCAGCTCTATCTTTAACTTCATACATTCTTTTCCAGATTTTAGAGACTGAAATTTTAAGAGTAGATTGCAAAGGATGAATATTAAAACAGTATTTTGAATGCATCATACTTGACCATAGAGTTTTATTTTCCCTAAAGTTAAACCATAGTTTAAATGAATAAGCAGTTTGAATGTCTTTTATGTTCCTGATATTTAATCCATTTTCATTATATGGTTTACACAACTTATCCCATTTAGACCATATAATATGCTTATCAGTTTCACTAGACCCCCACAAGAACTTATTTAACAGCTTCTCAATCCTAGATATTGTTTTCAAAGGTAACTTAATTGATTGCAAATAGTATATTGGATATGACATTGTAACAGAGTTTATTAATGTTAATTTACCTCCAAATGATATGTTTTTAGAGTTCCAATCAGAAATTTTACATCTTATCTTATCAATTAGTTTCTCAAAATGAATTGAATGGTTATTTGAATGGATTGGAATTCCTAACTAAGTAAAAGGAAGGTCTGCGTGCCTAAAACCTAAAATGTTTTCTAAGGATGTTACTCTTGTTCTATTCATTCTTAAGGATGTAATAAAAGTAGTCTTTTGCCTGTTTATTTGCTGACCAGAAAGAGATTGATAACTATCTAAGAACTTAGTTAACTTCTTAATACTTGTTTGTGAACCATTTATAAACAAAATTATATCATCAGCATAAGCAAGGCAATTAACTTTAACTAAGCTTTTCATATTATAAGACATAGAACTATGATGGTTTATTAAATTATTAACACCCCTAATTAAAAATTCCTCAGCTATAATGAAAAGACAGGGAGATAAAGGGTCTCCCTGCCTAATACCATTGACAGACTTGAAGAAACCATAAGCATTACCATTAACTATGACTGAATACCAAACATTCTCAATGCATTTCTTAATCAGTAAAATGACTTGATCACTAAAACCAAATGACAACATAACATCATAAATGAAAATTAATATCTAAGTTATCAAATGCTTTCGACATATCCAAGTTTATAATTACATTATGCCCTCTGGATTTCCTATTCAGTTCCTTAAATAATTCCCTAGTTATTAAAATATTCTCTTGAATAGTCCTATGTTCTACATATGCACCTTGCTCTTTAGATATTATAATAGGCAGTAACTTAGCTATCCTAAAGTTTATAAGCTTATAGATGATAATATTGAGAACACAACACAAACTTATAGGCCTAACATGCATCCAGGTTTTAGGAGATTTGGTTTTAGGAATTAAACATATTAAAGTAGCAAACAAACCTTTTGGCAACATTACATCTAAAAAGAAATCTATCACAGATTTCAAAAGATCTTCTTTTATTATTGACCAACAAGCAAGGTAGAATCTGGAGTTGAACCCATCAACTCCAGAGGCACTGTCAAGGTTTAGATTTTTAATTACATCATGCAGTTCATCTAAAGTTGGCAAGATTAAGATATTATCATTATCTACAGCAGATATAATCCTAGGAATAACATTCCTAACTGAAACAAGGTCATTTTGTATTGGAGTTTGATTCAATAAGTTAAAGTAGTAATTTACAGCAGAAGATCCTATCAAACTGCCATCTTCAATCCAAATGTTATTCTCCTGAATTCCCTTTATAACATTTTTAGACCTTCTTTTCTTAACATAGTTATGAAACATTATAGTATTACTATCACCATCTATGATCCAATTAGAATAGCTTTTTTGTTTCCAATAAATTTATTCTCTCTCAAGCAACATTGAATATGTGACATTTAAACTATCTAACTTAGCTTGATTTTCAAAACTATCATCCTCTTCTAATCTTAACTCAGCTGCTTTTATTTCTTCTTCTACTTTACTTAAGTAATCAAAAATGTTTCCAAACGTCTCCTTATTCCAGTTTATTAAATGTTTCTTAAGTCTCTTAAGTTTTGACCAAAAGATAAACATATTAGAAGAATCACTAATTTGCTTAGACCAGTTATCCTGAACAGTTTTAAAGAAATCCTCATGCTTAATCCATATATTCTGAAATCTAAATGATGGCTTTTTATATGAAGAGTTATCTGATACTGTAACTAATAATGGTGAATGGTTTGAATATGTTCTAGCTAAATGATTTACTTTAGTTATATTAAAATTCTCTCTCCATTTATCATTATGCAAAGTCCTATCTAACCTTTTCCACTTATGATAATTTGTCCAAGTAAAGTTAGATCCAATATATCCTGGGTCTTCTAACTTACAGTCTAAGATCATAAGATTAAATTCATCTATACTTCTAGAGCAAAGAGTAGTGCAGGCCAATTGTTCACTTGTGTTGGAGATTGTGTTGAAATCTCCAACAACAAGCCAGGGAAGATTAATGAATGAAATATTTCTTAACTGGTCCCATAATAACATTCTATGAGCCCTATTACATTTAGCATACACTATAGTAATTATAACTACTGACTTAGAAGCAGAATGACTCACCATAGAGTTTAAAAGTTGATCAGAATTATCCAAAACATTTATTTCATAACCATTTCTCCAAAACAACCAAATTTTATTATTAATATTTGCAAATTGTGAATCAAAACCAAGTTTTAAGCAGATAGAGACAATCTTATCTGCTGATATCATAGGCTCTTGAAGAGCTATGATATCAACAACAAATTTTTTAACCAAATTCTTTATCCTTCTTAATGTTTTATGATTACCAATTCCCATTACATTCCAATTAAGTAATACAGTCATTTAAAGCTTTTATAAGAGGATCCTAATGACCTTTTAAAGTTCCTTGTTCTAGATATTGTTTTATTTCTTGCAGATCTTCTCACATTAACATTAAATGACTCTTTTAAAAGTTTCCTTTGCTTAGGTGAATTAGGTTCACTTAGACTATGCCTACCTAAGGATATCTGTTCTGCTTCTACAACACCTTCTACATCTTCTAACTCTTCATCAGACAAAGGATTAAATGGGTTACTCAATTTTATATTTTCAATTTCATTAATTATATCTTCATTAGTGATTTCTACAGAGTCTTCCAATTGATTAAAAAAAATTACATTATTATTCTGATGCTCTAAAGAAACACTAGATATGTTCTTATTAGTACTGTCCCTTGATTCTTTTAAATGACTAGCAGATTTATTGTTTTGATATTCAAATGATCTATTATCTATCTCTGTTTCATTAAAATCAATCTTATTAACATCATTTGTTTGTTCTTTATCTTGATTCTGTGAGTTGTCCATATTAGTTGTGTTATTGCCAGCAACTTCAATAGGTTCTTTACTTGTTCTGTATTTACTTCTGTTACCTTTAAGTGATGTAAATCAGTTTGACTTAGTACCATAATCTTTTCTAATCCATTTTCATCCATTTTACCATCTGTTAAAGTCTTATTTACATCTGTTTGAACTTGTTTTTTAGGTTCACAATTCTCAACAATTTTCCCAATATTCATAACCACAGTTTCAGTATGTTTATCATTATCAGTTCCTGTAATTTTAGGTATCCAAACTTCTTTTAATGGTAGATTAGATACATTTTTAATATTATCTTTATTACTTCTGTTTTTGTTCACATTTTGTTCTATTTCATCTTTTTTACACTGACTTTCTTTCTGTCCTATATGATTACAAGATTTACAATAAAATGGTTTTTTCAAATAAACAATATCTTGCCAAAAGCCATCATCTTCCCCAAAGCATATCCAAATGCTTTGAGGAAGAGGCTTAGAAACATCAACCATAACTCAAGCTTTACAGTAGTTATACATAGCAATATTATTCCTAGGGATCCATACAGCTAAAGGCAAACCTATTGATTTTGCAATTTGATTAACAGAATCAGAATTATATAGTATTTCAGGTAATTTTGGTAGAAAAATCCAAAGTGGAGTCACAGGCGACTCCTTTTTGGGGTGAAAGTCAGGAGAACACTTAAGAATTCTAAAGGACAGACTTCATATCGATCTAACAGGTTTGGTCCAGAACGTTTTTACATCTTCTAGGTAAGAAAATTCTATGAAAAATGCCTATAGTCCCATCTAGATATGCTGAAAGAACCTACAAACCTAAATGCAGCAATGTACGCTTTGAACTCGCTGAGAGTAGGACTCCCAAACGAGAACTTCACGATTAAAGTATGTTTAGAGATACTAGTCAGAGAAGACTTATCTGAAAGTCGAAAATGTATCGACTTGTAGTCCTCATGCTCCTCATGCACGACTCCTTCGTGAATGAACTCCTTGCTTCTTCCTCCAAGCGCTTCAGCAAACGACTTCTTCCCTTCAGATTCGAATGTCGGATTCATCATCATTGTCGGAGTAGCAGCGCCTTTCAGGAGAGGAAAGTCTTCTTGAGCCACATTTTTGCTCATCTTTCCTCAGATCCAAATTTTCCTTGATCGAGAACCAGCTTCTCAGCAAGAAACCACGACGAACTTCAGGATTTGCTTCAGGAGATCGTTTTTTTAACAACGAACCAGCTTCGTAAAACAGCTTCTCAGCAACTTAGATCTAAATCTTGAAACAGCTTCTTAGCGAGAAACGATTTAAGCACAACGAACCAGCTTCTTAGATCGGATTTGGTTTGTAATTTGATGAAAATGGCTTAAAGAAATCAGCTTCAGGAAAGTCAGGTTTTTCGTTTTCGAAGAGAAAGAAAGGTTACAAGAGAGAGAGATCTGAATGAGTGGAGGAAAGACGATAGAGATCCTCGAGAAGAGGAAAACGATAAGGCTAGGGATTCGCTACTTCATGGGCTTTCTTGAAAACCCGGTAACCGATTCTTGGAGCGAACCCATCCATCTCCCAACTTTCATATACGAAAGCCATTTGATATATGTTCATATTTAAAAGTATTTATATATAATAAACTTTTATAAAAATAAAATTTCAATAAAATAATATAAAATTATATTATCATTTTATTGTTTACATATTCGAATTATTCTAATCCAATTTTTGCTACAGCATATGTATACGATCGAATTCTATGTGAAAAGTCGATTGTAATTCGTGAATTCGAATTGAGAAAATCCTTATCGTTGCTATGTTGCATCGTTTGTTTATTTGACTAAGTATTATTCATATATAATTTATCACATTTGTCCCTACTTGCAATGGAACATTATCCACAAGAAGTCGACCAAACGAGACATAGAGCCGTGCAAGACCGGCATTAATATAATGGACTGCTCACAATGTTTTTATAATTATCGAACAAAAAGTTTTAAAAATGTTATCATTGTTCCTTAAAAATCATTTTTGGAAATAAATTAATTTGAGGTGCCGGTGAATATTATTTTAATAAAATTGTAATACGAATATTCCTCTGACTTTCGTGTTGATCATTTTCATCAGGATCAATACTTTTTTCCTTTTGGTTTTAGAATTTTAATATAAAGTTTTCTTTTAAAAGGAAGTCCATGCACATCACATGCAATGCCAAGACTAGTGATAAATAGTTAAGCGTTGAATAAAGAAGACGACCGAATCGACGGGACTATAAAAAGCAACCGCACCATATTCCAACCACGTGTGTGTCTCGTTTCCTCTTCACTTCCTATAATTCTGAGTTGTTTTCGTTTTGGGTAATTAATTATTTTAGAGCAAAGCTATTTCCTTTATAAAATTTTGATCATGTTACCGTCGAAGACCATTTTATTCTGGTATAAAAATAAAATAAACACAATTTTGATCTCATTTTTATCTTTCTTTTTTTGTTTATTATGTTTCTATTAAATTTATTCATTAACTAACTCTATTGATTTTATCTTTTTAAATATCATTATTTTGAGCAATCAATAATTATATTAACATTTTGTTTTCTTTTACAAGATTTTAGCTATTAACACACAAAACTATTTATATCCACTACTAAATATCAGTCCATATTTTACTTTTAGTAAATAATTTTATCTCCTTCCAAAATAGGACCTTTAACCTCGCTTCTATCTTTATTCACTTTTCTCGGATTTTATCAGACAATTCTTTCAAATAATTTAGCTCTCTATAAAATTACTTTACTTTTACTGTCTTTTTTCATTCGTTAGGAAAGAAAATAGATGTTTTTAAAACAAGTCTATTTTTTTTACTTAATTTTAGAAGATTTTTATATGTGTTGGATTAAATATTTAAAAAATTATGTGTTTGTAAAAACTTAATGTAAAAAGAAGAGAGGGGCATAAAAATATAAATTAAAAGTTAGATAAATGGTAAGAAAAAATATACATGTGTTAAACATTTTATAGAAAAAAAAATAGCAAATCTTATTAAAGAATAGCTTCCCCTTCAGTTTATATATATAATGCCAAATGGTATATTTCATTTAAAAAAAATGATATATTTCATTATTCGTGTGATGATATACTTTCATAATTAAAGACGGTTGTTTCTCTTCCAATTTCGACTTAAAAATATTAAAATTAACATATGTTGTTTTTTTATTTATAAGATGGTTAATTTATTTATGAATAGTTTTTTTATAAATTAAATTATTAATAGATAAAAAATAATATTTTTAAAAAACTACAAAATGTATTCTAGTGAGATGTTACGACTCAAAACTAAATATAACTACAGTGGATACATCAAAAATACTTTGTGGTGTCATTTATATTAATTAAAAAAGCACTATAACCGAGAGCCTAGCAATATAACTCAACATAAAAAATACAATGAAAAAACGGGAGGTAAACCTATGCAAAGATAAAACAACTATAGAACATTAAGGTATGAAACACACTAGCCTTGCAATGTGTGCTGAACATGCAATACAACAGTGAATAACAACTACAATAGTCGAACTATACTATCAGACTACAACGACTACAACCAATCTATCATTAGAGTCGACAACCACAACTGAAGTGAAACTAACATGAAAAAACCAATCTAGATATGAAAGAACGAAAAACTAACCAACCAAACAACCAAAGTTGAAATACATAAATATAAAATACATAAAAAATATTCAAATCTATATCTGAAAATCTAAGATCTATAACCAAAAGATTCAAGAACAAATCCAAGAAATAACCCAAAATTCTCAGATCTAGAAAACAATTTCTTCTTGCCCCCAAGAGGGTAGCTGACTTGGTAGAGTAAGGTATGCTTGTGACCAAAGGTCATGAGTTCAAGTCCATCTACAAACGCTTTCTTGGCTGAGCTTGTCACCTTGTATGGTTTACCTTTTAGCGTTGGTTTACAGGCTATTGCGTCCGGGAGAGGGTTTATCATGTGCGCACTCGTTGAGTAGCGGTTGCGGATTTCCACCGGAAAGAAAAAACAATTTCTTAAACCTATAGTAGAAAACCAATCTCTAATTTACTATAGGTTTCAAAGTCATACATCCAAACGAAAAAGATCACATATGGATAAAAAAACTCTCAAACACTTGAATACATGGATTATGCAGAAAGAGAAAGATCTCTTGAAGAGATTACAACCAAACACGCTTGTGCACAAAGCACACAAATCGACTTGCATGATAGACGACATGTAGAGCACTTACCACAACCAGCGAGGGAGAACCGTCGATATATGAGAGTTCTAGAGATAAATGAAGAGTCTCTTTGGAGAAAACTTAAATCAACCTCTAGAAATAAAGAAAAGGTAAATCAATTTGCTGGAGAAAAGAAACGGCCTACAAAAAAATAAATCGGCTTACATAAAAATAGGAAAGATTGAGCAAGGTTAGGGTTTCTAGAGAGAAGCGAAGTTACTCCTCTTAAAAATGACAACCTTTGTTTTTAATACTTTATGCGTTCTATATGTGTGTGACATAGGTTAAAAATATGACACTCTAGTAATATTCGTTTTATTATAGATACGTAAATTTGGAGGTGCGTTAGGGTGGATAACCTAAAAGTATGAAATTTTGGTTTTAAAAAAGAAAAATACTTAAGATCAAGCTCACTTTTATATATAATCCATTAAATTAATATCCAATACTTTAAATATTGTTGTCAATTACTATCTTATTTCTAGCTTTAAAAAAATTATTGATTATATAATACTAATTATTTTTTTATAAAATAGTATTTTTCATTTCCGGCTCTCTCCTCTCTCTTTTTGTCGAACACAACAAGTTCTCTAGTTTAAACCCAATTTTTTCTTATTCTTTCTCTTAAATCTTATTATCGAAACAACTCGAGCTACACGAATTTGAACTGTAAGTATACGATTAGATTTTTGTTTGTTGCTAATAAGTCAATTTTGACCTTCATTTGAAACCAAAATATAAAAGTGAAATTGTTTTTATAGTTAAGTTTCATATTAAAAATATGATTGTTTTTCTTTTCAATGAGGTAGAAAGTGAAATTTATAAAAGTCTTGTGGTGGTTTATAAAATTGTAGATAGTTAGTTTGGTTTAAACAATGCATGGGTATAACAAAATTGAAATATAAAACCTCATATATCAAAAGTACAAAACAATTATATTTAAATACAAAATGCGAAACATGGGTTAATTTTTTTTTTTACAATATACAAAATGGGAAACCATAATAAATTTGGTTTTTTCCTATTTGCAAAAGATGAAACCAAATTTCAACGAAAACACGAAATACAAAAGCAGGATTTTTTTTATCTAAGTGTGAAATTCCGAACGAGGGTTAAACGAAAATATAAAATGCACAACTAGGTTTAAATTAAAATTTTGATTTTTGTATAAGTGAGAATTTGAAACCAGGTTTAAACAAAAATTATGAAATAGAAAACTTGATTTTTTTTGCCTATGTGCAAAATGCGAAACCAAGGTTAAATGAAAATGTGAAATACGAAATTAAGGTTAAATTTGAATTTCTTTTGCCAAATTATGAAACACGAAACCATGATAAAATGACAAATGTGGAATGCGAAACCAAAATTAACTAGTATTGATAAGGTTGCCCTTATCAGAGTAGATAATGTTGGACCATTGTGATTATATAGTTGTCAACTGAGGCATAATCGAGGGATTTTGAAACCATACCGAGGTGACCTAAAAAAACATGTTTACGCTGCTCCCAACAACTATACTGAGGCCTGAACGAGGGGCTTCCGCACCATACCGAGACAACCTGCAATGCAATGGGCACATATCAAATCCAACGACAAAGTAGATTCCCAACCGTAAGACGCCGACGTCACTTCGTAAGGAATGATTGAGTAGAGATCTTGGAGAGTGTCATGCGCAATTTGATTAAAGTTTTCCCATGCAATAACTTAACTGAGCGGAAGGACACCCGGAGAGATCGCCTAGTTAGATTAAGATCTATAGAAGAATTACTACGAGTTGGTGATGCCTATGAGGCACAATCGTGATCAACGAACAATAAAGAGCTTTAAAGGGAGTCAATAGTTATTAAGGGTAATTTATGATTGAGGAATCAATGTAACTGACCGTGACTGAATAATGGCCATAAATACATATCCACGACCTTAATTAAGGAAATAATTTACTTATTGAGAGAGATAAATAATATGATGAAAGTATAAATAGGATTGTAAGTGTGTAAAAACATTTATTTTCTTCATGGATTAATAAATTACTACTTGCCAAATATTTGTGAGATTTTCCTCTAACAAACATGATAAAATAAATATATTAAAGAATTTATGGATTTAATTTTGTTCGTTTGAAAAATAATTGTACTTTCAGAATTGTTTTCTGAGCTACAAGTTGAACAATACAAAATTTTTAAAATTTAAATCATTAAAAATAAGAAGTACTAGTGAAGAGAGAAATGAGATGAATAAGCATAACTTGTAATGGATGAGTATTTATACTAAGAGAATATTTTTTATAAAAAAGTTGGTCAATATATCTTTTAATATTTGATATCACCTAGTAATTTTGATTTTGTTATTGGGTAGCATATGGTAACTTATCCTTTTTTATAAATGAAAAATCGTATGAACGAATTTTATAAAACTATGAGAGTTTTTTTTCAACTTTGATAAATTACAATGCCATTATTTAGGTATTAGTTTAGGATGCACAAACAAATATTAAACTAATGAAGTTATTGTCATTTTTATGATGTTGGTGCATAAAATATTTTATGATTCGTGTGAAGTTATGTCTCACTAAAAGGTCCATACACCACAATGATAGAAACAATTAAGGTCGGTATCTAAAAGAATATAACAATCGATTTATTACATATAAAAATATACTTAGATGTATAGCCATTATGGTTAATGCCTTTCAAATGATGGATTTCATGAATTCTTACATTGTTCACATATTACGTAGCATATATTTTTGAAGTTTATTGTTTTTTATCTTTTATAATTATTACTAAAAAGTGAGATGAACGATTTCTCACTTTCACTTTATCATATAATCGGGTTTTTTTAAGTGATCCAAAAGTGTTGGATCGTGTAAAACCAATTAGAAACTTAATGAAAGGTAGAAGTAGTATTGTAACTTGCATTTTTATCATACATATTATTTCAAGAGAATATTGGTCAAACTCCTTGTGTCTAACATGATATATTGTACCTCTACTTATGTAATTTGTACGATGAAAGTTATGACATCTTTGAATTGAATGGTAGTTTTTGGAAGTCGTCATCATAATATGTAAATGATAAGGTTGTTGATATAAGTGTGTGGAGGTTTGTCCAATTGACTGAACTTCAAGGTTGGCTATATGGCGCATACGAGACAAAGCTATAATACTCATCAAGAAATCTCTTTTTAAAATCTTCAATAATATATGTTGGTTTAGATAACGACCTTGGTTATCATCAAAACTATCAATAATAACCATCATTTTACTAGTTTATAGTACATTTGGAGAAGTACTGAGTTAGGAAAGTGTGGTCTCAGAAGGTGGGTTCGGTTCGGTCACTAACTCGTTTGGTTCAGTATGTGCATGGTCCTTCACAAATACGACCATCTTTACATATTCAATTGAGTTTTTAATTTATTTTTTACGGATCGACACTTTCATGTTAAGTGTCATGTATGGTTGTAGGACTTACACTAACAGTTTGGCTAACGATATTCTGTGTGGTTAATATTTATTATGTCTTGCAAAAGTGTAACTAATTCTTAATTTTTTCCTAGATTGCTGACACGTTTTATGTAATTTCAGTGCAACAAATTTCGGCACATTTCCCATAATTTTTTATTCAACCTTACCTCTATAGATCAATAAGGAGTTTATTATACTAGGTGAGGATGTTTTCCCAAAATATCTTAGAGAAAGAAAGGTACAAAAATCTGATGTCACTTAAAAAATTTAATATGTTGTTCCATTTTTTTTTGAAATGGTACAATTGTATTTATCCATCTTGTATTGGTTTAAATTTAGAAGAAGATATTCTTGAAGGATGTCTTGTCCAAATTATAACAACGACAAGTCAAATTTGGCTTGTATTTTATATATATGTTGTATACGAGGATTGTCGGACTTGCAGAAATGACTTTAGCTGGTGACTGGACCCATGGTTGGTCCGCAAGCTAGTAAAAGTATCTCAAAGATTGTTTTTTACACATCATTGACTTCGTGACAAAAGGTGGAGGGTTTAAAATAGTACAAAGGTTTCGACTGATCAGTGTAAAGGTCAATCATGTAGTTGATTGATTTGGCCAACCTATCTAAATTAAGGTCATGCTTGTAGATAGAGAAAAGTTTGACTCTGATGGTCGGTGTGAGAAAGGCCACGCTTAAAATAATATCATCAAAACGTACGACCTGATTTATAGTCCTACCATTTTTAACACTCTCTAGAATTTGAAGGATATGTTTTATAGATTATACCTTGGAAAAATATATTGTCTTGTCGATAGTGTTGTATAGTTCAAGTGGACGTAACATTGTTATTTTCCTCAAAAACCAATTGTATCGAATATAACGTGAATCACTTAACATAATCTCGGTCGGTGCTTCGGTCATAGATCCTCCATAAAGCTGTGAAGATCATGGAGGTGCCGCAAATGTGTATGATGCATAACATCCATATACTCTCACAAGTATTTCAAAGTGATAGTAAGAATGGTTATAATAATGATGATAAGAGGAGTATCATATTTGGCATAAGAAGTAGACTTGGTTGAGTTTCTTATCATATTTGAAGTTTTTAAAAAGCCTACTTATAGACACCTCAACTTTCCACAGATGGTGCCAAAATGTTATGGTGGTTTTGTGATATACGGTGTTCTGGTCAAAAGTTGATGACTGGATAAGCGAATCACAATGATGAATCTTCAATGGTCTGGGGAAGAGGTGAAGATAGTGAGTAATTAAGAGAATGCTAATTACTTATAGAGTAGAAAAGTAAACTCGCTAAATAAATATTCAAACTACTTTTTATATATTCTATTTATGGGTGTTTGAATCCATTTTTATAATGTTACAATATGCAGTAGACCTTTTTTACTTAAACTATTTTTATATTTGAATATTTCTACAAACCTGAAAAATGTTGGGCCTAATAACCAGGTCGAACCCATAAAAATTGTGACCTTATGAATATATTTGCATATATATGACCTCTCCCGTCTAAAATAATAGTTGAAATATGGCTTAAAAATTATGACATAGGTTCATATTTGATTATTTTAAATACACTTCAGTGTTTAATTTGTTTGATACTTCCAAATTTGAGGGTGAAAACAAATTAGATATTAAGATGAAAATATTACGCAGTAATTAGAAAAGGATAATAATTCTCAAATGGGTTCATACATTATAAAAATACACAATATAATTTATCGGTCTTTGATATCATTTACGCTAGAATAAAACAGGTTGGTTGAAAGCAACAATAAACCTTAATAAATATGTGCATTGTCGTGTTACGTTGCACATTAGCTTATCGAGTGAAAACATTTTAAAGACATGTTATATTATTAATCATGTTCCTTTTGAGAAATTTAAATATCTCTATATGATCTATATGAAATGAAAAATAAGATATCATTTGCTTTAAAGTGTAGATGTATTTTGAATATCGTAAGATCACAAATCTAATAGTATTGAAATCGGTTAAAAATCCATAAGATGTACTATTATAGAACATGCAACAAATATAAAATTTATTGGATGTTAGACTTGGATTCTAATGTGGTTACTAAATTTGAGGAATCAGTGTTCTATGAGTCCAAATTTTATAGTGATAATTAGACTCAACCCACTTAAAAACGAGAAAGTGACTTCACAAGAAGCATAGTTAGTCGTGGATCAATCTTATGAGCCTCGTTATTCAAGATGATAAAATATCAAAAGTGTTAAGATACGGTGGGATAAACTTTTAGAGGTTTGCTTTTACTTTGTGGAAGGAAATTATGAATAAATCATCTAAGAAAATTCAAGCAATTCTTTACTCCCTCCTCCTAAAGTTTACAAAGAGAAAATCTTTTCAATAGATTATATATTTTGGCAAGAGACCGTAAATGGTGAGATGAATTCAATAACGTTTAATTGCATTTGAAAAATTGATGATTTATATTTGGTTCAAGATTTATTTGTTATAAGTGTATATATTAAAAGAAATGATATACTGATTGTATCATTTAAAAGTTCAAAGCTAGATTGGTAGCTACTTTCAAAAAAAGAATGACTAAATTATTTTGACACATGTGCTCCAAGTTCTAGAAATATAAGAAAATGAATACCGTATTTTTTTATTTAATCAGTATATAATCTTAATATTCTTCGTATGACTATCAAAATCATATTCTTAAATAAAGATCTCAATGAGAAGGTCTATATAAAACAGTCTGAAGAGTTTATGCTCTAAAATAATGAATTAAAGGTGTACATGTTCTTAAGTCATTGTATAATTAAAATAACTAGGTAACATAAAAAGTTGGATCATACCATACCATCTTACAGTTTTAGGAACATTACGGTGGATAAGTGTTCATACTCTAAGGTTTATGGTAGCACAAAGGTCTTAATGTGTATGTATAGATAAATTATGTATCTTAAGTAATGATGCAAGAAGGATTATTTGAGAAAATAGTTTATTTAATTTTAAGATGAACGAACTTGAAGAGTTACATACACTTTTTAGAATGAAAGATGAATCTTATGAGCCAACTTACTATATTAAAAAGGTGATTGATAATTTTAAGTATTTAAAAAATCAAAGAAATATATATTATTTGATTTTATTCTAAAACTTAGATAGAATGGGAGACGAGTGATGACTCAATTAGAATATGTAACGTCATATAAAGACCCATGTATGATGATTTATACACAATGGCTGATATTTTATTTGTGGTTAGTAAATTATATCAATATAGTAGTAATCCAAGTAAAAAAAGATTAGAATAATATTAAAAGATTCTTGGATATTTAAAAAATAGTAAGGATATATATTTCTTATATTCTAATGTACTAATAATACTTGAAGTGTACATATGTGTAAATTTAATCACCAGCTTAGGCAATAAATTGACTCGGGATTCATGTTTATCTTTGCATATAGGATTGTTTCTTAGGGATAAACAGAAGATACGTGAATATTCCGTTCAGCTATAAAGTTTAAGTTTATAACGTTAGATGCAGCCAAAAAGGAAGTTGAACGACTAAGAGTCTATTAATGGAGATATTATGTTCTCAAATGAGAAAATCACAATACAAATTTACTTTGATAGTCAAACATATATTTATATAGCCTAAGATGACATCGATAATGAAAAATATAGACATATAAGTCTTATACATGAGTATGTTAGATAAATTATTCAAGATGTTATCATATTAGTCTCGTATGTGTATTTTAGTGAGAACCTAACATTTCCATTTTCCAAACTAGTGGCTAGATAATTGATGAACTCAACATATAGAATGATGAGACTAGAACTCTCTACAAGTATATTTTGCAAATGATGGAAACCTAATTCGACTATGGTGAGGTTTATTTTTGGTTGAGGGTAATTTTGTCCAGAGTTTTGTGGTGTTTCAAAGGTATTTAATGTTTGGATGGATTGTAGTGAGAGATTAGAGCTGCATGGTTGTATTTAATTTTCATTACCCTCATTAAACGAAAGTGGTTGGGTATTTATAACCTTAATTGTGGGCCACATGGGCTTTCGGGTTGACTTATGGATTCGGGTCGAGTTCAAAGACCCATTAGTTTTAAGCAGGTAAGTAATTAGCTTAGTCATGTAGTGATTAAGTTTTTAGTACATTAGTTCACTTCGGATATTTCAGTGGGTAGGTGTTGTCCGAATTGCCCCTGTCCGTTTCTCATAAAGAGTGACAATAAAATCCGGACTCATCGGACTATATTGGACATCTAGACATCTAATTTCATAATAGGGAACAAAAATTCATCGGGTAAAATGTTTAGCATATAAAGATAAGTTACATCGGAGATCTAATATATGTTGGCCATTATCGCTAATTGGAACATTTAATATAACGTTTTTAATCTATAACATATGTCTTTAATGATAATATAAACAATGTAAGAATTTTAGGCCATGAGAATTCAATGGTGGTTTTGTCTCTCATGAGGGAATAATTTCCTCTCAAGTAATTTTTTTTTGAATTGGATAAACACATAACCATAATAGTAATAACCAAAACTAAGGACAAATCAGTAAAAATATTTATTTGTGAGAGATTATTTGTTTAGGCACATATGACAGTTTGTTCAAAATTACGACACTAAAAATTCTAACCAAGCTTTATTATCTTTACATAGAAAGAACATACAAGTAAAAAATATTTTACTTTATGCTTAGGTTTTAACTCAGTGAGGAGAAACGAGATGTAATTTATTAAAATATTTATAGAATTTTGATTACATGAATTTATTCAAAACTAGATCCAAAGATGAGTTCATATTTAAAATTTTGAGGGTTTGTTATATATGATGCTCATAATTTTATACTTGAAAAAACAATAGTTTACTAATAACAAACCATACCAAAACGAGTCGTACATCATATTATATGTCACAAAATATAGAGTAGCTTGTCACATGTTCGCGCCAAAAAAAATATTTTTTGTCAGGACCTGAAACACAACAACATGTCAAATGCATAGAATTGACTCACCTTATAAAAAGAATGAATAAAATTCACCGCAATCTTCTTAGACACAAATTCAAGACTTATAACTATGTATACTCACTACATAAATAAGTTCAGCTTGTCGCAACGAATTGTTTTTGATAAATCTGAAAAAACGATTCCATCATGCTAACGAACAAAGTTTGTTATGGCAACGACTATGAGTGTTATAAGATTTGCAACACTAATTTACATGAATACACGTATTTTTATTTTTTGAATTTTATGTTATTATGAAATATTTGTTTTGGTTTCAAAAGTTGTTTTTAAATTTATATATAGCTTATATAGTTAAAAAATAATTTATTAATAATAAAAATAATTATAATTTTATTTATATCATTAAAATTTTAATGTAATATTAATGTTAAATAAATATTCAACTTTTAATTGCTTGTCTTGTCAATTATAAAATTAATAATAATAATAATCATAATAATAAATTATTAAATAAGCTTAAATAAGTGTTTGAAAACAATTATATTAACCTCTATATATATCAAGTCCCTTCCAAAATAATTATCTCCTTATAATATTCAACATTAAAATATTTGTAAATTATTCGGTGTCATCCTTATTTTCATTAAAGATATAAAGTTTTATTGTTGCAATAACTATTAATTTCGATAAAACCAAAGAAAGAGTGCAATATGGTTATAAACATGTTTACTTGTTTTGTTCCCATAGGTTTTACGTAAAGCATTATAAAATTTTAAAATGGTACGTACACAATTTGGTCCATTACCGAGATAAGAAAACAACGATTATATTAAAATAAATAAACATATATTAATGTCACCAAGGAATCTATCACCGACATTACACCCTCCTTGATTTCAGTTTTGCACTAAAATTATTTTCTATTTCTAATTATTTGTATGCGATACATATATAAATAATAATTTAAGACACCAATTACCAATTATATACTGTATATTATAACATAAGCAGCAAGAGTCACGACTCTCGTTTATAGCTTAGTGATTTGTTTATACCTAATTATGGAGTTAGGTTACCTCACCCATTGAACTTTGAAATTTTAAATAAATAAATAAGTAGCAAGCACAAAATAAATTGTATGTCTTTTTATGATTTATTGTAATATCTTTATAACAAGATAAAAGGTTAATTATTTGATTTCGATGAACCGAGGTTAATTGATAAACGGTTAATTTTTTTTAATATTTTGAATTTTTTTTATTTTTTTATTAAAAATAAATATAGATGGGCAAAATTGTATTTTAAAATTCAATAGAAATTTTTATTGATAAAATAGTATTCGCATCTAACATAAAAATGTAAACAAATATTATATATTTTATCGGGTTCATCTAATATTTAAAATGTTGAACATATTTAAAATTTTCAAAATGCCTCTATGTATATTTATGTAGGTGGTTTTATATATTATTTTGAACACCTTTGCTATAAAATACATACCTTTGCTATAAAATACATGGTTCGTTTATTCGATTTTAATATTTTATAATTTTAATTATTATTATTTCGATATATATAAACTGAATCAATTTGTAGTTTGAATTTGTTCGTGGGATTTTGTTATACATTTATGATAACATTTTGGAAAGAAACACACAATTGCATTCACTTTTTTTTGTCTCGCGAAGAAGTATTGTTTTGTGTCATTGCAGTCACTTGCAAAATATGAGTTTTTGTGTATGTAATGACTTGAAAAAATATAGCAATAACAATTGCGAAAAAGCTTTTTGGTTGCTTTGTATGTTTTTTAGGTATTTAATGTTTTCAGATGTATTTTTTTATTTAAAACAAAATGACTAGGTTGTACTTCATCTACTTATTAATTTTATTTTATTTGAGCATATGATTTATTTCTTATCAAACAAGTGGGACGGTCTATTTAGGAGTTATTCTTAGTTTTAACTATTTTTGTGGTGAATTTAATAGTTGTTTTCATGTAGTGATCATGATCTTAGATCTATGGTTGTATCTATAGTGTATGATAATTTACAGGTTGAGAAACTAGTACAACAGCTTGTTTTTTGTAGTTGAGTTGAAGGGAGTCAAGGTGTATGTCAAGTTTTTAAAGCGGTTGAGAGAGAGAGAGAGAGGAGAGAGAGGAGAGAGAGAGAGAGAGAGAAGAGAGAGAGTGAAGAGAGAGAGAGAGAGAGAGAGAGAGAGAGAGAGGAGAGAGAGAGAGAGAGAGAGAGAGAAGAGGAGAGAGAGAGAGAGAGAGAGAGAGAGAGAGAGAGAGAGAGAGAAGAGAGAGAGAGAGAGAGAGAGAGTGAGAGAGAGGAAGAGAGAGAGAAGAGAGAGAGAGAGAGAAGAGAGAGAGAGAGAGAGAGGAGAGAGAGAGAGAGAGAGAGGAGAGAGAGAAGAGAGAGAGAGAGAGAGAGAGAGAGAGGAGAGAGAGAGAGAGAGAGAGAGAGAGAGAGAGAGAGAGAGAATTTATATGAAGGTTATATGTGAGAGAGAGAGGGCAGATAATTTATATGAAGGTTATATGTTGCCAATTGATAATTATATTGGATATATGGTTATAAAAAAGTGTGTGGGTGATCATAAATATAACCATGGTTATACGATGGAAAATAGAAATCATTTGACGTCTAATTTTATATCAAATGAGATATGTAATGGTACCAGATCAAAAAGTATTGTTAACTGTACAAAATATGTAGTAGATTGTTAAATCCGACTATGGTTTAGACATTTTTTATCGCCTTTTATGATTATTTCTACAGGAAGCTAGAAGATAAATTTATGGAGATACCTTTACTTATTTAAGTATGTTAAAATAGGACTCTAACGCATTAAAGAGTCTTCATATAACAAGTGATATTTTGCTCGAGTATGATAGAGATAATAATTTCTTTAAAATCTATTTTTTAGCTTACGAAGCTTGTAACAATGTTTCCACTTTTAACTTCATATGATCTTAATAGATGAAACGTTTTTTTACTAGTAAATATAAAAGTTTTTTCTAATCAACTATAAATAAATATGGTAACAATGATAATTTGTATATTCATAAGTTATATTTAAATTATTACTTCTTTACTTTTAAAATTAAATATTTATGACTTATGAAAATGCGTTCTTTTAACTTAAAAAACCACTTTTGAAAATATGTTTAAATGACTTGCGAAAAATAACTGTTATTTACCAATAAAAAATTTGTGCTATGGACTGGAAGAAATATGTGTTATCAGCTTGCAGAAATACGTGTTAATCACTTACAATTTTTTAAAACAATATGTTTAAATTGATCATTATATAACATGTTGATATATATGATTGCTTTCGTTGTTATTGGTGCTAAAGATAAGGATAATTGGTTATGATTTGGGTTCGCTAAAGACTTATTTACTTGATTGTCAAATCATATTTCTATACGATCGTCATATAAGTATAATTAATATTGCCTCAATATATTTTTCTCATTGTTACTATACATATTGTCTTTATCATCTTATTGGGAACCTGATATATATGTTGAGATATAGTCCTAGTAATTTAGGATGCATATGTTTTGGAAATTGAAACAATGTGCTTATGCTCCTAGTGAAAGTTTATTTAGTTCATATATGTAATAAACTCTGGATAAAAATGGTTAAAAATTCCATTAGTTTTATGGAAAACTTACATCCAAAAAATATACATGCGCATGTTTTAGAGGTAAACGATATAGTTGTATTTTGTCTATTCTTGTTGAGTTATTTAGTCATCAAATTAAATAATATTGTAGTCATGATTAGTATTTTACTTATGACTTATATATCAAACCGCTACTCAGCCTATTTAAATTGAAATATTAAACAATGTCCTAAAAGTGAGAAGAGTCGTAAGACTGATATTGAAGTTTGTCGTTCATAAATTGTCCAGACGTTTTCTTAAACATTATACGAAGTACAATGTGAATTGATTATGATTGTTGATCTTTTAAATTACAAATACTCTTGTGGTATGTGATAAACTAAATGTTTTTTCTATTTACATGTATTAGCTGGTATACTTAGTAATCAATGGAATCCTTTAATATATGTGAAGCAATACTATTTTCAAGTTCTTCTAAGATAACTTATTCAAAGCGTATACTAACTTTAACTATTGTTGGTAAAGCTTCTAGGTCAAATGTATCTTTTGTTTTTCTTTCACCACGTTTTAAAAGAGCAATTGGAAGACCTAAACGAAAAATAAAATGTTGACTATCAAAATGTGGTCATAATAGAAGATCATGTGATAACAATAATTATTAAATGTGTTATTTACTTTATTTCTTTATTATTATTATTGTTATTATTATTATTATTATCGTTCTTGTTCTTGTTATTGTTATTATTATTATAATAATAAACATTATGGAATTCTCCAAAAAATATTTATTTATAGTTGTTAAAAATTAATGGTAACTCACTTGTAGAAATACGTGTATTTCACATACGAAAATAACTTGTTGCCCACTTACAAAAATACGTAAAATTTGTTTGCATAAATAGCTTTACGTGTGAAAAAAAAGATTTCCAATTGTGAAAAAAACAAGTTGTTAACCATTTGCAGAAATATATATATATATAAGTTGTGGAAATATAGTTTATTGTTAAAAATATACATTTTCGCATGAAAAAAATAAGTGTTATATATTTATAAATATACGTACAACTCACTTGCGAAAATATATTTACTTGTGAAAAAGGCATTTCCAATCGTGAACCACTTGGAGAAATATATTTTATTCTTAAAAAAAAATCAGTTATTGAAAAAATAAGTTGTTATACACTTACAAAAATACGGATAATTCACTTGCGAAAATACTTACAATAAACCTGCATAAACAGTTTTACTTTTGAAAAAAAACGAAACAAAAATAAGTACTGACATTTACTTACATAAATAAAATAAATTGGCTTGGTAAATAAAAAAAAAATATGATCCAAAGTTTTTAAAACAGAAACACAAACAATTACTATCATTCATTTACGATTAAAAATATAGATTTTAATAAATTTAAATAATAATTAAAAACAATATACTCATATTAATTGATGTTGCATAAGAAAATGTTTTAACTAAAATATGTTTAATAAATTCATACTTTTTAAATATTAAATTATAGTTAATTGTTTTAATGAATTTTAATAATAATTAACCAGTTACGTGTTTAGGATAATTTTTATCCAAATCCAGTGTTTATAATCAGTTGTTTTTCTAAAATTTATTGATTTTTATTAAAAAAAATTGGAATAAAAATTCAGTTACATATTCTTATAAAAATTAACTAATAAACCAAAAACAAAAGTGTATACTTTTGAATTTGTTCGATTTATGTTAATATTATGAGGCAATAGAAAATTTATCTTTCAAAAATTATATATATGTAGGATAAAGCTGCGGAAGAACATTTTAAAATTTAGAGTTTAAATACATTTTAATTTTAAACACGAATATAATTTTTTTATATATTAAAAAAATTATTATACACAACTTAATTTGGGAGTCTCAAAAAATTATTTCCAACTATTGTTTATAAATTACAAAATATCAATTTTTATGGTTTATTTATAATAGTAATAATAATATAATTTTATGCATTTCAATACTTAGCAATAAAATTTATTAAAATAACCTAAAATTATCATATTTTTTTAAATATAATCCGTTTATTTTCATGAGTTCAAATTCATGCCATTAATATTTTAAAAGAATAAGTACACAAGAGAATTAATATTTTTTTACAATAGAATCAGGATGTGAATGATCACTTATATTTCCTTTGTCAATATTAAATTAATAAATAAAATATATTATTATTATTAACTTTTCAAAAAAATATATTTTTTATTAGCAAGCCATAAAGGCAAGTGTTGTATATACAAACTAGCTAAATGTAGCTAGAATTAAGGTAGATAACTGTGAGAGAAAAGATAAAAGTTTGGACTAAAGAGCAGACTTTAGTTATTTTTGACATATTGAAGCAATCTTAGTTATTTTTTAGAGAAAAGATAAAAGCTTGGACTAAAGAGCAGGCTTCTTCGGTCTTTAGACTGCTTAGATTTGCACTAATATTGAACTTGAGTCCAAAAAAAGCAAAGTAAATGTAGTAACTTATTTAGAAGTGCTCTTCGGGATGATCAATTTGGGTTCTAGATTAAAGATTCGTCACTAGAGAGTCTTTTCCTCCAAGTCATGATTTCCAGCTCTATATGTTGCTAATTAAAACCTGCATTGAAATAGAAATTAGTAGGTCGAATTTTAACAAATCTGCGTACCATTGTTAGATGCAAAGTTCATATCTACAAAGAAACATTATAAAATAGAAAGATGGAAAATCATATTGACATAAAACATTAATTGTAATTGTTTAGCCTCAAGTATATAATATTTAGACCTTCCAAAAATAATATAGCTCGTAATTTTGCAGATCATCAATTAGAGTTATATTACTGTTAGATTTTTTTTGATACAAAATTTAGCAAGTTAGTCTGCTGCAAAATTGTCTTCTCTGTAAATCAGTCTTAAATACATTGAATGGTTTATAAGTTTACGACAACAAGCAACAATAGAAGATAAAAACCATGGAGCACAACTATTAGCCAATGAATCAAACAGAATTTTAAATTCTATATCAATGTCAACATGAATATAAGCACGATTTTTGCATAACATTAAACCATCAAGTAAAGCTCTAGTTTATGCAATAATAGGAGATTGCTTCTCATATAATCTACAACCTGAAGTAATCATAATACCATTTGAATTTCTAATTAAAAAAGCACTACTAGATTCACCATTTAAGATATAGGCTCGATCGATGTTTAGTTTGAGACGATTTTCTAAGGGTGTGTGCCATTTGATATAAAGGGAATTTCATTTTTATGGTAGTATGGCTGAGACAATTTAGAAATTTTGATGTTTTAAAGTCTAAACTACAAATTTTATTTGTTAACAGGTTAGAGCAATCTTATTTAAATATCATGTGTATAATCTTGTTTATAATATTTTAAGATGATATAGATATCTTATTGTATTTTATTTTGTTTCTTGCATTCCAGATACTCCAAGTGATAATAGCAGAAATTATTGTTCTGATTTGTGTTTGTCTATCTGTAGATGAAAACCAAATATTTATGAGGCCTGGGAATGTTATGTTTTTTCAATGAAGAGACCAAATAAACTTGAATAATCTTTCCATATTTCAAAAGAAATATGAAAATTAACAAAGAGGTGATCAATCGTTTCCATGTTGTTATAGAACTGACATTTTGAAGCAAGTATAAAATTATTTTGTTGAAGAATTGAGTGAACAAAAATTAGGCATTTAAAAGTTGTCTAAAGAGTGAAAGAGCACTGCTTTGGAAAAACAGAGTTCCAAATCTGTTTAAATTTTTTCAAAAGTGTCTTTAACGTTAAATTTACCTGATTGAGAGACATTCCATTTGATTGTATATGGTTTTCCTATATGCAATGTGAATTTTGTTAGCCTTCTAATATCAGTTGAAGTAACATTGTTTTTAAGTTTATTTATGTTCCGGTAATTTTTTGCCCAAAAAGTGTTAATCTTTTTACTATGATACCAAAGATTATCTTTATCAGGAAGAATAATGAGAGGGATGGTGCAACACAATCTCTCAAGCCAAAAATCACAGTTATCATTACCGATTTTCCAGAAAATAAAAGGCTATGTAATTTTCTTTATTGCAATAAGCCTTTTCCAGGTCTTTGAATCCTCTGGTTTTTTGTTGATTTGTAAATGGTGAAGGTTAGGACAATAGATAAAATGTATTAGTTTGGCCCATAGAGTTTTGTGGTTTTTGAATGTAAAACCATATTTTACATGAGTAAGTATTTTGTATATCAATTATATTTCTGAAGTTTAGGCCAAATTTAGCACAAGATTTACAGAGGTTGGGCAAGTTAGTCCAAATTTTCACATTTCTATCTTCCTTGGAGCCCCAAAGGAATTTGTTTAAGTTTCCGTTGATTATGTCAATTGTATTTTTTGGGAGGTAGTATGATTGAATATAATATGAAGGGGTGATCATTAATACATATTGTATTAAGAGCATCTTACAACCAAATGATAGATTTTTGCAATCCCATTCTAGGATTTGTTTTCTTGATTTTAGAGATAATATCATCAAATTAGCATAATTTTCTACTAGGATAAATATAAATTTCTATATACTTTATGGGGAGGGTAAAGTGTTTAAATCCAATGATGTTATTGATATAGTTTATCCTTGTTCAGTCTAGGTTTTTAGGAGTTATGAATCTAGACTCGGATGAAGAGATCGTTTATCTTGAGACCTTTTGATAATGAGAAAGAAATTCCCAAACCTTTTTAATATTGTTCAAAGATAAATTCATAAAGATTATTATATTGTCAACATGTAATAAACATGAAATTTGAATATTTGATCTAGATTTTTAGTACATTGATTGATTTTTAGACAAAAGTTTCTTAATACCTCTAATGAAATACCTTTCGACTATAATAAAGAGGCTGAGTGACAATGGGTCACCTAGCCTAAATCCATTAGAAGAACTAAAATCACCATATAGAGAGAGTAATTTAAAATGACTGAGAATTGAGTATGAATTAAGCTTTGATGTATAAGTTCAAAGAATTTGTTATTGGAGCCAAAATTAGCTATAGCTTTAAGTAATAATTTTTTTGAGAGTCTGTCAAAGCTTTATCCATATCAAGTTTTAAAATGAGGTTGCTACCTATGTTTTTTCTAAGTGATGGATTAGTTCATGGGTAATTAGTATGTATACATTGATGTTTCTATTAATGACAAATCCTCCTTTATCATCAAAGATTATTTTGGGGAGAATAAAGGTCAATCTATTGTTGATCAGCTTTGAGATAATTCTGTTTAAGACTTTGCAAACACTTATAGACCTAAAATCACTCCAAACTTTGGGTGATTTTTTCTTGAGGATCAAGCAAAGAGAGGTTGCATAAACTCATTTTGGAGCTGAGTTCTCATTAAAGAAATCATCTATAACATTATTAAGGTCTTGTTTTATAATATCTCAACAAGTTATGTAAAACTCAATGTTGAAGCCATCAACACCAACCACACTGTTTGGTCTAAGAGATTGAATGGCTTTCAAAACTTCATCTTCTAATGGGGGGTTGTGGGGAAAGTATTTTATTGATCAGTGATTCAATTAAAGATGATGTTTTGAAAATCAGAGTTGTTGTTTAGAGTATATTGAGAGTTTAAAATATCTTTAAAGTGGGCAACAACAAGATACTCAATGTTTCTTGGTTTTTAATCCAATATTTATTATGTTAAATGCCATGAATTCTATTATTAATGCTTATTTTTTTTGAGAAAATTATGGAAACATGAGGTGCTCGTGTCTCCATTTTTGTCCAAGATATAGCAACTTTTTGTTCCCAAAAATATTTTACTTTAGTTAGGATGTTTAAATGTTTTGCTTTGGATTTTGAAAGATTTATTTTATCTTCATTTGATTTTGTGTTTTAAAGAAGATATCAAGTAATTTAAGTTCCTCTTCAGAGTTTGTTAGACTATCAAAAATATTTCCAAATGTATTCCAGTTTCATTATTTTAATCTATGTATTAATCTTTTAAGCTTGGACCATATAACATGTAAATGAGTTCCACTAATATTTCCAAACCCGTTCTCCTCTAAAATTTGTAAAAAATCTGGATGGAGAATCCATATGTTGAGAAATCTGAAGCTAGGCTTAGGTTTGTTTGAATTATTTGAAATAGTTAAGCACAATGGTAAATGATCTAATCCTGTTTTAGCCAGATATTTTACCATTGTGACATCAAAGTAATCTCTCCAAGGGGTATTATATACTCTGTTGTTTGACCAAGTGTATTTAGATCATAAGAATCCAACATCTTCTAACTGGAAGTCCATGACAGTTTCATCGAAGTCATCAATGTTGTTTTGGCACAACGATAAACAAGATAGTTGTTCTTCATTTGAAGATATTACAAAAAAATAACCTAACATTAACCACTCTAAATTAGTTTTAGATATTTCTCTTAATGAATTCCAGAGATCGTGTCTTAAGGTTCCAAGACATTTGGCATAGATTATGAAAACTAAAAATTGTCTTTTAATCATTTAATAATTAACATAGAGATGTAAAATTTTATCATTGTAAATTAAATGAGTAATTTGGAAGGCTTTCTTCCAGATTATCCAATTTGTACGGTTTTTGTTAGCACAACAAGATAAAACAAATTAAGGTTTTAATGATTTGAGGAAGTCTGCTAAAATTGATCATAGGCTCTTGAAGAGCTATGAAATCAATTCTTTTAGAATTAATTATAGATTTTAACATTCTGATAGTTCCCGTGTTGTCTATCCCTCTAGCATTTCCGTTAAGAACTTTCAGAGTTATTTATGGGTTGAGGTAAAAAGTCTAGTTGAAACCTTTGATGAAGGGTTCAACTTTGATTTTAATGTGTTTTTGGTTGGGGATTTCTTTTTTTCTTTTTGCTTATCTTTGGGAAGGATTTCTGGTATAAGTTCAGCAGATAAAGATGTGGGGATCTTAGGTATTGAGTTTGATTATGGCTCAATAGATTTGGTGCCATTTGGTGACAAATATTTATGGTCTTCCATTATAGGGTCTAAGGATTCTGACTCAGAGTCTAAGTTTTCATATTAATTTTGGGAATTGAACATATTTCCAATCTCTAAAGTGTGAAGTGATTCAATAATTTCTCCATTATTGATGATTGAATCAATGTGTAGTTCTTTCCTTTTATTAGTATTTAGATTTTCAAGAGAATTAGAGATGCTAGCATTGCTAACAACCTCTAGATTCCGTTTTTTAATATTATTTTCAAGGTTAAGTGAATTAAATTGGTTTGAAGAGTTTGTGGGTTTGATTACATTGGGAATTTCAAGAGGATCAACGTTATTGGCATTTCCAATAAGCTCTGGATTCTTTTTTTGAGGAATATTGTTAAGTGAATTAATTGTAGTTGATTCCGAGTGATTTGAAGATTGAAAAATTATTGATTTCATTTTGGAATTCTGTTATGGGCAACCAAGTTAAATTTTTAATTGGATTAACATTATCAGCCTTTGCTTGTACTTAATTATTGGGTTGAACATAATCTGAAAATTTTGTTAAGTTCTTTTTATAATTATTTAAATGTCACCCTAAGTGATTATAATTAGTACAGTATGAGGGTTTGTCACCATAGTGAATATGCTACCAAAACCCATCATATGTACCGAATTGAATCCATATTTTCTTTGGATATGATTTAGAGACACTAATCTCCAGCATGCCCGATAATTATTGAGTTTGGCCATGTTTTGTTCAGGGACCCAGATTAAAAGGGGTCTGCCTAAGGAATTATATATATGTACAATAGTATCATAGTTGTACATATATTCTGGAATATTATGGTATGAAACCTATATTAGGGTTATAGGGGATTCAATCTTTGGATTGAATCTAGGGTACAATTTTAGTAAACGTAAGCAATGTTGGTAAAAAACAACATGCATCTTCTATATTTTTAACACATCTTCAATTAAGTTAAATTCGATGAAAATTTGCTTTTAATTTCATTAAGAGACACTGATTATGAGAATTTAAATCTGTCTATTATTTCTTGTAATTGATCTAAATTAGGTTTTGAGAAAAAATGCAACTATCGTGAATTTTGATGAGAAAATGAAATGGGACTTATATGATTCAGAGAAAATGATTGCCTTGCAGTCCTCTTTGTCTTGAATCTGGACTCTTGAATGCTTGAAACCTTTGGTTTTATTCTTGGAGGAATCTCTAAAAAACAATATTCTCAGGATTCAATATGGTTATTGGTCTTAGGGGAAAATTTTATCCATTAGGCCTCTGGCTAGCAATCTTTACAAGATGGCTATTGGCAGTGCCAAAAATACCTCCTTCTGCTTTGACCCATGGCTTCTCTCTACTTCTCTTTCATCTCACTATGATCGCTCTATCATCGGTGATTCAAGGTTAGGTAAGTACCTTATTATCTCTAACTTTATCTCTGAGGGGTGTTGGATGTGGCCTCACAAGAGGAGATCTTCGAGTGCTGGAAACAGAAGCACCTCATGGAACTCCGCAACATCATTCTCTCCCTTCCTTCTCCAAGCGTCCACCTCGATGATGTCCCATTATGGGCGAAAAAAGATGGAACTCCCAACTTCACAATTAAAGACACTTTTATTGTCATTTGAACGCATATCCTTTGTGTCGGATGAGCGGGCTTAGTCTAGAATAAATTTAATATTTCATTTCATTTTTTTATTTTATGGCTTGCCATTTAAGGCAAACTTACCACGCGAGACAAGCTTTTATCTTGATGGATTAGTACTCTCCTTTCTTGCGTCCTCTGCAACTTTGCTGATAAAACTATAAATCATATCATCTATGATTGTAGCTTCTCTCGGAGCTTGTGGGAGCACGCTCGCGCAAAGCTTGGGGTCTCTTGCCATAATAACTCCAATTAGAACTTTTGACTTCTTGAAGCCTCTAAATGGCCCTCCTCAAGATTACGTCATCTTAGCGGACTTGCTTTGGTGCTACCATTAACCATATTTTGAGAGGGGAGAAAAAACAGAATCTTCGGCTCCCTTTCGAGCCTTGCCTTTGTTGTCTCGTTTCGTTTGATAGTAGATCCTCGTTTCCGTTTTCTGGGAACTAAGACTTGCTGACATCTTCATCCTCATCCACTAAATTAATGTTGTTTCATTTTATTGTTTTCTTTGCATGTTATTTATTCTCCATGGTTGGTCTTTTCGTGTTTCCTCCATCTACTATATTATGTTTTTCTTGGATTTTATATTATTGACTCGTTACTACCGTTTGTTTATTTTTATTAATTTTGTTATGGTCTTTTATACATTTCTTAATATCTGGTTATACAGCCATCCGTTAAGGTATGTCTTAAATATTCATAAAAACATCTTCATTTACTCTAATGTTTTTTATTAAAAATATATATTTAGATGACTAATAACTAATTAGCTTCATAGAAAAACAAATTGTTTTGATATATTTTATTTCCTTCCCATGTCCATATGAAAACACTTTAGAATAAATATAAAACACTATAAAATTGAAATGTAAATTATAACAGTTGCTTAGATAATGGATTGAATACTATTGGAATGAGTTCGGTTATAATATATTTAGATAAATGGGAAATCTGGTTCTGGTTTTAATATATTTAGATAAACGGGAAATATGTCCAATTTTTTTGTTTGTAAACGCAATTCCTTTTTAATAAATTATTTTTTGCGTACGCTATAAGTTTAGAGCTCGAAGACTCAAACTATAGTTTAATATATAAAATCTTATTAAATTTATATTAAACTGTACTATCCATTCATCAATACCAATAATTAGTACATAAAACCCCACTTGCGGGATAATACACAGAAATGAAAGAATATTTAAAGAAACACGAATGCATGGGATTTTTTTATGAAATTATTGTACAAAATATAAGGGCACAAGTTGACCGTACCTTAGTACTACTTTGCACAAAACCCGCGAGCATATATATATATATATATACACGAACAATACATTTGTCCCAATGGTGTGACTAGATCGGTTACAATGGAATTTAATATCAGCTTGTTAGGTAAGCAAAAAAACTAAAACACTAAAAAACTAAGTAAAATTCGAGATATGTATTAAAAACGTTTTAAACCCATCATTTGTATTCCCGTAATTTTATAAAAATATAAAATTAAATTTAAAGTACACAAATTACTAATTTAATATTTTGAATGATTTATATAAAGTATGATGGTTTTTTTTTTGGCAAGAAAACAATGTGTTACCTAAATCAGAGTTTTACAATACAAGAAAATTAACTGAGAAACAAACTCAAAAAGGGGTTCTAAAACAAATAGCCCTAAAGAAAAAATCCTAAATCAATTTTAAAACCCTAAATTGAAAACAGATCGTCTTCTGCCTTCAAAACAAAATTCTCTCCAACCACCATCATTGAATCATGGAAAAGAAACACCAGCTTTGACTCTATCTCTATCCAACCTTCGAAACAACTTCAACAAATCTACCACACGAGCCCAACTTCAGAATCAGGATAGGTGAGCTGCTCTAGCTGATTCCATAACATTCTTCTCTGCACTCTTTGATTTTTTTCATAAACAAAAGTGAAGTAACAAATAGAAGAAGCATACTTGATTTCTAAATGAAGGAATTGTTCATGGTTGACCACAATGAATCCAGAATAATTACAGGGGTCTCCCTCATCGATTTGCTGCTGTCGATGGGTAAAATCATCTCTATTTCTTTTTTTTCCAGCTAACGATCTTCATCATTATCTGATAAAGATTTGTTATGTATTCCCTCTCTAGTAAGCAGAGAGCTGATTGGAGCCTTTTTTACACATTTGCTTCGAGAGTTGATTGAAAGCCTTTTGACACTTTTGCTTCGATTTGCTGATTTGATTTTCTTACTTTTTGTACTGCTGCTTTTGTTAGCTGACTTAAGCTTTTTGTTGATTATAGCCTCAAATTCATTGGAGCTGGTCCTGGGAGAAGGATTGTAGCTGCCAATGTTGTCCCCATTTGGGGAAGTCTGTTGATTGTCCTGGCTTGGAGAGATAGGAGCATCTTCAAGAATTTGGAGAGCACTAATGATGTCAATGTCTTTGTTGAGAGTGTTTTCTTCATTGCTATGAATAACTGTATTTGTATTAAAATCAACAACTGTAATTTTATCTTTGGCAGTGACAATAGATTTCAATCTTCTCTTGTAAACTTCAGTAAATGTTTGGATCTTGTCAGCATTAGGAATCTGAGTTGTAGAAGCTTTATCTTGTAAAGAAGTAGATTGATTTTGAGCAATATAATCTTGTTGTTGATCTGTTTTTCCTTCAATCTTTTTGCAAACTTCTTTTTTGTGTCCCAGATGAAAGCATTGTGAACAATAATCAGGGACATTTCGGTAGCTAATTCCAATCCAACTTCCTTCATTAATTCCAAATCCGACCCAGATTTTTCTTTTTAAAATCTTAGATACATCTGTTTCAATCAAAGCATAGCAGGCGTTGGTTTTCACTCTGTTAAACGGCGGAACAAAAGTTTGATAAACATTTCCAAGAGTTGACGTTATATCCCTGACTATGCCATCGTTATATAGGTATTCTGGCATATTTTCAAGCCTGATCCACAGCAGTACCACGGGGCTTTCTTTGTTTTTGCTTATTTCAGGAGACCGTTTGATCACCCTCATAAGTTTTCCGTAAACTACCCAGGTAGGATTAGTCCAAATCTTGATGATATCTTCTTTCAAACTCAATTCTATCAAGATTTGTCTCGAGTCGAGAATAACATAAGAGTATTCCCCGATGAACTTGAAAGATTTCATGAAGCTCTGAAAAGCAAGACGTTTTGGGATACCTTGACTAAACTTACCTATCAAGGTAGTTTTTGATTGATTCATAAGGATTTCTTTGGTCTCTTTTGTGAACTGGACCACATTATGGTCTTCTGAAATTTTTGTGTACTCTGGTTGAGGTATGGTTCTTGTATTTGTAGAGTTCAGAGTATCCAAGAAGGTTTTTTTTATCACAGGGGTAACATTGTTGGTTTGTTTTTGCAGAGCCGGAAAGTTGTCGTTGCTCAGAATGTTGTACCCCATTAATGGTAAGGAGGAAAGCAGATTCGGAGAAGAAACAGAGGGAACTTCAAGGATTGAACACTTGTATGGAAAACTCTGAAGAACAGAGAAAAACCTTCGGGTAGAGGAGAAGGAAGGAGAAGGAGATAGCCACGGGAGGGACGTAAACGGCATCGGCGACGGAAAGATCAAGATTTATCTGTTTCTGATCTTGGAGGAGCCATCCTGGCTTCCATCTTCAACTTTAGGTACTTAATATCAATTTCAAGGAACTCACCGATTTGAATTAGGGTTTTAGCTGATTCTTCCGATCCATTCCGGAACTGCATTTGGCCGTTGTCTGGAGCGTCCGCAGTAGGCTTTTTTGGGTTAAAAATGTCACTAGTTACTAGCGTCTTTCGGTATCTATTTTTGACTTCAAAGTATGATGGTTTTTAAAAGCTTGTATTAATTTTAAATTTTAAATAATAATATTTAAAACCATTAAATATAAAAGTGTTTTGTACCTTCAAAATAGTGACAATTTTTCTATTTTGTATGACATAATGTTTTTGTGTAGCATGTTATTTTTCGGATTATATTCTTTTTATGGCAGTTAGATCATTTGGTAGAAAATTTTATTCTACTTAGATTTGAAAGAGTTATCGCATTCAACAACTTGTTCGAGAATGTAAAATTTAAACAAGTCTCGAGAGTCGAGAACTCAGCAAGTGATGCACTCACATTTTTGACATGTACATTTTCGGGAACAGTAATAATTATTCATGAGAACCTATTTATTATTTTATCCAACCACTTTCTATCGTGATTCACGTCCACATAAATAACGTTAGTATAAGCTTAAATAGAATATGAAGTTGGGAAATTTCAATCAAGAAGTAATTGTTTTAAGAAGTACTTTAGGAAGACAAAAGGAGCACAAAAGATAAAGAGAAAGTCAAGAAAACTCGTTTGAGCTTCAAATATATTATACAAAAAAGGGTTAACTAAAACACTATTACAGTGATAATGCACAAATTAAACAACTTTCATTATGGAAAAACTACACGACTGAAGGAGAAAATGCTCATTATGGATACAAAAATTGTACAAAAAAATCCTCCTACATGGCTACCATTGGCCAAAAATTATGGAGGGCGTAAAAAACAAAGTAAAACAATGTAACACGTGTCACTCATTCGCAAACTTCATATAAGTCTCAACAGTACCACTAAAGACAATAACTGAAGTAATCTCATTTGATAGTTGAGGTCTGGATATCGTGGGACATTTACCACTAGTTTCACGAGGAAGAAAGTTTATATTAATTATCATATATTACTTCTCAAAATGAGTAGAAGCACAGTCGTTAATGAATATCATAGCATATGAGGTAATAAATTTTGTGAAACTAAATATATGTTACAGGTATGGGATTTCAAGGATCATCACTACATATAATGGAACCAGTTTTAGAAAGATAAAATCACGATTTTATACGCTAAAAAAGAATAAATAAAATATTTATTCTTTCCCTTCTCAATCCAACGGTCAAGTTCAAGTGACCAACACGGTAATAATGCATCAATAAGATATTGGAAGGAGAAGAAACAACCTAACCAGAATTCCCACAATAAATCTTATGGTCATACAAAATCACACCCAAAAACCCAATAGAAGAAACATCATTTGATATGGTATATGGAAATCAATTGAGGAAGTACTGTCACCCAAAATATATATGAAATCCTATAGGATTGCATCATATGATGAAGCAAGTAATGCACAAGCCCAAAATTTAGAAATAAACGTAATTGAAGAAAGAATAATTAAAGTACATCTTCAGTCAGAGCATTATAAAATGTTAATGAGGAATATATATAATTCTGAAGTGTGGTCCAAAAGTTTTGAACCAAGACATAAATTGTTATAAAGAGTTTTCATTCATACTAAAAGAAGAGGCTCAACAAAGTTTGGAACCCCTTGAATATAAAAAAAGTCTCTATCATAATCCTTAATATTCAAGATTGTAAGTTACTACTACTTGTAAAATGTATTTATTAAACCATGTGGATGTACTCTTTCCTCCCTCGATGGTGCAAGGAAGTTTTAAGGATGAATTCGATATTAAAAAAACAAATTATGCCAAAAAATAAGTCTCATTTTATATTCACAAACGAAATCATATATTAATAAGTAGATAGTCAACATGCTGAAACATGGGATTTCATCACAAAGCCCGAGGGCGTTGAAAAGTCTACCACAAGTCTCGGATGATAAAACAATAAATCAGCATACAATAAAGTTCTCCTTCATGAGCCCTGGATGCTTCATAAAATCTATAGCAATAATAAGGCATGCATGATCAATAATTAATACTTAGACAAAAAAGAAAGCTTCAATTGCTTCAAATAAAAAGAAAAAAATGAGAAAAAAATCTAACGAAAGGCATGCACCCTAAACTACCTAGAATATTCAATAAAACTACCTAGAATATTCTATAAAACTTCAAGAAAATAACATAAGTGTTCATTAACAAAGTCTCAGTCTATTGAGATTGATCGATCAATCAAGAAAAATAACGTTAAGTATTTAATAAAAACACAAAGACTCACCAAATAAAATTATAAGCAAGAGAAATAAAAAACAAAACAAAATCTTAGTACAACACTATAATACTATTTAGGTATTACAAAAAACATAGAGTAATAAATAAGATATGTTTAGCTATTCTTTTCAGAAGAAATAATATCTTTGACTCAGTCAACATCAGTATCCAAAGAAGTTGTTTAGAAATAATTACCTTTAACATGGTTAGTTCTTGCACCAATAGCTTGAATATTATTAATCCCACCAACAACTTTCTCGATATCACTCATTTCCCCATTTTTGAAGAGTTATTATTTTGCCTTGGTAAACTATCAAGAGTGTATTCTAGAGAGAGAAAGAGCTTGAGAGTTTTTAGAGAGAGAAAAAACAAGTACAGTTGAGTTTCAAAGTAAGAGTGTTCAACCCCTTTATTAAGGTAGTCTGGTCCTTCATATAGAGGAGCTAAGACTTAGTCTTAAACTGAATATGTTACAAAAAGTGGACTAATTACAGTTTAGTCCCTATAAATTATACAAAGTTACAAATATCCTCTAAAACTTACACCTGTCACAAATTAAGGATAAAACTTACATTAATTACAATTAAATCCTTAAATTTACATTATTTACAATTTACTCCTTAAAACTCTATTTCTATATCAGAGCTACCTGGACTCTTCCAAAGTTTTCATCTCCTTGTTCTAAATTTCTTTAAGAAACGAAGCAATATATGCACTGTTTTAATCTAACCCGATAGACGAGAGTCAAGATATTTGTCACTATTTTCTATGTTCTTCAGTCATTCAGCTCGAGGAATAAAATAACATAAGTAATACAAGTTAATTTTAGGGTATTCCTTGTAAAAGTCTAAAAATAACCTTGAATGAGCACCCATAATAACTTCACGAGCAATATAAAATTTTACTTCTTATAAGTAGTAGTTTGTTGCATCCGACACTGATGTTCAGTAAGCAAAATTTCTGAAACTGAGTAACATTTTGACTTTAAAGCATTCAGCTCCCTTGCACCTATGGCTTTACAACCTTGACTTCACACTTGATTTCAATAAGCTATTTGTCAACATATGACCACAGAACCTCAACAATACCTAGTTCGGACTTAGAAGCAGTCCACTTCTCTTTACATAAAAAACTTTACCTTGAATAAAGTCACGTTCCTAAATCAATTACCAAATTGACAACTAGTTGAGAGGGTTTCTTGGGTGTAAAACAATGTACTTTCTAACTAAGATAATACAAATGATGTCTTCTTTAGTTCTATGGTACTAGGGTGCATTTCAAGTTGCAACAGTCTCTCCTTCTAATAACAAGCTTCAAGCTCGGCCTTCAACTGCCTATAACGTTTAGCTTTTGCTTCAAGAGTAGTTTTTGCAAAAGATTCTATTTTTATAGGTCCAACAATAACACTAAGAAGTGTTTGAAGATCAGAAATGTGAGTTGCATGATGAATATTGGATTGATATAGCATGGCTAAACCATTAGGAATAAACTAGAAAAAACTAGATAATATATGCACCATATATAATGAGTTTTTCACTATAATATAAAATATGAAACTAATTATAAGAAAGAAAAAAAAACATCCCAAATTTAATTGTCTCTTAGCTAGGTTTACGAGAGAAAGATGAATTATAAGTTTTATATGGCTAGCCAACATAGAAAACTGAGTCAATATCTCAAGAATTTGCTCTGATGAGAAAACAGATGGTGTTAAAGTGACAATTTCAACCAAAGGTATACCTATATTGGAAGTGTCATTATTCAGATCTATAATCACAATATCCCCAGCATATGTATCCACAATAGAATGTGGTGGCAAAACACCTCTGAAAACCCTTGACAGCTCATCACCAATAGTGATATGAGGCTGGAGAGCCACTAAGAATTTAATACAAGCTTTAGTAGTGAAAACCACATCATCCTTCATTTAAACTTATTTCTCAAATACTTCGACTAACAAAGTATTTATCAAGTTTTTGGGTTTACCCACTACAACATCAGCTAGTGAAGAAACTTCAACAACAATTTTATTATTATTATGAAAATGAGCTTTGTGGATAAAGATCTTACAACCTTAATGATATATTTGGCCTTGTTCTCTCAAAATTAGAAACGAAAAAACTCATCATAATCTTGCTTGGTGGCCGCCTTAACTTCAGAAAATATCTTATATATCATAGCTTCAAAATCAGGCTTAGCCATAGACTCTAGCATGCTTTTCAATATCAGAGACCTCTTTTGGCATAAAACCATCAGAAATAAGAAAATAGAGGATGTTCATCGTTAATAATTTTGGCCTAGCCACATAATCAGACAAATCTACATGCTTTCAAGGAACATAATTAACAAAAGAAAGGGCAGGATTTGGAGACTCGATAATATTTTTCCATAACGGGCGTAAAAGCATGAGATTGATGAGGATCATGAGAAGGTTAAGGAGTTGAAGAAGTAATTTGTTGCTCGGATATGGGAGCTACAGGTATGCCAATATTATCATTGCTACTTAGTTTTCTTCTAATGGTAATGATAATATTATCATAAATATTACCTATGGCCGCCAAAGTCTTTCACCGCTTAAAGGGTGCATCGTGCTCTTCATTTTCGGTCTCTTTCTCAACAACACTAGGAAACATTATTCGTTTATTATCTAAGCCAAGAACACTCACAAAAATTTATTTGCTACCAGTACGAGCCTCAGCTTTAGCCTCCAAACATTAAAAGAAACAACATATACCTTCCCTGAACCTCGGTTTTTTATTTTGCTATGCAATTCAATCTAGAAAGATTATTTTCCATCAACCTTTTTATGTAAGTTTTGTCTCCATAACCTTTTTCCTCGAAGATTGCTTCTCTAAATACTTCTTCACTATAACAGATTTTTCCAGAGTATATCCCTTAAATAAAGCACAAACATGGAATCAACATCGTACATCAATACTCGATAATAACCCGTTAGGGATAAATTACTCGAACACAAGAATTGAAGAGTATAAATGAGAAAACATGGAAGACTCATTCATCATTTGAGTGTAATTCCTGCGAGTATGGTCTTTTCTTTTTCCATAAAAAAGTATCTTAACAGCATGAACTCAAAAAGCGAAAATAAAATACAAAAAATCATACACATCAAAGATAAAATCAAATAAAAAAGAGAAACTTACATTTGGGAACCCAATTTCGGCTGATATGAGGGTTTGACCCGCTTGCTTTGACTAGAAAGTTTCCGAGCGAGACAGCGCCTGCCTGTCAAGTAAGGAGATGAAGGAAGATCAAATCCAGTCTATACTTGGTATCCCAATTACCATAAATAAAAAATTATTCTTTCATACTTTGCTATAAATTGGAAGATCTCTGACACTTTTGGCATATGACTCAATCAAGAAGTAGAAACGTAGGTTGGCTTTTTGCTTGTAGACTTCAATAGCAATAATAAATTCATTTGTATGAAAATTTTCAAACCATTTTTTATGAAATCATAACCGAAAGCAAAACACTACACGAGTTGGGAACAAGTTAGTTAGATCAAATTTGTGTAGTTTGGAAAACAATTAACACAGTTTTGAGCAATAAGAAACCAAAATTAACGATCAATACAATAATTAAACAAAATAACTTCACATTCACGAGGATCGAAGAAATGTTTCTTATTTATAGAAAACCTAATGTTGACATCATGGGGAATCGCCCAACTAGTAAGATGTTTTACATATTCATTCATCAGTAAGATATTTATAAGAACGATCAATGATGTTTAGTATTTTCATTTTGTTCACACGTTCATCTTCTGACTCTTGTTCATTTGTGAAACTACAAACGTTTTCTCTGCTACTACCTTATGTTGTTTATAGACTCATACCTTCAAGAGTGAAAGAAGTAAGAGAAACAACGTTGAGTGGAACATTAGTTTTGAACGATTTATCCTTCTTCACTATATTTTTCCCTTTCTTCTTCTGGTTTGCATGACAAATTAGGTGAGAAACCTTAATAAACATTTTATGATTAGAAGCATCAAGCCAAAATAAAATATTATTCTGATTATTTTGGCTATTTGAGATCTCGCTATCTTCACCATTCTACCAATTTATAACAAAAGTTAAAAATGTATTGTCATAATAAAAATTAGAAAGTAATTGTTTCAAGAAAATTAAGAAATTGGTGAAGAAGATGATGAGAGTGTAGAGCGATAAAGTTAAGAAATAAATCAAAATGATGACAGAACATGTATTCATCCAAAGGTATAAATAAGTTTCAACTGTAACTTTCTTTTAGTCAGTTATTTTTTCTTAATTTTTTGTTTCTTCATATTTGATTTTATCATAGTGATAATACTAAGTATTTGATTGTATTTGTGTAAAGGTTTTTAGAAAAAATCTAGGATACCGTCAGTCCCTAGCGAAACTATTAAATAATAAATGTTAAAGTGATTAAGTGGTAGAAATATTGCAAGATGTTTTTATTCATAAAATTGTCTTAATTTATAAAGGAACGTATAACGAATTATATTTATGACACGATATTGATTACCATCGTAATTATGTAAGATTGTAACAGTCTTATACATTTATTTTTATAAGTTTAAAGTGGTAAAAATATAACTACAAAGGTCCTTAATATTGTTGTAATTGACTCACAACTGCAGTTGAGTTATGGGATTGGCTAGGTTGCCATCAACAAGAGGCCATCAGCCAGAAGGCATCGGGTCTGACTGTCGGCATGAGGGGAGGGGGCGATAAGACATTTGTAGCCTGGTGGTTTGATGTGAGAAGGAATTGGGTCGGACTGTCGGCACGGGAGGAAAGGGGTAATAAAGCATCTGAAGCCTGGTGGTTTGCTGTGAGAAGGCATCGGCAGTGCGGGTGAAATCCCCTCTTATCATATATCTTTATTCATAATTCACCAAAGGCTTGGGCGCTATTGAAATACCTTCATAAGAATTTCGGCCGAAGAACATTATCAGCTAACCGAAATTTTCAAAACAAACCACCACTTTGGATTTACATTCAATAAAGAATGAAAGCATTTAAAAGTTAGTCGTAAGAAAAAGTATGTAAATAATTAATAGGTAATACCCTAGCAACCTAAGGATTGTTAGCTGCACTATTTCCTTTCAGAAATATATAGTTTTTATCTTCAAATGAGGTTTTGGTTGACGAATATTTTTCATGAGGCACGAATAATTTAGTGCGAACCAAACCTGACACCTCTCTAATAATATTTTGGTTATAGAAAATTATAATAAATTGGTCTTAAGACTTTTAAAAGTCTAGCCAAAGAGAGTTGTCATAGACATTTCAATAGGTAAAATAATTTAAATGTAGTAGTTTTATTTGTGAAGAAAAAGCTTCGAAAAATAGCATGCTCAAGCGTATAGTCGTCAGGCAATTTCAAGAGACATTTTGACAAAAGTCAGCAAATTCTTGTGTCGATGTTAAATGTTTCGCACAAGCAAAGCTTGGTGAGGTTTATTTTCGTTTGAGGGTAATTTTATCCAGAGTTTTGTGGTATTTCAAATATATTTAATGTTTGGATAGAGTGTAGATGGAGAATTGAGCTGTCTGGTTGTATTTAATTTTCATTACCCCTATTAAATGAAAGTGGTTGGGTATTTATACCCTTAATTGTAGGCCACATGGGCTTTCGGGTTGACTTATGGATTCGGGTCGAGTTCAAAGACCCATTAGTTTTAAGCAGGTAGATAATTAGCTTAGTCATGAAGTGATTTTTTAGTACATTAGTTCAGTTCTGACGGTTCAGTGGGTAGATGTTGTCTGAATTACCCCTGTCCAGATCTCCTAAAGAGTGGCAACATATTTCGGACTCATCAGTAGCCCCTTTTTTAGGTTGTGTTCGAAGGCCTTTGGCAAGACCTAAAAAATAGCTCGAGTATAACCATAATTTTGTTCGGACATTTCGAAAATGTGTAACGACTTTATCCGGACAGACTGAAACCCTTAGAAGTTGAGCAGTTTCATCAGAGATCGTAGGACACGTGTCCTTATCTGATTCGCCACATCGGCCGTTTTTCTCCTAGAATGGCGCTCCCACTTGCTTCAAAAAGTAACTTCTTTATTTAATGCGAATGACACCAGCGCCGCCTTTAATCATTGCATCTACCCTTTCGAATCCTCCTAGGTATCGAAGCATCGTCTTCCTGATTAGTATAAATCAGTTCACTTTTCACTATTTCATTATCTTCATTATCTCTAATATGTCAAACTCCAAAGCTTTCATCTCTCAAAAAACCTTTCTTTCGGTGTGAGTTTATATTCACAGCAAGAAACGCTTTGGTAAAATGTGGGTGGCTTAATTTGTCAGAGTTGGAAAAGGCTCAAAAAGTTGAACGAGAAAGACGCATCGCTGCAGGCCTCCCTGTTTCCCCTGTTAATAAACCAGAAACACCAAGCTCAGAGCCTAACCGGGGTTTTTTTTCAACTAAGAGTGCTAAACCTAGGAGGTTATTCCAGTCCAACCTTTCACCAATCGTTTCAGGCTCATCGGTCCAGGAGTCAGAGCCTGTTGTTGAACCATGACAGGCAGTCACAAGTTTTAAGAAACCTTCCCCATTTATTGTTATGGGGTCAGACGCTGATATTTCCCCGGAGAAGCTGGTAGATAGACGAAGGGGTCGTCTGGTAAAAGGGCAGGCTGCTGGCACACAGCCTAAACCAAAATCCACGTCTTTGAAATCCGGGGCAAAAAGTAAAACCACAGAGTCAGAAGCACCCATCAAAACTCCCAAGGACAAGCTGTCCGGACCGGAGGCAACTAGCTCAAGTCTTCAAAAAGAGACCTCCGGGTCCGAGCCCCAACCGGACTCTAGACCCCAAGAGGGAAAGGATGCTCAACAATCCGAAGGGCCTACTGAGCCAATCACCAGCCCCTCTCTTCTTAAGACAGCTGACAACCCCTCCATGGTAATGGAGGATGTAATGGAGGATATCATCGAAAAAGCCCCTTTCGAGACTGACGTCTCCGGGAAAACAAGCAAAACTGCCACGGCTAGGAAGAGCAAAGGCAAGGAAAAAGTATGTTTAAAGCACCTGGACCTGCCGGAGTGCCTTATAGAAAAGGTGGGGCCTTGTTTTCACAAGGTAAATGTTAAATATTTGTTGGCCATGCAGAAAATCAAGTACGATTTCATTCACACAACTGAACTTGGCCGGATAAGGACAAAGTGAGGTATTCCAGAGAATGTCAAAGTAAGGATCCCAATCGATCCGGAGACGGCCATGGATTGTAAGCTTAACGAGATTGTCTTCTACATTGAGCTATTCAAATGGGGACTTAGGTTTCCCTTGGACCCAGAAATAGTCAGATATTTACGTCTGATTAAGCTTTGCCTAAGCCAGCTAAGTCCTAATGCATGGTTCACCCTTATGGCATGTATTATGGCCTCAAGGCTCTCCGGAATTCCTCTTTCGATGGACCAATTTGCTGTTGTGGCAAGCCTCTGCAGAAATCATGTCATCCCTTTCTATCACTTCAACATGGGTGACAATTACAAGGTAGTGGATGACTTACTTGAGTCGGAGAAAGACTGGAAGACTCAATTTCTGTTCGTCAGCGGTGCTTGGGAGAATGGGAAGAAAATTAAAGCTGGTGTCAACCCAAGCATGCTCACCAGCAGATGGCGAAGTGATGGTAATAATCTCACCATATACTTCTACTTTTACTTATAAAAATCTTTTATATAACTCTTTTTCCTTTTGCTTTTTGGTAGTGCTGCCCAAGGATTTCAACGATTACCTGGAGGCCGGGCAGACTACTTGTGCCAAGTTGAATGCTTGGGCAACTGAAAAATGGGCAAACCGCTTCCACAACTGCTTTACCGGAGGCAACTTAGCCAGATCTTATCTGTGGAATACAACGAACCGGAGGGATCTGTCTTGGGAGGAATTAACTACTCCACCCCTTCCGGGAGTGATCCTCCGGAAGACAGAGGGAAAAGATGGAAAATTGATCTTGCCGGGTAGAGCTAAATCCCCAAGCAAGATGAAGAGCAAAAAGGCTAAGGCCGGGCGAGGTGTGGCAGAGGCCAATCCTACTGAGGTGGAAGAAGCTGTCCCAACAAATCCCGAGGGACAAGGTCAAGGGCAAATCGATGATGCCTTACTACAGGTGGTGGAACACGAGAGAACCAAGGAAGCTGTTGGGTCCTCAAAACCTCGAAAGGTCCTCAAAAAGGACGGAAAACCGGGAGCAGAAGGTGGAGGCCGGGACGCCAAAAGAAAGAAAACTTCCAAGGGAGATGAGGTTTCTCTCCGGGATCCGGAGCCACTACCTCCCGTTGACCCTACTGATCCTACGAGAGCAGAAGAGATCCCTGGTGACTTTCAAACCAAAGAGGTTGGAGGAGGGGATATCAGTATTGATGGTGTCGACATCACTGGGCTTGAGGGGATTGGTCTTTATTTTAAAAACCTCCCCAAAGACGATTTTGATGGGCCCTACCTCCCTTCAAGTTCTTCGAACACCGTCACATTCAACGGTAAGTCTTTTTCTGTCTCAAGCGAAAGGGATGTCATTGCTCACTCCATTCTGAGCAATGTCCAACCAGTGCTTATTTTAGAAAAGCAAGTATGCAATCAGTCAGCCATCATCAACACCCTCAATTCTGACAAAGAGAAACTGTCTAGTGATCTTCTTAGTGCCAACCAAAATACTGAGGCATTGAGGAAAGTGAATGAGGAGTTGAAGAAACGTCAGGAGGACTTGGCCAACAGGTTAGCCACTTCGGAAGGAGTTGTCAAAGAACTCCAAATAAAGAAATCCGTCCTGGAAAGAGACCTCATGTCATTAAAAGAAGAGGTAAAGGCCAAAGATAGCACCATTCAGGCCTTAGCTAATGACAAGATCTCTCTTGAGAATAGTGTGTCCAAGGTTGAGCAAGAAAAGGCTGACTTGTTGAGGGAGCGGGAGAAAACAATCCAGGCTAGGATGTATGCTTACACCAATGAGGTGATAGATTCTCAGGAGGCAAGGTATGCTGAGGTTAGGTCAGATATGGTTCTACTATTTCATAAAAAAAATCCGAAGAAGACCTTGGGGGATTTATGGCGATTCGTGGAGTACGAAGACATTCCCCATCATACCATGTCTGTTGGTGATAAGTACAACTACTCCAGTTAGGACACCAGTGATGAAGAAGAAGAAACCGGGGAGAGTCTGGATGATGATCCAAAGAAGAAAAATCCAAGTGAGGCTGAGCCATCTTCAAAGGCTCAGTCTTAAAGTATCAATTATCTTTTTAATTTTGTTGTGATTGAACCAAAGTCCTTGGATGGCCAAGGCATTTTTGTAACCATATCCGGTCCTTTTCTGGATAAACCTTTCTTGTTTTGACAATTCAAAGTCCTTAGATGGCCAAGGCATTTCATATGTTTTAATGAGTAGTTTCATTTTGCATAACTCTTGCATCGTTTCATGATTTTTTTTACTTTTTGTGGCTAATGTTTAAACAACCCTTAGTTATTTCATAATTATTTTAAAGTGAGAGTGTTTAAATTCTCCGATGACCAATGTTTAATTAGTCACCACTCCACCAATTTAATCTGGTCTGCTATTGATAAAAAAATTCAGAGAAAGCTTTTAATTGAAACACTCTGAATCTTTTAAGAAGGCATCAAATTTTATAAAAAAGCCCGGACACCTCATTAAAACCTCCCCGCGCCACCAGGGTAGGAAAGAGTATGCCCCTAAATATTTACATTAACTGTTAAGCAAGTAAATATTTACATAGTGTCTATTCCAAATACAACCGGAGGTGTTCAATGTTCCATGGGTGATTCAAAATTCTTTTATCTTTGTCTTGGAGCCGGTATGTCCCAGGCTTAAGCTTTTCAATGACCACATAGGGTCCTTCCCAAGTTGGAGCCAACTTACCGAATTGCTTCTCTTTAGTATGTAGGAAAACTTTTCTTAATACTTTATCCCCTGGCTGAAAATCCCTTCTCTTAAATTTAGAAGCAAATGTGCTTCTTATCAAACCTTGATAGTGTGCAGCTCTAAGGTGAGCCTTAACTCTTCTTTCTTCTATTAAGTCAAGCTGGCCTCTGATTGCCACCTCGTTAGCGTGTTCGAAAAAATTATGAACTCGAAATGAAGGGAGAGTAGCTTCTATGGGAGCTATGGCATCCATCCCATATACTAAGGTAAATGGAGACTCTTGTGTTGCAGCCCCAGGAGTGGTCCGGTAAGCCCACAAAAATTCTTGCAAATAACTAGGCCATTTTCCAGTAGCCCCTTCTAAATTCTTTTTTAGACCGGACAGTATTGTCCTGTTGGCCACTTCGACCTGACCATTTTCTTGTGGGTGGAAAGGAGAAGAGAAGCAATGTTGTATGCCTCTAGAGGCACAGAAACTCTCCATTTCTTTATTGTCGAACTGTGGCCCATTGTCTGTTGTTATCTTTTGTGGAATTCCAAATCTGCAACAGATATTGGATAAAATGAATTTTATAACAGCTTTTGATGTCGTACCTGCCAATGGAGCTGCTTCGATCCACTTCGAAAAGTAATCGATAGCAACGATTATAGTCCTGCGCCCTCCGGATGCCATGGGTAGAGGTCCTACTAGATCCAACCCCCATCGAGCAAAAGGTATTGGCTCAGAAATCGACTCTAAAGGGATGGCTGGGATATGAATTTCATTGCTATATCTCTGGCATGGGTCACACTTTTTTACCAACTCCCTAGCATTTTGCATTATGGAGGGCCAATAGTACCCAACTAACAAAACTCTTCTTGTAAGAGCCCTGAATCCACAGTGAGCTGATCCCTCACCATCTTGTAACTCGGAGAGCACTATTTGAGACTCGTCAACCCCCAAACATCGTAAGAGGGGTTTACTATAAGACTTCTTATAAAGAATATCTCTTAGGATGACAAAACCACGAGCCTTGTACTTTACTTTTTTTACTATTGATTTTTCCGGAGGCAAGATGTTATCTGAGAGATATTGAAGGAGAGGAAATCTCCAATCTTGAGGCTGTTTTATCTGTATATTGAAACTTTCTTCTTCCTTATCCGGATTGATTTGAATGGATGGGCACTCCAGCACATGAATCCAAGGGTAGGACTCAGTATAGGCTATGGTTGCCAAGGAGTCTGCCAGTATATTTTCTGTTTGGGGTATGTGTTCATAGATGATGCTCTTGAAATTTAGTGCCACTTCTTTGAGAAGAAGTAAGTATTTAACCAGCTGCTCCTTTTTTTCTTCAGATTGACCTTGTGCATGATGGATAAGAAGCTGAGAATCGCTCATTAACTTGACCATTTTGGCTCTACAAATAAGAGTTAATTTCAAACCAGCTATAGTAGCTTCATATTCGGACTCATTATTGCCCTCAAAGCAAAACATATAGCTTGGTACATTCTGTCTCCGTACGGAGAGGTCAAACATACCCCATCACCACATCCCATGGTACTTGATCCACCATCAGTCCGGACGACCCAGACTTTTTTTTCTTTCACACCAGTTGTTTGCTTAGTATCCCTATCTGAGTGAAATTCAACTAAGAAATCTGCCACCGCTTGGGCTTTGACTGCTGTCCGAGGGGCAAAATCAATATTGTAGTCTCCCAATTCCACTGACCACTTACTCATTCTACTTGAAATGTCGGCCTTTTGGAGAACGTTTTTTAAGGGAAAAGACGTCCGGACAATAATGGGATGAGCCTGAAAATAAGGTCTCATCTTCCTCGCAACAATCACCAAGGCTAGTGCTAATTTTTCAAGCTTCAAATAGAGTTTTTCTGCATCAATCAAACTCTTGCTAATGTAATACACCGGACGGGGATAATTATCTACCTCCCTTACCAATACTGCACTTATGGCACAACTAGAGACTGCCAAGTATATGAAAGGAGTCTCTTCATCAACGGGTTTAAACAAAGTCTTGGGGGAGGACAAATGATTTTTTATTTTATCGAAGTCCTCGTCACACTGTGAGGACCAATCAAAGTCCTTTGCAACTTTTAAAGTTTGAAAAAACGGGGTACACCTGTCCGAAGACCTTGAAATGAATCGATTTAATGCAGACAACGTCCCATTCAATCGTTGTACTTCTTTAACATTCCGAGGAGGATCCATTTGCAGTCCCTTGCTCACTTATTACATACCCCAAGAATTTCCCGGACTGCACTCCAAACACACACTTTTCTGGGTTTAATTTCAAATTTACTTTCACTAAGTTAGCAAAAGTTTCTTGGAGATCTGCCAAGTATAGTTCTCTGTCCATAATTTTCACCAACCTCTGATAAGTAGCCCCAAATTTTTTTAACCCAAATGACATCACCTTGTAACAATGAAGGCCCCTATCAGTAACAAACGTAGTATGTTCCTGATCCTTCGGATCCACTTGAATCTGATTATACCTGGAGAAAGCATCCATAAAAGATAGCAGCTTGTTTCCAGATGTGGAATCCACCAACTGATCAATCTGGGGGACCGGGTATAAATCCTTTGGGCAAGATCTGTTCAGATCCGTAAAATCGATGCACATATGCCATTTGCCATTTTTCTTTTTTACTAATACTGGATTTGCTGTCCATAAAGGGTATTGAGACTTCTTTATGTGCCCCATTTTAGTAAGCCGACCGACCTCTTGAATTATGACATCAGCCTTTTCCTTAGAAAAAACTCTTCTTTTTGTATCACAGGTGTTATGTCCCTTCGGATGGAAAGTTAGTGTGATATAATATCTGCTGGTACTCCGGTAACATCAGCATTGCACCAAGCAAAAACATGTTGATGGTCTTTCAAGAACTTTAACATTTTACCATTTAATTCCACTGTCATCTTGGATCCTATCTTGACACTTTTTCCTTCAGCCAAAGAGTGTGTTTCAACTTCTTCAATTGGTATTAAAACTCCAGGGGTCTCTCTGGGGTCATCAATTTCACCATCTCCCCTAGAAAGCCCCTCAAACTGCTATTCCTCATTGATCTGAACTGCCCCCAATGTCCGAGGAGCCAGTGTTGTTGCATAACACTCTCTTGCTACCTTTTGGCTGCTCCGAACAACTCTCACTGGTCTTTGCACAACATATTTCAAACATTGGTGGACTGTTGAGGCCACGGCATGCATCCTAGAGATCCAAGACCTCCCCAAAATAGCATTATAACAAGTGGGACAATCCAGCACGACGAACAGTATTCTAATCGTCTTTTTAAAAGGGGCTTTGCCCAATAAAACCTCCTCCTTGAATTCTCCGATCATGTCTGCTGAGCTTCCTGTGAAACCCACAATCATCCTGTTCGAACGTTGAATTATTGCTGGATTTTTCATCTTTTTATAGGAAGTTAAAAAGAGAATATTGGCAGAAATTCCGGTGTCCACCAAAATTCGTCTTATTTCATTACCCCCGATGTATGCTCTTATGACAACAATATCTTCATGAGGACCACCTATATCCCTCAAGTCATCCTCATCGAAAACAATGAAGGGAAATGGAATTTGTGATTGATAGGAAGTCATGCATCCTTCCAGTTGGGTAGCTAATGTATGAACATGCCTCTTTCTCGAAGAAGCAGTTGGTGTTGTCATGGTGTCTCCTCCGAAAATTGTGAGCGACTCATAAAAGTTGATAAGTCCGGACACCGACTTGCAATGTTCTGCGATAACACCCACTTTATTCCGGGTTGGATCAGGGTCCAAGTATTCTGATTCTACATCAAACCTTTCGATTATGACCATAGCCCCATCCGGAGCCGATGTGCCTGCATTGTTCGGACCAGCCCGATGAGCGTTATCAGGCCTATTTCCTCCTCTTCGTTTAACATATGCTCCCAATTTTCCTCTTTCAATCAAATTCTGGACTTCTTGCTTCAAAGCAATACAATCCTCAGTGGTATGGCCAGTATCATTACGATACTGGCAGAAACAATTATTGTGGCTCTCCCTAGGAGACTGTAACGCAGCCGGCCTTCTATAATGTACTTCGTCTTTTGTTTTGTCATATATGGTGGCTACGTTTTCTTTTAATTCTGTAAACCACTCTGGTTGAACTCAAGGCCCTCGTTTATTTCTAGATTTTTGACTCTGAGCTGGAGCAGCTGGCTGAGACTGAGCTTTGGCTCTGTTATGACTCTGTCCCGCCTCCCTAACCTTGTTCCCGGACTGGTTTTGGTTTGGATTCGGTGCAGCCGGAGCAGACCTCACCTGCCTGTGCACCATAGTTTTCTTTGTTTCATCTACATTAATCTGCTTTCCGACCTGATTCAGCAAACCTCCCCATGTCATGGTTTTTTTTTGTTACTGAATCAGCCAAGTTTCCAGGGTTTAAGCCTTGCCTCAGAGAAGTTATTGCTACTTGTTCAAAGCAATCATCCAACCTATTTTTGGTGTTTACAAAGCGACTTATTTATTCTTTTAGAGATTTGTTTGGTTCTTGGGCACAATGGATAATCGTGCCTTCATTGCCCTTTACCTCCTTACTTCCAACAAACTGTCTTCGAAAAGCCACCCAAAAAGTATCAAAATTTCTGATGCAGCCTTGTGGCAAACTGTTGTACCACTTAAGAGCACTCCCCGTAAATGATTGGGAGAATGCTCTACAAAGCAACTTGTCGTCATCATCAAAATTCATCATGAAATTTTTGAACTGTTCCAAGTGGTTATCTGGGTCTTTACTGCCATCGTATTTTTCCATTTTTGTATTGCCAAACCTCTTAGGAAGGTTTCCGGACAGGATCTTGGAGGACAGTGGAGATTGTCTCCAATTTCGGTCACGGCTGAAAGCGGTATCCTCATTAGGAGTTGCAAAGATACCTGGTTCATCATGGAAGGCAAAAGGATCCATCACTATCATATCCCTTTTTCTTGAGTATTTTTTTACTAACTTTTGTTTCTTTTTAGAACGACCTTCATCACTGCTAGATGACATGAATTCTTCGACTCCATCTTCACCCGAGGAGCTGCTGGAAGATTATGAGTCTGAATCAGAGCTCTCCACCGGTTTAGACCGGTGAGACTTTTTTGAGCTAGCATGAGTCTTTTTCGTGCTCACATGGGTTTTTGAGGGCTCATGCTCCCTTGGATTGTCAGTATGATGAGCTACTGACGCCTTAGACTTCTCTTTTGTGCCCATCTCTGCCCTCTTGGCAACCCTTAGAGCTTCTATTTCAACTTTTGACCTATCTTGCTCCTCAATGGTATATTCATCATTTTTCTCCCACCACTTCGGCCAAAGCTAGTGGTACTTTCTGCATGTCCGGATTCATCCGAACTGGTTTTTCCTGATGGTTTTGAATGCTAGATTCAGGCACCTTCGTTCTCCCATTGTGGTCGCCAATTTGGTGAGGTTTATTTTCGTTTTAGGGTAATTTTGTCCAGAGTTTTGTGGTATTTCAAAGGTATTTAATGTTTGGATAGAGTGTAGAGGGAGAATTGAGCTGCCTGGTTGTATTTAATTTTTATTACCCCTATTAAATGAAAGTGGTTGGGTATTTATACCCTTAATTGTAGGCCACAAGGGCTTTCGGTTTGACTTATGGATTCGGGTCGAGTTCAAAGACCCATTAGTTTTAAGCAGGTAGATAATTAGCTTAGTCATGAAGTGATTAAGTTTTTAGTACATCAGTTCAGTTCGGACGATTCAGTGGGTGGATGTTGTCCGAATTATCCCTGTCCGGATCTCTTAAAGAATGGCAACAAATTCCGGACTCATCAAAGCTAATCATTTATTGTTACTTGTTCAAAGATTATATGTGATACTAATAAGAGTGCAAATAGTCTTGCCTATCTATGTTGTCCCATCCACTAATACTTAAATTTAAAATACTTTATCAAATATATGATAGGTATCAATTTCAATAATACAAAAGTATATCTAAAATTTTATAAATATAAATTTAATCATTATTATTAAAATATATATCTATTTTTTTTATATCGTTAAACAATATTAGTTATTTATAATTTTCTCTTTTTTCTAACTCAATAAAAAAATATTTTGAAAAATTTAACCGTTAATTTTTTTCATATATAATTGTTTTAATATTACCGTGTTGATATATTAGAATTATCTTTGTTAATTCCACTAATAAATGTAAATAAAAAAATAAGAAACCACTTATAAATTTATATATACCATGTCGATATATTAGAATTCCATTTGTTAATTCCATTGGTATTTAACCACATATAAACCTATTATAAGTTCTGTACAATCAGCTTATATACAATAAAATCAAATTAATGTAATACGAGCTGAACCTAAAGTAGTAAATTTGAAGCAATCGAGTTGGATTTTCAACCCAAACGTTAGTAGAGTAAACGTGTAGCCAAGGAAGGTGCAAAGAAGCAACATTATGTTTCATCCACGACCATCTTGAAGTCAAATTGCCCATAACTAACTGCTGAGGATGTTGCCTCGTCCTTGTTACCACGTGCACCTAATATCTATCACTATTTGGTTAAGGTGTATGTTATAATCATTTTCTGCCCAGTATAAACATAGACTAAAAATCCAATCAAGTCAACGTGTTTGACTTTTGTTGCATTCGTGTCATTAAGCTTCTTTCGTCTCTAAAACGAGTAACACTGTTGTTTCAAATTACTGTATTTTTTGCGCGTACAATTAACAGGAAGTTGGACACATGTCATCCCAATGTACACTTGTTTATATATATATATATTTACCCATTAAATCCTACCATAAATACCTCTCGTTATTATATTTTTACTTTTTAACTTCTACTTTTTACTTTTTACTTTAATTTTTCACTTACCTTCATTTACTTTTTTTTTATATTTATTTCAAATATTTACTTTATTATTTTTGTATTAAATGAGTCCATTTAACATAAATATAAAATCAATATACAAGATCAAATCAAATTTGAGGTAAAAACGACTATGGAGTACAAATCGACTCTTTTTGGACTTGGATTGAATTCGACCATAGCTAAAAACTATAACCCCCAAACCAACAGAAATTTCAAATTACTCTTATTTTTCTCTCTTATCCAGCACTAGAAAGCTGGACCAAATTTCAAGTCAAGCTTAATCTCATGTCTGTCGTTGTTAATACACTGAAATTGCTTATTGATGAAGGAGCAAACACTGGATTTGTAAAGCGGGTATGAATCATCCATCACCCATTCCCCATCAAACAGATCACAATCCACCATAGACTCTATCCATTTCTCAATTCTTTTTTTAGTCGAAAAATCAGGCTCACTTACATTGGTCTGCTTCTTCGATAATGACGTCGCTCATTTCTCCATCGCCTTCTTATCCTTGTCTTTCATCGCTGAATTCAAACTCTTATTGGTCTTCACAGTCGGTTCCGGAAGAGGAATTGTTGTCTGATTATAATCCACAGAGTTGAGACTAGTTGAAGCACATGGGCTTGGTTTAGTGACTTTGTAGTAGAGTTTTTAACAAATGGGTTTGGGTTTGGTTTGTCTTTGATCGGTGGTGGTTTAAAAGTAGTGTTTTCCAAATCTGGGTTTGGTTCCAAAGTTTTTTTTAGAAACTGGGTTTGGGTTTGGTTTGAAAGTTGTGTTGTTAGAAACTGGGTTTGGATTTGGTTTATCAGTAGGTGGTGTTTGAGTAAAACTAGTGTCGCCAAGAATTAGGTTTGGTTTATGACGGATAGTGTCATTTTTAGGAAGTGGGTCATTAGGTTTAATAGATCGAGATGTATTATTTGGGTGAAAATAGAAGAAAATAGAAGATCTATAAGAATTATTATCATTAACAACAAAAATGTTAAACCAAGGAGAAGAAGAGTTTGAAGAAATGTTGAATGAGACATTGTTAAACCAAGGAGATGTTGATAAACCAAGGAGAAAAAGAGTTTGAGGAGAGAGAACAAGCTTTTTATATATAAAATTAGGATTTCTCCGTCAATTGGTGTTTGTTTAGTAGATTCTGTCATTTGTTTGTGCCATGAGAAGAAGAACCATAAGTGTTGATTGATGAGTTTCGAAAACCATGAATTTGGGGAGGGAGAAAGATAATGGAAGGGAAAGTTAATGGGCCATTTAATATAAATATTTGAGATAAAGAAATAAAGTAAATATTTGATGTAAAAATAAAAGAGGTAAATGGTGTTAAGTAAAAAATTAAAGTAAAAGGTAAAAAGTTAAATGTAAAAAGTAAAAAGTAAAAATCTATATGGTAAAATTTAATGAGTGACCGTATATGGAACAAAGAGGTGTACATTAGGGTGACACGTGTCAGTTTCCTGTTAATTTGCATGCGTAAGAATGCAACAATTTGAAACAACATTGACTCGTTTTGGAGACGAAGGAAGCTTAGTGGCACGAATGCAACAGAGGTCAACAATCGGTGACTTGATAGGGTTTTTAGCACATAAACATGTCTGTCTATACATCTCTTTTACTATTATAGTACCATATAGATATATTTATGGTGGCGTATTGAATCAAACTAACTTATAAAAATTGGTTATAATTTTCATTATATATTAATTTGTATAGTTGTAAATGTTAAGGATATACAATATTATAACACATATTTTCGCACCTCTTATGAACTTCTTCAAAAGTAAAAAAGATTTCGTGCTGGAATTAAATTATATAAAATGATGCAAAAATAATTATAAAAAATTGGAATTAAGAAAAATAAAAATTAACTAAAAAAATAGTAGTTTAAATTGTCTAGGGTAGATGTGAAAGTATTCGTTAGGTATGATAACATTATGTTTTTTTTATTTTGTTGGTTCAGTTTTCTCGATTTTTTATTTTTTTATTTTGTTTTGTTTTTAAATCTAATTATCATTTTTAAGCAGGTAGAACTTTATTTAATAAAAAATCCAAAACTTAGGTTAGATACAAGAGGCGTCAAAATTAGAATTTGAAGCGCCAAGACTTACAACACACCAAAACAAAATTTCAAAAATCAAATGGAGCTTCAATTTCATCTTCGGTTGCAAATAGAGCTTCAATTCCCACTTTCAAATTATGAATTCATCGTTGAATCCAATCTCATTTTCAAAGTGAAGAAGATGATTAGAAGCAACAACGAAACAGGATAACGATTTAATCAGTGCTAAGGTACCCCAGACCTAAGCTTTCGATGAATATGATGGCTAGATAGCTCAGGGGGAACATTTACATGAGAGAAGTACTGGTTTTTCTTATTTCTCAAATTGAACTTGGCAATTAAATCTGAAGTTTGATTCTGGTTTCTGGATATATGTCTTAGCATCATGTTTGAGTGAATGAGACTTCGACAAATCTTGATGATAGGAGACGGATACCAAGCAGGCTTTCCCTCAGCAAGAAGACTGATTAACATCAAACTATCAGATTTTATATTCAAGTTAGTCAGATTATGCTGCTTACAGAGTATCAAACCTTCAAGAAGGGCTTTGATTTCAGCAGTTAACGGCGTGGATTTTCCAAACATAACTTTAACGACGTGGATAGTGTCACCATTGTGATTTCTAATCAGTGCGCCTCCACTAGCTTCACCGTCTCGATTGCGGGCTCCATCAACATTCAGTTTCAACCTTCCAGTTGTTGGAGCAATTCATTTAAGGTAACAAAGAACTTTCTTTCTGTTGAAGACAGAGTTACAACCTAAAGAAATACCTGCACCCAAATCTTTAGACCAGTGTTTAATGGTCAAATTATTAGACATGTCTATAGCTAGCACCATGTTTATAACTAAGTCGATAGCTCTTTGAACAGAATCATGATTTCTTTTGAATTTAGAATTGTTTCGATTTTTCTAAATAATCCAACAAATTGCTTGAGAAATCAGATGGGTAATGTGAAACTTATTTTTAGAAAACCAAAACCATGCTCTAATCATATGTGTTAGAAACATGAACCGGCAAATTTTGATATTGAACAGGTTAGCAAAATAGTTCCAGATTGGGCAAGCAAAGCAGTAACTGATAAATGGGTGATTTTTCTCTTCACAGTTGCTGCAAAATTGATATTTTGACACAATCACAAAACGCCTTTTTATAAGAACACTGCCAATAGGAATGTAGTTGTTTATAAGTTTTTAGCTGAGAAAAGATAATTCTTTGGGTATTTTAAATCTAATTATCATTTAAAATTCCAATAAAAATCGTTTCAAATCGGATTAATGAATAATGATATATTTTTTTAATTTTGTATTATTTTTTCTCTATGGACCATACTTTTTTATCATAATGTTTTAATTTTACTTTTCAACGATATTGATACAAATTGGGTGATGGATGTAAAAAATGTTAAGTTAATTTTTTTTATTAAGAAACAAGAAAATGCCAAGAATAAAAATGGTTTACAAACTTTTAGAATAAATAATAATTAAAACCATACAAGAAAACAATTGGATAAAATTAACGTTCTAAAGCGTCGCCAAAGAAATTTAGAATTCATTTCTTTCCAAGAAGAGACGAGCTGGGAAGAAGAAGCGACGCCCTCAGCAATCACTACTATGCTTGGGAAAATCAGAGAAGGGGGAATTGAAAAGAAGCTCGCCAAAGCCTATAAAGAAGAATCCTTAAATTACATATTCTGAGAAGAGTTTGACATGCTCCACATATTTGAAGCAGAGGCTCGAGAACAAATAAATCCTTGAATCTTCAAGCAATCATGTCTATGAGGAGAATTTTCGATCTCAATAAACTTGAGCTAAAATATCATCAAATCTTTGCCAGAGTTATAGAACTAGAGGGCAGTTTGGCAGAATAGCTTTAAAGACTATGATCTGCATCAAGAATCCAATGAGTTCATCTTTGAGTGATAGATTGCTGCTGAGAATATACTTCAATAACTTGAAATAATTTCCAGAAAGCTCTAGCATCCCACTCCAGAAGAAATTCTGCACAAATACGACTATTGGGAATAATCAAAGAAAACAAGGAACAACTAAGAAGCCAATTTACACTAATGAAGATAAGGAATGAGAAAATCATAGCTTGAGACAAAATCCATAACAATTGAGTAAAGAAACAGAGCAATCCAAGCATGTAATAACTTTAAATTCTTCTTTTAAATTCGTAATTCAAAGATAATAACTACACCTATCAAAATAGTTAATAAATACTAAATATGAATATTAATCATTGAAAACTATAAGGTACCCTACATTAGCTCTTTCAAGATTAATAATAGCTTTGGAATGGAGAGGAGGGTTATGATTGGTAATAGTTATTTACATCTTACATTTAAGGGTCTATTTCGCAAGCCAGTCAACTGTATTGTTTTGGACCCTATTAACGTAAATGATGACCATTAAAGGAGAAAATAGCCTCATATAATAGTTAAGAGTTAACTCAAGAGGCTTAGGCCAGTTTCAAGTAGCTAAAAAATTAACAATAAGTTCAGAGTCAATTTCAATATCGACATTAGATAAACTTTTTTGCTTGCAGATTTGAAGACCTTTACGAAGAGCTCTTGCTTTAGCCATTAATGGAGTGAGATTTCCATAACCATTTCTATAACAATTTATAATTTCTCTATTACTATCTCGAATGATAATGCCTTCGCTAGCATCTCAATTAGATTGAGAGGATCCATCAGTGTTAAGTTTTACTCAGTTAGGCATATGAGGTCTCCAAGATAAGTAGATATGATGTCTTTTATATTTGAGGTGATGATAGCATCCTGGCTCAGTGGCTGCACTCATATAAGAAGACTAATGCTAACCTGATCCGAACCAGATAATATAAATTTGATATATCTGATAGCAGCAGAGGCGTCAAGACGGCGACCTTTCATTTTTTATTTGTTTCTATCTGCCAAATCCCCCAACATATTATTGGAGCCATGATAGAACATACATAAACCTCATTGTTAGAAGCCCAAAAACAGGACCTTAACATGTGAGTTACAGTCATGAATCTGTTTATTTTAATTTTGAAAATAGTAGAAAAGTAGCAACATATCATCTAGGAAAAGATACACTCAATGAAAAGGTGATTGGTTGACTCAACATTTTCACAAGACGGATATTTAGATACAAGAGTCAGATGCCTTAATTGCATATTTGAATCAGTAGGAAGCCATTTATGAATAAGCCTCCAATTTAGATAGGAGCACTTCCTAAGAGTAGTGTTATTCCAGAGCTTTCCAAATAGACTAGACTTGTTGTGATGAGTCCTGATACAGTGCCAAGTGCTTTTAATGTTAAACATCCCATATTTAGTATCATTCGATGAGATAATATCATCATAGTTAACATTGATATAAACTTTAGCAATGTTTTTCTTGTCAATTGGAGAAATAAAACTGATCTTATCTTCAATACAGTTGTTCAAACACAAGTAGTTTGAGACTTTATCCTGCAAATACCCAATATTCTTAGTAATATCACTTAATTTGATAAGAGGATATGATCTTAACCATATGTTTATCCAAAATTCAGTGTCTCATTTGCTTATTAATCATTTTACCATAGGCTCAACCACACTCTTTATAGCAGAAAGCCTCTTCCAAGTCTTGAACCATTCTTAGGAATATAGTTAGCCATAAAAGGGTGTATAGATTTGCAGTAGATATTTCATGTACTTAGACCAAAAGGTCTTTTTTGTATCTGAAATTCACCCATAGATGACACGAAAAGGTATCAGAGATATCCTTAAATTTACTTACATTTAAGTCACCCTCATTTAAAGGCTTGGAAATTTTAGACCAAATTGACTAATGGATTCTAGCAGCATCTTGGGTAGATCCCTAACAAAATTTATTTAAAACCTTTTCAATTATGTCAATAATGCAATTAGAAATAGTGCATGATTGGATCCATTAGATAGGAATGCCCATCAATGCAGAATTAATGAGAGACATGCTTCCACCATAAGACAGCTTCTTACCCTCCCAATTAGAAATCTTTGATTTTATTTTATTGAGAAGAGATTCATCGTTGTTGGATTTTTGTTAGAGTGAAGAGTTCTGCCTATGTAAGGAGTAGGAAAATAATCATGATTGAATCCAGTATATGCAGAGATGGAGTTTACTCTAGAAAAAGGGAATCTGTTAGCAATAATAAATTTAGTTTTTTCCTCGTTTATCAACTAACCAGAGACACCCAGGTACTCCTGTAAGAAATAACTAAGCAAAGAAACAGACGAGTTCAATCCATTGGTGAAAATTAAGACATCATCAGCAAACGCTAAAGAGGGAATAAGAATAGAGCTTATAGACTTATACTGCATATATTTGTTATTAATAAAAAGAGAGTTCAGACCCCTAATAAGAACCTCCTCAGCAATAATAGAGAGACTTGGAGACAACAGGTCTCTTTGTCTCAGACCTCTCTTGGTTTTAAAATAGCCAACAACCTGTCCATTAATAAAAATAGAAGCATGTATATTATGATAATCTTGTTTATAAGATTAACAAATACGTAGTTAAATCTAAAGGTAAGCATAACTTTACTAATAAAGTTATGGGATATTTTGTCAAATGTCTTTGCCATGTCAACTTTGATCAAAATATTCCCAACTTTGATCTTCATATTAAGGTATAAAATCATCTCATTAGCTTATAGCTATGGATATATATATATATATATATATATATATATATATATATATTCCTAACATAGGCTCCTTATGTTTCAGAAATGATCTTAGGAAGAATAGATTCAAGTCTATTGTTAATGAGCTTAGAGATAATTCTGTTTAATAGAGTACACAAACGTATAGACCTGTAATCCTTCAATTTTGTAGGATTACAAAACTTGGGAATAAGACAGTAACTTGTGGCAAGGATGCCTTGTGTAAGTCTTTGGCCTTTAAAGAAGGATATGATAGCATTAATCAAGTCATTTTTGATGATATGCCAACAAGTAATGTAAAAGAAGGTATTAAAACCATCGATCTCTATTGCAATTGATAGGTTCATAGACTTGATGACTGTGTAAATTTCTTCTTCATTTGGAAACCTCATTAATGTATAATTATCCTGCACATTTATTATTTAGGAACAGAAGAGAAGATAGAACTATTGAGGATATTCATTTCAAATTCATATTTAGAGTAAAGATTTTCATATAAAATATCATTGAAGTACGTCTCAGTAGAATTTGCTAATTTGAGACTCCTCAGTAAGCCAATTAGATCCTTCTTTAATGTTAAGGATTCTAAATTTCCTTATGTTTCTCTTGAGATATTTATAATAGAGCTTAACATTATGATAACCATCTTTAATCCAAGCAGAGTAAGTTTTATGTTGCCAGTAAGAATCCTTTTGAGATAGAGCAAAGAGATGCAAGGCATTTGCCTTAGATAGGTTTATAATGTTTCATAATTGTGCTTATTAAGAAGATTAATTTCCATGGTCTTGACTAAATCTTCAGCATCAACAACTTTGTCAAACATATTTTTAAAAACTTCAGTATTCCATCTTTTAAGAGCACCTTTCAGCCTTTTGAGCTTACTTCAAAATATAATAATAAGATTACCATACATTTGAATTTTCCAATTAGCTTCCACAATAGTTAGAAATTATTTATTGAAATTCCACATATTTAAGAATTTAAAGCTAGATTTGGATTGAAAGTTGTTGTTAGATATTGAAACACAAAGTGGCTTGAGATAAGAACAGGTCCTAGCGGAGTGGTTGACTCTAGTGTTATTAAATAAATCATCCCATGAAGAGTTATATAAGGCTCGGTCAAGACACTTCGACTTAGACTTATTAGTCCAAATGTATTTAGTTCATTCATATCCTGCATCATCCAATAAACAATGATTTAAAGTATCATTCAGGTTATCAATGTTGTTATGACAGTAATTAGAACAACCCATTTGTTTATCATGAGATATAACAGTGTTAAAATCACCAATAATAAACCATTATTTGATTTTATAAGAGATAGACTTGAGAGTATAGACCAGAGATCCATTTCATTATACCTTTGACATTTTTCATAAACAGTCGTCAAAAGGAATACTTTTTTATATGCTTGTATGTAACTTTTGTGTGTAGTAGTTGAGAGTGATCTAGGGTGATGTATTCCGTGATATTTTCAATGCGTATCCATCTAAGAACAACTGGATTTTCTAATTTTGGGTTAAAATTTGGAGACCATTCAAAAAGTCTCATATACTTTTCTCCAATAGTCCAGACATTGCGAGTCCATGATGGGTTCATATCAGATTTGATTGAAAATTCAATCAATATGTGCCTAGAATCCTAGTTTCTGATGTTATGGTCTCCAACAAAATTTTTGGAATCCATATTACTTAAAATATGTTTTTTAGGAAATCCTTGAGAGAATTTACCCACGAGAGTGAATTTACTTAATTCCAATAATCTTTCATTGACATTTTGGTTGAACTTAATTGAAATATGATCACTATGATCTTGAATCTTTGTAGGTTTAAAATCTGTAGAGGGTTTGAATGGTTTAACAATGTGTGCATAAGATCTTTGAGAGAAATAGCGTATTTTTAGGCTAACTTGTTTAATTCTTAGTTTTTTCAATCTTAGGGCCATATTATGTTGATTTGAAATCTAGAAAAGCACAACGATATGAGTCCATATCGAGAAACAGAGATATATCGCGAAACAGAGATACCAAACAGAGGATTTACCCAGGCAGAGCTTCAGTAACGCCGATAAATATAGTAAGCCAAAGAACTCCAAACATAGCTTGATGAAGAAACCCTTAAACAAGACCCAAAGAATAATCGTAACTTCAAGGATTCTAGCATTGAGAAAGAAGAGAATATTGGAAAAGGAATGAAAAATTCAAGAAAATTATAAGGATTCTTAGAGAGAATCTCCTCTGTGACCCCTGCATCCGAAATAATCGAACAAATGTAAATATATAAATAAACATACAGTCTTTTGCATAAAAAAATATTATCGTGAATTTAATCCATACAAAATTAATTAAATTTTGATGGTAGATTTGTGAGTAAAATAGGTGTTTCTAGATATGTCATGCAAGATTGGTCTTGCATTTAAGATTTGTGAGTAAAATATGTGATGCTAGATAGGTCTTGCGATTTGTGAGTGAAATAGGTCATGCTAGATCGGTCTTGCATTTGGGATTTGTGAGTAAAATAGGTTATGCTACATCGGTCTTGCAATTTGTGAGTAAAGTCCTTCGACCTTACCAAGAGAAAATCTATGGATTCATGTTGGAACGTAAGAAAAAACTTTATCTTTGAGTAGTGTATGATTATGTGAATATTGGTTGCAGTTCAGTATTACCAGACACTACCTAAGACATGTATTGTTATTCTTTTTTTTGTAGCAATAAAACCATTTTCTTGACATTATAACGCAATTGACATCCATTGTTAAACAAATTAAAATTCAGTACTAAGGTCAGATACATTGAAACCTATAATTATAAAAGATATTGTACGAATGATCTCCAATTGTTCAAGAAAAATTAGATTCCAACAAACTCTAGTGATCTATACTTCATCATCTTCAAAGGGGTCTCGTTTAGGGAAGTCCCCAACATGAAAAATGATAAATAAATTACATGTAATTATTAATAGATGATGATGAGTTCGGAAACTTCAATCACAACTCACTATATAATCCGAACAAGGGTAATTTGGACAATGACACACCACTAAAAAATTCGGACATGGAAAAAGTAAAACACATTTTGACTAAGCTATTTGCTAATCTATTTAAACAACTAATGGGTCCTTAAAACTTGACCCGGTTTCATAACTTGACCCGTAAGCCCATGGGTCATAAATTAAGGGTATGAATACCCCAACCACTCTTATTAGTGAAGGTGATCAACATTTAATACAAGCATGCTGCTTAATTATCTCACTACTCTCCACACTAAAAACTAAACACTTTGAAGTTCACAAAACACTTTACCAAACTACCCCCAACCCAAAATAAACCAAACCGAATTGGCGACCAAAGTGGGAGCATGAGGGTTCCTGAATTTTACATTCAAAACCATTAGAAAGAACCAGTTCGGATGGATTTGAACGAGCAGGGAACTCCACCACCTATGGTTGAAACGGTTGGGGAAAACAAGGAATACACTATTGAAGAACGAGACAAGTTGAGAGCAGAAATAGAGGCGTTAAGGGCCGTAAAACAAGCAGAAAATGGTATGAGAGAGAAGTCAGGGGCGTCAGTTATTCATCATACTGACAAACCTTGGGAGAATGATCCATCAATAAAGACTCATCTGAGTTCGAAAAAGATCCATGTTAGCTGTAAGAAGACTCACCGGTCTAAGCCTGTTGAAAGTTTAGATTCTGACTCCTCCAGCAACTCTTCGAACGAGGCTGAGCTTGAGGAGTCTTTGTCATTAAGTAGCGATGAAGAGAGGTCCAGGAAACAGATGAAACTAACTAAAAAATATTCAAGAAAGAGGGATAGGCATGGGAGGCTTAAAAGGCATCTGGGCAAAGGGTCATCTCACAGCCACAGGCATACTGATCAGTTTGCTAATAGATCCTTTTGCATTTCAAACCGAACGAGGTATTTTTGCAACACCTAATGAAGACATAGTCTTCGGTCATAATAAGAATTGGAGACAATCACCTTTGTCTGCCAAAATACTGTCCGGAAACCAACCTAAAAGGTTTAATAGCTCTAATATGGAGAAGTATGATGGAAGTAAGGATCCGGACAACCATCTGGAGAAATTCAAGAACTTCATGATGAATTTTGATGATGATGACAAACTTTTATGCAGAGCCTTCTCTCAAACTTTTACGGGAGTCGCTCTTAAGTGGTACAATAGCTTACCCCAGAGGTGTATCAGAAACTTTGATACTTTTGGGGTTGTCTTTCGATGGAAATTTGTTGGAAGTAAGGAGGTGAAGGGAAATGGAGATACCATTATCCATTGTGCCCAATAACAAAATGAGTCCTTAAAGGACTACATAAGTCGGTTTGTGAATACCAATAACGAATTAGCAGATTGCTTCGAACAGGTGGTAATTGCTTCTTTGAGACAAGGGTTGAACCCTGGGAATCTTGCTGATTTGGTGACCAGGAAGAAAGCCATGACTTGGGGTGGCTTATTGAATCAGGTGGGAAAGCAAATTAATGTGGATGAAACCAAGAAAACCAGGGTGCACCGTCAAGTGAAGACCACCACAACAGTTCAGAACCAGTCCGGATATAATGCTAAGGAGACCGGACAAGGGTCAAACAGGGCTAAACAAACTCAGTCCAACCATAATCAATCTCAGAGCCAACAGTCAAGAAATAAAAGAGATCTTGGGTTCAACCGGAGTGGTTTACAGAATTGAAAGAGAATATGGCCACAATATATGACAAGACCAAGGAGGAAGTCCATTTCCGGAAACCAACAGCACTACAGTCTCCTAGAGAGAGTCGAAATACTTGCTTTTTCCAATATCATAATGATATAGGCCATAATACTCAAGATTGTATAGCCTTGAAACAAGAAGTGAATAATCTTATTGAAAGAGGCAAGCTGAAAGCTTATGTCAAAATAAGAAGTGGAAACAGGCCTGACAATGCTCATCGGACAGACCCTACAAACAATGTGGGAATATCTACTTAAGAAGGGGAAATGATGATCCTTGAAAGATTTGATATTGATTCTGAGTATTTAGATCCCGATCTAACTCAGAATAAAGTGGGGGTCATAACAGAGCAGACCAAGACGGTGTCTGGATTGATGAGTTTCTTTGAGTCACTCACCATATTTAGAGGAGATACTATAACAACGCTCTCTCATTCATTGAGAAAGAGGCATGTACATAGTCTGGCTACTCAATTGGAAGGGGGCATGCCTTCTCATCAGTGCCAAACCCCTTTTCCATTTATAGTTTTTGATGAGGATGATTTGAGAAATATTGTTGGGCCTCATGAGGATGTTGTGGTGATAGGAGCATCTATCGGAGGCAATGATATCCGCCAAATCCTGATAGACACGAGCAGTTCGGCAAACATCCTCTTCTTGAGCTCCTGCAAGAAGATGAAGAATCCGCCCGTTATTCAGCGTTCAAACAAAACTATTGTGGGCTTCACAGGGAGCTCCGCGGATGTGATTGGGGAGTTTGAGGAAGAGGTGATGTTGGGCAAGGGGCCCTTTAAAAAGTTGGTCAGGGTGTTATTAAGTGTGGTAGATTTCCCCACATGCTTCAATGCGATCTTCGGGAGGTCATGGCTCTCTAGAATGCATGTTGTAGCCTCAACAGTCCACCAACATTTGACGTATACATTTCAAAGGAAAATGGGTGTTGTCCGAAATAGTCAGAAGATAGCAAGGGAGTGCTATGCAACTGCACTTGCTCCTAAAACTTTGGGAGCAGTTCGGATTAATGAAGATTAGCAGTTATTGGGCCTTCTGAGGGAGAGGGTGAGATTGATGACTCCATAAAGGCTCATAGTGTTATAATACCGGTTGAAGAAATTGAAACCCACTCCCTTGCAAATGGTAAAATTATCAAGATTGGTTCCCAAATGCCACCAGAGTTGAAAAATAAATTGTTGTCCTTTTTACTAAACAATCAGCATGTCTTTGCTTGGTGCAATAGTGATGTAACTGGAGTGCCCGCAAGCGTTATCTCACACAAGTTGTTAATCCGGAGTGATGTTGCACCTGTTGTGCAGAAAATGAGAGTTTTTTCTAAAGAGAAAGCTTATGTGATAGTCCAAGAGGTTGATCAGCTTACGAAGATGGGACACATAAATGAGTCCCAGTATCCTTTATGGGCTGCCAATCCAGTGTTGGTCAAGAAAAAGAGCGAGAAATGGCGTATGTGTATTGATTTTACTGACCTTAACAGAGCTTGCCTAAAAGCTCTATATCCAGTCCCCGGGATAGATCAGTTGGTAGACTCAACGTCTGGAAATAAGGTGTTGTCCTTCATGGATGCTTTCTCTGGGTACAACCGGATACAGGTGGATCCGAAGGACCAAGATAATACTACCTTCATAACAGATAGAGGTCTCCATTGCTATAAAGTGATGCCGTTTGGGGTAAAATATTTGGTGCAACTTATCAGTGGTTGGTGAACAAAGTATTCGATAGTCAGACTGGCAGGAATATGGAGGTATACATAGATTACATGATGGTTAAAATCTTGAAGGAGGATTTGCACATAATTGACCTTCAACAAACATTTGCTAATTTGGCAGTTGCAAATTTGAAATTGAATCTAGAAAAATGTGTCTTTGGGGTTCGATCCGGAAAGTTTTTGGGTTATGTGATAAGTGAGAAAGTGATACAGCCCAATCCGGATCAGCTTAATGCCCTATTGGAAATGGATCCTCCTCAAAGTATTAAAAAAGTACAGAGGCTCAATGGGAGGTTGGTTGTTTTGAATCATTTTATTTCAAGGTCTTCGGACAAGTGTGCTCCGTTTTTCCAAACCTTGAAGAATGCTAAATATTTTAATTGGTCTTCATAGTGCAGCCAAGCTTTTGTTGAAATAAAGAAACACTTATCCTCACCAAAGACTCTGTTTAAGGTCATTTAAGGGGAAACACTCTATGTATACTTGGCTGTGTCAGAATGTGTTATAAGTGTACTGTTGATAAGAGAAGTGGACAACTATCCTCGTCCAATGTAATACATCAGCAAAAGTTTGATAAATGCTGAGAAGAGGTACTTAAAACTTGAAAAAATGACATTAGCCTTGGTGATTGTAGCAAGAAAGATGAGGCTGTATTTTCAGTCTCATTCCATCGTTGTCCGAACATCTTTCCCATTGAATAATGTTCTTCAGAAAGTAGACATATCAAGCAGGATGACCAAGTGGTCAGTAGATTTGGGTGGTTACGATATTGATTTTGCCCCATGGACAACTATTAAAGCTCAATCAGTGGCGGATTTCCTAGTAGAATTCAATTCAGACAGAAACTCCAAACAAACTCAGAAGAGAAAACCAAGAAATAGTGGGTAGTCCGAATTGATGGTGGGTCAAGCACCACGGGGTGTGGGGCTGGGATTTGCTTAACCTCTCCATATGGTGATAAAATTTACCAAGCTATATGCTTTGGATTTAGGGCCTCTAACAATGAGTCTGAATACGAAGCAGCTATAGCTGATCTTAAATTGGCTTTCCTATATGGGGCTAAGAGAGTCTGGTTGATGAGTGACTCTCAACTTTTTATCCATCATGCTTAAGGTCAGTCTAAGGCTAAGAAGGATCAGCTGATCAAATACTTACTCATCCTAAAAGAGGTGGAAGCCAACTTTAAAAATATTTGTTATGATCATATTCCTAGGTCATAGAATGCACTGGCAGATTCTTTGGCAACCATAGCATATTCTGAGTCTTACCCTTGGATTCACATACAAGAATTTCCATCCATACAACCAATTCAAAACAAAGAAAAAGAGGAAAGCTTGAGCATAAAGGTGATTCAACCTAAAGATTGGAGGTTTTCCATTCTTCAATATATTTCTGATGGGGTTTTGCCTCCAGATAAAGCTATGACAAGATAAGCTAAACACAGGGCTCGTGGTTTTTTTATCATAAAAGGAGTTCTCTATAAAAAAATATTTTAGTAGACCTCTCCTGCGTTGTTTGGGGGTTGAAGAATCTCAAGTTGTTTTATCTGAACTACACGATGGAGAAGGATCAGCACATTATGGGTACAGGGCACTAACCTAGAGAGTGTTGTTGGTTGGATACTATTGTCCATCCATAATGGCAGATGCTAAAGAAATGGTAAAGAAGTGTGATCCATGTCAAAGGTATGGCAATGGCATTTATGTGCCAGCAGTACCTATGGAGTCTATTTCTGAGCCTGTACCTTTTGCTCGTTGGGGATTGGGTTTAGTTGGACCTCTGCCTATGGCATCCGGGGGGTGCAGAACTATTATAATTGCTATTGATTACTTCTTAAAACGGATATAGGTAGATCCCTTGGAATGAACCACTTTGAAGGTTGTCATTAAATTTATCATATCCAATATATGTTGTAGGTTCGGGATTCCTCAAAAGATTATCACAGACAATAAGTCACAGTTTGATAATAAAGATATGGAGAATTTTTGTTCTTCTAGGGGAATTCAACATTTTTTTCTTCTTCTTTCCACCCACAAGAAAATGGAAAAGTTGAAGTTTCCAACATGACTATTTTATCCGGATTAAAAAAGAAGTATTGTGGGCATACCGAACTACTCCCCGGGCTGTTACACAGGGGTCTCCTTTTGCTTTGGTGTACGGGATGGATGCAATTACCCCTATAAAAGCTACCCTGCCATCATACAGGGTCCACCACTATTCTGAACAAGCTAATGAGATATCAATTAGGAATCAGTTGGACTTAATAGAAGAAAGAGGGGTTAAAGCTCACTTATGGACAAATCATTACCAAGGCTTGATGCGGAGCAGATTTGCTTCTAAAGTCAAGAGAAGAGATTTTCAACCAAGAGATAAGGTGTTAAGAAATGTTTTCTTACACACCAAGGAGAAGCAGATCCGGTAAGCTGGCTCCGAACATGGAAGGCCCATATGAGGTCACTGAAAAACTTAAGCCTGGGACATATAGGCTTCAAAACAAATAAGGAAGAGTTTTGAAGCACCCATGGAATATTGAACATCTCAGGTTATATTTAGAATAAAATTTGTGTGTAAATATTTACTTGTTAGATATCAATGTAAATATTATGGGGCATACTCTTTCCTACCCTGGTGACGCGGGGAGGTTTTAATGAGGTGTCCGGTTTTTTATTTAATAATATGTGATGCCTTATTAAAACATTCGGAGTGGTTTTCTACGATTCAATTCAAGTACAAATCACTTGTTCAACACCTTGGATCTTTAGTAGATCGGACAAACCGGGTTAAGTTCCTTCATTACCATTACCTTTTTTAGGACTTTTGAGTTCGGCACTCAAACTCTCACCAGTTCCCTCTTCATCATCAGTAGTGGAATCTATTCCACTAGAGTAGTTGTTCTTATCGCCATCTACCATGGTGTGAACCGGGAGGTCCTCGTATTCCACATATTTCCATAAGGGACCTGGGGTCCTCCTCGGAAAAGTCTCATGAAAAAGTAGCACCATGTCGGACTTGACTTGATCATTTATTTTCTCCAAGAAATCTATCACCTCATTGGTATATTTATCAATATTTTCTTGGATAGCTTGCTCCTACTGGTTCTTTAAGTCTTTATTCTTCTTGATCAGCTCTGAAACAGAGTTCTCCAAATTAGCCTTCTCGTCAGATAAGTTTTGAATAACACCATCATTGGTCTACACTTCCTCTTTCAGCATTGTAACATCTTTTTCTAAGTTAGAATATTTAGTCTGGAACTCATTCTGACGGCCTCCGATATGGCTAATGTAGTGGTTGAATCCTCCTTATCCTTCTTCAATTCCTTCATCTATTTCTTCAGCTTCTCTATGCATTGGTTAGAATTTAAAAGGTTGGTTGACAGCGATTGCTTGTCAGAGGTGAGGGAGTTGATGAGATTGGTCTGGCTTTTCACCTGACTTTCCAGATCAAGTATGGGTCGGATATGTCCAAGTAGGGAGTGGCTCAGGACGTCCTACTCTCCGGAAACAGAGAAAGACTTACCATTAAAGGTCACCATATTGGCAAAGCTGGAGGGGCAGTAGGGACCTGTGAAGTCATCCTTCTCAGAATCATTAAAGTACAAATCAATGTCTTGAAGGGCACTATTTCCACTTCTTCATTCCCTCCCCCGACAATCTCTTCGGACTGCAAATGCGTTGGGATTTTCTCTTGCAAGGTGGGATCAAAAGGGGCTGGTGGAGGTTGGATCTCCGAAGGGCGAAGAATTATTTCGTCTCCCATGGTGACCTTCTTCTTCTTATCAACTTTCTCATCGTTGTTGGCCCTCCGTATTCTGTCCTTCTTAGGAGGCTTTGGTGGGTTCTGCGACTCTCCAGCCACCCTCAATGTTTCAGCCTCTACTACCTTGAGCAAGGAAGCATCAATTCCCTTTGGTTCCCCGAACCAGTCCCTTCTGTGGCTGCTTGAACTAACTCTGTTGCAGCTTTCTTCTTCTTGTTCTTCATCTTAGTGGGCGCCTTTGCTCTGGAGGGAAAGAACAATTTGCCATCTTTGGCCTCTGTCTTTTGAGAATTACACCAGGAGAAGGAAGGGTAGTTAGCTCTTCCCATGTGAGATCTCTCCGACCTGTAATATTCCATAGATGGGACCTCACAAGATTTCCCGATGTGAAGCAGTTGTGGAAGGCATTCCCCCAATGCTCCGCAACCCATGCATTGAGTTTTGCACAGGTTTTCTGCCCCTCCTCCAAGTGTCCAGTGAACTCCTTCAGTAGCACTAAAAAGTTAAAACAAGTCAATTAGAATGGGAACACTTATAATTCAAAAAACATGAAAGACAAATAGAGGAAATGAACTTACCATTACTTTTCCACCTGCTAGTCAGCATGCTAGGATTGGTGTTGGCCTTAATCTTCATGTCGTTCTCCTATGTCCCACTGACAAACATAAATTGCATCCTCCAGTTCTTTTCGGACTCTAGCAATTTGTCCACCACTTTGAAGTTGTTCCCCATATTGTGATGGTAGAATGGAATCTGATGATTCTTGCACAAGCTTGCCACGGCAGCAAACTGCTCCATCGGAAGTGGGATTTTTGACAACCTTAATGCCATGATGCAAGCAAGGAAATAATACCAGGCATTGAGGCTTAGCTGGCTAGGGCAGAGTTTAACTAAGTGGAAGTACCTGAAGATTTTTGGGTCCAATGGGAACCGGAGTCCCCAGTTCAGCACTTCGGTGAAAATCACCACCTCGTTAAGCTTGCCCTCCTAGTACTCCGGAAGCGAGTTCAGATGAGTCATACAGACTTTAACCTTGCTTTTTCCCTTCTTATCAAAAGCAGTATCCCTCGTCTAACCTGACGCTTCAGTTTCGAAGGTAGTCTCCTCAATACTATCTTTCATTATTTCTTCCATCACTGTGGAATGTTTATCAGATGTCTTAAAGGAAGGAGGGTCAGTTTCTAGCACCAAATGCTATTCGGATGGTTGAGCACTTGTTTCCTCTGAAGGCCTGGTGTCCGGTTGAGGTTGGGATTCGGAGGGCTTGGCCCTTGAGGCTTCTTTAGATACCTCTGATCCGGAGGGCTTTGGCAGTGAAAGTGTGGATTGATTTTTAGTTTGGCGGGTTGTCTGGCGAATGGTTATCTTCTCTGGAGACTTCTCAGCGTTAGATTTCATAGCAATGAAGGGGGGAGGTTTTGAGATACTTGAAACAACATTTTCTTTAGGCACAGAAGGTTGAGACTCTTGAAGTGAAGAGCCTGAGGGAAGGGGTGAAAGGCTTGGCTTGAATGAGAGCGGTCTGGGCCTAGGGTTTTTGGAAGAAGAAGACCCTTGATCGGCGTTTTGGGTTGGTTGACTGGTTTTCTCACCTGGAGAAACTGGAAGGTCGGCAGCGATGCGATTCTCTCTTTCTACCTTCTTAGCTCTTTCTAACTCTGATAAATTTAACCAGCCGCCTTTAACTAGTGCGTTTCTGGTCGTGACTATAAAACCTCTCAAGAACAATTTGAAGGTAAAAATGAGAATCTCTCTAAAAAAAATTTAAGTGTGGAAGACAATGAAATAGTGAAAGAGAGTTTATATAATAGTAAAAAGTAATTGTTACCTAAGAGAAGTTGAAGAGGGTTTTGCAATGATTAAATGTTGCACAAACGTGTGAAGAATCAAAGACCTATGTAACTTTCTAGACTTAGTGGGTGCGTCGGTCTAGGAAAAATAACGGCTGGTAGGTCGAACCAAATATAAACACGTGTCCCACGATCCAAGAAGAAAACTCTTACAATTCTGGAAAGAGAAACAAGTTCTGACAAACTTCGAACTGAGTTGATGTTAAAAGCAAACTTCATGGTACAGACCGCATGGGCAGATCGGATAAAGTTGAGACTGGCTTAGTGGATTTTTTAGCCCTACCAGAGATACTTGGCAAGGCCTAAAAAGGGGGCTACTAATGAGTTCGAAAAATTCAACCACAACCCACTACATAATTTGGACAAGGGTAATTCAAACAATGACACACCACTAAAAAATTCGGACAAGACAAAAGTAAAACACATTATGACTAAGTTATTTGCTAATCTACTTAAACAACTAATGGGTCCTTAAAACTTGACCCGGTTTCATAACTTGACCCGTAAGCCCATGGGTTATGAATTAAGGGTATAAATACCCCAACCACTCTCATTAATGAGGGTGATCAACATTTAATACAAGCATGCAACTTAATTATCTCATTACTCTCCACATTAAACACTAAACACTTTGAACTTCACAAAATACTTTACCAAACTACCCCAGCCCAAAATAAACCAAAACCAGATGATACATGCAAGAGTATCAAAAATGATTTTGTTATATAAAGGACTACTGCACCCATCTAATGCATTTTCCCTTTAAAAAATTCTACCAACATACAAACTAATCTAGCATAACCTATTTTGCTAACAATATAGCATGACAAAACCAATCTAGTATTATCATCTATGGTCTGATCTAGCAATGTTTTAAATTTAATCTAACATCATCTGCTTAATCTAGCATCCTCTACCTACAGTTCTAAAACTAATCTAGCATCCTCTACCTACAATTCTAAAAACAAGATTCCAACTTTTGCACAACCAACCACACTAGAAAAAAGTTGCAACAAGTGAATACACAATAAAACCAATCTAGCATGAAAAATCGAAGTTGAAACCAATCTCACATAAATCTCACGACCTATGTTTTTAACTATATGAGCCATACTGAAAATCAAACCCATAATTGTGCTTGTACACACATTACAAGACTTTACTCTTAAGTACATGTGCTTGTATTTTCAGGTTTACACACATTCCGACAACTGTAACGGGGTCGATGGCTTCGCCGGTGACGATGATTTTGCTTGTCATTTAAGGACTTCACTGAACCACAATTCCAGACTCGAATGGACTTCACCGGTGTACGAAATTAGAGTATAAAGTGTTTGAGGTTTTCACCGAACAAACTTACGGTTTTTATCGGTAGTTTCGCCAGTTAACATGACGGTTGGGTTAAGAAAAGGGTTTATGGGTCTCCTCTATGGGGTTTCGTGTCTCTCTGTTCAAAATTTAAAAAACTCAAATTTGAGAGGGAATGGAAACCCAAAAGTCTGGTTTAGATAGGAAAAAAAAATATTTCAACCTAAATGAGCCTATTTATATCCTTAGGGGTATTTTAGTCCATGTTTAGGCTGGATACTTAATGGTCAATCCTTTTTTGTACTAGTTTGGTATTAGATACTTGAGAAGGTATTTATGGGTAGTTTTTTCTTTTTTTAATTTTGTACTCGTGTAACTTTCGAGTATAACAAAACTAATATAATGTTCAACCAAATAAACAAATGAAGATATAATATTCAAGAAAAATTTATATAATTTTATACGTTGTATTTTGGAATTATGACATGGACATTCAATGATATGCAATTTTTTCGCATTTCTATTAATTTAGCATTGGGTTTGCAACAAAAATAGTATGATTGAAATTAAAATTATGAACAATGTTGCAATCATCAAGTTTGTAACTAAATTCAAATCATGTGACCTAAAATATGCCTTGATGTTTGCAGCAAATATACAACGAACTTTGCAACGACATTGACCCGTTTTCATTCAGATCAACTTAGCGACAAATTTTTGTTGCAACTAAAATCCGGTTGCAGTCGATTTTTTTAGTTACTGTGCGGATGCAACGGGTGGTTCTCATTGTAAACTTGTTTTAAAATACCTATAGCAACAGATTCATGACGAATTCCGTATTTTTTTCAATCTGTTGTAAAATGTGATTCATCCAACAATGCGTCTCTCTATTTATATTATATTAAGGGTTTATTTCCTCCTAAAAAAATATGAATCCTTTAATGGAATATTTGATTGATATAAAACGACATTCTCATAGAAAAATAACATAAAATTACAATCTCTCGTTATTCTTTGATTATTCTTTATAACTCAAACTTCATCGTCTACTAAATATTAAACGCACCACATATAAAATTATGCAACAACTTCTATTTTATGTAGCCATGGACGATCCAAAATTGCATTGTTGGATCTTACCACATCAATAACCATAAACACAATATCAATTATTTTCATGTTAGGTTGTATTATTCAACTACTGATAGTATTTTTTCCCTTACACAATTAGTTTATCGTCTAGATAAATTTATCAAATTTCAATTGGTATTTCTATATGGAGTTAAACCAATCATATTTTTATAACCACTTTGATACAAAATATTAGGTGAAATACTAGTGTCAATCACAATTATTTTGATGACAATATTTGCAATTTCAATAGTAGTAAGTAAAGTATCAACACGAAGAGTGAATATACCTCGTATTCGTTATCATTAAATGTCAATATTGGTATTGAGATTCTATTTAAATGTATTGACGAATCATGTATAAGATGTACTTCTAAATCTTTTTTATGCCATTTCTTTGACGATCGGGATGTCCGAACTAAAGTATTTTCTCTATATGTTGTACAAATTACATCTTTATTAATGTTTTGCTTTTTTAGACTATTGCTTTAATCATTTTCCTCCTGCATTCCAACCTCTTCATTCTTGAAAAATTAAACCAACTGACAATTGTATAATAATCCTTTGAATTTTATTTCTTAACTAAAAACAATGTTTATTTACATGACTATGATGGTAAGCACAATAAAATCCCATAGATTATTCACTAATGTGGACACTCATAACTTGCAGTGTTTGGTAATTCAATCTTCGTCATCTTATTATAAACCATTGTTATACTCAATGTAATAGATGTAAATATTATATTTGGATAAAAAAATTAAAGTCAATTAAATTGGATTTTGACGAGCTCTACAGATCTTCGTTTGTCACCATGTTTTCGGTCGGGCCTTTCTAATATTCTTTCTTATACACTCGCTGGTATAATTTCACCTCGTCTTGTCTCTTTAACCTTGATAAATATTTATGACCGAAATAATAAATCTCTCATAGTATCAATACAAAACTTAATCAAGTTCTCAACCAATATACTCTCAATTGTAAATCTATTTTTAAACACAACTCTCCTCGATTTAAATAGTATTTTAATACTACTTTTCGGCCAAAATTTGCAGTATTTTAGACATTTTTCAGACTTTGTTCTTTATTCCTCATTATTTTTAGTTTGTAACATGTTAGATATGTGTTGATTTTGTTCGAAATGATTCATTTGTAACTATAAAGAACAAAAAAATACAAGGAGTAATACATTATTTTTAACTCCCGTTGGTAAATGTATAGATAGTCTTGGGGCAACTATATTTTTCTTGATTTGATTATTAATTTTTTTTATGTGGATTTGACACTGTGATTGTAGTAAGACCATGTATTGCTTCATTCTTGCAAAGTAATGTTCGAAGGACCTGATCTAATTATTAGAGTTCTACATACCAATTGACCTCCTAAAATATATCTTTCAACTCGTAACCAAACCATCACCATTAAGCTTTGTGAAGAAATACCCACATACGACTCCAAATTTGACGAGAGATTACCTTGTCAAAGCAGTATAAATGGTCAATGGACTGATAAGTGAAACATTTAAGTAATTATATCAACTTTATAACTTCTCGCTCTAAATATTATTCACCCTCAAGATAAATGGTTATTTTTCATATATTGTGCAATCATGTTTAAAATATATTGATAAATAACATGTGTTGCTTAGGCAACGTGACATCAGTTATTATAAATATTACTAAATTACCCACTAATTGTGTACGACGGTTCCATAATATTATTAAGGATATAGAAACTTCATGAATACTCTTTAAAACACATAGATATTGATCACCCATAAGTCGTAGCCATCTTATCTTAACTTGTTTCTATTTTTACTAGATCGCCAAACTCATAACATCTTATTTTATATTAGCTATGTTTCCTTAACTCATTGATTATGACTGTTTCCCTTTACTTGTATACCTTAATTGTCATGTTTAGTTTTTCAGGTTATATAATTCATAGATTATTTTAAATTTTCTTAGGTCGTATACCTCATTCATTTTGATAAGTTTCCTTACCTCGTATGATATAACTTAACCAACCTTCTACCTCATAAGTAATACTATAGTACATTATTGTTATAAATCCTTACCTTTTAATAAGGGTATAAGCCTCAAATAGGATATGTCATTATCAATATAATTCATAGTGAGATTACATGAAGCATGATATTTATAAACACATTAAAACTACCTTATACAAGTAGTTGGTTCTCTAGTAAAATACCAATCGCCCCACTATTTATTAGCAGAATAAGACATTGTTTTTGCTAAATTGGCATGGATAATACAAATATCTGCCAATTTATAAGCGATAACATTTTTTTCATATAAAAAATGGCAAGACCGACGGTCTTCTTTATCAAGATGGTAGGGAATCAAATGCCTCTTCAAATAAATTTACTTGTATTTGCCAATTTTTCCGTCGTTAAAAAATATTTTAAATTTGTGTAAGTGGATGATATTATGGTCAATTAAGTTTAATAAGTTTAGGATTGTTATATCAAAGTACTATAATTAGAACAATGTATCTTAAGGAGGCTAAGAGTTTTAGAAGTAAGAGAAAACTAAAGTATGAATAAAGCATTCATATTGTGATATTAAACTCCTAAGTTAGAGATCTTATTCATAATGCGTGAATACATGGGCCTATGGTCATTGAATTAACTAAAGTGTAATAATATTCTTATTGACCTATTTTTTCTTAACTCTTGGAAAATATATATTTTTTATAGTTAAAACTTCTCTCGACTGATATGGTTAATGAATATTTATTAAAATTTCCTTTTATCAATTAAGGTTTGGCAAGTTATATAGTTATCTTTTTATTAGTAGCCATATATTCTTGCAAAAAAAGTAAGAGACAATTACAAATCTATGTCTAACAATTCATTATAGCCAAACTATTACTTCAGAGATTAGATTCCTTGATCCATATTGATGGTATAGATGTTACTTGTCTTTGTATAGCCCAAAAGAGTTTGATGTGTAGTTCTTTTGCATTACCAAAATTTTGATTTTTTTAGTTGTTAAATACAAATGACCAAGCTACCGGGTTTGGTAAAGTTGGATAGTTGATCCCTTAAGTTTTCAAGTTTTTCATCATTCTCGACTGATCCTGTGAACTTTAGTTGGAACCGTTATCCAAACTTTGTTATTATTGCCCTTTGTTTGAACAAAATAATTGTAATCAAACTATCATGACTATATAGAGCTCGGTTTGGTATTGTCCATACTCATGCCTCATAAACAATGTATGTCAGGCCAAACCTCATTTAGGGACACAAATATATATATATTTTATTAAAGAGAAAAAAATGCAAAAGTAATAGTAAGTTCTAGTGTAATTGCTCTGTTTTTCCAAAATAATTTTTTTGTTGATTTTATCATAATGAGTAGCATTTTTAGTACTTTGAAGTAATAACAAAAGGAATAATAGTAGTTAAAAAATAAATTTAAAAAAATAAGATGTATCCAAACATTTAGTTTTTAGACAAACCCCAAAACTAAATAAGCAATTTACCAAGGCCCTTGAATATAATAACAATATAGTCGAGTGATCTAAACAATCATGCAAATGATAATTGTGCGTAGATGAAATAAATAGATGAGGGTCAAATGACAATTAAATAGCGTATATGTTGATACATGTCGCACTTATAACACCACCTTTTGGGTGCATTCTTATAACAATTGGGTTGTTTTTGGCAACCACTAGAACTTCACCACACGTATGGGTACAGATGATATATAATTTTTACTATAAATATTAACCATTGGTTTATGTTATCATGCTTTCCTTTTTATTCTTCGTTATTTCATTCTTGATTTTCTTTTCGTGACATTTTTAACCAAAAATATTTATTTTTTCATTCTTCTTCACTTGCGAAACAAAATGGCTAGTATTAAGTTTTTAAATTCAAATTATAAGTTCAGAGTGCGAGAGATTGATGGGGACACCTTCACTGGTGAAGCCTAAAGTCATCAACATGAACCATCTCACGATTTCTCTATTGTCAACCTATCCAGAAACCAAAAATCCATAAATCACTAATATCGAAAGATTAGTATATGCACTAAGATATTATGTTCCTAAGTAATTTATGTCCAATAAAATCATCAAAGAAGTATCCAAATATATCAAAAAAATATCTTTAAATAAAATTATATTATTCATGATGAATATCAAATTTATCATCTTCGAGAATAGTGGGAGTTGCCCAAATCTGTTATTCTAACACTTCATAGAAACTGATAGACTCCTTTAGATTACTTTGAGTATGAAACAATATTCTTGTATATTATATTGACATGAGAGGAGGGAGGGGGTTGACTATCCTTAAATCATGCACTACATGACTTATTTAAGCTATTATGCATGTATTTTAATCAACTACCACTTAAGAATTTCTCGGTTTCATCAATTATGGTTTTACAATTGAGGCTAGTCTCCCAAAACTAAGCCTCTACTAATATTTTTCTTTACAAAGTATCGATTAAACTACCAGACTACACAAAAATTAGAAGAAAAACTTCATATTTAGTTTCAGAGACTGGGAGACTGACAACCTCACTAATTTTCATATTTATATATAATTTGGTTGATAAACATAAGTTTATTTTATTTTATTTTATTCTTTTTAGGTCCCATCAAAAATCAACGTAGTATGAATCTTCTCATTTCCTTATCATGCCATGACGGTTTTTTATGGAAAATACAGAGTCATAAAGACAAAATTTCATGTATTTAAGTGAAATAGATGATGCATAGAAAGTCCTACCATATTATACTTGTTTTTAAGGATTTTATCTCCCTAGGGTACTAGCCTTCAAACAGATGAAACCTTTAAGGTGAAGCCTCACGTGACAAACTTAATGATGTTTCCATATACCAAAGAGAGGAGTGAAGATTGGTTTGATTCCTAAAGGGTAGTAACACGACCATTGAGCCCCAAATATACTTTTCCAAAAACAAATAGTCGTATATGTTAAGGAACTAACAAGTTCTGCCATGGTAAGTCTATAGTTTTTTAGTCAAGAAAGAGATAACTTTATTCATCAATAGGTTTTCCCTATTTATAATACACGGATTAGTGGGTAATTACGTTAGGTTACGCTTTTAGCGCTACTAACCCACTTATACCATTATCCTTAAAACTAAGGAATAAACAACCATTACAACCGATATCCATATAATTGTGGAATAACTAACACGTCTTAACTCGTGGGTTAAAACGTGTGCTTATTTTGCAAATAACGGCACTGAATGCAATTTGTACTTCAATCCGAGCTGAATTATTCCTTTAAACAAAACCAGAGTTGGTCTGATTCGTTGAGATCGAGCTCGAGCTCGTTGATGAACGAAACCTGGTTTGATCTGTTCTGCTAAGCTCGAACTTACTGATGACGCGCTCAGGTATTTTCCTTTTATCAAAATCCTCGTCCAGTCGATCAAATCTTCTCAGACGTTGTCAAGCTCATCCTGATCTTGAATTCAGCAACACTGTATATGCTCTTGAGTTCGCTTCAAAAAAAGGATGAATTTTGTCTGAAACACGTGAGATAAACCTTGACAGAGCTGTTAATCGTCCTGTAAGACATTTGACTTCCTTGACATTCTTTGGTGGTCCTATCTGTAATTTTGCGCTTAGTTGAACTGGATCTGCTTCAATACTCTGGTAACATACCACGTAGCCTATGAACTTTCCCTTAGCCACACCAAAAGAACATTTTTCTGGATTAAGCTTAAGATTATACTTGTGTAATAAATCAAAAACAATCTGTAAGGTATTAAGGTGCTACTCTTCTTCATGTGTTTTAATAATCATGTCATCAATGTATGCTTCCAAATGCTACCCCAAATAATCTACGTTTCTGCCGTAATGGTTTTGCACTAGGATTGATAGCCAATTCATCGCTTATAATTGTAGGACTTACTCCTGAAATATCAGATGCTCCCAAAGCAAATACATCTAAATTTTCTGCTAATAAATCCACAAATCGTACCTTTAAATCTAGAGTCAGTTCATTCCCCAGTCGAAGCACTCTATTAGCAGTTATGACCGTGTCCACTGTTGTAACATCTGTTGTGGGTGAATCCTCATTTTCTCGTGGATCATCCACTGGTTTTGGCGATGTGAGATCCATCGTTGTTGGTACAATGTCTCCCCCACAATTTGATTGTTATTGGATATGTTTGGAAGGATCCGACGTGATTGCATAACAAGTACGTGCGGTCCTCTGGCTGCCTCGAATTATACATGTCGAACTACCCACTAGATACTTAATGCATTGTTGGTACGTGCATGGCGTTGCTTCCATCCTATGCAGCCATGGTCGTCCAATAATTTCATGATAAGGACTCAACGCGTCGGAGATCAAAAATAACGTTTTCAACTCCTTTTTTATAGCTCCATGACCGACTTTGACCACCAGCTCCACCTCCCCAACACACTGTGACGATTTTCCTTCATATCCTACCAATGTCTGCTGAGTAGGTCGATATGGTGGGACATTCTGCATGCGATCAAAACTTCCTTTGAAGATGATATTTGTCAAGCTTCCTCCATCGACCAATACTCTTGTTACCATTACTCCTCCAATGTCCAAGTAAACAGTTAAGGCATCTTCATAGGGTAAACTTGCACCTCTGAGATCATCATTATTGAAAGTGAGATCGGCGACCGGGTCTCTGTAGTTTCGATAGGAATTTCCATTTATCTCGTAAACATCAAACTCATTTTTAGCTCGTTTATTCTGGGTAGACCCTTATCCTGTAGCCAAACTCCCCCTGATATGGTCATTAACCACTGTTGCTTGTTTGCTTCCGACCCTTCTCCAGTCGCTGGTTTTTCAATGTTTGGAGGGTGATATTCTTCACGTTGATCTGGTTGAGTTCGTTTGATATATTGAATCAACTCACTGTTGTGTATCATGCACTGAATTTCTTCCCTTAGCTTCCAGCATTCATCAGTCAAGTGTCGATGGTCATGATGATACGCACAATAATACTTCTTAGATCGTTTAAACCCAGACGCACTCATTATTCGTGGAGCTTGGTACCTCGTACGCCCCTTTGTACGATCATAAATTACTGAAATATCCTTCATCAATGCAGTGAAACGTCTGTTTGGTTGATCGAGCTGCTGAGGTTTTCGATTGTAGTCCCTCATCGGTTGGTCCTCGTTTTTTTTTCGTTCTGATCCACCGTCTTTAACCTCTGGTTCACGCCGCTCAGGTGACGCTCCTCTTCTGGCATCCTCAACTCTGATAAATGTGTCCGCTCTTGCAAGTAGATCTCACATGTTCTCAGTTAGGAACCTGATGAGATCCACATATAGTTTCCCTCTTCTCTCGCGCCCTCGTTTTAAAGAAGCTACCGCCATATTCTCGGCTAGATCTGGTCCAACATTCATGGAATGAACAAATCTTCTAACATAACTTTTAAGAGACTAACCTCGACGCTGATAAAGATCCATGATCGAATCCCGCTCGCGCTTGAGCTCCTTGTTGCACACGAACTAGGGGTGAGATTCGGTCGGTTCGGTCGGTTTTTTTATAAATTTTCAAACCAAACCGAAATAATTCGGTTTGTATTTTATTAAACCGATTTAGTTAAAAACAATTCGTTTTTTTTTCGGTTTTGGTTTTTTGGTTTCGGTTCGATTTTTCGGTTTAATATCGGTGCAATTCGGTCGGGTCGGTGCAGTTCGGTTAGAAAAAAAAACAGAATCTCAAATGGGTTCTCTTTAATAGAATAAAGTTCTTAGGCTCGTTCGCAGAGTAGTGTCAAGTCACGTCAAAGTCAAAGAACTCTTTTGCATAGTAGTGTCAAGTCACGTCAAAGAAAGATAAAAAGAGAAACGTCAAAGTCAAAGAACTCTTTTGTCTGCAAAAGAGTAGTATCTGGGATTTGAACCCTCACTCACAAGATAAAAGGTAGTTTGGTATAACCACTGGGACATGTGTTTGCATGTTGTGAAATAGTTATATATATAATGTATCCAGTAAATTCGGTCGGTTCGGTTTATTCGGGCGGTTCGACCGGACAAACCGAAAACCGACCGAAATTAATTCGGTTTGAAATTTTAAAACCGAATCCAAAATTTAGTTTTAGAAAACCGACCAAACCGACCAATTTCGGTTTGGTTCGGTCGGTTGGTTCGTTTTTTTTCGGTTTTTGCTCACCCTTACCACGAACCTCTCTCTGAATGCTTTCCATAGTCCAACAAAATCATAAATAGACCCTTTTGGCAGGCTACTGAACCAGTCTATAACGTTACCCTTAAGGGTCATCGATAGTGCTCAGCAAAGCATCGCATCGTCAGGATTGAAAGCCATCATCATGTTTCTGAACTGTTCTAAGTGCCTCTCCGGATCCCATGTTCCATCATAAGCTTCCATCCTGAACGGATCGAATTTCCTTGGGAGTTGAACTTCCTGAATTTTCTCTGAAAATGGTGATTCCTTCAATATGTAGGCAGATAACTTTAGGCGGATCTGATTGTAACGAAGGTCCTAATTCTCTCGGGCTTGTTTGGCAGACGTCTGTTTGGCCTCATCACATGGTCCTCTATTACGATCCCCCCCCCCCCCCCCCGCTTTCACCTTCACCTTCTTGTTTGTCGTCTCTTTTAGAAGAACGATCAGTCCTGATGGTTGATGAGTCTTACTCGCACTCTTGATCCTTGCAGTTAGAGCATAAATAGCGTCATTCATACATGTCATGGTAGCATGCATAGCTTGCTCTCTAGCGTCGGGTTCAAACATTATTTTCAGCTGCTCTTCCTGTAGATTTTGGATTCGTTGTTCCAGTTAGAGGACCGCCGAGTCATTCGCCGGTATAGTTTCCACAGCCCTGTGAGCCCCTAGCGCATTATCGATTTGATGAGGATGTATCTCTTCCATGGGAGCAACGACTGGCCGAACTAGATGTCCCTCTGTCACCACCGTTGTTTGGGGTATCAGAGGATTGACCTCTTGAGGAATCGTGGGGTCGAGACGACTTACGGTTCTCCTCTGATGGGTTGTTGTTTCGCTAGTTTCCTGATTATCTCTCTCAATTCCTGAGCTAGTGACTACCATGGTGATTGGTTAAAGAGTTCTCACAGACGACGCCAAATTTGTTAAGGAACTAACAAGTTCCGCCTCGGTAAGTCTATAGTTTTTTAGTCAAGAAAGAGATTGTTTTATTCACCAATAGGTTTTCCCTATTTATAATACACGGATTAGTGGGTAGTTACATTAGGTTACGCTTTTAGCACTACTAGCCTACTTATACCATTATCCCTAAAATAGTGGAATAAACAACCATTACAACCGTTATCCCTATAATTGTGGAATAACTAACATGTCTTAACTCGTGGGTTAAAACGTGTGCTTATTTTACAAATAACAGCACAGAATGCAATCTGTACTTCAATCTGAGCTGAACTATTCCTTTAAACAAAACCAGAGTTAGTCTGATTCACTGAGATCGAGCTCGAGCTCGTTGATGAATGAAACTTGATTTGATATGTTTTGCTAAGCTCGAACTTACGAATGATGCGCTCAAGGTTTTTCCTTTTATCATGCTCCTAGTCCAGTCGATCGACTCTTCTCTGACGTCATCGAGCTCATCCTGATCTTGAATTCAGCAACGCCGTACATGCTCTTGAGTTTGATTCATTATCAAGCTGTATATGCCATTGAGCTCAGTCCACTGACAAGCTCAGTGTCCCTTTGAGCTCATCAACGGTCTTTATCATTGACGTCGACCTGCTGTTGAGCTCGTCCAAGCCATAGAACTCGTTCCCTTCTTTACTGCTCATCATAATCTAGACTCTCAGTGTTCCTTGCTCGCGTTCTGGGGAATCCCCCTTATCAGTATCCTTCTCTTATCTTATTAAAGAAGGGAGTTATTCGATAAGTAAAAGAAGTCTCAAAACCCATTGTGACTTAGGGTAAGGGAAACCGTGTTACAATTGGAAAGTTTCAATGAATCAACACTTTGAAATACCTAATATATTGATTCATTACTTTATGATGTAATAAAAGTATCAACTATTGCTATTGCTATGTGTGGGAATTGTTTATACTCAATTCGTTCAAACTTTGAGACCTTGTCTGTTACTTTATATTAATAAAATATTATGGGTTTTTTCTTCTCTTTGGCTTGACTAGAAGCATGATTAACGACCGAATTTGAGTCCGTAAGTAATTTAATGCGTCAAACACTATAGATATGGGCTAACATGAGTCATGCTATGGATATTTCATATTCGACCTCGTTGTAAGAATAATAGAAACCAAACTTGATTGAATCACACAATGGTTCCTCTAAATGATATGTTAATTATACTCCTTTAATTTTAGAGTCATAATTATGGGAGTCCTTATGGGTTTTGATTATCTAACATGCTTCTATATTATCTTTATAATAGGTTGATTTTATACCTCAAACTCGGTAAAACATTGAGCAGTGATTTATGCTTTAATTTCACTACATGGTTCTAATTAGATATCAAAATATCTAAATGTGACTGACTATTTCATTAGTCTTTTTGAAGACGTTTGTAAAGTAAAATAGGTTTATACTATGGTTGCATTAGCCTAAAATAAGACCATAACTTTCTTTTAACCACCACAAGAGCCATAAGTGATATTCCTAGCTATAAGTACATTATCTCAATACCAATAATAGATTTTATAGCATAATAGGTTACCAATAAGTGGTTCCCACTTCATTTACAAGGGTCGTACCTACTACGTGGTTCACTACTGTTGTAAACAACATCACATATGTGGCTGTGTTAGAATTTTAGGAGAAGAAAAGTTTTTTATCTATTTGAGGGCATCATCGCACTCTGGGTTCCATCTGAAAAGTTTGACCCCTTTAATATTTGAAAAATACATACTTGACTATTGGTCTATAAATGAACTAATTTAGCGGGACCAACCTTACTTATAATATCTCAAATTCTTTAATACTTTATAATGATTTCATGGATATTATATTTGACAATTTCTCTGATTTGATACTCTTTTCATTGACCATGTACTAAATATGCATTTTTCTACATTTAACTTCAAGTTTATTGCTCGAAAGTTCTCAAATATTTTTACAAGATCGGTAAGATAATATGTATATTTTTTTATGATTAATATATCGTCTATGTATGCTTGTATATTTCATTCAATTGGGAAAATTAAATGTTATTTATAACTATTTAATTGTCTACACTTTCAATTTTAAAACCAAAAGACATTACCTTATAACATCACGACCCTCGTTCGATCGTAAAGTTGTGTGTTTATCATCGGACATATGTATGGAAATCTGATTATATATTGTGTAAGCATCTGTTAAGGAAAACAATCTATTTCCTGAAATAACATATATCCATCGGTTCATGCATGATACTGGAAACAGGTTCTTAGGATATGCTTGGTTAAGGTCAGTGAAATCCACATACATTTGCCTTTTACCATTTTTATTTTTGACCAGTATTGGATTTGTATTCCATATATGGTACATAACCTCCTTGATGTGACCAATTTTACATAACCTAGTTACTTCAATAATAATGGCTTTGCTTTCTTATAGGGGACATGTATGCGTTTTTTATTTATTTATGAATATGTAATTGCTATTGATATATAAATTATATCAGACTATTGTGTCTGAGACACCAGTTACATCTTGTGCATATAAAGCGAGTACATTAATATTTATTGATATAAAATCTTATAGAGAAAATTTAGAGAAATCATTGTATGTCATGGACAATGTTGACTATATGTCAAACTCCTAAGTTTTCTTCTTTTATTTATTTTTTCGGTTTCCCAATACGCGAAAGTGAATGGTGGTTGGTTGTTATTTGGTGGGAACAAAATAATTAACGTAACATTTTCGCGCTACGTATTTCCTACTGCATAACATTCAATCATGTCCAAACTAACTGCATTTTTTACTAATTGAATTTCTCAATGAAACCATGTTTTTATCGGTGCATATTGATAATAGATTTTATTGGTATCCGTTTAAGATATGTGTAAGGTGCGTTATGGTCGCCATAAGTTACCGTATAAATTCGAACTCATTTTTCTTAAGTTTACTCATCTTACAATGTCCTTCAAACTTTCAAAGTGTCTTGATATTAGACGGTAGTGCATCCAACATATAACTTTTAAATATTATCGATCATGTTGGATACAATTTGTATTTTGTTTGAAAATATAACTATATTTTTTCTATTCCACTTGATTCTCATTTAAAGTTTGAACGTTGTACCAATTCTTTCGACCTATGAAATAAACTTATTTGTGTCTTTGATTACGACACAAAATAAATAAATAAAATATTGAACGATATCAAGTTAACCAACGCGGGTTTCTTCTTACATAAATGAAATAAATAAAAATAAAACTTTATAAATCTTTTTACTATATATATATAAAAAGTTCTGTATTACAAATAAAAAAATCGAAAGAAAAAATCAAAAAAACAAAAACAACATATTACTATCAATACAAATAATTGGTATCTCCATATTCATTGTTAAACAAAACATATAATGCTCTTATTAAATCGCTTTCGAGCATTCATATAATAATTAATTGTTGATTTTCCAATAAAATGTAAGTTATGTCGTTAATTCTCCAACAAAACAAATTTTACGTACTCATAAAAAACAACGACCATTCCACTAGTTTGTATATTATTTATTGTAAAAAATATTTTAAATAATGCCTTATAATTTTTGTGTGCTAAATACCATATAAAAATATATAAGTTTTGTGTTATTTTTCACGGACTATTCGAATATTATATGTCGTCATAGTGTGGTTCATTTTCAATTAACATCATTTTAGTATTTAGAAATATATTTATTATTATTGTTTTCTATTTATTTCAGTTTGAACTAAATTAAAATTTTAGAAGTAGATTCATTCTTGGTTTCATTTCTATAAATGAGCTTAATAAAGAAAAATTTGGAGTCAAAATTTATTTAGAGTCACTAAAGCTCCAAGATTAGCCCCTCATTCTCCGCCCTGTTTATTTTCTTGCTTCTCCCCCTCATTCTCCGCCCTGTTTATTCTCTTGCTTCTCCCTCGTTCTTCAATGGCTTATTCTTCCCTAGCCTTCTTTTCTTCTTCATCTTAATCTCTTATTGTTGTCGTATCTCTATTATGGAGATTTATAACAACAAAATCTTTGAGAAAGAGGATTTTCTATTCTTAACTCAAGAAACAGAGCACATGTTAAAAATGGTGTAAGTATGAAATCTTTTGCGGATATTATGAAAGATAAATGTGATGACTCTTCTGTTAATTTGGTTTCTAAAAGTGTAAACAGTTGTAGAGACCATATCTCAATCCAGTATTCAAGTGACGTCAAGTAATTCTTAAATCTTTTGGCAAAAATCACGATTATAGGAAAGTTTTCGTTGGGTTTACCAAAGAAAAGTTCTATGGATCTTTTTCTGTCTTCCTTTAAATTCAAAGGTAACTATAGTATCTTCAAATGGGACTCAAGACACCTCATTATGGAGTTCGATTTGAAAGATGATGTTATTAAAGTGTGGTCAGGAAATGTATGGAATATCGACAGCTCTACGATGAGAGTTTTACGCTGGAAACCTGACTTTAATGTGAAGTACGAATGCCCTGTTTCGTTGGTTTGGGTCAAACTTGGAAGGGTTCTTGAATTTCTTTATAACAAGAAAATGTTAACGAATATTTTTTCCACCATTGGAACTCCTTATAAGGTTGAATTTCCAGATAAGAATAAAGCCTTCAATAATGATGTAGTTGGCTTGGTAGAGTTGGATGTTTCTACTAAGATTCATGATAGAATCTGGGTAGGTTTTGGTAGGAACGAAGGCTGTTGGCTCTTTGTTTCCTATAGAAATCTACCTACTTATTGTTCTTCTTACTACCATCTGGGTCATAGGGTGGAGAATTGTTTGAAGAGTAAAAAGTTTTAAGATAAAAAAAAATAATGCTACTGGAAATGTTATGATCACAAATCAAAATGAAACTTTATTGTCTGTAAATGAAAATGTTTACAAGAGTGTTGATAAGAGTAAGAATAGTAATTCTATTTACAATCAGATCTATGCTCATAAGCTAAAGTCTATGGTGCTTGATAATACTGTTATTTCTTCAAAAGTTTCAGGTAATCTGGGAAACTGAAATGATCTTTTTAGCTCCAATGATGTTCTTGTTGCTTCAAAAAGAGAAAATCTTGTTCAAGATTCGCTGCAAGACTCTGTAAATGATAATAGAAATCAAGGTGAAGATATTGAAATTATAGATGCCTTGAAGAATCTAAATAAAGACATGGAATCCAAGCTCTCACATGAGTATATCAGTCTTCACACTGAAGATAACTCTCCCAAACAAGGTAACATAGGGAGTGAATGTACCTCTCTTACTAACCATGTGTTTAACAATATCCTAAAAAACAAAAGTTAAAAGCAGTAAAGGAATAATACCAAGTAAAAGAGATCTTAAATCTCTGCAACTTTCAGGGATAAAGAAAAAGTACAAGTTCTGTATCTGATCATGATTAAAATCCTTTGTTGGAATGTTCGTGGTGTTAATAACCACTATACTATTGGTAGATTGAAAGAGATTATTCTAAAAGAGAAAGTAAAGATTCTTGCTATTTAAGAGCCTATAGTTATGGTGGAGGTTGTTAGTGATGTGGCTGCTAAATTAGGTTGTCCTAATTATTCTGTTAATTCTACTAACAATATTTGGGGTTTCTGGATTAGGGATATCAGCATTGATTTGTTATCTAATCACGATCAATGTCTTCATCTTGAGGTTTGTTATCCTAATATTAGTAGTAGTTTCTTATTAACGGTGGTTTATGCTAAATTTAATAGACAGTTAATGGGTGATCTTTGGTCTAAGCTCAAAAATATATCTACTGATACAAAGGTTTGGCTTACCATGGGGGACTTTAATATTGTGGCTGCTGTAGATGAGCAAATTGGTTGTTCTTCTCTTTGTCAGAATAGCATTCGAGATTTTGTTAACATCATCAGTGAGTGTAAACTTGAGGATGCTATGATGGTTGGATCTAAATACACATGGAACAAAAACTTAAAGTATAAAAAAATAGATCGTGTGATGATAAACACCAACTAGTCTAACCTCTTCAATTTCACTCAGGTTATCAACATGGTCAGAACTTGTTCTGACCATGCCCCTCTTTTTATCTCTGCATCTATATTAAACAATAACTATACAAACAAGAAGAAAAGCTTTAAAGTTTTAAATGTTTGGCATACTAATGAATCTTTTTTCAGTATGGTGAAGCAAAATTGGAATCAAAACATTACTGCTCTTCCTAATGAGGTGTTCTGGTTTAAAATGAGAAGGTTAAAAAGTTGCCTAAATTCTTGGAACATAAACCATTTTGGATTTTTTTTAGTAAAATAAAGGATGTTGAGGTTAATGTAAATAGCATGGATATTATTCATCAACGAGAAAACAACCTGATTTCTAATGCTAATCTTAAGAAGGTTATTGCTCTTCACCTAAAGGCTCTTATATTTGAGGAAGCTTTTTGGAGGAAAAAATGTTACAATGCCTGGCTTAAAGAGGCTGACTGTAACTCTAAATTTTATCATGTATATGTAAATAAGAAGAGAAGAAGGAATACTATAAAATGAATTAAGCATGATGATACTTGGTTATATGATGATACTAATATAGGAAATTCCGTTATTAGCTACTTTAATTCTTACATGTCTTCTGATTATTTTAGTAGTAAGGATGAAGAGAATGATCTAATGTCAAGTGACATCTTTGATATTATCCCCAAGCTGGTGTCCGGTGATGATAATGCTCTACTTATGGTTCCTGCAAATGAAAAAGAAATTTAGGATATTATCAACAGTATGAAAGCGATAGTGCTGCTGGTTTGGATGAGTATAACATTTCATTTTATAGAACATGTTAGAGCATAATTAAGTGTGACCTTTGTTCTTCTATTAATGCTTTATTTCAGGGTTATAGCATGCCAAATGGAATGTTTTCCACTGGGATTAGTCTAATCCCAAAGACCTCTAATCCTATGAGTTGGTGTAATTATAGACCTATTAGCCTTTGTACTATGTTGAATTAAATATTTTATAGGCTTACCAATATTAGGCTTTCTGTTATTCTACCTTGTATTATTTCTAGCTACCAGGCTGCTTTTGTTAAAAACAGATCTATTCATGAAAATATTCTTGTTGCCAAATAGTTGGCTTATGATCTGAATAGAAAGCATAAGAAGGGTAACATCACGATACAATTGGACATGTCAAAAACTGTTGACAAATGTCCTCCTCATTCATTCTGAAAGTGTTATCTCACTTTGGCTTCTCTAGTAGTTTCATTAGCCTAATTTCTAAGATGATTAAGAAGGATAATTTTTCTATCCTAATTAATGGTAACAACTATGACTATTTTCAATCTAAAGGGGCTTGAGACAGGGTGATACCCTATCTTCAAGCCTCTTTATCATTAGTGAGGAAGTGTTTATAAGAGGTCTCTATAAGCTATTATATATGAACAAGTCTATGCATTATGCTTCTAAGACTAAAATACTTGTCCCTTGTACTGCTTTTGCTGATAATATGATCATATATACTAACAGTCTTCCTAATTCTATTGAACATTTTACCAATTTCTTAGGCAGGTACCAATTGGTGTTTGACAAATCTATCAACAAAGTCAAGACAAGAATCATTACCTCAAACAAGTTACATCAGTGCAGAATTCATGCATTAGAGAATACTACTGGTTTTAGCTCTGATAGGCTCCCAACCTGCTATCTCGGTATCACCCTGCACATAAATAACAAGACTCATAATTTTAGCCCTATTCTTGACAAGATAAATGCTAAAGTTATGGAGTGGGATTCAAAATATTTATCCTATGGGGGGATTTATTTGATCTCTAATATTCTTATGTCTATAACTTACTATTGGATGCAAAATTATGTTCTACCTAATTGTATTATCAATTTATTTGAAAGAAGTTTTAACAAATTTTTATGGAGGTCTAAATTTAATGAAAAATGATGCATTGGGCTGCTTGGGATAAGCTGTGCTTTCTTTTTGAAGAGAATTGACTGAATATCAGAAAATTAGCTGATATTTAGGCCACTTTCTCTCAAAAATTGTGGTTTGCTTACAAGAAGAGTGAGAGTCTCTGGTCTAGAATCAGGAATGATATCTATAACATAAACTCTCATCCTTTAAAAATTAAGCAAAATATAGTTGAATCTCTAACCTGAAAGTGCCTTATAGGTATCAATGATGTGGCAGAGAGCAACATAAGGTGGATATTAGAGCGTGGTGACATGGTTTTTTGGTCTGAAAATTGGCACCACTGGCCTCCAATCTTGAACCACAAGCTGTCTACCAACAACTGGTATCTTGAAGCCAAAGTGAACTTTTTCTGGAAAGTTGGCTCTTGGGACTATGAGGCTCTATCTAACGATGTTCCTGAAAACATAATGAATCAGATTAGTAAATTCAAAGTGGATCCTACTAAAGTTGATATTATGATCTGAGATTTATCTCCTGATCATAATTTTAACATGAAATATACTTGGAGCTATATCAGGAAAACTAATAGTCCTTCTCGTTTCTTCAAAAAAAATATGGGCTTCTATTACTCTTAGGAAGTTTTATATCATTTTATGGAAGATTTTCAATTTTTTTTATTCCAGTCGATTCTGTTTTACAAAAAATATATTTAAATAATGAAGATGTCAATCATTTGTTTGTTAGTTGTGATTATGCTTGGAGTCTTTGGAGTCATTTCAGTAATCTTTTCAATCTAAAAATTAAAAGGTTCATGACTCTAAAGCATGTGGTATATAATCGTTTCTGGTTTTCAACTCAAAAAGTCCATATCACCCACACTTTACCAGATATAATCTGTTGGGTGATATGGAAGAGTCGTAATTCTTCCAAGTTCAAGAACTCTGACCTTAATATTAATTCATATATTTCTATTATAAACATGACTATTCTGGGTCTTGACATTGCTAATGTTCTAACCATTAATCACTGGACTAATGTCAGTGAAGCTGGTCAAACATTATGATGCCTTTCCCATGATTTTTTTTGCAATAATAATAGTATTACTTATCTTAATTGGGATGCCCCTGTTGATGGTATGATCAAACTCAATGTGGATGCCTCCTGCCTCAGCAACGGTGAGTCTTGTGGAGCCATGATATTCATAGACAAAGAATGCTTCATCATTTTTGGCTCAAACATTTTCTTTGGCAAGCTAACGCCTCTGGTTGTTGAAATCATAGCGCTCCTTGAGGGTCTGTTGATCTGCAAGTCCAGAAACTGGGTTAATATCAATATTGAAACATATTGTTTGACATTGGTTAACATTATTAAAAATCGAAAGCATCCTGCTTACCTTAAATCTCTCATTCCTATTTGCAGAGATCTTCTTTTTTTTTATAACCATTTTCTATATCTCTAGAGTTCAAAATAGGGCCGCGGATTCGCTCACAAAGTGGACATTGAAATGTAAAGAGAAATTACCGTTCTCTTATTTCAATGCCCCAAATTCGTTTCTGGCTATTGTGTTGCTCGAAAATCTTGGATTATGCTACGTTTCTTCTGTTTGATAAGTTTCCCAGAAAACTGTTGGATGTTTGTCTTTCTTTGCAGGTGAAATCCAGATGAAGATTGTACAATCGTGGAAATAAAGGTGTTTTTGGAGTGGCTCTAATGCTTTTGGAGTAGCTCTGAGGTTTCGTGAAGCTTCTGAAGAAGGTTTGAAGATGAAAATGGCTAGGGTTGATTGTCTATTCGGGGTGGGGCTTATCTGAGTTGAATTGGTTGCTCTGTTGATGCAATTTGATGAATATAAATCTAAATTTTTTATCAATTTCGATCTGTGAGCATGCATTCGACTTTGAGGCTTGATGATGGATTGGGGTTGCTGCTCGATTTGAGGCTTTGGAGTTTCTCTCATTAGTGTGAATAGACCGAGTGAGTCTTCTAATGACTTTAGGTCTAATTTGGATATTTTGCTCTTTAGCCTTTATATTGTATTCCAGTGTTAATGACTCCTCGTATTTTGTAAGTTTCTTAATCAAGTAATAAATGTCTTTTGCTTTAAAAAAAAACTTAATAAAGAAAAACGCGATATAAAAAATAAAAATAGGTTTTTGTAACACTGTATTTAGACACTCAGGACAGGACAACGAAAATTGAAGCTTTACTTGGAATCTAGATGGGCCTATTTGAGCCCAAATAAACGAACACCGCAATCACAAGGACAACATAACAAAACTCTCTCCCCCTCTCGCTCTCTCACTCACACACATTCAGATTCAGAGGTTTCCTTTTTCACGAACCGCTCTTTTCCATATTTCGTTCCATCTTTTGCCGCTAAAACACTACTCTTTATTTCTCTCTCTAAATCAACCAAAACTAAGATCGGACACTCATCGATTCTGATCTCGAGCTATACAACATCTGCTGAATCTACCTGGGTTTCCTTCAGAGGAGAAGAAGGTTAGTTCATCTCCAGCCTTGCCTTTTCTTATCTTCTTCGTTCTATCTTTTTATCTCAAATCCTGCTTTGTTTATTCAGATTCTTTCTTAATCGCGATGAAACCCCGATAAAAAACGTTTCTTGTAGTTGAAATGCCATCTAAAATTCGCTGCTGTTGTTGTGCATGTTTGGTCGGTTCAAAGGACTTTTTTTTTTTAACCCCCTTGAATTGGTTATTCCTAAAGCTGCAATCTTAGTTCAGCGTTATGGTCTGCGACTATACAAATTTGTGTTAAAGCTGAATGTTGTATTTCTAATTTGCCAATCTCACAACAGTTTTGGAGATTTAAAGATATCCAAATGTATAGTTTGTAGTTTAAGCATGCATTCTTGAAAGAATGTAGCTTGGAATAGATGGTACTTGTGATGTGTCATAAAAGTACTTTAATTGTCACTTGAATCAGGTTATTTCTGGTTTTCTGAGTCAGAGCCTCTACAGGAATCATTGCTATTCAATTTTAGATGGGTTATCTTTCTATTGCGTTTGTATATTCTTTGTATTCAGTATTTTGAGTGGGTGAGCCTTGTGTAACCCTGGGCTGTGTTGGTCTTTAGCATCGCTCTAGAGCTTATTTCCTTCTGATAGTTTTTTTTTTCTATTGCTTTGTAATACTTTCTTATGCATAGCAAGAACAGTGTTTTATAACTGTTTTTTCAATTTAAATTTTCAATTTTTTGATAAGAACTATACGTTTTGATATGTCAGGTTATGTTGAAATAGCTGCAAGCAAAGGATAATTTTCTTGTGTCCTGATTAGTTCGTGGTACCTTGTCAAAACTTTTTTGGAGTAACATTTGAAGCTATGCCTAATATCTTGCTTGCTGAAAATGTGGAACACAAATCACCTTCACAAGATGTGAGGAAGAGTATTCCTGTTTGTGAAGTTTTGCGGCCTCAAGTCGTTGTGTCTGAACAAACAGCTGTATTTACTCCTACAAGGGAAGTCCATATATATGATGCTGAAGATGGAGTTAATGGACCAGTGGAAGCGAAACCTTGTCATGATTCTGATGTGATGAGAAATTGTCAGATTGGTGGAAGCTCAACTCCTCTAGTTGAACAGAAGTGTGAACTTGGTCTGGAAAATTCTGGTTGTAAACCATCTGAAAAGAAACGACCCCCTAGACCCCCTATTGAGATTGTTATAGCTCTCCGTAGCCTTGGAAATGTAGGTTCCTCTTGTGGAGATTTGTCTCAAGATGGTAGTTCTGCACAAAAACCTTCTAAAACACCTGTGAAGAGTTCTAAGAAAGTAGGAAGCTCTAGTAAAATCAATGTGGCGTCTGGACAGCAACCATCTAAAACGCCCGTGAAGAGTTCTAAGAAAGTAGGAAGGCCTAGTAAAAGTAATGCGGCTTGTGGTAGAGCTCTACGCCCAAGGTACCAGGGAAAGACAAATGAACCTGTATCAAATAATGATATGGCTAATGCTAAGTCCGTTGGTGTGGGTGAAGAGAAGAAAAAGAAAAAAAAGAAAACAACAAGAGTTGAGAAAAATGATGATGAGTACTCAAGAATCAGGAAGCATCTTAGATACTTATTGAACAGAATAAGCTATGAACAAAGCTTAATTGCTGCCTATTCTGCAGAAGGCTGGAAAGGCATGAGGTTTGTCCATTTTCTTTTGTTTCCTTTCTGGATTAGTATGCAGCTTTTTTTTTGAATGTTCCCTTAAAAAATCATATATCATTAATATCTGTTATAATATTTTTCTTGCACACTATAAGAGGAGAGGTGATGAAAATAAAGTTCTTAATTGCTGCATATTTGTTATGCTTAAAATTAAAAACAAAATTTTCCCATCCCCTTATATCTTCTACAAATCATTTTGAAGTTTTTACTTTTGCTTATGGTAATTGCGAAAGTAACAATACTTCTTTAGCTCTCCAAAACAGTCTCGTGTAATCAAACTGTCAGTCATTAATATAAATTACTCCATGAATGAACAAGTTAGTTGAATGAGTATTTGTTATTTAGACAGCCCCAAGTTTATTGTTACCGTGTCCAGGACCATGTCTTCACTTTATGAAAATTTTAGGGATGCAAAGCTTGAAATGTCTATGGTGCTATATGACTTCCAAGTTTATCAATTTATCTAGTTTTTTTGTTCTAATCTTCAGTTCACACTATTTAATCTATGTTTTTTTGCAGTTTAGAGAAGCTGAAACCAGAGAAGGAGCTTCAAAGAGCCATGACTGAAATTTTTCGACGCAAATTGAAAATTAGAGATCTTTTTCAAAGTCTTGAGACACTATGTGCTCAAGGAAAATTTCCAGAGTCCTTATTTGATTCTGAAGGACAGATTGATAGTGAGGATGTATGAAATTTTTTAACTAAGCAAACTTTACTTATTAGAGAAGTTCTTATTTCTGATACATTCTGTAAATTTATCGACTCAATATTAGATAATTAATTTTGTATTGCAGATATTCTGTGCGAAATGTGGTAGGGATGACTTGCCTAGTGACAATGACATTATACTCTGCGATGGTCCTTGTGATAGGGGATTCCACCAGTTGTGTCTGGAGCCACCCTTGTTAAATGAAGACAGTAATTTCCTGTGTACCTTATAGCTGTTTAGTCGGATTCTTTGTTGCAGGTTATATTTTCCTTTGCTAAAAATGTTATCTCCACTTATTGTTTGCTCACAGTTCCTCCTGATGACGAGAGTTGGTTATGCCCTGGATGCGATTGTAAAGATTATTGCGTGGACCTGCTTAATGAGTCTCTAGAAACTGAATTATCTGTCACTGACAGCTGGGAGGTGAATAGAAATATCAGCTCTTTTTTACTAATTATGCTGATGGCCGTTTGATTTTTTCTCATGATATTGCTACTCCATTTGCAGAAGGTTTTCCCTGAAGCAGCAGCGGCAGCGGCAGCTGGTCATGATCTGGATCCTAACTCTATGCTTCCTTCAGATGATTCTGACGATGACGATTATGAGCCTGATGACCCTGCAACTGCTGAGAAGGATCAGGAGGGCGAGTCAGGATCTGACAAATCAAGCTCTGATGAATCGGACTCTGATGGATCGGGCTCTGATGAATCAGGCTCTGATAAATCAAGTTCCGACGAACCTGATTATACATGTGAATCTGATAAACCCGATGTCCAGACTAATTGTGAAAAGTCAATGGGCTTTTCTTCTGATGACTCTGAAGACGAGGAGTTTGATCCTGATGCTCCAGATCTTGATGAAGATATCAATCAAGAAAGTTCAGGTACTGATTTTTCATCGGATTCTGAGGATCTTTCTGCTATTCTTGAGGATAATAAGGCTTCGCGGAAAGATGAAGTTCCCATTTCTGTTAGTTTGCCTGGAGATCAGAGTGGAAAAAAATATAGATTTCGAGGAAAGAAGCAGTCTTTAAATAGTGATTTCTCCTCCACGGTACAGTCAGAGACTGGCCAAGATTGCTCTTCAGTTATTTCTGCAAAAAGAATCATTGAGAGATTGGACTACAAAAATTTGTATGAGGTGAGTGTCAATTCAGAGTGCTATAAGAATTTCCTTTCTTCACACATTTCTTTGAAATGCATTATTTAGGTCGTCGATTTATATGATTAAGGCCAAACTTATATGGCTCTATGTTGGCTTTAGAAGTATAGAAAAAAAGAGAGCTGAAGTTAATAATTTTATCTAGAAGCATGCCATTTTCTAGTTCTATGATCTAGAACGAATGTAGGTTGTTTTTTGACAATAAAAAGTAAAGCAAGGAGCTTTGGAATAGCTTTTGACAATATAACTACATGACTGCTTTTTGACAATATAATATAAAGCTAAAAGATATTTAAGAGATAATTTTTTAGAGCTTCTAGATACAGTCTTACTATCACGACAAAGGCAGGTGGCCTGACATTCTAGATTTACGTTTAGGTTTTCCAAGTCTGTGTAGAGCCTGAAGGTTACAAAAGCTATAGTAAACATAACCTGAATGTTTGAGAAGCACTCTAGTGGAATATTAGTGCTGCTTTCGTTTCTTATGTCTTCATGCCTTTACTACTTTCAAAAATGTCTTTTGCTCAACTAAACAATATATTTGTTTTTTGTAGTAAACCCTCTTTCATATAGGGTTGTGATAACTTAAACAGATGTTTTATTGCTATAAACTTTATGAAGAAAAGTTGGTATTTGTTTGATTTACCTGCTCCCAATAGCATTGATATTGATTTTGATTTCTTTTGCATTGGCTTAATTTTTTTATTTTTCCAATGGCTGGATGTGTAGGAGACATATGCAGATGTTCCATCATCCTCAAGTGACGATGAAGATTGGAGCGATACTACTCCAGCAAGGCAGAGGAGAAAAACCACAAAGGAATTTCCTTCTGCGAAAATTGATGGAAATATTACCCCAACTAAGAATGGAAAGGGTAGCAAGGCTTCAATACAAACTACCAAAGAGACTGAAAGTACTGTTGAGGAAAAACATCAACAAAATTCGAAACTGGAATGTAATGGAAACACATCACAATCCAGATTAGAAAAGCAGTCTTTGGAACCCGGTTCTTCCAGTAAACTAGGTAGCTCAGCATTCAAAAGACTTGGAGAGGCTGTGACTAAGGTAATATGGTGCTTTCAGCTCATACTCATGGATAGAGAAAAGGGTTCCCTTTGCATTTATTGTTAAAGTAGGAAAATAACTTGGCAAGACTCTTTTCCTATACTAAAACTGACAGTACTTAGCTCAGAAGAGCATACGAAATCATATGGATGGCAATCGTTTTAAAATATAGGCTTTATTTAGAATTTGAATTTTAAATAAATGATGAACTCTTTGTCATTCACGGTCGCTTGGAAAGCATGGGAGGAAATAATAGTATGAAACGGTTAGAGGCAGAGCATCTCTTAGAAAACATAAAATTAAGCACTCTTTAGTTATTTACATAGTTTCTGAAATCCAAAGGAAACCTAGTGTACTCATGCATTGCATTGGTTGGTGAAGGTGGTGTCAGTAGAGCGTGGCTGGTTTCTTCAACTTCTTTTTTGCAATCTTTTGTTGATTGTTTGATAAATGGACCATCACACTTATTTTGACTAAGCCCCCAATTATTATCTACCATCTTGGGTGTTGAAAAAGTCTTTTTAGGTTGACCAAAATAGATTTTTTGTGACTTTATGAGATTGAAGACATAAAGTTTGTGGATGCTTCTTTATGCAGAGACTGAACGAAGCCTTCAATGTTAATCAGTACCCAAGCCGAGCTACAAAAGAAAGTTTAGCCAAAGAGCTTGAAATTGCATATAAACAGGTCTCTCCTTGCTCTGAAACTGCAGCTAGATTGTTTCATTATTTTTTAAAGTTTCATTGATCTCTTTTGTTTTTATATGTTCTAGATGGAAATAAATTCACTGAGTGTTTATATTTTCATTACCACTAATATATTTACGAGCTCTTTAGATCATGAAAATGGACATTGCCCTAAAGAATTGGAAAATGTTCTTCGAATAAGTTCACTTCTTAATTCAATCTCAAAAGACAACATGAACAATGTAAATCTAAACATTGTGAAAATCTAAACATTGTGAAAATCTTCATGTATGAGCATGTTTGGAACACCAGATAGTATTACAGGTGTATGACTGATTAGTCAAGTGCTCACACCATACACCAAATTGGACTATCTAATCCCATAACTGATTCATATCGTCTATCACAAGACTGAACTGATTAGCCTAGGCCAGTCCAACTGATTGAACGAGCCACATACCAGTAGTTTTTGTCTCACAATCAGATGTTTGAACAGGTTCACAAGTGGTTTGATAACACACGTTGGAGCTTCAACCATCCTTCAACTACTAGAAGTAGAGGTACAAAAGATAGCAAGCCTCGAGAAGGGAAGTCTACTACTGCGCCCACATGCACTGATGAATTACTCGAGACAGGTACTACCGATAACATCGAGACTGAAAATGACGCAAATGTAGTGACTCAAAAAGCTAAAAGATGTAAATCAGTCGCCCCAAAGAGGAAAAGAAAGAGAAGGTAAATCAAAAGGCTGTACCATGTAGGAGGCTGATTTTCGACTCAAATCTTTTGCGGGATAAACTGCCAACGACTTTGTATGGTAATATCTTCTCTGGAAGGTAATTCAATCACCAAAGCTGTTAATTATATTTCCTGCTACAGAACGTTGTATTGATGCATGTTTGACAAACAATGTTAGACTATAATACTTGATCAAGTTATTAGCTAGCTAATCAGATGGAAGTGTACGCTTGATCAAGTAAATTAGCTTTGTTTTCAAAATTCAGTTCGACTTTACTTTAAATTGCTTTCATTTTATGGCCTCCCGATTATCGAAATAGCTGGTCTTTGGAAAAATATATTTCCCAGCTAATTCAAATCGGTGAAAGAACGAATCTACAGATTAATTATTTGATAAATGTTAAAAATTTGGATAGATGTTACAAATAGATTTTTTTCATATTGCACTATAAAAACTCATAATGAATTGATATGAAAGAGAGAATAGTAACTGATTATATCTGACAGGCCATGTATTTGGATAGCCGTTTACAATAAGTATGGGTTTGTATATTTTCAAAATAAAAGTTGTGATTTTTTATTTATTTATTATTTATAAAAGTGCACCTGTTGTCATTAACTAATATAATTTTAAAAGTAATAATTGAAAAATAAAAATAATATTAAAATTGCTGATTTATTTGATACCAACTAAAATGATGAAGATGATTATTTGGTGTCAAGTCTTTTGCAAACTACGCTGCTTTTGTTTGTGTTTAAATGGGAATACAGTCGTTCGATTATTGCGTTTGTTTTTAGTCTCTCGATTAAAAATTTACCGATTAGATTTTTGAAATATTCAAAATTTATAAAATTAATTTGTGTGTGTAAAATATGCATTTTTAAATATTTTTTATTTAATTGTTTATTCTTTTATAATTAGAGTGTCGCAAAATAAATATATATTTTAATTAATTTGTTTTTAAAAATATTTTACTTTCGATTTTTTTGTATACTGTGTCTTTAGAAAAATAAAAAAATATAAAGAAAAAAATATTTAAAACTTATCAAATTTAAAAAGTAAAAATAGAAACGAAAGTCGATAGACTATTTGTGAGACTCGTATTATTTAACTACGGGGACACGTGGCTGGATTAGAGAAAAGATTTGTGAAGACTAAATTTATAGAATTTGAATAGTCTAGGGATCTTGATCGGTGATTTTTTAGTCGATGGACAAAATGAAAGAAAATGCAATAGTTGATGGACTCTATTCTGATTTAAGCCTAACATTGTACATTAACTTTTAACAAAAAAAAAACATTTTTTTCCTTTTTAAATTTTGTATTTGTGATTTATAATTCTGAAAATAAAACTGATACTATTGTCTTTATATTTACGAAACAATCAACCAAGTTGTCTATTTAATATGTTTCGGGAAAAAAATTAATTGTTAAAAAAATTAAGTTAATATTAATTCACTAGTTATCCCAGATGCTCGCCAATTCTGAAAAAAGCCAGAGGTTATTTTTATTCCTCAGAAACCTCCGCCTACGTGTCCATTCAAGATTTCTTGGCCCACTATAGGCCAAACCACATGGGCACTAGGTCCAATGTGAATAGGATCACTTAACCGTGCTTCGTAATTGGAAAAACGAGCACCATGAAAATACATGCCACTCAGCCAAAGAAAGATGATGAAAACATACACCAAATTTCTTTGGGTTGATTTTAAATGATAATATCACAATTCAGTTGCAGACTTAAACTTCGTCTAAAGTGAAGTGTTAGTTGTTATAGCTGCTTTTAGTATGTGATATTGAGCGCCGAAGTTCCCCCAAGAAATGCATATGTGAGCTTAATAGAGGTTTGATATTGTTTGCTGAATATATCGCTTGCTGAGGAAGTTTTATTTGCCCCCAAGGTGATGCATTACTTCCCATTTACATTGAAGGTCTTTCAGATAAATCTATTGTTGTGTTATTATAGAGATGCATTACAGCAGCCCAACGCTCATTCAAAAGTTGAGATGCTTCGCATCTAGAGCACCCTTCTAAACCTATAGAGCTGGGACGAGGAGCCTCATTCCTGAAAACTCCAGTCCATGTATCTCCATACTCGATAATAAGAATGGTTCTTGAAGTAGGAAGTTGATACCTTTAAGCATTGGTCCCATAAATATTAGTACGGGTCGAGGCAATCTCCAGATTTACGCATAGTAGAGGGCGATTTCTTGATTCCAAAAAGCGTAACACTTGACTGTGTTTGAATCAGGTGCAGTTAGGTTAGGGTCTTCCAATATCTTTCTCTTTCGATGGAGGGCGAATAATTTTTTAAATTTTATCGATGAAAATATTATCGATAACATTGGTTTTTTCTATTGCCTCTCCTTAAAAAGTTATCGACGAAAATATTATATTTAAATTTTATAAGAATTATTAATTTTCATAATTATGTATTATATATTTTTTCCTACAAGTGGGTATTAACTTATTTTTTACAATTAGATGTAAATTTTCTTTACGAATATCAAAGTACTAGTATGTTTGTAATTAGAAATAATAAATTGAAAAACACCAATACTTGTTTTCGTAAGTAAATAAAATAAAAATATATAATTGATGTGTTTTGAATTATTCTCCATATTTATTATTATATATTATTTTTCATAATTAAGATTTAAATATTATTTATAAACATATATGAGTTGTTGTTTTTTTCTTCAATAATCTAGTAGTATGTGATAGTGTGTTTGTTTGTTTGATATATCTAATTAAAGGTAAATAATAATAAAAAAAACTTGAAAACTATACTTTTGCAAGTTTTAATGGATAAGTTGGTAGATTGAAAAGTGCTTGTGTCTAACATAAAAGAATGTTGAAAATATTTCATCCCTTTAATGAGAGAATACTTTTTTTCATTTATAGGCTTTAAAAATGGACTTTCGAATCTTATAATTACAAACGTCCGACTGTAATTTATCTATATTAAAAAATCTATTCATTTCTTCGGACTTAATGAGCCAAGTCTTTACAGTTCGTATCCTCATCAATAACCTCTTTAGTCCTTGCGAGAGAATTAAAGTAAGATTATGATATGCAATGTATCATTTTTGAAAGACCAAACCTTGTTTTTATGTTTTGTATGCGAGCAATTATGACTTGTTGGTCACACTATTGTCATGTCCGATCCATGTAAACTTATTTTTGATATAATTATGGAACATTGTTTAGCACCGTTTAACCAAGCTTTTATGTGGCTAATTATTTTTTTGGTTGTTTATCTAAGCTTCTGATGTGACAATAAATGTCCCAATCAAACCACACATTATTTGTTGTGCCAAGCTATTAACTCAATTATGACTAAATTTTTAAGATTCTTGAGTTTTGCAGTCCTTACACTCACATCGTCCAAACCCTCATCGACAAATTTTCTCCATAAAGGAAAAACGTTTTATTTTGACGAAGGAAAAAGAATACAAACATGTGTTGTATTTTTTTTAATTTTATGGTAGTTGATATCTCATAAGAAAAAGTTATAATCGAATTTGAATTAAAGAAGGATTAAAATTATGTTTCAAAAGTTGGTTTTTATGTGTCCATTGTAACCATTGTAGTGTTTTAAACCATAAAAGAAGGAATGAAATAAATAAAAAGAAGCCGAGAGTATAACATCGAGAAGCTGAAGTGATAATCTTTGCAATATCTGGACCACTTGAAGTTTGAAGTGTCATAGATGAGATGTGTTAACATTTAGAGTGAACAAATCACTTAGGTATGAAGTGCCACATATAAGTCTTCATTTGAGGTATGCAATACCACATATAAGACGTGCCAATAAAGGGAACGATTTACATGCCCTAACTAACGACATTGTCATTTGACACAATGTTATTTAATTGATAATCAATCATGTGCTTGACAATACACGCTGCATACGTATTGGCTTCGATGTGCATGACTATTAGTGATGAATATTTCCATCTCCATTATAACTTCTTCATATTCATCATTCAAAAAGACCAAAGTTGATGTCCTGAATCAGTGTCTCCCCGAATTAAATATTTGTTGTATTCTGACGACATAGCCTAAATTATTAGACCCACCATTTATTCATACCACCCATGTTGGTTCGGGTTTATAAGTCAAAACTAGGTGTCTCTTTAACTATAGTTATGCTAAGAAGCATGCTAACTCATGAGTTGTGATGGTAGTACATGGTTCAAACTTGACATTAAAATCTTTAAGTTTTTTAAACAATCTTGTAGGTCTACAAGATATACCCACTTTATGCATACGTTTTGTGAAGGAAAAAGTTTTAAAAATAATGGTATGTGGCAAAAAATATGGTATTATAGTTTTTTTTTTCCGTGATGACTAATGTTATAGGGTATTTTTATACCCGTAAGTAGCCAGTTTTAGATTCTAGAAAGACTTGCTTATATAATATACTATTTCTAAGTTCATCCATTTTTATCTAACAAACAATGTGCTAACTGTGTGATCAAATACGACTATAGTTAAGTAAAGTAACTTATCCAATTTTGATTTTTACATGACATGTGGTAAAGATATAAGCTTGTTGATATAGAAGAAATGTATTTTTCAATCAGTAATCTAGTTACATCGCTCGACATCTTTGAGGATTAAAAACAAAATGAGAAATACTTGTGTGAAGATCTAGAAATAAATATGTAGAGTATGACAAGCCATCATACCAAGATTTAAACCTTTTTTATTTTATGTAAAGGCTTCTTAACCATGAGGTTAGAAAACTATGTATTGATTCATTTTTATTTGATCAAGTAACCCATAATTTTTCCTAAATGGATGTCAAACTTGCACTTATTGGGTTTAGTTTTAAATTTATTAAACATAGTTTTTCGAATGCTTATGTAAGGTCGGCTATGTAGTTGGCATCGTGGTTTCATATGAATAATATATCTTTAACGTATGCTTGTAAATTGCATCCAAGCTGACTTGAGAAAGTTTTTTTACCAATCATTGATAAATAGTTACTACATTTTTAGACTAAATGATATGACTTTTTAATAATAGAACCCTCACTATGTTATGAAAGAAGTGTGATCCTCATCATCCATATAAAATAAAATTTGATTATAGCCAAAATATGACTCCGTCAAGGATATCATATAATTTCCCGAGGTATCATCCACTAAATAGTGTATGCGAGGGTCCAATGATGGATCTTCAGAGACAATTTGTTAAGATGAGTAAAGTTCATGCACATGCTTCGATACCATTTTTGTTATTGACTAAGACTAGTTGACAATCTAAACTATATAAAAAGCTTATTAGATGTGGCCCATATTGATAATCGATCCACATTGGTCATAATTGCTTTGACGTTTTCTTGAGAAAATAGGCGGTATTTTTGTTTAATGAGTCAAAAATTGTTTTCAAATGATAGTTTGAAGCACATCACCTCAACGGGTACACAAGTGACGTCTTTTAAGTACTATACAAAAACATTCAAATTTCTATATTGAAATGATAAAAGGCTGATTCTGATATTACCATCTAGATCTCAGCGCATAGAAGAACTTTATCCATCCATATCATTTTATTTTTTGATATTTTCTTTAAGTTTAATCAAAGAAATGTCTTTCAAGTGTCATTTGCGTTATCTTGAATAAGCATGGATGCTCGGTTCCTCGCTTTGATTATTTTTGTTATCGATTTTTTATTCTTAGGAACCGATTAAAATTTGGTTTGGTTTGGTTTTTCTCGATTTGGTTTAGTATGGGTACTTAATATGATAATAGAAACAAAATGATTTTTTTTGTTCCAAATAGATTCTTTGGATAATTTGGGACTGAATGTTTACTTTGGAACCAAATAGTTACTTTGTAACCAAATGATTACTATGTATCTAAGTATCCAAATGGTTACTTCGTGACCAAACAAATTAACCAAATACTAAAATTTATGAATTATGATATCTTAATACAATAATTGCTTTATTTTATACAATTTAACAAAATACAAATTTATAGCTAAACTCAAGTCCTAAACTTCAACTTCATTCTCTTTATCTTATTATTTATTCACAAAGTTCATGAATTTGTGCCTAACATTGTGTACCTTTAATACTAGTTTAACAAAGAACATATACAAATATTTTCTAGCCTTAAACCAGCTAATGGAACCTCATACTCAGCTTCATTATCTGATGTATGAAAGCCAAATCGAATAGCCTGGTACATTGAAGAGACAACTAACTGAACCTCTGCACTAGATCCCAATATGCTAGATCCACCGTTAGTCCAAACCACCCAAATTGAAGTTTCTGGCATGATCTCTTTATATATCTCCTCATCTGATCTGCTCGAATGAATTTCGACCAAGAAATCAGCTAAATCTTGAGCTTTAATAGCCGTTCGAGGATCAAACATGATATAAAAATCTCCCAATTCTACCGACCGATTGGTCATCCTACCAGAAATGTCTGGGTGTTGTAACACATTCTTTAGTGGGAAATAAGTTTTGTGAGCTTGGAAATAAGGACGCATCTTCCTAGCAGCCACCACTAAAGCCAAAGCCAATTTTTCAAGTTTCAAATATCTTTTCTCTGATGCCAACAAAATTTTACTAACATAATAGACTGGCTTCGAAACTCCATTGTCTTCACATATCAAAACAACACTCACAGCTCAAACACTGTTATATATATATATATAAATAGATGATCTTCAATTCGAGGCTTAGACAATAATCTGTGGTGATAACAAAAGTTTGTTAATATTTGAAAAAACCGCTTCACAATCTGGTGTCCATACAAACTTTTTTGGTCTTCGTAACACTTGGAAAAAATAAAACACTTGTCAGGAAATCTTGAAATAAATCGATTAAGAGAAACTAACCTTCCTGTCAAGATTTGCACCTCCTTTATAGTTCGAGGTGATGTCATAGAAACTAAGGCCTTTAATTTCTCTGGATCATCCTCTATCCCTCTTTCACTAATGATATACCCAAGGAATTTTGCTGATCGAACTCTAAAGGTACATTTTTCAGGATTCAACTTCAACCGAATATCCCTTAAAGTTAGAAATGTCTCCTCTAAATCTTTCAAATGTACCATCAGTTGGGCTTTTAACCAACATATCATCAATGTATACTTAGATATTTCTCCCAATCTGAGAACCAAAATCCTTATTCTCCAACCTTTGATATGTTGCTCCAACATTCTTCAACCCCAAAACAATAACCCTATAACAATGTAATCCTCGATCACTGATGAATGTAGTGCTCTATTGATCTTTTGGATCCATTTGAATCTGGTTGTAACCTGTAAAAGCATCCATAAAATATAAAATTTTATTTCATGAAGTATAATCAACCATTTAATCTATTCAAGGAATAAAAATTGGATCTTTAGGACATACTCGATTCAAATATGTGAAATCAACACACATTCGCCACTTTTCGTTCTTCTTAACCATCACCGGGTTTGCTATCCATAAAGGATATTGTGCCTCCTGAATATGTCCGACCCTAAACAAACGATCCATATCTACCATGATATCCTCTGAATAACAGGCTTCATCTTCAAATTTATAGCTAAGCTATGACATATCACTTCAGATAGAACTCATACCACTCCTTTGTTTACCAAGAAAAACATCAAAAGTTTCAAACATAAATGGTAACGATTGATAATGCAAAATAGATGTTTCATCCCGATTCGAAGAGTCTTCCCATTAGAAAAAATATTTTTCTCAATATTCTCACTCACTGTTAAAGAAATCAGGGTCTCCATCAGATCATCCACCCCCTCATCATCCGAGGCTAACCCCCTGATTGTTATTCAGACACCTGATCCTCTAATTAGAGCCTTGAATACAAAGATTTATTGCATAACATTCTCTGGCTACCTTTTGGTCACTTCGATCCAACCCAACACGATCTTCAATGACATACTCCAAACATTAGTGAACAATATAAACAATAAAATACATTCTCGAAAACCAAGACCTTGTAAAAATAACATTATAACTGGCCGTACATTTAACGACCATGAACAAGACTTGGACCTTCTTTTTAAAAAGACCTTTTCCCAGACACACTTCACCTTCGAACTTTCCAGTTACCTGAGATGTCACCCCTGTAAACCCAACTATAGTTTGAAGAACACATTTGTAGAATTCCCCGTTTCTATCTATATACGCCGAATTTCAATTCCAGTTATTTCTACCCTTATAACCACTGCATCTTCATGAGATCCTGTTATCCCTCCTCAAATCATCCTCATCGAAAAAAATAATAGGAGTATTCCTTGTGGTGTGAATTTAAGTTGTAAAGAGAGAATTAAGAACAAAGAGTCTTCAAAGAGAATTTTTAGAAGTGTTCAGTGCCTCTGAATATTACATAAGTCAAAATAACCTTTTCAGCCTCCTTAAATAGGCAGGGTGAATTAGTTAGGAAAACGGTTACATATTAATATATTTACAATTTAACCCCTAGGTTTCTACTAAAGCGTAATTAAATCCTATAATTACAGAATTTGTCATTTTAGCCCTTATTAATTACACTCAAGTCCCTAAGGAATATCTTTCCTTATCAGTAGTCCCCCTAGTTCTTATATAGACATTTATAAGAACTATTGGCTCATCGGATTCTTCCTCGGATCAACACTATTTTTATCGCTTCTCTTCGAATTTTCAAGCATTGTGGTATAGCTTTACTTCTTCTTCGAATATTATCACTTCAAACATAGTTTAATGACACTTCGAAGTCTCTGACCCCTGCCTAAGAGATTGATTAGACACCTAGCAGTAGACCTGCAACACTGCATATTCCCTTTTCGTTTCATATTCCAACCAATGAAAACAACTTACTTGCCCTACTTCTTTACATACTCAACGTCACTCTTTACTCTATAAATACCCAGTTACTCATTCATTCAGAACTTTTTAGAGAAATCACCCTTGAAACATCTCCAGACTGTTCTTCATCTTCAACCTTCTCATCTCCAACCTGTTCATCTTCTTTTGTTTATCTTCAACCTCTCATACCAAAAACCATTGTATGAGAAGATACCCTAGATACAATAGATTTAAACCCAGAAGACCAGTAAGATCAAAGAAAAATCTTTTTCCTGGTTCCAGTAACCAAGTATTTGGGGCCTACGATTATCTTTGTATTTCTCGAAGAGCCAAAGAATACAAAGCTGCTGGGTTGATCTATAACGGTCCTCACTCTTCCTGCACCACTTTTAAATATGGCAACTTTAATCCAAACCTTGCCACTTCGTCTTCACCTCTAGCTTCTAACCCAGAAAGTAGCTCAACGACCTCTTCTTTCCAAAATCCAACCAAACCTTCAATACTAAGACCTCATCGGAAACCTAAAGTAGTTACTTTAGACAAACCACCCACTTATAACAAATCACAACTCAAATCACCTGTCCTTCAATTCGAAGAGACAAAAAACCCTCAAACCAAAACACTTCCTCCTCAATTCGAGGCTATTAGAGCTAAGCGTTCCAAAAAATCATCTTTCTTAGTAATGGGTGAAGAAACAAAAACCTCTTCTACTCCTCAACACTCTCCTCCTCCCCCATTAGAAGTGGATGACACTACACCAGAGTGTAGTCAGCCAATTCTTGTGACTCAACAAGAGACACAAATTCGAAGCCATTCCGAGGACGGTCAGAAAAAAGACGATTCAGAAGCTACTGAATCTGATGCCGAGGAGGAGTCCGAGGCTGATGATGTAGCTCCTCCAAAGAAACCTCGAGGGAAAAAAGGTCTCATTTCATTGCCTGAGAACGTTGCCTCATTAGTTCAGGAAAATCTCAAGCCTCTTTCTGCTTGGTACATTCTTGCCTTGAAGAATGTACCCTACAGCTACTACCTCGAATCGGAGAAGGAGCACCTCAGAAAGCTATGGGGGTTAACTGATAATATGACACTTCGGCTACCAGTGGAAGGAGAGACACCCTTGAACTGCCAAAAAGATGAGCTGGTAGTGTATCCTGAGCTTTTTAATTGGGGACTTCGGTTTCCCCTGGATCCGATGATCGTAAAGTTCTTCGAAATCCACAGACTGTGCCCAACCCAGGTTACTCCAAACTTGCTCTTCACTTTATTTTCAGCAATCATGGTATCAAGACTTGGAGGTATTCCCCTCGAAATCGAGGACTTCATCTCAGTAACCAAAGTGTCAAATGGCCCTGTTCTACCATTTTATTATTTAACCCTTGAAGATGACTTGAAAATTATCGACGATCTCCTCGAAGCCGATAAATTCTGGAAACAACGATTCGTCTTTCTGTCAGGCGCCTGGGAAAATGGACATGAAATCTCCGATGCCAACCCTTCTAAACTCACCCTTACCTGGAGAGACAGTAGTAAGTGATACCTTTCCTTGCTTATCTAGTTGTTTTTGAATCAAATTATTTAGCTAACTATTTTTCTCTCTTTAGAAATTCCGAGGCGGTTTAAGGGTCGTCGAAAAGAAGCCAAGCTTATCTTTCAAAAGATGGCTGAGTGGGCTGAAAAATCTTGGGGCAATGGTTTTCATTCAGCATTCGAGCCCATAAACTTTGTTAATAGCCACCTCTGGCGCATATCCCTAGGGGCAGACTTCCCTCTGGATCCGATGACGCCACCAGATCCCCTTCTAGCAGTTGAGAGGATTCTTGCACCAGATGGGAAATGTTATCTTCCTCTTCGGAACCGGAGTGACAGCCATCTTCCTTTGAAGAAGAAAGGAAAGAAGAAAACCACCACCAGCAAAACTAAACCTCCCTCTACTTCGAAGAGTGTAAGGAAGAGAAAAACGTCTGCACCTTCGCTTCCCACCATATCCGAAGAAGGCCAGCCCATCCTGAAAAAGACAAAGAAAAAACAAACTTCTCCAAAAAAGAAAGATAATAAGTCTAACAAGCCCAATGAAAAGAATGAGGCTGATCTCTTAGAGGATGTGCTAGCTTCCGAGGCACGAGGTAAAACTTTTGTCGAGGTGAATCCTGAGGGAGGTATAACCCTTGGAGACAAACAAATAGATGACTATCTAAACTTCGAGGACTTCAACTCAAGTGGAGATTTTGTACTTCCTGGTTCTCAACATGCCAATGTTGCTCCTCCAATTTCTACCGATGCTGCTACAACTTCCACATCCAATCCTTTTGCTCCCATTCATCAGCCAGAGAAATCTGATGAGGTAATTTCAATTCTTCAACCTTTCCCCAATCTAATTTCTGCAGTCACCAAATTATACGAAGAAGTGAGCAAATCTCAAACCCAACTGGAGCGTCTTGCCCAAGAGCTAGCTAGGAGTAGAAAAGAAACAGAGTCTGAAAAGACTTCTAAAAATGAAGCACTCCAAAAATTTGAAGCTGAGAAAGAACAGCTTCTTAAAAAGCACAAGGAGGAAGTCGAAGCTCTTAAGACTACTCATCTGGAAGCTCTTAAAAGTCTAAAGGCCGAACATTCTACTGCTATTTCCGATGCGACGGAGCTTATCAAAGAGACTAAAGAGAAATTGGAAAAAAGCCAGACTGAAATTACTACACTTCGAGCAGGATTCGAAGAGGAAAAGGAAGCTGCAGTTAAAGAGGCGAAAAACAAAGTTAGCTCTGTGATGCTTGAAGGCATGAAGAAAACTCAAATTGATACATCCATTCAGATCCTTCGAGAAGTTCATGCTGCTTGTCCAAGGCTAGACTTATCAAACCTTTGGAAACGAGTTCCAGAAGAACAACGCCCAAAAGAAGCTTTCGAAGCTCCACCAAGCTCCTCCTCCGAAGAGGCGTCATCGGAAGATGAAGAACAAGAAAATGATGCTTGATAGACCAAGTAGTTTGCTTTTGTTTTTTGTGTATGTGACTAAGTACTTCAGTTCTTTTTTGTAAACTTCGTATGTTATCCCACGAACAAACTACTTATCTTTTTTTATCTTAAATTTTCTGGTACACTTGTTTGAGCTGATTATTATTAATCATGGAAGCACTCATAAGTCGTGGCACTTCGAAAAATAGATGCACTCATAAGACGTGGCACCTCGAAAAATAGATGCACTCATAAGACGTGGCACCTCGAAAAATAGATGCACTCATAAGACGTGGCACCTCGAAAAATAGATGCACTCATAAGACGTGGCACCTCGAAAAATAGATGCACTCATAAGACGTGGCACCTCGAAAAATTTGGTTGTTTCTTCAAAGCTTTCGCTTCGGAAAATTATTCTTGGTCGACTTCCAAAGATGATCAATCTTTGCCAAATTACCAAAATAATAAATCACACATCATAACAAACAACCAATGGCCAAAAGAAATTTTATTAAAAAATTCAATATCAATCAGACACCTCGTTAAAACCTTTATGGGCCAACAGATAAGGAAAGAGTATGTCTGTTTTACAAAAATTCGAAGTTCAGTTTTACTCACAGTACAATTTCAAGTGCTCTATGTTCCAAGGGTGCTTGAGCATCCTCCCTTCTCGATCTGATAACCTGTAGGAACCTGGTTTGACTCTCATTGTAACTTTGTAAGGACCTTCCCAATTCGGGGCCAGTTTTCCGAGGTGTTTATCCTTGGTGTGAAGAAACACTTTTCGCAATACTAGATCGCCAATTTTGAATTCCCTTCTCTTAACTTTGGCATCGTACCTGCTTCTCATTAACGTTTGATAATGGATCACATTTAAATGTGCCTTGACCCTTTTTTCTTCCAACAAATCAAGTTCCACTCTTCTGGCCTCATCGTTATCTGCATCGGAATATCGTAATAGTCTGTAAGAAGGTAGTGTAGATTCAGCAGGGCACACAGCATCCATCCCATATACTAGAGAAAAAGGAGTCTCTTTTGTAGCCTCTCTAGGGGTTGTCCTATATGCCCATAATACTTCTTGAAGAAAATTTGGCCACTTCCCTGCTGCTCCAGCCAAATTTTTCTTTAAGCCATCCAAGATAGATCTATTTGTTACTTCCACTTGTCCATTTGCCTGAGGATGAAAAGGAGTGGAAAAACATTGCTGTATCCCTTTCGAAGAGCAAAAAGAGTCCATTTCCTTGTTATTAAATTGAGGACCATTATCAGTTGTTATTTTTCGAGGTACTCCAAAACGGTAGCAAATATTGCTTTGAATAAACTTGATTACATCCTTAGCTTTTGTCCCAGCTAAGGGTTCTGCTTCTGCCCACTTCGAAAAATAATCAACCGCAACAATAATCATTTGTCTTCCACCAGAAGCCATAGGTAATGGTCCCACCAAATCAATGCCCCACCTATCAAAAGGAACCGCCTCTGAAATTGTCATTAGTGGTACTGCTGGTTTGTGTATTAAATTTGCATACCTTTGGCAAGTGTCACAACTTCGAACTAATGACTTGGCATCTTGTAAAATGGTAGGCCAATAATATCCTGCCAACAATACCCTACGCGTTAAAGCTCTAAACCCACAATGAGCTGACCCATCTCCATCATGCAGTTCGGACAAAACATTCTGAGATTCATCCTTGCCTAAACATCGTAGTAAAGGTTTCGAAGCAGACCTTTTGTACAGCACCCCATCCAGTACCACATAGCCAAGGGATTTGTACTTTATTTTCTTGAGCAAGTGTTTATCCATAGGTAATATTCCATTTGAAATAAAGTTTAACAAGTTAAACCTCCAATCTCCTCGAGCGCACGTCGGATTATTTACCACCTCATCGACCACTTCACATTGCTCAGAATTTGATATAATCGAAGGCGATGGTTGTGTTACAATCCATGGGTATTCTTCTGAGTAAGCCATCGTTGCCAAAGAATCAGCCATAGTGTTGTTTCCTCTTCGAATATGCTCCACTTCGACATTTTCAAATTGCGCCATCATCCCCCGAAGTTCTTGTAGGTACAAAACCAAACGCTCCTTTTTAGCTTCTGATACCCCTTTAACGTGGTTAACTACCAACTGTGAATCTGTTTCCAAGCGTACAAACATTGCTCCACAAATCTTCGCCAACCTTAATCCTGCTAGCACAGCCTCATATTCAGCTTCGTTATTTGAAGCATGAAAGCCAAATTTTATAGCTTGAAACATAAATTCCCCCGTTGGTGCCACCAATTCCACTCCTGCACTTGACCCTTTACTACTGGATCCCCCATCAGTTCGAATTGTCCACGTCGGATTCTCATTCACCTTTTCTGTATCTTTCTCCTCGGGTCTGCTCGAGTGAAACTCCACCAAAAAATCTGCTAAGGCTTGAGCTTTGATAGCTGTCCGAGGAGAAAATAACACATCGAAATCTCCCAATTCCACAGACCACTTTGTCATCCTTCCTGAAATGTCTGGTTTTTGTAAAACATTCTTTAATGGATATGAAGTTCGAACTACAATCGTATGTGCCTGGAAGTAAGGGCGCATCTTTCTTGCTGCCACTATTATACACAGTGCCAATTTTTCGAGCTTCAAATAACGTTTCTCAGCATCAACCAAACTTTTGCTGACATAGTAAACAGGCTTCGAAATTTTAGTATCCTCGCTGATCAAAACTGCACTTACTGCATAATCCGATACTGCTATATACAAAAACAACTGTTCACCCTTTCGAGGCTTCGATAATATTTCAGGAGAGGATAAAAGATTTTTGATCTTCAGAAAGGCTTCTTCACAATCCGAAGTCCACTCAAAATTATTAGGCCTTCGCAGCACCTGGAAAAAAGGCAAGCACTTATCTGAAAAACGAGAAATGAATCTGTTCAGGGCTGCTAACCTGCCTGTTAACATTTGCACTTCTTTGATATTCCGAGGTGAAGACATCGATATCAAAGCCTTCAACTGTTCTGGGTCCACCTCAATTCCTCTTTCACTAATCATATACCCCAAAAATTTGCCAGATCGGACTCCAAATGTGCATTTTTCCGGATTCAACTTCAATTGAATGGCTCTAAGATTCAAAAACGTTTCTTCCAAATCATCAATATGTTCATCATCACCTTTGCTTTTAACAAGCATGTCATCGATGTATACTTCAATATTTCTCCCAATCTGTGAAGCAAACGCCTTATTCATCAGCCTCTGATATGTTGATCCAGCATTTTTCAGCCCAAAAGGCATTACTTTATAGCAATGCAAACCTCTATCAGTAATAAAAGTCGTGCTTTCTTCATCATCTGGATTCATTTGAATTTGATTATACCCCGAAAATGCATCCATGAAAGTCAGAATTTTATTTCCCGAAGTGGAATCCACTAACTGATCTATCCGAGGCACCGGAAAAGGATCTTTTGGACAGGCTCTATTCAAATCTGTGAAGTCCACACACATTCGCCATTTTCCATTCTTCTTTTTTACTACCACCGGATTAGCCGTCCACCTCGGATAATTGGCCTCCCTAATATGTCCCATCTTGTATAACCGATCCACTTCGGCAACTATGGCCTCAGATTTCTCCAATGAGAAGGCTCTTCTTTTTTGGATAATTGGTTTGACCTTCGGATCAACCGCTAGGCTATGACATATAATATTGCTAGGGACTCCTACTACATCTTCGGATTTCCAGGCAAACACATCCAAATTTTCAGACAAAAAATTCAACAACTTTTCTCGCATCGTCAAAGATAACAGAGTGCCAATTCGAAGTACCCTGCCATTATTAAAAATATATTCCTCTATTTCTTCATTGACCACTACAGAACTCGGGGTTGACCTCGGATCATCAATTCCCTCGTCTGTTTCACCACAAGACAACCCCCCAAACTGCTAACTCTCCATGAGATCATCAGAACCTTTACCACGTAACCTAAATGCAGCAGCATAACATTCTCTTGCCACCTTTTGGTCACTTCGGACTACACCAACTCTGTCCTCGACCACATACTTCAGACACTGATGAACTGTAGAAACTACAGCGTACATTTTGGCCAACCATGATCTCCCAAGAATAGCGTTGTAACTTGATGGACAGTCCACCACCACAAAAAGTACCTGCACTTTCTTCTTGAAAGGCCCTTTCCCCAAAGAAATTTCACCTTCGAATTCACCTATCACAATTGCTGATGCGCCAGTAAACCCAATGATAGTCCTCTCAGACTTTTCTATTCGAGGTGGAGCTGTCAACCTATCATATGTCGATTTAAAAAGCACATTGGCAGAACTCCCTGTGTCGATCAGCACGCGTCGAATCTCCACCCCACATACTTCTGCTCCAATGACCACCGCATCCTCATGTGGCCCTGTAATGCCCCTCAAATCATCTCCATCGAATATTATAAAGGGCACATCCTTTCTGCCGCCTAGATGTGCCGATGCACCTCCCTCAATTTGTCGTGTTAAATTTACTATATGCCTCTTCCTCGAATTATTGGTGTTGTTGGTCATCGAATCCCCTCCAAATATGGTTAATGATTCGAAAAAGGCACACAGATCTCGAACACGTCCCTGACGCATCGGCTCATCTATCGACATTAACAAAAGTCGACTGGGGTCTGGTTCGACATACTCCGAGGCTACATCGAAACCATCTGCCTCACCTGCAACATCTAAAATCATCAACGCAGTTTCCTGCTTAGAATTGGGATTACCTCCTTTGGGAGCTGTTGCTTTGGCATTCTTCCTGACATACTCCAACAGCTTTCCATTTTCGATCAGAACTTGCATCTCCTTCTTCAGAGCAATGCAATCATTTGTATCATGGCCGATGTCCTCATGATACCTACAAAATTTATTATTGCGCTCCTCTCTTGGCCTGTTGATAGCTGGTGGCTTTCTAAAATTGATTGTTCCTCTTGTTTTTTCATATATTGAAGCCACACTCTCAGTTAAATCTGCATAGTAATCCGGCCTCACCCACACATTCGACCTGGACCTATACTGCTGCTGATTGTTAGAATTATGTTGATTATATCCCCCTTGATACGAGTTCGAGGTTCCTCGGTTAGAAACATTTGGATTATTCTTCGGACGCGAGGGATTGTTGTTTGAGACGTTAGATTGTCCACTCCCTTTTTGAACAATACTAGCACCTCCTCGAACCCTTGTTGATTCTTCGACCTTAATCTGGTCCTCTACCTGAGCCATAAGAGCTCCAAACGTTAACGCTCTACGCCTCGTAGTCTCATCGGCTAAATCCCCAGGCAACAGCCCCTGCCTGAACGCTGCCATAGCCACACTTTCCTCACAGTCATCCAGCTCAGCCTTTGTTGACACAAACCTCTTGGTATAATCCTTCAGCTTCTCTCCTACAGCCTGCTTGCACTGTATTATCGTGTCTCCATTGGCTCTCATCTCCTTGCTTCCCACAAATTGTCTGCGAAAAGCAGTGTAGAAACTTCTGAAATTTGCAATCGATTCCTTAGGAATCTTATTAAACCATTTTAGCGCAGTTCCCTTAAACGTTTGAGAAAAGGCTCTACACACCAATCTATCATCATCTTCAAAATTAGTCATGTAGTTCTTAAATTGTTCGATGTGGTCATCGGGATCTTGAGTCCCATCAAACTTTTCAACTTTAGAAATATCAAAACGCCTCGGTAATGGCACTGATCTGATCTCCTTCACCAATGGTGAGTCCCTCCAATCAACCCCCTGAACATACTGGTCCTCATTTCTCATTCCCACAGTTGCATACAAGCTGGACTCACCTTCATACCTCCGAGGCGAACACCTCCGAGGCGAGTATTTCCGAGGTGAATATACTCGCCTTTCTTTCTTTTTCCTTCCTTCCCTATACATTTTAGATGGCCGGAGCTCACGCTCTGCCCCTCCTGAACGGCCTCGAGAACGCTCATACCTCGGTGTTTCATCAGATTCAGAATCTTCAAAATCCTCCTCATCACTAAAATTTTCATACAGTCGCCTTTGCAACTTTTCCTTCCTCTTCTTTATCCCGCTATACTCTTTTTTTTGTTCAGATCGTACCCTACGCTGCTCATAATGATCATCAGCTTCATCCATCGACTGATCAGACTGATCATTACGATCGCCACCTGCTATCTTAGATCTAAGTCTAGCACCGTCATTATTATCTCCCTTCTTCTTTACCAATTCGTCAAGCTCAGCCACCTTCCTAATCATTTCATTCATTTTTCCTTCAAAGTCAAATTGAACAGGTTGAACTGGAACAAATTTACCTGCCTCTTGCAGATCAGATTTCAGCGTTTCTATCGCCTTGCGAACGGATGGATTGTCACCTTCCTCCGGATTCATCTTCAAACAGCGAAAAATCAAACGAGAAGTGAAAATTCGAACGAAAAACCTTTGAAAACGAGAACTCGAGCGTCGATTTTTGATCTGTTGATCAAGGTATCCTCGCCCCTCTTTCTAGCGCCAATTTGGTGTGAATTTAAGTTGTAAAGAGAGAATTAAGAACAAAGAGTCTTCAAAGAGAATTTTTAGAAGTGTTCAGTGCCTCTGAATATTACATAAGTCAAAATAACCTTTTCAGCCTCCTTAAATAGGCAGGGTGAATTAGTTAGGAAAACGGTTACATATTAATATATTTACAATTTAACCCCTAGGTTTCTACTAAAGCGTAATTAAATCCTATAATTACAGAATTTGTCATTTTAGCCCTTATTAATTACACTCAAGTCCCTAAGGAATATCTTTCCTTATCACCTTGCACCATACAAGTGACTGGACAACAGTCCTTCTATTTGAGTGGTTATACTTACCACATATCTTTTTCTCGAACTATTAGTTTTTGATCCACTACTTTGTCCTTTAACAAAAGCAGTTAACTTGCCATTTTATATTAAAATCAGAATCTCATTCTTCAATGCTATACAATCTGCAGTGTCATGCCAAATATCGTTGTGATATTTGCAGAATATATTATTGTGCTCTTCTCTTGGCCTGTTTATAGGAGCTGGTTTCTTAGAGCTCACATGGCCTTCAGACTTCTCAAAGATGGCAGTTACATTCTCAGTTAAATCTGCATAGTATTATGGCCTTATCCACTGATTCAGTTTAGGTCTATATTGTTCATTGTTTGTTGTTGCTTGAAAAGACCCCCCTCTCGTTCGAGAAGGTAACTTATGGTTGATCTTTGGACAAAGTGATTGAAAATTTGAGGAATGTCCTTGATTATTTGACACATGCCCTAAATTATTTTGACTGGATCCAGTCCCGCCTCGAACCCTACTCGATTCTTCTATTTTAATTTGATCCTCGACATGAGTCATAAGAGCTCCGAAAGTCAATGCCCTCCTTTTTTTGTTTTATTTTCTAAATCACCTGGAAATAAACCCTGTCTGAAAACTGCCTTAGCAACTAACTCTTCACAGTTATCTAGCCTTGCTTTTGTTAGAACGAAACGTTTCATATATTTATTCAACTTTTCACCCACGAACTGCTTGTAGTGTATTATAATATCACCATTAGCTCGCACCTCTTTACTTCCAACAAACTATCTTCGAAAAGCTGTATAAAAATCCATAAAGTTGGAAATAGATCCTCTCAGAATCCTGTTATACCACTTAATTGTTGCGCCCTTGAATGTCTGAGAAAATGCTATGCACACTAGTCTGTCATCATCTTTGAAATTCATCATATAATTCTTGAATTATTTGATATGAGCATTAAGATCTTGAGTCCCATCAAACTTTTTGACCTTGGAAATGTCAAAACGCTTCAGAAGATATATGGAACTAATCTCATTAGTTAAAAGAGAATTTCTCCAATCTACCCCTTGTACATATTGGTCATCTCTTCTAGCCCCCATAACAACATACAAACTTCGATCTTCTACACCTGTGTATTGGTTAGACGTGTTTCATTCACACCATACAACATCCCTCATGTGATGTGGCTCATTGTCTCTCTTTGATTTATATTCTTTGCGTAATTTCGAGGCCGATCTCTTTTTTCTTTCGAGGAAGCACAATAATTTTTCTACTTAAACAATCCTTCCTCAGATTCCGAGCTGTCATACCCATCAGTAGATGTGATGTATCTATATTTATCTTTCATTTCTTTTTGTGAAATTCAATGCTCTTTATCAGACTTAAAATGTGCTTTCTTTTGTTTTATTCGAATTTGATGAACTGTATATGATTGGTCAACTTGATTTTCCATCTCGTATTTTTCTTCAACTTGTCGTCATTTAGATTTTAGCCATCCTGACCGAGTCAGTTGTTCTCTTTGATCATAATTGTCATTCAACACCGTTATTTTATCCAACAGCTGATTCATCCGATCTTTAATGTCAGAATGACCTTGTTGTATCAGAATTTGATCATCTTCTCTACTTCATTCTCTACACAAATCGGATCTCAGAGTTTTGATAGCTTTTCGAACCGTTGGATCAACTTCATTCCTTGTTAAATTTCGATCATGAACTATGCACCTTAGTTAGAATTCTTTGATTTCTGGTTTTGATGTAAAATCAAGGTACCAAATGAATTTAACTCCCACTGTGACTGCCAATTTGTTAAGTGAAAATCGTAATTCTCAAGAAAGAAGACAAAGAAGAGAGAACTCAAGTTTTAATAAGGAAAATAAGAGAGAAAAGTAGAATTAGTCTAATGAAAATGTGTTATCCTTTATTCATTGTCTCAGCCTTTATTTATAGGCGTATCAACCTGTATAACTGATTCGGGTACAAAAATGGGTAAATTGTAGGGTACATAAAGGCGTATCAACCTGTATAACTGATTAGTATTTTGTCAATTCGATAATCATGAGCACACCAAGGTTATCGGACTTGACGATGCGATCTCACATTTATGTCTTTTTATTTTAGTCTTTTTTTACTTATCTCCGTATACTATGTGTGTATTTTGACACGTCTTTAATTGTGTTGAGATCTGTAGGAGTTGAGAGACGACGAATCTATAATCTATGATATAGTCAATGTTCTTGAAAGTGTTGGAGTAAAAATCTTTTCATTTGATTTACGAATTTAACTTATTTTAACTCACTCAAATTTAACCTACTTTACTAACTAGTGTTGAAATTAGGTTCTTGTTAAAGGAAAAAAGCTAGAAGGATTTAAAATAACCTTTTGAATTTTCTAAGGCACATATAAACTAACTCTATTTATATTTATTAACTTACTTAGATTAGTGTTTAATATATAATAGTATTACTATAAAATATAATTAGTGATACCATTTTAAAAATGTAGGGGTTTATACCAATTGGGTACAAAAACTTATACAATTTATCAATAAATCCAGCTTCAAATAGGATTTACCAATATCTACCAAAATATGATTTTATTTATCCACTAGTCCAAGTTTAAATTTTAAATAAAATTTTACCCTTAATGAATTTGATAACATGGCAAAAAGAGTTTAATGAAAAGAGTTGATTTTGAAATTAGGGCGGAATATTTTGATTTGGGGTTACAATTGTTTCATTTTTAGGATAATTGAGTCTTTTCTTAAATAAGTTGGATCTATTTGTAAAATGGATATGTTGGGATATTATTAGGTAAATAGAAACAAATTATGGACTCATTACGTAAGTCTATCAAAAATGTATTGTAGACAGTATTTTCATATATATTTATGTTGGTTCGACATATTTATAATATGTCGAATAAAATACTAAATGGGATGGATAAGATTGTGAAATTTGTCATTCATTTTAGGTTATTATCTTTAAACATATATTAAAAGTAACTTTTTAAATTAAAATAGCTTTTAAATATATAGTGTGGTTAAAAAACCAAATCATAACGTTAAAAATTGAAATTGTGTTAACAATTAATTATATAGAAATTGTGTTAACAATTAATTATATAGTTAATAAACAAGTAATTATGTAAGCTACTGAGGTTTGAACCTTCCAACTGTGTGTTCCTACCTCAGGTTTATCCACCGGGACCAGGAGTATTTTAAAAGACATTTGAATGTTTATTAAAGCTATATTATAAAATTGTGGGTTCCTTGGACCCAATGGAACCCACCGTAGCTCCACACATTTTCCCAAGCATTTTCAAGTCCTGGATTAATTTATGTTTTTCTTCTTCACCTGGTCAAATATTCTGCTAAGTTGAAAAAGATTATGCAAACTATACTTTCTTTGAGTAATGCTTTGAATCATGGAACTGCGAGGGGTGAGTTGAAAATTCTTTCACAACCATAAATGTCTAAATTACTAATGGCGTAGCTTAAGACGAAAGAGAGAGGTTTTTTACTTTTTTATATATACAATACTGAATTCTATATCTTTCTTTAAACTTGTTATGTGTGAAATACTTGTGGCATGCTAGAAGGTATGTCATACTTGTGGCATGCTGGAAGGTATGTCATACTTGTGGCATGGTATAAGGTCATGCTATATATTTGTTTAAATTAACTTGTTAGCTTTGAAATTTTAGGTGCTTGCACAGAAGCTGCCTGATCTCCTTGATTTTGACAAAGACCTCCTACAAAAGTACTACTTAGCTTTTTCTCTTTTCTTTTCAGTTTATGGGGGCTTTTATTACTAAACAGGTCTAATATGAATGCAGATTCAACTCAAATATTTAGCAGAGGAGATGCAAGCCATTATTTACGGGCCGAAGAAAGTTGTTCGAGAACTTACGGCCTCAGAAAATGATGGGTATGTGTCTGAATTTTTTTGTAAGGTGATTTAACTTAGACAGACTCATATGGCTGCGTGTTCTTTCATTTCGATGATGGTTGTCATTAGCTTATAAGCCATACACTAAACAACGCCTAACTGCTGGAAAATATGTTAGACCTGGTTCTTCGGTTGATATTGCATTTTTGAGGTTGTTGTGTTAAGACTATCAGGTTAGTGGTTGGTTCAAAATAATACATGTGTTAACCTGCCCCATTTTTTCAGATTGTGTCTGAGTTGACCTAAATTACTATGACCCTGAACCTCAAATATTGTGTTAACCTGTTGGGTTTATGGATCATGCCATATACTGACAGCCCTATGTGTAAGTCGTTGCCGAAGGTGAAGCGAGGTCTTTAGCTTCATTGTATTCCAGCGTGGTATGTGCATTAGTTGTTTTCTTAAAACCAAATTCGTCTAGTTTTGAGCACAATTTAAGGTAAGGTTATTAGTCAAACATTCAATGTACTTCGGTTTTGATGCCTTCAGGGTAGAAGTGCAGATTCTTTGGCTCTGTATTCTTCCGAATTTTATTTAGAGATTTTTGGATAAATTTTAAATTCTTAATTTTAACCATTTCAAATTGAAGTTTCTCCAAATAAACAAATTAACCGATGACATCGTCGGAGCTTATCTTTTAAACAACGATATTGAATACTTTTGTTATTGTGATTTTTTCTAACAGAATTATATTTATTTATTCAACCAAAATACCCAAAATGTAAAAAAATTTTATGTCCAAAACGGCTATAATTTTAAATGATAAAACCGACCAAAAAAATTCAAATTCAAATTCAAATTAATCTGCCAAATTCAAAATATTCCTGAATTTTCATAATAGCCTTATCATTCAAAATAAATTTAACCAAAATCAACCTCCGCTTTTTGAACCCACTAATCATAATATATTCTAACAAGCGTGTACTCCACACTCTCCAACTTGCACTAATCATAATATATTCTAACAAGTGTGTACTCCACACTCTCCAACTTACCCGATAATATATTACGAGTACATTGGTCCGACTAGTCAATCCAATCACACTAAAATATCCAACAATTATGTCGGAGAAGATCGGACTTGTATACCATTTGATGTGCAAAGTATATCTCGTTTGATATAGTTTGTTTCTTTGCTAGATATTTAAAACATAGGTTTAGCTAGTTTCGGGTTAATTACAAAGATAATAACCTTCAACCCTGGGTGCACCCAATCCCGACTAGACCAAGTATTCGAAAACAAAAAAAGAGCGCATGGGAATGGATTTTGAATTTCACTACCCGGCGTGTTCGAGCAGTGGTTTTATTAATCTCCAATATTATTAAAAATTATAAAATAATTAAATAAAAATAATCGGTACGGGCAGTTTAGCTTATGCTGAATTGATTTTCCTTCCTCTAGTAACTTAGTAGACTTTCATATATCAAAATTTAAGTTTGACGATACAATATATATTTAGAAGTGAATCTGATCTGACAAGTTTGTTTACAGGTTTATGTTGGAGATTTGCAACGATTGCGGCCGTAGAAGGTATCATAAACATTAAAACTAGCGTACAAGTTACACTTTCAGAGCAGAAACTTGTGGATTGTGTTACAAAGAACGCGAGATGTGCGTATGATGCTATCCATAGCACATTGGAGCATATTATAGAAAATCTAGGTGTTTCGGATGAGGAATCTTATCCATACGTTGGCAGACAAAAACAATGCCGACCTGCGGTTCCTTTCGATGCACGAATCGATGGTTATGAAGTTGTTCCTTCCGGCGATGAAGAATATCTCTTAGAAGCGGTTAGTCGACAACCTGTAATTGTAGTGATAGATATTAATAGAATCCAGGGATATACTTGGGGTATTTCTAGTGGACCTTGTGGTAAGAAAATCGAGCATGTTGTTACTATCGTTGGCTACAGAACTATTTTGGGTGGTATTGATTATTGGATTGTTAGAAATTCTTGGAGACATTGTTGGGGTGAAGGTGGTTACATAAGGATGCAAAGGAATTTGAATAGTTCACCCGGTCTTTGGAGTGAAGATGGTTACATAAGGATGCAAGGAAATTTGAATACTCCATCCGGTCTTTAGGGTGAAGGTGGTTACATAAGGATGCAAATGAATTTTAATACTCCATTCGGTCTTTGGGTGAATGTGGTTACATAAGGATGCAAAGAAATTTGAATACTCCATCCGGTCTTTGTGAGATAAATATGTTTCCTTATATAGTATACGGTCTTTGGGTGAATGTGGTTACATAAGGATGCAAAGAAATTTGAATACTCCATCCGGTCTTTGTGAGATAAATATGTTTCCTTATATTGCAACTAGAATATTTTTATATATTATAAAATTATGAGAATATTTATCAGTTTATTTTTAGTTTAATTTAGTTTTTATTTTAAATTATTATATTTCATCGCCTTCGTTTGGATGAAAAATCAGTTTATGATTTTCTTTTTTATTACGAGTGCACATATTAAACATCCTAACCATTATCAAACTCCAATTTTATTCCTTACATTAAGGTAAGAAAAAAGGGGTTTGATGTTGTTAGGCAACGATCATACAACCGTAGAGATGATATCCACAGATGAAGAGCATGTCCCTACACACCTTGGGTTGGAGTATCTTGATAATAGACCTAAGAGGGATTATTTAAATCAAGTAATTGATGTAACAAACTTTACCTCAACTGTAAGGCTTTTATAAAATTCTTACAAGAATTTATTTTTTCATTAACTGATGCAGATTCGTCATACCTATGAGATGCGAGTCAAGATTCGTCATAACTTATGTGATAATACCTATAAATTTATGAAATATTATAATTCTTTGGAAATGTTTAGTCATTTCTATAAATATATAATCATTCAAAAACAAAAACAGATATTCAAAAAAGTTTCCACATCTTCAACAAAGTTTATGTAGTCTCAAAATGTAAAAAAACACTCTCCAAATATTCAAATACTATTGTTTGATTTATATTTTCTTGTTGGTGGTAAATCTATGTTTTATAACTCAAAAGAACTCTATGACAAAAATATAAGAAATAGAGAAAATCAAAATAATTATTTTTAGTATCATTTTTACTGGGTTTCGATGATTTTTCAAACAATTTGTCTTGATAAATTATTTTCTGTCTTGTTTTCCAATCTCTATTCTCTAACAATAAAATGAATTAGTATCATTGCAGCAGAGACAAATATGACTACAATCAAAGTGATGAACCAATACCTTGTTCGTCTGGATCGTTTCGATGATTCGAATTTTACTCGATGGAAAGACAAGATTACATTCTTGTTAATAACACTTAAAGTTCATTATATCATGGATTTAAACTTGGAGAAAATTTCTAAATAGAGTGACAAAGACACAAATGAAATCAAGTCTAGAAGGCACAAGCAGGAAAAATACAATCTTATATGCCAGAGATATATTTTGAATGATTTATCTGATTTTCTTTTCGATAACTATACAAGTGAATATTCAGTATTGAAAATTTTGAATATTGCTGAAGAAAAATATACAAAACCGAAGACGAAGATATGAAGAAATTCTTAATTTCTCAATATTTTGATTTTAAGTTTATAAATGGTAAAACACTTCTCCTCTAAATTCATGAGTTATAAATCATAGTGAACAAAGTTGTGTCTGAAAAAAGTGGTACTTATGGAATTTTTTTCAAGGTACTTCACCAAATCTGAAGACTATAATTTAGAATAGATCCAAAAAAGCTGAGGATTGAAAAAGGATCACGTGCTAGAAATTCGGGATAAGAATACAAAATCAGAGCTTCTAAGAGTGTCAATGCAATATAGTCGAAGTCAAACAAAAAAATTAGGTAAAATAATTTGGCAAGAAAAAAAAATACCTTTAAGAGTGTAATTTTTTTTGTGGTAAATTGTGATATTTTGCTCTAACATGCAAAACCTTAAAATGAAGGGTGATAACATAAATTTTATAGAATAAAAAATTATTGCAATTTTGATAGAGGTCAATGCCATTGAAGATAAGACTTCGTGATGGTGGTATGATACTTATGCATCCCTTTATGTCTCCCATGGCAAATCTTTGTTCAAAACAATTGAAGCAAGGAATAACACAAATGATGTGCAAATATGAAACACAAATAAGTCCAAGATTAAGGTCACGTGAATGTAGAGTTGGCCTTTACAAGAGAAAATAAAATTACTCTTACAATATATTGTGTGTTCCAGAAATGAACAAAATTTCATTTCCAGAGATCTATTGTATAAAGTTGGAATTCGGTATATGTACGAATCCGGTAACCTTGTTTTGCCCAAGGGTATAACTTTAGTTGGAAATAGATATTCTTATAACAACATGGTGAAACTATGTACTCATGAAGCTATTATTAACGAAGTGAAAATTCTATTTACTCTTGCTCTCTTAATAAAGATTTATTATGACGTAGTAGACTTGCTCATATAAGACATAATACGATAAATAGAATAGTGAAAGCTAGACTTATAAAATGTGATATAGATTCGTATGAAAAATGTGAGTTGTGTGTAGAATAAAATAATAATTAAAAAGTCTTACAAATCTGTAGAAGATGCACGAAATTATTGTAGAAAAATACACAAAATATTTTTTGACTTAATACACACCAACGTATGTGAGTTAAAAAATATCTTGACACGCGGGGTAATATATACTTTATAACGTATGTATATTTAAACATAAAGATTATGTCTATAGTATGTTTAAGATCTTCAAAGCGGAAGTAGAAAATCAATTAGACGCTAATATTAAAATATTGTGTATTGATAAATGGTGATAATATTTCTCAAGAAAGTTTTCTAGTTTTTGTGAAGAACATGGGATAATCCATCACTGCTCAACGCCTTACACGCTGCAGTAAAATGAATTGGCTAGGTGCAAAAATAGAAATTTGATCGAGATGACAAATGTTATGTTAGTTAATTCAAAATTTCATATTAATTTATGAAGTGCAACTATTTTAATTGCATGTCATATTTGTAATTTTATTTCTCTTAAGGAAACCTGATGTCTCCATATGAAATATGGAAAGGAAGAAAACCAAACATAGATTACTTTAAAGTGTGAGGGTGTTTAGCATTTTGCAATAACATGGATCAAAGAAGAATAAGATTATGTCCTAAATTTATAAGATGTGTGTTCATTGGTTAATAGGGCAATATCAAAGGTTATAGGTTATTAGATTTGGAATTTAATGTGATATTTGAAACAAGAGAATAAAAAAAAATTGAATCCAAATTATATGATGATAATAGGATGCAAGCCACTATAAACGAGGAAAGAACTTTGAAAAATAAACTTTTGGTTTATCAGAAACCACAAGAACCTCGTATGATTCAAAAGGAAAAAGATCTCAAATTTTAGGTCCTATGATAGACTCTTCAATGATTTCTTTCTAATTAGTAGAATAAAGTTGTGAAGAGATCACCCGATTCGGATAATGCTTTCTTTAGAAGACGATCCTAAATCATATAAGGAAGCAATAACATCCCGACATCCGCATTTTGGTAAGAGCCGTAAATGACGAAATATATTCAATAATATCAAATCATACTTGGAAGTTATTGAACTTACCTTCGGGATCAAGACCAATTGGTTACAAGTGAGTATTTAGGAAAAAAACCGCATTAATGGAACCATTCAAGCTTTCAAAGCAAGATCAGTAGAAAAATGTTTATGACAAAGGAATGAAATAAAATATTTTAACATCTATGCTTTGTTAGATAGAAAAACAATAATTAGAATGCCCTTTGCAATTACATCGGTATACAAATTAAAAATCCACCAAATGGACGTCAAAACAGATTTCCTAAATGGAGACATCGATGAGGAGGTTTATACGGACCATTCCGAATGTTTTGTACTTCTGTGGAATAATTTCAAGGTATGTAGGCTTGTGAAGTCATTAGATCGTTTTAAACCAGCACCTAAGAAGTGACATCCAGAATTTGATCATGATATTGTAACCGATGAGTTTAAAGATAATACAACGGAAAAATATTTTTACATAAATGTTTTTGGTTATGTAATAGTGAGTGTTTGTCTATATGTAGATGATTTGTTCATATTAAGTATGATTCTTAAGAGAAATTAATTTTGAGAAATTGTAAATAAATTATTGATGATAGATAGCTTGATGATTTGACAAAAATGATACATGATCCCATTCAAATGTTTCACAATTTACAAAACTGATTTAACTTATCTTATTAATCTAAAATATATACTACGAAAATAAATTTGGCAATATTTAGACAGGATTTATCCTATAAAAGTAGTCAAAATATTTCAAAAACTTATTTCTTATGTTTGAAAATGAGTATCTAAGAAAAGATATTCCATGCTTAAAATGGGAGATATCACAGGCTCATGACCGATGGATGACACTCAAGCTCTCTCGTTCGACTCATGCGAACAAAAGCATTAGAGAATCTTAAATAAAAAGAATACTACGTTTTCATATTTATAGTTTTATCTAAATGGTTCAGTTGGTTCATTACTATATTTTCATATTCTAGTTGGTTTATTAGTTTGATTGATTTATAAAATTAGTCATTTTAGTTTAGTTTGTAACATATTTTTCTTTTGGTTATAGTCTATTTATAAAATTAATCTTCCGACCTTAATTGCACTTGAAAATCCGAACAACCTACATATATGCTTAAATTTAACGACAAGCGGGGAAATTAGGAGAAACCTTCACACCATAAAAAACACCGTTACGGGTTTTAAAATGAAAGAACAATAATTTATGGAAGTCATCTTCGAGTAACTACTAACAACAGGGCATCGACTACTGTTAGGAAAACAATTCACCACAACATAATAAATGAATTTCACATAGGCCAGTAAAAGAGGCTAGGCCCCAAAGATAATATAGTATGCTAATCACATCAATTAATGATATATACAAAAATAATAGTTACTACTATGTACAAGACACCATATAATTTTTATCAAACAACCACACATAGCAAATCCAAGTTTTGTATATGAAAAATAATCTCTATCAACTAAATAATGATATTCGTCTGGTTATAAATAGTTGTGGATTTTTTTTATACATGAATAAATGTGGAAAAGGAGACAAATTACTTATGGAAAAGAAAAACATGATAAATATCCAATTTTAACCTTTAGTAGAAGACCATCATTATCTAAGAACTTTGATTCACTTAGATACATGCACGATAGAGAGACGACACATAATCTAAAGTTAATAAAACACTATATATATATATAATGTTTATCCATTAATTTTATGAATTATGCTCTCACTTTTTTTTCGTGAAGACCCAATGGAGATTTAAAACCCTTATAATCACGCTTTAGTAATTACATTAAATAAATAAAATTATGAAATATTTTGGTTGACACAAGATCTTTGACTAATGTTCTCTTTAAAATGACATGTGAAAAATATAAAAAAAATTTACCACTGAAAGAGAAACGAAGCGAGTCATAAGTTTCTTGAAGAATAAAATAAAACCAATCGACACAATAGTCGTCAACGCTAAAGTGAGCCCAACACAATGGGCCTCAATTCGATAGAGCATATTATAGTCATAGATGGACTATCAACCTATACTGAGAATATATGAGATATCATATCCACTTTACAATGGTCAGCTCGTCACACCATCAATGACTGAAATTCTATATAAAATAAAAATCCATAAAAATAAGACTTGACCAATGTTGATCTTGCGAGTGCTACATAGTATCACTCAACTAATTCTAACGACTATAACATGGTGCCCAAAAGATAAAAAAGATCAAATCATGAATTTTTTGATTGGTCAAATCAATCAAAATGCTAGAAAAAATAAACATGAATGCTAATAAACCAAGATCTTACTAGAATAAGAGTTATACTATAAAAGATAATATTATGATAATCTTCATGGAAACGAATCCCGACATCTCATTTTGATGTCTACATGTAAGATGTCACATCAAACAACATGATAATTTGATTTGAATCAGTATAATTTAAAACAATATCATCTCGTACATTGGTCTAATTAACAAAAACTTACGAACCTCACCTTGCATATTTGTTTGATGTTTTTAAAATACATACAATATATTTGATTTAAAAACTAAGAGGGGATCCTCGATAAGAGCATAAAGCTTATACCCTTATTAGAGTGGTAAAGATTCCTAATATGAATATGACACAATATCATTTATAAAGAAGCTAAAGGTTATTGGATACGTATCATAGATAAATGATGTATATATTGAAGAGAGTATTGATCAAATGATATTTATCATTGATTTTATATTACTTTTATACTAGTTTAATTGTTAGTTTTGAGTAATTATGAATGAAAATACTCTCATTTTGGTTATTTTTGATTTATTAGTGAAATTGGAGCAAAATGAGCAAACAAATAAAAATGAATAATAAGAAATAAAAAGGAGTTACGATTGAAAATAGAGGCTATAATTAAAGAGGAAGATAAAAGCCAAAAACTTGAAGATAAATAAAGAAAGAATAAATAAAATAAAGATAAAAGATAAGAAATTAATTGAAGATCAAGTTTTAATATTTTAGTTTCCTAAGAATAAATTACAATATTTTTATTATTTAATTTAAAAGAATAATATAATCTTTTATTTTATTTGATAAAGATTATGCTTTTATTTTTAGGAAAAAAATAAAATATTTGGTCTTTTATAATTAATTATAATATCTATAATTTAATTTAAAAGAATAAAATAGTTCCTTTATTTTATTTAATAAATATTAAAATTATAATATGTGTTTTTAGGATATTAAGGTTAACAAAAAGCCCATAACTCTTTCTACAAATAAAACCCTAGAAGGAGTTTGTCAATCGCGTCCAACATCCCAATATTTTTTGTGACACTTATAGATTGCACGCATGTACAAAAGATTCTCCGGGTTTTAATGCTTCAAACCACTATATATCTCTCTAGGACGTGACCCAAGGAAAGAAAAAATACGAACTAGTGTCTCTTCATCTGGTTTGAGTCGACAAGCGCGAGAATGGTCATCCAAGCGAACATAAGATTCGTGATTGTGTTTCCCGTTTATGACTTCCAAACGTTATTGCATAGGTGCACGTCAAACGGATGCCCTTTTAATTCAAAGAGATGATTGCATTTTTGTTGTTGTACACTTTCACTTTCTCAAAGTTTCAAGCTTCGCTTTTGATTTTAAAATATTATACTTCTCGCATCGGTAATGTAACCTAGGAGTTCTTTCCCATTTCCCACTGTCGTATAGCGTGATAATGATTACAAATTTAGTCTTTTTTATTGCTCTTCTACAAAAGCATCAATTTTTTCTTTAGTGAAAAACCTAACGATTGTGAAAATTTCAATGTAATTAGCCATCATATATGGTGGTTGGCATGATTCATCATAAAAATATTTATCAATGTGTTAAGCAAACATAATATTAAATCAATCACACACAATGTATGAAAGTATCACACCTGGTCTTATTAACTATACGATGAGATAATTACTGGTCGCATGTTGAATTACGATGAGAAAATAACTGGTCGCATGCATGTTTGTGACTGATTAGAGTGTAAATTGTCTGAACCTTGTTGGGTTGACATAATAAAATGGTGTTATAATATTGTAATAGCAGTTTGTAATATGAATGATAGATTGGGAAAGAATGACGACTTAGCTTGTAAATAATAAAGAAATGGGTAAAGTAAGAATATAAAAGGGTATGAATAAAATAAAGTGGGTCATCCATGTGGGATATGGCCCAGTACCGCTACTATATAAATAAAGATTCTCTTTATGGGGGTAGGTGAACAATTATTAATATAAAATATTTTTACCACTTCCTCTCTTTACAATCCCCGTTTCTCTCTCGAACGCACAGTTACAAATTTATCTGGTAGCGAGATCAGGGTCCGGATATTTCTGGAACCATTAGTGGCGTCGTATGTGGGAAACTGAAGTGATACTCGGTGATAGTTTTTACCAAATAACGAGTTAAAGAGAGATGAACATGGACACCATAGAGGGTAGAACGGTGGATTTGGATGCCGTCGGAATTATCTCTTATTCTGAGGACCATCATTTAAAAGAACAATATCACGATCACAATCAATATGGTCAGGGGCGAAGTAAGCGGTCAACCATTATCATGACGAGGAAACAATTGTTGGACGATAACTAAGCTCAATGTACAGAAAGATGCGGCTTTAGTTGACAAAAGAACTAGGTCGGGAGGTTACAGAGAACGATCACATGATGATGACAGCGAAGAAAACTACATTCAAGGCCGAGAAGAAAAAGAACTTGGTCGAGGTCGAGCCCGAGCGCGACGACATAGTAACGGTTTGGATGGGAAAATTGAGCAACGACCTGTGCGAGAGCATATCAATTCCTCTTTTTATGATTCAGATGAATCCTCATCCCCAGATCAGGAATACTGACGCCATAAGAAGGAAAAAAGGATTTTAATGAAACAAGATATCCGACTCTGCAACTCTCGTCAGTCAAAAATATTAAAACATAATGGAAACAATATCAATAAGAGAACCTCAGCCTCCGTGGATAAAGAATGAGCAATTATAATCAACGGAAGAGAACATACCACTACGCCTCACGTATAGTTTCCATCATTTTGTCAAACCTATGGATAAATGGTCGGTAGTGAATTTCCAACCCAAACGAGGAAGGATTGTGCACGACTCCTGTAGAGGGTCTTAGAAGTTGAGCTAACAGAGTCGAACATAACTGGAGGTCCTCCTCACTTTCTGATGAAATTATTTCAGGGCACCTACCAAAGAGGTTTGATATTTCCCGCATGGAGATATACGATGGAAAGAAGGACCCAGACAACTACTTAGAGTTGTTCAATAATTTCATGATAAATATTGATAACGATGACACACTGGCTTGCCGGGTGTTTTCGCTAAATTTCCAAAGACCGCACCTCGACGTGGTTTAATCGATTCCCACAGGGATATTTAATTTTTTTATATGTTATAGATGATGTTCATACAACATTTTGTCAAGAGCAAGAGTTTTCAAGCAAATGGGGATATGATTATCAACTATAGACAGAAGGTCGGGGAAAGCTTGAGGGACTACACCCGACACTATGTAGATGCCAAACCCGATTTGGAGTACTGCAAGGAAATTGTTGCTTCAACGGGTTTTAGATTGGGTTTGTTTCTCGGTCCTATGAAGGAGGCCGTGACAAAGAAACAAGATTTTTACTTTTGCGGTCGAGAAGCGGATTTTGATTAAGGAAACTGAAGCATCCGAGTTGGTGACTCAGCTACAACAAAGTTCTCATGCATCAGTCGTGCTATATCGGTAAAATCTGAACCCACAAAACAATATCTTCATCCTGCAACCTCATTCAATTGCCACTTACCCATGGTCGGGTCATTTTCAGCCGAGAGCATCAGGTTTGCACCACCTACGAGCAAGGGTCAAGAATGAGATAATAAGTATTCAGGCTGTGGCCCGACCCATTTCGAATAATTGGGTTGGACCTGTTCATTTTTTTAAATTAACGGAGTGTGTGTAGACTATATTTGAAAAAGCCAAAAGGCTTGTCCACTTTTGAAATCCTTTCCCAATTTAAGTCCCTCGAGAAAATCGTAATAATCGATACTGGAAATATCATGAGGATATGTGACATGATACAAATGAGTGTATCGTGTTAGAGAAAGAAATTCAGACGCTAACTGAGAATGGAAAGTTGACGACATTTGTGAAAAAACAAGCTCAACAAAATACAGGGGTTAAAGAGATTGTGATGATAATGAAGTAGGGAGTTGTGCTGGTTATTTTTGAGATAACCGACCTATTTGATGTATCCACAAATTATTTAGACACCAACAGGGATATGGATATAATCAATATGGTGGAAGAAGTAATTCGCGAAAGTAAAGGAAATGTTAGTGACTTATGTATATTTTTTGAATCATTAATTATATTTTGGGGGACTCCCATAATATTTTTTGATGATGACGACCTGAAGGACATCGTTGGACCACATGAAGACGCACTCATGATTGTGGCTGTAATCGCATGTGACGAGGTACGAAGAGTGTTAGTCGATACAGAGAGCTCAACGAACATTATTTTCATAACAATGTTTCAAAGTTAAAAAAACTACCAACCATTTTAAAATTAGAGCGGAGTATCGGAGGGTTTACAGGGGCTACAGTTGAGGTGGTTGGAAAGTTTGAATAAGTAGTACAGTTGGGTCGAGGGTCGTTTAAGAAAGAGGTAACAATACTTTGTGGTTGTGGATGCACTGACCTTGTACTATGCCATCTTCGATAGATCATGGTTGTCCAGAATGCACGCGGTGACATTGACATCCCAACAATGTTTAAAATACGTGATCGGTAGTAACATTAGAACGGTTCGAAGTAGCCATAAAATGGCTAGGAAATGTTATCGAGCGGCTCTAGCATCAAAAGTTAACAGGGAAATAGATCCATTAAAAGATTAGCAATTTGGGGGGTTGGCTTCAAGGTTATATCATGTAGATGACCCTAGGGAGACCCTTAGATTATTCCTTACATATGAGAGTTACGAGAGTAACGAGTTCCTCGGAGGGAATATTTTGAATATTGGAACGAATTTATTAGTCGCGATACGACATAGGTTGATTTATTATCTTGAGGAAAGGTTTCAATTATTCGCGTGGTGCTCGGAAGATGTAACCAGAGTCCCTGATAGTGTAATCTGTCACAGCCTAGCTATACGCCAAAAAATCTGAACCATAACTCAAAAATGGAGATCTTTTCCCAAGAGAAGACAAATGCTACTATAACCGAGGTAGATAGACTGACAAGAGTAGGTCATATCCGAGAATCCCAGTACCTGTTGTGGACAATGAACCCAGTCTTTATTAAGAAGAAGAACGAGAAATGAAGAATGTGTGTGGATTTTACCGACCTCAAGAGGGCATGCCCTAAAGACCATTTTCCAATACAGTGTATCGACCAATTGGTAGATTCGACGTTAGGGAGCATGTTGTTATCTTTTATGGATTCCTACCCCGGATACAACCAAGTATCTTTTTGGGTCAGATGTCCAAGGAGGCCTTGGCATACATTTTAGTAAAATTACAATTTAACCAGCCAGAAGAGAAGGAAGCCGACCTGAAGAAAGAGCCCACCGAGTGGATTTTTCGGACTGATGGTGGGTCAAGTCTCAGTGGTTGAGGAACGGGCGTCTATATAAACTATACCTTTATGAATAGTTATGCACCAAGCCATTCGGTTCAGTTTTACAGCTTCAAATAATGAAGCTGAATACAATGCAACTTTAACAGGATTGAGACTCGCGCATGTGTCTAGGGTGAAGCATGTTCTCTTAGTAAGACATTCCCAACTATTGATTAATCATGCTACCCAGTAATCTGAAGCAAGAAAAAAACATATGGTCCAAGCTTTGAGGGTTTTGGCTGTGAATTTTGAAACAATCACGTCTGAACATGTCCATAGAGAAGATAATGTAATCACAGATTTATTGGCAACCACGACGTACGTCAGTGATTACCCATGGATTCTAACGCAATAAGACCCATAAATCTTTAAAAGGAACGAGCTAGAGAATCGAACGAAGATCGCCTAATTGCTAACATAAACTGGAGACATATTATCTGAAATTTCTTAATGAGCAATATTCACCCGAGGATAAATTGTTAAGGTACAATTTAAGGCTCACAGTTTTTTGTTACTTATCAGAGGTTTGCTAACTCAATTCATATATCGGTCACTCTATTTTAATTAGTCTCTGAAGGGTTACCGTTTGATAGATGGGGGATCGACTTGGTAGGTCTGCTTCCAATGGCAATATGGGGAAGGCAGATGATAGTTGTTGTTCTCCACTATTTCTCCAAATGGGTTGAGGCCAAGCCTTTGTCCCGGACAAGGGCTAAAGATGTAATCAAATTTATCTGGTCAAACATTTGCTGTTGCTTGAGGGTCCCACGGAGGTTCACTATGGACAACGAACCACAATTTGATGGTAGTGAAATGAGAATATTTTCTTCATCTCATGGAATCTAACAGTGCTTTTCAGCACCTTTTCACCCACAGGAAAACAGTCAGGTTGAAGTCACGAATAGAACAATTATCGACGACGTCAAGAACAATTTGGAGGGGGGAGCTAGGAAATGACCGGATTAGTTACATGAGGTGTTGTGGGCGTATCGAGCTACACCCCGAACCACTACTCAAGAATCGCCTTATACTTTGGTGTATGGGTTCGACGCAGTCACCCCCTGCATAGACTATGTTCCTGTCTTTCAGGGTCGAGCATTATTCAGAAAATATTAATGATGAGAGTCAACGTCTTGCCCTCGATTTGATTGAAGAAAAACGAAGTCACACCCATTTGAACTCGTTACATTATCAGGCCTTAATGTGAATTAGATACGCCTCCAAATTTCAAAAAAGAGAGTTCAAGGTCGGCGACAAGTAACTGGGAAACGTTTTCCTACACACCAAAGATAAGAGCCTCGGGAAGTTGCATCCTTACTGGGAAGGCCCCTATCAGGTGATGGAAAAAATAAAATCGGGCACATATCGGTTGAAGGAAAAGTATGACCGATCCTTACGAATTCCTTGGAATTTTAAACGTCTAAAATTGTACTTATACTACTTTTAAATATTCGTATGTTTATTTATTTCCCTGTAAACAATTTTGATTGGGGACACACATTTTTGTGTTCAGATTTGTAATAATATTTCACAATTTTATTCTTAGCGTCGGAAACTGATCACTTCCTTGGAATATTAAACATCTAAAACTGTACTTAGAGTAGTTCTAAATATTCATATGTTTATCTATTTCCCTGTAAACAATTTTGATAGGGAACACAACTTTTTGTCTTTAAATTTGTAATAATGTTTCACAATTTTCTTCTTAGCGTCGAAAACTGATCATTTTCAATTTAAAGAGAAAAATTAGAATAAGATCACGTACATTCATCAGAAGATCGGAGTTTCACGATTACGAGTTTTGGAATAAAAAAACCAACAAAACAATTACAGTTAAGGTTTTTCTTCATAGCTCAATCGTTGGATGAGTTTTTTTATAAGTCTTCGTCATCTTCCTCTTCATCATTATCATCCTCACAAACAACCCTGTCGGGACGGTCTTCTTCAGGAACATCCAGCCACATCGACCTAAACGGCACGTGGGCAAGTCGTTTGTGGAAAGACTGAACATATGTAGCTTTATCATCGACAAATTTCTCTTCCATGGTTTTCACGCACTTGGAAGTGAACTTATTATTTTATTCTTTACTCATTTTTTCCATATCGAGTCGAAGTTTGCAGAGAGATTTTATTGTTTGATATCTGCAGAACGGAGTTTGAAAAATTTGGAGGGGGAAGCTGGGAAATGGACAGATTAGTTACATGAGGTGTTGTGGGTGTATCAAACTACACCCAAACCGCTACTCAAGAATCGCCTATACTTTGGTGTATGGGTTGGACGCGGTGACCCCTTGCATAAACCATGTTCCCGTCTTTCAGGGTCGATCATTATTGAGAAAAAATTAACGATGAGGGTCAGCGTCTTGCTTTCGATTTGATTGAAGAAAAATGATGTCGCGCCCATTTGAACTCCTTAAATTATCAAGTTTTAATGCGAAGTAGATACGCCTCCAAAGTTCGAAAAAGAGAGTTCAAGGTCGACGACAAGGTCTTGAGAAATGTTTTCCTACACACCAAAGATAAAAGCCTCGGGAAGTTGGCTCCCAACTGAGAAGGCCCCTATCAGGTGATGGAAAAGATAAAAACGGGCACCTACCGGCTGAAGGACAAGTATAACTGACCCTTACGACTTCCTCGGAATATTGAACATCTAAAACTATACTTAGAGTAGTTCTAAATATTCGTATGTTTATCTATTTCTCTTTAAACAATTCTGATTGGGGACACACTTTTTCCTACCCTGGCGGTGCAGGGAGGTTTTAACGAGGTGTCTACGGAAACTGATGTGTTGATTTAGAATGAAGCCTCTATTAAAATGCTTGCACTATTTCTCGAACCTTAAGTGTTTTACAACATTAGTTGACCACAATGATTTTATAAGTTTGAAACCTTAAGGGTTTTTAAACATTAGTTGGTCCACATTATTTTATAAGTTCGAAACTTAAAGTTTTTTCAACATTAGTTGATCCATATTAATTTTTAAGTCCGAACCTTAAGGGTTTTTCAACATTATTTGATCCATACTTTTTTTATAAGTTTGAACCTTAAGGATTTTTCAACATTAGTTCATCCATATCAATTTTAATAGTTCGAACGTTAAGTGTTTTTCAACATTAGTGGATCTACATTATTTTATAAGTTCAAACCTTAAGAGGTTTGCCAATATTAGTTGATCTATGTAATTTTAATGTGTTCAGATTTGTAATAATGTTTCACAATTTTCTTCTTAGCGTCGGAAACTGATCACTTTCGACTTAAAGAGAGAATTTAGAACAACATCAGGTACATTCATCAGAAGATTGGAGTTTCACGATTACGAGGTTTGGAATAAAAAAAGAAACAAAAGGAATTACAGTTAACGTTTTTCTCTATAGCTCAATAGTCGGATGAGTTTTCTGATGAGTCTTCGTCATCTTCTTCTTCCTCATTATCGTCCTCACAAATAAACACGTCGAGAAAACTTTATTCAGGAACATTCAGCCACATCGACCCAAGCGGCAGGTGGAGAAATCATTGGTGGAAAGACAAAATACAAGTAGCTTTAACATCGACAACTTGGCATTCCACGGTTTTCACACACTTTGAAGAGAAATTATTATTTTATTCCTTACTCTTTTTTGCCATATCGAGTTAAAGTTCGTACGGAGCTTTGATTGTTTGAAATCTGCAGAAACGACTTTGAATTATGTGAGCTGTCAAACCCCAAACTGCCTTATCCCGATCATATTCATTCTTCAATTGGGTAGAGCACAAAGAATAGATGACTCAAATTTGTTTAGATTTTGATTTTTGCCACTCTGTCTCCTTTTTTGGAGTTTCCAAAGATCATCCTCGACCGACTTAGCCCAGGAAGTGACACAATCAACTCCCTCCGGATAATTCAATTCTAACTCCTTGTAGCGAAAAGTTTGTTCCTTAAGTTGTCCCTACAGTTTGGATATACAGTTTTCAGCCACCAACAGTTCTTCACCAAGCTGTTTGGCTTTCTTTTCTTTTAATTCAAGAGGAGCCAAAATATGATATAATAAATTGGACATTGTATCCAACCGTTGGAGTGGAAAATTCCCAAACCCGCGGGCAGGGAATAAGGGTGAGCAAAAACCGAAAAAATCGAACTGACCGACCGAACCAAACCAAAATGGGTCGGTTTGGTCGGTTTTTTAAAACTAGATTTCGGTTTCGGTTTTAATTTCTTAAACCGAATTTAATTCGGTCGGTGTTTGGTTTGTACGTTTTAACCGACCGATTTGAACTGAACCGACCGAATCTAGAGAATATATTGTATATGTTAATATATAGACCGTATTTGATATGAACACTGTGGCCACCTCTGGCCTAGTGGTTGTACACACTGGGTTTATTACTCTATTTTCTTCGGTCCTTCTTAATTTAATTAATCAACGTCACTATATTTAACTAATAAAAAACGCCATTAGTTTTTGCACTGGCCGTATGAAATACACTGACAATGCAATTGATATACACTGATAGTATATCATGCACTGGCGGTGCAATTGCACTACGTTTTATTAGTACAGATTAATTTTAGCTAATTAACTTGTAAAACAATATAACAGGCTTAACAACCTGAGTCTATATTCATTTTTCAACCTTTGCAATTACAATAGAGATACCTTGTCGGTGCAGACTGATAATGCAATTCGTACATTGTTGCCGTCAATTTAATGCGCTCCAATGAGGATAACAATATCTTTGTACTGTTAGTGTGCTTTAACTTTTACAATTTGTCAATTAACGTCTATTTTAAATTACATAATATGACTATAAGACTTCATAAGAACATGGGTCATCAGACGCAAAAGTCACGGCAAAGTAAAGATAAATTGTACAGGGAAACGTCAAAAGAACTAAAGCTACTAGGAGGAAACGATGCCTTTGCATAAGAGTCGACCAGCTCCATATCTCATCCCGCTGTTTCCTCACAGATATTGATCTCCTCATTGGAGAAGATACTAAGCTGTTAAGAACCATAGTGCTTTTATATGCACAACTCTTACAACAACACTAATTGGAATTCTCATTACACACAAGAAGATAAAAGTTCTTGGTTAAATCTCAATCCAGAGAGCCAGCAATCGAACCCATGTGCACCGAACCACACCGAACCGCACCGAACCACACCGAACCACTATTAAAACCGAAAAACTGACCAAAACCGAAAAAACTGAAACCGAAAAAAATCGATTTTTTATTCTTAAATCGGTTTAATAATATACAAACCGAATAATTTCGGTTTGGTTTAAATTTTTTATAAAAAACCGACCGAACCAACCAAATATCACCCCTAGCAGGGAAATTACGGGCTGCGGTTCGTCGAGTGTTATACCCTCAACTGCAGGATTTGTATCATCTAAGGAACGAGGACAAGTTTTCTTAGGGGACGGTACCACAATAGAAGGTCCTGACCCAACCAAGGCAGGGGCAGAATCACCATCTTTTTTTCCCGCTAGATTTCTTAAGCCCACCATACCCGCTTCGTTGTCCCGCTGCTCCATCTCTGTGACGTTTTCTACAGAATCCTATTTCTCCATTTTTTTTTCTTTTTTGAATACTTCATCAAACGCGATGGCTTTGAAAACTACCTCATATATTTCAAACATCGTTGTTATTATAGTATGCTCAACCACAGAGGAAGGTGGTTCTTTCATCCAATGCAGCTTGGGGTTTTTTCTCTTAGCAGCTCAAAACTTTTTTGTTTCCCTCCTCGACAGCTGCGGTTTTCTTTATTTTCTCTCCCCAAATTTTGTTATCTTTTTTCCCATCACTCGGGGGCATTCCTTCACTGATAGCATGGTCACTGAGGATGACCGTGTGGTTAGGATCTACCTCATCCATCACTAGAGGCTCGGGATCCTCTATTTACGCTACCTGGGCACCAGGGTCTGTAGTGTCCATCTTTGCGGCCTCAATACTAGTTTCCACCTCTACCAGTGCATTCCATGCTTCTGATTTTTCAAGGCCGGACATGGTTTCTCTGTATTTTGATCAGATAATTCCTCTGACTTGCCACGTTTACTAGGGGATTTGTTCAGTTTAGGTAGAAAGACGAGGGTGTCAGGGGATTCTAGTTTTTGCATCAAGTCAATAGGAGTGTGTGTCATCCTTAATTTCTCAGCATTCAAATTTTAATTAGAGCAATGTCATATGTTGTTGTTGATCAAGTTTACGGGTTTGAATCAACGGTGGGAAGCCCGACCCCAGTTTACGGGTTTCCAAGTGCTCCTTTTTAAGAGCTTGTAACTTTTCCTTAGGGACTAAAAAATAAATAATTGTAAAAAAGAGAAAAAAATGTGTATATGATAAAGACCTTTTTGGACCCAATTATAGGCAAGCCGCATTTGTTTTTATTTTGAGTGAGGCTGACCATTCTCCCAAGCTCCGCAGATGAATATGAACCGATGTTTCCAGACCTTGTCGACTTCCAACAGATCATTTACTATTTTCATGTTGTTAGCTAAGAAAGTATAGAAGAAGAGCAGTTTTGGGGATTTCGAATACCAGTCATCGCCATGAACTCCTCCATGAGCATCGGTACCTCAGACAAACGCAAGGACATTATACACGACATCCGTGTAAACCAAGCATTGGGTTTGAGCTGGATCGGGAATAGCTCCAGAATCTCAAAGTATTTTACCACGTCGAGATCAAGTGGAAACCTAACACCCCAGTTCAACACGTCGGCAAATACTGTCAGCCCTCTTCTGTATGGATAAAAATGTGTCTCCAAGTGCTGAGAAATAGATGTTTACAAAATCCAGAATGCCCCAAGTATTTTTCAGCTCCGAAATCTCCTAGGTTCCATAGTACAAGTATTTTCTACTCAATAGGGTAATAATGTGTACCCTAGGAAAACTGTTATGGTAGCCAGTTAGTATTTCGAGAACTTCAGGAGGCAAAGGTTCTTCTCCTTCCACTCGAATATATTCCTTAATGTTAAAATGATTCTCTTCTAAATTAGTGTTCTTATCTTTCTTGACTTTTCTGTCTTTCATCTCACCATGTTTAACCAATGAAGAGCTCTAAGTCAAACGGTAAATGCTCATCCTCCCCCAAGAATGTTGATCGTAGGATAAAAATCACACCTCGCTTCAATTCTCGTGATCATACTAACAACTAAAGGTGAAATTATGCTTATGATATCTTCATTCATGCCCCAAAGCTCACGTGACACCTCATTGTCTCTCGAAACCAGATCACCGACTGGTTTTGCGCAATCATCTTCAAGTCGCACGATGTCTGTCTATCAACCTCTAAATGTATGCATTCATGATATTCATCTTTCTCTAGCTCTAAACTTGATATTTTTGCTTAAGGTTGTACATGCAGACTTGTTTGATCTTCATCTTTCTCTAGCTCTAAACTTGATATATTTGCTTATGGTATCCTAAACGTGTATCCACATGCATTCACGATCTTCATTTTTTCAGGTGACCAATCAGATTATGCATCTCTGGGAAAGAATCTATATTTTTTGAAGTTTTAATGTTCTTAGAGTTTTTTTGAGTACTTTTCGCCTCATATTATAGATTTTCCCATTCATTATATATATGCGAACACATTTTATTGCATTATGATGTTTATAGGTTCAACGAACCATATGATCGTGGCCATCTTTGGCATGATATTAGTTATGCTTTCGCTCACCGCCAAAATACCTCTTGGATGGCTATTAGTGACTTTAACGCCATTCGTAAACCAGAGGACCAAACACATAATTTATAACTTTAAACCTCGTCAATCAATTATTTCAACAACCATTGCTACCACGGTGAGCTTATTAATCTTCGTGCTACTGGTTTTCAATTCTCTTGGTCCAAAAAGTAGGCCATTGATCTTATCCCCTCTATAATTCATCGTGCCATAGTTAACAAATAATAGGATACACGTTACCCTAACTTCAGTACCCATTTTGATTACCCATATACCTCAGATCCCACACATATCACCATTTTTTTAGTACTCCAAGAAATTTAACTAAAAACCCTTTTAGGTTTTTCAACATGTGACAATCGCATCCTGAATTATCTTCCATTGTATTTAACTGTTAGATCTCCATACTCTTAGCTCTGTAATATCAATCATCCTCTTTAAGCCAATGCATTCAAATTTCTCTCTATTCTCTTAAGAAAATAGAATTCAATAATATTTTTGAGTGTGTTTCTAACACACAAAACCCCATCATTCTTTAGCAAGACGGAAGAGTCATTATTCAAAGCAAAGTCTATTGAGACTTGACTTAAGTTAGGTGATCGTAACTCTAAGTTCTTTCATAATGGTATTAAGACTCATATTACTAGGAACAAAATCATTTTCATTAGTGACCACCAAGGTCTACTTTTCCCCAACCCCAAGGGAGTGGTCGATATTTATTTTTTCAACAATTTCACTAGCTTTCTTTGTGTTAAGAACCCTCCGTCTTATCTAGGTCTCGCTAAAATCAGAGACCTTATTCCTTCCAAGCTTATCCTGGCTGACAAAACTCATATGACACGGTCTATTACCGACAATAATATCAAAATAGCCTTATTTAGTATCGACGATAACAAAGAACCTGATCCTGAAGGGCCAGTTTCTTCAAGTTCTATTTGGCCACTAACACCACAGATTTCATTAAAGTAGTTCACCATTTTTATATTTTAACTGAATATAAAACTACTCTAAATTACACTAATTTCCCTTATCTTAAAGTCGAACAACCCGTCTTCCTTTTTTTGAATTTAAACTCATTGTTTGTTGCAATATTATCTCCAAAATCGTAACTAACAAGATTAAAGACTCCCTTACTTCCATCATTAACCTTTCCCAGTCGACCTTTATTCCAAGCCTTAATATCTATGATAATATCATATTCTCCCAAGAGTTTCCCCATAGTTATCATACCAATGAAAAAAAGCCAAGGTGCGTACCTTAAGATTTACCTTATGAAAACCTTAGACAATGTTCGTTGGCGTCTTATTTTGGAATTATTATTCGTCATGGACTTCCCCAATCGTATGATTGGCTGGATTATCAAGTGTATCTCTACCCCATTATATTTGATAAATATTAATGATAATTGTTTTGCCTCTTTCCATTGAGAAAAAAAAAGCTTAAAAAGGGAATCATTTCCCCTCATTTCTTTTTTTCTTCATCATGCAAGTTCTCTCTAGCATTCTTAAAGAAAAAAAAACCAACATATAAAAGTGTCACAAGCTCAAAATCATTAATCTATACTTCACGGATGACTTAATGATATTTTTTTGTGCCAACCCCATTAAGAATCACATATACCTCGCTGAGGTTCCTAATTTGACTCGTCGATCCATTGTGTATTCTTTGGGGTTTGAGGAAAGAACCCTTCATGCGTGTTATCTAGGCGTCTCGGTTATTACCTCAAACCTTTCCTGCAATGATTGTAAACCTTTGTTGTAATCATATCAATTATACCTGCTTGAAATTGGTAAACACACCAGTCTCATCCCTCTACTCTTCTTGGGTAGGGAGGATGTTAAGTTTTGGATCCCTAATCAGAATAAAAATTTAATAATAAGTAGCACTTACCATTTCTTTTGGCCTTCTAAGCCTCATGTACTTGGGCCAATCTGGTTTTCAAAAATCATAATATCCTCAAACACTCTCTCATTGTTCGGATGTCTGTTTTTGGGAAGCTTAATACTAGAGATGACCTACTTACTTGAGGGTATACTAACTCTCTTCACTTGTGTCTTGTGTAACAGCTCTCCAGGATCCATCAACCACGTTATGATGGAGTGGCCCTTATTTTAACTCACTTGAGTTCGCCAGAAGTGACTCGAATGAGGTTGTTCAGAGTGAATCACTTGTGAAATACATTCGAACAATTATCTGCGGCTCAATGGTGTAATTTGTTTAAGGTATATTTGGAAGCTTCCAAATATTGTTGTTGTTGGGATTTTACCATAACTGAAAAAATAATAAAATAAGCCATTAATGAAGAAGAAACCTCCAACAAATCACTTACTACTACATACTCATTCTTTAGAGTAAGAAATTTGAAGGGCATCCAAGGATTCCTTGACAGCCCGGTGATAGCCATAAATTGCTTCATCGATATTTTAATATTTAATAACCTTAATGCCATGATACACGACATCAATGTAAAGAAAGAATTTGGGTTGGGTTGGCTCGAACATAGGCCAACCAGATTAAAGTACCTAACTACTTCAGGGTCCAGTAGGAACCGAAGCCCCCAATTTAGTACATCGGGGTAGACGACTAGTTCTTTTAATGCGTAATCCAATGATGTCTCTATGGCTTTTGGTGACCTTATGTCTAACCCCTCTTGGATTCCCTAATAGCCTGTAGTGCGCCTGCCTCATTCTATAAATAATAACTATACGATATTTTGTATAGAAAAACAAAATATTTGTTGCTGACAACTTGAAAATTGAGCCTCACACACTCGATCGTCGATGAGGATAACTCAATCTCTACTTTTTTGCTTTTGCAACCTTTAGATTTTGGAGCTTTCCTCTCATCTTTATCTAGGACTTCGGCATCACCTTCGAATTGTCCTGACACCCCAACTACTAACCACACGTCAATATATTCTTCAACTTCGTCAACCAACTGCATCAGATTAGATCTGGATGATAACGAACTACTTTGAGGTTTTTTATTATGAGGGACCACCGATCGTTCAACAACATAAATGCAGCTCATAGTCGACTGCTCCGAGGTTACGCTTAGAGATGCTGGAACATATTTGGTACGTTCCCTCTTCTTTGACTTATGCCCAGATGTTTGTTGGCCTTTTGAAACCACAATGGTGGTAGATATATTCACATGTGACCTATCCTCGGTATCCAAACCCATTGCTATAAAGTGTGATCGATGTTTGTTGTAAGTATATCTTTAAGAACGTGTTGGCCTAAAATAATGAGTTTTCAAAGCTAAATATTGAGCGGTCGAAGAAGGGGGGTTAACTGAAATAAAGTGTATATTGTACGGAAATGTGTCTCTGTAGTCAAAGGTTTGAGTAATGAATGTTGGTCATTCGATTTTGGAAGCCCAACAACTTTTTTAGCTTCTCTCTCTACTTCAGTTTTATCTGAGAAACAAAACCAATTGGTCAAAGAGGTGGCTGCTCTGAACATGCAAATCTAAAGGTGACGCTAGAGAAATATTTTTTGGTCTCTACAAGACTAAAAACTGGAAGTTATGGTGGTAGAAGTTCAAAAAATCTCTATCTATCTATAGAAATCGTTAAAGAGTGAAGTGATACTAAGAGGGGAAATGAGCATTAATATAGAAATATAAGAAATCCCAACAACCTTTTTTGACAAGCCCAATAAGTATAAGCGTTGAGAAATGGAAAAGTCTCCCCTAACAGTTTCTTTCATAAAAACATGGTATCGTTTCAAAAACGTTATCACGCTTCACCATTTAGAAGGAATATCATGGGTGTAATATTTCCATGACCCATGTACAAGAGTAGAGCTCTAATAACCTTCTTTAAAGCACATACATAATTACATCTCGTAGGTTTATAAACTACTCAAGATTATATTTTCAAGGTGTGTCCGGATCAACCAGAATTGGTGAAAAATGTTAAGTATTTGTGTTATTTGATCTACAATGTCCAAGTTTCTGTATGATTTGATCCGAATTAGCTCCACATCTAAGTCTTTCTGAAGGATCTCTGCAAGGATTAGGAGGCTACTAATAATGATCAAATTCTCCGAAGAGCAAGCCTGATCAATGAGTTACTAAAATAAAGTTTTTTTTATAGTGTTGATGTAATAAAGTGTAATAATTATAGGTATTTTACATAATAATAGGCTTGGATTTACCGAATTGGGTCCATGGACCATGTAAGCCCATTCCCCCCTAAAACAATATTTATGTAGCTTAGTTTAAGCTTTTAGATAATTTAATGCAACATTTAGTCCTAAAACAACTTTTGTTACACTTTTTCTCTTTTACTTTATTACCAAATAGTTTAATTATCTTTTTACCCTATATCTAAAAGTTTTAATTTGTTTTTTTATAACAATACTCTTTCAAAATCTTTGCGACCATTATTTATAGTCTATTTCATTTTTTTTACGAAAATCCTTAACTATCAATCTTGCTTTAAATGTTTAAATAGTATCGTCCATGTTGCATTTTTTTCCTAAACAAGAGTACCTTAAGGGCTTCAATGAATCACATGTATCTAATATGACTATAACATATATTTTAAACCGAATTTATAGGTTTTGTTTTTAAAGCAAACTATTAATACTATTTGTTTTAGCAAAATCTTGACTAACAAAAGAAATATACCAAATTTTTCCGAAAAATATTTCATTCCCTTGAGCATCAAATCGTGAACGAGTTATAACGGCTAAAAATATTTTTACTTTTACAATTACGAATTAGATCTTCTTCGTTTGGTAATAAATAATAAGTTTATATTTTTTTGTCAAGTAAAACCACTTCCCATCGATATGAACATTATTGTACATATTTTTTAAAAATAGATCATGTGGTATACTATTACGATCAAACATTGATATACAAAACCGTAAATGAGAGATTGAGTTTTCTTCTTTTAAAAACAGTTTTATAGCATTTAAATTTCTTCCTAAATAACTCAATTTTACACGTCTTAGTAATGCGGATTTGTTAATATCCACAACATAATCTAAAGAATCAAGAGTCATCTTTTGATTGCCAATAGAATATCTCGAGGCGATCAAAATTAGTTTTAATTTTTTTGCAACCTCAGTTTTTTAGAAGCATATCATATATGTTTTACGTTTATCATTGGATAATTTTTAATTTGTATCTTATATGGTGGGTTGAAATTCTCTTCCGATATATTGTCGAACCCAAAATTATCCAATGTCAACTTATCAAATATGAATAAATAAAATAGATTTTTTTATAATTAATTTAAATCAATTTAACTTTAAAATAAATAAAATTCTAATATAAATTAAATATACTAATTCTTAAGAAATAATGTGTATACGAAAATTGGCATGCAATCATATTTTTTTCTATTAATTTATTGTTAATATGTAAATTATCAATTGAACTTATTTTTTTTAAATAAAACACAATCATTTGAATGTTATATATATAATTAGTATACTAATAATTAAAATATAAGCAATAAAATTTATAAAAAGTATATTTAATTACACTTTCTGAATACCATTATTATAATATCAATTATATCAATACAAACAATTAAGATTACTGAAAAAAATTAAACTGATAAGAACAGATACTACACTTGATCTTAGCCAAAAGAAAAAAAAATCCCCAAGGGGGTAGCCGAGTTGGTTGAGTAAGTCATTCTTATAACCAAAAGGTCATGAGTTCGAGTCCCTCTGCATACGCTTTCTCGGCCGAGCCTGTCACCTTGTATGGTTTACCTTCTGGCGTTGGTTTGCAGGCTATCGCGTCAGACTGAGGGTTTACCCTGTGCGCACTCATTGCACTCTGAGTAGCGGCTGCGGGTTCCCTCCGAAAAAAAATTTTACTGAAAAAAATTGTATCAACAGGATATATATAGATGCTAAAAACAAAAAATTTAAAAATTTATTGCATTCAATATTAATATTTTTTTTATAAAAATTAGTTTTATATTTTTAATACTAAGAGTTTTATATTTTTAATTTTTATAGCTTTAACATTAACTGTTTTTATTTTAAATATTATTTAAAAAAATATATTTTATCTTAAAATTGTATTTTTCTTCTTCTTTGTATATCTTTATAAGTATGTATATCCATAATGAATATCAAGTGAAACAATGCAATGCTAACAATCTCACTGAAACAATAAAACGACTTAAAGTTTATCTGGAATCCGTGTATTTCCTCTCCATTAACAAAAAAAAATCATTGTTTCGTTGTTTTTTCTTTCTCTATAATCTTTTAAATTATTATTTTTATAATCTTATAAATTCTCATATAATTTAGTGTGGGCATCAAATTGTTCTTATGTACACAAAAGTCGAATATGCGATATCCATATTCCTCACAAATGGTATCAGAGCTCCAAACCAAACGGAGCATGATGTTGATGAATATGATTCCCAATAAATGGTATCAGAGCTTCATGTCTAAATGGAACATCTTGTGGATTAAAATGAAATTTTTAGATTTCGAACAAGCTTAATCATGAGCCATACTCAAGAAAAAATGTATATAGGTAAATAACATATCTCAACTAGTATGAAGTCTTTTAGAATTAGGTCAAAAGCAAACACATAGGACGAATATGCGATACCTATAATTCTAACAAATGGCATAAAAAATTTAGACCCATATGGAACACGATGTGGATAAAGATAAAAATTTAGATTCTGAACAAGCTGAATTAGGAGCAACGCTCCACCATAATGGTATATAAGTACAAAAGATATATCAACTAGAATTAGGCCTTTCAGAATTAAACGAAAAAGCAAAGTTGTACGCGTCTTCGGGCACAAAATAAACAATAGCATACTAGTGTGGAGATTGGATTGTTCTTACTTATATACGTAAGTTGAATATAGAATACCTATATTCTCAACAAAGAATGCGCGTCTATTTAAAATTCTAAAATTTGTTTATTTAAAAAACTAAACATTTACACATACTAAATAAAAAGCATAAGTTGAAGTCGATACCGTTAATCTGGAGATAAATACACATAAAGAACGTCTAGTTTGGAATGCATATGGTTCATCAAGTAGTGTAACTTGATTGGAGTATATCAAGACAAATTGACTTGATTGGATTGATGCTAAAGAACGAAGTGATATGGTCCAATAAGAGTGAACAACTACATCTGTAATGCTTCTATGGTTCATATAGTCTCCAACCTCATTAAAATGGTCGGATGAAAGTCAATTAAGAGGAGGCTAAAGTGCTACTTTTTTTGTGAGAAAGATTTTTTAGGTGCGACTAAAATCTAAAATCCAACATCCTAGATTGATTGAACATATGAAAGATTAATGATATATAATCAACTAGTATAAGGCCTTTCAGAAGAGGACCAAAAGCAAAGTCAAAGGTCCAAAACGGATAATGTCATACTATTGTGGAGATCACATTATTATTACTTATATACAAATATGAATTATGCGATATCAATAGTTCCAATAAATACATGCAAAATAAAACTTTTGAAATTTGTCTGTTTAAAAAATTAAAGTTTTGCATATATTAAAATGTTCTTCATGTGTATCCATCTCTAAATTAGTATCATCGTCTTTGATTTATGCTTATTTGTTTAAGTCAGGTGAAATATGGTCAAACTCATTGTTCAAGTTGATTGGAGTGCGGTTGAGATCATAAACCAAACAATCAGAATCGGTATTAAGATCATGAACTAAAAAAACCTTATTTAGATCAATATTAAGATAATGCAAACCAGTAAATGACTTTTGTAGTGTATGTATATCTTTTTTTATAAGAATCAATATTGTAGTTGATATTCTATTTATAATTTCAATTTTAGTAGGAAAACACATATTTTATTTTATTTAATTTCTCCAAAGGAAAATTTGAATGACATTTTGTTCACGCAAAAATTTTATTCATTAATGCACGTATTTGAAACAATATTAAAATATTACAAAATCAATAAGATGATTGATTGAAAGATTTGTGACTAACAAAATAAAGAATATTGCTGAATAGAGAAAAAACTTTTGATATACTAAGGGCAAATTAGTACAATTGAATTAAATAGAATAAAATTTTAATATATGTGCAACGTATTTAAACAACTATGATGATGAATCAAAGGGAGTATATTATAATGACAAAGCATACCAGATATCCATTTCCCATGAATAAATAATGAGATTCGAACAAATAGCTCTAGGATCCATAAATAACTTCTAAAAGGTTTTGTTGGTTAACGATTATCTACCAAAAAACTAAGCCATATAATCTTGCTCAACTAAAAAATTATGATCCTCTCTTGCAATATGTCACACGATATAACATGAAATTAAAATAATGATCTTACTATATTTCCTATAATTGTCACTTTGGTAACTTATAACCTTACTTTTTTAAATAGATGTTATGACCATTACGCATGACATCATGACTCAAGAATAAGAATTTGAAAATATTAAAAATTGTTATATAATAAAAATAAGGCAAACAACTATAAAATTGGAGAACAAAAAAATGATAGGCTCTAACGAAAAGAGTCTTTTTTCCGTTAAGAACTTTAAGAGTCTTTTTTCAACGTTGGACACGTGTCGGGCTCTGGTTTGACCCCTCAGCCGTTTTTCTCCTGGATTCTCGTACCTACTAGGCTAAAAGGTTACATAGGTTTTAACTCTCATACTTTGTAGCCCTTAATCATTGCTTTGATCGTTCTATCTTCTCCTAAGTAACTCCCAATTTTCACTATTATATAAATCTATTCTGTTGTTTCATTGTCTTAAAAAACATAAGTATTTCTAGTGAGAGAAAGCTTAGTACATTTTCCAATTTGTGTTCGAGCTATTTATGTTCACAGCTCGAAACGCACTAGTAAAAGGAGGTTGGCTAAATTTTTCTGAGTTGGAGAGAGCGAGAAAAGTTGCAAGAGATGAAAGAATCGCTGGTGGTCTTCCTGTTTCTCCTGGTGAAGGAATCAATTAATCACAAGCAAACACATACCAAGATTCATCATCCTCAAAGACATTTAAGGTCAGAAATCTACCCTTTGTTTCAAACCTTTCTCCTCTTCAATCAGGGTCTTCTATTCAAGAATCTCATAACCCTCTCCCTAAAGAGAAAGCCGTTTCCAGTGTTAAGAAGCCTTCACCCTTTATAGCCATGGGTTCAGACACTGAGAAATCCCTTGAGAAGCATACCTCTCGCCGAATAACTCGCCATTCCAAGGCCAAGTCCACTCCTACCTCTTCAAAACACACTAGTTGGGAGACCATAAAGCCTTTGCCAGAACCCAAATCATCCAGACAGCAGCCCCTGGCAGAAGCCAAGCCATCCATACTGCCTTCCTTTGTAACGGAAAAAAATATGGAGGATGGTATAGATACTCCTTTTGAGGCGTCCGGACAGACAAAGGACTCGTTGCAGATCGAAAAGGAAAAAAAATGGTCTGACTCATCGAGATGCACTTCCGGAGAAATAGGAAATGGTTTTCACAACTGTTTTACCTCGGGGAACTTTGTGAGGTATCATTTTTGGAATACCATCGGGAGAAGAAACCTCTCGTGGGAAGAACTGACCACCCCTCCTCCTACATACGTTCTCCTGAGGAGAACTGAGGCTAAGGACACCAAGATTTACTTACCTTCCAGGGTCAAAGCCCATAGTCATCTGGACAAGATGAAAAATAAAAGAAAAAAAAACACAATTGATCCACCTTAGACAACTACCGAATGGAATGGGTCGGAGAATCAATGAGGGATTAATGATGTTTTGCTAGAGGCAGTTGAGGTAACTATCAAGGAGTCTGGTGGATCGGACAACCCACCAAAGATTATGAAGAAGGACAAGAAACGCAAAGCAAGCAGTGACGAAAATGTTACAAAAAAGAAGAAAGTTACTATGGGATCAAAGATAATTCTATGTCCTTCCGAAATTCCTCCTCTGACTCCTGTTGATCCCATTTTGCAAGAAGCAATTCCAGCCAACCTTTATTCCGAACAGGCCACTACTGATAGAGAGGTAGATATTAATGCCTTTCAGAATATCAACATTTATTTCAATGAGTTGGACAAAGATGACTTTGCGGGGCCTTATCGTCCTGCCAATTCATCCAATGTTGTGACCCATAACAGTGAGACTTACGTGATATCAAGTGAGCAAGACACCATGAGTCATGACCTCTTGGGTTACATCTGTCCAGTGGTTAATCTGGAGAGACAAGTGAGGGATCAAACAACTACCATAAACTCTCTGACCACAGAGAAACAGAGCTTGACAAACGGTCTTTTTGTCGCTCAGCAAAGCATAGAGAATCATTGAAGAAGAAGAATGAGGATTTAGCTGCCAAACTGCTCAAGTCAGAAAAGGCTAACAAAAACCTCTAGACCAAGTATTCCGGACTGAAGACTTCTTCATCCAATGAGATCAAAGCTTTGAAGGAGCACCTAGAAGCTAGAGATAACAGTATCCGGATTTTATCCGAAGATAAAGTTAAGTTGGAGAAAATTGTCACAGAGAAGACCGATAAGAATGCTTCCTTAGTAAGTAAACAAGCCCAAGAAATAGTTTCAGGGATAGAGAAGTATGCTAGTAGAATAGTGGATTCCTTGGAGAAGAGGGATGATGAAATTAAATCTGATATAGTCTTACTGTTCCATGAGACCTTTCCTAGGAGGACTCTTGGTCTTTTGTGGAAATTTATGGAATACGATGACCTCTTTTTTCATACGATGGGTGATGGTGACAAGAACAACTATTCAAGTAGGGAAGATTCTGAAGACAATGAAGGAGTTGGTGAGAGTTCAAGTGCTGAACTCAAAAGTCCGAAAAAATGATGGTGAAGAAAAAATCGAAGGGGACAAGCCTTAAGGTTGTATTGTATTGTTGTGTATTTATTTGCTGAGAAACTAAAGGCCTTGGATGGCTAAGGAATTTTGTTGCATTGTTTGTTTAATCTCTGTTCTGTGAAACTTAAAGTCCTTTAATGGTCAAGGCATTTGTGAATCATAGATCAGTTTTAGTCCGATCATATTATAATATCATATTTCCCTTTGTTTGAATTTTGTTTAACTCTTTATGGCTAATCTTTATATAGCCTTCAATATTTCAGAAATAAGGGTATTAAACATCCTCAACCACATGTGTTTAACAAATTTGACCAAGTGTTCAATATATCCGATCAACTCAAAGACATTTGAGAGCCGAGGTTTTTGTAATAAGCATTTAATATCCAACCACCTTATACTATGGCTTAAGTAAAAAACAGAGTTGCACCCAACTTTTGAAAAAAGTATAAGATATTATTGAAAAACTCGGACACCTCATTAAAACCTCCCCGCGCCACTAGGGTAGGAAAGAGTATGCCCCCTAATATTTACATTGATACTTAAAAAGTAAATATTTACAAGAGAGGTATATTCTAAGTATAACCTGAGATGTTCAACATTCCATGCCTGCTTTAGTGCTATTCCTTCCTTATCTTGGAGCCTGTATGTTCCTGGTTTAACTTTCTCACATACCACATAAGGGCCTTCCCAATTCGGAGCCAGCTTATCGAACTGTTTTTCCTTGGTGTGTAAAAAGACTTTTCTTAAGACTTTGTCCCCCAACTGAAAATCTATTTTTTTAACTTTGGAGGAAAATTTGCTCCTCATTAAATCCCGGTAATGCGTTGTCCTCAAATGCGCTTTAACTCTTATTTCTCCAATCAAATCCAACTAATTCTGAACTGCTATATAATTAGCTTGTTCGGAATAGTTTTGGACTCTGTGAGATGGTAAAGTAGCTTTTATGGGAGTGATTGCATCCATCCTACACATAATAGAAAAAAGAGATTCTTGTGTAGCAGCCCGATTTGTAGTTCGGAAGGCCCACAACACTTCTTGTAAATAACTTGGCTACTTTCCTACAACTCCCTCCAGATTCTTCTTCAACCCGGACAAGATTGTACGATTTGCAACTTCAACTTGCCCATTTTCTTGAGGGTGGAAAGGAGAAGAAAAATAGTGTTGAATTCCTCCAGAGGTGCAGGATATTTCCATGTCTTTATTATCAGACAGTGGCTCATTATCTGTAGTAATATTTCGGGGAACCCCAAATTTGCAACATATGTTAGATTAAGTAAATTTAATGATTGCCTTAGAAGTGGTTCCAGCTAAAGGAGTTGCCTCGATCAATTTAAAGAAATAATCAATGGCAACTATAATTGTTCTACATCCACCACATGCCATGAGAAGAGGCCCAACTAGATCCAACCCCCATCTGTGGGTATCGGTCCGAATATGGATTCCATATGAACTGATGGCATATGATATTCATTTCCATACCTTTGGTAAATATCACACTCTTTTTACCATCTCTTTAGCATCTGCCATTATGGTTGGCCAGTAGTACCCTGCTAAGAAAACTCTCATGGTTAAGGCTTTATAGCCACAATGTGCGGAACCTTCTCCATCATGTAGTTAAGATAACACAACTTGGGATTCTTCAAATCCTAAACAACGTAAGAGAGGTCTACTTGAAGATTTCTTGTAAAGAAATTCCATCAATATCAAGAAACCATGAGCCTTATACTTGATTTTCTTAGCTATGGCCTTATGCGGAGGCAAAATCCCATCAGAAATAAACTGAAGAATATCATACCTCTAGTCCTTTGGCTGAATGGTTACTATGCTCATACTTTATTCATATTTTTTACCTTTTTCTGGGCCCGTCTGTATTGATGGACATTCTTGCATCAGAATCCAAGGGTAAGATTCAGAATAAGCTATGGTTGCCAAAGAATCTGGCACAGTATTCTCCGATCTAGGGATGTGTTTATAGTAGATACTCTTGAAGCTTGCAGCAACTTCCCTTAACATTAACAAGTATTTAATCAATTGTTCTTTCTTTGCTTCTGACTGCCCTTGAGCATGATAAATTAGTAATTAGGAATCACTTATTCACCAGACTCTCTTTGCCCCACATATGAGAGCCACCTTCAAACCAACTATTGCTGCTTCATATTCAGATTCATTGTTAGAAGCCCTGAAACCAAAACATATGGCCTGGTACATATTATCACCATAGGGAGAAGTTAAACGAATTCCAGTCCCACAACCCATAGTGCTTGATCCACCATCAGTTCGAACTATCAATTCTTTTTTAGACTGGTTTTGTGATATCTGTCCGGAGGAACTATCAGCATAAAATTCTACCAAGAAATCAGCCACTGACTGGGCTTTAATCGCCGTCCGGGGTGCAAAATCAAGATTATAGTCACCCAGGTCCATTGACAACTTGGTCATTCTACTTGACACATAAGCTTTCTGAAGAACACTTCTCAAGGGAAACGATGTTCGAACGACAATGGAATGAGCTTGGAAGTATGGTCTCATCTTTCTTGCTGCAATTACCAAGGTCAATGCTAGTTTTTCCAACTTCAGATATCTTCTTTCAACATCCAACAAACTTTTGCTAATGTAATACACCAGACGAGGGTAATTTTCCACCGCTCTTACCAGCACAACACTTATTGCATACTTTAATACAGCTAGATATATGTAGAGCTTTTCCTCCCAAACAGGTTTTAAGAGAGTCTTAGGGGAAGACAAATGCTTCTTGATTTCAATAAAAGCCTGATCACACTGTGGAGAACAATTAAAGTTTATGGCAGTCCTCAACACTTGGAAGAATGGAGCGTACTTGTCTGACGATCTTGAAATAAACCTATTCAAAGCAGCCAATCGCCCTGTCATCCTTTGAACTTATTTGATGTTTAGAGAAGGGTCCATAGCTAGTAAGGCATTAAGTTGATCCGGATCAAGCTGAATTCCTTTCTCACTTATTATGTAGCCCAAGAAATTTCCAGATCTGACCCTAAATACACACTTTTCAAGGTTCAATTTCAAATTCACAGCCTCTAAGTTAGAAAATGTTTCTTAAAGGTCAGATATATGTGTATCTTCCTCCAAGCTTTTAACCATCATATCATCTATATAAACTCCCATGTTTCTACCAATATGATTAGCAAAGGCTTTATTCACTAAACTTTGGTAAGTGGAATCACCTTATAACAGTGAAGACCTATGTCTGTAATAAAAATAGTGTGGTCTTTATCTTTCAGATCTACTTGTATCTGGTTATGCCCTGAAAACGCATCCATGAATGATAATAAACGCATCCAGGGAACAGGATAAAGATCTTTGGGGCATGCCCTATTAAGATCAGTAAAATCAATCCCATGCACCATTTTCCATTCTTTTTCTTGAGCAGAACAGGGTTGACAATCCACAAAGGGTACTGAGATTCTTTAATGTGACCCATCTTGGTCAAACGATCAACTTCCTGAACAATCAAATCTACTTTTTTTCTTAGAGAAACACCTTCTCCTTTGTACAACTAGCGTAATATCAGTTCGTATGGACAAATTATGAGAAATAATATCAGTTGGCACTCCAGTAACATCACTATTGCACCATACGAAGACATGCATAAAAAATGACAACAACCGGTGTTTCAAATCTGGTGCTAACTTGGTACCAATTTTAAAAAAATTTCCCTCAGCAAGGGAGTGGTTTTTAACCTCTTCAATAGGTATTATGAAACTGGGAGCCTCCCTGGGATCATCAATTTCATTCTCATCAGCGGAAGGCTCCAATAGCTGTTAATCTCTGTTAACCTTGACTGCCTCTAAAGACATAGAGCTAATGGCTGTTGCATAACATTTCCTGGCTACCTTCTGGCTACTCCAGACAATACCTACTTATCCTTGGACAACATATTTCAAACATTGGCAGACCATAGAGGCCACAACATGTATTCTGGAGAGCCAATACCTCCCAAAAATTTCATTGTAAGATGTTGGGAAATCCACCACAACAAACAGTACTCTTACCATTTTCTTAAAGGGTCATTGCCCAGCAATACCTCCTCCTCAAATTCCCCAATCACATCTGCAGAACTTTCTGTGAAGCCTACAATGGTTCTGTTCGAACGTTGTATAACTTAAGGGTTTATCATCTGTTTGTAGGAGCTTAAAAACAAGATGTTTGCCGAACTGCCTGTGTTAATCGAAATTCGGCGTGTATTTTTTCCTCCTATTGATGCCCATATTACCATAAAATCTTCATGAGGCCCTCCAATGTCTCTCAAGGAATCCTCAATGTCACAGTATCCCCTCCGAAAATAATCAATGACTCAAAAAAGTTAATCAGACCGAAGATAATTTTGGTCTTGTCTATTATTACCCCTACCCGATTTCGACTCGGATCTGGATCAAGATACTCAGAGTCTATATCAAACCTTTCAATAATTACCATTGCACCTTCATGTGCTGATGTTCTAGGATTGTTTGAAGGACCAGTTCAGGGAGTATAGGCTTGTGCATTATCTGGTCTTCTTCCCCCTCGTTTATTTACATAGGCTCCTAACTTAACCCTTTCAATGAGGTTATGGACCTCATGCTTCAAAGCTATACAATCATGGGTATCATGGCCTATGTCATTGTGGTATTGGTAGAAACGGGTGCTCCGGTTTTCTCTGGAGGATTGCAATGTTGCTGGCTTTCTAAAGTGCACTTCGTTTTTAGTTTTGTCATAGATTGTAGCCAAACTTTCCCCTAATTCAGCAAACTACTCAGGTTGAACCCATGGTCCTCTCTTGTTTCTGACCTGTTGGCTCTGAGTCTGGTTAGACCAATTTTTCTTTGATCGGTTAGATCCCTATCCATTCTATTTTGTCCTGTAACCGGACTGATTAGCAGCTGTAGAAGTCGTTGTTGTAGTAGTCGACCTAACTTTATGGTGTACTCTGGTTTTCCTAGTCTCCTCAATGTTTATTTATTTCCCCACCTGATTTAACAAACCACCCCAGGTCATAGCCTTATTCCGAGTCACTGAATCGGCTAAATTACCAAGATTCAAACGTTGCCCGAGGGAAGCAATTGCAACTTGTTCAAAGAAATCTGTTAGCCCATTTTTTGTATTCACAAACCGGTTGATGTACTCATTTAGAGATTTATTTGGCTCCTAAGCATAATGGATAATGGTGTCCCCAATACCCTTAAGCTCTTTGCTTCCAACGAATTGCCTCAGGAATGCAACCCAAAATATATCAAAATTTTCTTATGCATCCCTGAGGGAGACTATTGTACCATTTGAGGGCGCTTCTTGTGAAAGTTATGGAGAAGGCCTTACATAATAGTTTGTCGTCATCGTCAAAATTCATCATGAAGTTCTTAAACTGCTCCAGATGGTTGTCCGGATCTCGTCTCCCATCATATTTCTCTATCTTGGAGCTGTCAAACCTCTAGGAAGATGTCCAAAGAGTATTTTCGCAGACGAAGGCGATTGCCTCTAATTCTTGTTACAGCTAATAACAGTATCTTCATTTGGAGTAGCAAAAATAAATTGTTCGGACTGAAAAGCAAATGGATCAATCAGCAACTAGTCAATATGCTGGTTGGTTGAACGCTTACCCTTACCATGGTGCTTCTTAAGCCTGCCATGCCTAAATTTTTTTCTTTGAATATTTTTTAGTCAACTTCATTTTCTTTTTTGATAGTCATTCATCACTACTTGAAGACACTAATTCATCAAGATCCGGCTCATTAGATGAGCTGCTAGAAGATTCAGGCGTAGAACTTTTCACATGTTTAGATCGATGTGTCTTCTTCGAACTAAGATGGGTCTTTAGAGACTGCTCGTTCTCTCCAGGATTGTCAGTGTGGTGAAGTACCGACGCACTGGCTTTTTCTTTAACCCCTTTATCTGCTTGTTTTATTGCTCTCAGTACCTCTATCTCAGTTCTCAACTAATTGCGTTCCTCGATAGTGTATTCGTTTTTTTCTTTTGCAAATTCCATCCCAGGAGGTGGAATATACTGCTCATTCGGATCCTTCCGAACTACTTTGCTTGTTGTTTTTGAATTGTGAAATTCAGGCACCATCTTGCTCCCACTGTGGTCGCCATTTTGGTGTGGTTTATTTATGTTTAAGGATAATTTTTTAAAGTATTTTGGGAATTTAATGTTTATGGTATAGAGTAGTGAGATAATTAAGTTGTGTGATTGTATTAAATTCTGATTACCCTCATTAATGAAAGTGGTTGGGGTATTTATACTTAATTAATAACCCATGGGCCTGTCGGGTCGGATTTTGGAGTTGGGTCAAGTTTAAGAGCCCATTAACCCAAGATGTGAGGTGACCAGCACCTAGCTTAGTCACATTCCATTATATTTGTCCTGTTCGGTTTTTTATAATAGTGGTTATGTCCGAACAGCCCTTCCAATAAAAGCAAGTTACAGTGTCTAAAATATCTGACCTCATCAACTATAGATAAATGTTATTTTTTAGCTCCATTACATATGCTCTCGCTTACTTCCCCGAGAGCTCAATCTCCCTACAGAGCTGGAAATATTTTCCCTCATAATTGTCCAACAGCTTGTCAGTCGGTTTGTATGGTAGTTACTCAAACATTTTTTCGTAACTGGTTTTGAAGACGATATTGGCTGAATTGCCGTTGTCTACCAAGATGCACGTAGCCATCACCTCGAAGATATCAAAGTTAATTATTAAGATGTTCTTGTGAGAGGGGAATACACCCATCAAGTCGCCATCTTTGAATGTAAAGTCGGCGGTCGAGTCCCTTATGTTATCGTACGATGATTCATCTACCAAGTGGACCTCCAGGTCATTCATGTGCCTTATTCTGAATGTCGGGTCCGTCCCTCACATCATATCCCCGTAAGATATTATACACAACCATTGTTTCTTCACATTAAAATCATTTTTATCTGAACCATCGTTAAAGTACACATCAATATATGTCTCTTCACGCCACTTCCCTTCTCATTTCCTAACAAATTGGCCAAGCTCGTTACTATCAAATAGGAACTGAATCTCTTCGTTTAATTGCCTATAGTCATCAAAGGCGTGGTCGTGATCATTTTGGTACGTGTAAAAGTGTCGACGAAACATTTTATAACTAGGGCTAGCGTGATATGTAGAGGTTGGTACTTGGATTATCTTTTGGTTTTGTCGTAAATGGTGGTCATGTTTTCGGTTATCGGTGTAAACTTCCAGATTATAATGGTGGAATAGGGGGCTCCACTTATTTACCGGTGCTTTCACGTTGTCGTTGTGCTGTACCTCTTCACTATTGATGAGGACATAATATTCGGGATTAATTATAATTAATCGGAAATTAGAACGACACGTTATTTGTTTTTTAAATTAAACATTAGATTTATATTTATATCCTATAACGAATGTAAATAATAAATGTAACGTCAAAACATCTTTGTGCAGTTCGATAGAGTAATACAATTATATATTTTTCTTGATCTTCTCTTTATATTTCGTTCTCTTTTCTATCTCTTTCTATATAAAATGATTTAGGTAATTTGTTAAAGAATTTATCCTTATCAAATTTGGCGCCGTCTGTGTGGGAAAGAAATTTCTCACTAGAAAAACCTAAATCGTTCTTATATTTCAAAAAAATGTTTTTCATTTTTTAGAAGAAAAGTTTCAAATAAATCAAATCCGTATTTGAAGAATCGCACAAATGTTTTAATTGATTCAGCTCCTCCTCCGTACCATCGTCATTATCGCCAAACCGAGGTGCCATCTGCTTCCTGGTCGAGCCGATGTGCCATCTTCTTGGCCGAGCCGAGGTGTCATCTTCTTCCTAGCCGAGCCGATGTGCCATAGCCAAGCCGAGGTGCCATAGCCGATTCGATGTGCCATCTGCTTCCAGGCTGAGCCGAGGTGTCATCTGCTTCCTAGCCAAGCCGAGGTGTCATCTGCCTCCTAGTCGAGCCAAGGTGTCGAGCCGGCACGTTTGCTTTCTACCCTCTGCTGCTATCTGCTTCCTACCATTTGCTGTTGTCTGCTTCCTAGTTGAGCTGAAGGGTCGCTTGCCTCTTTTATTAGAGATAAAATCACTCTCAGGTGCATTTTTTTCCTTCCAACGAGCTCCAAGAATACCAGCTACGCGTTCGACGTCCTTAGCAAGGTCTTTTTCTTTGTGGTTGCGACTCACCTTGCTAGCCTCTTGGTTTGGCCCATGGTTTCCTTTGTCCTCTGACAGAATCTTCTTGGGTTATCAGATGTAATGCATCGGTTATCTTTTCATATCTCACTCTGGCTTCATGATCTCTCTCAAGTTGCAACTGAATTGCCTTAAGTTGTCATCGATTAAGTTATCAAATCTACAGTTCGAAGAGTTAGAAATCAGAGAGGGTGGGTGATGTACCTTAATTATGAGAATTATCGCCTTGGACCCGCGTGACTATAATATTTATACGGGCTCCCACACCGGCTGGGCCACCTTAAATAAGATCACCTTCTAGTTATCTAAATGGTGTAGTTTCATCAACCTGACCATCATTCATGATAATGACCACTCTATTCGCTTGGCCCGAAAACAGGTTGATTCTTGGAATGCTTCTGTCAGTCAGCAAGTTCACTACGTCTACTAGAATGGTCACCTAATCATCTCGAGTTGAATGTACCTCCAGAATTTCCCTTTCAATTCCTAACCTCGTTACCACAATTAGTAACCTCTAAATGCAGTTTCTTAAAAGAGGAATAGATTAATTCCTAATAGAGGTGCCAAATTTGATACGAGATTTTCTTCCCAAATATGCTGCCAGGATAATAACTTATGATTAAAAAAATTGGTATATCGTGAATATCAGTATTTTGTAGTTCTAAATGTTCCCTATTTACAGCTAGAGTTTTCACCCTTATTTATATATATTATAGGAAGATTTATTTTTCCTCATTTACTTTATAGTAATTATTATTTAGAATGCGTGTTAGTGGTTTTAAATACTAGTTGTATTATCTAGTTAATAAATATACACGTTCTTCAGTGACGCGTAATAAGGTGATATATGTCCTTCTTTAGTAACCGCTTTGACGTCACTTTCTTAGGGTCGACTCATGTTCCCCTATGCAAATTCATTCAATTTTCCTACAAGAAACAAAACACACTTGTCTTTTTCCAAAAGCTCAATATATATATATATACATAAAAAACTTTATTTCTCCTTATGACATTGTGATGTTTGGGGTTCATACAAAGTTCCTTAATATACTGGTTCACGTTATTTCCTTACAATTGTTGACAACTTTACTGGATGTACATGAGCCTCTACGGTTTTTATTAGCTAATTTTGTACAGTTCGTCAAAACTCAGTTTTCAATAAATGTTCAAAAAATAAAAGTGGATAATGGTGGTGAATTTCATTATTTCCACACTTTTTTAAACAAAGGAATTGAACTTCAAAATTTACGTATTTACACCCTGTAACAAAGCGGAGTTGTCGAACAAAACATCGACATATTTTAAATGTTGCTCGTTCTCTCGTGTTTGAATCAAATGTACCACTTGAATTTAGGGGTTGTGTTTTAACAACCGTTTATTTAATCAACTGTATTGTTACTCTTTTACTATAAAATAAATCCTCATTCAAGGTCTTCATATGATCAGTCTCCCTCACTCACACACTAGTGTATTTATGTGTGCGCATGCTATGTAACTAATGTTCATTACACATATAAATTTGATCATCGTGCATCTATTTGTGTTTTTTTGGGTATCTAAGTAGTAAAAAATTAACAAAGTTGTTGATTTACATACATATAGAGTTTCCATAAGTTGTGATGTTCACTTTAAAAAAAATCTAGTTCCCTTTGATCCCACTCAACCTTGATTTTTCAAAACTAATCATCCTTATCATCTTTCAATCAAAGCCCCAACTCATCATCAGTTCCATTTCCCAATCCCACAACCTATGACTTAGAAGTTATCTTTTATTTTTTCATCTTAATCAAATCCCAAAAATCTCACACATTCTCTTATGTCTTCAAAATCAGCTATGAATTCATCATCATCATCATCACTATCCTCATTTCTCACTCTGTCAACACCTTCTTATCCAATAAAATCTTCCATTTTATCACCACTATCATCACACTTCATTATCCTCATGTTCCTAGTGATATTTCGGTTCGTTGTTCCATTTGTCATATTCAATCTCCTGCATGGCACCAAAAGTACATCATGTCTACCCGGACTAATCAATCTTCAACGCTATAAAATTCTCATCGATCCACAAGGTATTCCTTTACATCTTCTACTTTATTTTGTATTTTCCCCTAATCATTTTTTAAGCTTTATTAACATCACAAATAAAGTCTTAATCTTTTGAACATACTAATCGTGATCCACTCTGGCGCCAAGTCATATCCACTTAAATTCAAGCTCTTGAATAAAATAATATTTGACAGATGGATCCCCTTTCTATGGGGAACAAACCTATCAGATGTTGATGAGTTTATAAGATCAAATATAACTATAATGGAACTATTGAGCGATATAAATTCCGTTTAAAGGCTAAAGGCTACACCCATATTGAACATATTGACTATCGAAAGACTTTTTCTCCAACTGTTAAACTCGCCACTCTTCGATGTTTGTTGATTATTACCGATTCCCGAGATTAGTATATTAATAAACTTGATGTGCAATTTTTGTTTCTTCATAGAAATCTAGTTGATGGGGTATATATGTATCCACATCTTGGTCTCTGCCAAAAGGGGGGAATTTAGTATGTAAGCTTCGCATGTTTATTTATGGTTTGAAATAAGCATACCAAAATTTGTTCTCCATTTTTTCAGCAATTTTCAAAATCACATGTTACATACAGTCAAAAGTGGATTACTCACTGTTTACTAATTATCAAAGAAAAAAGTTCACTACTATTCTAATATATCTTGATGATATCTAATTGATCGACAATGACTTTCATGAAATAATATTGCTGAAGAATATTTTGCTACAACCTTTTCACATTAAATATCTTGGTGAGTTCAAATATTTTCTAAGTAATGAGTTTTCTTGATCTAATAGAGACATCTTTATGTCTCAAAGAACATGACATAATATATTGTGCAAGATACATGTTTTTCAAGAGTAAACCCCATTTTTTTCCAATAGAGCGGAATTTGAAACTAAAAGATGGCAGTGAGCTATTTCATGGTTCAACTAGATATCAGAGACTGATTGAGAGGTTAACATATTTGACAATGACGATGCCATTGTGTATTTGGTGCGTACACTGCTTTAATTTAAAGGATCACCTCATAAGCCATATTGGAAATCAACGTTAAGAGTCCTTCGTTACATGAAAAATCACCAGGTTAAGGTCTATTCCTTCCATCAGAAAATAATCTAATACTCGGTGCCTTTATGATTCAAATTAGGGTGGATGTTGTATGTCAATACAGTATGTTTCGCTTACTTTTTTTTGGCTTATCACTTATATCGTGGAAATCAAAGAAACATATTAATTTTCTACGATCATCTATAGAAGTAGAGTATAAAACAATAAAGAATATTAGTTTGGAATTAACATGCTTGAGATACATACTTAAAAATTTGAAGGTTGACTTGGACAAACCGACATCATTATTTTCTGATAATGAAGCGGTTTATATATAGTGGCTAATCCAGCTTTTCAATAATGTACTAAACATATTGAGATTGATTATCATATAAATCAAGAAAAACTTCATTCCATGATAATTCATTTATGATTTATTTCTAAAAAGATACAGTTCGCAGACATATTTATAAAAATACTTGAAAAAAATATCAATTTAACTTTTTATCTAGCATGTTAGGAGTCATTGATTTACACTGTCCAACTTTAAATGGAGTATTAAACTAGTTTTGTATAATTTTAAATTGATTGTAGTGTAACCATTTTAGTCATGATGAGACATGAAAGTAGTTGAATTGTTGCCCTAACTATAAACATAATTAGGCATAAAGGTAGTATGATGAGCGCATGAATTATAGCTATAATCCTTATATATATATATATAATATAAATAAAATATGAATCTCCATTCTTATTACTCCTCCATCATATTAAGTCATATTCTAATTCATAAATCTATTTTCTTATTAGTTTACTTTCGGTATCGATTCAATAAGATTTTCAATAATCTAATTTTATATTTTTTTCAAAAAAATATTATTTGTTTAGATGGTTAGCTTTATAATTTTAAATTTGTTTTTCTTAAATTGTAATCGATTTAACATTTTTTAATAGAATGGATCTGCAATAAAAAAAAATTAGGAAAAAATTAAATAAAGAAAGTGATCTTATTTTTTTCTTAAAAAATAAAATAAAATATGTTTTGGATATGAGTATACGAGTCATAATTTAACTTGGTTGTTTGTTTTTAGTTTTCTTTGGGCTTTGTGGGTGTGTTATGTTTCAAGTGTGAAACTTTTAGATGATTGGTTATTTAAGTTAGATACGTACTAAAATCTGATTTATTTTAATGTACGATTTTATTACAAAGATACAACACTTCTTATTCTTAATATACATATTGTACCTTGGTATGAATCAATATTTTAAAAATCGACCGAGGTGTATATTTTGAAACACGCCTCAAATCGACTCGGTCAACAACCAAATACATAATACACAGGTCTTGTTAATGTAAGGCGTACTTTTCAAATTGAACACTTTGAGGCGTTAAAAACGTATGATTCAAAATATATAGTGAATCCTCTATATCTTCATACAAATTTCTCTCCTAAGAATTTTTCTCATTTATCTATTAAATTCCCGAGTTTCTTCTTTTCTATTATAATTTTAAAACTTTTACTCGTGTCTAACCAATAGTTTAAATTGAAAATTATAACTATTGAAATGTAAGTAATTTGTATGTCAAATTCCCTTTATAATTGTCACATCCTAGTACTAGTATATTTAAACAAATCGATGATTCTTTTTGTTTTTGTACGTACTGAAGTAATTTATTTATATCCAATAGCTCTCTTAGTCTACAAACCTATATACTAATATATTTTTATATAAAAATAATATTTGTTTGACACTCATTACATATAAATGTATATACATCCTTATATAATTTTAATAACTTACTTTTTACACCCGAATCATATTTCATACATAAAATATATGCCTCTTACACCTCAATGGGTAGGCCTCGAGGCAGTGTTCTAGGTTTTAGAAGCATAACACCTCGAGGCACCATTTTGAATTTTAAAACATTTGTTAGAATTTTTAAGTATTTTTCGAGTGTTGCAACATGAATTTAATCAAGTTGTTTTATTTTTCAGTGTTTACAGAGGAAATATATGAGTATTACATCATTATTCTTAAGCATTATCTTGTAATACAAGATTTATTAAAAATTATAGAACATGAAATTATAATACGCATTGAACATTGTCTAGAACACTTAGTTATGAGTTAAAAAACTCTACGTGAGTAAGAAAAGAGATAATATAACACTAAAGTTTATATTATCTTTATGTCAATTTCTCCACATGTATTTTCCAGAATAAATAGTGTTAAAAATGCAAAAGAAGCATGAGAATACTCAAAAATATGTGTAGAAGCATGGTAAGAATTGTTTATTATTATGATAAATGATATACTTTTCACGACTATACATATATTATTCATATAATAATCTACTTGTTCATCAACGATGATTTAAGATTTAATTTATTATGACTCATTCACTATTGAACGTAAATACACCCATCGTCTCTCGATCGCCGTTTTGGTTTTTGTGTTTTATGTTACTTGATTTTTTTCTTGGTCAGGCTTGGATTTTGTGTCTGATAATGAACCAATAGATTGACTTTTGGTTTTTGATTGAGAATTTTTGTATTTGAGATGTAAATTTGATTAAAGTTTATTGAATTATGTTTGGATGCACTTAGTTTTTATGATGCTTAAGGTTCTTTATAACTCTTGATTGTCTCTTTGATGTTTTTTGAGTTTTTAAATTCATGGCAAGAAGAAGATGAGATACTTGTGCCACATGATTTGGTTAAGGCTCCTCAACCAACAGAAGGTAAAATTGATTATTGCAATGAGATTTTTTCAAAATCTAAATCTGTTTGGGTATACGTGATATGTAATGTCTACTTTGGTTAATTATGATTGATTTATAGGTAATGAACCATATATTTCTTCCTTCTTTGCTTTCCTTTTACCGAGCTCGTTGAATTTATATATACATATTTGGTTTTGATCTTGCAAAACCTAATGATCTTTAGTAAAATGACCTATATTACCGTAGAACTTATGATATTTATTTTTCTTTTTGTTATGCTTTGGTCCGAAGAAATTTTTCAGGTCGACTATACTTGATAATATCCTTTTTTTTCTTACAGATAGTCGTTGGTGATTATGTGAGTTATGTGAATGGTCCCATAGGCGGTCGGTCTGTTCTTCTAATACTTTCGATGTTATAGTTACCTAGTGGGTTTACTTTTTTTATACTGATCATGCATTGGTTTAGCCGGGTTCGACGAAGCATTAGTCTTTCGTTCTTCATCTTTCATGTTTATTTGACCCACAATATCAGTTTTTCTTGTTGAAGCTCATTCAGTTGGATTATCAGTGTTTTATATTTATTTTTCTATGACCGCCTCAACCCTTTTGATCAATCGTTTCATCTGGGCCAGTAAATCTCCAAAGTTTAATGATTTTTCTCATTATTGATTCAGATAAGGTTCATTGTTTAACTCATTATCTAAAAGCTACTACCGCTACCAGATTGTGGCAATCTCTATAACTTTAAGTTTTTATGTAACCCGGTGAGGGACTATTAAACTATTGCATTATTGTTTCCCTTAGGGTTATGGAAAATGCTCGACACTTGATTTTATCATCCTTTTTATACTACATTATCTCGTTTATAAATTACTGAATATGGTGCTTTCGATCTCCCCATCACAGTAATCCATTTCGTGATTATTGTAATACTCTAGCGTGGCTCAAAAAGTATTTCTCGTGCTAGTGGGAACTTGTTATCTGCTTGAGGTTCTTCATTATTGTAAAATTTGTATATAATTTCCATGAACTTTCCATGAACGGGTAAGCCTATTGAAACCTAACCTTTTTTTTATTTCGCATCTGTTGATTAACTTTTATAATTCGGTATGCTCACCTATTTATACGTATTTGAGTGTACGTATCTTGGTTGATAATATGGAATGTCGTGCATCCATCCAAGTATACCGCATTGATGTTTCCCTTGAGGATGATTTGGTAGATGTCCCAGTAGGACTCTTTTTGTATTTTAGGGCATGTCTGGTTAAACAACTTAGCTTGGATAATTAACTGATATATAACATGTTATGAAGAATAACCTGGTGGGGTATGAATCCTGGTGGTCAGACGTATCCTGGCAACATAAACGTGATTAGTATTGTCCTCGCATTTATGATTTTCTGATTAACCAAATATTTTTTTTCTTCTCCCAACTTTGGTTCTAATCTGCTTTTTCCCTTCGATCATAATTGGACGTTGCATTCCTACTCCTATTTATATTCTTTTTATATTTTTGTTACCTTTGATCTCTATCAATGGACCCTCGGTCCAAATTTATTCTTTTTTTTCCGCCCTCCCCTCTAATCCTTCCATCTTCACGAGAATTTCCATACATGTCATACAATAATCTTGGGGTAACATCGTCTCCTTCCTCCTCATCATGCGTGTCAACTATCCGGACGTAAGATTTGAGTATCAAATCTTGTGATGGAAGTTGCAATTCTCCTCTATGATCGACCTTCAAAAAAATATTAGTTTTTTCCGAATGATCTATATATTATTCATGTTAGATACATTAATCGGGTTATAGATGTTTAGAAACAAATATATCATTTGGATGTGCACCCAAGTTACGAATTATCTCTTCTTTGTTTGGCTATAATTTATATTATTGTGAATCACCTTCAAAGTATGTATTTAATGGATAGTTTTATTATTCACATATAATATTAGTTGCCATTATTTAACCGTGAACGGTATAAGGTACGCCATCAATTGGTGTTGACAACTATATCTTTTTTATCCTCGATTTATTTCTCTTTGTATCATTTGCATCAATTATGTTATAATATAATAAAAACCTCATCACAACTTGAATATAATAATTATTAATAATTCATAACATAAGTTAATTTACAAACGATATAAGACAACTAAACACCTATTATAAAGCATAAAATTATCAGAAATACAAACATAAAAAAGTTTACACTACTCATGCAAAATTAAATACAAAATTTGTAAATAATGCGTAAATACTTAAATACATAAATACTTATTCTACAATGTTTCATTTTTTGTATGTTACAAGCGACTATATATGAAATATCACACGTAACATTTTATAAGGAACAAACAAAATGATCTCATGTGATATGTGAAACTATTATCTACAGTCAATGATTCTGTGAATATACGTAATACTTTATAGATAAGAAGATTTTAGAAGTAGATATAGGATGTTAGATTTAGAAAGCATGTATTTTCTAATTATATTTTAAGTAGATGCAGTTTGGAGATTTTACATAGCGGAAATTTTTTTTTGCTCAAAATCATCTTATATAATTTTTTTAAAACTCACAATAGATTTCAAAAACTCAAATCACACCGAAATGGTTAAAAGTTAACAAACTTGTTGGTGATTCATCTTACTAATCTACAAGAAAGCATATAATAAGTGGTGAACGACAAGTAAAATAAGTTTTTGAAAAAAGAATAAGGTATGATATGTTGTGGTTTGAACATATTAATATTACAAAAAATCCAACAAAAAAGTACCGTTAGCGTTTTTTTGTGTATCTTTTGTTTTTGTTTTTTGAACTACTTGCTTGTCCTCGCAAACTTGACAATATGATTTCAAACCCATATTTACGTATGTCGATAAAAAAAATTCTAATATTATCGATAATTGTTTTTAAATATTTTGTCTAAAAACAAAAGTATCAACCGTATTAATATTTAAAATATTTATTCTTTTCATAATAATTTTTGTGATTAGTAAAAAGCTCAATAAAGTATTGTTTAATGTCTTCTAGCATGTATTTTACAACCATCTATCACATGCCAACAACTAAGAATGATTTACCTACAATAAGTATTCCCTTGGCTCTACAAAATTTATTCTACAACCTTCAATATCACGACACTAGTGTTGCAACGAATGAGCTGAAAAAATATTTCGGGTGGAACGCCTATGATTCTTTTGGCTTTACAGAATATATTCTACAACCGTCTATGATTCAAGAACTCAATAGAGTACTATGTGAAAAACTTCCGTGCTTTTTATCATGTTATTAATAGGTATTATTCTTTTCTTTTCTTTTAGGGACAATACAATAGTTATTTGGGGGTCATCATATGAATTACTCCATCCGTTAATAATATATGTATTTTTAGAAGATTTTTTTTTTCATAATATAAGAAGTGTTATTTTCCAATGCAGTATTGATTACATATATTCAATTTTCAACCAATAAAATAATTAAATTTCTGCATAAGTTATTAACTCTACCAATCAATTTTTTTATTCTTTCAAAATCGTTATTATTATTTTAATATCGACGAGAAAAAATTTAAACGACTAATATTATAAAACGAAGGGAGTACATTGAATGCATTAATAGGGAACGCGTCAATGGAAACCCTGAGAGACTAGGGTTATAGTGTTCTATGTAGCATGTATTTTTTCCAATGTTTTGATTACCTAATGTGAATCTTCTGTGTGCACATTAGATAGTTTAACGATTATTTTTGGTAGTTGCACATTTTTTATGGATGACATGCTGAAACTCTACCAATTATAGGATGCTAGGAAGGGTGTGTTCTTCATCGACTTTCCACCTGTCCTTCAACTTTAACTAGAGCGGTTTGAATATAACTCAATGCGGGATATTGTTATTAAATCACTATGCAATTTATCACAAAATGACTCAAGCACAGAACACATATGAAACAAAGAACAGTAAAGATAGAACACATGATTTAACGTGATTCGACAATTGTCTACGTACACGGCGCCGCCAGAGAAAAATATTTAACTATGATAGAAAAGAGTTACAGATTGTGTTATGTGTAGTCCTAGTAGTCTATTTATAGAGAATAAATAGACTTACTAGACAATGGGCCTAATGGGCTTATATACTCAGATCTAATGAGGAAACATCGATTACAACTTCACTGTCAATGACACAAAACTGTACCGCCGAACATGGTACACTATCAAGGCACAATGACACTATCAGAGACACAAAACTGTACTGCCAGACACAGTATATTGTCAAGGCACTATTCGACTCGTTCATGAACAAATCTTTCCCCTTGAGGCAAATATCATTTCTTCACTATCAACAAAGAAACTTCTCTTCTTCTGACTCACCAAATTCCCCTAAGGCATTCATTCTATACTACGAACACCAATCCAGTTTAGATACTTTATAAACTTTCGAACTGATATTGCCTTGGTCATTATATCTGTTGGATTATCGTGTGTAGACAATTTCTTCACATCAACAATCCCTCTGATATTATATCAGGAATAAAATGATACCTGACATCTATATGCTTTGTACGCTCATGATACATTTGGTTCCATGTAAGGTGTATGACTCTTTGACTGTCACAAAAAACTTTTGTAGTAGTCTTATCCAAGCCCAAATCAGCCACCAAACCTTGCAACCATATTGCCTCTTTAACTGCTTTTGCTACTGCCATGTACTCTACCTCTGTTGTAGACAAAGATACAGTAGCTTGCAACTGTGCTTTCCAAGTGATCACACTCCCAACTAGTGTAAATACATATCTTTTCAGAGATCTCATTTTATCCATATCACCAGCAAAATCAAAATCAACAAAACCAACCACTGATCCTACAACATCATTTAGCTATCCGCCAATATCGGTCTTGTTGAAAGTTAAGCCAACGTTCATAATATTTTTAAGATACCGAAGTATCCATTTCATTGTCTACCAGTTCTTTCCCACGACATCTCATGTACCTGCTAACTATACTAACCGCATGTGAAATATCAAGACGTGTGCATACCATATCATATATGATACTACCAACTGCACTTGCATATGGAACCTTAGACATGTGTTCCAACTCAGCATCATCATTGGCCGCTCCTACTGCAGACAACTTGAAATGAGTTACAAACGGAATGCTAATTGCTTTGGCATCAAACATGTTCACTCGTTGTAACACTTTCTCAATATAGATTCGTTGAGACAAGTGTAATGATCCTACACTTCTGCTCCTCATAATCTTCATACCAAGACTCTTCTTTGCTCTACCAAAATCCTTCATCTTAAACTCAGTACTAAGTTGCTTCTTTATCTGCAAAATGTGTGACATACTACAAACAACAATAAACATATCATCCATGTAAAACAACAAGTAAACATAAGAATCATCTGACATCTTTTGATGATACACACAACTATTATTTGGACTCCTCATGAACTTTTTTGACATCATGAATGTATCAAATCATTTGTAGCATTGCATAGGTGATTGTTTCAAACTATACAATGAATTTTTCAACAGACAAACTTTATCCTCCATATTAGGTTCGATAAATCCCTCTGGTTGTCTCATGTAGATTCGCTCATCCAATTCACCATGTAGAAACGCAGTCTTCACATCCAACTGCTCAAGCTCTAAATCTTGCAAAACTACTATGACTAACAAAAATCGAATCGGACTATGCTTCACCACTGGAGAAAACACTTCATTAAAGTTGATTCATTCCTTTTGAGTAAAACCTTTAGCAACCAGTCTTGTCTTGAATTGAGATGCTTCAACCCTTAGATTACCTTTCTTTTTCTTGAACACCCATTTACTATCTACTACATTTTGTCCTTTGGCAAGTCAACAAGCTTCCATGTTTCATTCTTATGAAGAGATTAAATATCTTTACCCATAGCACTAATCCATCGATCTACCTCTGAAATCGCTATAGCTTCTCTGTAGCTACTAGGTTCGAGCATCTCAACTTCTACTGTAACTGACATAGTATATGCAAATAGATTCACATACCTTTTTGGAAGTCTAATATCTCTTATTTCTTGTCCCAATGCTATGTTATAAGGTTGTTGTTCTGGTTCATGCGCATCATCGTCACTATCATCTGATGCTGACGCTTCACCTCCTGATTCTGGATCAACCTCAGAATTACTCGAATTATTGGACCTTCTAGGAATTGATTCTACTTCAAGCTTCACTTGTTTACTCACAATCGATCCTGATTCGAACACTTCTCCTATTTTCTTTTGACTATCAACCGAAGCAAACTCGTTAAAGTAACACCCATATTGATGAGAAAACCTGGATACTTTAGAGACGTACACCATAACATATATCCCTTCACTCTAGTAGCATATCCTAGAAATATGAACCTATTTGCCCTCGGCTCAAGCTTACCATTTCTGACATGAGCATAGGCAAGACAACTGAACACCCTCACATGTTTGTAATCATCCGACGATCCAGACCAAATCTCAAAAAGAGTTTTACAATCAATAGTCGTTGATGGAGACCGATTCACCAAGTAACACCCTGTATTGATAGCTTCAGCACAAAAATCCTTTCCCACACCGGAATGCGAGAGCATACATCTTGCCTTCTCACAAAACATTTTGTTCATTCTTTCTGCGACTCCATTCTGCTGTGGTGTTCTAGAACAAGTGCGATGTCGCACTATTCCCTCAGCTTTGCAGAACTCGTTAAACTCACGACTATAATATTCTAACCCATTATCTTTCCTAATACGTTTGATTTTTATTCCTGCTTGCTTCTCAATCATCATCTTCCATTTGACAAAGGTTGAATATGCCTCATCTTTCGTTTTCAGAAAGTAAACCCACACCATCCTTGAATAATCATCAATCAAACTCATGTAGTATCCGACTCCTTATTCGATGGAATTATGTTTGGACCCCAAAGATCTGATTGAATGTAGTTCACTGTCCCTTTAGTCTTTCTTACAGCTGATTTGCTAAATTTGACTCTAGCTTGTTTACCAAACCAGTTAATTCTTTATCACTCATGTGACCAAGACGCCAATGCTATAACTGATTCTGATCCTGCCTACCTTGGCTATTACTCCATGATGATGCTACTGCAACATTGCCCATAACAACACTTCCCTAGAGAATGTAAAGACTATTTGTTTGCAAACTGTCTTTCATGCACACCATTGAGCCTTTTGTCACTTTGATTACGCCGTCTTCTGCACGGTACCTGTAACCCTGAGAGTCTAGTGTCCCAAGAGAAATCAGGTTTCTCTTTAACCCATGAACATGCCATCATATCTAAATTCTAACAACCCCGTCAAACATTCTGATTCTGACATTACTGATACCACCAACAGTCAACAAATGAGTGTTCCCTAAATAAACAGTTCCCTGCATTGGCTTATAAGTATCGAACAATTGCTTAAACTGACATATGTGATATGTAGCGCCAGTATCGAGTACCCAAGAGTTTTTCCCACAGTTTGAACTCACAGACAATACATCTCCTCTACCACTGTTTTCACTATCGTCGGAATCGATCACATCTTCAACAATGTTTGCTGCATTTTCCTTTTGATTACCCTTCTTACCATTCAGTTTCGGATAATCTCTCATGTAATGAACCTGCTCACCATGTTCATAACAGTTTGAGTTTGTTACCTTTGATTTGGACCTCCAGTTCTTCCCTCTTAAAGAACTCGATTTGCTTCTAGATCTTCCCCTAGTCATAAGATCTTCATCTAGTTATAAGACCTTTCCCTTCAACTTGATTGTTTGGCTGCAACTGTCTCATCTCCTTTGATTTCAGTGCCCATTTGACATCTGCTAGCGATAACTTATCTTTACCATACATGATGATATCTAGGAAGTTTTCATAGGGAGTTGGTAACGATCTCAATACAAACAAAGTTTGATGCTCATCCTCAATATTGATATTTATGTTCTCAAAGTCCATTATAATTGAATTAAATTAATTATCTAAGCGATCAGTTATGGACATACCTTCTTTAATCTAAAATCATACGAACGCTTCTTCAAGTATACTCGGTTTACTACTGACTTATCTGAGTAAATATCTCATATCTTCTTCCTTGCGCAGGCAGCAGTCTTCTCACCATTAATCTCGCGAAACACATTGTTTTTCACGCTCATTAAAATCTAGCACAAAGCTCTTTCTTGAAGATCTTGATTCTCATCTTCTTTCATCTCTTTTGGTAACTTATTCTCCACACTCTTCCACAGCCCTTGTAGTACCAATGAAGATTTCAGTTTAATCTTCCACAACGCAAAACTCGATCTCCCATCAAATTTTTCAATCATGTATTTTGTTGCTTTGTAGACGCCATTGTAAAACCCTAATTGCAGAAGCCCTAATTTGACCACGTGGCTTTGATACCAATTTTGTTACTAAATCACTATGCAATTTATCACAAGATAGCTCAAGCACAAAACACAAATGGAATAAAGAACAATAAAGATAGAACACAGGATATAATGTGGTTCGAAAATTGTTTAAGTCCATGGGCGCCGCCAGAGAAAAGTGTTTTACTATGATAGAAAAAGGTTACAGATTTCAGATTGTGTTTTGTGTAGTCCTAGTAGTCTATTTATAGGGAATAAATAGACTTAGTAGACAATGGGCCTCATGGGCTCATATACTCAGAACTAACGAGGAACCATCCATTATAGTTTCACTGTCAATGACACAAAACTGTAACGGCAAGCACGGTACACTGTCAAGGCACAATGACACTATTAGAGACACAAAATTTTACTACCTGACATAGTACATTGTCAAGCACTATTCGTCTCATTCACAACGGATATTACAATGAAGGTTGGTATTGGGTTTTTTCTCTCTTGATTTATATATCTATTTTGAAAAATATTAGGACTTCTTGCTGTCTCGCTAAAGGTTACTTACATTAATATATTTATTTGATGGAATATCTAATAGTATGGAAGGAGCCGAGAAAAACATTAGGACTCTTGTCTATCACTGCAGGTTGCACTAGTGTATTTGTTTGATAAAAGCTTTCTATTAACGTGTTCTTTCTTTTTCTAGATTAACAACCGCTATGAGTTTCCTCTTCAATTGGACCTTGATAGAGAGAATGGGGAGTACTTATCACCTGACATAGTATAAGAGTGCTCGTAACCTATACACGCTTCATAGGTACGATTATAATTGTACATTGTGGAGATTTTACATGATTGCATCAAATGATTGCATCATTTTTAGGTTTAGCTTCTCCCAATTTTTTTGCATCAAAGTCTACTACACCTAAGTTGTTGTTAGGTTCGAACAGCCTGAATGGGCCTTCGATCTTTCAGTTTTTTTATCTTACATTCGTGTCTTTATTGTTAGGTGTTACTCTACAACGTCTTTGAAAGAATGAGCTATTTATCACTCAGATTTGTTTTACTCAAATTTGGTTGATAAAATAGATAAGATTTTCCACTAATGTGTTTGTGATTCTCTGCTTTTGGCACTCTAGTTCTACTCTATGGAAATTGATGTGTTTGCTTATGTTCTCTTACAACGTCTTAGTTCATAGTAGAGGGGTGAATGGTGGACATTATTATGTTTTTATCCGTCCAACACTCACTGGCCAGTCGTTCAAATTCACTTTTCTCTGAAATTCTAAATTATGTAACCTGTTGTATTATACTTGTGTACAAAATTTTGGAAGATATAACAGGGCTCATGTACACATTAAGTATTAGTGTTAGACGCTTTTTGTTTTACCCATGAGATTTTACATCACCGCTTATTTTTCTTATTTTTTTGCTAGTGTCTGTAAGAAGTGACTGTTTTCAGGCTTCTAGAAACTGTGCGTAACATATTAGGGTTTGAATTATAACAAGGCTCATATATTTTACTGCTTGTTTTCTCTTTTATTTTTTATTCGTGCGTAACATATCAGGGTTTGAATTAAAACCGTCCAAGTTTTCTAATTTCTTAACTACTAAGTGTTAAAGGTTTTCCCTATTTTTGTTGTTGCATATATTGGCTTCCAACACAAGTTTAACTTGCGTTGGATTAATTGAGTGTACTCCCTATGCTCAGTTTTGAGTGTTTGGAGCGGCTGTATAACATGATGATTACATGATTGTCGGTTGGCCAATTAAGGGAGGTTTCAAACGCGGACAATGCCCAATTGAAGTTGTTTTTGGAAGTAGAGCACGGACTGGTAGGGTTGCGTTTATGGTTATTTAACTTTTTAGCCGGATATAGTTTTTCTCCCAGATAGTTTTAAAAGGCGACGCGGCAGCAGCTTTGCGACATGAGGAGCTGCATAATAATTAGATAAAATGCTTTTTTTTATAACGGTACCTTAACACTGAATTTATAGCACATGCACTTGCGCTCTTCATAATTAATTTAAAAAAACAACCACATATAAATGAAGTTTGGCTAAATTACATACGTAAAAAAACACAATAAAGACCTTAACCAATATACAACTCAAAAAGATCAAAAAATTCTAACACCGAATTTAAATTAATATTCAAAAGTTACAACATATAGGGATGAGGAGATTTACTACAACCACAACTAGGTGAAAAGAAATCAAGAACTACAAGTTTTTTCGGCATTAAGAAGATAATCAACAAGGTCTTGTGTTGATCACACTTCTCTCATGTTTGGTTGAAGCCCTTTATCCCACCATTTTCTAGTATTGCCTATAAGTCCAGCCTATTGTAGTTCCAAATGAGTTCAATATGCTGATAAAGATCTTTATCATGAACCAAACACTGTCTTAGATTTTTTTATCTTTGTTTTAGCTTTATCAATTATATTTCTAATTAGATCATGAAAAACCCCATAACCAAATCTATTTTTTAACAACTATAAATCTATATATAAATCTAAAACACTATTAACCTTATCCAAATGAAATAGTATTTATATCTCTAATACCTCTAAATATTTCCTCAAGTTATTCTATGGGGATATTATCAACTCCTAAATAATACATTCTATATAACTCATCTCTTTTAACTGGTTAGCTAGTGTATACTGGGTTGATTTTAAGGTTCAGAAGTTCAGATTTTAGAAGGTATAAGGTAGAACCGATTGAGAATAATAAGTATTAGAGATTGAAATAAACTAAAGCAAACCAACTAAGATGTCTTCTTAAGATAGAATACATATAAAATAAACTGAGCCAAATTTGGAAACAAATCTCTCAATCAACATTTTTGTGAATCCAAGTATTTACCTTCACAGAATAACAAGAAATAACAAACAACTCTTCGTCATTTATAAAGATGCCTTGTTATTTCGATCACCTCTTGATCTGGTCTCAGACACCTATCTACGTTACACCATAAATGGATGTCATCACTATCTGCTAAACTCTAATTATCACTCATTTTTCCATGTAGGATGAATCACAAACTGTCTTTATTTCATTAATTTGAATAATGTTAGAGAAAATGTAAAAATTATAAAGAAAAGAAAACAACAGTTGTCAGCTAAAAATATTGTCGCATAAATGAGCCAATGAGTTACCAAAAGCTTGATGAATGGGTTCTCCTCGTTTATATGCCTAGATTATCAAATGATAAAATCTAATTAGCACGTAAACTACAGTAAACAACGATTGTATACTAATTGGACATGATATCACTATACAAAGTCTTACACTAAACTCGGTGTATGAAATATTATTTCCCTATTATAACTTTTAAGTACCAAGTTGATAGGTATCTACAGTTTATTCAAAGATGACACAATACCCTCGATATGATATATAATTTTACCTATATAATATAATTGGTTGGCCCAGTAGTGGTAGATACTGTTTCGACATGGTCACCTATTTTAACAAAGATGATAAAACTATAATCTAAAATATGAAACAGTGAGCAATTATATGTAAAGTTATAGACATATTCTTATCTTTTAAAAAACTTAAAACATCAATGACTATTTTTAATTTTAGACAATATCGATATATATAATGATCTGACAAAAATATTAAAGACATATACCAATTCTCGAACCATCTAAATTTAAAAAAGATTAAATCAAACAAAGAGATAACACATAAAGAACTTACACCCGTTATTTTGCTTGACCTCCAACCAAAATGATAACAGACACGTTTTTTTTTATCTCAATACCATAGATCTATGTTCATAGTAATTCAACACAAACACAATATCAAAGAAAGGGGCTGACACAAATTAAAAGTTGATTTTTTTATTTAAATTGATGTACTTCAAAAGTCTTACTAACATCATCTACTTTAGTAGTATAACATCTAGCAGAGGAGTTAGTATGTCTGTGATTCTTCCTCCATTCAATTTTAGGTTTTGAGACAACACCAATAAACTTATATTGTTTCTGCAATCGATTCAAACAACTAGTTATAAAGAATAACGAAATCAAGTAATGGAACTTGTCTGATAATGTTAGACTGAAAGACGAGACTAATGAAATAGAGAGTGGAACTGAGATAAATATACTGTAGGTGAAGACTGAAAAGAATCAACAATTTAGATAGGGTTTTAAGGTTTTGTTTAGAGATAGAAAGTATTAATAATACTCATGTTTGGTATTGAATAAGTGCATTCCGGTTCTCAGTTCCGAATCAAACCGAACCGAGAACCGTTGATATTTTGATTAATGAACCATTTGGGTATTAATAGGTAACCAGAACTAGACTGAATCTTTTATTTTGGTTCATTTCTTCAGTTCTATATCCAGATACTCATGTCTAGTCTAGAATGGCTGAGACCCATGCTGATTTTTATTTGTTGTGTACCAGAGAAGTGGGATAATATCTCTGAGTAGTTTTTAGTTGTTATAGATACCACGTATCAAAGAAATTGATGGAAAATTGGAACAATCATATGAATTTATTAAAGTCACAACATATCAAAAATTATGTTGTATGATTAAGGGTTATCTGTAAACTTGAGAAAAGAATTATACATGCTTCATATGGTGTGTCCGTCTCTATGGATCTGGTAATCACCATATTTTATGAACGATCTAGTCATTGTTATCCTCATTGAATTTGCTGTTTATGAACTGGTCTTGAAATATTGTTCATAACAGTTTGAAACTATGTATATAACCCATGGTAGTTTATTGAACCTAGGCAATAGGATTACATTGAAAAGACGCGAAGTGTAGTATGTACTATTCTCCGAAGTCGAGTATCTAATTTTAGAACTACTTGATAAGATGTTTGAGATGTTCAATTTTATTGTACTTTTCAATCTTTTATTGATTTAACTTTGATGATTAATCGACCTAGAGAAATATATGAGATAACGAGGATAACTCAAGGTTGCATTTGGGTTTCGTATCAACGGATGTAAGATAATAAAGGTTTGTATGGTCGACGATGTGAGTAGTCATTTATGGGGGTTGAATAAACATGATATTACATGTGAGTAAGAATAATGTTGTAGGATAGATGCTAAGTAGGTTTATGACTCAGAGATGGACAATGTTCCAAAGAAAGAACTGATAACATACTTGCAAAATTATCTATATTACTATATTACTTAAGAAAGAAGTCTTATATTCACATCATGAATAACTTAATTGAAATTTACCTCTAAACAACTCCTCTTATTTGGATAAAATAGAATTAAACATACCTTCTAAATCTTTTAAAAATACTAATAGAGCGTATTACATATCTCTCATTTAGTTTGAAAACACCAAAGACAATTATGAACATTGCGTAACAACCATTCAAAATTAACTTTTTAAACTATCCACAATTCACATTTATAAAATAGATGTCATTTCCATTTATACAAAGTAACATAATTCATACTTGTAACTACAATAATGATTCATAATTCACATTTAAGTTAAAAACTGATTCATACTTCATAACATAACATTATTCATATTTATATTCATCATTGATCCACGGTTCCCGATTCACGTTTACAAGTATACAAAGACTCATAATTCGCACTGACATTGTATTCTTTTCATGTGTGTGGTCTGACATTTTCAAATTCGTTTATCTAAAACAAGGTAACCTATAACTTTGCAATTGTTTTTAAAACATGAGTACAAATACACATTTTAGTGCATTACTCACTCAAAAACAGATTTAGGTAAACACGAATAATAAATAAAATACATCCTCAGTATCATCAAATCAAATTTTAGTGCAATACTAACTCAAAATCAGACCATTACAACTCATCAAATCAAATTTTAGTGCAATACTAACTCAAAATCAGACCATTACAACATAACCTAACCATAAGATGCAGTCCATAGTTCTAACAACCTACTATTTGCAAGAAAATTAAAAAAATATGTACTTTATCGTATCTAACGTGTTGATATTGATCGCTTCAAAATCCCACGATCATGATTTTGATGAGGAGTTTAACAATTCGATGTCGAAAATCCAATAAAAATGGTTGAAGGATGAGACTGGTATCCGACGATAAATCTAAGTATCCGACGACAAACTAACCAATAAAAAATTTCAAATCGTCGAAGGTATATATAAAAAATAAAGTATAATCAACTAATAACAAAATTAAAAGAAAAAAACAATAAAAGTGAAGCTTATATATTTGATAATAATATTTAGGATGTTAAGATTAAAGATTATATTTGATTTGAGACGTAATAGTTTATCTTTTAATAATAAATGGAAATAACTTGAGTTTTAAATATTTAATTGTATTTAACTTTATAAAAAACTATTTATTAATACTTCAACTTATAAAAGAAAAACTTAACTGTGTTTTTGATAAAATTTACTTAGGAAGAACTCTATTAAGGACGGAAAATTTGCAAATCTAAATAATCATTTGATGTTTTTAATGCTTTCTAAGTGATTATTTATAAGAAAAATGGGGTTTCTTTTCTCCCAAGAAACCCTTTCTTGACATTTCTTCCTTTCTCTTTCTCTTCTTTTTATCTCTAACATGGAAATGTCTTCAAGTAAGCATATGAATGCTGAAGAGTTTCCTGCTCTTCATGGTAGCAATGGCACTTCTCAAGCCAATAAGTCTTATGCTGATACTGTTAGGAAGTCATCGTCAATCTCAGGCCTCGACATTAAACCCGAGTTTTGCAAAGAATCTGTGGATCATTACACGATTCAATATACTAAAGACGTCAAGGATTTTCTGGTCAGAAAATCTACTACTACAATCATCGGGAAGTTTAGCGATGGAATACCAAAGAAGTCAGTGTTAGAAAACTTCCTCCAAACATTCAAATTCAAGGGAAGTTACAAGTTTATCAGCCATGATTCGAGGCATATTTTCATTGACTTCTACTATACAGAAGACGTTAGTATGATTTGGTCGAAGAACGTTTGGAATGTGGATGGAAAGTTCATGAGATTATTGAGATGAAATCCAGATTTTAATAAAAGATTTGAGAGCCCAAAGACCATTGTGTGGATACGTTTTGAAAGAATACCAGAGTTTATGTATAATGAAAATGTCATACACGACTTAGCTTCATCAATTGGCCATACTTACAGAGTTATTATCCCTAATAATAAAGTCGTAATGAATGCCTGTTTTGCTCATGTGGAAGTTGATGTTTCGAAGAGTCTTAAAAACAGTATTGTGGATATGTTTTGGCCCCAACGATGGCTGTTGGATCAATATAAGCTACAAAAATGTCTCACCTTATTGTAACGTATGCTATCATATTGGGCATAAAGATGTGGAATGTAAAAAGTCTGATAAGAAGAAACAACAAGAGAAAGATATTGAAAAGGCTGAAAAACAAGAACAAAACATGGAAAATGTCAACACCAAGAATGAAACTTTGCCAAGTATTGAAGACAATGTCAAGGATTATTTGAATCAACATCAAAGAATGTCTCAAAATGCTTCAAGTAACATTCAGTCTTTTTGCAAAATTTATAGAAGAAAACTAAAGTCTGTTATAACAAGAAAAGATAAGGATCTTGAGTTAAATGATTGTAATGATAACAAAAAGAATGATATAGGCCAAAAAAGTGATTCTGTAGAAGATAATATGGAGATCATTGAAGCCCTGCACAAGATTGACCAAGGCTTTGCTCAAAGTAACAATATCATGGAAGAAAACAAAATGTCTGAAAATTGTGAAATCTTGGGTGGTAGCTGTGATGTTTATCCTAGAAACTCTATGTATGATAGTGATTTTGGTTCAATTATCAGTAGCAAGCTTAAATCTGAAATAAAGAGAAGAAAGTCCAAGAAGTTCACTGTAAATTCTCTGTCCAAGAAAGGAGAAAAATCAAAACAAAAATCTATATCAGATAATGATAAAGATAACTAATTGGAATGGTAGAGGATTGAACAATAAGCCTACATTGAGAAGGCTCATTTTAATTATCAAATATAACAAGTCTAAAATTATTTATATCCAAGAGCCTATGGCTGATGTGAGTAAGATAGAGGATGTTTCTGTGGTTCTTGGTTTCAAGAGGTTCATTTCAAATTGCTCAAACAAGATGTGGATCTTATGGGATGAGGATGTTGATATGAATGTTTTTATGGATCATGACCAGTTGCTTCACATGGCTGTTACTTATCCGAGGTGTAATTTTAAATTCAACTTCACTGCTGTCTATGCAAAGAGTAGGCGTCTGCTTAGATTAGACCTTTGGGCCCAGATGATTGATATTGCTACTGATGAGTTCCCTTGGATTATAACTGGTGACTTCAATGTTGTTACCTGGTTTGAGGACCAAGTTGGATGTTCTACTTTTGATCATGTTGGTACTGGTGAATTCAATGATGCTATTAGACAGTGCAAGCTTGAAGATATTGGTTATACTGGCTCAAGATATACTTGGAATAGGGGCACCCGTTGGAAAAGACTAGACAGAACTTTAGTTAATGAAAAGTGGATCATTTGCTTCAATAAAACTCAGGTGTTCCTCATGGTCAGAATTTGTTTTGACTATGCCCCTTTCTTAATTCAGTCTAGTCTAATCTCTAATTATAACAATTGTAAAAAGAGTTTTAAGTTCATCAATGTTTGGTCTAATGATGATAGTTTCTTAAGTGCCGTGTCTTAGAATTGGAGTATGGCTTACAAAGGCAATCATGGTCAGGTTTTTTTGTTCAAGTTAAGGAAACTTAAGAGCTGTCTTAAGAAGTGGAACACTAATACCTTTGGTAATATCTTCAATAAGGTTAAAGACACTGCTGAAGTGGTCAAGAATATGGAGATCTCTCACTTTGAAAACAGTAGCAATGACTATAGAGATGCTCTCTCTAAAGCTAATAGCATGTATATCAAAGCCCTCAGAAATGAGGAGAGTTTCTGGCATCAGAAATGCTATAGTGCTTGGCTTAGAGATGGTGATGTGAATACCAAGCTTTATCATGCTTATGTGAATAAGAAGAAAAGAAGGAACAACATCAAAGGGATCAAAGTTAATGGTGTTTGGATTGATGATCATATTGAGCTTGCCAATTCTGCTGAAGCCTATTTTAAAAACATCTTATCTTCTGAGTCTTTCACTAATAATGATGAAGCTTTTCTAATGCAGGATGACATTTTCTATAATATCCCTAGCCTTGTTAAGGATGATGACAATGCTTCCATTACCAGACACACTAATAAAGATGAAATTTGGAGTGTTATAGCTAAGATGAAAAATGATAGTGCTGCTGGAGTAGATGGTTTCAATATATTTTTCTTTAAAGTTTGTTGGTCTATCATCTGCAATGATCTCTGTAATGCATTTAATTCTTATCTTTCAAGTAATAACATCCCTGATGAAGTCTTTGTTACAAGCATTTTCCTGATTCCTAAAAGCCCTAACCCTATTGCTTGGAACAACTACAGACCGATAAGTTTGTGTACTATGTTCAATAGAATCTTTTCAAATTTAATAAACTCTCGTTTAGCTAATATTATGCCTAACATTTCGTCCAAGATGCATGGAGCCTTTGTTAAAGGGAGGCTCATCCATGAAAATATCTTAATCACAAAAGAGATGATTCATGACTTACACAGAAAGCCTAAAACTGGCAATGTTATCATCCAGCTTGACATGACAAAGGCTTTTGATAAGCTTTCTCATGACTTTATCTTAAAAGTGCTATCATGTTTTGGGTTTTCTGAAAATTTCATATCTTTAATTAAAAACATGATTGCAAATGTACATATTTCAGTGCTTATAAATGGTTCTATCAATGGGTATTTTAAACAGATGCAGGGTCTTAGGAAAGGAGACCCTTTGTCTCCTAGCCTGTTTATCTTAGCAGATGATGTCTTACTTAGAGGGATCTACAATTTCTTCAACAAAAAATATTCCCTTCACTATGCTGCTAGGTCAAAATTCCTGGTACCTTGTCTTGCCTTTGCATACGATGTTCTGATCTTCACAAACTGCAAGCCTAGCTCTATTGCCATATTGTGCAACCTCCTTGATAATTACCAGCTTATTTCTGGTCAGGCTGTTAACAAAGAGAAAACTAAATTGATCATGTCCAGAAAAGCAAATCATGCAAGCACAAATAACATCAAGATCAACACTGGTTTTAACACTGATTCTTTGCCTTTCAATTACTTGGGCATCACGATTGCTAGAAATAACGGAGGGAAGTACTTTTCTACTCTTCTTGATAAGTTGCAAGATAAAATAGTAGATTGAGACTTAAATAATTTATTTTTTGGGGGCATATTAACTTTAATAACTAATGTCCTAATGCATGTTATCTATTATTGGATGCATAACACTTTGCTCCCTAACAATATCATTAAGAGAATTGAATCTTACTTTAACAAGTTCTTATGGAGATCAAACTATCAGACTAAAGCAATCCACTGGTCCACTTGGAGCCAGCTTTGCAAGCATTTTTTGAAGGAGGGTTAAACACAAAATGCCTAAAAGATATTCAGCTAACATTTTCTTACAAACTATGGTTTATTTTCAGGAAAAATAGTAGCCTCTGGTCTTCTTTGATGCACAAGATCTATTGCTCTAAACCTCATGTCATAAAGACCATTTGCAAAACAACTGACTCGACTGTTTGGAAAAGGCTTTCTCTTATCAAAAGAGCTGCTGAGAAGAACATCAAATGGAATCTTGGTCAAGGCCATATGGACTTTTGGCTAGAGGACTGGCACGATAAACCTCCTCTGATAAGTGATCCTAACTCCCAAAACTGGTTTCTAAATGCAAGTGTAAACTCCTTTTGGAAAAGCAATAAGTGGGATTTAACTGGTCTTCAAAACTTTATTTCTGATGAAAGAATTTCTCATATAACAAAGTATAAAGTTGATTATGAAAAGACTGATAAGATCATGTGGAATCTTTCAAAAAACCAGGAATTTGACACTAAGACTACTTGGGATAGCCTTAGGCATACCTATACTAGGTCTGGTCTCTTTTACAAGATTTGAAGCTTTTCTATCCCTAAGAAGTTCTCTTTTCTGTGTTGGAAGCTTCTTAAAGGATACATTCCTATTGAAAATATTATCATGAAGAGGCACACTCAAATGGCTTCAAAGTGCCAATTCTGCAACAGCTGCGAAGAGAAAAATCATCTCTTTGTCAGCTGCTGTTTTGCTTGGCAGCTTTGGAACTATTTCAGCAACCTGTTTAATGTTAAGATTGGTAGGCATATGGTTCTTCCTCATATCCTTCATTCCTGGTTTTGGTTTTAAAAAAGAAAACGCCATATCACTCATATCATCCCTCAGGTCATATGCTGGGTCATATAGAGAAACAGAAACTGGTCTAAGTTCTCTGGTTCTCCTGATACTATCAAAAAGGCTATAGACAGAGTAACTTTCATTATCAGAGGCATGGATATCTCTAATATGCTATCTAACAGGCTATGGTCTAATGCTTATAACGCTGGTGTTTCTCTAGGTTGTAGTTCAATTATCAACAACAGAAAGGTCCCAAAATACCTTAGATGGATTGCTCCGAACCAGGGAAGAATGAAACTCAATGTCGATGGCTCGTGTAACAGTCATGGTGAAGCTAGCACTGGAGTTCTGATAAGAAATTATGATGGTGACATTCTGCTTGGCTCTGGAACACTCTTGGGCAAACTGAATCCCCTCTTTGCTAAGCTGAGTGCCCTTACTGAAGGTCTGATAACCTGCAAGAAGAAGAACTGGACTGATGTTGATGTCGAATCAGATAGTCTGATTTTGATCAATCTCATCGCTAATAGGAATGAGGCTTGGTACCTGAAATCTTCTCTCGACATTTGCAGATCCTTGATTCACCCAAGAATGACGATAAAACACATCTCTCGAGTTCAGAATCAGTGCGCCGATTGGATTGCAAAAACTGTGTTAAAATCGAAGAAGAGTATTCAGTTCTCTATTCCTCCGAACGAGCTTCGCAGCTTTGCGCTTCTTGAAAGTCTGGAAATTGGTTTTGTTATCTGAGAAGACGTGATGTTGAAGATGAAGGCTCGATTTGAAATTGGAGATGACGAAGGCGCCATAGTTCTAGCCTTTTAGTCCTTATCTTTTGTAATCTCTCTAAATTGGTCCTAAACTTTTGCATTTGTTTAAATTCAGTAAATAGTTCTTAGTTGCCTTAAAAAAAAAACTCTATTAAGGACGGGCTAATAAACCAAAACCGGCCCAATAAAGAAGCCCCGAGTAGGCCTGATGTATCCAAATGGACGCAAAGGAAAACGATGGTGACTCCATCGTTTGCAACATTCGATACTGATCGTCTCATTGACAAATTAAAAAGAGCAAGAAAAGTGTTGTGAACAGGGAAAGCGGCAAGGCGGCGGAAAATGGAGGTTCCGGTGAATGAAAAGGCACTGAAATCCGCCGGAGCTGAACTATTGGCCGATGGGCGGCAAGGATTGTTTGTTCAGGGCTGGGAAATTGAGTCCCGGAGAGGCACCATTCTCAAATCATCTTCTGTCACTGAGTACTCATCTTTTCAAATATATATATACTTGTAGAATGTGTATATTGATTGAACTTACGGAGTTATGATCACAAGTCAAGTGAAACGAAACTGAGAAATTCTCTTTTTAGGGTGCTAATTGAAAGTCTGTTTTAGCTTCGTTTGTGTATGCAACCTACAATGCTTAGCCATATGATCGCTAGTTCAGTAATATGCAGGCCGTTGTGTTAACAAATTATTGTTGTTTAAATCCTTTGTTGGTTTCTTTGATCTTCTATTCCAAGTTTATAGGAATTATGCAGTTAGTATAACTTTTTGATATTAACCCTGATAAAATAGTACTAGAAGAGTCCAGTTGTTTTCTACATACTCTTTCAGTTTTGTGATACGATACCTTGTGCTTAATTGTGCTTGAAGGTGGGAAGAAAAGCTTCGGACATCTCACTTGCCAGAAATGGTTTTTGGTGAAAACTCTTTAATCCTTAAACACATAAGTAGTGGTATTACCATCACTTTCAACGCCTTCGATGCTCTTGCTGGTTGGAAGCAGGAGGCTTTGCCACCTGTTGAAGTTCCTGCAGCAGCTAAATGGAAATTTAGATGGTAATCCATTCCAAACAAATGATGTGTGAAATAATTAGACTTTCTCATGATCTTAGTTCATTAGTAATCCGTCGCAAATAACTTGGTTAATGAACTTGCAGCAAACCGTCTGAGCAGGTGATATTAGATTATGATTATACTTTTACAACACCATATAGTGGAAGTGAATCGATTGAGATAGATTCGGAAAAGGTTTGTTTCTCAATCTTATTTATTACTAGAGCTGCATAAGTTCTCTCTTAACTATTTTATAGTCTTAATTCCAGTATTTTTGTGCCTTTATGCCGCGAACTCACTATGAAGACTTGCATAATATTTTATCAGTCCCTTTGTTCTAATTCATGTTCAACTATTATGAAACTGTAGGCATCACCTGAAGAAGCCATCATCGCATTTATTATTGTGTTTTTAAATAAATGTTATTCTTCTGTAGGATCAATATGATAATATGGCTATTGTAGAAGGAAGCTCCAACGTCAACTGGGAGGACTGCAAGGAGCGAATTGATTTAGCTGCACTATCTCTTAAAGAGCCTATTCTCTTCTATGACGAGGTGAGCAACTTAGATTTAATCTGCATAAATTAAAAAGTGATTTAGACTTTTGATGAACTCGACTGAACATTTATGTTACTGATTTGAAGAAGTGAAAATCTATGTACATGGATAATTTTTTTCTCAACAGGTGGTTTTGTATGAAGATGAATTGGCTGACAATGGTGTAGCCATTCTAACTGTGAAAGTGGTAAACCTTTAGTCTCTTTTAATGGTCGTTACGAATTCGGTATGCATTATTCATAAAGTTGGAATGAACAATCATCATTTTTGTTTTTGTTTTTGTAGAGAGTTATGCCAAGTTCTTGGTTTCTTCTCTTACGTTTTTGGGTAAGCCTCAACTGGTGAATTTTCTTAGTTTTGCATTTTCATCTATCAAACCATCCGTGTTCTTGTGTGACAAATATAAATCTACTTTTCTATTCGCACTGTTAATAAAATTCCCCATATTCATTCACTTGATGTTTCGTGCCCTAAATTCTCTTTTAACTACTGATTAAGTCTCTTGCAGCTTAGAGTTGATGGAGTGCTTATGAGGTTAAGGGATACTCGCATGCATTGCGCCTTTAACAAAGGTACGGCACCAGTGGTTCTTCGTGAAAGCTGCTGGAGAGAAGCTACTTTTAAAGCTTTATCTGCAGTAAGTCTCTATCTATTAGCAAGAACACATGCACATGTAATCGAGTTATTTATGACACATGTGTGAAGCAAGATGGTAGTGCTCAACGTTCTAGTTACTGATTTCAGTGTATTTGCTTGACTTAGAATTCGGTAAAATTTCATATACTTGTACCCGAGTCTATCCAGGAAGAAACTATATGACTGTGCTTTAAAGCATATATTAAATTAGTGAACATCATTTATAGAAATTATAATATCTCCAATTTAAACAAATTGTGAGGTATAGCTTGTGGAATTTTAGAATAGAGTATCAATCTGGTAGTTACTGATCGCGATTCCTGATAAAGGCTTACAACTATAGCTCATAGGGCTTCATCCTATTTTTTGGAAATGCTTGGGGATAAGATTTTTTACAAGCGAAATACATGAATATCTTGGCTAGAAGTTTCAAAGTGTTCCTCGAATAAATACAGAGAGGAAAATACTTTTGGAAATGGTTGGGGATAAGATTTTTTACAAGCGAAATACATGAAAATATTTGCTAGAAGTTTCAAAGTGTTCCTCGAATAGATACAGAGAGGAAAATTGTTCTGTACACTGTCCCTTCATTAATCCCTCCCACTTACTTATTACCAAATATGAGGATAGATTGTCCCTAATTTTTTTATCCTGTATAACTATAACAATAACTTAGGGATCTTGATTGTCTACAGATATTTTAGCTGTAGCTCGAATGCCTTTTTTAACTCCCGTGAGAGGCGTTTAATATCTGTCATAGCTATTATCTGTTGTTTAACTTATTAGCAATTATTGTCACTAAACCTATGTTAAATGTCCTACAAACATCTTAAACCATCAGTATAGTTAGCGTTTTCAACCATTCATAATCTTAGCTCTCCTGCACTCAAAATTTTCACTCAATATCTGATTAATTAATTTGTCAACATTGCTCTCTCTCTCTCTCTAACTTTGTTCCTTTTGAAACTTTTTGACAATGCGGTGCAGAAAGGTTATCCTGCTGATTCTGCTTCATACAGTGACCCAAGCATCATCAGCCAGAGGCTTCCTGTGGTCAGGCAGAGGACTCAAAAGCTTAAAATCCCTGGTATCTCTATGGCAGTAGTGTAGTCGTCAAAAGAAAAAACCCCGAATTTGTGTAATATGATAACTTGATATTTAATTCACTTGCCTTCATGTGGGATATTTACACGTATTTATTGTTATCTCATCTCATGCTCCCTATGCTTAGTGTTTAATTGCACCATTTGATGGGCTTAGACTTTTTGTTAGGATAATATAATCTTGCTTTATACCAAAATTATCTTCTAGTTCTGTTAACTGCAAAGTGAAAGGCAAACAGGAAGTACAAAAGAAAAGTGGAAGGACTTGTCTATATAAACATGGAATGAAGACATTAGATGTAGAACGAGTACAATTGTAGAAAAAAATTAACTTTTTTACGCTCTCCTGGAATTTTATTATGGTTTAATTATATACATAGGTCATAAGAATAAGAATTGTTTTATGGTGTGAATGACGAAATCGGGAATGCTGTTATTGGTTGGTACTACCAACTTGGTAGTTTGTAAAAGTGTAAGTGCCCTTAACGTAGTCTTTTGTATTTGTTAGGTAGAAAGAAAGGAAGCAGATCTGCTAACACCTATGGTTCTAATAAATTATATGCTTAGGAGTAAACCAATTGCACTTTGTAGGAAAGAAAAAAAGAATTCAGGAATGCTGTGATTGGTTGGTACTACCAACTTGGTAGTTTTTAAAACGGTAAATGTCCTTCACTTAGTGTTTTGTATGTTGTAGGTAGAAAGAAAGTAACGCAGATCTGGTAACAACATTGGTTCTAAAAAGTTAAATGCTTAGGAAAGAAATCAATTGCACTTGGTAGTAAAAAGAACTCCCAGAGATCCTTTGTAGATTAATTTCACTGTATTCATCCCAAAGATATAATTGGAGGAAGTAGGTAACTAGCATAAAAAAAACGTCTGCCAGTTTTTTTTTTTTTTGGTAATTACGAAATTAGAATGAAGTGCTGACCCTGTTGTGAATGAATTGTATAAATGGTCATATGATATTGACTCTTGAAAGTCCCAAAGATCATATGCAACTTGGCCTATGGAATGGTAATTAAGTTGGTATTGTAGATAAGGTACTGGATTGTAACTCGTCCCTTTCCTTAAAAGCATTGCTGCCAACTACTTAGGTTAAGTTTGGCTAAGATAACATAAAGACAGCCGGTGATATCATGTGTTGAAGTTAAGATGAAACTGTGGAAGGTCTTTTGGTTGAGATAGCACTTGATGGCTATCTTGACCTTTTGTTTTAAGTGTCAAATTACCCACAAGCTGCTAGTTTGGTCTCTATCACCCTTTGCACAATTCATTTTACATCGATAGTCATTTGATTTCAAGAAAAGATGACATCATGCTGCGATCGCTTGATTATTCCATGGAATGATTTGACACCAAAATAGGTCGAGGGGTTGATTGAAATGCAGAACTGCATTAATGGGGGTATTTGTGTATCTTACCCTAATTTTGCAGTGGCCACGAATATATTTTCTTTGATACGGGATCTTATAACTCCGAAACAACCTGTTCAACAGCTAACTTTTGTTTTCTGGTGCATTTACATCTACATCTGGTAGGGACTTGTTTTTGTGGGTGTACTTACTTTGCCATAGTTGCTCATTGTGCAAACCTGCTTAACTTTCTTAGATATTCGATTAATTAGGTTTCTTTTTTAAACTAGACTAAGTATATTAAATTCTGAATAATAAAAGAGAGCTACCAGTTTTCACACTTGCGCTGTTTTGTTGCTCTAGAGAATAAACCAGATCTTTAATTATCATAAAAAAGCCATGATATTGATTTTCCTTAGATCTATAGAACAATAGTCTGTTAATCTTAGCACTAGGAATTTTATTCAACGAGGTTTTACTAAATATTGGAAATCGTTTACATCTTTTTTTTTGCTGTCTTACTGGATGAATGTGCATAAGATGAAACAGAATTGATATAAATCCTTGTCATGGAGTTATTTCGAACAGGCCTGAAAGGATACTATGACATTGATTTTCCTTAGATATATAGAACACAAATCTGCTAATATGTTAGCACTATGAATTTGATTCAGCCAGGTTTTACTAAATATTGCAAATTGTTAACAATTTTTTTGTTGTCTTTCTGGATGAATGTATGCGCATAAGATGAGACACAGATGATATAAATCCTTGTCATGGAGTTATTTCGAACAGGCATGAAAGGATACTATTGGTATTTATTACCTCTCCTTTATGAGGTGGAATGGAACCATAACTTTTTCATAGTCATTTGGTTCCTACAAAAGTTAGTCACTGTACTTAATGGATGGAACAGAAACAGATGAAAGTAATTCCCAACAGATAATATCTATCAGCAATCTCCATTTGAGCTCGGGAATATACATTTCATTACAGTCGGAGATTCAAGTCGAGCTGTTGTGGCTCTGCGGGCAGTAGTGGTTCTTGTGGATCCATTCGAAAACTGCCTGGCCACATTATATCCATATCCTCTAGCGTGAATGGCATCCACGATGTTGGTCCGTAGCTTGTGTTGACATCATTGAATCTGGCTATACTGATAGCTCCTCCTTCTCTGCCTGGCTTGTGTATAAGTGAATGAGGTCTAACACCGAGTGACCGGACCATAGCTGTACTGACTGGGAATCCCATCATGGTCATCATCCTTTGTGATTGAAATCTTCTGGCTGCGCCTCTCTCTCTCTTGTGAGCATTTTGATGACCTCCTAATGCTTGTGAACTGAAAAATTTTCTCATACAGAAATGACAAGAGAAGACTTTGGTTGGAGCAGGCTTAGCTTGAGAGCTGGAATCTCCGGCTGTGGATTGCGAAGTCCCGCCCAAACTCAGGTTTAGCCACTCTCTTCGGTTTTCTCCTTCATAGTTCCCATTGCTTGTTTCATGTTCATCATCCTTGTGGATAATCATTTTCTCTAGAATTAAAACTGGCTATATTTTTGCTTGTTTGTGGTTTAACACTTTAAAGCCTTGTCCTTAAAGAAGGATAAAGAAAAAAGAAAGGGGAGGAGTGGTACTACAATGGGAGCGCAGGGAGACTTAATGGTCTTATTTAACGAGTAAGATTTATTAATGCCCTCTACTGTTGCCTTATCTTTTTTCTTTTAGATCACCCCCTTGACTATTTTTTTTTATGCTAAATTACCTCTTAAACTAATTGTTTTCAAATCACTGTCCTAGTGACCAAGTGTCGTCTCTTTTTAATATCAATCTTTTTAAGTCTAGGTGTAATTTCACACAAAATTGTTTGTACAACAAATGAGTATAGAAAAAAAAAATTAATTTGTTTTCAGAAGAATTTATTTTTGAGGATGGTGACAGACAATAGTAGAGGAGCATTAATGTTTTATTTGTATTCAATTTTATTTCCCTTTCATTTGTGACCCCACCTTGTTATGCTTTGTGTTCCAAGAGACAAGGCTTACGTCATCTATACTGTTGACTATCTCCAGCTTAGGATCCTCCACTTTCATCTTTTTCCTTTTCTCATCTCAAACCAACCCAACTTTACAGGTCCTTTGTAGAATAAACTTTAGGTTGGATTGGTACTAATGAACAAATTCTATGGTAAGTTGTATACTGCTCCATTTTCCTCAAATCGAATTTGCTATCACAATATTATGTTAATTATATTTTTCTAGATCACCTCTAGGGCTATTAATTTGTCTCACTTAAGGGGGTTTAAACGAAAACTTAGAAAAATTGGACCATTTATTTAACATTATTAGTGTAGTCGGCGCTATAAAACAATAAAAGTTTTGATATATAAAGTATGTCTTAAGCTGTCTGACATGCATGGCTCTTTGCCACCTACTAAAGAGATCCATCCCTATGTTATTTTAAGTTAATTATATAACAGCCATAACCTTTAGCTTTGTATGCAGAAGAATCCATGCATCAAGTGGTCATTGACAGTTTGGTTAATGTTTTTATATTTAGTGTCCTTATGCCTAGCATATAAAGAAGTATTTATAGGTTAACTTATAGCGTCCAATGGGTAGATTCGAATCATTGCCATTTGAAATTAGCCTCTTCAGTCTTCTCTATATGTTTTTAAATAAGAGGTTTAATTACATTATAGATTTTGGATTATCTTGTTAGAAAAAATAATCAGTTTTTGAAAACTAAATGACTTGACGTATAGCTTTCATGGCCATTTGAAAACTAAGATGGAGAAACATTCAACTTTTAAGGGTGTTTGATTCAGAACCTGGGTTTCGTAATGTCGTGTTCTTTTCTGTTTACAAACATTAACACTTGCAGTTTCAAAATTCAGCTTTTTTACATTTTAACATAATTTCAACCCAGAGTTACTTTAAAGGAAAATATAACAAAGATGGACAAGATCCATGACTCAAAACGGCAGTAGGGTTTTAGAAATCAGTCCAAATTACTGACAGCTGATTTATATGATATAAAGATAGCACTGAATAACAACAGGTGTATTTTGCTGTTGAAAGAAGACAAGAGTTGGGTGAATTTTAAGCTATGGAGTGAATGAAGTTAGTGGTGGTAGGGTTAGTTTGTAGTTCACTGATTGCATCTCTGATTACCTTGTGGTTCATGGGTCCTATAGCATTGCCAATAATGGTCATGAAAAGAAGAAATAAAAAAGAAAGAGGAGATAAGAAGGTATCTTTTTAGATTTTGTATAGTGGTTCTGCTTTGAACAAGTGTTGTTTTATGTAGGGGCTTTCTCGAAATAGAAGTGGGTATTTTTAAATGTGAGTACAGTCGAAGTGCATTAACAGCAACTTGTCTTTTTGAAAAGATACTTGAAGACAAACTAACACTGTTTCCACATAAGTAGAATTGTTTGTTTGCCTACTTCCTGTTTCTTTCTCTTTCATGTTACATGCACACACAAACAAATATTGTAACAAGTTAGTAGCCTCTTTGGGACTTTACACATGGCTGTAAGTTTTCGTCCTTTTTTAACCATAGATTTTGATGGATTTCATTCCTCTTGTTCTGTCTTGTAGTGGACTATTCTGTTACATAATTGGATCCTGGTAAACTTAGTCTCGGAAAACTATAAAACTGTGTATGTTTTTAAATATATTTCAGACTTTAAAAGATAGATGCTATTTACACTATTTTTATGATTATTAAAACCAAAGGGTCTTTCTGCAACTTGCTCTCAAATCAGTAAGGGGGAAAATTGTTGGAGTAGCTCAAACTTAGCCTCAAGCTCAACTAACTTAACAAATGAGCCGAACGTCTTACTATAACTCATTTAGCTACTCATCCCGAGCTTGAGCGGTTGGACTTGAGCTTGTTAAACTCGTCAGCCGCTCGATTATAATGTACTTCAAAACAGCATTTGATGCTGTTTATTATCCAATATACATTCACAGTATTAGATTAAATATTTAGATTTCTATATAAATGACCATAGTTTCACACAGACAGGAATTTTGTTATAAACTACCTTTAGGGATTAACGTTTATACGAGCGGGGAGAGCTTGAGTGGCCTAAACATCGAATATATACAAGCTGGAACCTGAGTTCGAGCTCGGATCAGTTCATTACAACTCCTACATTCATTTTATAACTTGTACACCCTTATTTACATTGTAGCAACCGTGGTCTTAGTAAATCATTTAAAAAAATTCTGTGTGCAATTCTGTGAATTATCTTTTGATAATATTGTTTTTGTTGTTCTGGATCATAGAAGCCGGTTGTTTCTTGTGGCAGATTAACCCAACTTGTTTCTTGACTCTTCGTTGATGATATTCTCTCACAGGCTTAACGAACGTGAGATCTAACACTGGTTCGAAATAAAATATGATCCGACGACAGGTTTGCTATTTCTGCTTTAGTATATAAAAATTAGGTTAAGATGTGGTAGATTCAAAGAAAAAGTTTATCAATGCCTTTTTATTTTTTTTTATGTTGAATAGGAGGCATCTTTATAAGTCCTCTTTGAACAGAATAAGAATAATGGTGCTGAGACTGGCAGGTAGTAGCTAGCTAGGAGCCTAGAACGTAGATGAAAGAGCCTTTTTGATGATAGATCTAAAATGTCAAGTAGGTCTATCTATATAATATAGCCTTTAAAACATGCACTAAAGTAGTGTCTAGTACACTTTCATTTTTTTACTTAGTAAATTCCCTTCTTGTTGAGACAAAGTGAAAGTGAAGGTAGAAGCTACAGGCTGTAGTATCTCGTAAAGGCTAAAGGCATCAATAACCATGTTAGGATAGATAAGTATACTTTTTATGGTTAGGAACTTAGGATAAGTATACTTTTTCGCCTGGTACATCCTATTATTATGATTAAATGTAGATTGATGCATACTTTGCCCAACTGTTAGATTGCGTGGTCTAGTATTGGAAGATCCGAATCACGCATACATTTTGACGCAGCCATCCATATTGTTCATACACCAGATTGAATTTTGGGATGACTGTTTCAGTTCACCCTGATTTAATTTGGATGTAGGTTTTTATTAGTGAATCTGCTCGGGTTTTATTCATGGACCGAAAGAGTTGACCATTGGTTAGTGCTAGAGCCTCTATATCTCAAGTGCCCTAGAACCAGAACCAGAACCATGAGTTTGAGTCATTATCCTTTGTCGATCAAACAAATAATTGTAATAATAATAATAATAATAAAAGAAAATGAAAAATGGTTTGATGGACTGGACCACTAAAAAGAGCTGTAGTCTCTAATCTTATCATGGGATTAGTTCCTTCTTACTTAGACATTACATGTATCCACATTTAAAGAGTTGACTGTATTTCCAGTTACCACCATTCACTTCTCTTTCACGAAAAAATTAAATTGACAGCCAATTCATTTGAAACAGACTTGACATTATCTTTTCTTCTTTTCGAAAACTTTTGTTAATACGACTGGATAAGAACCTACTCCGCTTCATGACCATTTATTTTTCGTCGTCTACACCTACGCCTAGGTCTTTAATAATGGAGATAGATCACTTATATATTCCAAGTAGTAACAGTTAGTTATGTCGAAGTCGAAGTAGGCTAAAAGTAGATCACGTTGAATAGATAGATGGGAAAAATCTGAAAATGTAATTAGCTATATGAGATAAGAACCACTTCTGAACCACTTAAACGAAAGAAAAGATAGGTAATATGACAAGAAGATTAAGAGAAAAGGGGTTGGTCAAATCACAGTATTTGTCGGTAGTGTCGGCAAGTTGCAAATTCAAAGAAAGTGAAGTGTTGTAGTATAAATAAAATAGTCTTATTTTATTATAATAGGAAACAATAATAGGAGTGTCAGTGACTGACTAATGGTGGCATCTGAATGGACGAAATGCTTTATAAAACTATAATAATCCAATAATAGTAGCTTTTGTTTGGAGTTACTTACAAATAAATAAAATAGTACTCCAATAAATAGTTCACCTGACATGCATGGGCCATGCAGACCCAGTTTCGTTGTGATACTAAAAGTAAAGAAGAAAATTAATAAATTTAGGTAGTGGGTGTGGTGACATTGCATTCACTTACATTACATATATGACAGTAGTCGTGCCCTAGTGACCCTTAATATTTATCCTTCTTTTTTTCCGCATTGAATATAGTTTGATAACATTTTATAGACTTGTTTACATCGAGTTTGAAATTCTATATGTTCTTTTTTCTTTTAAGTTGTACAAGAACATATATTGGACGTAGATATAAATTATATAACTCCGCAATATATTAGGAATATTTGCTTTGAGAGTTAAAATCAAACTGACATAATTTTTTTTATAATTCTTTTAAAATTTTAAACTGAATTAACGTTTAAATCAGTTATTTTTTATTATTATTTTAGTTATATTTATGTTAACAAATTATCTATTTTTAAATAAAATTTTGAATCATATTCTAAAAATTTAACAAACAGTATGCTAGTCAGGTAGACTTAACATGAACGATTCTACATGCTCTACCAATCCGGCTATCTTTTTATGTTTATAAAAAAAAAGGTTCAAATCTTAAGAAAATGTTCGTATTATATTTTGGGCACTTATATTCCACCGATCACTATATCTAGAGGTATATACAATAAGTTTGTCAATATGTTAGATAATTTTTTGGTGTTTGGATTTTTGTTTTTGTTTTTTCTCTTATAATAAATTTTTATTTTACCAAAAGTATTTAATCCGCTTAGCTAGATGAATATAATCAAGAAAAAAAGAATTTCCTTTTTCTTTGTGGCTTTTTGTCTTAAAATGCATCAAACTCTAACTATCTCACAACCTACTAAATTTTATTAAATGCGAAAAATTTAAAATCTAAAAGAGTAGAGGTTCATCATTTGTTTGTATTAGGTAGATTATTGACCATATTCTATCTCGGAAGTTTTATAGACGACGGATCAACTTATCTTTTACCATGGTAGAAATTTAGAAGATATTAAAATTATAAGTCAACGAGTAACTTTTTTTTAGACAAGTGGATATTTGCTCATCTGAGAGTGTGATTAATTCCACAAATGAATTGTTCTAGAAGTGGAGAATCCACACTTTTCATCTAAATTCATTAGTTCTAATAAGTTAATAAAAACTAAACATTTTTAAAATAATAATAAATAGAAAGTGTTAGCATTTGTCATTCGACTAAAAAGATTTGAAAAAAAAAAGATTAATTTTTCTTAAAATTGAAGTATTAATAATTATTTAATTTTTAATATAATATCATGAAAGCTTTAATAATTAAATTTTTAAATTTTTATATCTTTTGAAATATACATTATATAAGTAACTTTTGAGCTTGAAATATATATATATATATATATATATATATATATATATATATATATATATATAAATAAGTGAAATATTACCGTAGCAAAGTCCTCATGATCTTAATACTTTTTTTTATTATTCTGAATTATATTAATTTGTTTAATGTAAAGATATAAATTGAATAGATATAAAATTAGAATTTAACTTTTTTTTAACAATAATAGTAACATATAATAATAAATATATTTTATTAAAAAATTAAATAAACAAAAATCTTAAATAATAAATATGTGTTGTATATTGAGTTTGAAAGTTTGAATTTGATACCATTATTATTAATTTTAATATACATATAGGCGGAGCCATGGTGCCCAGGAACCCACAAGTTTATCTATATATTGTTAATAAGTTAACAAAATTCTGGAACTTCTACTGTTCCAGTGGAAAAGGCTGAGGTAGGAATCCAGAGGTCTCGGGTTTGAACCTCAGCACTCTCTTATATTTATAAATATAAATTACCTAAATAGACAAAGAACTAATTCTAAAATAAAAAAGTTGAAGAAATTCAAGATCACTATTATTTAATAATTTGGAGTACCATTTTTTTCTTTTTTCGCGCTACTAGTAATATGTAACGAAGATAAATAAATAAAATTGGATTCAACATTTATAAAACCGAACCATTTCTTCTATCTAAATCCTATATACTAGTTACAATGTATATTAGTTAAAGATAATTTAAATTTCAAAGCCACAAAATGTTGAAATTTCAGATGATGGAAGGAAAACATAATTAAACACGAACCTAAGTAAGTTAATAAATATATATAAAGTTAACTTATATATGATTGATTGCATATCTCCCTTTAAAAATTTCACGGATTGATTTAAACCCTTTTTATGCATACTGTTTTTTTCTTTTAACAAAAACCTAATTTTAACATTGACTATATCATAGATTTGTCGTCTCTCGACTCCTACAGATCTCAACACAATCAAAGACGTGTTAAGATACACACACAATACATGAAGATAAGTAAAAAAAAAGACTAAGATGAAAATACCTAAATCTGAGGCAGCATCGTCAAGCCTGATAATTTTCGTGTGCTCATGATTATAAATTAACAAAATACTAAAGAAAATATAGAATAGATAATCCATTCATGAGTACAAAAAACACTTGTTAACCAAACAACCCCAAAAAATCATACATGGTGAAAACTGCTATTTTATGCTATTTTATTTTTGGACTATAACCAGGACCCCATAGGGATCAAATCCTGGCTACGCCACTGATATACTTTTTAAAACTTTTATTGAATGGTATTTATAAATTCTTTTATATCATTAGATAAATAAATACCATGTATTTAAGAGTGGATGTCCGAATTTGACACGTTTGATACAGAAACAAAAATTTCCTACCCGTTGAAAAAATATAGACAAAATAAATTAGAATTTAACTCGTATCCATTCCGCACTATTCTCTATATAAATAAAATATCATTATTTTGAAAATATTATTTGAATTATTTATATATTAAAAGATACAGTTGCAAATAACCATTAATAAAAATATTAAAAAGTTGAAAATATTTTAAATTAAAAATATTCTATATTAAAAATAAGAGGACAACATTTAGACTTGTTTATATCGAATTTGTAAATGTACTATTTGAATTGCACATTTTTATAAATGCAATTGTAAATAACAATTAATAAAAATATAAAAAAGTTGAAAAACATATTAAATTAAAAATATTTCATGATAAAGATAGTAGGACAACCTTTTAGACTTGTTTATATCAAATTTGAAATCCATATCAATTTTTTTAGTTTCAAAAAAACATATATTCGATATATGTAGATATATGTAAATTACAAGTAGCCTGAGTTTTTAAATGCAAATAATAGAAGTCTAGAAGTAGTAGACTGTGTTTTTAAATGAAAATCATAGAAATCTAGAAGTCGCTTTGAGTTATTAAATACAGATCATAAAATCATAAAATGATTATTATAATTTATAACAACATTAAACTAAAAGGAGTGGCAAACACAACACAACCAAGAACTTGTTGTCTCATTCCCAAACAAAAATCGCTTGTCTTTTAGCTTTTATACATATGTCAACAAACCCATTTTTAATCCTTAATTAAATATTTAAATTATCCCATTTAAATTTTCTAAACCCACGACCCTAAACATAATTCTATCGATTCAATCCTAAAATGGAAGCTTTTTCGGAATCTAACTACGATGTTTTGCGGATTAAAATGCTTGACTATCCCATAATATAGTTTTGTATTTGTTCGAACACTATATTAATTTCAAAAACCAAACAAAATGGTGTGAAAAATATAATAAAAATAGGTTCGGCTGGCTCTTTCGTTTCCGATGTCAATATTCTACCGGCTGACATTTCTATGTGTGTTAGAAATCGAAATAAATTTGTCACCATATTGGTGATTCTTTCGTTTCCGATGTCAATATTCTACCGGCTGACATTTCTAGATGCATTGTGTTAGAAATCGAAATAAATTTGTCATCATATTGGTGGCTCAAAAATTTAAACGTCTGATATGTGATATTTTTAAATTTTTAAATTTTTATTTTATTTTATAATATTTGATAATTTTTTTTTAATTTTTCGATTTCGATTTCGATAAATTTAAAAAATTTATTTTAAAATATTGGCGAACGTTGCTCGACTATATAAGAAAAAAATGTTCAGTGTCATCGACTATGACCATTTTGATAAATTTAGTCATTAATTCTACAAACGTCACAAACTAAATTTATTAAAATCGTCATAGTCGAATGACACTCACCAAATAATGATTATATATTAGAAATCGTTATATATTTTCAAGTCAAAGGACTATAATTTTTTTCTCAAAGTCATTATACGAAAAGATAGTCATTGTTAAAAGACTAATCACGGATTTAAACCTCATACCGAATGTAGGCTAGTATTATATTACTAATTGAGTCTTGTCTGTTTATTATGATTGGTTTTGCTATCGTACAAATTTGCTAACAAAATATTAGATAATTGAACATGTGCACTGTCCATTAGATAGTTGTTCGGGTAAAAAAATGTTATTAGTCCCCATGTTTATTACTTGTCTCACAATGGTCCATCACGTTCATTTGTGTAATAATCGGTCTTTGGTATGTTACCAGAGTGTGCAAATATAGTCCATCATAAGTATTATTAATGTCAGAGCGCAGCTTGCCATTCCAGACATTAATAAAATAGTTGCATGTTCCCAAGCTATGCTGCCTAATAATACCCTTAGCATCGCTATGCCATCTACTTGTAGAGTTAATTCATTATTAAATATATACATCTACTTGTAGAGTTAATTCATTATTAAAATACCATTTAATTTAACCATCAATAGTTGCATGATATTGAATAAGATGGTTAAATTAAATATATACATCTACTTGTAGAGTTAATTCATTATTAAAATATCAATTTTGGGGGCATGGTGATGCTAATAATACGGTCTGGAAATAGAGAACATGCTCAACAAACAATGGACATTTGATATATTTAACTCCCCAATTTTGGTAAAAAGAATAGGACAACCATAACTTTCTCACTCATGCATCTCACTTTTGAGTTATTACTCAGGCAATCATATTTTCTACCCATATATAATGTAACTTTAACTTATATTCATGTCTTACTAATTATTATTGTGCAACAACTTTGCATTCTAATCAAGTGAAAACTAGAGTTAAACATCACTTTTTGTCTAAAAGAAAGTCCTTCTGAGTGGCCGATCAAGGTAACGACTTTTAACTCTATGTACCGAATCAACAAAACTATTTTGCTAAACTATGATAGTAACAATGAAAGACTATTTGAAATATTTGAAACTCTAATATATAATATCTTAGGAGCTTATTTCACTAATATATATATACGTTAGGTTTCTTAGCACTTCCGTAAGAGAGAGAAAAATATGTGAACAGGTTGTTTTCCATCTTGGTAAAAATGAAAATATTTTTCAAATAATCGGCAGTAAGTCCATTATTGATTTGGTTCATGCTCAGCTGGGAGACATTGATGAATGTCGATCATTTTACAAGGACAATCATTTGAAACCTTGTGTTACATCATCATCTCAGACTAAGATAGATCAAATGACTTGTGCATAAATATGGATTAAAACATATATTATACTATATCTTCAATGATATCTCATACCTTTTAGAATTTAAACCCAGATACAGTCCTACCAAAAACTATGGGCAGAGTAAAAAAGAAATTGTCTTATAATATTCTTAAAAAATATATGTGAATATAAGTCTGTAAAAGAAGCTCATAACAGCCACCTTTATCGTTTTCAGAATGTTAGATATAACTAGACATTAAAATTTTGTATCCAGTATATATAATGTGATAATATTGTTAAGATTGATTATTGTTGATTTTCTTGTTATTATTTTTATATTATGATATAACAACCACCACTTCCTAAAGAACAACGCCAATTCATGTTAAGGTACCTAGACACTCTTAGAGTATGGAACCAGAAAAATTAAATATAACAAACATAATAAATTGTTCATGCCTTTATACAACAAAATAATAAAATGAATAATATAATAGTAACATGTTTAATAGTAAAATGATTAATATAATAACAACAAGAATAATAATAACATGATTAATAAGAAATAATAATAATAACATGATTAATTTAATAATAATATGATTAATAATAACAGAAATAATAATATAAAAATACTAATAACATTCACTTTTAACATAGTCACCCTTAATATGATTAATATAACAATAACATAAATAATAGTAAAAAATTATAATTAACATGGATGATAGTAACAAAATTAATAATAATAATACATACAATATTAACATAATCACTTTTTTTTTATTATTATTATTATTATTATTATTATTATTATTGTTATTATTATTATTATTATTATGTGAGTTTATCAGTTTCAATAGTATTTTGATACATATTTACGAAAATTATCAATAGTATTTTTATTTATGCGGAAAGTTTCAATTTTTATAAAATGATAAGACACAAATTTATTTATATTGATAAAAATTGTGAGATTAAAAGGCATGACTCTAAAATAAAAATTCAAATTAGACAACCTTAGAACAGTTATATTCGGGCCACCTTTAAAGAATTCATATTCGGGTTTTAGAGTTGTGTCAAAAAATTTAGATTTTTTCGAGTAATATTCTGGTGTAGACCCGCAAAGCTTAGATATTTTGTGCAACTATTCAACATGTAGAGAGAATAATATTTTTGATAAGATACTTTCAGACTGTAGCAAAACTAGATTAAATATTGAATCTAATACTCAAGAGTTTTTTGGTGCGGCTTATAAACAAAATAATTAACTTAAGAATAACCAATTTTTTTTAAGATGTTAAATATTGGTGTGTGCATAATGAAACAAATCCCAATTTATAAGGTTAAAAATAAAAATATAAAGTAAATATAAGAACTAAAAGGTGAATCGGTGTTTATAAAACAAAAACAACTGAGAAACATACATATTCATCAATTTCCACTAATTCTAATCTTATTTTCAACATCTTTGATTTCATTTTCAAGATTTTGGAGCGTAGATTACCCCTGGAGGTTGTCTGCCAGCTATTTTATCATCTATCTCCTCATCTCCTGGAATTTATCTCGATAATTTTTTAAGAAATTAATACCATGTCTAGAAATATCAAAGAAGCTTTGTCCCTAATAGCCTTATGAGCAATGTCGCCACTATCATCCCTGACAACTATATATGACTTCTTAGCTTCTTCTTTATCTTCTTTATTATTTTTCCACCATATGATTATATAGATAGATATGGGAACATAAAAAACAATTAATGAATGAATGAGAAATTTGTTAACAAAATGAAAAATATCGTATATTTAGTATATATGTAAAATTATGCAAAAAAATTGTTAATAAATAGAAGTGTAAAACTCAGTAAATCAAGTCGGGTGGGAATGATTAATTATAGAACGCATATGAGAAAGAAAAGAATATATAGCCACAACAATCATATTCGAGTTTTTGGTATAACTTGTGATACATGGACATTCTTAGTCTTAATGAAAATTTTAGTCTATAAATTTTAATAGCTGCTCATATCATATTATTCATTTAAGAAAGATAGTGGTTGCATATAATCAATGAACGACTGTAAAACTAAAAAAATAAAACGATAATTTTTTAGTACGAGAATCTAACGCAATGTTACCTTATTCATGACTTGTTTTAGGAACTCTCCTCACGCTCTTCTAATCGATTGAAATAAATAGAATATAACTTCAATGATTAAGTGTAAATATCATATTTATGTATCTTGAACACAAAATAATGTTTTATAGTCTTTATAAAGGCAGGAGCCAAAATAGCCAATGCACAACTGAGCTCAGAACGATGCGCGTGTTTACCTAAAGTGTTTGCTATGACTTATTCATTTGCTTCTCTAATTGTTGGAATAACAATATCTTGCAAGATGATATCCTTCTGCTTGTCAATTGATACCTTCATCTTGGCTATTTTATGCTCATTTTTGTATTCATCTTCTAGATATCAACAAAACAAAGAATAAAGCATAAAAGAAAAAACATATACTTGATAAAGTCAAAGTAACAGCTATAAAAAGTTAATCAAAACTAATATAGGGATAATTCAAATTTAACTGGTATAAAAAATAGATCGAGACTTGTTTTTTATATGTATGAGAAGAGATTTTATAGCATCACATAATTAACATCAAACATATTATACATAATTACTTTCTATTAAAATAGTCTTTCATTACGTGAACTAGCCAAGAACCATAATCATTAATTTCTTATTGTTAAAAATATATTATCAATCAGTTCATGATGTTATAAATAAAAAGTAGATTTTTAACTCTAATACCAAATACTTATCACATTTTTTACTTTCTCCAACTACGAATACTAGGATTTGGAACGAGAAGATGAAGTATAAAATAAGATATATGAAACCTTGCTTAATTCTTACTGTATTTTAAAGAAGTCAAACTTCATTTTTCATTGTGAAACAACATCTTCGGATGAAAAAACATAACTCCAAGAGTCTCAACAACCTCATCTGACAGGGATGAAAATGTAGGATAAACAACTTCTTCTGGCTTAACTTCTCTAACTGCATATAAGGATCGGTAGAGAGCATGCAAGTTTAATAAAATTGCGTAGATAAAATTAGACCAAATTTGAAACAAAATGTTAAGAATCATCAGAGAAGACTGTAATGAGTAATTGAGTAAAACTTCTAGTTATCAACTTTTTTCAATCGACGAGGAGAGAAGATCGTTAATGAATTGTGTAGGTTGTGGATGTTGATAGAGATTTTAATCGAAAAAGAAAATAAAATGACGAGATAAAAGAAGAAGAATGAGAAAAAAATGAGAGAGATGAGTTTTAAGTGAGTGTAATAAAATAAAGAGGGTAGGATAATATCTTGAATTAAGTAGTGACTCTATTAGTAAATAGCATTTATATTTCTAGTCTTGAATATGTATTATCTTATTTTGATAGGTAGCAGTGAATATATTAAAAAATATTTATACTAATATATATGCGATAATATATTTCTAGATAATCTTAATCGAAGTCATTTTCTTTTCAAGCATATTTGCGACACTGTTTCGTATGATAAGGCAAAAGCTTTGGCTTATGTAATCCCTGCTACTTAATCGTAAAAATGATAAGTAATTGAGTTTTAACATTTTTATAAGCTTTCATATGCGGTTGGAATTTAAATCCAATTTAGAAGTATATATATATATATTAATGTTAACATGCACACATGTTCTACGTAGCATCTCAGTTGTTGTCTTTGTTAAAAACAAAGAGAGAAGTAGCCGCAGGAAGCGGCTAGAGTTTTGTGTTTATTAGAAAATGTTCCCTTTTGTTTTATTGATGCATTAGAGATGTAATTCAAGAATTGACCAATAGTAAGGCTCTCAATATATAGAGAACTTAGAGGCCTATACAAGGAAACTTAATACACTGAATATTCTAACACCCCCCCCCCCTCAAGTTGTGTAGTGGGATCACCAATACCCAACTTGGATAAAACGGATTTGAATGTTCTTGCAGCAACCGTTTTTGTCAGGATGTCTGCCAGTTGGTCTTCGGATCTAACAAACGGAAGTTCGACTGTCTTATCTTCAATCTTTTCTTTTATGAAGTGCCTATCTATTTCAGCGTGCTTTGTTCTATCTGCTGTACCGGGTTCTCTGAAATCTTAATTGCAACTTTATTATCGCACATTAACTGAGTTGGACACTTCAGATGGGATCCGATTTCTTTCATTATCTTCTTTAACCAAAGTATCTCGGTAATCCCCTTAACGATTCCTCTAGATTCTGATTTAGCACTTGACAGTGATACTACTTTCTGTTTCTTACTCCTCCAAGTCACCAAGTTACCTCCAAGAAGAGTAAAGTAGCCAGCAGTTGATCGCTTGTCGTTAGGATTCCCTCCCCAATCAGCATATGTGAATACTTCAACATCAAGGTGTCCATTTTTCTTTAAACTTATGCCTCTTCCTGGTGTGCCTTTGAGATATCGAATAATCCTCATTACTGCCTCCATATGGTGTTCCTGAGGATGATGCATGAACTGGCTAACTACTCCCACTGCGTATGCAATGTCGGGTCGAGTGTGAGCCAGGTAAATCAATTTTCCCACCAACCTTTGGTACCTTTCTTTATTCGTTGGTCTGGCCCCTTCAATTATCTTTAGTTTGTGATTCACAACCATATAAGTGTCATTTGGTTTGCAATCCACCATGCCAACTTCAGCTAATAAATCCAATATATATTTCCGTTGGGAGATATAAATCCCTCCTCTTGACCTAAGAACCTCGATTCCTAGAAAATACTTCAATCCCCCAAGGTCTTTCATTTCGAACTCCTTGAAGAGGTTTTTCCTAAGAGAGCTAATTTCTTCTTCGTCATTCCCCGTTTATAATCATATCGTCGACATATATTATAATACAAGTGACTAATTCTCCTCTCTTTTTGTAAAATAAGGTATGATCCCCATTACTCTGTTTGTAGCTATACTGCTTCATTGCCATTGTAAATCTCCCAAACCAAGCACGAGGAGACTGTTTGAGCTCATATAATACCTTTTTCAGTTTGCATACCTCATTTTCTTGAAAGCCATCAGAGAACCCTGGTGGGGGTTCCATATATACCTCTTCTTCCAAGTCTCCATGTAAGAAAGCATTATTTACATCAAATTGATGAAGAGGCCAATCTTTATTCGCGACTATTGAAAATAAAACTCTGATAGTGTCAATCTTTGCAACTGAAGAGAACGTTTCAGAGTAGTCTATACCATATGTGTGTGTATATCCTTTGGTAACCAATCTTGCCTTGTGTCGCTCAATGGTGCCATCAGATTTATATTTTATATTAAACACCCATCTACACCCGACTGCTTTCTTCCCTTGTGGTAACACACAATTCTCCCATGTACTATTCCTTTTTAGAGCTTCCATTTCGGTATTCATTGCCTCATGCCATTCAGTCATCTTCTTAGCTTCTTGAGCTGTTTTAGGGATTTGTTCAGAGAGAATAGTAGCTGAAAACGCCTTAGCAATCTTCGTCATTCCTTTCTTGTCCGTTTTTACCGGATATGTAGAAGCACGAGGAACGTGTTCCGGTGAATACCGGTCAGGTGGAACCCCTCTATTTTTTTCTTGGGGGAAGAACCGAAGTTTGAGTTTCAACAAATGAACTTCCTGAAATGTCATGGTCAATAGCATTTTGTGAATTATGACATTGTAAATTATTTACCTCTTGATGGTTATTTTCTTCGGTTGATTCGCCGGTAGTATCCATGTCATTTATTTTTTTGTTGGACATTGTCTTCGGGAGAATCATTGGTGGTAAGAACTGCCTCGTCAGTCTCCTTTATATTGGAAGAGGCGTGTTCGCTGGTGCCATCTACCGACTCTGTCGGAACATCCTCAGAGTAACTTTCATATAACAACCAGTCGAGTGATTCACTTACTTTCTCCCCTTGAGCACGAGATTGGTGGTAAAAAAAAATAATCGGATTCTAAGAAGTCACAGTCCATGGTGACATGGATCCGACGAGTAACCGGATTGTAACACTGATATCCCATTTGATGAACACCGTGTCCAACGAATACACACTTTGCAGCACAAGGATTAAGTTTGTTTCGACTTATTTTAGAGATATGAACAAACACCGAACAACCAAAGACACAAGGTGGTAAGGTCATAACAGATGGAATTGTAACTTGGGTGGCAAGCACTTGTAATGGAGTTTTATTTCCTAGACATCGGGTTGGTAGACGATTTGCAAGATACGTAGCTGTAGCAAGAGCTTCTGGCCAAAGAGAATGAGGAACTCTAGATTCAATCATAATAGCACGAGTTTTTTCAAGTAAAGTACGATTTTTTCGTTCTGAAGTACCGTTTTGTTGAGGTGTGTTTGGACAAGTGGTTTGATGGATAAGACCATTTTTTTTGAAAAAATTATGCATTGTTTGGTTGACAAACTCTGTTCCATTATCATAATGGAGAATCTATATTTTTTTTTCAAATTGAGTCAAAATCATTTTGTAAAAACAAACAAATATTTCTGGTACTTCCGATTTATGTTTCATGAAGTATATCCAAGTCATTCTTGAGAAATCATCCACAAATAAAACAAAGTATCTGATTTGATTGTTAGTGGAATTTGGTGCTGGACCCCAAACATCAGAATTGATTAGCAAAAAAGCATAATCAACTCTAGTATTACTTTGATTAAATGAGACCCTACGATTTTTCGCAAGAATGCAGGTTTCACATTTCTCATGAATGAAATTATTCAAAAAAAGACTAGGAAACAAACTCTTAAGATAGCTAAAAGAAGGATGACCAAGTCGTCGGTGCCATAACCAAGGTTACCTTTCGGTTGTTCCGTGAGAAAGCATGGCATGTCCCTTATGAACTACCTCATCAACATAATAGAGACCTCCTTGTTCAGTACCACACCCAATGATCTCATTCGTATGAATATCCTGTAAAATGCAAAAAAATAGATACATAAGAACCACACAGTTGACTTGTTTTGTCACTTGACTAACAGATAATAACTTTAAGGATAGTGAAGGAATGTATAGGCAGTTTTTAATTCCAATTTTTTCCGAAAAAATAATTGAACCTCCCCCTTTGACTTCACAAATTTCTCCACTAGCAGTCTCAATATGGGATTTCTTTAGAGATGACATGTCACCAAAGTATTTAGGATCATAAGACATGGTGTTCGTAGCCCCGCAATCAAAGATCCAATTCATTGATTTCTCAAACCCTTTACCTCCAAGTTTTTTCATAGGAGTTCGCCGCCATTCCTCCAAAACCAGTACCACTTCCTTGCTCATTTTTAGTCGGATCTTCACCGCCACTTGTATACGAAGCCCGTTTGACATTAGATCTGAAACGCTGGTTATTTTTCTCCTTATGACCGTCCTCCCACCATTATGGATAGCCAATCAGCTAGAAACATGTCTCTTTAGTGTGTTTCTTCATCCCACAATGAGTGCAATACAACTTGGATTTATCTTCTTTCTCTTTGGATCAGAATTTAAACCTCCGTGCATAATCTTTAGCAGCGAAACCCATTCCAATTTCAATCGAGTCACTATCAGAAGAACTTGATTTTAGTATATTAAGCCTGGCCACTTCCCTTCGTATTGTAGCATATGTTGTTTCCACGGAAGGAAGAGGATCTTTTTTCAGGATATCTCTCTTGACTGGTTCCAGCTTGTCATTAATCGCCATTAGCAATTGATAGTCTTTGTTCTTGAGTCTTCTTATTGTAGATCTGAATGTTTTCTGGGTCTTTCATAGGGTTCGGATCTCGCCTATCTATAGACATCCAGATGTTCTGCAGTTTGTTCCACAAGTCTTCTAGTGTATCGGGCCCTTGCCTTAATGAATTAGCCCTCTTATGAAGGTCAAACACTTGTAACGAATCTGTACCAGAACTGTATGTGGTGGCTAACCCATCCCATAGGGCTTTTGCAGTGGGATATTGCGAGACATTATTCACCAAGCTGGATTCAAGATTCTAGATAATCCATGTGAAAACACATTGATCATCTTGTTCCCACCTTGTATATGTTTTGTCAGTTTTGGATGAAGGTGTCGGCTCCCCTGTAATGTGAGAACCTCTCCCCCTTCCCCTAATTATTTTTTTCATCAGGTTTGCCCATAGGGCATACTTGTCACCACCGAGTTTAATCCTTAGGGATAAATTCTCGGGGTTAGTTGTTTGTTGTTGTGTTCCGAGACCATTTCTCAGAATGGCAGCAATCTGCATTGTTAATTCATCAGGGATTTGACTGACCACGACTTCATTGCCAGCCATCTTTGTTGAGGATGTTCAGAATTCCCAGAATCACACGTGCTCTGATACCATGTTAACATGCACATGTTCTACGTAACATCTCAGTTGTTGTCTTTGTTAAAAACAAAGAGAGAAATAGCCGCAGGAAGCGGCTAGGGTTTTATGTTAATTAGAAAATTTCCCTTTTTTTATTGATGCATTAGAGATGTAATTCAAGAATTGACCAATAGTAAGGCTCTCAATATGTAGAGAGCCTAGAGGCCTATACAAGGAAACTTAATACACTAAATATTCTAACAATTAATGAATTTGAATAAATAGTTTTATTCATATAAATTTTGCAAAATATTTTAGTTCATTTTGAAATATAGACGGTTATATTTTGGTGTTCAGTTACGAGACTTCTGAAAGTATACAAGAAATCATTAGAAAAATTCTCCTTGAGAATTTAGAATCTTGATGGTATTGACAACTAATCATCCATGATGAATCAATCTGGAAAATAAAACACTTTAAAAATGAAAATGATGGAGTCTTTTCTCTCTCTAATGAATATAGATATAAAAAATTAGTGGATATGGTTTAATGACTATACACCTTATATATGAATCTTAACTTTGTATTGATCCAATATGATAAATAACTTATTACCCAGTGTTCTCGTGTCTCACATAGACAATAACCAAAGCCTAGTAACTTAAATGTTGGATAATATAACTATTATTCACTGTGTATATTAACCCAGTTGGTGTATACATAATTTATTCTATGATATTATTATACTAGTATGTTTAGGTATAATTATTTAATATTATTACTGTTTACTTTTTATCAATTGCATCATATTTCACAATAGCTTGAATACTCTAAATATACATGGTTAAACATGTAAAGTTAGGATATTCTTATAATCTTCTATTTAAGCCATCACATGTACTAAATGCATCCTCTGAATTCCGCATTAAAGAACACAATTATATTGAAAGATAGATTAAAATTATCACACCATAATTTTGCACGCATGGTAGTCTTGATGCTAATATTTTTCAACAATTGGGAATTTAAAATCATCTCACAAGTAAATTAAGTCATGATTCTATATTCAGCTTTAACACTCGATCTTGATACAATATTGTGTGTCTTACTCTTCCATAATACCAAATTATCTCCTATAAAAATCCAATAACCAATGGTCGATCCGCAAAATATTTTATATTAGTATGATCATTACTACCATACTACAATCCAAGTCCATGAGCTGGTTTGAGATAGCAAAATATATGTTCTAGTTTTTCCCACTGATTAATCGTTGGGGATGATATAAATTGACTTACAATACTGACTGGATATGCAATATCTGGTCGAGTTAATGAAAGATAATTAAGTTTTTCATACCAAGCGATGATATTTTTCTAGATCACCATATAATTCTAAATCATCTTTTAGTATCTGCAAATTAGGAATCATCAGTGTATTACTTGGTTTTGATCCTAAATTTATTGTTTCCATCAATAAATCCAAAGCATATTTCCTCTACTATATAATAATACCTTTCTTACTTCTTGTTATCTCAATTCCCAAAAATAATACATTTCCTGTGCTAACTAATTTTAGTTTCCACAATTTCGTGAGGATATTGAGTTTGTTCTTCATGATAACTATAAATGCATATTCTTAAGTGGAATTTTGAGAATTTATTTATAGAAAAATAATCGTTCTCACAATTAGAAGATGATGAATAATTAAAGATCAAATACTAATCATTTGAATAAGAACTAATCATTCTGATTTTTCCTCCAAATTAAAAATTGTTCCCTCATTACTTCACCCAAACTTAAAATTACTCAAAATTATTGTATTGTCTCACCTTCTAAATATGGTTGTGAGATTATAAACTAAACATATCTAGAATGAACTAACTACTAAGATGATATAATTACTATTATATATATTTTATAAGCCCATAAAGTTTACTTCTGTTGAATATTCTAAAATGTACAAATATTTCAAATATAGCTATTAATATGTTTGAGGTAAATGTATAATTTTTATAACTAACTCCTTATTTACTATCTTGAGAATTAAGTTTTGTACACTTTAACTAAACAAAATGGATCATATGGTATTCACTGAACTGTTTTACCTTCTTCAGTTGCAACCACCATGGTCAGATTGACACTTTTTTTATATCGAAGTGTCATCTTACTTTCTAAATAAAACACTTTAAATTAGAAATGACTTTAAATTATGGTGAAATATGGGCATAATATAACTAAAATATATTTATGAACGATATGTGCTATCTTGGCCATCATGACATAGAAACGATTTGTAGATAATTTTTTGATTTTGTTACAAGATTTTATCACTATGTATGTACATAATTTTATTTATGTGGCATATTTCTCTTTGATATATCCAACACTTGTATGAATCTTCATAATAGTCAACAGAGCTAGTAGAACCTAAGTATCTAGTCAGCCTTCTTTTGAAGGATATGATTTAAATATTTATGGAAAATGTGTATTTATTCATCCCAAGATTTCAATTTATTTTATTGTATGATATATATATATATATATATATATATATAATAATTAGAATAGATAATCATATATATATATATAGTATACAACGTATTCATTTGCAAACCCTTTATGTATGAATTACCATTATCAATAAAAATATTTTACCACTATTTAATTTTTGGTAATTTTAATATATACTCAGAATGAAGAGAAACTCTGATGACTGCATTTTTATCAATCCATAAAATGTCTCTAAGAAGTAAAAATAAAGTGAAATAAAAACCAAGTGAAATACATGAAAGTAACTTTCTTGACCAAGAAAAGTCTTGAATTTTTGAATTTATCTTTAATATTTCATAACACATTTATCTAGTAAGGTTACATTGGTAATATATTAGGATCATCAATACAAATTCAGAGAATGAACATATAAAATGCTCATGTGTGAATAATGCTGAACAATAGTCATACATATTGAAAATAACTATTGTGTCACATTCGCCACATCATAGGCATTGTAACAATCGTTATAATCTAAAATATCCATTAGAGGGATTATATTTCTGAAGGGAGATAGATGTCATTCAAGCCCAAACCTAAAAAAACTCATTGGACATGCACAACATCTCCCGTATACATCTCAAGATCAAATTTCTTAATACTTGTATGTCATTACTCTTGTATCTTGAAGGTCATACATTCCTTCAACACTGAAATGTTTTCCAAAAACTAATAGAGTTGAGGAAATACAACTAGACTTCTACTAAACACTGATATACAAATATAGACACACACACACATGATACTTAAATATGGAGCTATATATGTTTGAAAAGATATGGGAAACATAACATAAAATTCCCCAAATCCTGAAAAAACATAATTTGTTTGTTGTAAATTAAATAAACTGATCACATCTCGAAGTGGTCCTGAATAACATGATTTTGCCTAAAAGTAGCACGCTTCAGCTGACACAATATAACCCTTTACTGGCATGATGCAACTCCAAAACAGTATATTGTTGCACTATAACAACGTATCGTGACATGCCACTTATGATCCCAAAAAATGACGCAAGCCATAATCGCAATAACGATCCACACTTTTATCGGGACGACCTCATACTTCTAAATAAAAAAATTCCTATTTTTCAAAATTATGTTTTTATTGTAAATATCGAAATTGAATATTTAGACGTTCCTATTAAAAAGTTATAATCATGCATTCAATCAAAGTTCACACCAAACACGTGTACATAATATAGTTTATATCTAAAAAAATAACTCATGATCAAACAATTTTAAAGACTGAGATATAATCCGATTTGGAGAAAAGTAAACTATTTTTAATTTACAAAAGTGCTTTTGATACAAATTGCTGGATTCTAAATCTAATTAGTGATTCAACAAGATGTAACATGAATGCGTATGGAAAATGAATATTTTTTTTGTTTCTGAATTTTTATTTATTTTACTATAATATATATATATATATATATATCATCACTATAAAGTATAGCTATATATACTCTATATAACTCATCCATTTTGAAACTTTATGCTCGGGTCAACCCGAGCAAAAAATTCTTCCAGCTTGAAGGATCTTCATGTTGAGTTTGCAACTACCGGGGATCTCATGAGAGCTTGGATGCCAAGAGGACTAAGGAAAAAAAGGAATATCTCCTCATATATATATCATCACTATAAAGTATAGCTATATATACTCTATATAACTCATCCGTTTTGAAACTTTATGCTCGGGTCAACCCGAGCAAAAAATTCTTCCAGCTTGAAGGATCTTCATATTGAGTTTGTAACTACCGGTGATCTCATGAGAGCTTGGATACCAAGAGGACTAAGGAAAAAAGGAATATCTCCTCATATATATATCATCACTATAAAGTATAGCTATATATACTCTATATAACTCATCCGTTTTGAAACTTTATGCTCGGGTCAACCCGAGCAAAAAATTCTTTAGCTTGAAGGATCTTCATGTTGAGTTTGCAACTACCGGGGATCTCATGAGAGCTTGGATGCCAAGAGGACTAAGGAAAAAAAGGAATATCTCCTCATGGAGGCATATGATTTGGGAAATGTTGTAGCATGTTATGTTAATGCTTCAAAAGAGACCACCGCTACCACCAACAAGTCTTTGACCAAAGTTTATGCTTAACAGATTGCTCTTAACCTTTGAGGTAAAATTTAAGCTCATTTTTTAGTCATATGCTTCCATGACCTTTGGTCAATCCGATGAATTTAATAACCTTAGTCTTCTATATTGTTTGATAAAGAATTTTTCCCTTATTTGTTCATCTTGCATAGGTTATGACCAATATATTTGCAATCATTCATAACATATCAGATTAACATAGCTTGGTTCTTCATGATTTTTCTAGCTTATGAGAACTTTGATCAAACATATGACAGATGGTGCTCAATGCAAAAACTATAAATTCACTATCCTTAACCACGAGAGGGACGACAAGAATAACAAAACACTTATGGAGAAAAACATAAATTACCTGTAAAATGAGATTACCAAGTTGTGTCAAAGCTGACAAGGTAGTGAGCTAGAGGCATATTTGATAGAACTAAGGAAGAATATGTCTGGAGGGGAGCCGTTCAAGGGAAAATTATTGAAAGATTCTGAGTCTTCAAATAATCAAGTGAAAAAACATAAGGACAAGATTATGAGGTTAGTTTTGGCCCAACCGAAAACTATAAAGGTAAACATGGTTCTACGATTTCACAAGCAGTCTTATGTCCTAAAACTAGGACACCTATAGAAGATGATTCCAAAAAAAATGAAGGGCTTGGATTTAGAGTTTGAAGAAATAGGTAAAGAGGAAGATGAGGAAGAAGACAAAATGATAGAAGATGCCAAAGATAAGGACAACCTTGATAAGAAGTCTTTGGAAAGTTTGGTCGATGATGTTGTTAATCCTCATTCAGCTAATTAACTGCCCTAGGATTAGGAATGATACATCGATCCATACAAATGAAGTTTCTTATTAAATCTGTTAGTTCAAATTTCAATTCATTTCTTACTATGTTGAACGTTCAACCTATGAGAGGCCGAGGTATTTTTCTAATTGTTTAATCTATTTCACTTTAGTAAGTTAATGCCATGGAGGACTAAAGTATATTTTTATTTCATTTTTATTGAGTTTCGGCCTTTAATATGACTTGTTTCCCTTTCACATATATATTTTTTGTGTTTGTTTAACTCTATAGCATGGTTAGAAGCTTTGGCTTCCTTATATTAAGAATTTATCGGTATTTGGTTGGAATGTTTTGTTTGGGACACCTCAGCTGATCGTAGGATTTGGCTTATTTCACACTTGGTATTTATAACTTTTGATTAAGGGATTTAAGCAGCTCTAACAAACATAATTTGAACTTTTTTCAAACTTCGATTGGATTGCGTCAAGCCTTCACTCAAGATATTTGGAAAGCTCTAACCAATCATGAGTTGGACATCTTTTAACACCTCAGATGGGTCAGACCAAGTATTCACTTAAGAGCTTTGAATTTTTTTTACTAACATAAGTTGAACCCTTTTTAAAATTTCAGATGGATCAGACCAAACATTAACTTAAGAGCTTCGGAAAGCTCTATCTAATACAAGTTGAACACTTGTTAACACCTTAGCTGGGTCAGACCAAGCCTTTACTTAACATCTTCATAAACCTCTAATTAATCAAAGTTTGACCATTTTTAACACTTCGCTGGATCAGACCAAACCTTTACTTAAGAGCTTTAGAAAGCTTTAACCAACATAAGTTAGGAAAAATTAACAAATCGGTCAGATCGAGAAAAACCTTCAATTAAGAGCTTCAAAAATTTCTAACCAATGTAGGTTGGACATTTTTAGAACCTCATATGACTGAAAGCAAACCTCCACTTAAGAGCTTCAAGAAGCTCGAAATACCATAAGTTCAACCTTTTTCCTCAAGGGATTTGAAAAAGTACATAACAATATTTAAATAGACATAAGTTATAAGATAAATGGAAAATAATGTATTGATTAACTGACTATCTTCATGCGACACCATGGTAGGAAAATATGCACTCCCGTTCATTGCATCAAAGTTATACTAAATACAACAATTATAGACTTAAGATAAATAGAGTTTCAGATGTTCAATATTCGAACAATGGGAGATAAGTCTTCATTTCCCATCCACAAGTGTGTATGTTCTTGCATTGACCTTTTCAAAGACTGTGTAGGGTCCATTTTAATTTGGCTCAACGTTTTACCAACATTGTGGTCTTTGGTATGTCAAAAATATTTCTAACCTTTCATTTTAAATTCACTCGATCAGAACAAATATGCAAATCTAATCCTCATTAGAGTTTGAAAGTGTTGGACCATGGCGTGAGCCTTAGCTATTTTTTCTGTTATCACATTCAACTCATTTTTTATTTAGCATCATTGTCTTCTTCGGAATAATTAGTAACTTGATAAGAGGGTAAAACGTTCTCATAAGAGATAACAACATCCACTTCATATATTAAAGCAAAAAGAGTATCCCCCGTAGTAGTTTAAGCGTGGTTCGATAGGTTCAAATAAATTTCTAACAAAATTTAGGTAATTTGCACAATGCTCATTTTAAGTTCTTTTTCAACCCATTCTGCATACTTCAGTTGGTAACCTTTACTTGGTCGTTTTCCAGACGATGGAAATGTGTTGATAAATATTGTTATGTACTTTTTGTTTGAAAGAAATAGGTTATCTCTATATTTTGAAATTGAAGGCCATTGTTAGTTGTAATTATCTTAGCCATTCCAAACACCTAAACATGTTAGTTTTATTAAAGTTGAGCACATCATTTACCCTTATTCTTGACACGTTTTTTGTTTCTACCCACTTCAAGTAGTAGTTAATAACAGCTAGAATATATATTGATGTCCTCCAGATACTTTAAAAAGAGGCCCCACAAGATCAAGACCTCATTTGTCAAAATGAAAGGCTTCTGATATGGTATCTAAATGTAATGTCAAACGATGAATGATACTTGCAAAGAGCTAACAAGTTTCATATTTCTTGCCTAATTCTTAAGCGTCGACCATGATCTTAGGGAAATAATTCCTTGCTGACAATTCCATTACTGTCAAGATATTATAAGTGAGCTAACCCTAATTAGTTATAGAGTTTATCAAGGAAAATATAAGATTCATCTGACCTAGGTAATGCAGGAGGGAATAACTCAAAGGTTTCTTATTAAGATCCCCTCATATCTATATATAATTTCCGGATTTAAACGTTAAATTGTAACTGGAGCCTTATTCGAAAGGAGTGTACAATTCAAAATGAATTATCTTATGTCAATCCTCTAATCCTTTAAATGTATAAATACATCGTTAATGCTTATTTTTGCATTAATTGGAATGTGTTTCAATTGGTAGGTTTTTTTATGGATAACCCATGGGGAAGCTTTGGAACATGCCAATGAAGCTTAAGAATTAACTAGTGATCTTTCAGCCCTTGGGACTTATTCACAGTGGACAACCTCAAAGGCTACATCATTTTGTTTCAGAACCTTGAGATATTTAATCAGGTAGTCCTTGAACATTTTAGACAGACCAATGGTATGGTTTATCATAAGTTGTGAATCACTTATAAGCCTCACCTTTATTTCTTCACATAAAAACGCCAAATGAAGCCTTATGATATCAACCTTATACTCAGCCTCATTATTAGAAGTTTGAAAACTGAAATGTATCGCTTAGTGCATTACCTCCCCTGAAGACGATACCAACCTACCCGCTCGACAACAAAATTTTATAAAGAATGTGTTAGTCTCCCATTAGTGAATTATGTCACTAAATTAGCCAATTATTGAGCTTTGAGGGCAGTCATTTGTTCAAAGGTTATATCGAAGTCCTCTAGCTCGACTAACCATATCGTTTGATGCTTGAATATACCAGGATTCTGAAGTATGCTCCGAAGATGGAAGAAGATTGGAAAATTTTCAGAGAAGATAAAAGTTCCTTGATATTATCAAATGGCCGATCACACTTTTAAGTCTAATGGAATTAGTTAGCCTTTTTTAAAACTTGGAATAAAGGAAACACTTGTCTGAAAATGAAGAAGTAAATATGTTGAAGGCCATTAATATTTCACTCAAAATATGGAATTCCTTGATAAATCTAGGGGCAGCGTGGAGGCTAAGGCCTTTAATTGAGAGATCTCCAGTTTTATTAACTAGCCAACCAAATCTTTCATGATTTTGCTTGAGGTAAATAACCCTTATATAAGTTTCTCTCGTATTCTTTAACCCAATTGACATAAATTTATAATAATACACGCCTCGACCGATGTGCTACTCTTGGTATAATCTTTGTGTATTTGAATTTGGTTAAAGCCTAAATAGGCATCCATAAAGGAAAACACATTATTATTGATTGGGAATACGGTACCAATTGTTCCATCATTGGGATTGTTAAGTCTATACATATTATTTAATTTTCATTATTTATTTTTACTAACACTGGTTTGTTATCCATATGATGTATTGTGATACTTGGATATGTTCCGCACTAGAGCACTAGAGAGTTAATCTATTTCGGCCACTATAGATTTTTCAAATGAAAAAAATCCGTCTATTTGATAACATTAAGATTAACGGATAATTTGTAACACATAATATTAGGAGGGAACCCTTGACACATCACCTATTTTTTAAGTTAAAACATCCACATTATCAGTCAAGAAGGTTATTAATTGATCAATTAGGTTACTTGTTAATAAGGTATTGATATGAAAACTTTTCCCTTTCTCAAACGTAAAGGTTTTCATGTCCTATCGTGGAATATCGCAACTCGCGGACTCTGTTGGATCAGCCACATGTTTGATCTTAATTTTAAACCACCACAGATACTGCATAACACTCTTCAATGACCTTCTGGTTGCTTGTTTTGACCCCAAACTTATAGCCGAATTACGTCAAAATTTCCAAAACCTAGAAACCCAATTTTCATGGGGACCTGACAGTTCTTTTATCATCTTTGATTATTTAATGTTGATGGATGACGTAGAATTTTCCAAAACCTAGAAACCCCATTTCATTTAAATAATTATTGGCATTGGTTGGTAACTAATGATGACGTGATGCATCAACATTAGTTGTTAATGCAGAAATCCATTATCTGTAGTTTTTACTTACTTAATTTATCTTCTTATTGTTAAATATTGTAAAAGAACGTTACAATCATAAAATAAAACATCTCTAAAGATGTTTCACACGTACTCACCAATTTGATTCGTTACACTAAACCTAAATTTATATCATTGGTAGATAATATGGATAGATGTATGGGATATGTGATTTTTAAGAGATTATAAAAATAATAGGAAGAATGAGATAACCCCATAATTAATATTTTCTTGCAAGAAATCTAAGCCTCATAAGAAATTTCTTACTAATCCTAATGTTAAAAGATGACGTCGTTGGATAATTTTTTTTTAATTTTCCTATTAGGCTTAAATCTTATTTCCTTAAAGGTGAAAATAAATTATAGTATCTAATAGTTATATACGGAAAACATAATCATAACGGTGTAAAATTCTTAAAGGATGTCTAGCAGCGAGAACATTGAAAATAGACAAAGAAGAATTAATTACAAAATTATCAACGGATGATTCCATCTTGTGAAGTTTTGGTATGGTTGAGCAATAAAAAATCTAGAATTTTATCCAACATGTGTAATACTTATAATGTAAGATAAAAATATCATAATTTAAAGATGTGCGGTAAATTGTACATCCACTTTTGGTTCGATAAATCTAAGAAAACAACTATATCATCTGGAATCGAACCAAAACTGTAGTGTTTGAAGTATATATATATATATATATATATATATATATATATATATATATTTCTCACAATTTATGGTTATGGATAGTATATAATAATTTACGAGGTATAGCATGCCACTATCTGATTAAGGTTACATAAAATGTTTGACATATTGGAAAACACCATTTAGAAAATAGATCATCTTTAGTTGCTCATAAAATAAAATGAGTACACATTACGTAATGTTATGTTGACAATCATGGATTTGGCTTTGATTGGTATTGTCAGCATAATATTTCAAGAAGCTATGCATTTAGTATATAAGTAGTATATAAGCAGGAATATTGTTATGAATACAAAGAAATTATTTGAAAAAGAAACAATGTTAAACAAATTTCATGCTTCCTGAAGTTCATTATTGTATTCAGAAAATGCTTCTGATTTGCATACAAACATAACGAAAATGAAGTAGACATATGAAGCATATCCTAAGGCATTATATTACACTGAAACATCTTGGATCAAACCGTATGGTAAAAAATTCTTATACACACACTAACCTTGTGAAGCCATACGAAAACACAGAAACTAATTAGTAAGTTTAATAATTTATATATATTAAACTGATATTCAAGTAACATAGCCAAACTAATGTTTTATTATTATTATTATTATTAGTATCGAAGGCACACATTCATCATTGAAGAAATTTATCAGGATGAGCCGACTAAACTTTAAACAATTCCGGATGAAGCGTCACAACTTTTCTCGATAGAAAACACACGTAGATAAAAAAATATCATTCAATCAATGTAAAAACAATTGTGTATGATATTTCATATTCATTGAGGTTAAAGATAGGCCAGCGAGACATGTTTTAAAATCATGTTAAAATCATATATGTAGTTATATGTAGACATGGGATCAGTGTGCATATGAAATAAGTATGATGGTAATATAGATCCGTATTATGAATTATTATATGATAGAAAAGAGCTGACAAAGTATCAAATTTGTTATGAAAGTAGAATGCGGTGAAGATGATTTTGTGGATAAAAAGCTCTTGAAAATGGTTAGTTTAGTCCGCAAGTATCCAAATGGAGGATTTACAATATATCAAAAGTCTTTGAATTAATTGATCCTAAAAATATCTAAGTTTTCCCCTAAAAAAGAACTAGTTAGTATGAAAGGATGTGAAATGATAGTTCGACGAAATAGGAGAAATTATATTATGGCATGTCATCGTTAACATATGTAGCAGGAGCACACCCTCAAAATACATCCCTCAAACCCTGACATCAATTTCAAAAATCGTGAGAACATTAACAAGTTAAACCAAAATAATTACTTCGTTTAAAACATCTGAACCCCCGAAGGCATCAAAACATAATATTTTTTAACAAACATTCAAGATTAGTTGTTGTTTCACGAGTATCTTCCTCGCGTATGATTATATTCATTTATGAGGTACCAGATAAGAAAATGATGGTCATTGTGGTTTTAGAGCTATAGCTCACTATATGTTTGGAAGTCAAGAGGAATGACTGCATTTAAGAAAAAGACTAATGAGCGAATTCCGATCAGATTTACCTTTGTATAAAGCTGTTTACAGTACTCATAGATGAAGAACTAAAGATTCTCAAATTCTTCTATATGAGAGTTGGATCCAAGTTTCTAATATTTTTTTTGTCATTGCGATCGTGTATCAATGCCTTGTGTATACATTTAATTTATGTAACTTGTCAAAAAGATTACCTCTCATGGGTGTTCTACTGTCGTGTATCACATAAAGAAAATAGAATTGTTTTGCTCATATAAATAGAAATCATTGGGTTAACGTAAGAAAATTTCCAATATTTAGTTTCATATTAGGTTTACAGCAAAAAAAATTAAAATAATTGTTCGTATTCACTTAATAGGCTATACTTCATCCTAATGCGTTATTACCTCTCATTCATCATTATTGGAAATCATATGCTAAAAACAGAGTTGCCTAGAGAAATCCATTATTTGATCTTATTGATAAATATATTCAACTTCAATGAGTAATTAGGCAAGAACATAGAGTGACTGATATTTCCAAAGACTAGAAACATCTACTTCAAAACATTATTATGTTGTAAATTTAATTTTTTATAACTTATTTTTATTTTTCACAAAATATGTAAAAACAAATAAGATTTTTTAAGTTCAAAGCATGTAATTTTAAGGGTTTGCGTAATAATTCGTCCATAGACTATCGATTTTAGTGATAGATAGTCCATGGACTTTCAAAAGTTTCTTGGTAGTCCCTTGACTATCCGGTTTTGATAAAATTAGTCCCTCGCATTTGTTGATTAATGTAAAGCTTCCACGTGGCACCATACTCAACAAAACTTTATATCACCAATGGTACCTTGATTTTTGGTCAAAGTTCAAATGTAATCAAGGTTAAAATCGACGGACTATTGGTGATACAAGTTTCTGTTAAGTATGGTGTCACGTGATAGCTTTGCATTAAACACGAGATGCGGAAGACTAACTTTATCCAAACTGGATAGTCCATGGAGTACCAGTGGACTTTTGAAAGTCCGTCACTAAAATTAATATTCTAGGGATAAATTATTGTACAAAACCTAATTTTAACGTTAAACAAAACCACCGTTTAGTCGTTTATATTTATAGTTTTTTCAAGATAATACCTAATATCAATGGGTTGATTAACATTCCATTTCTTAAGTTCAGAATATATAATTTTAATGCTAAATAAAACCACCGTTTTAGTTGTTAAAGTTAATCATTTGTTCAGTATAACACCTAATATCGGCGTGGTTGGTTGACATACGTTTTTTCTATTAAATAATTTCACACCTAGTATCGTCCTAAAAATATAGGCATTGAACAGTAAATCGTCCCTCGACTATCGCGTTTGGTGGCAGATAGTCCCTTGACTTTCAAATGTTCGTTGACATTCCCTGGACTATCGCGTTTGGATAAAGTTAGTCCACCAGATCCTCTGATCCATGAGAGGCTGCCACCTGTCACCATAGTCCCTAGATTTTTGTATCACCACTAGTCCCTTGAGTTTAGGTCAAACCCAAAATGTAGAATATTACAGAAAACTAAACTCAAGGGACTAGTGGTGATACAAAAATCTGGGGACTATGGTGACAGGTGGAAGCCTCTCATGGATTAGAGGATCTGGTGGACTAACTTTATCCAAACGCGATAGTCCAGGGACTGCCAACGGACATTTGAAAGTCAAAGGACTATTTGTCACCAAACGCGATAGTCGAGGGACGATGTACTGTTCAAAGCCTAAAAATATAACAGCAATACGATTTAATATCCAAAACAAAACTTATGCAAACATAAACACCATAGTCGCATAACCTCCATAAAACCTAAATTCCAAAAATATGGCATGTGAAAAAATAATCATTGTAGTTGGATATATACGGTTCACATAATTTTAGGATTTCCATCATTTATTTCCGCAGCTCCCCGAAATCAAATCTAAAAATTGAATCTTATACTAACTATCTTTGTAGTTAAGGAAAGAAAGTTATCTTCGATTGTCGTGTGTTGCATATTCGGAGAAATATGTACCTCATCGTGAGAAGATAATGTATACCATACGAAAAATATAGTTACAAATGTAACTATCACACTCTGCAGTATGAATTTTGAATCTTGGTACCTTTGGCGTACTTCTCAATTCTTCAAGTAGAAGGTTATCCAATCAATTTCACCAAACCGCATTCTTACTCTACGCGTTTTTGTTCACTTTTCCATCTCTCATTTTTAAGGACTTTTTTGGGATTATTAGTATGCGTTGGATGTGGCTCAACGACCAAAGTACGAGCTCGACTAATACAAATCTACTTTGTTTATACATGTGACATCATAATTAAATCATATCAGTTCCATGAAAGCTCTGATCAAACGAACACTCCCGTACAACTAAAATATAATATATAGCACAATGATAAAAGTATTATCACACACATATATAGCGTAAATACTAAATATTAAAAAAACTATAAATATGCGTACCTTGCCAACCGTCATTAGACCGAATATTGTTTACGTAATGTTTGTCCACTAAAAGATACCTATATGTAACTCGCGCATAGAAATGTGGATGAACAGTTGATAGTTAGCCAAAGTGATGGTTGGGAACTAGAGAAACAGCTGTTTACCCAACACTCGAGCAACACGATAAACTCGTTCGTCTTCTTCGTCACATGTTGGCATCTCAAAAGTAAGGCATTGTATAGTTTGGAAAAATGTGCATCCTCCATGTGTAATCTACTAATGTGTCTAATTATCGGAGGGTCTCCAACCAATTGACGTTGATTTGCGTATCAATCTTGTGAGTGAACATACCACCAATGAATAAATATAAAATACACGCTCGAACATAACACAATGTAACTACCGTGGAAGAAGTGTCGCCTCGATAAATTATGATACTAAATATATTCCTTAACCACGTGTTCACAAGCCCCATACCATGAAATTTATTTAGATTGAATTACACTACGTTTAACTCGAGACAAACAAGTGTGATACCATTGTAACCCTGATATCTCTGTCACTGTCCCTGGCTAGGTGGATGAGTCGTCATCAGACGTGAAGACCTATAATACAGACGACATCATATAGCGTCATTGTCATCTTTACGAAGAAAAAAATGAAAATTGGTAGTCTCATGATGTCATCTCTTAATTAGCGCTCCTACAAGAGATCCATCCAGAATTATCTGCACATTACGCTCATAATAGATTGTTGATCAGTCAAGTCTCATTTACGCAATATCTTATGGTTGTGAACCAATAAAAAATAGTATGTTGTGAAATAAGTATAATATAGTTATTGATAACACATTAAATACTTACCTTCATGTGATATAAACTCTACATTGTGTGATTAAATTTTTAGTTGTAATATCTTTAATAACACATTATAGTCCTAACAACCCTAAAACCAAAAACCTAATCTCCAATCAATAATGATAAATTTTGTATTTCAGACGAGAACCAACAAAATAACTTTAAGAATTTAAAAATACATGTTTAACAAATAATTCTACCTACCTAATTCTAGTTTAAACTATTAAATTTCATCGAATATATGTTATTTCATAAAACAATTATTCAAAATCTTAAATAAATATGATTCAAATACAAAAACTAAATATATCTGATCAAATATATGCTAAATAAATCTTATTACAATTGTTGTTTTTGAACTGCCGATTTTTAAAATGATTTTGGGTACGAATAATATTCATTTTTTAGAAGTCAAATTTAATATTCTACTACTTATACTTTCTTATTAGTTTAAATATAATTTAAAAAAATTGACAGAAGACGTATAGGAGAATTTCAAACAATTTGCAACCATATATGGCAAATAACGGTATTTAGTAAATTTAAATGTTTGTAAAGAAATATACTTGTTTTTTTAGCATATGAATAAGTCGTGTACATTTTTTTATAGTATGTGTAAAAACTTGGATTTAGTTAAATTTAGTATCAATATGATAGCCACCTCATGTTGAAATATTCTTTTTACAATTTTAATTATTCCAACACTTTATCAAAAATACCCTCACAGATTTATTAAGTCCTAATCTTAAACTCTAACCACCCCAAAACAAAACAGCCCAAACCAAGCTCCATCTTCTTCTTTTTTCCTCACCAGAATTTCCAAAAATTCAAAATAAAAAATATTCGGCTAACTAAAAAGGGTTCTTCAACAACTCTGGAATACTTTAATCCAACAAACAACAACAAATGGGCAAAGGGAAAGAATAAGAATCTCTTTTAGTTAGTTTTTTGTTATATTTAGTTTTTGGGCCAGGCTAGAAATAATACACATTTTTATAGATCTTGAACCGCTAGATCTTATACCTAATTGATAGATCTCGCACCTAAATTTTGACCATTTTACCTTTTTCAGAAAACCTAGCTATAAAAGCGTTTGATAGATCTCTCACCACTTTTTTCCTCTTTTTCTCCCTCTCTCTCTAGAAACCTCTCAAGCACCCGTGGGACCCATTTCTGAAATTCGATTTTTGAAGAATCTAAACTAAAGAAAACGTAAAGGTAAACGATACAAACATCATGGTGTAATTTGTTTTTGATTTCATTCGGTCTAAACTGTCGAATCTAGGTTTTTTAGTTTTTTTGGTTTCGATTTCAAAAGTTCGATTTTTGTATGATTTTAGGTGTTGTTTTGTTAGATTAGTGTTATATTATTGTTAGTATTGCTAGGATCTATGTTTTGGTGCTTGGTTTTGTTAGAAATGAGGTTTTTTTGGTGTTGTTGAGTTTTTTGAATTGAGCTTGCTGTTGGGACCTGGTCGCATGCCGTTCGTGCGAAGAAGACAGGGCCTCGTCGCATGGCCAAAATGAGACGACGCCTTAATGCAGTCTCATTTTGGGCCTGCGACGAGGCCCAATAGATGTCTCATTTTGGGCCTGCGACGAGGCCCAAAGTTGTTGTTTTTTTTATTCATTTGGTGTTTTGCAATCTAATACATATTTTTTGCGTTGTATTTACAGGATGCCTCGATTCAAGATTAAAGCAAAAAATCCGTTCAAAAAACTTAGGGCCGAGGCCGATGAGGCAGCAGCAGCGGCTACAGCGCGGGCCGAGGCCGAGGAGGCTGCTCCGAGCGAGGAACATGTTCCCGGTACACGTAGTAGACGACGTCTCCGTCGTGGCGGCGATTATATTCCTACTCCTGCTGATGGTACCACAGGGGCAGCTTCTACGTCGCATCCCCCTGACGAGGAGTACGATGACGATGTAGATGCACCGCAGTATATGGAGGCTGATGCATCTCATGTACCAGACTATACGGAGGCCGATGCACCTCACGCGCCAGAGGCAGCATCCCACTCATTTGAGGGTGAGGATGTTCATTTTTATTCTGTGCTGTCGCATGTTCCGGGACTTTTCCCGGATTACACCCTGCACGAGGCTTATAGCGTCTATCACGGAGATGTAAGTGTTACACCTTTATACTGTTTTATAATTTTCTTACGTGTTCGATACACATGTTTTTAATTATTATTGTTTTACGAATTTACATATTTTATACATATTGCAGGATAGGGTCACTCTCCGATGCTTCGCTATGTATGACAGTCTCCGGAGATGGGACATTACGAAGCAGAGCAGGGTACGGGCTAGGGTGATCGAGACTATATTCGGTCCACTCGTCGATGCACTCACCCACTGGCATACGAACCTCCATTTGGTGGAGGCATTCTTAGAGCGGTGGCATGAGGAGACTTCTTCTTTCCATTTCTCGTTCGGGGAGATGACAGTCACCTTGGACGATGTCCACGTCACCACTGGACTACCGGTTTTAGGTAGGTCCTTCACAGCTATACCCTTTGACTCTGACGTTGAGAGGCTTGCTACTTATGCTGCCATGCTAGGTGTGCGACAATCGGAGCTGAGTAAAAACCTTAGGAATGCTGGTAGTGTGAACCTAGGGTGGCTGCGTACTACTTTTAGTAGTTCTCAGTATAGTGATAGGAGGATCACTGATGACCAGGTAGATCATGCCACCCGTGCCTACATACTATATTTGTTAGGTACCACTATATGCGCGAACAAAACCGGGAACAGCATTCCATTAGATTACCTCCAGTTCGTGAACCAGTACCAGAGTTTGCATATGTACAACTGGGGCCAGTTGGTTTTAGCGCAGCTGTACCACGCCTTTAGTCAGGGATCTCTCCATGGTACGGGAGGCATTTGCGGGTTTCTAGCGTTGCTCGAGTCGTGGATTTTTGCACACTTTGTTCAGCTTCGAGCTCCACTTTTTCCGGGTTACGACGTATCCATGCCCCATATGTGCCGACATGCGCCGCGGAAGATTGGTGTCTCCCATGAGGTGCGCATGCAGATGAGACACACACTGGCGACTTGCACCGAGGCAGATGTAAGTCATAGTCTTTCATTTTAATTATTTTAATTATGAGTACTTTTACTAATATAAATGGGCTAAATTTTTTTATTTACAGGTCATGTTCCTCCCCTTCATACATTTACGGGACCCTTTTCCGTTCCAGCAGGTGACTTATGTTGAGTTGAACCTTGCTTCGTTCGATGTGGTTGTGGCGTACTACCCAGACCGTATCGTTCGACGGATGGGGTATGTACAGCTGATTCCTAAGGATATACGCCCTCCTAAGTCGAAGAAAGTTGGGAAGAAGATGGTCACAGACTTAAAGTGGGACGATCACTTGTGGCAGAATTGGGAAAGCCACGTGTTCACTCCTTTTAGCACGGCGTACCGTGGTAGTGGACCGAGTGCTGACCCGATGTACTACATTTGGGCGAGGAAGAGGCTATGGTACATCGTCAGTCGTCATGCGCCGGAGAGAGGTCCTCGGGTGGAGCCGCAGGGTGGTGCTGATTATTCAGGATACGAGCAGATTACTAGGTTTGCTCCTTCGCTACCTACTTTGGATCACCCTGATCTTCTAGAGACCGCCCTCATGATGTGTAGGATCGCTGAGAGGTACCGACGGCATTGATTATTACTCTCAGCATAACTTTGTTAGATTTTTGGACATTCTTACTATGTTTTTGTAATCGGTTAATTGTATGACTGCTTTTAATTTTTGTAATCGGTTAATTGTATGACTGCTTTTAATTTTTGCATTTTAATTTATTGTATGACTGCTTTTAATTTATTGTAATCGGTTAATCGGTTTGATTACTTTCGAATGATATACACACTCAAAATTATAATGAAACAGAAATACACACTCAAAATTAAAATGAAACACACTGATACTTAAACAGAAATACACACTCATACTCGAACAGAAACTCACTCAAACAGAAATACACACTCATACTTAAAATGAAACTCACACTCAAACAGAAATACAAATTCATACTTAAATTGAAACTCACACTCAAACAGAAATACACACGCAAAATTATCTATCAGGCCAGTTCCATTTCATCAACCTCCTTTCTTCTTTCGCATCTTTGTAGTCACTGATTTCCTGTAGCTGGATGTCAACAATGTCAGAACGGACCGTATCCAGCTGGTCCTCTGTTATATAATCCATCGCTTGATAGTTGAACCGGTTACCCGCAATACGACGTTCCAATTCGGTGAGGTCAGAAACTAGATGTCGACGGGATGTGACCAAGACCGACCACCTAGCTCGCACTTCATCAACACGCCTTGAAATGTAAGGCGGCTGAACACCATCCCTTCCGTACAGGAAGTACATCTGGCATACTAATGCCTCGCAGTACCTTTTACCACCCTCTGGAATGTGCATATTACCAACTTCAACTGATGCCCTCATCAGATACTGATCTTCCAACTCAGTCCATGAACCCATTTTTCAGCTAGATTTATCAACTAATGATGAAGTTTCAATGTGCATGAAGCTTCTATTTATAGACCGACCCGAAAACTCCCTCTCATTCTCAAACATTCTAACAAATCCCGCTCATTCTAAAATATCAAAACTCCCACCCATTTTCAAAATTCAAAAAATCTCTCTCGTTCTCGAACATTCTAATAATCCCGCTCATTTTAAAATATCAAAACTCCCTCTCATTTTCAAAATTCAAAAACTCCCTCTCGTTCTTGGAAATTCAAAAAATCCCGCTCATTCTAAAAAATCAAAACTCCCTCCCATTTTCTAAATTCTAAACTCCCTCTCATTCTCTAAAATAAAGTCCCACCTAAATTCACTTCACTATATAAAGGGACTACAAATCCGTTTATATTCATATAATCTTCTCAAACTTAGAAAGTTCATCAAATGGAGTTTACTCCCCATGAAGACTACCATTTGCTTCTGGCGGCGAGGATTGCCCGCCGAGAGATGGGGGAAGATACTAGTGATGCTTTTTTTGATCGGGTGCTTTGTAAGATGTACTACGGCTACGACCGTTTACAAACAGAAGGGCTCCTCGTGCGCAATCGTGAGCAAATCAAGCAGAGGTATATTTTTTGCCAACCGCTCCAGCGTTTGTTGTTTCAGTCGTATAAAATTAAGCAAGAAGCGGCCGCCGTCTTCAACATGACAGTGGTAGACTACATCAGTAAGGATATGGTTGCGTATCTTCAGGATAGGATTGCGGAAAGGGAGGAGGGGGTTCATTCTGACGACAACTTGGGATATGACTTCGATGATTGAGCATTTGGTTGTTGCCATTTTGGTGTTTAATTATTTTCTTATGTTTCGTTAAGTTAAAAGTCATAACTTAATGATTTCCTCTTCTTGTAACCACTTCAAGTGTACTTGTTGTTTTCTTCTATTTCTTCATAATGTACTAGTTGTTTTCATGAACTTCTTCAAAATGTACTTGTTGTTTTCTCCCATATACTGGTATTTTATTCCAACAAATGTCCAAAATGATAAACTAGGCCTATTTTCTGTCTGAAAAACTAGGCAAAAAATTTGGCCTAGCGTCGCAGGCCCAAAATGAGACCAGGCCCAAAAGGCGTCTCATTTTGGGCCTGCGACAGAAGCTTTCTGTCCAAAATAATGGGCCAAATATTTGGCATGCCGTCGCAGGCCCAAAATGCGACCAGGCCCAAAAGGCGTCTCATTTTGGGCCTGCGACAGAAGCTTTCTGTCCAAAATAATGGGCCAAATATTTGGCCTGCCGTCGCAGGCCCAAAATGCGACTATGCCCAAACGGCGTCGCATTTTGGGCCTGCGACAACTGCTTTCTGTCCGAAATTATGGGCCAAATATTTGGCCTGCGACAAATGAATTATTTTTGAGAAATCAGGCCAAATTTTGACATTGGATATGTGATATGTGTTTCTAATGAAACTTACGTTAAACTTAAAATCGTCAAAAACATTTGTATGAAATCGACAAACACCGTAAACTACATTATATCAAAATTACATCAAAATTACATCAACATTACATCAAAATTACATCAAAAGTACATCAAAAGTACATCAAAAGTACATCAAAAGTACATCAAAAGTACATCAAAATTACATCAAAAGTACATCAAAATTACATATGTTACAGTAGATGTTAGGAAAACTAACTAACTTAAACTACAAATGTCGCACAAAAACATTTCAAACATTTGAAACGTCCTCGTCTTTAGTCAAATCTGTGACATGGGGTTTTTCGTTCAAGTTGATTTTCCTTGCGGGCATTATCTGTGTAAATTTGTTCAACCGCCGGTAGTATGGATGCGCCCATTGATTCGCTTCTTCGGTTGCGTAAGCGGCCCAACACGGGTATAATGGAGGCAACGGTCCATCGGGTGGAGTAGTAATCTACAAGGAAATAAAATAAACGAATGCATTAGTAATGATAGCGTAAGAAATTTTGATTGGAAATGAAATATACTTACATTAACAAAGTGACATCCATGCACGAAAGCTATCCCAACTTCTATGATCGTCGAATTGTTGACGGGTGGCTTTCCACGTATTGGTAGATATGTTAACGAGGCTGCGAGCGATACATGGTATACCATGCATTGATACCTTGTCGCGATGACTAGTCCAATGTCCGGAAATGTCATCCAATAGTGGCTACTAGGATTGGGCTTGAAGTAATCTAACCTTTGTATCAAATCGTCAAACACCTTCTCCGAACCATATACATCCAACCAACATGCACGGTTGTCCCGCAACTCCTTCAACAACTCGCGTCTAACATCCTCCCATCTATCTTCGTCGTTGTATATTGAATGCGCTACGGAACGATATCCGCATTGTCCGTCCGGAAGAACGTCAACTAACTTTGAAATGTAAGTGAGTAGAAAGGTCGGGATGCAATCCGGATATAATGTTAACTTCCCATCCTTAACAATTTTCTTAGGCCTTCCAACCTTCTTTTTTGCTAATGGAGGTTTGGGTGGTACGATGGGAGCCACTTTGGATGCGGCCGTGCTCCCTAACTTGTTTACGGGTGTACTACCTACCGAGTTAGCCGGAGTACTAACACTAGCGATTTGTTCAATGGGATATTCCCACGAACTAGGGTTCCGTTTAGTCGATTTATCAACGCCTCCCTTTGGTCTACCCTTTGCTCTAACCGCTTCTTTAGGATCTTGAATATGACTTGTCTCGGGCATCAAAATTTGCATTACTTTATTGATAATGTGGTCTTGTTGGTCGGGGCGGAAACTACGAATGAAGTTGTCAATTAAGGAAATCTTTTTTTGCAATTCCTCTTCGCGAGAGGTAGGGTCCCTGTGCACAATATCTAATCTTTTCCAAAAAATATCCACATCTTCTAAAGGGATGCACCTACCTTCTCTAGCTATAAAGGCAATTTCACATGCACAAGGTAAACCATGCGTTTTCCTAAGGAAACAACCTCCACATGCCACTCGATCTACTCCTATATTCCGAGCACGTACAATAGCAACCGTCAGTATCTTTAGCCCCGCATGTGACACATGACCTTTAAGATTTTTGGTCAAAACACCATCGAAGCCGGGAATTGATCTAAACTTACTTCGCTCGAATGATTCGACGATACCCGCATGCTGCTTCGTTAACAAGTTATGAACTTTTTCCCAAAAAGTCTCAAAGTTGCATTGATTCGTCCCAATATATTTTTTTAGGGACGAGTGTGCACCCTCCGCCCTACATAGTACAAATAATAAATTATCAACATACTTGAACTTTAATAAAATAACTCAACGAAAAGTAGGATATACGGACTAACCTATTTGTAGTTGTTTGGCCATAATGCTTAATCGTGTTCGTTTTGTACGCAAGGAACTTGTCAGCATATTTTGTTATCCACGAGTCCATAACGTACGCAAAGCACTCCGGTTTAGATGCGAACATCTCCTTAAGTGTATCCAGATTCTTTTGGTAACTCTCAAACGTGTTCGCCTCCGCAACGTAGCCGTAAAATTCAACAAATTGTTTCGCTACCGCATCATCGTGCAATATCTTCCGAACCGCCCCAAGGATGTTCTTACTAATGTGCCACGTGCATAACAAATGGTGCGTTCCGGGAAAAATTCTATCAACCGCACGCATTAGAGCTAACTCCCGATCGGTAACAATAATGGATGGAAATACGCAAACGCTATCCATCATCAAACCACGAAGAGTTTCCAAAGCCCATACGTAGTTTCCAATCTTCTCTCCGCTCATAAACACGTACGCAACGGTAAATGTGATGGAAGTGGACGTAAAACCGACAACCTCTAACAACGGCATCTTATACCTAGTCGTCTTGTACGTACAATCCATGAATAACACGTTCGGGAATGTACGTAATAAGTCTATGCTAGTAGGATGTGCGAAGAAAAAGTCAGTGATCACCTTTGTATCATCTTTCAAATGCTCCCACGTCGAGTATCCATTCTCCTTCAACTTCGTCAATAGATATTGCATTTGGGTTTGTCCCCCGTGTTCAGCGTCCCGATGTTTTTGGCGGACATTGTAGATTGCACGCATGTTCGAAATGTTTTCCGGATATTGGTGCTTCAAACCACTGTATATCTCCCTAGGGCGCGAACCTAGGTGAGACAAACTACGAACTAGTTCCTCTTCGTCCAGTTTTAGCCTACAAGCGCGGGAATGACCGTCTAGGCGAACGTAGGGTTCATGATTGTGAGTACCGTTTATCACCTCCAAACGCCATTTCATGGCTAGTACGTCGATCGGATGACCTTTTAGCGCAAACGGACAATTACATTTCTTCGTCGATGTCTTCCTCTTTTTCAAAGTGTCCGGCTTTGCCTTTGATACGTATACACCGTATCGCTCGCAAACGTACTCTAACCTAGGAGTCCTTCCCCATTTCCCACTATCGTACAGTTTTCTTATTGTGACAAACTTGATCTTCTTTGATTCAATCTCCACGAAAGTATATAATTCGTCTTTAGTGAATAATCTATCCGTGTTAAATATTTTACTGTAATCGGCATCCATAAATGGAGGCTGGGCAGGTTCCTCCTGCAAAATATACAATCGAAATGTATGAGTTTATATATACAAGTTGCAGTAGCAGGCCCAAAATGAGACATGTCTCAAGTACCGTCGCAGGGCCAAAATGAGACGGGCCCAAAAGAGCGTCTCATTTTGGGCCTGCGACAGAGGCTCTCTGTCTGCAAAAAATGTGCCATTTTTTTGGCCTAGCGTCGCAGGCCCAAAATAAGACGGTCTTTTGGGCCCGTCTCATTTTGGGCCTGCGACGGCACTGGAGACCCGTCGCCCGCTGTTCGTGCGATGATGACGCTGTTCATCGCACGAACAGCGTGCTACAGGCCTGAAATCCGAAAAAATGAATTTCGGTCCTTACCTCCATCCGGTAAGCTTCCTCCTCGTTCAGTAAGTCTTCCAGAGAAATGCCCATCTCTTCGTTGTCCATAGATACTCCGATTCAAGATTTTTTGAAGTGGGTTTGATGGGTTTGGGTAAAAAACGCTAATTTTTTCGAATTAATGGGTTTAGATTAGTAAATGTTAGTATAAAGCTTGTAGATCTAGTGTAATATCGGATAAATTTAAGTGTTTCAGCCGATTTGGAGACTAAATGGCATAAATGTCAAAATCTAGAGAGAGGAAGGGCAATTTTGGAATTTCAACTTTCAGTTTGAAAAAATAAGGGAGTAGGGTGAGAGATCTATCAAAATGTGTAACATTTCTAGCCTCGCCCTTAGTTTTTTTATGGTTTTTATAGATTTAGGCTATTTAGGGTGTTAGAATAGGTAAATGTATGTTTATTTAAGTGTTGGAAGTCGTATGTTGATGTTCAAAGGCTGAAGTTCTGTTTGAATAGAGGTTTTAGGGTTGGATTTGAGTTCAGTTTGAGGGTTTCCGCGACTTTGTTCTTGATCTCTGTCGGGTGAGAACATGTCAGCAGGCGGGAGAAATGTTTTCTTACCCATAATGTTCTTGATCCTCACCGAGTGTTCCTGGGTAGCCCTGACGGGGAACTTGTTGGTTATTTTCAGATTTCAAATATTCCCCGTCGGGGTTACCCAGGCCCACCCGGCGGGGACCAGATTGATTACAAACTGTAACCCTATCTTATTTGGTTGTCGCAGGAAGCAAGTGTCGAGAACGGAAAAAGAGAAAGGGCAGAAAGCATAAAGGCGTGAACGGGAAGAAGTCTATACGTCTAAAAAAGGTAGCGGTAGTGGTAGTCTCTTGAATGGGGATCAGGCCGACCGTGGAGCGGGTAAGGTGTATACCGAACCATCCATAAGACGTAAAACGTTTGTTGGAGTGATGAAGCACGATTTACAGTCATCGCCTCCACGAGAGGCTCGTGGCCTTAGAGACTCCGAGAAGGAGGAAGAGACGGATGTCCCTGAGCTACCCTTGCGTAGCCAAGGGCGTCCAAGCGATCTAGAGGGATGGAGGGACCTCTTCCCAGCGTAGAACAATATTATTTTTTTCGCCGACTATATGCACCACGAGACCTACTTTACTTTCGTGGACGACGTAAGTTATTTAATTTACGACTTAAATAATTAGCTTGTTACTTGAACTAATTTTTTTATGGTATATTGATGTTTTTTTCTTTGTTTCAGTCACATTCCTGCATCACGGTCTAGTCCAAATATGACCTACTAGGTCAATGAGACCTTACCAAACAAAAATGGATAGAGGCAATATTGGAAGGTAATCTGTTATGACCCCTAATTCATCACTTACCGAGATTCAATTTGAACTCGTTGTTGGTTGAGGTGTTCATTGAAAGGTGGCACCAGCAGACTAATACCTTACCGTTCTTGTTTGGTGAGATGATAATCACGTTGGATGACGTGTTTGTAATTACGGGCCTCCCGGTCGAGGGCAGAATTCTCGATCCTTTCAGAACTGAGACGATAGATCAGACCTATGCTTGACATGCCCAATTATTGGAAGATTCGACCGAATTCGTGCAATGAGAGATGGAGGTGCACGATGGGAGTGGGTTCGGCCTTCGATGGCTAAGGAAGACATATTTGGGAGCCGCGTATCATGGATTTGAATGTCGAACTTACTGCAGAGATGAAGAAACAAGATACTCTTGCGTACATCCTTTTCTTTCTTGGATATACCATTTTCACTAACACAAGCCAAGAAAAATATTCAGTGTGAGTTTCTTGTTCATCTCGAGCACCTGGATAAGCTTGATGAGCTTGTATGGGGTACATACACATTGACTTGGCTGTACAAGAGCTTGTAAGGCATTTCAAAGCACTCCTTGAAGAGTTTGGCGTGTTTTTCGGCTTTGTTGGAATGTTGGGTGTATGATCACTTTCCTACCTTCCGGGTTACGATGAATAGTAGTTATAGCCCAACCAATCCGAAAATGCTATCGTGGCTGCCAAAAAAGCTTACCGCGACAAACACTTTTGGGAAACCGTACTACCGTGACCTCCTAGCAGCTCAAGAAGAAACAGACGTAAGTGTGTTCGTTTACTTCATCAATTAATATATGTGTTTCTTTATTACATGTTTATATGTGTGCGTTTGTTTATTTGCAGGCGCTTTTCTAGATCTACATTGATGTACGTGCAACGTTCCCGGAGCAGGATATAGGGTCGTCTCGCAACCAAATTCGGCTTATGTTTGTTACCAAGGTATACCACCCGGACTGAGTGATGTGGCAGTTTGGTTGGGTTCAAGAAAAGCCCATGGCTCCCCTTACCGCCTGATTTGGTCTAACAAGAGGCGACAATCTACGTTATGTTGTTGAGGGTAGGCATTAACCAATTGGGGGGAGCACTTGTTTGTGATCGATAGGTATTCACGACAGTTGGAAGAAATATGGTTGCTTCAACATCACGTCTCGTATCCTAGATGATCAATCCGCGGTTGATGTGGTTAACAAGATAAATCGTGTTCGTCCGCTCGATAATACTTAGGGAGAGCTCGTGTCCTTTGCTAAGAAGGTGCTTCAAATCACAAGTTTGTGGTTTCTTATCATGTTAGGCTTGTTGATTCTTCGTTTGTTGTTTTATTTTCTCGAAAAATATCTTTGCTATTTTAAATCACGCTACGTTTTTTATATTCGATGTTGATCGGTTTAATTTTTATCGGTCTAAGTTTTAATCACGTATGTTGTATTTTGAATTACGCTATGTATGTTGTATTAGATGTTTGTTTTAGTTTGTGTGTGTTGATCTACATTACATTTATTTATATTTTGGAATTTTAGGTTTCTTGAACTCCTTATGGAGGGTTAAGACGTGTTACATAGATTATATGTTTGAGAAACCTCCCTTCCCCGACGGATTAACAATTTCCAACCAGTGGGGAACTTTTCACCCGCCAATTGAAAATTGTTCAACTATCAGGTGATAATTCAATAAAAGAACATATATCTTGAGTTCAATCTCTTAACCCACCCCACCGGGTAAAAATTCTCAATCGGTGGTTGACAATTAATCCGCCGGTCAAGTATTTTTCAACAGCCGATTAATGAAATATCACCTCGCCGATGCTGATTACGCGTCTCTGCGGTATATAACCCGGCGGTTGGGAAATTCTCAACCATCGGGGTAATTATCAGGCGTCGGGTGAGAATTATCACCCCACCGGTTGATAATTCTACACATGGAGACAACTTACACATAAGATATGGTCTCGAGCCCAAGTGGTTGGAGAATTTTCAACCGGTGGGGTATTTTTCAACCGTCGGTTAAAAAATATTCACCATGTCGGTTGAATATTCAACACTTGGAGATCATTTCCTCTAAGATATGGTTTCTATCCCTGGTGGTTGAGGAAATCTCAACCGGGGGGAATTTCTCAACCATCGGGTGATAATTCTACACATGGAGACCATTTCTTCTTAGGATATGGTCTCCATCTCTGGCGGGTTGGAAATTGTTAACTGACTGGTATTTATCAACTGGCATGGTGGGGGATGTTTAATAGTGTTTTCTAAGTTCCCGCTAAAACAATTTTACCCGCCCAAATTTTATTTGATTCCCACTAAATATTTTCGAAATTCTCGTCTACTACCCATCTATAAGTAGTAGAACAACGCTATAGCATTATACATTAAAACAATAAGAATTGGTCATTCAAATTGGAATGTACACAAATATGCAAAACCTCCGAAAAAAATTTGAGTTCGTGAAAAGCACGATGCTGGAGGAGATTCTTGGCTTTTTCGATGTTATTTTATGTAGGATGTACTTCATGCACGGTAGAGAGGCATCGTATCCGGATTGTATGATGCCCCTGCCACGCGGACGCAAAGAAGTGGCCGATAGGTTAGCTTACTTGAACACCGTTCCAACTATACCTTTGGATGCACTATTTTACAAAGTCAAATGCCAAACCTGTGATGTATTCGATATAGCGTTTCAAATTAATATTACGAAAGAGATGTTGGAACATACGATGCAGAAACTGCAAAACAAAGCGCATGCCATAGCCACCGGCGTTACAACTAACCAAACTCCTAAAGGAAGTAGCGAGAATGAGGAATATTTTTTCGAGAAACGCTTCGAGCATGGATGGAACTATCCCTAGCCATGAAATTGAGTCTGTTATGTCAACTATATCCATTATCTATCTATCTATTTCCAATGTTTGCATTTTTTATTCTAATTATGTAATGTCTTAAATTAATGTGTAATCTTTTAAATTTATGTGAACCGCCAATTAAGAAGTGAAAATATTGATGTTTTTAAGATAAACGTCATCGTAAACTATAAAACATACAACTTCCAAGCGCGACAAATCATACATATGTTACAATGACTAAGTGATGACCTAGTGCCCAAATAAAAGCGGATAAATAGGTTATTTTGGGGCTACAATTTTTAAGCTATTAATATCTCTTGCAACGAGAAAGAATCGGTAATACCCAGCTTTCTGCTTTTGGTACACGCAACTTTAAGCAACAAGGATATATCCTCGCACATGGGGCTCCGCCTTAATCCAAAGCTACAAAATGAAAACACGATAAAATGGATGTTGAAAGGTTAAACTAACCACTAATGTAAAGAAATACTTATGTTCACGAAGTGGTTGGAGTTGACCCAACCCGATACGATTTTCAAATTATTTGGCATCTGAGGGGTTGCACCTCTTAACGGAAGAAAAGTGAATCCAACATTCATGGTTTGATACTGTCCTACGAAGTGGAGTATGTAGTTAAACACAAATCTGATCGTGATTTTCATCTTTGGCATAGACATCCAATGATCGATAGTAGTGATATCGCTAGAGAACTTCACACACTCCGCAATATCTATCGAATTATTCATGCTAGTAAATATCTTCACATACACAGATGCTAATCCATAAGCTCGTTGTATAGGGCATCCCTAATCAACCTCCACCCATCTTACTGTTCGTTCAAGGAAAACGCAATCGAGTAATACCCGCAGTGGCCATTAGATTTAACATCGGTGATGGACGATATGAAAGGCCTAACATAGATGGCGAATTGGTTTGTGTATCCTTTGGGATCAACCAAAATTTCCTTAGTCGGTATCGTAGAGATTGACATACAACCGACTGTTCCACTAGAAAGTATTTTCCCACTTGCTTGTGCTAGAATAACGCTACCTTTATTTGGAGCGGGGGCGCTTTCCCAACCAAGTTTTGGACCCAACATTTCTTTCCATTTACGCGAGTTTGCGGTTGGAAGTTTAAACGTTTTTGCAAACAGTGGGGAGCTAGATTTTTCGGAATCTAGCACATGCTCGTGAAAGAATTTATCGCGTTTAGTGGATGATTCAGATACGGTAATAGACAACTTATGTTTGGAAGGTGGACGACCGCGCGATTTTTGCTTGACCAATGACTCGAATAAGGAAGTTGTCTTGGGATGGACGACGACAAAAAATTTCTTATAAACGTGATCTATACATGCTTCGTCATTGGAGTCCATGACATCGCATATTAATTTCTCAATTTTTTCTTTCAATTGCTTGACCGTCATGAGTAGTACGAACAAGAATGTCTAACCTCTTCCAATGTTTGTGAAATAACTCTAGAGGCGCCTCTAAACCGTTGGAAACAAATTTGTAGATATCGTGTAACACCGTGTGTAGTTTGTATCGCACAATCGCAAGACATGTCGTCCGCAATTGTCATGTTGCGGGCACAATCTACTTCTTCGAAAAAAAGTTCCAAAACATAATGGGAGACGTTGTTTTTTAGCTTACCCTACACAATGTTCGTGAATTTATGTAGGGCTAACAAACGGATCTTTTCAAATGACACCTTGATGTACATGTGTTGCAATTTGATCAGAGTATGCAACTTCAACCAAAAAGACTCGAAGTTATCTTTTCTCGTACCGATGAAACGCTTGAGGCTTGAATGAGCGCTCTCCACGTAGTTTGTGGTTTGGTTACCAAAATGCAACCACTTGATAGTTTTCCACGTGAAGAACTTATCACCGTACGGATCTAACCAACTTTCAGTATATTCAATTGCTTTCGGATACTCTTTGAAGTCACAGGGAAATTTCGACCGATAGTTGTTGAAGGTTACCTCCGTTTCTGCCAACATCATTTAATTCTACACTTTCAAAAGGTGTTGGACACTTTCTTCTCCTTTATGTTTTTTTTCATTTTCCTTAAGACGTTCATATTAATGTGTCATCGACATAACATGTGTGTAGCGTTGGGGAACACTTCCTCCACCGCCTTCACAAGCGTAAGTCTCTATCCATCAAAACGATGGAGGGTGGTTCGATGGAGTGAATTACCATCAACAAATGTAAGCATTCTAACACCCATTTGCAGCTTTCAAGTTTTCTCCTGACGTAAAAACGAGAATCCGATGTAGAAAGTTTTCCCGGTATAAGTGGCTCTGTCGACCTCATACTGGTGAGAATAAAAGTTGGATTGAGAAGATTGAGAATACAAGAATCAACAAAGAGAATTTTAGGTAGTGAATATGATCTTTCGCTTCTGATTATTTCATAGGCGTAATCAACCTCCCCAGCCTCTTTAAATAGACCTGGTAAGTTAGTTACAAGAGCGGTTACATAGAGGGAAATTTACAGTTTAGTCCCTATATTTCTTATAAGGCCTAATTTTACTCTATATTAGTAGAACTTATCAATTAAGTCCTTGCTAATTACATTTAGATCCCTAAAGAATATATTTCCTTATCAGTAGCCCCCCTAGTTCTTATACAGATAATTTATAAGAACTATTCACTCTTCGAACGTTACTCCAAGTGACTTGCAGCCTTACGTCGAATCCAAGAATAAGCGCAAATAAATTCCCCAATTACTTCGAACCTGCCAACCTGAAATACAACCTTTCCTCCACTTCGAATCTTCCGACTAGAGATATAACTTTACTTGTGCTTCGTATTTTCTGACCCCTACTTGAAAGACTGACTAGACCCTTCTTGATAGGTTTATGACACAACACGTTTTCCTCCACGTTTCACATTCCATCCAATGAGAACGATTCACTGGTTTTGCCTCTTCAAATTCTTAACGTCATTTTTTTTTAACTATAAATACTCAACTCCACCTTCACTGAGAACTTTTTAGATAAATCACTTCTTTCCTGAGCCGTCTTCATCTTGTTCTTTATCAACCTTCATATTCATCTCCTACTACCTTCCTCAGAAACCTCACTTTATTCAGTCACAAAAACAACTTCTCAGATCAGCATCTATTGTATGAGAAGATATCCCAAATACAAAAGATCTAAACCCAGAAAACCAAGAAAATCAAAGAAATCTCTCTTCCCTGGTTCTAGTAATCAAGTATTTGGTGCCTACGATTATCTTTGCATTGGAGAGAGAGCTGAAGAATACAGAGCTGCCGGGTTGATCTACAATGGTCCTCACTTTTCTTCTACCACCTTCAAATACGGTAACTTCGATCCCAACCTTGCTACTTCATCTTCACCCCTAGCTTCAAACCCAGAATCTAGCCAAAAATCTTCTCCTCCTCGAAATCCATCCACTTCTCCATCATTAAGACCACATCGAAAATCTAAGGCTGTCACTTCTGACAAACCACCAACTTCTAAAAAACTTCAACCCAAATCACCTATCTTTCAATCCGAAGCCGTTAAAGTTAAACTTAGCAAAAAATCAACCTTTCTAGCAATGGGTGACGATGCAGAAACCTCCTCTCCTCCCCCACAAGAAATGGTTGACGCTACACCAGAGAATAGTCAACCAATTCTTGTGACTCAGACTGAGACTCAAACTCGAAGTCGTCACGATGAGGCTAACGATGAAGAAAATAACAAAGAAAATGATTCTAAAGCCACCGAATCCGATGCCGAAGGGGAATCCGAGGCTGATGGGGTAATCCCTCCAAAGAAAATTCGAGGAAATAAACCTTCTATTACCCTTCCCGAAGACGTTGCTGCCTTGGTTTAAGAAAACCTTCAATCACTTTCTCCTCGGTACATTCTCGCCCTAAAAATGTACCCTACACCTACTACCTCGAATCAGAAAAAGAAGAACTCAAGAAACTATGGGGATTAACAGACAACATTGTTCTTCGACTACCAGTAGAAGGAGAAACACCTCTGAGTTGTCAGAAGAACGAACTGGTAGTTTACCCCGAGCTTTTCAACTGGGGACTTCGATTTCCCCTCGACCCTATGATTGTGAGGTACTTCGAAATTCTTGGGTTGTGCCCAACACAAGTCACTCCAAACCAGCTATTCACCTTATTCTCTGCTATCATGGTGTCGAGGATAGGAGGCATCCCCCTCGAAATTGAAGACTTCATCTCACTGACCAAAATCTCAAATGGGCCAGTTTTACCATTCTACTACCTAACACTGGAGGATGATCTGAAGATTATCGATGACCTCCTCGAAGCTGATAAATTTTGGAAGCAAAGGTTTGTCTTTTTATCAGGAGCTTGGGAAAATGGTAAAGAGATTTCCGATGACAACCCCTCAAAACTTACTCTCACCTGGAGAGATAGCAGTAAGTAAATCATTATTGTATTGTTAACAATTTTTAATTTATTAAGCCTAGCCAAATTAACCAGGTCTACTTATTTAACTGTTTATTCTCTTTTCAGAAATTCCAAGGCGATTCAAAGGTCGTCGAAAAACTGCTAAGGTTATCTTCCAGAGAATGGTTGAATGGGCAGAGAAAGCCTAGGGAAATGGCTTTCACTCAGCCTTTCAACCAATCAACTTCATCAACAGCCATCTGTGGCGCATAACCTTGGGAGCTGACTTCTCTGAAGATCCGATGTTCCCCCCAGATCCCATCATAGCGGTCCAAAGAATTCTCGCACCAGATGGGAGAACCTACCTTCCCACCAGGAATCGATCTGACAGTCACCTGCCACTAAAGAAGAAGGGAAAGCTAACCCTCAAAAAATCCAATACAAGCAAGGCTAACCCTTCCAAACATTCGAAGCCTGCAGGGAAACGAAAAGCGCCTGCATCTCAACTTCCTCCAATATCCGAAGAGGACGAACCTGCACTGAAGAGGAAAAAGAAAGAAAACAATACTCCAAAGAAGAAAAAGAGCAAGTCCACCACTCCAAAGAAAAAGAACGAAGCTGACATTCTCGAAGAGGTCTTGGCTTCCGAAGTGCATGAGAAAATCTTCATTGAAGAAAATCGTCAAGGGGGATTGGCACTAGGAGATAGCCAAGAAATTGAATATCTTAACCTCGAAGATTTCAACTCGAGCGGGGATTTTGCAGTCGCTGGTGAAGATTTTCGACCTGTCAACATCATTCCATCAACTTCTACTGGGGCTGTCATAACTTCAACATCTAATGCAATCGTTCCTACTCATCATCTCCCATCAAACTTGCCTAATCCTGACAGATCCGATGAGGTAACTTCAATCCTTCGACCTTTTACTAATTTAAGTGTTGCAGCCAAAAAATTGTGTGAAGAAGTGAACAATTCACATACACAATTAGAGCTCCTTGCACAAGATTTGATCAAGAGCAAAAAGGAAACAGAATCTGAAAAGGCTTCGAAAAATGAAGCACTTCAAAATTTCGAGGCTGAAAAAGAAAAACTTCTTAAGGAGCATAAAGAAAAAATCGAAGCTTTGGAGACTTCTCGTCGTCTGGCTCTTGAAAATCTAAAATCTCAACATTCTACTGCCATTTCTGAGGAAAAGAAAAAATCTACCGATGCTGAAGAACTTGTTAAGAAAACTCAAAAAAGCCTGGAAGATTGTCAAACTCAATTGACTGCGCTTCAAACAGGATTCGAGCAAGAAAAGAAGGCTGCCGTCAAGAAAGCCGAAGCTGCTGTTGGTTCCGTGATGCTTGATGGTATCAAGAAAGCTCAAACTGATACAGCTGTCAATCTTCTTCGAGAAATCCATGCTGCCTATCCAAGATTGAATTTAACAGAATTTTGGAGACAAGTTCCAGAAGAAGATCGTCCAAAAGAAGCATTCGAGGTGCCATCAAGCTCCTCAGAGGAAGAAGATGATGCTTCTGAAGGGTCATCGGAAGAAGAGGATGACTAATCAGTAGATTATATATGTCGCGCTTGTTTTTTGTGTGTTTTAGTTAAATTGTTTTCTCCTTTTTTGTAAGCTTCAAGTTTTATCCGATGAAACAAGCAACTTTCTTAACATTTCAAATTTCTGGTGTACTTATAAAACATGGCATTCAAATATTAGATGCACTCATAAGACGTAGCACCTCGAAAGTTAGATGCACTCATAAGACGTGGCACCTCGAAAATTAGATGCACTCATAAGACGTGGCACCTCGAAAATTAGATGCACTCATAAGACGTGGCACCTCGAAAATTTGGTTGTTTCTTCAAAGCTATTGCTTTGGAAAATTATTCTTGGTCAACTTTCAAAGATGATCAGTCTTTGCCAAGTTACCAAAATAATAAATCACCCATCATACTAAACAACCAATGGCCAAAAGAAATTTTATTATAAAATTCAATATTAACCAGACACCTCATTAAAACCTTTCTGGGCCAACAGATAAGGAAAGAGTATGTCTGTCTTGTAAAAATTCGAAGTTCAATTTTACTCACAATATAATTTCAAATTTTCTATATTCCAAGGGTGCTTGAGCATCCTCCCCTCTCGATCAGACAACCTGTATGAGCCTGGCTTGACCTTCATCTTGACTTCATAAGGACCCTCCCAATTCGGAGCCAATTTTCCGAGGTGCTTGTCCTTAGTATGAAGAAATACTTTTCGCAACACTTTATCGCCAACCTTGAACTCTCTCTTCTTAACTTTAGCATCGTACCTGCTTCTCATTAAGGTTTGATAATGAACCACATTCAAATGTGCTTTGGCCCTTTTTTCCTCTAACAAATCAAGCTCAACCCTTCTAGCTTCATCATTATCTACTTCGGAATATCGTAATAACCTGTAGGAAGGCAATGTAGATTCAGCAGGGCACACAGCGTCCATTCCATACACCAAAGAAAAAGGAGTCTCTTTTGTGGCCTCTCTAGGGGTCGTTCGATATGCCCACAACACTTCTTGAAGATAATTTGGCCATTTCCCTGCTGCTCCTGCCAAATTTTTCTTTAAACCCTCCAAAATAGATCTATTTGTAACTTCCACCTGCCCATTTGCTTGTGGGTGGAAAGGAGTAGAAAAGCATTGATGTATTCCTTTCGAAGAGCAAAAAGAATCTATTTCCTTGTTATTAAATTGGGGACCGTTGTCCGTTGTTATTTTTCGAGGAACTCCAAAACGGTAGCAGATGTTACTTAGAATAAACTTGATCACATCCTTAGCTTTTGTTCCAGCTAAAGGTTCTGCTTCTGCCCACTTTAAAAAATAATCAACGGCAACAATAATCATTTGTCTTCCACCTGAAGCCATAGGCAATGGTCCTACTAAATCAATCCCCCATCTATCGAAAGGAACCGCCTCAGAGATTGTCATTAGGGGTACTGCTGGTTTATGTATTAAATGCGCATACCTTTGACAAGTATCACAGCTTCGAACCAATAACTTGGCATCGTGCAATATAGTAGGCCAATAATACCCTGCCAACAATACCCTACGCGTTAAAGCTTTGAATCCACAATGAGTTGATCCATCTCCATCATGTAATTCAGATAAAATGTTTTGAGACTCTTGCTTACTCAAACATCGTAACAAAGTTCTTGACGCAGATCTCTTATACAATATCCCATCCAATACCACATAACCAAGAGCTTTGTACCTTATTTTCTTGAGCAGGTGTTTATCAAGAGGTAGTATTCCCTTCGAAAGAAAATTCAACAAGTCAATTCTCCAATCACCTCGAATACGCATCGAATCAGTTACTACCTCCTCAACAAATTCACATTGCTCAGAGCTTGATATGATCGAAGGCAATGGTTGTGTCACGATCCATGGATATTCTTCAGAGTAAGCCATTGTTGCCAAAGAATCAGCCATTGTGTTGTTTCCTCTTCGAATATGCTCCACATCGACATTTTCAAATTGTGCCATCATACCTCGAAGTTCTTGCAGATACAAAACTAAACGATCTTTTTTAGCTTCTGAAATTCCTCTAACATGGTTAACTACCAACTGCGAATCTGTTTCTAATCGCACGAATATTGCTCCACAAATCTTTGCTAATCGCAATCCTGCTAGCACAGCTTCGTATTCAGCTTCATTATTCGAAGCATGAAATCCAAATTTTATAGCTTGAAACATAAATTCCCCTGTTGGTGCCACCAATTCAACTCCTGCACTCGACCCTTTATTGCTAGATCCTCCATCAGTTCGCACCGTCCACGTCGGATTTGTGCTCATTCTTTCACCTTCTTTCTCTTCGGATCTACTCGAATGAAACTCAACAAAGAAATCTGCTAAGGCCTGAGCTTTGACAGCCGTTCGAGGAGAGAATAATACATCGAAATCTCCCAATTCAACAGACCACTTAGTCATTCTTCCTGAGATATCTGGTTTTTGCAATACATTCTTCAATGGATAGGAAGTTCGAACCACAATCGTATGTGCCTGGAAGTAAGGACGCATTTTTCTCGCTGCCACTACTATACACAGTGCCAATTTTTCAAGCTTTAAATAACGTTTTTCAGCATCAACCAAACTTTTACTGACATAGTAGACAGGCTTCGAAACTTTCGTATCTTCACTAACCAAAACTGCACTCACTGCATAATCCGATACTGCTATATACAAAAATAATTGCTCACCCTTTCGAGGCTTTGATAATATTTCTGGGGAGGACAAAATATTTTTGATCTTAATAAAAGCTTCTTCACAATCCGAAGTCCATTCAAAATTATTTGGTCGACGCAGCACCTGGAAAAAAGGGAAGCACTTATCTGAAAAACGAGAAATGAACCTGTTCAGAGCTGCTAACCTGCCTGTTAACATTTGTACTTCTTTGATATTCCGAGGTGAAGACATTGATATTAGAGCCTTCAATTGTTCTGGATCCACTTCAATTCCTCTTTCACTAATCACATACCCTAGAAACTTTCCAGATCGGACTCCAAATGTACATTTTTCTGGGTTCAACTTCAACTGTATGGCTCTGAGATTCAAAAACGTCTCTTCTAAATCATTAATGTGTTCATCATCACTTTTGCTCTTAACAAGCATATCATCGATGTAGACTTCGATATTCCTCCCTATTTGTGAAGCAAACGCCTTATTCATCAACCTTTGATACGTAGACCCAGCATTTTTCAATCCAAATAGCATCACTCTATAACAGTGTAAACCTCGATCAGTAATAAAAGTTGTGCGTTCTTCGTCCTCTGGATTCATTCGAATCTAATTATACCCTGAAAATGCATCCATAAATGTTAGAATTTTGTTTCCAGAAGTAGAATCCACTAACTGGTCAATTTGAGGTACTGGAAAAGGATCTTTTGGGCAGGCTCTGTCTAAATCTGTGAAGTCTACACACATTCTCCATTTTCCGCTCTTCTTTTTCACCACCACAGGATTAGCCGTCCACCTCGGATAATTGGACTCCCTGATATGTCCCATCTTATACAATCTATCTACCTCAGCAACTATTGCCTCAGATTTTTCCAACAAAAAAGCTCTCCTTTTTTGTATTATCGGCTTGATCTTCGAATCCACAGCCAAACTATGACATATAATGTCAATTGGGACCCCCACTACATCCTCAGATGTCCAAGCAAATACATCCAAGTTGTTAGACAAAAAATTCAACAAACTTTCTCGCATCGATAAAGACAGCAGAGTCCCAATTCGAAGCACTCTATTATTATTGAAAATGTATTCTTCTATTTCTTCACTTACCACCACAGAACTCGGGGTTGACCTCGGATCATCAATTCCCTCATCTGTACCACTAGAAGACAACCCCCCAAACTGCTAATTCTCCATTAGATCATCAGTACTTTTGCCACGTAGTCTAAATGCAGCAGTGTAACACTCTCTAGCCACCTTTTGATCACTTCGAACTACACCAACTCGATCCCCGACTACATACTTCAAACATTGATGAACCGTAGAAACTATAGCATACATCTTTGCCAGCCATGACCTTCCAAAAATAGCATTGTAGCTCGATGGACAATCTACCACCATAAAAAGTACTTGTACTTTCTTTTTGAAAGGCCCTTTTCCCAAAGAAATTTCACCTTCGAACTCCCCTACTACATTCGCTGTCGCGCCAGTAAACCCAATTATAGTTCTCTCTGACCTTTCTATCCGAGGCGGAGCAGTTAATCTATCATATGTTGATTTGAACAACACATTAGCAGAGCTCCCAGTATCAATTAATACCCGTCGAATTTCCACCCCACATACTTCTGCTCCTATGACCACTGCATCTTCATGTGGCCCAGTAATTCCTCTCAAATCATCCCCATCGAAAATTATAAATGGGACATCCTTCTTGTTGCTTAGGTGTGCTGATGCTCCTCCCTCAATTTGATGTGTTAAATTCACTATATGTCTCTTCCTCGAATTATTAGTGTTATTAGTCATCGAATCTCCCCCAAATATTGTCAGTGACTCAAAGAACGCACACAAATCTCGAACACGTCCCTTACGCATCGGCTCATCAACCGACATCAACAATAATCAACTAGGGTCTGGGTCGACATATTCCGAAGCTACATCAAATTCATCACCTGCAGCATCTAAAATCATCAGTGCACTTTCCTACTTAGAATTAGGATTACCCACCTTTTGAGTTGTGGCTTTAGCATTCTTTTTGACATACTCCAACAATTTTCCATTCTCTATCAAAATTTGCATCTCCTTTTTCAAAGCAATACAATCATTTGTATCATGCCCAATATCATCATGATACCTGCAAAACTTGTTATTGCGCTCCTCTCTTGGCCTATTAATCGTTGCTGGCTTTCTGAAATTTACTGTTCCCCCGGTTTTCTCATATATCGAAGCCACACTTTCAGTCAAATCCGCATAATACTCTAGTCTTACCCACACATTCGACCTTGACCTGAAATGGTGTTGATTATTAGAATTGTGCTGATTGGAACCTCCTTGATACGAGCTTGAAGAACCCCCTTGATATGAGTTCGAACCTCCTCGATTAGAAACATTTTGATTACCCCTCGGGCGCGACGAGTTATTATTTGAAGTGTTCACTTGATTATTCCCTTTCTAAACAGTACTACCTCCTCCTCGAACCCGAGTAGACTCTTCGACTTTTATCTGATCCTCAACCTAAGCCATGAGAGCTCCAAACGTTAACGCCCTACGCCTTGTAGTCTCATCAGCTAAATCTCCCGGCAACAATCCTTGTCTAAACGCTGCCATAGCCACCACCTCCTCACAATCATCTAATCCAGCTTTTGTCGACACAAATCTTTTAGTATAATCTTTTAACTTTTCTCCCACAGCTTGCTTACATTGTATTATCGTGTCTCCATTAGCTCTCATTTCTTTGCTTCCCACAAACTGTCTTCGAAAAGCTGTGTAAAAGCCTCTAAAATTTGCAATGGACTCCTTAGGAATCTTGTTGTACCATTTCAGTGCAGTTCCTTTGAATGTCTGAGAGAATGCTCTACACACCAATTTATCATCGTCTTCGAAATTAGTCATATAGTTTTTGAATTGTTCTATATGATCATCTGGATCTTGAGTTCCATCAAACTTGTCAATTTTAGAAATGTCGAAACGCCTCGGAAGCGGCACAGATCTAATCTCTCTAATCAATGGTGAGTCCCTCCAATCTACTCCTTGAACAAACTGGTCTTCATTCCTCATTCCCACAGTAGCATATAAACTTGATTCAGCCTCAAATTTCCGAGGAGAATACTTCCGAGGTGAATATACTCGCCTTTCCTTCTTTTGCCTTCCTTCTTTATACATTTTAGCTGGCCGGAGCTCATATTCTCCTCCTCTTGAATGACCTCGAGAATGCTCGTATCTCGGTGTTTCATCTGACTCCGAATTTTCAAAATCCTCTTCATCACTAGAGTCCACATACTGTCTCTTCTGCAACTTTTCTTTTCTTTTTATTCCACTATGCTCTTTTTTTGCTCAAAATGTATTTTACGCTGTACATATCGAGCGTCGCCGTCTTCATTTGACGGATCCGACTGATCATCTTGATCACCTCTTGCTATTTTAGATCTAAGTCTAGCATCATTATTATTTTGCTTCTTTTTAACAAATTCATCAAGCTCCGCCACTTTTCTTATCATCTCATTCATTTTTCCTTCGAAATCGAATTGGTTTGATTGAATTGGAATTGACTTACCTGCCTCTTTCTCTTGCAGATCAGATTTCAACGTCTCCAAAGCTTTTCGAACAGGTGGATTATCTCCTTCCTCCAAATTCATCTCTGATCAGCAAAGATAAAAACAAAATTCTTCAGAAAACGAACAAATTCGAGACTTGATTTTTGATCTATCGATCAAGGTATCTTCGCCCCCTCTTTCTAGCGCCAATTTGGTGAGAATAAAAGTTGGATTGAGAAGATTGAGAATACAAGAATCAACAAAGAGAATTTTAGGTAGTGAATATGATCTTTCGCTTCTGATTATTTCATAGGCGTAATCAACCTCCCCAGCCTCTTTAAATAGACCTGGTAAGTTAGTTACAAGAGCGGTTACATAGAGGGAAATTTACAGTTTAGTCCCTATATTTCTTATAAGGCCTAATTTTACTCTATATTAGTAGAACTTATCAATTAAGTCCTTGCTAATTACATTTAGATCCCTAAAGAATATATTTCCTTATCACATACAACAACATCCCGTATTTAATTACCTTGTACATATTGTCCATTTCAAAGAAATTTGGAAAGATCCGTAGCAAATCCAAACTAACCGGGTGCGCGAAGAAAATATCACCTATGATATCGCTTCCGTCTTTGGATTTTCTATGGAATTCGTAATAGTTTAATCTATTTAGTTCACCCAACAAGTATTGGAATTGCGACCAACCGCCTTTCTCGATCTTCTCGTGTTTTAGTTGAGCGTTTTACATGGTGCGCATGGACGATGAATTCTTAGGGTTCAATTTTTTCACTCCCCCGAGAATGTCACGAGGACGGGATCCCATTTTAGTAGAACTAACTAGAAAATTCATATCTTCATTGTTTAATTGTCCCAAGTACGAATGAACTTCTTTGTAGGATGTAGTATCGTGATTATGAACACCACATGCAACCTCTAATCCCCATAAATCATCATCTACATTTTTTTCTTTAAGGGTGAAAGGGATCTACATTTTTTCGTGTCGAGAGACTTCCTCTTAAGATCCTTCAAATCTAATATCTTTGTGTAATTTTCGAATCTTTCGCATACAAAAATGATTCTTGTAGTTTTTCGAGCAAGTCAATTGTGACGACATAATATAATCACAAACCTGTTGTCTATCGCGGTTTGGTGAACCTAATCAATCAATTCTTATTGGGTGTAGTGAACAAATCATTTAACTCCTCTTACATTCATCAAGCATAAATGATGTTAAAACTTGGTTACAAACACAAACTTGGGTTCGCACTTCGTGACTCGGCGGTTGACCAATTTTCAACGCTCGAGAAACTTTCTAACCAACGGTTGAAAATTACCCAACCAGTGCGTGAAAATAGGTCACCCGACAGGGGATGATCCAAAAAATTAATAAAATTTTCAACATATATGGGGACCAACATCCGTCGGGAAAACAATTATCAACCATTGTGGACGTTATCAGCCGGCAGGTGAAAACTGCTTCCCCGACGGGATAATATTTCAACAGCATGGGACCTAATACTAAACAAATTCAATATTTTCAAAAATTATGAATCTAGACCCGACGGGGAGGGTCAACACGACCGGCAGGTGGACATGGATTCACCCAGCGGTTGGTTATGGACAGAACCGGCGGGATGAGTTCCTAGATCTTAAAAGATTTTAACCCTTCCCGTCGGGGAACAGGGTCTCAACCGGACACACAGGTTTAGTTCTTTCCAAATCGAAAAAAACAACAAAAATAGAAAATTTTTAATCAAATTGATTAGAAAAACTGCTTTTTTCGGAGTTTCATGGTCCTCATCAAGCTTCTTCTCGCCTAAATCCATCCAAAAATCAATTGGATATTTTTAAATTTTTGAGAGGTTTTAAAAAATTTAGATTGCTGGAGAGGTTGTAAAGCCTTTTAAAATTTTGTAAAGTCTCGTGTACAAAGAGATTGTGATTGAGATAAGTAATTATGTATTTTTTATGTTTTAGTTAAATATATAAAAAAAAAACCACTAATCGATAAAAAAGGAATCTACTCAATCGATAAAAAAAATCTACTCGATTAATGCCAAAATGATAAATGGCTAATAATTAAAAAGTTCCAAAAAAATAGAGCTGTCAACGTTAATTGTGGGTCGGGTTTTAAGACTTACAATCATATTACAATTATAGCAAATAATTGCAGAACTACACAACCCACAGTATCATTCTGAAAATAAAAAGTTACTAGATTTTTGGTACAGATAAGGTAGCCCGCAGAAAAGAAAAACACAATAAAAACGATGGACTGGCAAAATGCTTTCTTGCAAGTATCAGAATGAATCATTAAGGCGAGTGCCAATTATAATATTATAACACTAACCAAAAAGAAGGCGATACACATACAGCAACACATTAGAAAAAAATCAGCATGAACAGAAACTAATTCAAAGCCAAACAAATAGATAATGTTTAAGGTGCTTACTAGTTGGCACCCATTCGATTGTAATAAAAAATGGAAAACATTTCGAGTATTTGTATCTTATTGAATTTACCAATTAATAAAACCACTAACTTCCTTGCTAGTCACCCCTATCTTTCTCCAGCTTCAAAATAATTATGCACCTGTGTGTGCTGATTCAATGTCCACTCAAGTACCTGCAATAGCAAAAAACAAAGGTGATGACGCTGCAGAATCACCTAAATTTCTTAGGGTTAAAGGAAAAACAACACCATAACATGCAACTACATCAATATTTTTTCAAAAGACTTGGTCTAACTTCAGTATCACGTTCATAGTCGCGTGGAAGGAGAAAAATTCAAACATATGATTGGATCGCCTAGCCGAAGGCAAGAATACAATGAGTAGTCAGTCAGGTGACAGGCTTTATCAGCTAGACCATGATGACTACTGGTTTCTTATAGCATTTTACAGTATCCAGTTCATACTAATAGAAAAACATCTTTCGAAAATAAATAAGAACTGTGATCACACAAAAACCTACAAGGAATTTCAAGTAGAAATTCTTGACGACCCCGAAGTTTAAACTCTAGAAAGCACGAAGAAGCTATTTTTCATTGCAAAAAGACCCAAGACCTGTAGACTCCATCCTTCGAGAAGGAATGATAATTTATAAGACGCCAAAGACTTTGCCTCTTAACTTTTTGTATGAAATATTTGCTCATAAATTAGATCCCGCCTCAAAAGGAAAATATAAAAAGGTTCTAAATTATATTCTTTCAAGAAGTATACTGAACAACCCAAGAAAAGAAGAAGGCTATCCATCAAGCGGTGACAGTATGAAAGAACTTATCAATGTCGGTGAATGAGTTTGAGCTGGTAAAGATGCTATTGCACCGAAATTACCCTAAAATCTTCTGCCAAGTTCCCAAAAAAACGATAAAGCACAAACCATGTGCACTCCTTAGATTTGGTTTTTCTAAGCTATAACATTAGTAGGACATCAATCAAATTCAAAGTAATGCCAGTGTTTACCTTACTGTGCAACTGTAAGGCTACAGACTACAAGAGCAAAGAGAGAGGAAACCACTAAGAGACCCGCACAAAGATTCAACCACTAGTAAGACATCAATCAAATCCAAAGTGATGCCAGTGCCTACTTTACTATGCAACTGTAAGGCTATAGACTAAAAGAACAAAGACAGAGGAAATAACTAAGACAGCGGCACAATGAATCAAACACTAGTAAGGCATCAATCAAATCCAAAGTAATACCAGTGTCTACTTTACTATGCAACTGTAAGGCTATAGACTAAAAGAACAAAGAGGAAATAACTAAGACAGCGGCACAATGAATCAAACACTAAGTAAGGCATCAATCAAATCCAAAGTAATGCCGGTCTCACTTTACTTTGCAATTGCAAGGCTGTAGACTAAAAGGGCAGAGAAACAGGAAACGACGAAGACAGCCCCACAATGAATCAAACATTAAGTAAGGCATCAATCAAACCCAAAGTAATGCCGGTCTCACCTTACTTTGCAATTGCAAGGCTGTAGACTAAAAGAGCAAATAAACAGGAAACGACTAAGACAGCCCCACAATGAATCAAACTTAGGAAGATCTATCAAACTATCATCGTGAAACCAATTATCTTGCTAATAAACACAACTATTATTTTGTTTGTAATCAATAACAATTTAGCTTCTTCCAATTGATAAAGGTAATAGAAAAACCATTTAAACAAAAGAAAATGATCCTGTAAAGCAACTCAAAGTAATGTTTCTAAAACAGATGCAGTAACAATGTACTCAATTTACCTAAAATAAATAATGAAGCAGGTATTATTTCTAAAACAGATGCAGTCACAATGTACTCAATTTACCTAAAATAAGTAATGAAGCAGAAGTGGGTTGCTCAACATAAACAACTATTACAAGTTCATCATAGATCACTTAGGAGCTACACGAAGCCCGGTGTAGACACTGTAGAGGTTATTAAAATTATTACGAAACACCGATTAACATTAGGGTACAAAATCACCAACCAGTAACTGCAGAGTTTATCATAAAAAGACTTACCTATCGCCAAAAAAAGATTATTGTTTTTATAAAAAGAGAACACAAATAGCAAGAGAACGTACAATGTAGGACATTCTCTCACCTCTAGCTGACTGAAAATCCAAGCGCATCACCCATCTTTTCCATTCCTCCCTACCAAATCCCAATCCCATATTTTTCTTATCAACCAAAAATAGAAAGAAGAGTTCGAAGAAATCTACGGACCTCATTGCATCAAACACACAAGACACAGGTAGCAACTAGATAAGCCAGTAACATTTGGACAACAAAGTAATGGATTTACTCATGTCATGTCAGTATGTGAAAACAATAGTCAAACATGTTCTACTTTTGTTTGGCATGGTATCCTAGAAACAGTAAGACTCACAAAGAAAATACTAGCGATCCTGACAAGAACGGCAGAAGGTACCATGAGACAGCTCGCAAAAAGCCCGCACGTTAAGTGTGAGGTGTGATGTATGAGGTGCTGCAGCCACCATACTATACAAAGGCAAGAAAGATTGTGTACATCCCAGTTCTCCAAAAGTCCTATAGAATTAAGTAGAATAATCCGTTAGCAACGTTATATATATTGATGTTAATTGATGGATAAAAAAGAGAGATCAAACTGATCCTGGTAGAGCTAGATAATGACTTGAGCTCATTCAACGCTTAGGCCATGTAGAACTTATGTCTAGCTAGATTAATTCAAGCGAATTTCAATCCTTAGGTACAAACGAAACAGGAATATCAGAAGCCTAGCTAAAGTAGGCAAATAAACTAAGAAGAACTTCATTTTCTTTACAATTTAGGAATCATAAGATACATATCATATGAAACTAAATTGATAGATAATGAAATCATGTGAAAATGTGATATCGACATTGCAGAAAATTAAGCAAAACGAAATAGGATCCCTTGAGAGTTAACCGGACACTTCACTTAGGCAAAATTGAAATTCAAATACAAATCGAAATAAATTCAACACTTGAGCTGATCTTCTCATAGTTTAACAATCTGAAATCGAACAGAAATGAAACAAAACGAAATCAAAGAAAAAAAGAAGAATCCAGCAATAATCAGCCAAAGAATAGGGAATCTTGTTCACCTTGAAGGACCAAAGGACGAGACGCGACGGCGAGGGAGGGATGGTTGGGGAGGACGGAGACGAGGGATCGCCCCGGCCGGAGACCGGAAAGACGGCGATCTAGCAGCCGATGACAAGAATGAGCGCGACGATGATGCTGCACTACGCCAAGCCATTTTGAGCTAAGAAGACCAGTATAGACGAGGAATACTGTGGAAGTGATTAGTGAAGAAGCAAAAAATAGATTGGAAGATTTTTGCTAGGGTTTATGGAGTCTATTGGGCTTGTTCGTTGCGCGAAGTTAATAGTATTTGAAGGCCCAACAACGAAATTAACTTTCATATTATGTAGGCCGGTAGGTGGTAAAAAATATCATTTACCACCTGGAAAAAAGTGTAAGTTCATACCATGCTAAAAAGCAAATATATTGCTCCATGTACCGGACTACATCTCAATATATTTTTGTTATAGTTTTATTAATTTTTTATTTCTTTTTTCGTATTGGGTACAAGATCAAAAACTCTAACTATTATCCACCTAAGATAAGTGTTTTCATAATTTTTGGAGAAAGACCTGTTTTAGTTAAATATTTATTTCACTGATACTTTAAAAATTTATGTTCATTTATATAAAAGTTTTTAACATTCTACCCTACTTTTTCTCTCTCATCATTCTTATCCTTTAAATTCTTCTTCCTTTCTCTCTCTAACAAAAACAATAGAAATGTACACCTTTAAAACTCTTTTAGAGCAAAAACAATATTTCTCTTCGAGTGGTACTAATTTTGTTCGTCTTGAAAAAACAAAACAAAACAAATAATATTTTTGGATTCTTTTTTCAAGTTACGGTTTAAAAGATACGGACCTTTAAAAATTAAAATTAAAAAAAAAATCTTTACTCGATTTTATATAAGGTACAAAGTATTTTAAAAAAATTAGGCTTTTATTCGTAATAGCTTTGTGTAACGGGTCTTTATAGGTAAGTCGCCCTTTTTTATTTTATAATTTTATTCTTCCATGAAAAAAAACTTATAAAAACATTAGTGACACATCTTCCACCAATCTTTTTTTTGTTATTTATTAAAAATCTCTTAAAACATCATTTAAAAAAATTATATCTCACATTTAATATTATAAAAATATTATGTTGTAGTGCAAATATAATGGTATATTTATTTTTTATTTCATTTTTACGTTTTTTAAGTTTGAAATTTTGAATTTGAAAATTTTGATTTTTTTTATTTGTTAGATTAGTTCTTGATTGAATATTATATGTTATAGATATATTCAAATGATTTAGGTCCATGATAGGGACAGGGTTTTTGGATCGCAATCGCACACATCGTGTAATTAGCACGGAGTCGCATTATGCATGTGAATAAGTAAATATGTTCATCGCACGATGTGTCATTATCGTGTTTATCATCGTAGAGTTTGTGCGAAAATATGTTAGTTCATCATCGAAGGGTATGCGATGAAGATAATGCGCGACCAATTGCATTTTTATTGTTACTATTGTTTAATTTTTACATGTTTTATGATATGTTTATTGGCTCGTTTCATATGTTGTTTGACACTAATACACTACATATCTAGTTCTAAAATAGATAATTTGCATATAGTGTGGTTAATTTTGGTTTTGGTTTAAATATTATTTGTATACCCAGTTTTTTTTTTATAAATGAGACGTAAAATTTTAAGTAGAGAACATTCCAAAATCACGAGAGATAATTATACGACGTTACAAAACTTCTCGTACTATGTGACATTTTAATTTAAATCATCTTCGCCAAGTAGTACTCGAACATTCAGGCTTGGGCGACGATGTTAACCTATTTTCTTCCTTTTACGAGTCATTTCGAATTAGGGTGGAGCAGTGCTGGTCCATCTAGCTCACCTAAAGGTAAACCCCTCATGAGTTATTTCTTAACACCAACAGACATTATCTTTACTTGTACCTAAACTATAAAAAATAAAATGCATTTAACATCTTCATTAATGTTGTAAGTTCTTTAAAAGATTATGTTTGACTAAATGATCCGTATTTTTGTTATTGATTTCTTTTTATGTGTTCTATAGGCTCAACCATCACTATGATGTTTTTTCTATATACGATACTATTTGAAGATGAGATCTTAGTCACCAGACTAAAGTTAGATCAAAGGTTATGAGGACAACATTCAGGCCTCTTATCGATTGTCTCACATGTTGGTATACTTCAACTTAATTGAGGTATTTCTCGAGCGTTTCCATTCATAAATATTTCTTTTAATTTAATTTAGTGAGATGACGGTAAAACTAAACGACGTCCACGTGATTATGGGTCTTCTTGTAAAGGTATGTGTTTTTATCTTGTCAAGTATGTTGGTCTTGACGAGAGATGTGCAGTTATATCCACTAGTATTTGTCTAACCTACTTTAACACAGAGCTTAAAAGGCCAAATAACAGAAATGATAAATGTGTTCGTTTTTTGTGGCTGTAGGAGAGCTTTTCAGGTAATCGATATCAGGATAATCTTGTCAGCAATGAGCATGTCACATTTGCAACCTGGGATTACATCTAATATGTCATAGGTTGTACGCTGGTCAACAAAATTAAGAACATTGTTTCCTTCAGTTATTTTCAGTTCATTCAACATTACACTACGATAGATATATATAACTAGGATCATACGTTATATTCTTTATGCATCGTCGAAGCTTATTATCTGCTTCATGTGGCACGACAATTGGGTCATATTCAAATGGTACCATATCGATTATAACCTCATTTTCCAAGGACTCGTAGATAGGTTGGACATAGATTTCATTGGGTATAAACCATTTGGGACAATTGGGAGTCTCGTATATTTCATCCCGACTGTAGAGGTTATAAATACGAGGGTGAAACAGATAGTATGAGCCCGTTGTACCATATATGGGTTATGACTAAGTTATTATATGTAGTTGGAAACCAATATTCATTCAGCGAGAGACATATGTTAGGGCGAATGGTGATACAAGTGTATATAAGTGTGAACCCACCTCAACTAGTAAAATATTTTTGAAAGTGTACTAAAAACAAAGTCGTGCGAGCCTTACGGCCCAAAGCGGACAATATCTTACTAGTATGTTAGACACAATTATATATTCTAACATGTACCTTCCAACTAAAGTTGTTGGGTTTGTTAACCTGATGGTCTCTCGTGCACAACGAATATCAATCCTAAAATTCACATAAAAGCTATGAGTAAATAGATAAATTAGAAAATATTGTGACAGTACAGTTATGAGTAAACCAATATAATTTGTATTATTTATATTAAATTTTTAATACATAAAAATTTATTCTATTTATAAGAAAATATAATCTCAAAAATACTAAAAGAGAAACACATTAATTGATTCTCGTTTATTACATAATCGTGTCAGTAATTATATTGTTAATAAATACTAAACTTGTGTTTTTTTTCTATATCCATGATGAACGAGCTTCTCCTCTATACGTTATTGGTAATTGGATTGGATCAATTCTACTATTGTTAGTGGCTTTCTAGTCTTTGCGAGATATTCTAGGAAAGACTAAGAGTTGTACAACATCAGGTAGAATCGATAAGACTTTATACAAGTTTTGATTTTCTTATGAACTTCCTAAGTATAGGAGAGTAACTCCCTAGTATTTTTCTTAAATATTAAAAAGTGACTAATCCTTCACGGTCGAAATAATCAAATACCAAATGAAAGGGATTTAGTGATGCTGAAATGTTGGTTTCTTGAGGATGAAGCTACACGAATGTATCATTTATCTATGACAGACTTACCCAGTGTAGGTACATGCATATGAAATAAATAGTCGGAGTTGCTTTATATTTGAATTTATACTTGCTAATCGAGGGGTTGATTGCAATTAAAAAAAATATCACTGGAGAAGCGGTTGTATAATGACACGTGACAAATGTGTGTGTACTAAATTACAACTCCACGTGTGCATGTTGTTCATCTCCTAACAACGAGGTGTTCCAATCTACCACTGAATTTTAAAAACATGGACGGTTAAAATTTCATCACCTGAAACTATAAATATAGCTCACCTATTTTAATTTTTTTTTCTGCTTTCTGCTCCATTATCGCTTTTAAGGTTGCATTCTCGTATTTTTCACTTTCCATCTATAAAAAAATAATATATTTTCTTTATTTATAATATTGTCTCATAAATTTCTACATGAACTAAGCTTTTGTGAGAACAATGATGAGAATAGTGTACTAATGAGCAAGTTCTATCTTGAAATCAAAGAATTTGATAGTCAGAATCATAGTACAAGTGCATCATTCGGGGTGCCTTCGCCCACTCAATCAAAGATAAGGAATAAGTGTCGGTGGCTTAGAGAGGAAATCAGAAAAATGGAGCATTTGAGAATATATTAATACATGAGTATGTCGTTTCTCTTGTCGTTATCTCGTCATAAATCAGGAGAACACATTTCTTTTTGCTATAATGATGCATCTTAAATCTCTTTATGTTATGTGTCGAATAAAAACCAGTCGACCAGCCCACTTGCGGTGTGTGTAATTTTTTTAATTATGTTGATAGCTAGATAATGTTATGTGTTAATTATAAATAAATTGATGCGATCGATCAGAGCCAAAAGTTTGAAAAGTATAAAATATCAGCTAACGTGAAAATTTAGTTCCCATCAGATGTTAAAAATCTATTGAATGCTTATATTGATGAAGTTGTGATCTTCACGTATATATTTGAGACGGGGCTTTGATTTCCTTTAGTTCGGGGTATGTTAATATATTTTGAAGGATACACAAATATGAAAACCAACTAGTTTATCCCAAATACCTGGAGAATATTATTGACAATCATTACCCTGTCTCATATGGTGTACCAACATTTGAGTGTGAGATGATTCTTTACGATGAATACAATCTTTGGGAGAAGTCCCAACCCATATATTTAATTTGCTATGACCAAAAAATAAAAAATCCTTACTGACCTTCCAAACTTCAATAAAATATAGAAGAATAAGTTTTTGTACGTCTTTGGAACATCGGAGAATGATTGGAAAGAGAAGAAGTTACTATACTCACGTGCGTAAAATTAAAAAATGATGGCATCCATCATGATCCTTCCTTTAGTTGGGAAATTGACATTGGACATGATCTTCATATATAACTAAGTTTCTTAATTATGTCAACTGACGTATGATAACTGATGAGTCCGGAAATATTCACCACTTACTGTAGAAACCGGACAGGGGTAATCCAGACAATAATCACCCACTAAAGGATCAGGACAGGATAAAAGTATTAAAAAACTAAACACATGTTGACTAAGCTAATTGCTAATCTGCTTAATAAACTAATGGGTTTTTGAACTCGACCCGATTCCATAAGTTTGACCCGAAAGCCCATATGGCTCATAATTAAGGGTATAAATACCAAAACACTTTCATTAATGAGGGTACTGAACATTTAATACAACCAGGAAGCTCAAATATCTCACTACAAAACATCTAAACATGTAATACCCTTGAAACACCACAAAACATCTGACAAAATTACCCTCAGTCGAAAATAATCCACACCAAATTGGCGACCAAAGTGGGAGGAGAAGGTGCCTGAATCTAGCATTCAAAACCATCAAGAAAAACCAGTTCGGATGAATCCAGACAAGCAGGCAGTGCCACCAACTTTGGCAGAAGTGGTGGGAGAAAACGATGAATATACGATCGAAGAGCGAGACATGTTGAAAGCTGAGATAGAAGCCTTGAGGGCTGTTAAAAAGGTAGAGATGGGCTTGAAAGAAAAATCAAAAGTGTCAGCTATTCACCATACTGACAATCAAAGGGAGCATGACCCATCAGCAAAGACTCGTGTGAGTACTAAAAATAATCATGCCAGCTCAAAGAAGTCTCACCGGTCTAAACCGGTGGAGAGCTCGGAGTCAGAATCTTCTAGTAGCTCCTTGAATGAAGATGGAGTTGAGGAGTCCTTTTCATCCAGTAGTGATGAAGTTAGGTCTAAGAAGAAGCAAAAGTTGGTCAAAAAATATTCAAGAAAGAGGGACAGGCATGGAAGGTTGAAAGGACATCTAGGTAAAGGGTCACCTCATAGCCACAACCATGGCCCGAGATATATAGACCAACTGTTGATGAATCCTTTCGCTTTCCATGATGAACCATCTATCTTTGCAACTCCCAATGAAGATATTGTGTTTAGTCATGGCTGGAATTACACTCTCCATTGTCTTCCAAGATACTGTCCGGAAACCTTCAAAATAGGTTTGACAATACTAAGATGGAAAAATATGATGGGAGCAAAGATCCAAATAATCATCTGGAGCAGTTTAAAAAAAACTTTATGATGAATTTTGATGATGATGATAAGTTGTTTTGTAGAGAATTCTCTCAATCTTTTACGGGGAGTGCTCTGAAGTGGTATAATAGCATGCCACAGGGCTGCATCAGAAATTTTGATACCTTTTGAGTGGCCTTTTGGAGGCAGTTTGTTGGGAGTAAGGAGGTGAAAGGAAATGGAGACACTATTATCCATTGTTCCCAGGAGACAAACGAATCATTAAAAAAAATAAGTCGGTTTGTGAACACCAAGAATGGATTAGCTGATTACTTTGAACAAGTAGCAATAGCTTCTCTAAGGCAGGGTTTAAACCCTGGTAATCTGGCCGATTCGGTAACCAGGAAGAAGGCCATGACGTGGGGCGGTTTATTGAATCAAGTGGGAAAGCAAATCAATGCGGATGAAACAAAGAAGACTAGGGTGCACAGGAAAGTGAGATCTGCCCCAGCTGCACCAAACCAGAACCAGAATCAGTACGGCTACAAGGCTAAGGAAGCCGGATAGGGTCCCAACAGGGCCAAAGCTCAATCTCACCCAGCACCGGCTCATAGCCAGCAGTCCAGAAATAAGCGAGGGCCTTGGGTCCAACCGGAGTGGTTTGCCGAATTGAAAGAAAATGTGGCAACCATCTGTGACAAAACAAAAGACGAAGTATATTTTAATAAGCCGGTTGCGCTTCAATCTCCCAGGGAAAGTCGTAATACTTGTTTCCATCAATATCATCATGATATTGGCCATAACACAGAAGATTGCATCGCTTTGAAACAAGAGGTGGAAAATCTGATTGAAAGAGGAAAGTTGGGTGCTTATGTTAAAAGAAGAAGTGGGAATATGCCTAATAATGCTCATCGGACCGACCCAACAAACAATGCAGGGACGTCGGCTCCGGACGGGGCCATGGTAATTATTGAAAGATTCGATGTGGAGTCAGAGTATTTGGATCCTGATCCAGCCCGGAATAAGGTGGGCGTTATCACAGAACACACCAAAACGGTGTCCGGGCTCATAAGCTTTTTTGAGTCACTTACCATATTTGGGGGGGACACCAAGACTGCACCAACTCCTTCTTTAAAGAAGAGGCATGTTCACACCTTGGCCACTCAGTTGGAAGGAGGCATGTCCTCCTATCAATCGCAAATTCCTTTTCCCTTCATTGTTTTTGATGAAGATGATTTGAGGGGTATAGATGGTCCCCATGAAGATGTTGTGGTGATAGGAGCATCCATTGGGGGCAATGACATTAGACGAATTTTGGTGGACACCGGCAGCTCAGCCAATATCCTTTTTTGAATTCTTATAAACAAATAAAGAATCCAACAGTAATTCAACGTTCGAACAGGTCTATTGTGGGTTTCACTGGAAGCTCTGCGGACGTAGTCAGGGAGTTTGAGGAGGAGGTTTTGTTAGGTAATGGACCTGTTAAGAAAATTGTCAGGGTACTTTTTGTTGTGGTAGATTGTCCTACATGCTACAATGCCATTTTGGGAAGGTCTTGGCTCTCCAGGATGCATGTTGTGACTTCAACAGTTCACCAATGTTTAAAGTACGCTCTGCAAGGACAAGTGGGAGTTATCTCGAGTAGTCAGAAAATAGCAAAGGAATGTTATGCACTAGCACTGGCCCCTAGAACATTGGGGGCTGTTTGGATCAGTGAAAATTAGTAGTTTGAGGGGCCCTCTGGGGGAGAGGGTGAAATTGATGACCCCAGAGAGACCCCTAGTGTTTTAATATCGATTGAAGAGGTTGAAACTCACTCTCTGGCTGAAGGAAGAAGTGTCAAAATTAGATCTAAGATGACATCATAACTAAAAAGTGAAGTGTTATATTTTTTAACAAACCATCAACACGTTTCTGGTTGTTTCAATGCTAATATAACCGGAGTGCCTGCAGATGTTATATCACATCAACTATCCATCCAAAGAGATGTAGCACCCGTGGTGCAGAAGAGAAGATCTTTTTCTAAGGAGAAAGCTGATGTCATAGTTCAAGAGGTTGACCGGCTTACTAAGATGGGGCACATAAAGGAATCTCAGTACCCTTTATGGACAACCAATCCAGTATTAGTAAAAAAGAAAAACGGGAAGTGGCGTATGTGCATCGACTTTACTGATCTTAATAGGGCTTGCCAAAAAGACCTATATCCAGTCCCCCAGATCGATCAGTTAGTAGACTTTACATCTGGGAACAAGTTGTTGTCATTCATGGATGTCTTCTCCAGCTATAATCAGATTCAAATGGATCCGAAGGACCAAGAACACACTACTTTTGTTACTGACAGGGGCCTTCATTGTTACAAGGTGATGCCTTTTGGATTGAAGAATGCTGGGCTACTTATCAGAGGTTGGTGAACAAAGCATTCGCTAATCAGATTGGAAGATATATGGAAGTCTACATTGATGATATGATGGCAAAGAATGTGGAAGAAGAATTACACTTGACAGATCTGCAAGAGACTTTTGCCAATTTGGTAAAAGTTAATTTAAAATTAAATCCAGAAAAATTCGTTTTCGGAGTATAGTCCGGGAATTTTTTGGGGTATGTGATAAGTGAGAAAGGGATACAGCCTGATCCGGACCAACTTAATGCTTTACTACAGATGGATCCTCCTCGGAATATTAAAGAAGTACAAAGGTTGACAGGGAGGTTGGCTGCTCTAAACCGTTTTATCTCAAGGTCTTCGGATAGGTGTGCCCCGTTTTTCCAAACTTTAAAAGGTGTCAAATAATTCAACTGGTCTCCACAGTGCGACCAGGATTTTAATGAAATAAAGAAGCATTTATCTTCCCCCAAAACCCTGTTTAAACCTATTGATGGAGAAACATTGTATATATATATTTAGCAGTCTCTGAATGTGCCATAAGTGCGGTGCTAGTAAGAGAGGTGTACAATTATCCTCGTCCGGTATACTACATCAGCAAAAGCCTGATAGATGCTGAAAAAAGATATTTAAAACTCGAAAAACTAGCGCTAGCCTTGGTAATTGCTGCCAGGAAAATGAGGCCCTACTTTCAGTCTCATTCTATTGTCGTCTGCACATCTTTTCCCTTGAAAACTATTCTTCAAAAGGCAGACATATCAAGCAGAATGACCAAGTGGTCAGTGGAATTGGGAGACTATGACATTGATTTTTCCTCTCGAACTGTAATCAAGGCTCAGTCCGTTGTTGATTTCCTAGTTGAGTTCCATTCGGACAGGAGTACTAAACAAGCTACAGATGAAAAGATTAAGAAGGTATGGGTTGTCCGGACTGATGGTGGATCAAGTACCATGGGTTGTGGTGCTGGGATATGTTTAACCTCTCTGTACGGCGACAAGCTATACCAGGTTATATGTTTTGCTTTCAGGTCTTCTAACAATGAGTCTGAATATGAAGCTGTTATAGCTGGTTTGAAGTTAGCCCTGATTTGTGGAGCCAAAAGAGTTAGGTTAATGAGTGATTCTCAGCTTCTTATCCATCATGCCCAAGGTCAATCTGAGGCAAAAAAGAAGCAGTTGATTAAATATTTATTCATTCTTAAAGAGGTGGTAGTTAACTTTAAGAGATCAGCTATGAGCACATACCCAGAACAAAGAATACAATAACAGACTCTTTGGCAACCATATCATACTCTGAGTCATACCCATGGATTCATGTGCAAGAATGCCCATCCATTCAACTCAATCAGAGCAAAGAATAGGAGGAAAGTTTAAATATACAAGTGGGTCAACCTAAAGACTAAATGTATCCTCTTCTTCAATACATTTCAAATGGTATTTTGCCTCCGGAAAAAGCAGTAGCAAGAAAAATGAAGTGTAGGGCTCGTGGTTTTTTATTCATAAGAGATGTCCTTTACAAGAAGTCTTTTAGTAGACCTCTCTTACGTTGTTTGGGGATTGAAGAGTCCCAAATAGCGTTGTCCGAACTGCATGATGGTGAAAGGTCAGCACATTGTGGTTATAGAGCTTTAACCCGAAGAGTTTTGTTGGTCGGATACTACTGGCCATCCATAATGGAAGATGCAAAGGAATTGGTTAAGAAGTGTGATACATGCCAAAGATATGGTAATTTAATTCATATCCCAGCTGTCCCTTTGAAGTCGATTTCTGAGCCAATACCTTTTGCTCGTTGGGGGCTGAATCTGGTGGGAACTCTACCAATGTCGTCCGGAGGGTGCAGAACTATTATTGTAGCCATTGATTATTTTTCAAAGTGGATAGAAGCTGCCCCCTTGGCAGGAACTACTTCAAAAGCTGTTATAAAATTTATTTTATCTAATATTTGCTGCAGATTTGGGGTTCCACAAAAGATAACCACAGACAATGGGCCACAATTTGAGAACAAGAATATGAAGACTTTCTTTACCTCTAGAGGCATTCAACATTGCTTCTCTTCTCGTTTCCACCCACAGGCGAATGGTCAGGTTGAAGTGGCGAACATGACCATTCTGTCCGATCTTAAGAAGAATTTAGAAGAGACTGCTGGAAAGTGGCCAAGCTATTTACAAGAAGTACTGTGGGCCTACCGGACTACTCCTGGAGCTGCTACACAAGAATCCCCGTTTGCCTTAGTATATGGTATGGATGCAATTTCTCCTATAGAGGTAACTCTTCCATCATATAGAGTCCACAATTTTTCCGAACAGGCTAATGAAGTGTCAATCAGAAGTCAACTGGACTTGATAGAAGATAAAAGGGTTAAGGCTCATCTTAGAGCCACCCATTATCAAGGATTGATGAGAAGCAGGTTTGCTTCCAGAGTCAGAAGAAGGGATTTTCAACCAGGGGATAAAGTATTGAGAAAGGTCTTCCTACATACTAAAGAAAAGCAATTCGGCAAGCTAGCTCCAAATTTGGAAGGACCCTATATAGTCATTGAAAAGGTTAAGCCTGGGACATACATGCTTCAAGATAAAGATGGAAGAATCTTAAACCACCCCTGGAACATTGAACACCTTCGGTTGTATCTAGAATGAAAGTTATGCAAATATTTACTTGTTTAAAGTCTATGTAAATATTAGGGGGGCATACTCTTTCCTACCCTGGTGGCGCGGGGAGGTTTTAATGAGGTTTCTGGGTTTTTTAATAAAATTTGATGCCTTCTTGAAAAATTCGGAGTGGTTTGATTTATAGTTTCTTTAAAGCATTCTAAGTATCGTTGACAGATCGGATTGATCTGGTGGAATGATGACCATTTAAACATTTGTCATCGGAGAATTTAAACACTCTCACCTTGAAATACTTATAAAACTATGGGCTATTTAAACATCAGCCATCAAGACTGGGCAAACATAAAACAAGACAAAAAATTTACAAAGTAAAACTGCCCGGCTAACACTGGGGAATAATATTAAAACATTTAGAATGCCTTGGCCATCCAAGGACTTTGAACTTTAAAAAGAAAAGGCTCATCCAGGCACGAGCCGGACACAATTACAAAAATTCCTTGGCCATCCAAAGACTTTAGTCTGACATAAAGATAATTGAAAAACAGAAGATAGTTAAAACTTTAGGGTTGGTCTCCCTTAGATGTTCCTGCTCCATCTTGTTTCTTCTTTGGATCTTTGGGTTCATCATTGGAGCTCTCTCTGGTCCCTTCTTCCTCATCGGTGGTATCATCGTAACCACTGGAATAGTTTTGCTTGTCACCATCGTCCATAGTATGGAATGGGAGATCTTCGTATTCCACATATTGCCATAGAGTACCGAGCGTCCTCTTCGGGAATGTTCGATGAAAAAGCAAGACCATGTCAGATTTGAATTTGGCATACCTCTTCTTGGGAATCTATCACCTTGTTAGTGTATGCATCGATCTTGGCATGTATTGTCTTCTCCTGCTCCTTTATCAAATCTTCTTTCTCCTTGGTAACTTTGGACACAACATCTTCAAGAAAAGTCTTGTCCCCGGACAGGGTTTGGATGACATTATCTTTGGTCTTCACTTCATCCTTCAAAACATAGAGATCTTTCTCCAAGCCAGAACACTTATTTTGGAGCTCTATGTTAACCATCTCCGAAGTGGCCAGCCTGGTGGCCAAGTCTTCTTTCCCCTTCTTCAACTCCTCGAGCTCTTTCCTCAATGCTTCAACACTCTGATTGGCGTTAAGGAGGTCATTTGACAAGCTCTCTTTGTCTGTATTGATTGTGTTGATAAAGATATATTGGCTTCGTACTTTCCTCTCAAGGTTGAGCATCGGCTAAATATTGCTCAGCAAGGAGTGAGTCACCGTGTCAATCTCCCCTGAAACAGAAAAAGACTTACCATTGAAGGTAACCATGTTTGAGGATCTTGGGGGAAGGTAGGGGCCAGCAAAGTCATCTTTTTCAAGATCATCAAAGTAGAGACCAATATTTTGGAGCTACTGATGTCTACTCCGTCAATATTGATACCCCCTCTGGTACCCTCTTTTTTTTGGAGGGAACCCGCAGCCGCTACTCAGAGTGCAATAAGTGCACACAGGGTAAACCCTCAGTCTGACGTGATAGCCTGCAAACCAACGCCAGAAGGTAAACCACACAAGGTGACAGGCTCAGCCGAGAAAGCGTATGTAGAGGGACTCGAACTCATGACCTTTTGGTCATAAGAATGTCATACTCAACCAACTCGGCTACCCCCTTGAGGGCCTCTGGTACCCTCTCTGGTATGTAGACCACTTGGGATTTGCTCTGCCAAAGTGGGGTCTGTTGGGTCGACCGGAGGAAGAGACTCTGAAGGCTAGAGAGCGACTTCATCCCCCGAGGAGATTTTCTTCTTCTTGGCTGCTCTATCTTCACCATCTACTCCCCGCTTTTAGTCCTTCTTAGGAGCCTTTAGAAGACCTGGAGGTCCACCTGCCTCCCTAATACTATCATTTTCAACCACTTGAAGTAGAGTAGCATCGATTCCCCCTTGGGCCTACACTTCCTGATTCGCTGGGGCGATCTCCTCAACACCACCTTGAGCAACCTCAGTTGCAACTTGCTTCTTCTTGCCCTTCTTTCCCTTCATCTTACTTGGGGATTTTTCTCTGGCAGGAAAGGCCAGCTTGCCATCTTTCTCCTATGTTCTCTGGAGGATGACAGTCGGAGGAGGTAGAGTGGTCAGTTCCTCCCAAGTAGGGTCTCTCCGGCCTGTTGTGTTCCAGAGGTAGGACCTCACTAAATTGCCGGCGGTGAAGCAATTGTGGAAATGATTTCCCCATTTATCAGCAGCCCAAGCATTCAGCTTGGCACATGTGGTCTGCCCCTCCTCCACATAATCGGAGAACTCATTCGACAGCACTAACCAAAGATAAAGAAGAGCGGTTCGGAAACAGTTTTGTTATAAATAAAGAAAAACAAGCATGGTGAAATATTGACCTGAGATTTTCCATCTGCTAGTGAGCATGCTATGGTTGACACCAGCCTTAATTTTCCTCCCGTTTTCCCAAGCCCCACTAATAAACAAAAATTGGGTCTTCTAATTCTTTTCTGACTCGAGCAAGTCATTTACCACCTTAAAGTTATCTCCCATATTGTAGTGGTATAAAGGGATGATGTGGTTCTTGCAGAGGCTGGCCACAGCAGCGAACTGCTCTATTGGAAGTGGAATTCCAGAGAGCCTAGAAGCCATAATACAGGCCATAAGAGTGTACCAAGCATTGGGACTCAGCTGGCTGGGACAGAGTTTTATCAGATGAAAGTATCTGACAATCTCCGGATCCAAGGGAAATCTGAGCCCCCAATTAAACAGCTCCGTATAAATGACTATATCGCTAAGCTTGTAGTCCATTAGAGTCTCTGGAGTAACCGATATCCTCACCTTAACAGACTCAGGGATCCCCCACTTCGTCTGGATCCGGCCTAACTCAGTAGTATGAGTGTAGACGTAGTTGATATTCTGCATGGCCAGCAAATACTTTACATTCACTTTGTGGAAGTCATGTCCCACTTTGCATTCCAAGCTCTCCGACAGATCCAGATGTTTCAGAGAGAGTTTCTCTTTACCCTTTCCTTTTTTATCAGTGGCAGCATCCCCTGTCTGCCCGTAGACGTCGGTCTCAAATAAAGTATCTTCCATACTTTCCTCCACCACCTATTCTATCACCATGGAAGGTTTGTCAGATGTTGTTGGTGGGGGAGTGCTGGTGGCTGGATCAGTAAGTTGTCCGGACGGTTGAGCATCACCCTCTCTTAGGGGTTTGGTGTCCGGTAGGGGCTCAGTTCCGGAGGGCTCATTCTGAGAGCTAACTCTAGTAGCCTCCAGACCAGAGGATTTATCTTTTGGGACTGTGATAGATGCCCCTGATCCAGTAGCTTTATCCTTGGTCCCAGACTTAGAGGGCCCTGATTTTGGGGACTTAGATTGAGAAACAGCAGCCTGACCCTTTATTAAACGGCCTGTCCGACGAAGAGTAACCTTTTCTGGGGATTTCTTAGTACCTGACCCCATAGCAATGAAAGGAGAGGGTATTCTTGTGCTTGATAATGCTTTTTATGTAGCAACAGAAGGTTGTGACTCCTGAACCGAGGAGCCTGATGGAATGGGCGAAAGGCTTGGTTGAAACAAACGCCTGGGTTAGAAATATTTAGCAGAAGATGAACCTCGATCAGCTTCCGAAGTCGGTGTTTCGGGCTTATCGTTTGGAGAAACTGGAAGACCTGCAGCGATACGTCTCTCACGCTTAACCCTTTGTACTTTTTCTAACTCTGAAAGATTAAGCCAACCACTTTTCACCAATGCGTTTCTTGCCGTGAACATAAACCTACATAAGAATAATTTTGAGAAGAGAAGTAAAAGCTCTGAAATGGAGAAATGACAGAGTGATGAAGATGATAAAACAATGAAAAGAAGTAATTAATACTAGTAAGAAAAAAAAGTTACCAAATAACTAGGAGAAAACGAAAAGGAAAAAATAATGATTGAAGGCGGCGCTGACGTCATAGGTATTAAATGAAGAGGTTGCTTTTTGGGATTAGTGGGAGCGCTATTCTAGGAGGAAAACGGCTGGTGAGGCAAATCAAAATGTGACACGTGTCCCACGATCCATAGCGGAACTCTTGAACTTCTGAGAAGTATGCAGTCCAGATAAATTCTGAGCTTAATACATGAACAGTCCGGAGAATGCTGCAAGTGCCTAAGAGGGATTTTTCGGTATTGCCAAAGGTCTTCGACAAAACCTAAAAAAGGGGCTACTGATGAGTCCAGAAATATTCACCACTCACTGTAGAAACCGGACAGGGGTAATCCGGACAATAATCACCCACTAAAGGATCCGGACAGGATAAAAGTATTAAAAAACTAAACCCCTGTTGACTAAGCTAATTGTTAATCTGCTTAATAAACTAATGAGTTTTTTAACTCGACCCGATTCCATAAGTTTGACTTGAAAGCCCATATGGTCCATAATTAAGGGTATAAATACCCAACCACTTTCATTAATGAAGGTAATGAACATTTAATACAACCATGAAGCTCAAATTTCTCATTACAAAACATCTAAACATTTAATACCCTTGAAACACCACAGAACATCTGATAAAATTACCCTCAGTTGAAACTAATCCACACCAATAACTATTCATGGAAAAAGATTCGGATATTGATGCGCATTATATTGAGTTAGTGACGGAAGCTCGAGATGACAATATTCTTATAGGTCATTGATTGTGCTTGAATTTATTGAAAGTGTTATATGTCCTAATGCCTCTTCCATTAAGGGATTCTCAATGCACAAATATCAGGTAGGAGCCAAAAAGATAAAACAGAGATTCATTCAAAGATAACTTCCAAATATTTTTATACCTTTAGAAATAAGAAACATGATGGTGCTTTGGGAAGAATATTTCAATTAAAGATCTCTAGGTAAGAATAGTATAATGAAGCATTTTTTCATGCAAATGAAACCCACCAAATGTTCCAAGATGAATGTTGAGGATAGTGAAGTGAAGTGGAGTAGTTGGAGGGGCTTAAATGGAGGTGAATAATATTATGCATCTCTTGCTAAATATTATGCATCCCTTGTAGAAGAAGATGGGTGATGAACTGAAGCTATAAGTTCCTAAATCTAGTTATGGAGGATTTGACTCGTACATTGATATTGCCACAATTGTCAGAGAACAAGCATAGTGGTATGGAAGAAAATTAAATTAATCTAAGACTAATTTTCGTTTAGGGGTATGTAGACTCATTGAAGTAATTTTATTTTATTGTCTAATTGTAAGGGTAACCGAAACTCTTTTAGGTGTTGAAATTGATGTTCATTCTTATAATTTAATTTGTTGTGATCTATATGATGGGATTTGAAAATCTCTATAAAATCTACCAAAAGTGTTTCAGATCTTTACGAGAGATGAAAGAGATCTAAAAAAGAAAATAATAAAGAGAATAATTTTATGATAAATGAGATAAATCCATTTCTTAGGGCACTTCTTATATATATCAAGTGTACAAGTATAAAATAACAATATACCTTTATTTGTAGGTATATTGACTCGTAATATGAAGTAAACACCTCCATACATTAATTACCTATTTGATTATTCCATCCTCATCAAGGATCCCCCTTAGTCCTTGAGTTGGAATGTCAAATGAAACTTAAGGACTATAAACCTTTAAGTGTAGTCGGATGATGTAGTCTTCAAGTCTTTTCTTCCGCATGCCAATTTTCATTCTCGTCGTCTTTAGTCCAATTATTCTTCACGTTTTTTACGGTATACAAGACTATACAAACAACTTATCTAATAAATAATAAATATTTTAAGTTTATTTTAACCACTTTACGTAAAACAATCGAACTTGAAATATTGATTTAATTTTGATCTCACTTATGAAGTTTAATATCCTTCATGTCATCAAATTGTTGTCTTTGTTTTTTATTCACAACTTAGTAATTTAATGGAGTCAATCTATTTGGACGTTGTTTTATATCCATCATTTGAATAACATATGAATACAATCTTTTGAATGATATACGTAGACATCTCTTTACAATCATTATCTGAAACAATATATGAAGAATAAATTTTGACATCACTTTACAATTATCGTATGTAGAAGATATGGAAGACACGTATTGAAATCATTTTACAACCATCGTCTAAATAACACATGGAAAACATATTATGATGTCTCTTTACAACTATCATCCAAAGAACATATGTAAAATATATTTTGATGTCATTTTACAACCATTGTCTGAATATTATATAGAAAACATATTTTGACGTCTCTTTACAACCATCATCTGAAGAACATACGAAAAGTATATTTTGATGTCTCTTTACTTTAGAATTATTAGAACCCATCATTTTAGATTTCATTGGAAACATTAGAAATTATTGCTTTGTGGATCATTAGAACAATGTGAAACCGCCATTTTATACATTATTAGATATATTAGCAACCGCCATTTTGGAGATCATGAGAAACAATTCGGAGATAAACTTATCATAAAACCAGTTATTTTGGAGGTCATTAGAAACATTATAATGTGACATATTACTCTTTCCATACGGGCTTATCTTATAGTCATATTTACTTTGATTGTGGTGTGCATCTTTTACGTTTTAATAACTAGGCTTGACTTATATTCACGATCACAATGTAAGGCCTTTACAAACTTAGTGTGGGATCTTACACTTTTTAGTTGAGCTTGACTTATAAACATATTCACTTTAATTGGAGGTATAACCTTTTAGAAATTTGAGTTGGCCTTATCTTATAACCATATTCACTTATTAGGTATAATTTTTTAACTTGCAATTTTTCCATATTTTGTTTTGGAACATCTTCATAAAGAAACATTAGATATCGTTGCTTTCGAGATCATTAAAAACCATACAGACCGTCGATTTGGAAATTATTAGAAACATTAGAAATCGCCGCTTTATAGATTATTACAAACTTTAGAATCCTTCGCATATATAGAAATTAACTCCATAACCGTTGTCTAACCCATATGCCCCCTTCAATCCTTGAATCAAAATTAAAGTATTTTTTTAGTGATGATGATGAAATAGAACTCACTAGACTAATGGCTTAACAATTGCACTTCATTTTTTTGTTTAAATATAGAATTTAAATTTAAAAAATGTATAAAAAAATAATCTTAAATCCTTGAATGTATGCCAAGGTAATGATAAATTCTTCTCAAATGTATTCATGATGATGGATTCTACTGAAATATGTGAATGATAACTAATTTATTATGACAACTGAATTCTACTTAAACTCATTTGAATATATATATTGGTGAAGTTGTGGTAAAACATATTTCGGACATGCTAGATTTTTATTATAGCTTATTTTAGTTCTAAAAAATTATCCGTTTTACACTCATAAGTGCCTACTTTTACATTTTTTTTTATTTTAGAACTATCATACGAGTTTTGAATTTTATTGCTTATTTTTTAACTACCTCCAAAATTTAATAATAATTTGATATATATAAAAAATATTCATAATATATTAAACATAAAAAACATACATACATGATAAAATATTAATTAAATAAAATGATCATAATCCATCCAAATCGAATACAGATTATTGGAACTAATTCAAAATTGAAAACTTCGATGACTAATTTGAGACACTGCAAAGAAAAATGGTCTGGTTGTGGGTAAAAAAGTAGAACTCCTTGTGGTGATCTAGAAATAAAAATCCAAAAACCTTATATTATAATTCATTCATAGATATGGAGGCTCGCTGGAGTGACATTTTTTATTTAGGCCAGCTCCGCTGTGGCGAAAATATATATTGCGACGACTACGATATGCCAAACTAATGGAATTCAATTGGTGAAAAATATTGCGACAATTATACAGGTACCGCGTGACGCGGAAAATTCATCGCGATAAACCTGTTGTGCACATGGTAAATTTTGCTATAGTTAGGCAACAATCACTACCCATTGCCTTTTCATGGTGATTGTTGGAATTCTTTCTGTAAAGTTTTGTTAAATTCTATAAATAACATTCTATGTTGGAATATGAAAGTACAAAGCTTGCAACCCTCTCTATATCTCAAAAACTAGATTTGTTTCCAAAATTTTCTCTTTACAGTTTCCAATTTGTAGTTTCCTGGTTTATAAGTCATAAATTTGGTTATATCCTGAAAAACAATTCATCAAAAAGTCTAAGAAACAGGAAGATCATAATAAATTTTTAAAAAGTGTATTTAGTACATGCCTTTAAGTCTTTATTTTTTCGTCAAGTCTTTTTATAGCTTTCTCGTAATATTTTTATGATATTTTTGTAAGTTTTGTTTATGTTATACTATTTGTATAATGACAAAATAGTATGTATGACAGTAGAAACAACAATGTAAACTATGAAGATCATAAACCCAAACCTAGTTTATTTAGACCATTTCGATGGAATAAACTCCATCCATTGGCAAGACAAGTTCACGTTTTTACTGCCAACATTGAAAGTTTACTACATCTTTTATCCAAAATTGGATAATCTTTCAAAACCTACCGATAATGATACCGAATATATTAAGAATAAAAGATCCAACGAGAAGAAGATGATATGCTATCATATGTCGATGAGATAATTAAACACCATTTCAGATCAAATATATAATTTCATAAAAATATAGAATGCTCTCAATCAATAGTAAAAAATTGAAGAAGATTGTACATAATTCTTTTTTGTTATATCTCAGTATTTTGATTATAAAATTAATGATGGAAGACTAATTATCTCTTAATTATATCAGTTAAATTTCAAAATTAATAAGCCCAATTTCATAAAATTGCTACTTCGAGAAATTTTCCAAATATTAAGAATTTTATAATTGTCTCCCTCTTGGAAAAGTTACCCTATGAGAATATTTTACAAGTCTGAAGAGTATAACACTTGAATATTGAATAATAATTATTAGTAAATACACAAGATAATCCCAGGTTATCCTTTATAAGAACGTGAATGCAATAAAGCCTAAACATAAAAAAACATAAATCCAGACAAAAGTAAATTTTGAACCAATAACAAGAATAACTTTAAGAGGAAAACATAAAAATTACTTCTAATGTGGCAATATGAGGTTATATTGTGCGTGATCACAACATTAAGAAAAATGATGAGAGGATCAATTATGTGGATGGAGATATTGTTATAACGATGACAGAGACTAGTTCAATAGAAGATAAAACTTATGGGTGGTAGTATAATACTTGTGTATTGGTTCATGGATCTCATGGAAAAACTTTATTCTAAAATAGAGGAGAACAATAGCACAAAAGAGGTGCATATGTAAAACACATATAAGTCAAATGTGGAAGGATACGATAATGTTGAATTAATATATATATATATATATATATATATGAGCGGTAAACAAAAAAATCTTACAAATATTATGTAGTTAAAAAATAACAGAAAAGCGACTTTGGCTAAATCCGATCCCATTTCAATAACTAGCCCCAATTTTAAGTATCCCCTTACTCATTTTAAGTATCCCCAATATTATACCCAAAACACCCCCATAATTTTTACTAAGTCCTAACCCTAAAGACTAACTATCCCCAAAACCAGATCACCCCCAATTACCTTTCCCTCCCATCTCCTTCTTCAAACTTCCAAACCAATCACCCACAAAATCGAGTTTTTTTTAAACTATATATTGTTCTACTACAAATCTAGCAGACTCAAATTCACTCAACAACAACAACAATGGGCAAGGGAAAATAGTGAGTTACTAATTTAATATGTTGTTTTTTTATATCTACTTTTTTGTTCTAGATTTATGCTACTTAAGGTGTTAGAATATGAAAATCATGTTTATATTGGTGTTTTAAGTAGTATATTGATGTTAGGAGTGTTTATTTGTGATTAAATATGCGTTTTAAGGTTAAATTTGGAGTTCGTTTTGAGTTGCTTCAATGGTGGTTTTGTGCGTGTTCTTGAACCCCGCCAGTTGAGAACAGTCTACCCGGCAGGGAACCATTTCTTTTTTTGCAGGATGTCCATCCACCCCGCAGGGTGAGAACTAGTCCACCCAACGGGGTAACCTAGTTTTCCCAGGTAGTTCTTAAACCCCGCCGAGTGAGGCTGGGTTTACCCTGCGGGGTGAAAATTTTACAATCTTCAGCTTGTTTTTTATCCCCGCCGGGTAACCCCAGCCTCAACTGGCGGGGACCTAGTCTTTTTTAGGTTGAGCTGTGTTTTTGAAATATGTATATTTACAAACGCGAGATAATTAGACCCGTCGAAGAGATAGGGAAAAATGTGGCTAGACATGAGCGAGAAGAAGTCCAACTGGAAAAAAAAGGTGACGGTAGTAGTCAACCGAAGGGAGATAGGGCCGAACGTGGGGGCCATACGGTGCACATGATGCACAAAAAGTACGACGCCACAATGGAGCATGGAGTTCGAAAATCTCCTCCACAGGAAGTTGTTCGTCAACGTCGTGTGCTCATAGACGAGGAGGAGGAGGATGAGACGGGGTTCCCCAAGCCATCACCTCCAGGAGAGGTTCGTACCTAAGGTCGTTCAACTGATCCGGAGGGGTGGAGGAACATTTTCCTAGAACAGAACAATATCATTATCTTCCCGGACTACATGCAGCACGAGGTTTACTTCACGTTCATGGATGACGTAAGTTTTTACATTTTAGAATTAATTATTTATAATTAACTTTGAAAATGTTATTTACGGTTTATCCATGCTTGTTTTTATTTTCAGTCCCGATCTGGCATCACGGTCCAATCAAAGTATGGGCTTCTCGGTCAATGGGACATTGCCAAACAGTTAGGGGTCAGGGCTATATTGGAAGAAACCCCGTTTTGGCCACTTATACGTCATCTGCTGAAACACAGTTTGTTTAACATCATCCCTCATATCCTTAGCGAGCGATCATTGGTGGATGTGATGAACACGATAAATCGTGTTCGGCCGTTATACGAAACACCTAGAGAACTAGTGCCCTTCACAAAGAAGGTGCTTGACCTCACTAGTTCATGGCTTGTTGTAATGCTACTCTTGTTTGTTGTTTGTATGCTCTTTTAGTTTAACGACCATGTTTTTAGGTTTTAGACTCAGTATTTGGATGTTTTTATGTTGGATTCAGACGTTGATACAGATGTTTTTAAAAATAAATGCTTAAAATTTGTTTTGTTTCATAATTGGTTTTCTTTATAATTTATATCGTTTCTATATAGATTCTCATTTTTAACCAAGTTACTAATATAGGAGGCTTTTTTTTTGGAGTTCGAAAATTAAATCTATAACCAAGGTGGTTGAATAATTTTCAACCGGCTGGGTTGTTTTCAACCTGCGGTTGAAAATTGTTCCATCGTCAGTTGACAATTAACGAACAGATGGTTGAAAGCGAGGAATTGAGGTTGTCATAAATCTAGGATTTTTAACTCTTCAGTCGCCAGTTGGAGCATTTTCAGCCAGCGGTTAAAAATGTACTCGCTGGTTGAAGTATTTTAGCCTGTTGGGGCAATTACCTGCCGGAATGAGACCTCTAACCTGCCGGTGTAGTGACCGGCGGTTGAAAAATAGTCAACCACTCGTGTTGTTTCTAAAATCCGTTTATGGCACAGTTTGATAAGAGACTAGCGATACATGCAAAGTTTAGAGAGAGAAAGTAGTGAGAGAACTTATAATATTAAAATCTGCCCCCCTCCAAGGAAATAAGCGCTGTCTGTCTATAGTAAAAGCAGTGGATCCCTATTTCTATGCTTGGAATCCTTCTAATTTAACAATTTACTTTTATTACTTAGTTTTTTGTTTTCTTTTAATTTATCCCTTACATACATATAATTGTTTTACATATTCTTTATGGGCCCGTCAATTCAACCCACTATATTACGACCTCATCAGTAGCCCCCCAGTCTGCACAAGCGTGAGAGTGAAGACTGTCAGAGCTTGCGTTGGTCCGTATTTCAATGTTAATCCACGTCGGGCTTGGTTGGGATGTGAAAAACTTCGGGTGCGATTCCAGTTTTTGCGAAAATCACCTTACCAGATTTGAATATCATTTTTTCATGTCCGTTCCTGAAGTTCTTTTATTCAGTCGATTTAAGTTTTTTATTTTAAATTGGTTTGACCCCGAATTTTTCTGCTAAGCCCATTTGTCTTGCCGTGTGTCTTGTTTCTTGCACCAGCACACGTATCAGCTTCGCTCGAATGCCACGTGCACTTCAAACTCTTCATATGCGTAACCCGTGATGTTAATGATGAATTTAGCTTCCTAGCCCTGCAGTAGTCATCCTGGATGCCACGTGTCGTTTATCTATTTGAAGCATGCTGACTCATTATTTTGACAAAAACGACTCTTCAACTCCCCGAGGTTCTTTCCGTTTGGTCTTCCCTAAGTAGGTTAGTTGAGGCAATATAATCCTTTATAAGTACCCTCCTTATCATTCATTATATGCCATTAGAGCGAATTCTTAGAGAGAGAAACTAAGTCTTGGTTTTTCCCATTCTAGAGAGAAACAAATCTTGTTTATGAGAAGACCTGCCCCAAGACGCAAGCGAAATCAAAAACAGAAACCGAAAAGCGTCTTCAGGCTTATTGATCACCTAAGTATCACCGAAAGGGCAGAAAAGTATCGCGCCGCGAGCCTGATTTGGGGCTCTAAAGCAACACTTACTCAAACAACCTCACTAATTCCTTTTAATCACACTCGGTCGCAACTGGCAATTGGAGAAAATTCCCAACTTCCGAATCTCGCTTGTGAATGCGCGCCCAAACCGATCGTTATTTCCTCCAGTGCTCTTAACCCCGTCTCTGTACCTTTTGGTCGGATATCCCCTGGTCAAGCGACTCTCGCCGATACCACTATTAGAAATCCCAAACCCAAAGCTTCCCTCTCACAAAAAATAGGTCTCAATTCGTCATTATGGGTGACTCAATTTCTTCTTCGTCCCCTGAGTTTGTTTAACTGACTAAAACAACCGTCAGTATAAGAACCAGCCCTAATACTGCTGCTACTCACCATGGAGTCGTCCAACGCGATGCAGAGCATCATAAGAAGGAACAAGTAACATCGAAAGATGCAGAAGAGGCTAGACCAGGCCACAAGCGCGTCGTTAACAACTCTAGTTTTGTTAACCCGACGCTTGTTAACGAGGAGATAGCCATTTCTGCTAAGGTCCCTGTGGATAACAAGAAACGTAAGAGAAGTGTTCCCTCTTCTTCGGTGCCGAAAGAAAAAACTATAGGTGTTGTTCTTCCAAAAAAAAATTAGCGGTTTGTATAGAGAACATCACTCTGTTGACCCGACCTCAAACTTAGCTGATGCAGCACAACCTATTATCCCCGAAGAGGTCGAAATTATTCCAAACGGTCATCCTTAATCCAGTCAGTGCTGATATTGCTCAGACCACTAATATCCGTGCTACTAATCTGATTACTGATGATAACCCTGGAATGGAACATCGGGAGGGGAAACAAGTTGTTATTAAAGAGAAAGGTGTTGCCAACGTCGTGGCGGCTAGAGATCATCTTCCACCAAAAATCGATGCGGTTTTGACCGGTTATCATAACGAATTATCTAGGGACGACATTATCATGTTATTCAATGGTAAGTATTTGTATTATAGCCCGCAAGAGATTCCCGAGATGGAAGTTATGTGGAGGATCCCGAAGAGCGTGATTGTCCGTTTTCCACAACATGGGGAGACGTTTATGTCCGTACGTCAGAGAGAGATTGTCGTTTTTATCGATCTCTTCAATTATGGTCTTAGGTATTCGCTCGACCCTGACATGGTAATGTATTTTGAGATCCTCGGTATCTGCCCATGCCAACTGACCCCCAATTCTTGGTACACCTTAATGTCATGCATAATGGTCTCTAGGTTATCCAACGTTCTAATGTTATTGGAGGAATATGTCGCTGCGACCGGAATTTCAAAATCACTCCGACTGTTTTTTTTATATTCCTCCCTGGCAAACAATATGAAGATTGTGAACGATTTTCTAAAAGGCGAAAAATCATGGAAGCATCGATTTGTTTTCATTAGTGGAGCTTGAGAGAACGTTCTACCCCACACAAAGGTCAACCCGAATCGCTTATCCTGCAAATGGATCCATGAAGGTACTTATATTTTTTTTACTCAATGTTTTATTTCAGTATTGAGGGAAATAATTCAGGCATTGAAGAAGGATTACTTCGAATCTTCAAAAGTGACTTTTGAGAAGTTAAAATAATATGCCTTACAGAACTGGGCCGAGTATTTTGATCGGTGTTTCAAAAATACAAATTTGATAAGCAGTAATCTATGGAGGTGCACGTCCGAGCCCTTGACTGCAGTATAGTTACGACAGCGCCCGACCTAGTAGATTTGGTGGTGAAGACCGATGCCCCTGATTCTCACTTGTTTTTGCCCAAGCGAAATAGGGCGCCTAGAAAACGTTCTAAATCTGATAAACTTGCTGATCAAAAAGCGAAGGAAATGGTTGAAGCTGATCATCACAGCCAGTAGACGATCCCCGAGAGGCCCCCAACTTGTTATCCACAGATGAGGATTGTGAGAACTATGAATTTACCAAAGGGAAGTTTCTGAAAACTGGAATTAATATGTCGTTTGATTTTTGTAAAAAGCTAATTTTATTTTTGAAGAAATGTTAGACTTGTTTGCACGGTGCTCGGAAAATGTGACACGTGTTCCAAACAATCTAATTACTCACAGTTTGGGAGTAAGCCAAATGTCAGACCAGTTACATAGAAGTGCAGAGCTTTCTCTCCAGAAAAGACAGAGGTAATACTTTCAGAAATAGAAAGAATGATCGGGGTCGGGCACATCAGAGAGTCTCAATACCCGCAATGGACATCAAACCCATTTCTGGTAAAAAAGAAAAATAACAAACGGAGAATTTGCTTGGACTTCACCGACCTAAATAGGGCGTGCCCCAAAGATCCTTTCCAAATTTCAAGAATGGACCAACTGGTAGATTCAACATCGGGGAATAAACTATTATCTTTTATGGATACCTACGCTTGATACAAAAAGATCAAGTTAAACCCCAGCAATCAAGAAAGCACAACCTTTATAACGGGGCGAGGTTTGTATTGCTATAAGGTTATGCCTTTCTGTCTAAAGAACGCTGGCGCGACATACGAAAGGTTGGTAAACAAAGCTTTTGATGATTAGATCACGAGAAATGTAGAAGTCTAAATTGACGATATGCTCGTTAAAAGCGGGGCAGATGAGGACCACCTAACTGATCTAGGCGAAACCTTTATTAATTTAAAAAAGATAAACCTCAAACTAAATCCAAAAAGTGTTCATTTGGTGTTCGGTCTCGGAAAGTTTTGGGTTCCGTGGTTAGCGAAAAGGGAATTGAAGCTGATCCGGCACAATTGAGATCCCTGAGTAGCATGACACCCCCGAGGAACATAAAAGAAGTACAGAACCTGACAGGACGTTTGGCGGCCCTAAATATATTTATATCCAAACCCTCTGACAAATGTGCGCCTTTTTTCCAGGTCCAAAGGAACGCCAAAAATTTCTCATGGACGTCTGCTTGTGTTGAGGCCTTTGTTGGGATTAAGAATTATCTATCGTCACCAACTTTGCTGACTAAACATTAGACTGAAGAAAATTTGTTCTTATACGTAGCAGTGATAGACTATGCGGTGAGTACGACAATGATCACCGAGTTCGCGCCGAATCAAAATCCAAAAGCAGTATACTACGTGAGCATGAGTTTACTGGATGCAGAAACTAGGTACTTGAAACTTGATAAGCTTGCTTTGGCTATGGTAACCGCATAACGGAAAATGTGCCCTTACTTCCAAGCCCACACAATAGTGGTTCGTACGTATTTTCCTTTGAAAAATATCTTGCACCGTCCGGACATTTCGGGACGCATGTCTAAATGATCGGTGGAGCTTGAGGATTTTTAAATCAAATTCGAACCACGAACCACTATAAAAGGCCATGTCTTGGTAGAGTTCCACTCTAACCGGCCCGAGGAAAAAGAAACACAAGATAGTGCTGAACTCGAGGAATGGATTGTCCGAACAGATAGAGGGTCGAGTATTAGCGGATGCGAGACGGGAGTTCAAATCACTACCCCTAAGGGGATAACGATACACTAGGTGATTCATTTCAGTTACTTATCTTTAAACAACGAAGCTGAATACGAGGCGACATTAGCCGGTTTAAGGTTGGCTCAAGTTTGTGGAGCATAATGCGTTTGCTTGGTTAGTGACTCTCAGTTGTTGGTAAATCATGCATCAGGACAACCAGATTCAAGAAAAGATCCTTCCCGTGTAGCGACATGTTGGCGTAAAAGGGAGAATCTAGTCCACTATTTAGCTGCATTACGAGTTTGGGCAGCATCATTCAAGAGAATAACTTATGAACATGTCCCTAGAACCAAAAATGTAATTGCTGAATCTTTAGCCACCATATCGTATACTAACAGCTACCCCTGGATCATAACCCAAGAAAGCCCATCAATCATAAAAAAGAACAGAGTTAGAAAATCGGCCTGATATCGTATGTCAGCTATCTACAAGAACCAGTTTGGGCTGGAGGAAAGACATTCAAAATTTCTTAGCCAAGCAGGTATTACCCGAGGATATATGTTTAGCGAAGAAAGTTCGAAATAAGACCAGATGATATGTGCCTTTGGGGGAGGTTGTGTATAAAATATCTTTTAGCAAACCTCAGTGAATCATAGATGATTTTATCCGAGCTCCGCGATGGAGAAGGAGCGGCGCATTGCGGATTTAAAGCCTTAATCAGGAGAGTTCTACTTACTTGGTTTTATTGGCCGACAATAGCGTACGACGTGAAAACCATGGTCAAAACTTGCGATACTTGTCAAGGATTCGAAAACATAAGTCATACGCCGACCGTTCTACTAGAATCGATCGCGAAAGGCCTCCCTTTTAACACGTGGGGAATTGATTTGGTCGGGATACTTCCGGCAACATCGGGGGAGGGGAGGGAGGCAAACAATAGTGGTTGCTGTAGATTATTTTTAAAAGTGGATTGAAGCTGACACCGTTGTCCGGGACGAAATCCAAAGATGTTATCAAATTTATTTGGTCAAACATATGTTGCAGATACGGAATCCCGAGGCGACTAACTATAGATAATGACCCACAGTTTGACAACACTGAAATGAATAATTTTTGTTCATTTCACGGAATCAGATAATGTTTCTCTGCACCTTTCCACCCGCAAGCTAACAGGCAGGTAAAGGTCACAAACCAGATGATCGTTGTTGGCCTTAAAAATAACTTTGAAGGAAAGGCCGGGAATTGGCCTGACTATCCCCAAGAGGTTCCATGGGCGCACCAGAATACTCCTCGGACGACAACCCAAGAGTCACTTTATGCCCTTGTTTACGATATGGATGTGGTAACCCCAATAAAGACTATTTTTCCTTCTTTTAGGGTCGGAAACTACAGTGAAGATAAAAACCGTGAAGACCGATCCTTAGCTCTCGACCTAGTAGAAGAAAGACAAAATCAAGCACATTTAAATTCATTGCATTATCAGACCTTGATGAGAAGTCGATACGCTTCTAAAATTCGACGAAGAAAGTTCAAGAAATGTGACATGGTTTTACGAAGAGTTTTTCTGCACACCGAAGACAAGGCTCTTGGGAAATTAACACCAAATTGGGAAGGCCCCTACTAGGTCGTTGAAAAAAAAGTGGTACTTACAAAATCAAGGACAGGGATAACCGATTTTTGTGACTCCCATGGAACATCGAACATCTCAAGTTATATCTGGATTAAAATTTCTAGTTTACAAGTATTTTCTTTTTCTATCTTGTAAAAATATTTTTGATCGGGGGCACACTCTTTCCTACCTTGGTGGCGCGATGAGGTTTTAATGAGGTGTCCATGGAAACTGATCTATTTAATTAACCTTTTTGCCTTTATTGAAATAAGCACATAATGATCCCGAGAATGAGATCTACAGGATGTTTCCCAACTGACGAGTTGGTGTATACAATCTATAAGGTCGGTAATACAAATATTTCAACCACGGTTGATCAACACAATTTAAACCTTAAGGTTTTTCAGTTCTTAACTAATCTACGCAATTTATCCTGGACCTTAAGGGTTTTTCTGTTATGAATTGATCTACGTAATTCATCTCGAACCTTAAGGGTTTTCAGTTCTGAACTGATCTACACAATTTATCCCGAATCTTAAGGGTTTTTCAGTTATGAACTGATCTACACAATGTATCCTGAACCCTAAAGGGTTTTTCAGTCCTAAACTGATTTATATTTTTTGTCTTGATTCTCAAGGGTTGTTCAATTTTAAACTGAGTCATAATGTTCGACACAAACCATGAATTGTTTCCAGTATAAGTGCTGACAATTTGATACACCAAAGTATCGTAGTGGATATAATATTAATGTTGATTTTTTTCAAAAGTGAGACAACACGGGATTACAAAAAAAGGAGAACAATGGGTCATGATTAAACACACCCACAAGGGCAGTATAAAAAAAACCTACCTAAAACCACAACTTTCCAAGAAACTGTCAAATCTTTTCATCATCAGAATCATTGTCGGAGGAACTTCCGCCGCTAGACTTCTCATCTTTACAAACAACGCCAGCAGGACGATCTCCCTCTGGAACATCTAGCCACATTGATCCTAGAGGAAGTTCGGGAAATCAACTATGAAAATTTAAAACGTATGCAGCTTTATCATCGGCCAGTTCCCGCCCTATGCGTTTTTTGCAGAAAGCGGCGAAGTGAGTGTTCTCGTCTTTTTTCTTAACCCGAAGCGCCTCAATGTCATTACTCTTTTTCACCACTAACCAACCAAAAAATTGATTTTGGATCTTCTCTGTAGCCAAGTTATGAGCTTTTTCATCCGACCTTTTGTGATTTACGACATAGAACTGTTCACGGTTTGGAGAAGCTGATTTTGTTGGTTCTGGTTTTTCGTCCACTCCTTGTCCTTCTCCAAAAAACTGTCCAACTCGGTCTCAGTTTTGTTGCTCGTTCTTCAGCATTCTTAGCGTCCTGCTCCAACTGTTTCTGGCGTTCGTCTTGTTCCGATAACTTTTTCTCCAACTCCAACATATTGTTTTCAGCCTCTGCCAAATCGTGGCTCAATTGGCCCGCTCTTGTTTCTTTCATGGCTAGCGACAATATCATATTATATAAGTAAAGAGCAAGGACATCAGAGTTTAGCAAGGGGAAATCTTATGCACTTCTTGGCAATGTTAGAACAGGTAGGTGTGCCCCGCTCAACCAGGTTCCAACTAAAGCGTTTGCACCTTGAAAAGGACTAAGATGTGGCTTCTATGGCACAAACTCCCCCATTTGTATCGTTTCCGAGAAGAGTTGGTAATTCTTGCCATCGAATCACCCCTGAAGATCGTTAAAGATTCAAAAACCTGACACAAATCGCTAACCTTTTTCTTGCCTTTTTGTACTTCTTCCTCTATTCCTCCGATGATGTTCCGATCAACGTCAGGATCGAAATATTCCACAGATACATCAAAAAGGTCGGTCTTCTTCGTAATAGCCATGGTAGTCTCTGGTTTTGGTACCGCAACAATTTCCTTGGAATCCGCATTTTGTTGCACCTACTTTTTAACGTTATTAGTCAACTGTCCATTCTCTATCAATATTTATATTTATTTTATCAAGGAGATACAATCCTTAGTGTCATGTCCTACATCTTCGTGATATCTTCAATACCGATTATTTTGATTTTCCCGAGGAATATGGATCGGGAAAGGCTTTCGAAAATGCACGTTTTTTTTGCTTTCTCAAAAATGGTAGACGCACACTCTGTGAGATCTGCAAAGTGAGCGGGTCGGATCCATTTGTTAGAGATTGGTCGGGTAATTGCTTGATTGGTTTTCCTGGCGCGCTGCGACTGAGGTACCAAAACCTTAGCCGGACCAGATGCTGCCACGGGTGACAGAGTACTTATCGGTTGCGGCCACAGGATTGAGTTATATTTTAGCAAGTTCTGTTGATAGGATACCACAACAGCCTGTGCACTTTGCTATACTTGTGCAACCAACTCTGAAGCCTTAGTCTCCTCAACCAAGATCTGCTTCTCCACTTGGGCTAGAAGTGTGGAAAAAGTAAATGCTTGTTTCTTAGTTATCGCTTGCTTCATAGGTCCTGGAAGAAATCCCAATATGTAGCATGTCAAAGCTACCCTTTCTCGAGGTCGGTCTTGGCGTCCACATACCGTCTAGTGTAATCTCTCAAACTTTCACCCAAATTCTGGCGGTAGTTAACAATAGTGTTGCCGTTCGCCCAGAAATTTTTACTTCCTACGAATTGCTGTCCGAACATGACCCAGAACATGCTGAAATTTTTTATACAACTTTACAGTAAATGATTATAACACTTCAAAGCCCGATCTTTGAAAGTCATTGAAAAATCCCGGTAAATAAACTTATCGTCATTGTCGAAGCTCAGCATGAAATCCTTGAACGCTTTAAGTGATTGTCGGGATCTTTCTTCCTATCGTACTTGTCTAATTTCGATATATCAAATCGCTTAGGGAGATGCCCTGAAAAAATTTCGTCTGACAAAGGAGACAATCTTCAATTATGTCTAAAACTCAAAGCGCCACTTCCTAGACCTTCAGTGGGGATTCCATACAAAGCTTCTTCGTTTTGATTGGGGAACTGACTCCCGATCTTATACCCATAAGTTTGGCTTCTAGAGGGGAACGGTACCTGTGGTAAAACCACTTGTTCTTCCTTACTAACTGTAACTATTTCTTCCTTTTCATGAGGGTTCAGAGTCTTTTTTTCAGTATTATTCCCTTTTCATCTTGATAAACCAACAGGACGGGATCGAATACGTTGGGTCTCGATTTTCTTGGAAAGTCTTTTATCCTTCTTTTTTCCTTGGGTCTCCTGCCTTGTGGATAGAGATTCATCTGACGCGTAGTCAGTGGATTCATTGTCGTTTTGTCTCGAGTGACGTTTGATCTTTCTTTCCGCTGCATTCTTTTGTTTCAGCGTTCGACACTTGTCTTTGTGAATATAGTTCTGGTTTCCTGCTTCATCTGATGAATCATCCCTATTTGAATTGAGAGACCTTTCTCTGCATTTTCCTCATCTACTTATTCGCTCAGCTAAAGCCTTTTCTTTCTCGGAATTGAGCTTGACAATGTCAACTAGAAATTGTTTTTTGGTCATGATTAATGTCGATCGTTTGCTTTGATTTCGACCATAGTGATCGTGATCGAGTTGTCCTTACCTAGGGTGTCTTACTTCTAAACACGAATTAACCCTAGTTGGATGCTTCCAGACCTTTCTTTCTTCAACCGTTTTGGGATTCATTTCTTGTTGTATCGTGATTTTAGAGGAATGGAAATACCTCAGGGTATCACATGTTTCCCACAAACTGCGCCAATGTTGTTTCTAAAATTTGTTTATGGCCCGACCCAGTTCGATAAAAGACTATCGATACGTGGAAAGTTTAGAGAGAGAAATTCGGGAGAGAATTTATAATATTAAAATCTGTCCCCTCTAAGGAAAAAGACACTTTCTTTTTATAGTAAGAGCAGTGGACCCCTCTTTTTATTCTTGGAGTCTTTCTAATTTAACAATTTACTTTTACATGTTAGTCGTTTATTTTCTTCCTATTTATCACTTACATACATATAATTGTTTTACATATTCTTTATGGACCTGTCAATTCAGCCCACTATTATACAGCCTCATCAGTCGGGTCACGTAACCTTATACTCAATGTTGTTTATGGTTATGGGTTACATCCCCAGTTGGTTGAGAATTGTCAACCGTCGGGGATGTTATCATCACCCCGGCGGGGGAGTAGTCAACCGGCGGTTGAAAAATAGTCCACCGTCGGTTGGAATCTTATATACTCTAATCCACACCAACTTTGAACTGTATAATGTCACCCGCCGGTTTAATGATTGTCAGCCAGTGGTTGATTACTCCCCCGCCGGTTGAAAATTATTTAACCGTCGAGGTGACCATTAGGGATGAATTAATATTAATTTTTTATTACTTCCCGCCAAAACATATTAACCCACAAAAGAATTTTTTTTTTCCCGCTAAGTTTTTGGGGAGGTACCCTCAAACTACTCTACTATAAGTAGTAGAACCAAGATGTATATTACACTTCAAAGGAATAAGAATGAATGATTCTAGCTTGAACGTGCACAAAGATGTGAACCTCCTAAATGCATTTGAGTTCGTGAAAGGCACACTTCGAGAGGAGAGTCCAGGCTTTGTCGATGCTGTTTTATGCAGAATATTCTTCAACCATGGTAGGAAGGTATTGTGTCCCGGATGTGTAATACCCCGACCGCGAGGACGTGAAGAAGTGGCTGATAGGTTAGATTATCTCAAAACCATGGCAATACCGATTGAGTCACTTACTTACGAAGTGCGGACTGAATCCCACAATATATTCGTATGAAATTTCAAAGTATTATTACTTAAGAGATGGTGGAACATGCTTTGCAACAAATTCAAGAAAGAGCTGACGCGATAAAGTACGACGTTAGACTGAACCCAACTCTTGAAAAATCTAGCGATTATGAGGACTACTCATTCGAGAAACACTTCGAGTATGGATGTAACTATCCATCGCCATGAAACTGAGTCTTCTATGTCAACTAGGGGCTACTATCTTCCTTAATGTTTTTTTAATTATGTACTTTTAATTATGTAATGTCTTAACTTAATGCGAAACATAATTTTAAGAAGAAAAAGTCGCAATGTTTTTTAGTTAAAAGTTATCATAAAGTACAATGATACAAAGTCATTCTAAAGCAGAAAACGTATAGCTTTTAAAATGCCTTAAATCGTACAACTAATGATATGGTGCCTAAACAAAAGTGGATGAATCGGTTACTTTGGGGCTACAACTTCTAAGCTCTTCGTATAGCTTGCAACGAGAGAAGACCGATAAAGCCCAAACTTCCGCTTCTGGTGACCGCAAATTTATGCAACAACGATGTATCCTTGCACACATGGGGCCTCCGCCCTAATCCCAAGCTACAAAATGAAAACACGATGGATATCTTAGTATTAAAACTAACTGTAAATGGAATTAAATACTTACGTTCACGAAGTGGTTGGAGTTCACCCAACCCAATCCAATTTCCATGCGGTTTGACATCTGAGGGGGTGCACCTCTTAACGGAAGAAAAGTGAACCCAACATTTGTTGTTCGGTATTGTCATACGAAATGAAGAATACAGTTAAATGCAGAAGCGATTGCGACTCCCATCTCGGGCATGGACATTCAATGGTCTTTAGTACCCATGTTACTAGAGCACTTCACACGCTCTGCAACATCAATCAAATCCTCCATGCTTGTAAATATCTTAACATACACGGATGCATAATCCATCAACTCGTTGTAAAGGGCATTCCTTATTAACCTTCACCCATCTTGTTTCCCGTTCAATGCAAACTTTATCGAGCGGTACCCGCAATGGCCATCGGATTTAACGTCACTAATGGACTCTACAAAAGGACTAACGTAGATAAGGAATTGGTTTAAGTATCCTTTCGGGTCTACCAAAGTTTCTTTAGCCGGTATCGTGGATCTTGATCTATAACCGACCATTCCACTAGAAAGCATCGTCCTACTTGCTTGGGTTAGAATAACACTACCTTTATTCGGAGCTGGGGCGCTTTCCCAACCACGTATTGGACTCGACATGTTTTGCATTTATTTAAGGTTGCGGTTGGAGGTTTGAATTCTTTAGCAAACGGTGGCAAACTAGCCTTTTCCGAATTGAGCACATACTCGTGCCCACTTTTGTCGCGTTTAGTGGATGATTCGGATGCGGCTATAGACAACTTACGTTTGATAGGTGGACGATCTTTTGCTTTTTTCTTCACCAATGACTCTAATAGAGAAGTTGTTTCGGGATGGAAGACAACAAACCATTTCTTATAAACGTGCTCTATGTGTTCTTCATCATTGGATTCCATAACATCGCATACTAGTTTATCAATTTTTGTTTTTAGTTTCTCGATTGTCGTGAGATTGGTACGAACTAGAATGTCCAACCTCTTCCAATGTTCGTCAAATAACTGTAGAGGCACTACTAAGCCTTTGGAAACAAACTCGTAGATTTCATGCATGCAAGGCATACCGTGCGTAGTTCATATTGCACAACCGCAGGGAATGCCGGCCGCGATTGTCATGTTGCGGGCACAATCTACTTCTCCAGAAAAAAGTTCCAAAGCATAGTAAAAGATGTTACTTTTTAGTTTACCGTACACAATTTTCGTGAATTTGTGTAGGGCTAACAAGCGGCTCTTTTTGAATGAACCCTTGATGTCCCCGTGTTGCAATTCTATCAAATTATGCAACTTCAACCAGAAATATTCGAAGTTACCTTTGCTCATACCGATGAAACGCTTGAGGCTCGAGTGAGCGCTTTCCACACGGTTTGTGGCTTAGTTACGAAAATGCATCCACTTATTAGTTCTCCACGTGACAAACTTATCATCGTATGGACCTAACTAACTGTATATTCAATTGATTTTGGATACTCTTTGAAGTCACGATGTAATACCGACCGATAGTCGTTGAAAGCTACTTTTGTCTTAGCCAACATCATTTGATTCCACACTTTCACGAAGGTGTTTGACACTTTCTTCTCCTTTATGCTTTTTTTTCATTTTGCCCAAGACGTTCATGTTGATGTGTTATCCACACAACATGTGTGTTGCATTGGGGAACGCTTCCTCCACCGCTTTCACAAGAGTTAACTTTCGATCCGTCAAAACAATAGACGGTGGTTCGATGAAGTGAGTTACCATCAATGAATGTAAGCACTCTAACACTCATTTGGATCTCTCAAATTTTTCGCCCGACATAAACGCGTAACCAATATAGAAATTTTTCCCGGTATAAGTGGCTCTAACGACCTCATACAACGGCATCCCGTATTTGATTACCTTGTACGTGTTATCCATTTTAATGACCTTTTAAAATGTCCGTAACAAATCCAAACTAACCGGGTGTGCGAAGAAAAGCTCTCCTATGGCATCGTTTTCGTCTTCCGAATTTCTATGGAATTTTTAGTAGTTTAACCTCTTTAGTTCACCCAACAAGTATTAGAATTGCGACCGACCGCCTTTCTCGATCTTGCGGTGTTCAATACCGGATGGTCTGATGCTAAACCCTGATTGTTTAAATCTAACTTCACCGGCGGTTGGGCATCGATTGCCCCGGCAGTTAGGGATGGCCTGCCCCGGCAGGGGTGGTTCATAAAAAAATGTTTGTTCTTCATCCCGACCGGTTGAATAGGCCTGCACCGGTGGGTGAGGTCGGGTTCAGCTTTCTAAAAATAGAAGATCTACCAAAAAGGAAACTTTTTTGGAAAAGATTGGTTAGAAAGACTACCATGTCTGGAGTTCCAGCTCCTCAGCAAGCTTCTCATACCCTGAATCCATCCTTCAATGATTTGGGGGTTTTTAGAAGATTTGTGGGTTTTTGGAGTGTTTTGGGAGGTTTGAGAGTTGATTTTAGATTTTTAAATTTTTTAGTTTTTTGAAATTTTGTTAAGTATTGAGTATAAGAGGGATGTTGAAAGGAATAATTTTGTGTTTTTCATTTTTTGGTCAACTATACCCAAAATCTACTAAAAGAAAAAAAAACAAGATTCTTGGTCAAAGGAAAAAATGTAAAAGACTGTTAATTAGAAAAGATACTTTAGAATTTGGGAATGATTAACAAAAATTGGGCTCCAATTTAGCCAAAGCCCAATTTTTTTTTCTCTGATCTATTTGTAAAAACTAGAATTTGGTCGATGTACAAATTTGTCAGCCTTGTTTTGTACAAGGATGGTAAATTCATTAGAATTTAGTACTCTTTCAACAACATGGTAAATTTATGTTAATACTATTTATTTTGTAATAATTATTTATTTTTACATGATCAATTTCAAGGTAGCTAAGTCTAGGTTATCTATTAATTTGTTGGGTGAAGTCGTTTTAATGTCATGTCATATTGCTAATTGTATGCCTCTTAGAAAAATAGAACTTCTCCATATGAGTTATGTAAGTAAAATAAATAAAATTAGGTATTTTGAGTGCTTAGTATTTTGTAAAACACATATCTAAAAGATATAAAATTTTGTCGAAAAGCTATAAGATGTATGTTTATTAGGTACGCATCCAATAACAAATCTTACATGCCATTAGATTTGAATTTTAATATTGTATTTGAATCTAAAAAAGAAAATCATTTGAGTTAAACTTATATAATGATAATAAGACTGAAATTATTGTAGAAATTGAAGAAATGACTTCACAAGAAGCACATCTGGTTGTAGATCAACCGCGTGAATTTTGTAGGAGTCAAAAGGATAGAATACCTATAAGTCTAGAATTCGATGAGATAAATTATGAAAATATTAATTTTACTTGGTATAAGGAAGTTGTGAATAAAGTACATAGAAAATTACGATGGTGCTTTCTTTAGAAAATGACCATAAACCTTATGTGGAAGCAATCTCTTCCTAAACTTTTGCATTTATATAAGAGGTCATAACTGATAAAATGGATTCAATTATTTCAAATCATACTTAAATATTGGTTGATTTACCTTCGGGTTCAAAACCAATTGGGTGTAAGTAGGTATTTAGAAACAAATGCCTCATGGATGGTATTATTCAAACGTTCAATGCAAGATTGGTATCTAAAAGGTTTTTGACATAAAATAAAATATATTATAATGACATGTATTCTCCAGTTGCTAGAACCACAAGCATAAAAATTCTTTTTACAATTTCATCACTAAATAAACTGAAAATCGCCATATATATATGTCACAACAAAATTTTGAAATGGATATCTCGACAATGAGCTTTACATGGAACAATACAAAGATTTTTTACTTTCAATAAATAAAACAAGTGTGTGGGGTGTTAATTTATTATATGATCTAAAACAAGCACCTAATAAATAATATGAAAAGTTTGATTATGTTTTTTTTTGGAGGGAACCCACAGCCGCTACTCAGAGTGCAATGAGTGCGCACAGGGTAAACCCTCATTCTGACGTGATAGCCTGCAAACCAACGCCAGAAGGTAAACCACACAAGGTGACATGCTCAGCCGAGAAAGCGTATGTAGAGGGACTCGAACTCATGACCTTTGGTCACAAGCATGTTATACTCAGCCAACTCGGCTACCCCATTGGGGGCGAAAAGTTTGATTATACGATTACATGCAATGGGTTTAGATATAATACAACATACAAATATACGTAAACTATTTACTTATATTGAGTATTGACATGAAATATATTATTGAAATAAATGGGTTTTTTTATCTTATATCTTTATGATAAAATATATTGAAGAGGTAGATACTATTTGGGAATAAAATTACTTCAAATTAGTGGGGGGGTTTCTATAAGCCAATCTTATTACATTCAAAAGGTACTTGATAAATTTAAACATCTAATATTCAAACAAGCACCTACATTATTTGATCTTGGTTTAAAAATTATAAAGAATGAGGGACGAGCAATGAAATATATCCTTTTTTAGAGATATGCAGCTTTATACATTAATGTGTTTATTTCATTTGTGGTGAGTAAATTAAGTCAATTTACTAGTATTCAAAGTATGAAATATTAAAAAATAATTGGTAGAGTTCTTGGATAGTTGAAGAAGATAAAAACGTATTTTTCTTTAATATATTAATTTGCATAATTACTTGATGGATATATAAAAGGTGGATCAGTCGGCTAGCCGTTAACAAATCGACTACAAAGTGAGTGATCACTTTTGCAGAAGTTTTTATTTCTTGGAGATTAAATAAATAGACATGTATATAACATCAAGTTATAGAGTTTGAGTTCATAGTGTTAGCTGCAACAATCCAAGTTTATTGTGGTAGTCAAACAACTCTTGGTAAAGTCTATAATTGCATTTACAATACAAAGTTTAGACGTAAAAGTATAAGACATGAGTAAGTTAGACAATTGATTATGTGTGAAGTCATATCGGTCCTGTACGTGCTTTCTAATGAGAACGTGTCAGATCTATTTACCTAAATATTGGCTCAAAATTTGGTAAACTTGACATTTAGAGGGGTGGACTAAAAATCTTAAATTAATATTTTACAAATGAAAACAATCCAATTCAATTATAGAGAACCTAGAGATCAAATTTCATTAGGTAACAACAAGTTATACGTGAAAGAATTCAGCAAATAAGCTGAGTTTCATCTGTGATGTGTGACATATGGAGGTTGTTATTAAGGACATATAAGCTAAAAGAACTTTTAATACAATTTGGTATTACGTGTAATTTGGTTTTATGCGCGAGGTGTGTTTCTAAATATAATAAAAACATTGTAGGAACTGTACCTATAAAAGCATAAAGATGGTACTGCCTCTCATAAGAAATGAGTTTCTTTCGAGTTATGTTTCTCGAAACAGATGACGCACGTGACTAGAGTAGAGCTAAACGAAAGTGCTGACAATTGTATTGGTAAAACGATTGCATGCATGGGTTCGTCCATCAGGCCATATAAGATATAAGACGCTGGTTTAAAGTTTTGACTACCAAAATTTACTATTTAATTTTGTTGTATTTATACTAAGTTAAAATTCAAATCGAAATATATTTTATTTCGTGCATAAAAATTTGTCTCAATAAAATTCATGATTTTTAAAATTTTGATTAAACAATAAGAATCTCGCTGTTGTAGTAGGAATACAATAATTTACTGTTGTGTAGTTACAAGACAAGAACATGCAAGAATATATAAAAAAAATTATAAGAAAAATCGATTTTTGTTTTGATACATTTTAATACGATTTTTGCTAAATAATATAAATAGACATTTAAATAAACAGATAAAAGTAGACAGTTTCTTTATCTCACATGATTTTTTTAAATTCAAAATCAACTTTATTACCGAATTAAAACTTACAAAAGTTATAGGAGTCTAATTAGACTCACTGACAAAATAAAGTCTTAAGTGCAATAAGACCAAATCTAAGAGAAACTAAAACAGATTTAGAGTCTCGATCGATTTCGCGAACGGACCTCCATAGCTGTAGCACCAAGATTCTCTCTCTTCTTCCTTAAACCAACCGACCAATGCATGAACTTGAAACCAAAACCAATCGAAATAATTTCTTCAATCCACCTTCAAAATACTCCACTAATGAAAAATCCCCAAAATTTGCTACACTAAACCCTAGAATCAGTTATTCTGATTCAACATTGACGTATCCCAAGCCCAGAACTTCAAGGAGAATGATTGATTGAAGCTCAGTCTGAGCATTTGTTCGATTACCCTAGACCTTTTGCTTGCACCGAAGGGTCCATTTTGCCAACCAGTCGGCGACTCGATTCTGATTTCGAAAGATAGACTTTAAGGTCATACTTTAGTGGATCATTCGTCTGTAAATAGATAGCAATCGGGACATATACCAAGGGCTTTTCCCTTTGGCCAAGTAGTCGATTAAGGCTTGATTATCGGACTCAATATCAACCTTCGACCAGTTTATTTCTCTACACAATAAGAGGCCTTCAAAAAGAGCAAGTGTCTCAGTCAACATTGGAGCCATCTTCCCAAATGTTTTTCCAAGACCCAATTCTATATCGCCTTCATGATTTCTGACGATCATTCCACCAGAGGCTTTACCAGTGCGAGAACAGGATCTATCAACATTTAGCTTCTGTCTTCCATCAGTCGGGTGGAATTGTGTTCGCTTCTTTTCATAAACAGAATTGCATCCAAGAGGAATGCATGCATCCATTAATTTAAACCAATATTTTTTAGTTAGTTTAGTGTCCAGACTATATATGATTCTGTTAATGTAAGTAATAGCAGAATCAGTAGAAATAAACTTGTTTTTAAATTTTATATCATTTCGAGATTTCCATATAATTCAGCAAATAATTGAGGGAAGAACATGCGTAATATGAACCTTTAGACTAGAAAACGAGAATCATTCTCTAATCAGGTGCGTAAGACTCGTGAAATACTCAATTTTAACATTAAAAAGAATATTGTAATGCGTCCATATAGTCCACGCAAATTTGCAATTAACAAATAGGTGGTTTCTACTTTCACAACTAGAGCAGAATATGCATTTTGAAGCCAAACTGGCATGTCTATATTGCATAGTAGTATCAATAGGTAAGAAAATTTTTATACGTTTCCATAAAAAGAAAGAAAACTTCATGGGAGTTAGCTGGTTCCAGATCTTCTTGAATAGGTAAGACTTGTTAAAATGATGTCTGATGTTATTGCATGTGTGACTAGTGTTGAAATCTAGACTAGGAGAGTTTGCCCAAATCATCTTGTCTGATTTAGAAGAGTCAATTTTAAACAAAGTAATATACTTAAGTCTATCTTCACTTAGAAAGCTACTCAACAAGGCAATGTCCCAGCTGTTTCCTTTCTAAAAATACTTAACCTTCTGATCCAAGTACCATAGATTAGCTTCAGGGCTATTAGGGTCCATGATTGGAGCTTGGTTATGCCAATTCTCCAACCAAAAATCCATCTCACCACTGCCAAGTAACTAGCACACATTAGATTCAGCAGTATGTTTAATGCTTGCCAAACGCTTCCAATTGATCGTACCAGGCTTTTTAAAATTAGATTTGAGAGGGTGATTTTCTTTAGTATAAATGTCATTCATTAGCTTAGACCAAAAACTATCTTGTATTCTATAATTAAACCAAATTTGTTGGGACAGAGTAGTCTGAATATCAATAAGTCTTCTGATATTCAAACCACCCTCATCAAAAGGTCTGCAAAGATTTTTCCAAGCAGTCCAGTGAATGGCCTTAATATCAAACTTTGATCTCCATAAGAATTTATTAAAAGTTTTTTCAAGTCTGTTGATCACACATTGAGGAATAAGAGTGTTATGCATCCAGTAATATGGAATAGACATTAGAATAGTGGAGATAAAAGAAAATCTTCCCCCAAATGACAAATTATTGCTGTCCCAGATTGCTATTTTTCCATTGATGTTGTCTAACAGCTTACTGAAGTTCTTTGCTTTATTTTTGCAGGTCAAATTAACACCTAAATAACTGATAGGGAGGTGGTCAGCCTTAAATCCAGTGCTAGTTTCCAACACTTGAATTCTGCTTTGAGGAAGACTCCTAGAGGTAAGAATCTGAGTCTTTTCTTTGTTTATTAATTTCCCAGAAATCAGCTGGTATCTGTCTAGGAAACAACTAAAAACCTGAATAGATGAATCCATATTGTTAGTAAAGACTAAAATGTCATCTGCAAAAGAGATGTTAGGTATTATAATATATGATCTAGAAGCAAAATGCATGCATTTATTCAGGTTATATAGATTAACACGGCCCCTGAGTAGCACCTCTTCACTGATTATAAAAAGGCTTGGGCCAAAGGGTCCCCTTGCCTCAAACCTCTAGCATTCTTGAAAAAGCCATAGGCCTTCCCATTAATCAAAACAAATATACTAATATTCTTAATCATATCATTTATATGTTTTATAAATTGACTAGAAAAACCAAAAAGACATAAAACCTTAAGGATAAAGGAAATAGACATCATGTCAAAAGCCCTTGACATATCAAGCTTGACCATAATATTTCCTTTAGCATGCTTTCTATTCATATCAAAAGCTAGTTCTCTTGCAACCAGGATGTTCTCATGTATAGAACGGTTCTTGACAAAAGCACACCGAGTGCAAGAGATGATCTTAGGGAGGATATTAGACAGTCTAGTATTAATTAGTTTAGAAAGGATTTTATTAGTCAAAGAACAAAGACTAATAGGCCGGTAATGGTTCCAGAAAGTGGGATTAGATGTTTTAGGAATTAGGCACAATCCAGTAGCAAAAATCCCATTTGGGATCTTACTACCAGAAAGGAAAAAGTTTAAAGCCATTAGCGGATTATCTTTGATAATATGCCAACAAGTTTTATAGAAGATAACGTTATACCCATCAATACCAGAAGCGCTATCAGAATTCATAGAATTTAGAACTTCCCAAAGTTCTTCAGCATTAGTAGCTTTCATCAAGGATACATTTTCATCATTTGTGACCAACTTAGGAATAGAGGACAGTAGGTCATCTTGCATACACTGCTCCTCTTCATCGGTAGAATTGTAAGGCTTCTTTGAATAGGTTTTTTTGAAATATTTTTCAGCAGAGACTCATATATCATCAACATTGTAGAGCCAGTTGTCTCCATCCTTTATACCAGTAATGGAATTGTTTCTTCTCTTCTTAGACACATAAGCATGAAAAAGTTTAGTATTATTGTCACCATCAATTAGCCAAGAACTATAAGCCTTTTGCTTCCAGAAAACCTCTTCGTTTCTAAGGTCCTGCAAGTAGATACTATTAGATTTTCTAAGATTCATTTCAGTGAATTGATTGTTATAAGTAGAATGAAGCAACTCATCTTCCTTAACATTGTTTTCAGTCTCTTTGACTTTAGAAAAAACATTTCCAAAACAATTTTTATTCCAAATTTTAAGACAACTTTTAAGTCCCTTTAATTTGAACAAAAAAAACCACATTAGGAAAGCCACTTATTTTCAAATTCCAGTTCTTTCTAACAACATCAAGAAATGTAGGGTCATTTATCCACATGTTCATGAACTTGAAGCTCGTATTATTGACATTAGACCAATTAGAGAGGTCAGAACACGTTCTGACTATGTGAAGAACCTGCGTTTTGTTGAATATATTGGTCCAATTAGAGTTGAACATGGCTCTTTCGAGCCGCTTCTATTTAAAACTTCTGTTCCAAGTGAACTTTGGCCCTAAGTAACCTGCATCTTCCAGTTGACATTCATTGATGGTTTGCATAAAATCATCAATACTATTTTGATCAATACGCTTGCATCCAATCTGTTCATCAGAAGTAGTGATAACATTAAAGTCCCCAACCACGAGCCAACCATGATTAGTCTTATAAATCCTCTTCAATTGATCCCATAAATCCAACCTAAGCAACCTGTTACACTTAGCATAGACAACAAATAAATGAAATACAGTTTTGTCATTAGTACAAACTTCTAAGTTAAGGCATTGATCATGATTAACCATGATGTTAATACTCAGATCAGCCACCTAAAAAACCCAAATTTTATTTGAAGAGATGAAAAAGTAACCCGTGAAACCTAGCAAATAAGCAATATTTGAAATGTTATTAGAATTAGTCAAAGGCTATTGAATCGCCAATATACTAATCTTATCTTTGAAAATCATGTCTTTCAGTCTCCTGATAGTTGCATTGTTATTAATACCACGCAGCTTCCAATTAATGATCTTTATCATTGTCGGATAAAGATTTTTGTATCCTGTTTATCCCTCCATACTTGAGAGATTTCATGATCTTGTTACTTGGTTTCTTGAGTTTCTTTGTTGACTTGAGTTTCTTTTTCAGGATGGTACTAAACTCTTGGGCTATAGGAGATTGCACGTTGTTCAGAGGAGAATGTTGAAGGCTCCCGATATTAGTTTGAATTGGAGAGTTGAAGCCCGATATGTAGTTAACAGCATCCTGGAGATCTTTTTTACCACATTGAACTTGCAAATGTTGTATAGCTTCTATAATTTCCGCATTCTCATGAATGTTACCATCAAAGCTTGTATGAACATCATTATTAATAGAAATAGAATTGTCCTGGGTCTTTTCTTTATACGAATTGTCTTTTGAATACTTTTCTTTCTTCTTTCCATGAACTACTATAGATTTCACAATAGGAACAAACTCAGAGTTTGAACTAACAGCTTTATTATCAACCCTTTCATCCAAATTAAAATTAACAGATCTTTCATTTTCTTTAACAACCTGGCCTTCAATCTTCTTGAATTGCGGTAGGACTTCTTGAGCATTAGACTTAACTTTTTTTTTTGCACTCTTCAAATTTATGATCCAGATGGAAATAAGAATCACAATAAGAAGACAAATTCTTGTATTTAACATTAATCCAACACCCGTCACATCCGATATGAATTTTTGAAGGCAGCTTTTTTTTTAACAAAATTCGTAGGGCAAAAAAATTGTTATATCCAACACAAAAAATGTATAAAAAGAAAACCCAAAAATAATTACTTTTTCTAAATTCTCTAAATTTTCTGACGATTGGACGAAAATTCTCTAAATTTTGTTTTTGCTATACTATTTTCTAAAATATCGCATGAAATAAAAATGTAAAATGTAAAGAGCATCAAATCATATGGCCATATGGGTGCTTTTATTATTAATACTATTACATCTTACAAAATTGATTGTGCTGTGAGAAGCACCAATGATAATATTCCTGACATATGAACTCAAAAAAATAGACAAACAGATCCAGTTGCAGTGTGGACCGATGTTCTTTCATATTGTTTGTCTATAAAGTGTATGTGTTCACACATTTTAACTTCCTGTTGAAAGTGTAAACTTTACCAGCTGACAGATTTGTGGTCAAGGTTGTTCCTCTGTAGTGTATTTTTCTAATACAGTTCTGGTCCTTGGACCAAAGGCCAATTTCATGTAGATCTCCTTCTCTCCAGCACACATTCACAGTTACTCCACCGCGAGCTTTTAGTCCTTTAACGCATCCATTTGCCCATTTATCCCGAGGAAGTGCAGGAAGCAAGTATAGATCCTTTAAGGTACTTTGGACAAGCATTTCCGCAACTGCTGATGAAAAACTGAGCACAAGAACATAGAGTTCAATTCGTTACGATTTTTCACTAATCCCTGATCTTCTTACAAACTAGCTAAGATTGAAGTCTTCATGATGTAATGAGTGAGAAAAGTTACAGTTGTGGGTCGAACTCGTGTCAAGCAAAATTTTGTCCTAGTAAAATATTAGTCTGGCAGATCCAGAGACCATCTCATATTTCATCATACACGTGTCCCCAATCCCGAACACAGTTTTGACTCGTCGAATCGGGACGACCTTGTTTCTTAGATTTCTTTTTTATTCTGAAATTGTAAGTACTTTTGCTTTATTTGTACCAACCTCAATTTGTGGGGAAGTCTAAACTCAAACCCATCCCAACCTCAATTTCAGACATAAAGATATGTCGTCACCGAATTTTTCGGATTGGACTAAAATAATCTGGAAAAAAACCAAGAAAAGCATCTCTTGCCAAGTAAAATATAGACTTGATTTATGTCAAAAAGCAATGCTTACCCGAAGTTTGCATCGATCTGAAAAGGCGGGTGAGCAGTGAACAAATTACTGTATAATCCGCCCTCGTAATTACTCTCGTGATCAGGATCGACCAAATTGATCAGATGCTTGACCATGCGGTATGCATGCTCGCTGTTGTGAAGCCGTGCCCACAGCAAACTTTTCCATGTGGTTGACCAGCCAGGACCTTCTTCTCCTGATTCCAAAGTATGCAAATATAAGATACAGCTCGTTAAGAACGTAACAAGTGTTTCAAGAAAATAAAAGCTTTAAAACTTTTGCTGAATAATACCTGAATTTGAACAAACTGATACCTTCGGATCGGACAGTATAATGTATAAATGCTTAACAAGAAAGAATTGCTTATCAACTTATCACCAACAAACCTCTTTTATACAGTGTATAATCAGCAGCTTTACAGAGGTCCTGATTTTGTTCGGGAGTAATGGTGTGTCCTGGAAACAGGCCGAAGAGGTGTGATACATGTCGATGATGCACATCTGGGTCTTGAAAATCTTGCGCCTTAAACAAAAATTGAAAAGTAATATTCTAAAACAGTCCAAGTAGAAAGTCAAATTTAATATAATGATTTTACATTGTTTGAGTTCAAGCAGCCTACTTACCCATTCCATGATAGAACCATCTCTAGCTATTCTTGTGGGCGGAAGCTTTAATTGTGCATCAAGCACTTTTCCAATTACAGGATCCGTTTTTGTACCCAATATCTGTTTGCAGAAGAACTTATTACAGGATCTGAGAAATTCTTAGGACATCAAGTTTTCAATTAAAAAGTTTGTATGGAAAGTATAAAATCCTTTATCAAACAAATTTAGTGGTTTCCTAAATCTCTCACCTATTCTTATAGGTATTTTTTTCATTTGTATTAAATATCATTTCTACCTATTGCCATTTTATAGATATTTTTCATTTAAATAAGCTTTTCTCAATTCCTTTCTAAATCTTTCACCTTTAGCCACATCACAGGCCACAGGACTTTACCTCGGCAGCAGAAACAATAGCGGAGAAAACTTCTTTAATGATCGCGATGTCCATTGTTGATGAGTAGCTGACACTAGCTTGCTTTCCATCTGGAGCAACAAACATATGCTCAGGAGAAGTTGATGGGTTGGTTTCCAGATATCCATCGGAGCCTTCAATGAGCCAGTCCAAGAGAAACAGTGTGCATCCTTCTAAAAGAGGGTATGCCTTGTTTTTCAGAAAATCCTAATTATGCAGAAAATATTTGATCATAGACAATCAAAACTGGTGATGAATCAATTTAAGTAAATAGTCTAGTCCTCAGAAGGGTTAGCTCTCTCTGGAAAAGAAGAAACAGAATTATGGGTTAGCGAGGATTTTTTTGGGAAATTTAGAGCGTACTTTGTCCATGGTGTAAGTGTAATGCTCCCATAAATGGGTGCAAAGCCATGCCCCTCCCATTGGCCATAAACACCATACAGCCTCACCTCTATCTGGTGATGTTTTTGCCCATATGTCAGATACTTGATGTACAACCCAACCATTTGCTTCATAGTTTACCTGTAGCATAGAACTGCTAGTGAAGATACAGTTTAACTTTTATGAAGTTATGTAAATGAGACTAAAGTGTTGTATAACATAATCGAGGTACAACAGAATTATACAAGATATATTGCTTAGGATCTAACGGGGAGCTGAACGTTAAAAACTGAGACCCACAAAGATTTTGTTCATGACAACAATATTAGATAAAGAACAGAATATCCGTACTTTTGCTGTTTTACTGCCGTTGATTGATAAAGCGGACATGTAATCGAATAACGGGTGCTGGCACTCTTGAAGGTTGCAAGGAAGAGAAGGCCAATAGTTCATTTGAAGATTAATGTTCAAATGAGGAGCACCACTACAGTATACAGCAAGAAGGCTCTTAGAAAGAAGGCCAATATAAAACAGAAGAATTGAAAGAAAAGCAAACACGTTAAATTTTTCGGGAAAATAAATTTATGTCAACCTAGCCGCAAAATCTGTAATGTATTATTTTCAGCTAGGAAAAAAAAACACTGTGTTACATTTGCCCCCAAAGGGTGATTTCCACGCAACTCTTTACGAGGTAAAAAAGTTCCTTGTTATAATTTTTTTTGCTAGTTTAAAACTATACTAATTCTACCTCCAAAAGTAAGACGAAGAAGTATATGCATATAAAAAAAGAGCAAGAAAAATAAACATACTCCCATGCTGGCTCTAGATCCTTGTTCCATATGCCCTGCAAGTTCGCTACCTGTGTCCCAGGCCGTGAACAAGAAATAAGCAAGTACCGGCCATACTGGAACAGAAGTTCCACCAATGAAGGATCTTCATCTGTTTGAAAAGACATAACCCTATCCGCAGTTGAAACAGTAGTTACATCCCCCAAAGCACTCTTAGAGATTTTAGATAGCTGAAGTGAGACACGGTGAAAAAGATTCTGATAATCATCCAAATGACGGGCATAAAGATCGGCATACGAAAACTTCTCGATCGAGTTTAAGGAGCTAAGGGATTCTGAGACAAAATTTCTTTTGGAAACTGAAGGCTTAGTGAATGGTCCATCAAAAGAAGTCGAAGCCACCAAGAGCAAAACAGCCCAGTCTGCATTTTCGACCTTGAACTTATTCTCGTCCAAAACTTTAACAGAACCTTTCTCGCTAACTCGTAATTCGAGAACGGAAGAAAACTCGATGCCCTTGGGATTGTCATTTTGATTGAGGTGTGGTCGTATTCTTCTACCAGGACAACTTCCCTTCATTAGAATCCGATTCTTCCCACTTATTTCCGAATGGTGGTGCATCTTACTGTCCAGAAACACGGTAAATGATAAAGATCCAGGTTTGTTGACGGAAATGTTAGTCGCAATGACTTGGTCAGCATTTGAGGCAAAATGTTCTCTCGAAAACTCTACATCACCAACTGAGTACTTTACTCTTGCTGTTGCGGTATCCAAGTCGAGTTCTCGGTGATACGACCCTTCAGTGTATTTAAGATGAGACTCGTCAAACTCTACCTTGATATCTCCCAGAAGTTGATAAACCTACAGCACCGTAACAGAATCAGCAAATGAGGATAAACCGCATTCTTTTAGTTCTACCAAGTTAAAAAATAAGCCAATTGAATAAAGGTAGCAAAATCTTGTCGAACCGGACCAACCAACTTTATCCTATGGGGAAAAAAGCCAGGTACAGACTAATCCCATTTCTGAAATCCTGATATGGGTAAAGAAATGCTGTCCTAATCGAAATCTAAGTCAGGTCCAAATTTAGACATTCGGACAAACCAGTCAAAAACTAGTAACGAAAATTGATACTTCACATTTTTAAAATTTATATAAAGTTCTAAAAATAGATGGTAGATCTAAGTAGTAAAAATCAAGAACAAGTAGGACAGCCTGTTATTTACCACAAACTTGTGTAACCGGATTTTCGCCACCGCTACCATTGAACTATCCTTAAATATTACAATAACAAACTACTATAGTTACAGTAGATGCTATTTAAAACACATACATCAGAAGGATCGGCCGACAACTTCACCGCAGCTGCTGTAGCTTCAACGTACTGTCCATTGTCGACAAGTTTTCTAACCTCAGATAAAGCTTCCGGGGCTTTGGGATTCGTATAATCTCCTGGATTTCCAGTCCATAGTGTATCCTCTAAAACAAGTGTACAGATAAATTCTTGTATAGTCAGCTTCATTACAACACTAGACCACTGATAAAAACAGATAACACTACTTACTTCTTTTACCACCCAAATAGAAAGTCTAGCACATTTGAATCTTAAACATACACATTTCACAATGTACACTAACCAACTCACTATGTACACTAACCAACTCACTATGTAAAAGTTTCTATTTCTAGGCAACCAAACACAGAATCACAAAATTTCTTTCAAATTTACTGGTTTTACCGTTAAGCTGGAGAGTTTCTGCTGCGATACCACCCCACACCATTGCTCCAAGGCGGCCATTGCCGATTGGAATAGCATCAGTCCAGTGTTTGGCTGGTCCTTTGAAGGTTAACTTCAAGGGGTTGGGAGAATCAGAGGCGTCTATTACGTTTGGACTCCATACGTCTCTATCTGTGGGTCGGCGTACCAGAACCCACTCTCCTCCATCTTCCATGGTTTGATTTCTGTATTCTCTGTTGTAGTACTAGGTAATGTATGAGAGCGAGATGATATAGAGAGGTGGAGAAAGAAGGTAGGTGTCGAATTGAATGTGAGGGACCTGGAAGTGAAAGGACCATTTTCTTTGCTTGTGAGAAAGTACGTGGCTGATTTGTTTTGACAGCACGCGATACTATGTATGCTACAGACAAGAATATCAGTGTATCACGCGGGATGCCAGAAAGATTTGTCCAGATAAATCTAACTCACATATTTATCACATAATATAATGTGCTAAGTCTTACCATTCCAGGAAGGTAAATAAATACTACAGTTTTCTAATTTTAGAAATTTATTTAGTTAACATCTGTGGTCCCGTATTTAAGAAAATTAAATACTAACTGCAATATGATTCTTTTTTAAACAAACATAAACCTTATTATTGAACACGAGGGAAAGGTAAAACTATAATTAGAAGGTAACTAATATTAGAGCGCTAAAAGAGGAAGAATTTTAAGATGGAGATCCATAAAGTTACCTGAGGAATATTTGGGAACTTCGAAGACCCAAAAATCTGCTTATAAGCAAAGCTTTGAAGGAAAAAAATACAACAAAGTTAGACTAAGATTTTTGAAAGAGAAGAAGAGTTTTTTAAAGAGAAAATTTCAAAAAAATAGAGAAATTGACGTCCTAGAGAGAAGAACGAACCCTTTTCCGATATATTGCAATAGCAAAAAAAAAAGATGATCGAAAACCAACTATGAAAATATATTAAATAAACCGAGAGAAAATGAACTTAATCATCACAAATCAATGCAAATCCTTAGCAAGTTAGTGATTTGCTCATCTTTATAAGTTATTTCTAGTGTCAATCGAGATATTCACTACGCTTCTTCGAACCGAGAGAATCCAACTATGGAACAACTACCATAGGACAAAAAGCTGCAAAGAAGAGGATGGAGACTACTGTCAAGCTATTGCTTGCAACCTCCCCAAAAGATTTCGTTTTTATAAGCCTATACCAATAATTGTCACAATTAGTATCAAGAATAATTAGAGGATACTTACTGTAGCAATTGTCAATCCAAAAATTCATCTCTTTTGCTAAGAATCCACTTTATATATTAGCTTAAACAGAGGTCTTAATCTTCTCAAGTATTTTCCAAACTTAAGAGCATTTAATGTAATTGACCTGCAAGGGATTAACTCTTTTTGCAATAGATACTATGCATATAATTACTGCACAAGGATTTGTTATCTTTAAACCTAAGCTATAACTTGTGTGAAAAGGTACCATGAATGTCACTTAAGTACCTGACATTTACTCCACCCTCATTGTAAGGCTTACAGACCTTAGACCAACATGAACAATCGATATTTTTTATGTCTTGATTGGAACCCCACAAAAATTTATTCAATATTTATTCAATTTTATTCATAATACAAGTAGGAAGAGTATAACAATGCAAACAAAACGCATGAATATCTAACAAACATAATTTATAAGTGTAAGTCTACCACCGAAAGATAAGCTCTTATCCTCTCATTCTTTCATTTTGTTTCTAATTTTATTAATAAGGGGCTCAAAATTTAAATTTTTCTATTGTTAATGTTAAGGGTAATGCCTATGTTCGATATAGGAAGGCTACTACTATTGAAACCCGAAAGATTAACAATAGAAGAAATATTGCTTTGAAGGAGATTTGAAGAAGTAATTATTATTTTTATTAATAGCTTGGCCAAAGATAACTTGATATATTTGAAGAAAGCTACCAAGCTTATTAATAGTAGAGTTCAAACTATTATAAAAGATTAGAACGAAATTAGCGAAAGCAGGGTAAGGAATATGAATATTACTTATTGAAAAGTAATTCATAATCTATTTTTTATCATAAAGACCCAATACTTCTTCAACAATAATAAAAAAGACTATGGGACAGGGGGGTCCTTTTGTCTAATACCCCTTTTAATTTGAATATATCCTTTGGATTTCCCATTAATGATAATGGAAACATGAATATTTCTGATAATCTTATCAATAATACTGATAAACTTGGAACAAAAACCGAATGCATGAAGAACCTTAGATATAAAGTTGTTGGACAACCTGTCAAAGGCCTTAGACATATCCATTTTGACAAGAATGTTCACAGGCTTAGTTTTCCTGTTTATATCATATATAAGTTCTTTAGAAATAAGAATTTTTTCTTGAATATACCTGTCAGCAACATAAGCTTCATGCACATCAAATATTATTTTAGGAAGTAACTTTATGAGTCTATTGTTAAGGATTTTTTACATGATTTTGTTCATTTTAGTGCATAAACTGATAGGCCTGTAATATTTCCAGGTAAAAGGGTTACTTGACATAGGAATGAGACATATACCGGTAGAAAGGATCCCATGATGAATGCTTGGACCTTAAAAAAAAGGAGACCATAGCATTGCAAAAGTTCTTCTTGATAATCTGCCAGCAAGTTACATTGAAGAAACTGCTGAAACCATATATCCTTGCAGCACTTGAGGTGTTGAGACTCTTGATGATGAAGAAGATTTCATCTTCAGTTGAAGAAGCTAAAAGTAAGGTATTATTTTGATCTGCGATTAAATTAGGAATCACCCTAAAGATATTGTCATGGATGCACTTAGTTTATCCTCTCTGTTAGTGTATTGATATTCAAAAAGAATATTTCTGAAGTAATTTTTAGCATAAATGCCTAATAACTTGTTGTCAGTAATCCAATCGATTCCTCCATTTATACTTAGAATGCAATTCATATTTTTCTCTTTTTTGACATGATTGTGGTAGACTTTAGAATGCCTATCATCGTCTTTAAGCCACATAGAATAGGATTTCTGATGCAAGTAAGACTCTTCTAAGGTTAAAGCATAGAGCTAAAGAGCATTGACCTAAGAAAGATTAATTTTATTTTCCAGGTTATTGGTTTCTTACAAATTTATTTCACATTTCCTAACAAAGTCCTTAGCTTCAGCCACCTTGTCAAAGATATTACCAAAGCATTGTTTATTCCAATATGAATATGACTTTACAGTTGTATAAATAAGGGAAAGAGTAATGTATTCCCATGAGAAGAAGTAATCATACTTGTTTCATGTTGAAAATTCAATTTTTTGTCTCAATATATATTTAAAAAAAAATATTTGAGTTAAAACTTATATTTTATTATTATTCAATTAATTAAAGTTTTATATTTTTATAAATATAATAATTATTTTTCTATTTTATCCAAATTATATTCTTAAATTTTAGTAATTGAGATTATAAAAAAATCAAAAAACATAACTTAATCAATAACCATTCAAAAGAGTGAGAAAATAATAAGCCAATATCGTAGAATATCACTTAAACCACCAACAAATATTTTTAGTTTTGCTTCAAAATCGTAAATTGATTAAAATATAAAAAATATATTTAAAAATATTATTTTAGTATTTGAATACATATAAATTACGAACTTCGTCTTTGGAATCAATTGTCATTTAAAATAATAATAATATTACTTATCTACATTGCACGGCTAAAAAACAATTAGTAGTAAGTATCGTGTCTCGTATAATACACATGTTTAATCTCGTAAATATTAATATTATACCAAACCTGTCTCGCATTTCAAACTCGGAAGAATAGACACATCTCACATCTATGGTGCATGTCCAGATCTCATCTCTATGATGCATGTCCATGTCTTGCATATATCATATAATACATGCTATAGTCTCGCATTCATCAACATATTGATGTATGCGCAGGTCTTGGGTACATAGATAGATCTCGCATATATGATGCATACATAGGTCTCACATATATCATACAAAATTTTTAATAGTCTCATATCTATTTGGTGTGTTATCACATATATCAACATTATTTTGCATACATGCATGTCTCACATATCTCATGTATGTATCAAATGCGATACGTATGGTAACTATGCAACATCTCACGTTAAATATCTCACACGTCTCGCATCCGATTACCCAAACATCTTGCATCTTTTAAAACCTAATTGCCTGTAAAGTTAACCTCTAAATAGTTCACAACCCCAAAATAACTCTTAACTCCATATAACATACTACAATGAGCTTATAACTAATTTAAAAAAAAAACTTAATATTATGAAATCTGTATCTCGAATTTGTTATACGAAATTGGTATTTCACATCTTCAATATAGTGAAACTAAATATTTGACGAATCTATTATACGTATTCAGTAACCAAACCTGTATCTTGTATGTAAAAAAAATAGTATCGAATCTAGTTCAAAGATGTTTTTTCCCTCTCGAAAAACTGATGTATTTGAAAAAGGACATGCTTTTTGTTAAAAGTTTTTTTTTTTATCTAAAATGATATTTTTTTTGAAAAAACTTAAATAATCGGATAAATATATAAAAAAATAAATATAAAATTAGATTACTAAATAAAAATTAAACACCAAATTGGATATTAAAATAATGATGGTTAGAATAACAAATGATCCTACCAAGATTTAGTGATGCTTAAGTAGATTTAAAGACAATACCTTGAAATAGAATCATGAGTTACCCATTTTTTACCAAATCCAAAATGAGAGTAAAAAACCAAACTTCCATACATTAGATAAGAGGACCACTATATCTTAATTTTTCTTTAATCCCCTCCAAAAGAAAAAATGATCTTGCGCAAAAGTTCTGAGATAGGGGCAAATTTGTTTTGGCAAAAAACATTTTTTATTACTCAATTAATAAAAATACAAAGGTTTAAAGAGTTAATTGTGACTCTAATACAAAAACCATGACTTTACGCAATAAAGCCTTTAAAATTAAGAACAGTCTGATAGCAGACGTGACCTTCTGTTCTCGAACTAAAACTCCATTTCCAAGCTTATCAAAACTTCCACCTTCTACCGCATCCACTATTTCCCAGACTGAGAATTATTTTACTCGAAAAAAACGGAGGGTGATTAATCATTAAATCGACCTAAAACCCCAAATTCGATCACAAATAAACCCTATCTTTTTTCGATTTCTTCTAATCTGCTTAAAATCAGCGATTCCTTCCAAATATATCCACTCGATAAAGCCCAAATCCAGCTACATTTCGACTATTCACCTTCTTCTCCAGAATTCTGATAGACAACTCCAAAAGATTTCTTCGACCTTTCTGTTCCTAATCCCAAAACCATTTATTTCTTCATCACCTACAAAGAGAAGATAGAAAGCAACAGTTTATGATTCTTTTATCATTCAGTCAAAGAAATGTATCCCAATCCCAAACTTTCCAGGAAAATAATGGAATGGAGACCGATTGGGATTACGAAATTGACAAAATCATGTTTCATTTTATATCTCAGAGTCTATTTACCCAGGCAATCCGCAACTTGGTTTTGGACTCGTGAGATGTAATTGAAATGCATGGCAGCGGATAAAGCTTTCACGCAAATATTCAGAACCGGCTCTAAGAACCAGAGCTCTCCACCAAAAGCCAGGTGATTGATTAGAATATGGCAATCAGACTCTATATCAACCTCCTTCTACTGATTCTGCTTACAAATGAGAAGCCCATCCATTAAGCCGTGAGCCTCAACCAGAAGGGGGGAGAGCTTCCCATAAGTGTTACCAAAACACTTAATCAACTACCCCTGAGAGTTTCTAAAGATGCGACTCCCACTCGACTCATAATTACCAAGGACAGATGCATCAACGTTGAGTTTTATCTTTCCATTATCAGGATCTTTCCAGGCAGAGAAACGAGGCTTGAGGTTACAATTAGAACACCCTAAGGTAATACTCGCATTTTTGGTTTTATGCCAGTGTTTACTTTTCAAAACATTTGGGACATCAAGGGAAACAATCACCCTTTTGATATAATTAATCGACTCAGTGAAATTTCTGGAAATACCAGAAAATTTGGACCTATTTCTATTGCTCCAAATGGTCTAAGAGATCAAAGTAGACACTAAGTGAGTTATGTGAGACTTACTTACAGTGAAGCTTTGCCAAATTTTAATAACATGGTTGATCACCATATATTTCTCTATATGAATCTTGAAAATACTGCAAAAATAAGACCAAATTTGCCAATCATGGTTGCAATTAACAAAAACATGATTTATGTCGTATCAATTCTGACAGAATTGGCATTTGGATGCCAATTGCAGGTATCTCTTCTGCAGTAGGAATCAACCGGAATGAAGTTCTTCACAATTCTCCAAAGCAAGAGGGCAAATTTCCTAAGGATGAAAGTATTCCAGATTTTTCTGAGCATGATAGAAGAGGGAGCTTTAAGTCTGGTCCTTTCCCAAGTTTTCTTCGAGTTGAAGGTAACACTATTAAAAAAATACCAAATCATAGTATCTTTTTTGTTTCTGTCAATAATAATAGCTTGAATGAGATTCATATTTCTGGAGAAATGAATGAAGACAAAGATAAAGTGTCCCATTCATTATTTCTCCAGAAAGAATTAACCTTAGCTTGCATGAAATTAGAGTTATCAATAGCAATAGCATGGCCATTTAACCAAGAGAAATCTACCTCTAAAGAGAAATCTATTCCCTGGTCGAATTGGAAATGCCTTTGCAAACCCTTTAATGAGGGTGGTCTGGGTATCAGAAGTCTTATTGATGTTCAAAAAGTCTATTCTCATAAGATATTGTTTAATTTTAGACTTAATAAATCTTTTTATGATAAGATGATGCATAACATATACTCTTATAATTGTCATCATTTATACACTAACTATAACAGACCGGGTTCTCCCATCTGGAAAAGAATTTCAGGTATCAGGAGAGAGGCAGAGCATAATATCAAATGGCTTGTTGGAAAGGGGGAAATTGATTTTTGGAGAGACTCTTGGTTAAATGGCTAGGATATTCCTATTGACAACTCTAAGGACAGTAACAATGAATAGACATGAGAACACTAGAAATAAGGACTAGCCTTCCTCAAAATGATAGGTCCTTAGAGTCCCAATCACCAATTTTCTCATTATTCTTATCAATGATTTTATGGTAGTTAGTAATGTTATTCCTGGTACTTAAGATAATCCCTAAGTAGTTAGTAGAGAGATACTCAAACCTAAAACCAGTTTTAAGTTCCACTTGATTGATTCTATTCTGCTTAAGCGAAGGGAAAGAAATAATCTTAGTTTTATTTTTTGTTGATAACTTGACCAAAAGCCTTCTGATAGGAGTCAAGGAAGTCACACAACTTTGAGATGGATTCCTGCAAGCTATTAGAGAAGATTAAGACGTCGTCTGCGAATGCTAGACAAGGAATTAACATGTGAGTTCTAAAATTAAAATACATTTTATTATTATTCAAGTAAAGGTTTTGAAGCCCACGAAGAAGAACTTATTCTCCAATAATGAAGAGACTTGGAGACATGGGATAACGCTGTCTCAAGCCTCTAATGGTTTTAAAAAACCCATAGTTGCCACCATTTATCAACAGAGAAATATTTATGTCCTTAATTAACCTGTTAACAAGCTTAACGAAAACACTACTAAAACCAAACTTAGTAAGCACGATGTTAAGAAAAGGAAAATACATTTGATCAAATGTCGTTGCCATATCTAACTGAATAACAATATTTCCAGTGTTAGGCTTTTTCTTTAGATTAAATAGAAGCTCATTAGTCATTAAAATATGACCCTGAATAGATCTGCCCTCAACAAAAGCACCCTGAAGCTGAGAGATAATCTTAAGGAGAATTACTGAGAGCCTAGAATTAATCAATTTAGACACAATTCTATTAATCATGGTACAAAGACCAATTGGTCGATATTCATTCCACGAAGTAGGATTGTTGGTCTTAGGAATAAGACATAGACCAGTGGCAAAAATACCACTAGGTGATCCTCAATAATAGAGTTAATAAAGTTACATAAATCATATTTTATGATATCCCAACAGGAAACGTAAAATTGAAGGTTAAAACCATCAATTCCCGCTGCGCTATCTTTGTTCATATTTGAAATAGTCTCCCAAATATTTTTTCAATAGTAAATTTAATTAAGGAAGCATTTTGTTCACTTCTTACCAGACTGGGAATAGAGCCAAAGATGTCATTGTTGATCAAGTTAAGCTCATCATCTCTGTTGCTATAATGATTAGAGTTGAGAACATTCTTGAAGAAGGATTCAGCTGACTTTCCTATGGATTCCTTTTCTGTAATCGAGGTATCTTCTTTTTTTATGCTTGTAATTCTTATTTTTCTTCTTTTCTTGTTAACATAAGAGTGATACATCTTAATGTTACGGTCACCGTCCTTGAGCCAGTTATTGTAGAACTTTTGCTTCCATAAATCATCTTCATTTCTCATGGCTTTAATTAAAAGACTATTAGCTTTCTCCAAGTTAGTTTTAGAATTTGAATCCTGCTGAGTATAATGATTTAACTCCATTTTTCTAAACTACTCCTCAGCTTCTTTTAGTTTAGTGAAAATGTTACCAAAAGTATTTATGTTCCACCCTTTCAAACAAGACTTAAGCCTTTTAAGCTTAAACCAGAAAACCTTGTTAGCTTGACCTGCAATACTCAAATTCCAATTATTCTCAACAATTTTTCATAAAAGATTCATCCTTTAGCCACATATTCATAAATTTCAAACTTTTGTTGTTGTTATTATTAGACTGAATAATAGAAGTATTAGCCTTAATAAGTATGGGGGCATGGTCAGAACATGTTCTGACCATGTGAAAAACATGGGTACTCTTGAAATAAGATAGCCAATAGTTGTTGATTAATGCACGATCCAATATCTTCCACCTTAAGCCTTGATTCTAAGTGAATTTGAAACCCCCATAACTAGCATCCAACAAACTACACTCACTGATACAGTCATTAAAGTCATCAATACTATTCTGACAAATAGAAGAACACCCAATTTGATCATCATTGGCGGAGATTACATTGTAATCCCCAATGGTCATCTAGGCAATCTCATTATCAACAAAAGAATTTAAAAACTTCCCGAAGCTCTTTCCTCTTTAATCAGTTGCATTTAGCATAAATTATAGAGATATTAAAATTAGTCTCAGTATCCAAGTTGTTTACATGGAGATGTAAACACTGATCGTGATTGATAAGTAAATCAATCCCGATATTATTTTTCCAAAAACACCAAATCTTGTTGGAAACATTGTAAACATAGTTGTTAAAACCAATTTTAGCAGCAATCTCCTTAATCTTCCCACAATCAACCATAGACTCCTGAATAGCGAGGACTTGAATCTTGCTCTTCATTGAAATGTCCTTTAATCTGTGAATAGTAGGATTATTGTTAATTCCTCTCACATTCCAACCAATCAGATTTATCATTATCAGATAATGATTTTTGTTTTTGTTTCGTCCCTGCAAAGCTCAAAGACTTAATGATTTTATTTCTTGGTTTCTTGATCTTTCTAACAGTTTTCAGTTTCTTGGCGAGGATCACTTTGAAGTCTGGGGATTTAACAGGTTGAAGACCAGGCGTGCTACATCTTGAGTTGATTGGAGGCGTTCTTTCAACCATTGGATTCTCGAATTCAGGCGAAGCTTCATAAGAATAGGCATGTTCAAGAATCTTTAAAGCTTCCATTACATCTGTTTCTTCGATTTGGAAATCGTTATCTTTCTGAATGTCTTCAGCATATTTTTCCTTTTCAACATTATGTAAAATTATAGATTTGACCTTAGGAATGTAGACTTGCAGACTGTTTTGATTAAGATTAGTTTTTTCATCAGCTACAATATGATTAACAGACTTTCTTTTCTTCCAGTCTGATTCTTTATGACCCTTGTGCTTGCAAATATTACAATAAAATGGAATATTTTTCTATAGAACAGAAATCCAGGCTCCCATATTATCACCAAAACCCATCAACAATCTGTTATGAAGTTTTTGATTTATATCAATTTCGACAAGAGCCAGACATCCATTCTTATAAGCACGGTTAATATTAGGGACGACTATCTTATATGGAGTTCCTAAAGATGAAGCCATATCCGTGACAATCTTGCTGTTAAACAAAAATTTCGGTAACCCTTCGAATCTAACCCAAACCAAAGAAAGAGGACTTTCTTTTTTAATGCTAAAATCAGGTGTCCATCTTAACAAACGCATTTCATTTCCATCGAAGTTCCATATACTCTTTGACCAAAGCAGAGCAACATATTCTTTAAGTCTAAACTCCAAGAAAATGTGTCTAGAGTCATAGATTTCAATGTTAGTTTGGCCCTTGAATTTGAAGGTTTCCATGAAACTCAAGATAGAAGACCTCTTAGGTATGCCATTTTTGAACTTTCCGACAAGAATTATCTTCAAGGTTTTCTTCAAAGTTTTCTTCAAAGTTTTCTTTGATTTCTTGCGAATATTGGAAAGATATGTGATCTTCCTTTGCTCTGATGCTTTCTGGAGACATATGCATTTTAGCTACTGTTTTGTTGGAAATAATTTTAGTGTACGATTTTTGATTTTTCTAGTTTATTGATAGTCGAAGAGGGATTAAAAAATCGTCATCTTCGAAGAGGGAGTTATTGCGAATCTCCATGGCCAGAGAAATGAAGTTGACCGGAAAACTGAAAAAATCCGACCACGAGCGGTTCTTGGTTCATTTTCTTGGAGCCTTCTGATTAACCACTTTCTTCGGATACGGGCAGATTTATATCACACTTTATCATGTCATGTAAAATTTGCTAATTACAAAATAAATTCTTTTACTATTAATTAATTAAACTGACTAAATTAAATATAAAAAAAAAAAAGTAAAAAACCCCTACTTTGATAGTATTAATTACAAGTTATGGTGTCCCGTTACTTCACGTGCGTGAAATAAAAATATCAGAAACCTTTTTATTTTATGATACTTTTATGCAATCACGGGAAAGGCGCTGCGTCAGCTCGAAAACAAACGGATTCTTGTTTACTGAAGTAGCCTCGGAACTCGAGTTACTTGCCGTTTTTGGATTCCTTTTTCTATTCGTATTCTAAATTATTATGCGATTCAAAACTTAAACACTAAACAATGATTTTGAAACTAAATGCATCAATTAAATGAAAATAATGATAAGGGGTGTTTGATGATACTCGCTAAAATAATATTTTAATACTATAAAAAAAACGTAGTGACATTATAAATTTTTATTCAATCATTTTTTGAAAAATAAATTTAAAAAGTATTCATATAAAAGATATGAAATATTTTGAGAGACATGCTAATTATATATTTCAAATTATTATGAAATATTTTGAGAGACATGCTAATTATATATTTCAAATTATTATTGACGTTGGTATTTTTTTAAAGCTAAATTTAGTCCGAACGTAATTTTAATTTTGGATAAAGCGAAACTTTTAAAAGTTTCAGAGATAATCGTTATAAATTAAAAATAATAAAAATAATATGTATTATTAATGATGTTATATTCTTATTTATAAATCTTGTTATAATAAATATTTTTCATATAACAGAAGCTAATTGTATTGCTTAGGTACAACGATTACTTGTATTTTTTATTGAATATTTGGGTTGCTAATAAGCCGATGTGTTCAGGTCGGACTAATTACATCTTTATTAATAATTCTTTGCATTTTGCGAGAGTAATCGATGAAGGTTAGTTCAATGTAGTTTGAAATACTGTTATCTTTCGATCTTTCTCATTTAGACGTCGTCTGATATTCAGAGATGTTTATAAAAGCTTTAACTTGTTGTTGATCGTACTTGAATAGCTCTCATGATCCTTGGTAAGGCTATCCATCCATTTGTGGAGTATTTCTTTTGCTTCGGCTTCACGTCTTTAGTTATATTATGCTTTCATCGAATATGTTATATAGGTTTTCCAGTACCTCTCCTAGCTTTTAGTAAATAATGAAAGAATACCACTATTTTGTTGTGTTTTATTTATGTAAAAAGGATTAATTAATCCATTTAACTTTTTTTATAATTTATTAAATGGCCTTCCCAAGTTTGTGGTGAAGATCGAGGGTAAGGGCTTAAGAATATAATAAAAATATGTATTTTTGTTCGATCATTTGAAGCTAAAACTGCTGGATAGGGTGAGACTAATTTCAGATAAATATTTTTCTTCCAAATATAATATAAAAGCGTGATACTTGTACCTGTTTCCAAGTGGTCAAACTGTTAAAGGTGGAGGACATGCTTTTAATTTATTTAAATAAGCATGTAATTTGTTGGTAGAACCTAACGTGTGTAACAAAATTATTTTTTTAAAGCATGCACGTACACTTTTTTTTGTCCTATGTTATCATGACTTTTCATTTTTTTCTAATTCATTTTATCCTTTAGATTGTGTAATTGTACTGTTCGAACACTTTAAATTATAAATATATCATCCATTTTTCTTAACTTTTTTTCTTTTACGAATTTTCTTCTTCTTCTTCTTCCCTCTTCGTAATTCTCGCTAATTAAGTTTTGTTTTGAGATTTAATAATTGTTTTGTGAAATAGAGAGAATACAAGAAGATAACGAAGCGTATAATAGTCTGAACGATCTGATTACTCATTTCAATGGTGTTGGTGCTTCTACTAGAGATGAGGTTTATGAGAACTTTTAACCAATTAACGTTAATGCTTAATATAATATAAAATTTTAAAAAATAAAAAGTCTTTACCTCTTGGTGTTCTATTTCTAGCCTTTTTGATTTTTATGTTCTTTGTTGGGAATGACGTTTCTTTTTAAAGAAGTGATCATCTGGGTCCTTCTTCATCTTCACATAATGCTATGACGACGATCCATACTGATTTAATATATTCTTAATGAGATTCTATTTATCTCCACGTTTGTCGATACCTTTCTTCAGACAAATGGAAAATGATCTTCTCAATTGGTCCATTCATGAGGGTGTCAATATTAGGTTTTATGCCAACATAGAGAATTCATTTGATATTCATGATAACGTAGTGGTTTTCTTTAATTTTATGCTTGATCAAGGACTGCGTTTTTCGCTTGCACGAGAGCTCGTCAACTTCTTTCAGAATACTCATATTTGTCTTTCTCAACTTGCTATAAACTTCTGGAGCTTGCTAATGCATGTTATTATTATGCTAAAGAAGGCTGGTCAACAATTTTTTTGCAAATTAATTTGTTGTATCTCATAAGATATGGAGCCGTAATACTAGCACTTATTTTTATTTTCCCATGTAATATTTTTTCAAAACTGTTATTAATCTCCCAAATTCCAACAAAATTTGGAAAACCAAGTTTGTTTTTTTCTCTGAATATTAGGAGATTACTTTTGGTCATTTGGTCCCCCAGATTAGTAGAAGTTAGTATGAGAAGCATAAGTTTATTTTCCTTAATGTTTTTTGGCTTGGTTTTGAATTCATTTTGTTTGATTTTTTTATATTATTTTTGTTTTCAACTTCTTTTGATAAACTTTCCATATAAAAAAAGAAAGGTTAAATCATATTAAAGAGATATAGTTTTATTTATGGTGGAAGCCGCAAATTTTTCTAACTCTTGTTTTGCTCTTTTGATATTTGAGCATTCTTTTAATAGTGGGTTAAGGTCTAACTTAAACACGGGAGGGAATTTTATGTGTGTTCCCTTTATGATGAATTTACTATTAATGAGGCTTATTCTTCAAAATAAGTTGTAAAAACATCCGCAAAGAAGAAAAGTACTAGAAAGAAGTCCGTTGGTGACAAGGTTCGATGTTTGTAACAAGGCGACTGACCTTCGTTTAGATAATGTACCATTTGCTTTGTTAGAGGTTGAAGTTGATGTTTTAAAATATTGTCATGAAATTCGAGTAAATACTCAATGTCTTGATATGAAGATAGTAACTTATTCTTAGGTGGATAAAAATGCTAATGACGTGGTTGAGGCTCTAAACAAGAGACATAAGTTATCTTTCGAGGGGAATACTTCCTCTATTATCATTGGTGCTTCTGAACCAAACGTTAAGTTTGGTAATGAAGCATATTTAGTTGAGGTTTTTAAGTAGAAGATTACTTTTGTATCATCTATGACTGCTTATGTCCCTTGTTTTATCTCATATTTGAATCATGTTCTAAACTCTGGTACATTCAATGTTTCCTCCATTTGTTTCTCATATTCCGCTGGATTCCATTATTCCTGGCTTCGAAGGTGATGTACCAACGATGGTGGGATCTCTCCCTGATCTTGATTTTGATTATATGTTGGATATTATTACAGTTGAATTTTAGGAATCTCTCTATCGTGAGCATATAAAGGTTATCCAACTTCATCGTGAACAAAGGAAGAAAAAACTTCTTGTTGTTTCAAATACTTCTTCCTCGGAACCTACTCCTCATTTATGAAAATAACGGGGGAGGAGGGGTGAAGTGTCTAAAACATTTGTTGCTATGACTGTTACTCTTAGTGACTCAATCATGACGTCAAATATTGTGAATAAAGGTGAAAACCTGAAAAATATGGTTGTAACCACTAGTTGTGTTGTACCTCATATTGTATTCCTAATTCTTCATGCATTTTCTAATGATTTCTCCAGAATTATTGCAAATACCTTACCTACTACCTTCACTAACGTTAACAATAATTTTCCATTGATTTTTTAGCATTCATTTTCCTTATTTCCTCTTGTAGTTATTTTCCCAGTTCTGGTATTCATGTTACTCTGAGTGTTGCTTCCCCCATTCAGGGTATTTCTGCTACATACTCGTCATCTTAACTATTTTCCGTGGATAAAATCTTTGAGATTGTTTCTCATTTTGATACACTAGCTAGTGAGAGGACTCTATGTCCATCTTTTTCCTTTAGAGATGACACAAAAATATTTGAGCTTAGATTTTGAGGTAAGCTTATAATTATCATTATGTTTTTACCTACTTTATTTTGTATTATGCCAAATTTAACTATGTAATTTATCTGAGGTTATCCTTAATGAACTGGCTATATTACATCAGGACAATATTCATCTTTCAGCTCATGTTGGTGATCTTCATGAACTTTTTAAAAGTGCCTCTGAGCCAATCAAAGGAAGTGCTGTTGTTAGAGCTGCTTTGGAAAAGAAGAATAAAGTTGGGAAACAATTTAATAGTAAGCTTGAAGATAACCTTAAGCATAAGTGGAAGCTGACTGCCTAGTTATAATCTCATACAAAGGACTTAAAAGCGAATTCGTTCATTAATATTCAATTATGAAGCACATTACTTCATTACCATGATGATTTACCAAAAATCTGATTTTTTGTAGTTTTTTTTAAAAAAGTAGCATATGTTTGAGACAATGTTTTGGAGGCTTATAAAAAAAACTTACTAACTTTGAGTATGCTCGTGACGCGTTAGAAGAACGTTAGTCTTTAATTGATAAGAAACTTATTGATGCCAAATCCAATGTTAATGCTACATCATTGAAGTATTGTTCCTTTTATAATTAATTTGTTAATAAATGTCAGAACCGGTCTAAAAAACATACTTCTTGTAAGGAAAATATGACTTACTCTTCTCAAAAAGTGACTAGAGAATCTCGATGTGAAAATTTACATTTTGAATATCCTAAACTTGACTTGGGTATCTTTTGGTGTTTTGTTCCCAAGAATAAGAGGACTCCGGATCTAAATTTGGATATTTATGAAGAAAAGATTAGTGGAAGTATTAGTACTAAGGCCACTGACACCCAAGTTGAATTTTTTGTGAAAGTTAATGTTTCAAACTGTTGATGATGTTTTCTACCAAAAATGAGGTATTATGTAGTATTTTAATTTTACAAGACTCTTTGTTTTATGAGTATTTTTTAAATTATTCAGACGAGTCTTTGCGTTTAAGGAACATTTTGTATTCTTTGTTTTTTCTAATTGACGAATCAATTTCAATAGGTCAAAAATTCTTTTGTAACACTTTAGTTCTTCACATGGTATTTTCTAGAATTTTCTAAGTATGACCAAGGTGCATGAATCCTTGGTATGGTTATTTTTATTTTGAAACAAATGTATCTTATACTTTTAAGGATTGACTCATAGTCATCCATAATTTATTTCCTTTGATTTATAACTTATGATGGTTTTTATCATGTCGGACAGATTATCTAATTTGTTTTAAGGAATATTATATTCTCAACTCAAGCATTTTGTTTCTTAAGTGATTATTGTTATTTATTAATAGGTTTTTCTTATGTCTTTTGACTTATTAAGGGTAATTTTGCTTCGAATTATTAGTCTTTATTTTTTTAATCTAATTTTTGTTATGTAAATAATGGATATGGCACATGTTTGCTTCGACTTATTAGTCTTTGTTTGAATGTCTCATAAAAACCTTATCGCTTTACCGAAAGAGGAAAAAGTACATTTTCTTGGTTTAGTAAATCCTTATTAAAAGAGTAGTGAGTTACAAGATTATTTGTCTATGGGACTATAGTAGAGTTTTGGATGCTCTCTATTCCAAGGATGCCTAACTGGAGTTTACCTCATCATCCCGTAATGTGTAAGTTCTTGCTTTATTTTGGTTTCCACTGTGAATGGTCCTTCTCAATTTTAGTAAAAATTTCGAAGTATTTTTTCTTGTGTATCTTGAAATATCCTTCGTAACACTCTTGATGCTCGTTCAAAACTTCTGATCTAAACTTCTGTAATGTTCCGATGGAAGGTGAGCTTTGATCCTTTTTTCTTTAACTAGTCTACTGCTTCCCTTTGGTTTGTACCATTTTTTTCTTCATCATATGATGTTATCCTATGAGATGGCATGCATATTTCTACTATCACTAATTCTTCCATTCCATATACCTTAGAAAATAACATTTCTTTGGTAGCAGTTCTAGGTGTTGTTCGCTATGACCATAAAGCCTCTTGTAATGAATCCAGCCAAGTTCTTGTTACTCCATCCAACATCTTTTTTATGCCTTCAGTTATTGTTGTGTTAGTCACTTCAAATTGTCCATAGCTTGAAGATGGAAAATAAGAAAGAATATTTGTTTTATTTATTTTTCTTGGCAGAACTTTGTGAGGCAATAATTTTGGAACTGAGTTCTATTGTATGCAAAGATAACTCCCGTGATCATGTACATGCAATATATACTCACTCTTAAGAATATTATTACATTTATTACTATGATGTTTTGCACTTCTTGCGTTTCTACCCACTTTGAGAAGTAGTTCACAATAGCTATTATGAATCTTATTCATTATGAGGCCATCGAAATCGGTCCCACGATATCCATACCCTATATATCAAATGAGATTGACTCCGTTATTGTCCCCAATAACAATGCTAGGACTTGTATAAATTTGCGATTTTTTAGCATGTATTACATGTCTTTACTTTTTTGCTTCACGCTTTTTTATAATTGTTGAAAAATAGTAGACTTGGAGCAGTATTCTTTTAAGAAATAATTTATAACCGCAGTGGGTGCTACCTTCTCACTCATTTAATTCTTCTATGATTTTTTTTATTCATCAATGCCTAAGAACCCTTAATAAGAAATTGACTAGTCCTCTATTATAGGGTATATCTGTTATCCACACGTACTTTTTGGATTTTCCTTTTATTTTTCGTGCCTCCTTTTTTTAGGTAACATTTATTCTATCAGATACTTCTTAATTTTCTTTCGCCAAGCCTCTTCTTTTTCTTACTTTTCTGTTGCCATCACCCTTTCAGATGTGAAGGTTGAGAATAAGTGGTTTGGTAGTGTAATAGAAGGTTTTACTTTTAATATTATTCTTGATGTTGAAAATGTACAAGACAAAAAGGTGAGTGCATCGACTACTGTTTTTTTTCTTCCCTTGTGACTTGTTTGAATTCGATATATTCAAATTGGGAAGCCTAATGTTGTAAATTCTTCAAGTATTGAATTATATTCTCTGTTTTTTTTTCAAACTACCCTGATATTTGACTACCTACCAACTGTGAGTCAGTTAAGAGTTCTAGCTTCTTTGCCCTACAACATTTTTCCAGGTGAAGTCCCATAATAGAAACTTCGTACTCGACTTCATTATTAGAGATTGTAAAACCCAAACCTGATGAAGTGGTTTAGTATATCTCATTTTGGATATATAGGCTGCACTCGTGCCCCTGATCCTTGATTATTACTTCGTCTAATAGTCCTGAGTCTCTACGTATTTTCTGACTCATTACTTATCTCAATAGGTCTCCCAGAATGAAATTCTGTCAAAAGTCACCCAATGTTTGGGGCTCTATAGTCGTTCTAAGCTTGAATTTCATATCATAATATTTTAACTCTAGTAACCATTTTATCAATCTTCCCAACACATCAGGATACTACAATACATTTACTAGCAAAATAAAGTTATAATACTTATAGTGTAAGCTTGAAAATACACTCTCATTTTCCTAGCTGCTACCACCAAAGCTAATTCAAGTTTTCTTAATTATAAGTATCTAATTTCTGAGGGTCCTAAATATTTACCTACATAGTATACAATTTTAGATTCCCTCAATTTCTCCCTTTTCCATATTGGATTGTTTGAATAGTCTGAGATTTCTAAGTATAAGTATAGGCTTTCTTCTAGCTTATGCTTAGTTAGTACTTAGAGAGAGGCCAATTTTTTTTATGTTGTTAAACGCCTCATCACATGATGAAGTCTATCGAAACTTTCCTACTCTTTTTAACACTTGGAAGAATGGTTGACACTCGTCTAAAGATCCTGATAAGAAACTGGTAAGTGTTGCTAGTTTTTCCATTAAAGTTTGGAATTTCTTCACGTTCGTTGAATGCTCAATTGTTGCTAGATTGACAATCTGTGTTGTTTCCGCTTCGATCCTCTTTTCTCTCACCATGTATCCTAAGAACTTTTCGGGCCGGACATAAAGGTGCATTAATTTGGATTTAATTTTAGATTATTTGCCCAAGGTTGACAAATATCTTAGTTAAGTCTTCCAAGTGGCCTTCTTCGTGTAGATTTCTTACCAACATGTTGGTTACTTCGATATTCTTTAATTCAAAGAGCATTACTTTGTAGTAATGTAACTCTCTTTCAATAATGAATGTTGTATATTCATGGACCTCTTCTTTCATTTGTAATTGATTATATCATGTGACGGAATTTATAAAGGATAGTATTTGTTTTCAGATGTTGCGTCTACGAGTTGATCACTTCTTAGTAGTGGGAATGGGTCTTTTGTACACGACTTGTTTAAATGCATAAATTTTATTTGCATCCTCTACTTTTTATTTTTATTTCTTACCAATATAGGGTTAGGTATCCATATTGGATAATAAGACTCTCACATGTGTCCTATGACCATCAGTCTATCTACTTCAACAACAAACATCTCTATCTTTTGTTGAGGATACGATCTGATTTTTTATATTATATGGTGCAAGTTATTATTGATGTTCAACTGATGACAAATAAATTGTACTGAGACTCTAAATTATGTCATGTGTACTCCATGCAGACATATCTAAGTTATTTTTAAAAGATTTAAAATTTTGTACTTGAAATTGATTGGAATAATTTTGTCGATCTTTAAGGATTTTCCTTATTTCATGATCACCTCTTCTGCTTATTCCTTTACATATATCACCCAAAGCTCTTCTCTAGGTCTATATACCTCTTATGAGATGACCCATTCACTTTATGGTTGTTATGCTTCGAGAGCCAGAGAAGTTGCATAATACTCCTTAGATATTTTATGGTTTTCTCCTATCACAATGAATTTACTAGTTTATATGATATCTTAAACACCGGCTGACCATGGATACTGAAATGTATTTGATCGATCCATGGTCGACCCTATATTATATTGAATAAATATGGTCCATCTACCACCATGAAAAGATATTATAATTTTTTTTAATTTTTTTTGCTTCCAGAGGGCCACATCTAAACTCAATTATCCTAGTACAACTGTATTTGCACCTTTGAAGTATGTCAGGACTCAAATTGGATTATCAATGTTTGTTCTTTGGTTTATCATTTTTTGTTAAATTTGTGTTAAGATGTTTATTTTTCTAGTCAAAGCGACTCAAGTTGGATTATCAATGTCTCATACTTTATTTATTTTGCTCATTTCATCCACTTTATTAAATCGTTTAACCAGAGGCGATAAATCTTCAAAGTTTAGTGCTTTCTTTTTCATTATTGCATCAAACATGGTTCCATTGCGAACTCTTTGCCTAAATGCTACAACAACCACAAGATCGTGGAAATCTTATAGTTTATTTTATTTTGACAAATAGTTTAGTGTACTCCCTCAAATTTTTGTTAGCTCTTTTATTGAAATAGATTATATAATCCTCATACCCATTGATTTCTTTTGAACCCACGAAGTGATTCTTGAATTCTGTTTGTAGCATCTTATAGTTTTTTATGATATCTATTCAAAAGATTGTTAAACCATTGCATTTTATTTTCTTTGAGGGTCATGAAAAAGGCTCAACACTTGATCCCATAACCAGCTTCATACTTCAACATCTCGTTGTTGAACTGTTAGATGTACTGCTTTATATCTCTTTTTCTATCGTACATGTCTATTTTGTAGTTATCATAGTATGATGGCATGATGCGCGATAATACTTCTAAGACCAGTGGGGATCCTCTTCTGGATGAGAATCTTCATCCTTATAATAGTTGGTTAGACTATCCATGAATGGATAAGCCTATTGGAACCCTTGTTGTTTCTACTTTTAACCATTGGTTTGGTATTGTGTCTTGATCAGTGCACATGATAATCCTGATTTGAGTGCATGTATCATAATTGATACTGCAGGCGCCATGAGTCCATCCAAGTATCTCTTTATCAAATCGTGATTTTTGAAAAACACTGGTCGCCTCTCTTTATCAAAATCGTGATATTTCTCATCTTACTCAAAATCGTGATATTTAAAAAAAACATGGTCGCCTCTTTTTATCAACCAACTAGATTATTTGTATTTTTTTCGTGAGGTTTGATTGAGACTATTACAAAACTAGAAAAACAGAAATATAAATAATTACTTTCGATATTACTTCTCACTTTATTTTCTCAACTTTATTTTTATGAGTTTGATTAATTCTTATCTTTTTGATTGTTACTACAGTAAAAACTCTATAAATTAATAACCTCGATAAAATTAATAATTTTTCCAGTTCTAAATTAATAATAATATCTCGCTAAATTAATAAAATATCACAGTCCCAACAATACTAACTTATAATTTTTTTACTGTATATTATGTTGAATTTTTTTATTGAAGTTCACTTATAAACTGTAGAAAATACAAAAAAAATGCAAGAGTGTGTGAGACCATTAAAGGATAAATATATTAGAATGAAAATACGAGTGCGACTGTACATATTCTAGAGTGAAACACATGAGAGAGTGTCTATGAGGTTCATAAATTTGTTTTGAAAATTATAAATATGTCCAACCACTAAGAAGAAGTCAGAAACAAGGAAGTAAAAAAAAAAATTGTTCAGTAACGTGCAGTTCAGAACCTCTAAATACAAGCTCTGTTTAGCGAAATGAGGCGTATGATATGGATAAATTGGAAGATATTCACGAGATATTGGACATTGTAGAAGTAGTAGCTCATAAGGGACTACAACAAAACATCGTTTATAGGCTTGAGGATGGGAGTGTTTCAAGATATAATGTTGAAAAATGGTAAAATTAGAGGAGTTGAATGAGCTATATTTGAACCACGAAGAGGTTGAACACGAATATGAGAATAAGAAAGCTAGTATTCCTAAACTTATGAGGGATAAGATTTAGGAAACATAAAGAATAGATCTTGTATTTTCAAGGTAAAAATGATAACGAAGTATACTTGGAGCGGGAACTAAAATGAATATGGTGTTTGATTATGACAAATAACCAAAACTAAAGAAGGTTAAACTTACTATAGGTGAATTTATAGATTACATATTATCTGGTGGGATAAGTTATTGATCAGTAGAAGGAAAAATGAAGAACCATTTGTAGATACTTAAGACAAACTGAGAATTTTAATGAGGATACATTCGTAACCATCCACTATTATAAAGGGTTGTATAAAAAAATTAACGAGGTTAAATCAATGTTTCAAGAGTGTGGATGATTATCACAAACAAATGGAGGTAGTTATGCTCCTAGCTAATTTGAAGAAGATAATGAAGCTGCAATTGCTATAGTTTTGTATGGTTTAAATATGAGATTGCAGATATTGAGATACAAAACTATGTTGAGCTGACATATATGGTACATCAAGCCATTGAGGTAGAATATCAAGTAAATTTAAAGGTATTGAATACTAGAGAATAATTTATGGCTACCAGCAGTTCCTAAAATACAACTTCAGAAAGAGAAGAACAATTATAAAACAAACAAATAATTGAACGTTATAAAAATATCAATCCAACGATCATTAGTATGTTTGCTAGATGTGAGTTTTCTACTTCTAAAGCACATGAAATAAAGTGTTTTAAATTCAAGGGCTAGGAAACATAGACGACCAGTGTGAGAATAAAAATGACGATGGTTATAAATACCAAAAGAGAGATTGGTCTACAAACGAAGTAAACAAATGATGTAATACCACCTATGAAGGGAGCTAATGAAAAACAAAATGCTATGATATGAGATATGTTGCTAGAAAATAGAGCTCTTGGTATACAAGTTAAAGATGAAGAAGATAACTAAAGAGAGAACTTGTTTCAAACTAGATATTTTGTAAACAACAAAATTTATAGAGTCATTATCGATCATGAGAGTTGCATAACTGGTGCCACATTGGCTGGCCACTGGCGCCACAATGCCCGACCAATGTGGCACTAGTGGCCAGCAATGTGGCGTCAGTGGCCAGCAATGTGGCACCAGTGGCCAGCATTGTGGCGCCAGAGCCAGTATTGTGGCGCCAGTGGCCAGCCAATGTGGCGCTAGTGGCCAACATTGTGGCGCAATAACCGACTACTACTAGGCTGTGTGGTGCCATCAACGCGTCAAATGGGGCCAAAACACATAAAAAATGCGATAATTTTTTTCTACTCGTGCAAAACTCAAAATACTTTCATTATGCAATCCTTATAGCATGTAGGATTTTTAAGAGTCAAGTTTGTAATTTTTAAACCATAAGTAAATTTTTTATGAGTTTTCTAACGTTTTTCGTTATATATATATATATATATAATACTTATAATTTGAATTTTTAGTTCAAACTTTGAGAACACTTGTTTTCCTCCATTGTTAACATAACTGCATAATATCATATCCAAATTCATTCGGATTCCCCACTTTTTAAGGTAGGGTGATAGTTCAAACATAAAAGCAATACTCAGTGTTTTAACTAAAACAACATATTAAGCTACTTAGGGAAGGGGGGGGGAGGGGTGAGCCGACTGGTGAAATTTGGAGTTTTCCTAAAGGTGATTGTTTTAACGGGCAAGCACCGAATGTCGCACGTATTAATGCGGCATTGGTAGTCTTTGTAGCCTTTTAAGCACAGGTGGGAAGTGAAAAGACCACCTCAACTACATTATCGTGTTCCAATAGATTGAATAACTGTGGCAATGAGTAAGGTAAATAAATAAATTTTTGATGACATTATCTAATTGAAAAATACAAAAACAAATTTTTACGATGTGGTTCCAATGCATGAGTACCATTGTTGCTTGGAATACCATGTCAATATTATTTGAGAGTTACAATAATAAGCTCACAAATAAGTATTCATTCACTCTCAAATTAGATCATAAATGACCAATTAAAGTTACAAAAAGTTATTGAAAAGAAAAATTATATCAAAATTGAAATCGAAAACACGGACGAGAGTATAAAAAACACTTATGACACTAAAAAGAAGAGAAAAAGAATGTTAAAAAAAAATAAAGAAGAAAAGAGAATCTCAATATGTCGTAGGGACGGTAAAAAGTAGAAAAAATGAGTTACATAACAAAGAAAATAAGTAAAGATTTATTTTTTAAACCAACTCTTTAAAAATTAGATTAAAAAAAAAGTAAGATGAACATCCCATTACTTAATATAATAAAAGAAAGGAAAATTCAATTATCGGGTTCTTTAATTAAATACCTTTAATATTAGTTTTTGTTTTTGTTTTTTTAAAAATGCTTGATTTTAAATTCAATTTATAATTTTTTTATATTAGGAAGTTATTTCAAGTATACGTAATTGTGAGAGGGCGTCTTGGTTTTTAAATGAATTCCTGAACTTATAAGATACTTTTGTGGCAATCAAACGACAAACTTTTATAATCGTGTATCTAATCTTTGTAAATGAAAAGTCGTGACTAAAAATAATATTGCTCATACTGTCATACATCCTTAAATTTCCAAAACTAGTCTAACTATGACCTTCACCACATTGGTGAATTTCATATCATAACCTTCCTAAGTTGACTCAAACTACTTATGTTGCTGAATTTCATTTTTCTTTTAGAATCTGATGCTTATAGGTGATTAGGGTTTCTGAGTAGTTGCTTATTTTTTTCTTTATCACTAATATGAAACCGGATATATGCATGGAGTTGTCGTTGTCTCGTCCATCTATTCTGATGGAAACTTTTACACTAGCGCAGACCTACAAAGCTCATATTGAGAAGATGAAATACAAATTTCGCTCGTGGTCGATATGGCTTCTGAAACCTATCACCACTCCATCGATCCCTAATCAGCCCACCCAAATGATCCACACACCTCAAACCACTACACTAAGCCACGTCTCAGTTGTCCATAACAACACATTACATCCACCCCATGAAACCAAACTCCATTCCTCTGCTCTTGCCCACACCCAACCTTAGGGTCGGCCGATTATCCCGAACCGAACTCCGCAAGAAACATGAAAAATGCCTATGTTAAAATTATTATCAAAAATGGTATCTGATTCATCATTTCTAAAGAAAGTTTCTTAGGATTTTGTCGTAATGATTGTAGGGAATATGGGTGTTGTGAATATGGGGTTCCGTATATTGCTCCTCCGTATATAAGTAAGAACACAACCGATCTCAGCACTAGTATGATATTGTCCGCTTTGGCACCCGAAGGGCCTCACGGCTTTGCATTTGGTCCACTACCAAAAGGCCTCATACTAATTGAGATAGATTCTCACTTATATACCATTGATCATTCCCATGTTTTACCGATGTGGGATGTGGAACTTTGGTCGCTACCCTAACAAATCCTCCTCTCGAACAAAGTACCACTTTAGCCTCCTCTCAATTGACACACATCCGCTCACTCTAATCAGGTTGGGGCTGCCTGATCTCTAGAGCCTTTACAGCGGATCTATCTGATCTCGACCATCCTGCCTTGTTCCTTAGCGCCACTCCAAACAAGTACCACAGTCTTGATACACTCCAATAAAGCCACACTGCTTGATGAGCAACGGGCACTCCAAACGAGGATCTCTCCAATCAAGCCACAATGCTTGATTAGCCTCAAATCAAGCCACACTGCTTGATAAGCCACGGGCACTCCAAACAAGGATCTTGAGCATGGCTACTAATTCATCATGTTCGACTAATGAGAATTTCACCCACATCACCCACCACATCGCGTACTGTCTGAGCCTGGAGCTCTGATACCACATGTTGGGAATATGACCCCATATTCCTCCTCCGTATATAAGTAAGAACACAACCGATCTCAACACTAGTATGATATTGTCCGCTTTGGCACCCGAAGGCCCTCACGGCTTTGCATTTGGTCCACTACCAAAAGGCCTCATACTAGTTGAGATAGGTTCTCACTTATATACCATTGATCCTTCCCATGTTTTACCGATGTGGGATGTGGAACTTTGGTCGCTACCCTAACAATGATGACATGGAGAAGTCATCTGGGGAAAGTTTACCACTTGAGCAATTGGACGAGCTCACTATGGACGATATTTTTAGTTCTAATGCCTTGGCAGGACAAGGTAATCCTTGTTCCCTCCATTTGTTAGACGAAGTTAACATCCACACATTTCAGGTGATGATTGATAATGGTATTATCCAAAATCTTAGCAAACCAGTTTTTGGCTGAGAGGTCAGGATTGACTATTCAGCCCACCACTATATTTTGGATGTATATTGGTAAGGAAGACTTTTAGGGGCGCAAGTTCTATTTCCCACAGGTTTCCTTGGTCATGTAGGTGTATGTGATTTTGTGGACCTTATGTGCTCTCGATCGAAGGTTCATGTGGTGCTCAGAATACAATGGCTTCAAAACCTTGGACGTGTATTTCATGACTGTGCTGTACTTTATTAAATATTTTGGGGTTGGTAAAACAATGTTTCTTCTTGACATCCTTATAGATAGTGCTATTGCTGGTGATCATATCACATATCTTGACCAGGTCTTAACCTACCTGAATTTTTATCATTTTTTTGTCAAACATTATATATGTCTTTTTTTGTCAAAAGATTATTAAATATTTGAGTTATATTGTCACTCCACAAGGTGTTCGTGCACAGCCTCACAAGCTTGACACCATGGTGAATTGGCCTTTGCCCAAATCTTAAAAGCACTTGCAGGGTTTTTTGGGCCTCAACGGTTATTACCACCGCTTCAGTCGGTGATACGCCTCCATCAACGCTCCCTTATTTTGCAAGGATGGATTTTTATGGACATTAGTACTTCCACTACTTTAAAAGCTCTAAAATAAGCTATGATTGATGCACCGGTATTAAGACTATCCAATTTTTATTGGATTCGTAATTGAAGGTCGATTAATCAAAACTAAGATCTAAGTTACCTCGGAGCTTGAAGGTCTTGTAAGGGCCTGTTTGTTTCCAGTTAGGTGCCTAATGATTGCGAATGGATTCCTTCCTTGATTTTGGCATGCAAGGCAATTTGTCCGTTGATCTGACCGGAAATGTCGTTCCATCTGAATCTAAAGCAAACTGGTTAAATGGATGCCTCAGAGGCTTGTAAACTTCTCGGAGGAAGTCTCTCCCTGACTCCCAGAAAGATGATTTGTTCCTAGAAGTTTACAAGCCCCTGGTTTCGAGATCTAAATAATGTACTGTTACCTGAGTCGATGAAGATACTTTTCTTGCTTCAGTAGGCTGGGATGAAAGGGTGATGCTGAGCTGATCAGAACAGGAGAGAGAGGCTAGGATTTTCGATGATGGTTTGAAAAGAGAATAGGAAGGTGAGAAGACTCACATGAGTCTGTGGCTAATCTTTTCGAATAGCCGCTGCTATGGACAGTGTAAAAACCCAATTCAGTTTAATAAATGACCCAATATTAAGTAAAAAAAATATCAAATCAGAGTTCATTAATGGCGGCTTTCTGCTATAGACAATGTAAAAACCCAATTCAGTTTAATAAAATACCCAATATTAAGTAAAACAAATATCAAACCAGAGTTCATTAATGGCGGCTTTCTGCTATGGACAATGTAAAAACCCAATTCAGTTTAATAAAAGACCCAATATTAAGTAAAAAAAATATCAAACCAGAGTTCATTAATGGCGGCTTTCTGCTATGGACAGTGTAAAAACCCAATTCAGTTTAATAAAAGACCCAATATTAAGTAAAAAAATATCAAACCAGAGTTCATTAATGGCGGCTTTCTGCTATGGAGAGTGTAAATACCCAATTCAGTTTAATAAAAGACCCAATATTAAGTAAAAAAACATATCAAACTAGAGTTCATTAACGGCTTTCTGCCATGGACAGTGTAAAAACCAAATTCAGTTTAATAAAAGACCCAATATTAAGTAAAAAAACATATCAAACCAGAGTTCATTAATGGCGGCTTTCTGCTATGGACAGTGTAAAAACCCAATTCAGTTTAATAAAAGACCCAATATTAAGTAAAAAAAATATCAAACCAGAGTTCATTAATGGCGGCTTTCTGCTATGGACAGTGTAAAAACCCAATTCAGTTTAATAAAAGACCCAATATTAAGTAAAAAAATATCAAACCAGAGTTCATTAATGGCGGCTTTCTGCTATGGACAGTGTAAAAACCCAATTCAGTTTAATAAAAGACCCAATATTAAGTAAAAAAATATCAAACCAGAGTTCATTAATGGCGGCTTTCTGCTATGGACAGTGTAAAAACCCAATTCAATTTAATAAAAGACCCAATATTAAGTAAAAAAAATATCAAACCAGAGTTCATTAATGGCGGCTTTCTGCTATGGAGAGTGTAAATACCCAATTCAGTTTAATAAAAGACCCAATATTAAGTAAAAAAAATATCAAACCAGAGTTCATTAATGGCGGCTTTCTGCTATGGACAGTGTAAAAACCCAATTCAGTTTAATAAAAGACCCTAAAAAAACATATCAAACCAGAGTTCATTAATGGCGGCTTTCTGCTATGGACAGTGTAAAAACCCAATTCAGTTTAATAAAAGACCCAATATTAAGTAAACAAATATCAAACCAGAGTTCATTAATGGCGGCTTTCTGCTATGGACAATGTAAAAACCCAATTCAGTTTAATAAAAGACCCAATATTAAGTAAAAAAAATATCAAACCAGAGTTCATTAATGGCGGCTTTCTGCTATGGACAGTGTAAAAACCCAATTCAGTTTAATAAAAGACCCAATATTAAGTAAAAAAACATATCAAATCAGAGTTCATTAATGGCGGTTTTCTGCTATGGACACTGTAAAAACCCAATTCAGTTTAATAAAAGACCCAATATTAAGTAAAAAAAATATCAAACCAGAGTTCATTAATGGCGGCTTTCTGCTATGGACAGTGTAAAAACCCAATTCAGTTTAATAAAAGACCCAATATTAAGTAAAAAAAATATCAAACCAGAGTTCATTAATGGCGGCTTTCTGCTATGGACAGTGTAAAAACCCAATTCAGTTTAATAAAAGACCCGATATTAAGTAAAAAAAATATCAAACCAGACTTTCTGCTATGGACAGTGTAAAAACCCAATTCAGTTTAATAAAAGACCCAATATTAAGTAAAAAAAATATCAAACTAGACTTTCTGCTATGGATAGTGTAGAAACCCAATTCAGTTTAATAAAAGACCCAATTTTAAGTTAAAAAATATCAAACCAGAGTTCATTAATGGCGGCTTTCTGCTATGGACAGTGTAAAAACCCAATTCAGTTTAATAAAAGACCCAATATTAAGTAAAAAAAAATCGAACCAGAGTTCGTTAATGGCGGCTTTCTGCTATGGACAGTGTAAAAACCCAATTCAGTTTAATAAAAGACCTAATATTAAGTAAAACAAATATCAAACCAGAGTTCATTAATGACGGCTTTCTGCTATGGACAGTGTAAAAACCCCTCATTCGGCGCTCACCTTCCCTCCTCTCCAATCGGCCTCCAACCCTTGTTCTACAGAAGACGGCACCAGTGAATCGTCCCTCCCTCCTATTCTGGATTTTCGATCAAAGGCCCTCTGTAACCCTAAAGCTTTTCCTCTCCTATCTCTATCAAACTCGGATCCCGTTAATCAGATGGGCCAAAGATCCACCGCTGGTTTATGGGCCAGCAGCTCTCCAAGTCCCATTAAGTCAAGCAGTAAATGTATTATGGGCCAACAGCCTCCATCGCTGGATTTGGGCCTGCATCCTTCTACTTTGGGCTGGTCCAGCGAGTTGGATAAAGCTGGTGAATTGGGCCAACAGAATGTCTTGAATCATTTGATTCAAAAACCGGATTTATTGGGCCGAGAAACGAATTTTATTGGTCAAACCGAAATCATCTCTCATTTGGGGTCTTTGAAAAATAAAGGCAAAGGGATTCTTGGAGCGGGTTCTACCTACAAACCGTATTCCCTTATTCGAAATTTTGGTAATGCTGGCAAGGGTCCAAAAGGAAGGAAATTCCTCAACAAAATGGCCAAAATCCACAAATCTCCTTCAAAAATCTCAAATCTTCCGTCTTCGAATTCTAACTCTTTTAGATCGAAACCTTTGATAAATACTTCCTCCAACCCTTCTGATGCAAGCATTGTTGCGGGTCACGTCGACAATCGTTCCCCTTTGGTTATTGGGCTTGATCATATGGATCACGATGGAGTGGATTTCATTTTGAGTGAGACGGCTATGGGGCCTCCGGATTTATGGAAGGCTTGTTTATCGGGGTATTTTCTCACTCAACCCCAAAATTTCACTCTCCTCAAAGTAAATGTGGAATCTCTATGGAGGAAATCTGGTCTTAAGGATTTCAAACACCTTCCTGAAGGGTATTATCTTTTTTAATTTGATTCGGAAGAACTGGCAAAAAAGGTTTTGGATCGTGCCCCGTGACATTTTGGAGGGAACTTGATCATTTTAAAAAATTGGGCCCCTCTTTCCACTCTCACCAAAGACCCACTAAAGGAAATTCCTATTTGGGTCAAAGTATTTAACTTACCTTTGGAACTCTGGACGGCGGAAGGTTTTAGTAAAATTGGATCGGTCTTGGGAACTCCGCTATACGTGGACTACCAAACTAAACGAATGGAAAAACTCCGCTTTGCCCGTATTTGCATCCTGATCGCTGCGGGATCTGAAATTCTCTCTTCGCTCTCCTTCAAAATTAGTGGAAAGCTCATCTCGGTGAATTTCGAATACCAAGGGCTTCCCACTCAGTGTGTGAACTGTGTAGTTTTTGGGCATTCTTCGCGCCTTTGTAACAAAAGAGCGCCATTGTTAGCTTCCACTTCTGAGGAGTCAGACCCTTCTGAGATTGAGCCATCCCGGACTAGCGCGAGGAAGCTGGATACACTTGAGGAAGGCACGGAGCTGGAAAGTGGAGAGGAGGTCGATTCGCCTCCGAAAAGGCATCGTCTTTCTGAGGAGCCGGCCAAGGGCATCATGGAGCTGTCATCTGACAGAAACATCGTCTAGAGCACTGTAAGTTTTCTGATTTAATGAATATTGCTTCTTGGAATGTTAGGGGATTAAACGACCCTGTAAGACAAAAAGATGTTACTGATTTTATAATTAAAAGCAGTAACTCTCTTTTAATTCTAGTAGAAACTAAAGTACAATTGCATAAAGTTGATGCTATAGTTAGAAATATAGCCCCTTATTGGCATGTCATAACCAATCATGACTCCCATCACCTAGGAAGAATTTGGATCATGTGAAACCCTAGTGTCATTTCCATATCTAGAGAAGCACAATCCTCGCAGTATATTCATTAGATTAAAATGGACCATAAAAGTATCAAAGAACTGCTCCGACATGTTATTCAGACACCCACCAACAATTGTACGTTCAAAAAATCAGTCAGGATATCATTTTTAAATTGAATACAAGTCGGGTCATACCAACCAAACGGCAAATGCGCTATCTTTTATGTACAAAGACCACATCAGAGACTCAACTGATCCATTCTCTTCGAGTTTGTTTGTTTCTAGTCGCCTTATCTCTAAATTCTTAATGTTAGTCCGCAAGAAGAATTCCAAACTTGAGGATTTGTTAGCTCCCCATTATCAATTTAAGGTCGAAACATTGTCAACCCCTTACTCTATTCAGGATGGGGATTTATTCTTCCGACATCATTACTACATCAATCCTCATTCAACATTGACCTTTAACCTATTACATGAGTTATACGCAACTCATTTGGCTGGTCAGACTGGAGTCAAGAAAACGTTGGTCCACCTTTCCTCAGTTTAATCTTGGCTCAACATGAGATGAGATGTGAAATTTTTTATCACCACTTATTTGATTTACCAACCAACTAAATACCCGACTTAAGATTTAAGAAGATTGCTCCAACTTTTGTTGACCCAGTTCGTAGTATGGAATGACTTTACTATGGATTTCATAGCACGATTGCCCTTATCTAGTGGTTTCACCGTTATACTTGTTGCGGTTGATCGTATCACCAAGTCTACTCATTTTGCAGTTGCACCCCTCCCAAACTAATTTACAATATTGAAATTAGCATGATTATTCATTTATATAATGTTCAAACTCCATTGTTTTCCTAGCTCGATCGATTCCGACAGGGATTCCATTTTTATGAGTCATTTCTAGAAAAATATCTTCGAATTGAATGACACCACCCTTTGGTATTGAATCGCTTACAGATGGTTAGACGCGAAGATGAAGTCAACCCAACATTGGGCCTAGAAGACTATAGATGCCAACTCAAGTCCCAAGAGGCCCAATTTGCACGAGAAAGCTTCCGATGTAAATGAACGACCAAGTAGTTTAAGTCTTTGACGCACCACCAAATTATGTGTCTTGCTTTTTTTTTTTTGTAACCGGTGAGCAAGCAATCATATATAGGTTTTTGGCAAAATTGGGGTCAAATTTTGTTAACCATTTCCAAATTCTAGAGATTTTTTTTAATAAATAGTGAAAGACGTTTTTGCTCTTTGACCAAAAATCGTAAATTTTGTCCTGCAGTGAATTGTGGGCATAGTTAATCAAATATAGAAGAACACAAAATTAATCCTCCCATCAACCCTCTTATACTCAACACTTAACCAAAAACTCAAAAAAAAAAATAATCAAAAACTCAAAAAAATTCAAAAACTCCAAATATCAATAAAAAACTCCATAAACTCTCAAACCTCCATCTATCAACAAATTTGTTAAAAAAATCCAAATCATTCAAGAATAGATTCGGAGCGTGAGAAGCCTGTCGAGGAGCGTGGAACTGCAAGCATGGTAGTTGTTCTAACCAATTTTTGGAAAAAAGTTTCATTTTTTAAGTCGTTCTAATTTTAGAAAGTTGGACCCGAACTACCCTGCTGGTGGAAGCCCCATCACCCGACGGGGATGAAAAACCTTCATATATGATGATGAAGGTCCACCGCCGGGGGTGATGATGCCCAATCGGCGGTGTAATCGACTTCCACCCATCGGTTGAAATAATAGGCTCCCGCCGGGGTTGGAACTGCTACACCGGCGGGTGATACTCCTTGGCTTTATTTATACATGGGGAATGATGCTGTGGTCCATCCCCGCCGGTTGTTCTATTTTCAACCGGCGGATGACAACGCCCCCGACGGTTCAAGTATTTTCACCCGGTGGGGTTCAAGATATAATGTTGAAAAAGGCAAAATTAGAAGAGTTGAATGAGCCATATTTGAACCACGAAGGGGTTGAGCACGAATATGAGAATAAAAAATATAGTATTGCTAAACTTATAAGGGATAAGATTTAGGAAACATAAAGAATAAATCTTGTATTTTCAAGGTAAAAATGATAATGAAGTATACTTGAAGTGGGAACCAAAATTAATATGGTGTTTGATTATCACAAATAACCAAAACTAAAGAAGGTTAAACTTACTACAAGTAAATTTATATATTACACATTATCTGGTGGGATACGTTATTGAATAGTAGAAGGAAAAATGAAGAACTATTTGTAGATACTTGAGGAAAACTGAGAATGTTAATGATGAGACATTCGTAACCATCCACTATTATAAAGGGTTGTATAAAAAAATTACAGAGGTTAAATCAAGGTTTCAAGAGTGTGGATGATTATCACAAACAAATGGAGGTAGCTATGCTCCTAACTATTTTGAAGAAGATGAGGAAGCTACAATTGCTATAGTTTTGTATGGTTTAAATATAAGATTGCATATATTAAGATACAACACTATGTTGAGCTGACATATATGGTACACCAAGCCATTGAGGTAGAATATCAAGTAAATTGAAAGGTATTGAATACGATGGAATAATTTATGGATACCAGTAGTTCCTAAAAGACTACGAGAAGAACAGTTATAAAACAAGAAAATAATTGAAAGTTATAAAAATATCAATCCAACGATCATTAGTATTTTTGGTAGATGTGAGTTTTCTACTTCTAAAGCACATGTAATAAAGTGTTTTAAATTTCAAGGGCTAGGAAACATGGACGACTAGTGTGAGAATAAAAATGGCGATGGTTATAAATACCAAAAGAGAGATTGAGTCTATGGACAAAGTAAACAATGTTGTAATACCACATATGAAGGGAGCTAATGAAAAACAAAATGCTGTGATATGAGATATGTTGGTAGCAAATAGAGCTCTTGGTATACAAGTTAAAGATGAAGAAGGTAACTAAAGAGAGAACTTGTTTCATACTACATGTTTTGTAAACAACAAGATTTATAGAGTCATTATCGATGATGAGAGTTGCATAAACATAACCATTACTTATTTGGTGGTGAAATCGACCTCAACTACGTTAAAACATACTCAATATTATCATGTTCCAATAGATTGAATAATTCCGGAAAGATTAAGGTAAATAAATAAGTTTTTGATGACATTATCTAATTGAAAAATACAAAGATAATTTTTTACGATGTGGTTCCAATGCATGAGTACTATTGTTGCTTAGAATACCATATCAATATTATTTGAGAGTTACAATAATAGGCTCACAAATAAGTATTCATTCACTCTCAAAATAGGTCATAAATGACCAATTAAAGTTACAAAAAGTTATTGAAAAGAAAAATTATATAGAAATTGAAATAAAAAACACTAACGAGAGTAAAAAAAAACACCCGTGACATTAAAAAAAGAGAAAAATAATGTTAGGAAAAAAGAAAAAGAAAAAAGCATCTCAATGTGTCATAGTGACTGTAAAAGAGGAAAAATGAGTTACATGACAAAAAGAAAATAAAGATTTATTTTTAAAGTAACTTTTTATTGTATTCTTATACAAAAAGTTAAATTAAAAAAAAAAGATGAACATCCTATTACTCAATATAATAGAAAAAAAGGAAAACTCAATTCTCGGTTATTTTTTTGGTGTAAAAAGACTTTAAGATAAATAAAAGCGTTTATATATTTTACTGGGGTATACCCCGAGGTGATACAACAACAATAGAGAAAAAAATATCAAGATGCCATAGAATAGAGGTATGACACAATAGATAAAAACGAAAGCAACGCATATATCATGCTCTAATGACTAGGTGGGTGTGAGTTGACTCCGAGTATCTCGAATCAAGAATCCAATCTCTACTCCATACTGAAAATAGATGCATTAAAATAATGATTTTGTTAGATTTAAATAATACTACGATGGCCAGCTAATCTTGGTACCATGGAATCTAAATCAGAGAAGATGCCATGGCTGGAGTGGATCCAAATATTCTTGAATTCTGTTCTTTCCAAACGTGGTAGATGATCGCGTTGAAACAAGTGCGCTAAGTACAATGGTCTCGAGCATTGGACCATCTTGATGCCTCGTGAATCCAAGATTTCCAGCAAGTGGGATGGAATGGAAATTCAAGTTTAATACTTGTAAAAGTCCAGATACTCTGAGCGAAACTACATTCAAAGAGGATATGAGATGTAGATTCCGAATCAGAATTGCAAAGGGTGCAAACAGTAGGGGTGTTGATACCCCAACTAAGAAGCTTGTCTCTGGTGACAAGCTTACCCTTTAAAGCCAGCTAAGATATAAATGAATGATGTGGAATGTTGTATTTGTTCCATACTAACCCCGCTCATCCCTTCTCTGGGATAGGCTTACGAATAACGTTGTATGTGGCTTTTATTGTGAACTTGTTGCATCCATCCTTAGTAACCCAGAATTTTCTGGGGAAGAGAGAGAATAAGCTTATTGATTTCTTCAAGATGTACGCGACTTCGAGCCCTAACCGATTTCAAATTTGCTGGCCACTTCCATTCACCATTTCTAATGATGTTGGAAACCTTTAGATTATTTCCCTGACGGGAATCACTGATGATGTCAGGGCCATAGTGGATCGTGAGAGACGAGGAAATGAGCCACGGCTCATGCCAGAGAGAAGTGTTCATTCCATTTCCGATAGGCACCATGTACAAATTACAAGCCAAAAGGCAAAGACAGAATTTTTTCCTCCAGATCCAAGAGGGGGAGGAGCCAAAGGAAACGTCCTAATTTTTTTAATCTTTTCAGTTTTAATCCATTCACACCAGATAGATTGGTTCTCATTACTTACTATAGACCATAGGTGCTTAAGAACAGCCGCCTGATTCCAGATTTTTAGATCTAGGATCCCAATGCCGACCTCTTTATAAGGAGTGGTAACTGTGGACTAGGCCACTTTGGCCCCATGAATTTTCATTGAAGATCCAGACCAAAGGAATCAACGAAGGTATTGGCTTAGCTCTTTAATGATTCTAGATGGAAGTATAAAGATCGAAGACCAATATACCTGACCTGCAAATAAAATCGATTTGATTAACTGGAGTCTTCCCGCATAGGAGAGATGCTTGGAAGTCCATGAATCAATACGAGAGGTTATTTTGTGCAGAAATGGGCGGTAGTCAGAGTGAGTAAGTCTACTAGTGAGAAGAGGAACTCCCAGGTATTTCACTGGGAGAGAGCCTTCATGGAAGTTCAAGATTGGCATAAGATTCGATCTAAGGTGATGGTCAATTCCGGAGAAAAAGATACAACTTTTCGAGGGATTGACCTTTAGACCAGAGAGAAAATAGAAGTCATCCAGAGCTTCTTTAATGAGATTAAGAGAATGGGTGTCACCATGGCAGAAAATCATCAGATCATCTGCAAAGCAAAGGTAAATGATTTTCTGCTTGTGACATTTCCAATGAAAACGGAAATTCTCATCTTGACTTTTCTCTTTGAGAATGTCGGAAAACATTTGCATAACAAACACGAAGAGGAGAGGGGAGAGGGGATCACCTTATCTGAGACCTCTTTTGCCCTTGAAATTACTGTGAAGGTCTCCATTAATAATAATAGAATAAGAGGGAGATAAGATGCACTTGACAATCCAAGTGATCATTTGCTCAGGAATATGCATCGCCACTAGAATGTCAAGAATGAGATGCAAGCAAACATTATCAAAGGCTTTCATAATATCAATTTTAAGAGCTACCTTTTTACCTCTTCCCTTAAAATTATATCCCCTAAGCAGCTATTGAGATAAAAGGACGTTATCAGATATGTTCATTCCCGCTACAAAAGCTGATTGGGAAAAATCAATAAGGTAAGGAAAAGAGACTTTGATTCTATTGGTCATGATTTTGGAGATGATTTTATAAACAAACTCGCAGAGAGAAATTGGTCTATAGCCAGCTGGCATAGAAGGAGATTCTCTTTTGGGGATAAAAGCAACATAGGTTTCATTCCAAGACTCGATAAAACATCGACTGAGGAAAAACTCTTGGACACCCTTACAGATGTCTGGGCCAACTATGTTCCAAGTTGACTTAAAAAAACTAGAGTTAAATCCATCAGGACCAGATGATTTGTCCCTATCAATACTGAAAAGCGCGGATTTGATTTCAGATCAAGAAATCTCACGGATCATTAACTCTTTATCAACATTAGTGACTTTAGAAGATATCAGAGAAGAGACTTTTTCGAAACCTGGGTAGGTGGCAGGATGTTTGGTACCCATGGAGTTCTAAAAAATGTTCACAAAAACTTAGGAAACACTAGCCGCGGAAGAAACAGTGACACCTTGGTCATCAGAAATCGAGATAATTTTATTGCGGAATAGCCGGGCTTTGATACTTTTGTGGAAGAATTTAGTATTCATGTCCCCCAGCTTAATCCAATTTTCTCTAGATTTTTTCTTAAGAAATGATTATTCAGCTCGACTAAGAAAGATGAAAGATGCATGAGCCTCATTTTTGTTTGTTACTAAACGAGGGTTGAGAGGGTTATAGGCTAAATTTTCTTGACCTTCAAACGGGATTTTTTGAGCATTGGAGACTCTGGAGGTTATGTCACTAAAATTCGTACGATTAAGAATATCTAGCTCAGACTGCAAATGAACGAGCTTATCGGAGACCATCCTCATCCCCAAGGAAGAGGTAGGAAAGTTCCAACTATTGGTAACAATGTCCTTGCACTGAGGGTGAGATTGCCACATATTGAAATAACGAAAAGGTTTTTTCCGCATTGGACGAGGAAACCTAAGGTTGAGAGTAACAGTAGTGTGCTTTGAAGTGCAAAAATACCCAAAGTGGACGTGCGACATAGGGAAAAGGTCATCCCAATCCGAGTTGACAAGGACGCGATCTATTTTGGAGAGGATGGGGTGAGAAGGTTGTTTATTAATCCAAGTGAACGGAAATCTAGATGATCGGAGATCACTGAGTTCGCATTGGTAACAACAATTATTGAATTCATCAATAACTGAGGACCAAGAGTCAGAGGAGCCAAAACGCTCATTCGGGTGACGGATAACATTAAAATCCCCAAGAGAAATCCAAGGAGAATGGTTATCAAGCTTGGAAATATCAATGAGGTCATTCCAAAGCGAGATACGATCCTGAGCTTCGTTAAAAGCATTGATAACAGTGAGTTTGAAGGAAGCTCTATAGTTATGACATTTAACAATGCAATGAATGAATTGAGGAGATTTGGAGATCCTAGTTATCGTAATAAGACTAGGGTTCCAGGTAATCCAAATTCTTCTGAGGGGATGAGACGAGTGATTGGTTATAACATACCAAAAAGGAACCATTTGTCTGATTATACGGTCAACTTTATGAATTTGGACTTTAGTTTCTACTAGAACTACCAAAGAGATATGATTACGAATAAAAAAATCAGTGACATATTTTTTCCTAACTGGGTCGTTTAGACCCCTCACATTCCAAGAAGAAATATTCATAAATAGAAAACTTACAGTGAATCAGCCGATGATCCTGTCAAAGGATAATACCTGTTTCCTCTTGTCTTTGGCTTCATCCGTGCAAGCCCTTGGGGGGGGGGGAGTCCACCTTCTCACCAAGCTCCACCTCAGAATCCTTATTAATGGATGGTAGCAGAGATCCAGAATCCAGCTCTGGAGCAATCTTAGAAGGATCTTTCTCAGAAGATGATGTCACAATGGAAAATGGGGAAATCTTGACAGGGCCTTTTTTGCACTGACGAGTAGGGTGCCCGAAAATTTTACAATTAGCGCATTGGGGTGGGAGACCCTGATATTCAAACGCAATTGTAATAGATTTTCCTCTTATCTTGAAAGTGAGCTCAAAACGAATAAGAGGCCCCGCTTTGATCATGATACAAATGCGGGAAATGTGAAGTTTTTCCTTTCGCTCCGTTTGGCGATCTACGTACAATGAGGATCCAATGATCGATCCAATGCTACTGAAACCCTCCGCACTCCAGAGCTTAAAAGGTAGATTAAATTCCTCAACCCAAATGGGTATTGCAGTGTGAGGATCTTTGATAAAGGATGTAAGAGGTTCCCATAATTTCAAAATCATTAAATTGCCACCAAAATGCCAGGGGGCTTCCTCCAACACTTTTTTAGTCATTGCCTCAGATCCAAATTTGAAGAAAAAGTAACCCTCGGGAAGGGGTTTAAATTCTAAAAGACCGTATTTTTTCCATAATGATTCCATATTAGCTTTAAGAAAAGCAATATTGGAAGGTTGGTTGAGAAAATATCTCGAAAGACAAGCCTTCCATGAATCGAGAGATCCTAAAGCCGAGTCGTTCAAAATGAATTTTTTACCCACCATTTCCATATGACTAATGCCAATCGCCAAAGGGGAGCGATTATCACTATAACCCGCAACAATACTTGCATATGAGGAGAGAGAAGTAGTTTTAGGAAGCGAGTTCGAACAAAAAATATCCCTTGATAAATCCTTTGAAGTCTATGGGAGAGAAGGCTTGGAATGGGCTAGCTTATATTTTATCCCTTTAGGGGATTTACCCGCAATCTCGAAATTTTGGATTAGAGGGTGATGGACATAGGAAGCACCACCTCCCAAAATACTTTTCCCTTTGTCTTTAATGGGCCTGTTTATAGTTAAGACACGAGTGGGCCCAATGCTTGAAGAATGATTGCCCAGTGGAAAATGATCCACAGATTGGATCGTTCTAGCACCAAAAAGACCCTGATTCCCTTCTCCTCTTCTTGGCCCATGTCCATTCACTGTTCTCGAACCCGATTTTCCTAAATTGGTAGTCAATCTGCCAGGAGATAAACAAGGAAACCCTGAATTGATACCTTGCTCTTCCTCCTCTACCTGAAAACCCGATTTTTTACTATTCATAATTCTGGGCAGAGACGAGGGGGTAACCCTGGATGGGTTTGGCAGATTTTTCCCTATCGAAGATTTTTCTAGAGAATCACCTCCATTGGAGCATAACAGGGCAGAAATGTCGGTGGTTGGCTCCACAGATCAGGGGAGAGAGCCACCAGTTCTAGAGGAGAGGCCGATTTCGATCGACGACGGCGATGCATATGGGAAGATTAGTGTGCTACCCATCCTCTCAGTTGAGAAGAACGGAGAGAAAACTTGGCCGAAGAGGGCTGGAAGAGGGGCGACACAGTGAGAAATGTTATGTCCAAGGTCAACAGACAGTGACACAGTGGCCAACAGAGTGGGGTAAGGTAGCTCGTCGATCGCCGCCACCAGGTTTTCATAAAACCCTAAGTCAGCAGATGTAGGACAACTGATTCTGAGGGAGAGGAGGTTGTCCTGAAGAGGAGAGCAATTCCTAGAGGAGGCTATCGAGAAGATGATTTTGGGGAGGTCAAAGCTGTTGAGCTCATGTGGAGGTAAGAAGCTGCTTAAATCACAATGAGGAGTATTCTAAAATATTATTTGACCTTGGCTAGATTCCATGTGGTGTTTGACCAAGGCTAATTCTTGTTTGACATAGTTTTCGTGGTTTGCAGAAATTTGGTGTGAGTGGGAGGAAGAAGGAGTAGGACGGGTTGACTGGGCTAAAAGGAAAGTGGAGGAAGGCAGGTCAGTCTCAGAAGAGCAGGGAGAAAGGCAAGGGAGAAAGAAAAACTCTACGTTCGAATGAGGGAGAAGGTTCAATGAGGCCCGGTGGCTTGGAAGGTCTTAACGAATCAGAGTGATCCATCAGGTAAGGAGATTTTGAGTTTGTGGTGATAGAATGAGGGTTGATTCTGTTTGATAGGTGAAGTGAATTGAAAGAGAGAGAAAAATAAAGGTTATTATAGGCCACTGGTGTGAGAGTGAAGGGGAGTATAGAAGGACTTAGGCTTTCTAAGATAGCAGTAGCTCCCATGGTGATGCTGCATAGGCTCAGATTAGATAAAGCTAGGAGGAGACATTCCTTTAATCCTAATTTAGATAAATCAGAGTATATAAGGATTAAACTAAGCCTATCTGTAGTAGTGAGCCAGTAGAGTTTAAAAATGATATGTTTTACAAGGGAGAGGGGTAGAGAGGGAAAGAAGTATTGGGATTAGCCAAAAGTACGAGAGAGATGTTGGCCAGGGGTAGAGGGATCTTAAGAGAGATTTTTGGTTGGCGGGAATAACGAGGTTTGGCATTCCAGTTAAGGTGGCTTGAATTGGGAACTAAACTATGGAGAAACCTTCTAGTTTTGTAAGGGTGACTAGAATTAAAACTAAGTTGCTTAATGTAAATCCTAGGACACAAAAAGGAAAGGGGTCTGGTCAACAAGGAGAAGAGAAGGACATGATTGCTGATTTTGAGTCCTATGCTAAGGTGGAGTATAGGACAGAGCCAAGAGAGGAGGAGACCAACGATAGCCCAAAGGGTAATGAAGTGGGAAAAGAAGATAGGTGGCTGATTTTAGGATGGTAGCTGAAAGAGAGAGGTTTGAAAGAAAGGATAGAGGACAACAAGAGGTACAAACAAAATAGTGGTCTCCCAACAGAGATAGCTACTTATAACTCCAAAGAGACCTTTGGGTTGATAACCTGGTAGCTCCAATAAGACCAAATGATTGAAGCTTGAGTAAGCCATCAATCTTGTCCCAACAGAAACCCAGGATGCTGTTATGAGATAAACATCTTGGTTTGATAGTGGATATGGTGGAGATGTGATAATTGTGGGAGAATCTACCAAGCAAGGGAAGCATCTTACAACACACAAAGGAGAAGAGAAAAGTACGCATAAAGAATCCATCAATCATTTGGATCTTTATCCATTGATTCAGATTCACCAGCTAACCAGGATGAACAAGTTACCGTTGGATAGTGAGGAAAGAGGGGAAGTTTTTAGTGAGTTTTTCGTTAGATTAACAATAACAATTCTTGGTTATTTTAGTATACATTTAATATTAATTTTGTTTTTGTTTTTACCCTATTTTTAATGCTTGATTTTAAATTTAATTTATAAATATTATATATTAGGAAGTTATTTCAAGTATGCATAAGCTTCCGAATCTTTGTAATTAGAGCATTTGTAAATGATATCATTATATTATGAGAGGGCGTCTTTTTGGTTTTTAAATGAACTCCTGAACTTATAAGATATTTTTGTGGCAATCAAACAAAAAACTTTTATAATCGTGGTTCTAATCTTCGTAAATGAAAAGTCGTGACTAAAAATAATATTGCTCATACTGTCATATATCTTTAAATTTCCAAAACTAGTCTAACTATGGCCTTCACCACATCGGTGAATTTCATATCATAACCTTCCTAAGTTGACTCAAACTACTTATGTTGTTGAATTTCATTTTTCTTTTAGAATCTAATGAACAAGGTGATTAGGGTTTCTGAGTAGTTGCTTAATTTTTCTTTATCACTAATATGAAACCGGATATATGCATGGAGTTGTCGTTGTCTCGTCCATCTATTCTGATGGAAACGTTTTCACTAGCGCAGACCTACAAAGCTCATATTGAGAAGATGAAATAGAAATCTTGCTCGTGGACGATATGGCCTCTAAAACCTATCACCACTCCATCGATCCCTAATCAGCCCACCCAAATGATCCACACACCTCTAACCACTACACTAAGCCACCTCCCAGTTGTCCATAACAACACATTACATCCACCCCATGAAACCAAACTCCATTCCTCTGCTCCTGCCCACACCCAACCTTAGGGTCCGCCGATTATCCCGAACCGAACTCTGCAAGAAACATGAAAAATACCTATGTTAAAATTATTATCAGAAATGGTGTCTGATTCATCAATTCTAAAGAAAGTTTCTTATGATTTTGTCGTAATGATGACATGGAAAAGTCATTTGGGGAAAGTTTACCACTTGAGCAATTGGACGAGCTCACTATGGACGATATTTTTAGTTCTAATGCCTTGGCAGGGCAAGGTAATCATTGTTCCCTCCATTTGTTAGACGAAGTTAACATCCACACATTTCAGGTGATGATTGATAACGGTATTATCCAAAATCTTAGCAAACCAGTTTTGGCTGAGAGATTAGGATTGACTATTCAGCCCACTATATTTTGAATGCATATTTGGTAATAGAGACTTTTAGGGGCGCAAGTTCTATTTCCCACAGATTTCCTTGGTCATGTAGGTGTATGTGATTTTTTGGACCTTATGTGTTCTCAATCGAAGGTTCAGATGTGGTGCTCAGAATACAATGGCTTCAAAACCTTGGACGTTTGTTTCATGACTGTACTGTACTCTATTAAATATTTTTAGGTTGGTAAAACAATGTTTCTTCTTGGCAATTCCTCGTCCTAACCACACCTGATTACATTTCACCAGCGTGAAGCTTTAGTCCAACAATATGAGCTTCGTCGATTGTATGATTTACACAAGCTTCGAGACACCAAAATACCATTATAGACTCCGCCAAATACTTTGCTATTCAATAATTTCCCCGTGTTTTATCCATGTCTATTACTCCCTCTATCCCAAATATAAGTCGTTCCCGAAAATGGTTGAAATTCCATAATATTAGTCGTTCCCGAAAATCAAGATGATATTTAATATTTTTTTTATTAAAACAATAAAGTACAACAAATAGAATAATTTTGTTCTCTTCATTTTGAAAAAGGAAAAACATATTTATCAGAGCTGACCAATTAAATACGATTGCTTTTACTCCTCTACCAGAAAAAGAAAGTCATGATTTGTTATTACCTTAAACGTCCAATATTGTGGAATAGAGGGAGTACTTGTATATTGAAACATTTTAGTGACCTATTTCTTCCTTTGTCCCACTAGCTTTCCACCTGACTAGGTTATTGAGCACAAGATACATCTAGGGGCGGATCCGGGACCAAAATTTAGGGTATGCCGAAAAATTATTATGAAAAATCCATAAAAGGTAAATATCTTAATATCGCATATTAAAAATATGTAAATATTTTTATTATAACTCAAAATGAAAATATAATCTAGTCCAAACGTAGATGCATTCTCCTCTTACTCATACCTTGAAAGCTTTTAATAATTTCTAAATCATTTGTAGAAAATATTCATAAATTTATACAATAATTTGATTAAATACATTTAGGACATTAATTTGCTTAAAAATAATGAGTACAATAATTTTTTTAAATAAAAAATACTGTTTCCATATAAAAAATTAAAAAATATGATACAGAATAAAAAAATTAATTAATGTAAAATAGAAAATAGAAAATATTACAAATTTATTTACAAATCCATCAATTATCCATATAAAATAAGTTAAAAATTATAAATTTTGTCAAATTATTCATTGAATAACAAACATTAATTTGCTTTAAAAAAATTAATAAAATATTTTTGTAAAATACAAAATATTGTTTCCATACAAAATATTAGAAATAAATTGACACCAAATATCCTAAAATATGGGCAAAATAACACGAAACTGAAGAGACTTACTAAAGTAAAAGAAAAAACATAAGATGAAGTTATCAAAGAGATGGACAAAATAACACGAAACTGAAATCAACCGAAGAGACTTACTAAAGTAAAAAAAAGAAACATAAAATAATGTTAAATATAAATGTTTGAGAGAAGTTAGGGAAGATAGTGTCTAGTAAAATTTGATCCATAACCTCTAGTATTTTAGAAGAGATCTTTACCATTATACTAAATTTATTTCACTAATTTAAAGTTGTCCCGGACATACCCATATCCCCTAATCGTACATCTCATTCTCAACACTCAACGGGTTAATGCTAGACTTTACCAATATGCATGTTTCCAAAATAACAAAATGGAAAAACTTATGCACAAAATTTTAGAACAAGATATTATTTGGCCCAGTCAGAGCCTATTCTCTTCCCCCGTTCTCTTGGTGAAAAAGAATAATAAAACTTATCATTTTTGGGTGGATTATCGTGCCATGAATGATGCTATCATTAAAGATAAGTTTGCTACCCCACCCTTGATATGTTTTTGGATGAAACGAGTGGTGCATCTGTATTAAAAAAATATGACTTGTGTGATGGCTAGGATCAAATACGAGTTCCTACTCGGGATATCTACAAGACAACCTTCTGCAATCACGATGGGCACTATGAATTTCTTATGATGCCATTTGGCTTGTCCAATGAACCATCCACGTTTTAAGCCACCATGAATGAACGTTTCTTGGTAACTTTGTGATTGTTTTCTCCAATGACATCCTTATAGATAGTGCTATTGCTGGTGATCATATCACATATCTTGACCATGTCTTAACCTATCTAAATTCTTATCACTTTTTTGTCAAACATTATAAATGTCTTTTTTCGCCAAAAGATTATTAAATATTTGAGTTATATTGTCACTCCACAAGGTGTTCGTGCGCAGCCTCACAAGCTTGACGCCATGGTGAATTGGCCTCTGCCCAAATCTTAAAAGCACTTGCAGGGTTTTTTGGGCCTCAACGGTTATTACCATCGCTTCAGACGGGGATACGCCTCCATCAACGCTCCCTTATTTTGCAAGGATGGATTTTTATTGACATTAGTACTTCCACTACTTTAAATGCTCTAAAATGAGCTATGATTGATGCACCGGTTTTATGACTACCCAATTTTTATTAGATTCGTTATTGAGACATATGCATCTAATTTGGTTCTATGAATCCTTCTCGTGCAAGAAGGACATAGTATTTCTTATTTCAATAGAAAATTGAGCCACAAACTCCGAACATATTCCACTTATAGCAAGGAGTTACATGCCATTTCCGAAGATGTGCAAAATCGGTGTTAATATCTGTTGGCTGGTTCTGGTACGTGTAGGTGTGAAACAGGTCTCACAGAATAGTAAGATATTGTCCGCTCTAGGTCCGAAAGTTCGCACGGATTTATCTTCGGTACACTCCTAAAAGGCCCATTGCTAGTTGAGGTGGGTTCACTCCTATATATATACTTGTCGTTAGTTTAAAATGGACCATAAAAGTATCAAAGAACTGCTCCGACATGTTATTCAGACACCCACCAACAATTGTACGTTCAAAAAATCAGTGAGGGTATCATTTTTTAATTGAATACTGTTAATAAACAAAGAGAGAAACGAGAGAAGTAGTAAAAGGAACAAACCGCTAGACGGCTAGGGTTTTGTATTATTCAGAAGTATTTGAATTAGTACAGCATATGCTCCTATTTATAGTAAAAGAAAGCTAACGGGCTTGGGCTTTATATGGGCTTTATATTCTAAACACCCTCCCTCAAACTTACAATGCAACAATAATAAGCATTGAGAGTTTGTCACAAAGAAAACGAAACCGCGCTGTGGATTGAGCCTTTGTGAAAATATCAGCAATCTGCAAAGCTGATGGAACATGCGGAAGCGAGATGGTGCCGATCTGAAGATGATGTCGAGTGAAATGACAATCTATTTCAACGTGCTTCGTTCTCTCATGAAAAACTGAATTCTTTGCTATTTACATGGCGCTTTTGTTATCACAATGTAGGGAAGTTGGTTTAGTAACATTAACCCCTATATCTGCAAGAAGCCATCGTAACCAAACAATCTCACATGTGGTGACAGCCATAGCACGATACTCAGCTTCAGTAGACGATCTAGAGACAACATCTTGTTTCTTGCTTTTCCATGATATTAATGAATTTCCAAGGAAAATACAGAAACCAGTAGTAGATTTTCGGTCATGAGGATCACTATCCCAATCAACATCGCTATAGGCGCGCAGTTCAAGTGAAGAGGTCGAGGGAAATAAAAGGCTCTGGAACTGAGTGCCACGAAGATATCTCAATATTCGAAGAACAGCTCCCCAATGAATAGATGTAGGAGCAGTAACAAACTGACTGACCACATGAACAGCATAAGCTATATCTGGCCGAGTAACTGTAAGATAGACCAAGCTCCCTACAAGAGTTCGATATACACTTGGATCTGACAAAGGAACGCCATCAGTCGGAGAATACCGAGCATTGGTTTCAAGAGGAGTATCTACCGTTCTGTTATCAGAAAGTCACGCTCGTTCGAATAAATCAGATATATATTTTGTCTGAGAGAGAATATAACCTTTTGGAAAGTGAGCCACCTCAATACCTAAAAAATATCGTAATAGTCCCAAGTCTTTCATCGCAAAACGCTGAGCCAAATCACGTTTTAGTGCTGAAATGCCATCAATATCATCACCTGTAATGATCATATCATCTACATATAGGGATAAAATAATTCGTCCTACACTAGTACATTTGATAAACAAGGCCGAATCGTGATTACTAGCAAGGAAACCAAGTGAAGTTATAACCGTAGAGATTTTTTCAAACCAGGCATGAGGAGCTTGTTTGAGTCCATATAAGGCTTTCCTAAGTCGACAAACTTCACCTGGTTGGTGAGCAACACCTGGAGGAGGAGTCATGTAAACCTCCTCATGAATATCACCATTCAAAAATGCATTTTTGACATCGAGTTGGAAGATTTTCCACTGGCGAACAGAAGCAACCGCAATAAGAGTACGAAAAGTCGTCATTTTTGCCACTGGGGCAAATGTTTCATCATAATCCATACCATACTTCTGTGAATACCCTTTTGCTACAAGACGAGCCTTATATCTTTCAACCGATCCATCAGATTTTGTTTTAATTTTAAAAACCCATCGAGAACCGATTATATGCTTACCGGATAGAGGCTTAACTATATCCCATGTATGAGTTTGGTAAAGAGCAATGAGTTCTTCGACTATTGCATTTTGCCAACGAGGATCAGAAACAGCTTCTTTAAACGACTGAGGTTCATATAAATCATGTATTTTTGCTATGAAAGAGGCAAAAGGAGCTGAGTAAGAAGAATACGCAAAATCTGGTAGTTTGGTAGACTTACTTGTACGAGTAGATCTTCTAAGGGGTGGAGCTGGTGGTTCACTAAAAGAAGAAGCTGAATCAGGACTTGATGGAGCAGAAGTAGTATCAGTTAAAGTTGATGTCTCAGGAGCTGTCACATCAATATCAATGGGTATGTCCCTATTATTTTTAAAAGGATCAATAGTCTGAAGTTTGGTACTTGTTATATCATGTGATTTCGTTGGAATCGAATAAAACAGGATATGCTCAAGAAAAGTAACATGTCGAGAGACATAAAGTTTCTGACTAGTGGGATCAAAACAACGATAACCTTTCTGTCTAACACCATAACCCAAGAAAACACATATTGCGGATTTAGGGCCCAATTTGTTGCGTTCTACATGAGGACGAAGGACAAAACATGTACATCCAAACACTCGTAAGGAAGAATAATTTGGAAGTTGTCCATATAACTTCTGAAAAGCAGACATCCCTGCATTATGAGCAGTGGGAATTCGATTAATCACATATACAGCATTATGAATTGCTTCTCCCCAAAAAATAGTAGGAACCTCAGCAGATAAAAGTAAAGAACGAGCAGTCTCAATAAGATGACGATGTTTTCATCCGCAACACCATTCTACTGAGGGGTGTCAGTGCAAGAAGACTGATGTATGGTACCATCAGATGTAAGTAACTGAGTAAAATCATTGGATGTATATTCACCCCCCAACTCACACCTGAAACATTTTATTACAGCAGAATGTTGAGTCTTAACAAGTGCCCGATTTTTTTTATAAATTCCAAGGAAATCTGATCTCCGTTTCATAAGGTAAACCCAAGTATATCGAGTATAATCATCGATGAAAGAAACATAGTAGGATGAACCACCCTTTGTGGAGACAGGAGATGGACCCCAGACATCAGAATGAATAATATCAAACGGAGCAATAGAGGAAGAAATACTTTCATTAAACGGTAACGCCGAAAATTTTGCAAGTTTACAACCACTGCAATCCGAGATATTACAAGTGTTTAGCTGACCTAAAGCACCTGTAGAGACTAAAAACTTTAAACGCGATGTAGATACATGTCCAAGACGAGAGTGCCAAAGATAAAACTTAGACGATGAAGGATTCAAACGAAACGAAGACAAATCAACACCAGAGGCAGCAATATCAGTCAAGTATGTTTTTTCACTATCAACACCATAAACATCCATATCTGTTACTTCGAGTTTCTCCAAAACATGGAGTTCCATTTTTTTACGACCTGTCCCAATCACTCTTTGGATCTGTTGATTTTGTATAGCACAAACAGAGTCGGAAAATAAGACACAATAACCAGATTTATACAATTGACTAACCGAAACTAGATTCAAAGCAAGGATTGGAACGTAATAAACATCAGATAACGATATTTATATTCTTAACAAATACAAGTCGGGGCATACCAACCAAACTACAAATGCGCTATCTTTCATGTACGAATACCACATCACAGACTCAACTGATCCATTCTCTTCGAGTTTGTTTGTTTGTAGTCGCCTTATCTCTAAATTCTTAATGTTAGTCCGCAACAAGAATTCCAAACTTGAGGATTTGTTAGCTCCCTATTATCAATTTAAGGTCGAAACATTGTCAACCACTTACTCTATTCAGGATGGGGATTTATTCTTCTGACATCATTACTACATCAATCCTCATTCAACATTGACCTTTAACCTATTACATGAGTTATACGCAACTCATTTGGCTGGTCAGACTGGAGTCAAGAAAACGTTGGTCCACCTTTCCTCAGTTTAATCTTGGCTCAACATGAGATGAGATGTGGAATTTTTTATCACCACTTATTTGATTTACCAACCAACTAAATACCCGACTTAAGATTTAAGAAGATTGCTCCAACTTTTGTTGACCCAGTTCGTAGTATGGAATGACTTTACTATGGATTTCATAGCACGATTGCCCTTATCTAGTGCTTTCACTGTTATACTTGTTGCGGTTGATCGTATCACCAAGTCTACTCATTTTGCACCCCTCCCGAACTAATTTACAATATTGAAATTAGCATGATTATTCATTTATATAATGGTCAAACTCCATTGTTTTTCTAGCTCGATCGATTCCGACAGGAATTTTTATTTATTTTAGTGTAATTGGATCGACTAGTCGACCAATTTAATCATGATATATTATCAAACAAGTCGTAGAGTGCGGAGTGCACGCTTGTTAGATTAGATCATGATTAGCGGGGTCAAGGGACGGAGCCCCTGACTGGGGTCGAGCTGACAGGTCAGCTTAGAAAATTTTTATTTTGGTTAAATCGGCTATTATTGCAAGTCAACAGAATTTCGAAATTGAAAATTTACCGTTTTATTCAAATTTTAAATTTCAACCAGTTTTATTACAAAACCAGTTTTATTACAAAACCAGTTTAGAGACCCTAACTGCCAAACTGTTTTTTGGTTGGTCGAATTTGTAAATATGGGTTCTGTTGAAAATGATATCAGATCATTTTTCATCCTCTCTGTTCAAAAATATATCTCTGATTTTATCCAATTGAAATTTTTAAAAAACCCCAAAAATATTTCAATAAAAAATTGTTTACAAGACTTCAGAAATTATCCGGAAACGAAACACTATTTTCTACAAAAATTCTATATTTATGAGTTATTTCTAAAACATTTCTTCGAATCGAATGGCACCACCTTTGGTATCGAATCGCTTACAGATGGTTAGACTCAAAGATAAAGTCAACCCAATATTGGGCCTAGAAGACTAGATGCCAACTCAAGTTACAAGAGGCCCAATTTGCACGAGAAAGCCTCCGACGTAAATGAACGACCAAGTAGTCTAAGTCTTTGACGCCCCACCCAATTATCTGTCTTGATTCCTTTTTTTTTTGATCTTTTTGTTTGTAGCCAACCATAGTGAACAATCATATATAGGTTTTTGATTAAATTGGGGTTTAAATTTTGTTAACCATTACCAAATTTTAGAGATTTTTTTTAATAAATAGTCAACGACGTTTTTACTTTTTGACCAAGAATCGTAAATTTTGTCTTGTAGTGAATTGTAGGTATAGTTAATCAAATATAGAAGAACACAAAATTACTCCTCCCAACAATCCTCTTATACTCAACGCTTAACCAAAAACTCAAAAAAAAAATTAAAAACTCAAAAAAAATTCAAAAGCTCAAAAAAAATCAAAAACTCCAAAGATCACTAATAAACTCCATAAACTCTCAAACCTCCATAAATCAACAAATTTGTTAAAAAAATCCAAATCATTCAAGAATAGATTCAGAGCGTGAGAAGCTGCTGAGGAGCGTGGAACTGCAAACATGGTAGTTATTCTAACCAACCTTTGAAAAAAAGTTTCTTTTTTTTGTAGTCGTTCTAATTTTAGAAAGTTGGACCCGAACTACCCCGCCGGTGGAAGCCCCATCACCCGGCGGGGATGAAAAACCTTCATATATGATGATGAAGGTCCACCGCGGGGGGTGGTGATGCCCAACCGGCGGTGTAATCGACTTCCACCCGTCGGTTGAAATACTAGGCTACCACCGGGGTTGGAACTGCTACATCGACGAGTGATACTCCTTGGCTTTATTTACACACGGGGAATGATGCTGTGGTCCATCTCCGCCAGTTGTTCTATTTTCAACCGGAGGATGACAACGCCCCCGACGGTTCAAGTATTTTCACGCGGCGGGGTTTTATGTCACCGCCGGTGTCGAAGTAATTACCCGCCGGTTGAGTTGGTCGTAACCGCCGGTTGGACAATTATCAACCGGCGGTTGAGAAGGTCCCTGGCGGTTTATGGTTTTTCAACCGACGAGGGGAGTCGACAATTTTGATTTGTGCCAATCTTATATAATCTACGATATTTTTTATGTAGGATGAAGAGTTAAAGGCTTAAGAGTTAAAGAATGAAGATTTAAAGGAGGAAGATTTCAAGGAGGAAGAGTTAAATGATGAGCTGTATAGTTCGTGCATGGTGAATGAGGAGGAAATGCCGGTGCCTTGCTCGATCGATTATAACCACTTGTTCGACACCAAATGCCACTACTCTTAAGTGGAGTTGTTTGAATAAGTTAAGCAGACCGCAACAGATAACAGGTTTGTGGTAATATTACGACGATGCGATAGACTTGATCGAAAAACTCCGAGAATTGAGTTTGTGTGTGAAAGATCTGGAGTTTACACAAAATTGGTAGATCCGAAGCATCTAAAGAGGAAGTCAACCGGCACAAAAAAATGCGGATGCCCTTTCACCCTTAAAGGAAAGAAATTAGGTGATGATTTGTGGGGATTAGAGGTCGAATGCAGCGTTCACAATCACGATACTACATAGTACAAAGAAGGTCATTCGTACTTCAGACGATTGAACAAAGAAGAGATGGATTAGTTTTATGAAAATGGGATCCCGTCCCCGGGACATTCTCGGTGGGTGAAGAAATTGAACCCTAAGAATTCTTCTTCAATGCGCACCGTCTACAACGCTCAACTAAAATACCGCAAGCTCGAGAAAGGCAGTCAGTCACAATTCTAATACTTGTTGGGTGAACTAAATCGGCTAAACTACTACGAATTTCATAGAAAGTCCGAAGACGGAAGCGATGTCATAAACGGGCTTTTCTTTGCGCACCCGGTTAGTTTGGATCCGTTATATGACATCGCTTTTCTTTGTGCACCCGGTTAGTTTGGATTTGTTACACACATTTCCCAACATCATTGAAATGGATAACTCAGACAAGTTAATAAAATACATGATCCATTGTACGAGGTCTTTAGAGCCACTTATACGGGGAAGACTTTCTACATTGGATTTGCGTTTATGTCGGGAGAAAAATTCGAGAGCTACAAATGGGTGTTAGAGTGCTTACATTCGTTGATGGTAACTCATTCCATCGAATTACCATCCATTATTTTGACGGATAGAGACTTGGTGGTTGTGAAGGAGGTGAAGGATGTGTTCCCCAATGCAACACACATGTTATGTCGATGGCACATCAACATGAACATCCTAGGGAAAAATAAAAAATCATAAAGGAGAAGAAAGTGTCCACCGCATTCTTGAAAGTGTAGAATGAAATGATGTTGGCGGAAACGGAAGTTGCGTTCAACGACTACCGAGCCGAATTGCACCGTGACTTCAAAGAGTATCCGCAAGCAATTGAGTATACCGAAAGTTGGTTATGGCCGTACGGTGACAAGTTTGTGACGTGGAGAACCAACAAGTGGATGCATTTTGGTAACCAAACCACAAACCGCATGGAGAGCGCTCATTCGACCCTCAAACGTTTCATCGGTACGAGCAAAGGTAACTTTGAATATTTTTGGTTGAAGTTGCATATTTTGATAGAATTACAGCAGGGGGACATAAAGGGTTCATTCGAAAAGAGCCGCTTGTTAGCCCTACACAAATTCGCAAACATTATGTACGGAAAACTAAAAACCAACGTCTCACACTATACGTTGGAAATTTTGTCCGGAGAAGTAGATTGTGCTCGCAACATGACAATCGATGGATGCATGCTCTGCGGTTGTTCAATACAAACTACGTACGATATCCCTTGCGCGCACGAAATCTATGAGTTTGTTGCCAAAGGCTTAGAGGTGCCTCTAGAGTTGTTTAACGAACATTGGAAGAGGTTGGAAATTCTAGTCTGTAACGATCGAGCAACTAAAAGTGAAGCTTGACAAACTATTATGTGATGTCATGGAATCCAAAGACAAAGCACGAATAGAGCACGTCTATAAAAAATGGTTTGCCATCGTCCATCCCAAAAAAACTACCATTTTGGAGTCATTGGTGAAACAAAAAGCGCCCGGTCGTCCACCTAACAAACGCAAGTTGTCTATTGCCGCTGATGATACATCCACTAAACGCAACAAAAGTGCGCACGGGTATGTGCTTGAATCGGAAAATGCAAGTTCTTCGTCATTTGCAAAAAAGTTCAAAGCTCCTCTCCCGACGTCAAGTAAAGGGAAAAAAATGTCGGGGACAAAACTTAATTCCGAAAGCGCCACACTCGTAAGAACGGTAGCATGATTTCGACGCAAGTAAGTGGAACGATGCTTTGTAGTGGAACGGTGGGTTGTAGGTCAAGCTCTACGCTGCCGACAAAGGCAAGTTTGGTAGACCCTAAAGGATACCTAAAACAATTCCCTATCTACTTTAGACCATTTATAGAGTCAATTAGCGACGTAAAATCCGATGGCCATTGCGGGTACCGCTCGATAGCGTATGCCTTGAATACGAAATAAGATGGGTGGAGGTTGATAAGGGATACTCTTTACAACGAGCTGATAGATTATGCATCCGTGTATGTTAAGATATTTACAAGCATGGAGGAACTAATTGATGTTGCGGAGTGTGCGAAGTGCTCTAGTAACGTGGGTACTCGAGACCATTGGATGTCCATGCCCGAGATGGGGGTGGCAATTGCATTTGCGTTTAACTGCATACTCCATTTTGTTGGACAGTACCAAAATATGGACGTCGGCTTCACTTATCTTCCGCTAAGAGGTGCATTGCCTCAGATGCCAAATCGGGTGGAAATCAGATTGGGTTGGGTCAACTCCAACCATTTCGTGAACGTAAGTATTTTTTGACCTTCACGATTACTTTGAATATTTAGACATTCATTTTATCGATGTTTAATTTTGTAGCTTGGGATTAGGGTGGAGGCCCTATGCGCGAGGATACATCCTTTTTGCTTAAAGTTGCGTTCACTGGAAGCAGAGGTTTGGGCATTGCCGATTGTCTCTCGTTGCAAAAGATACGAAGAACTAAAAAATGGTTGCCCCGATGTAACCGATTTATCCGCTTTTGCTTGATTACGATGTGATTGTAATGCATGTAAACTTTGGATGTTTTTTTGTGTGGATGTTTATCTTAAAAACATTAAAACTTTAACTTCTCAATTTGTCTATTGCATTAAAACATTTTGCATAATTAGAAATACATAAGCAAATAATGTCAATTGAAACACACAAGGGGAATCTTAATCTAAAACAACACACGTGCAGTAGTAACATAGTTGAAACATAGACTACTCGAAACATAACAACTCAGTCTAAAACTCCATATGTTAAAGTCATTGTTTTTTTAAGGTAGATACTTATTGTCTATTTTTTCAGACTGAAGTCCGTGTCATTTTTATATAGACTAACTACTATTGGCGGGAGTTATTATGTTTGCGCGAGTTTTTTTGTTTATGAGAAGTGGCAGGAGTTATTATGTTGGCGGGAGTTTTTAGTTAATAATTGTCTGTCCCTATCCTTATCTTTTGTCATCCTCACTTTACATGTGTCACGTTTCCATTCGTCTAACTGGATTACGTTATCTGAAAACAAAATTGTCTATAAATAGATGTTGTATCCACATTAAAGGGTAAACTAGTTGATAAATTAAGCAAAATCGTGTCCATGGACTAAGTTGGAAGATCAATATCTTATGAAAGCATCAATCAAAGTTGGTAACACGAACCGGCAAGACGGGCGTAAAACATACTGGGAGGCATTGCTATGCCAGGTGTATTTCCTATACGACAGAGATAATGTCCAGCCGCCTAGAATTTATAGGTGTGTGGATGAGGTGAAAGTTAGGTGGTTAGTCCAAGTCAGATTCCGTCTACATCCAGTTTTTGGCCTCACCAAAATTGAATGTGGTGTTGCGTGTAACTGGTTAAATTGCCAGGTCACGAATTCTCTAACAGAGGAGCAGCTGGATCATGTCCGTTCTGACATTATTGACATCCAAGTAGAGCAAATGCGTGAATACCATGATGCGAAAGAAGAAAGGAAGTTGATGAAATAGAACTGGCCTGATAGATAAATTATGTTTGAGTTCGTGTTTCAATTTGTTTGAGTTTGTGCTTTAGTTTAAGTTTAAGTTTGTTTGAGTTGGTGTTTTAGTTTAAGTTTGACTTTGTGTTTGAGTTTGTTTGAGTTCGTGTCAATGTTCGTGTTAATGCTCGAGTTTATGTTCGAGTTTATGCTTGAGTTTATGTTTATGTTTATATTTCAGTTTATGCTCCAGATTAACGTATTTATGTTGTTTGAACGCTAACAAGAGACAAAAAAGAGACGTTCTAATTGAAGCATAAAGTATCATACAAAAGATGCATTTTAAACAACAAATTACATTTGGGTTCAACCAACCAGCCGGTTGAAGCATTTTTAACTGGCAGTTGAAAAACTACCCCGTCGGCAGTCAAACAACCCGGGCGGTGCTAAATTATCAGACCGCCGGGGTAAGTGACCAAATAAAAACTTACTATCCAACTGACATTTTAGGTCAAACAACCAGCTGGTTGACGCATTATCAAGCGGCGGTGTAAATAATACCCCGACGGTTGTAAATTATCATACCGCCAGGGGAAGTGCCTCGTTTCAAATTTTTTGGAAACTTACATTTGAGGTCATCCAACCGCCGGGGTAGGAATTTTCAAACGGCGGTTGGAATACTACCCCGCCGGGGTTATAACATCTCTTGCGGTCCTGAATTTTGGTCACGCCAGTTGAACACTTCATATTTACCCCCTTTTATGTATGGAATTTAAGTCTAGGTTCCCGCCAAGTGATCATTTTTCACCCGGCAGTTGACAAGGTCCCCGACGGTTGGATAATTTTCAACCGCCGAGGTGGTCATTATTTTTTCATACAAAATCCACTCGCCTTCACCCGACGTGTCAACAATTTTCAACCGCCGGGGTGATAATTGTGACCCGGCGGGGAAGTTGTCAACCGACGGTTGACAAATCATCAACCACCGGGGTAGTGGTTTTCCTCTAGCATGTTGAAGCATAAGTTGGTGAGTTGTTTAGATTAGGCGTACTCCATGATATCAGATTGAATGATGAAAGTAATAATCATACTGACATATAAGGTTTAACAAACAACAAAGTGAGCGAAATAAAACACATATATATATTAACCGATTTAATGTTCAATCCGTAATTCAAAACAAAACGTAATACAAAACAAAACATAATCCAATACACAAAGTATCATTATCTAAAAAAACATACATATGAAGAAGGCGACTAGCATAATCAAAAGCCAAAGATTAGTGATCTCCAACACCTTCCTTGCAAACGACACAAGCTCATCAGTGGAATCGTCTAACGGCCGAACACGATTAATCGTGTTCACCACATCAACCGCAGAGCTCTCGGTAAGAATTCGAGGTGTGATGTTAAACCAACCGTCCCTTTTCACGTATTTCTTGTATTGGGGTGATGATGTGCGACTACTCTCTTCCAAGGGCCTCGAATACCTATCAATCACGTACAGGTGTTCCGTCTAGTTCGTCCAATGCCTACCATAAAGCGAATAGCGAAGATGGTCTCCTCTTGAGAGACCGGTTCTAGCCACAAGGGGGTCCATTGGCTTTTCTTGGATCCAACCAAACTGGCGCATCACTCGGTCCGGGTGATATGCCTCACTAACCAGCATAAGAAAAATAGGGTTTTGATACAACCCTATTGCCTGCTCCGCCCACACTTCACGGACATCCTCATAAGGTCAAAAAATCACCTACAAAGAAGCAATTACTCATACTTCATTTTGTATATAATAGACAAATATTAATAAACGTAAACAAGCTAACTTACATCCGTCTCTCCTGGCGTCGCGAGGATGTCATGGTAGTATGTTTTCCCGCGAGCTAGTGATATTGTGACCCTTTTGGGCAACGACGCCAACATCTTTGGATCGGTCGGGCTATAACCGCTATTCACTGCCGCCCGGAAGATAGGAAAGTGGTCATAGACCCAACCCTCCAACAAGGTCGAGAACCCAACCAATCTCTTCAAAGAGTGCTTTGAAATGCCTCCCAAGCTCTTGTACAACCACATGAGTGCACTAGTACCCCATGCGTACTCACCAAGACTCGTAAAATTCTCAAGGTGATGGAGAAAATCGCACTGGATGTTATTCTGGCTCGTGTTAGTGAATATGGTACACCCTAGGAAGAACATGATGTATGCCCTAACAGCTTCCTTCTTCATATCCGTAGTCAGGGCAACATTGGAATCCAAATAATAGTCTGTGGAGAATGTTGTCCTTATCCATCAGAGGCCAAATCCACTCCCGTCCCGCACAACATCCGTTGAAACTCCCAACAAGTCTGCATAGCGTGCATATGTCGCATATTTCGACTCCGGCCTGAAGACGTCGATAATTCTCCCCTCAACCGGGAGACCAGTAATCACGTACACGTTATCGAGCGTCAAAGTCATCTCCCTGAAGCAAAACTGGAAGGTGCTCGTCTCTTGGTGCCACCTATCAATGAACACCTCAGCCAACTGCACGTGGTTGTAGAATTTCGGGAGATGGCGCATGAGTGGCCAGAACAGTGTCTCTTCCAACAAAACCATCACCCCCAATTGTTTTCTAAGGTCCCACTGACCGAGCAGACCGTACTTTGACTGGACCGTGATACCATATCGCGACTGCAAAAAAAAATCAAACATAGATATAATGTTAACAAAACAATTGAAGTAATAAAACATATAATTAATTCCGGAAATTGATAACTTACGTCATCCTTAAATGTGTAGTACGCCTCAGGATCCGTATAGTCCGGGAATAGAAGGACGCTGTTTTGGGATAAAAATAAGGTTTTCCATCCTTCCGGATCAGTTGGACATCCTTCCGCACGGACCTCTCTTCGAGGCGGTGGCATGGGGACCTTCGTTTCCTCCTCCGTCTTCTCCTCGTCAATAAGCATACGTCATTGACTATGGACCTCTCGTGGAGGAGAAGGCTGTATTACGCGCTTCCTTGTGACATCATATTTTTATGCCGTAAAGAGCGTTCGGTATGGCCGTACACACCGCACGCTCGGTCCGATCCCCATGTTTGGGCCGATCAACCTTCGACCGTCCACTACCTTCATCTTTTTTGGGCGCAGGGACTTCCCGTTCTCGCCTTGCAATTTTATTCTCCTTCTCTTTTTATGGTCTAGGTGCTTCGTTCCCGCGGGAACAAATAAAACAAAAAAAGTTAGAAAGTTGTGAAAATTAACTAAGTCCCCGCCGGGTGAACAATTTTCAACCGACGGGGATATAATATTAATTTTAGAATTTACTTTCAACCCCGCCGGTTGAACTATTTTCACATGGTGGGGAGTTAATATTAATAAAAATTATAATTTCGACCCCGCCGGGTCAATCCATCCACACCCGGCGGGCTTAAGAACATCAAAATTTCCAAGTTGGCTATCCCGCCGGGTCAACCCGTTTACACCCGATGGGGATGAAGAAAATTCTGCAAAAAAAACATCACCGCCGGTATGACTAGTTCTCACCCGGCAGGGGGAACACGAACAAACCCACAAAACACCATTGAAGACCTCAAACCAAAAATCGAAATCTACCCTAAAACACCAAATCTACCCTAACATCAATATACAACTAAAAACACCTAAATACATATGCTTCGCCTATTCTAACATTTAATGTAATTCAAAATCTTCAAAACTTAAGAAAAATTAAATATTGCAAAAAATTATATTTAAGAGTAGAAACTTAGTCTTTTTCTTTTTCTATTGTAGTTCTTGAGTGAGTATTGATCTACTGGAGTTCTTGAAGATCGATTTTGGGGCTGATTTTGGAGGTTTGTAAAGTAGAGAAAGGAGAGGGAAACTTGGGGCTGGTTTAGATTTGTTTTTGTTTTGGCACTGGTTAGTGTTTAGGGTTAGAAGTTAGTAAAAACGAAGAAGCGTTATGGGTATAAAAATGAGGCTACTTAAAATATGTGTGGGTATGGTTAAAATTGTGACTGCTTATCCAAAAGGGCCCTAATTTAGCCAAAACCTTATATATATGTTTTTAAATATTTTTTTGGAGACGACACTCCCTCGATGATTATTTACTGTTAAATTTGTTTGTTTTAAAAAATAAAACGTATAAGTATTGTTTGAAAAAATAATAATATGGAATTATATATTGAGCATGATTATCGCACCAAACAAATTATATTTTTGAACTAATCAATGAGTATGTATATTCAATGGATGACATAAACATAATGATTTTTGAAATATTTTCATATTTTCAATAATTATTCGAGAAGAGTATATGCTTATTTTTTAAGACTAAGTATTATGTGTTAGAAGTATTAAGGCGTTTTATGATAATACTCGAAAAACAAACTAGAAAACTTTTTAAAACTAGAAAGAAGTTTGAAAAACTTTTGAAATATATCCATCAGAAAATGATGGGAATTATTTTGGAACCATTTGAAAAATACTTTAGATTTCATGGTACGAAATCATTACCTAAGTTGCCACAACACGATAATGTTGTAGAAATAATGAATAGAACCATCTACTACATATCGTATTCACACTCGTTGTTCAAGATTTTTGATTCCTTAATGGTTTAAGCATTGATGATGATGGTTGATTTCAACCTACCATTTTCTTTTCTTTTAGAAGATACAATTCTTGAAAAAAATATAGACTATAAAAGATATAACCTACACATAGTTAAAGGTGTTTACTTGTTATACTTTTGTACATATTTCTCAAAATGAAATATTTAAGTTGGGTAATAAAACTAAAGAATGTATCCTTTTTGGGTACATACATTAACAATTTTTTTTTATAGATTTTAGAATCCAAGAAGTATAAAATTCATTCAAAACAAAGACATTAGGTTACCTGAAGACCGATATCTTCGATATATAACAAAGGTCGAGAATACAAAGTCAGACATCCATATTAAAATTTCTGTAGTTCCAGATGAATCCTTTTGAGATGAATATGATGATCGTGGAAACACTCATGATCGTAACCGTTAAAATTGAGCTTAAACATATTAAAAATTCATATTTAAGAAGCTAGATAATAAATAATCAACGTTCAAGTATATACCCAAAAAATGAGTATGTGTTGTTTATTGATGGATAATAACATGAATATTTTGAAGAAACTAAATTGGATACTTTAAAGAAATATATATAAAGTCATATAAGAAAAGATGAATTATTTGCATGAGAATTACACATATGATTTGGTAGAGTCCTAAATGAAAGAAAATACTCAACAACAAATAAATGTTTAAGTAAAAAACTGAAGAATGAAATCCATAATCAAATTACAAACACGATTGGTTATTAAAGGATTTGGTCAAAGAAAAATTGTAAATTTTGAATTTGAGTTACTTTAAAAATATGTGCTAGTTTGAATTCAGGAGTTGAACCACTTGATGTGAAAAATGATATCTACACAGTGATTTGGAAGAATAGTTTTTTATGAAACAACATGAATGGTAATAGTATTTTATGTGAAAACAAAAGAAGAGTTTGTTTGGTTTAAAATGAACCACACGACAATGGTATAATAAGTTTGATCCATTTATGATGGAACACGGGTAGTATAAAACTTCATCTGACCATTGTGTATTCATCAATGTGTTTATAAAGATGATTATATGCCCTATGTACGTGATATGTTTGTTGGTCATAATTTTAAGAATATAGAAAAGTTGAAAGAACTAAACAAGCCCTTTATAATGAAACAATCACTTGGGGGTATTGTAAAATAAATATTTAGAATAATTATCTTTCTAGACAACACAAATTATACTTAATTGTTCGATATATATATATATATATATATATATATAGAAAATTTGTCAAAAATTCAACATGAGTAAAGCAAACTCAATTATTTTCCTAGTTGCGAGAAGTGACCACATATGTGAGAGCAACTTCTTTGGTCGAACCAGGTATCAAACCTCTCACAACACTTATGAAATTATCACATATATTTTCAGAAGAAACTCAACCTTAATGCTAAGTTAAACTTAACAGTCTTATGACCTGAAACTTAGTGCAACTAAATTATCTTTTACATGTACTTATAGTTTTTGTAAAGTATTTTACTAGTAAGTCTCTTTATTGATCAATGTTGAATCATTTTCCCTATTTTATTTATTTTAAATTTAGAAAATAAATTAATAATTTTTATCATAATTAAATTAAGATGGCACTTTCAATATGAAGTGTGTAATATGCACGACCTAACTCTCACCTTTAAACCTTGACTTATAAAGAGACTTATAACTAATTTTCTCATAAATCTCACCATTTACATTATCCATAGTAAAATTGAGTGTTGGCACTTTCGATACTCACCATATTCATATTGAAAGACATTTGATAAATCTAGAAAAACTAAAACACTTAAAATCTGAATTTCTCAATTTTGGTAGTGAAATTCACATATATCTTCATTATCTTCTTAGAAAATGGGCTATGGTACGTTTAAATTATCATATTTATAATATTGAACCTTATCCTCTTTATTGTAGTTCTTTTATCCTATGCTTAAATGTCAAAGTAAAGAAAAAAGTTTCAATTTTTCCCCCAAGGGGTAGCCGAGTTGGTTGAGTAAGACATGCTTGTGACCAAAGGTCATGAGTTCGAGTCTCTCTATATACACTTTCTTGGATGAGCCTGTCACCTTGTGTGGTTTACCTTCTAGCGTTGCTTTGCAGGTTATTGCGTCAGACTGAGGGTTTACCCTATGCGCACTCATTGAACTCTGAGTAGCGGCTGCGGGTTCCCTCCGAAAAAAGTAAAGAAAAAAGATTGTTGAATGTTATAGTATCATATATATTAACAAACTAATCATAGTTATATTATATCTAAATAATTTGGAATGTAGTTATCTAAATTTGTAATTATCACATAATTTAAATGTCAAAGAACAATGACATATTATTAAACTTATAATATTGTTTCTTAATTATCGCATAAATGATATAAATGGTTGAATTTTAAAGTTTTAGTTTGGACATGTATTCAGATGAACCAAGTCATCATAATCATTAGCGGGGATGTTAGACGCTAATGATATATATATTACTTCTATATATCAACTCTTTAAGAAAGACAATCTTGGCTCACGATCACATTCTAAACACTGTTAAATCCTTATGTGGGTCGGCCTAGGATCCCCTAACATGCTTGATAAGGTCATATTTCTTCAAGACGTTATATGTTCTTATTTAGAAGGTAAAAGTTCATAAGAAAAACATATTAGAAGGGAGGTAATAAGATGAGCATGATAAGACATGTTTCTAACGATGATCTAAAATGACACTTTAGATCATCTTGGACTGAAAGAGAAATGTAAATAATAGGGAAAATTATGAAAACCCAAGGGAGGTGGGTAGTTTAATAAAACTAAATTGGATTCATAAGTTGATGCCCCCGAAGAATGACAAAGTAGATAATAGTAGACAAGTTGAGCTGAACAAGGAAAGAATAAAATATGAATGATGGATAAACTACAATGTAGAAGATGACCAAAATAGAATAAGTAAGCTGGACAGAGTAAGGCAACACAGATGATTAAAAGAGAATAGTCTACATTACCAAAATATTTTTCAAAAATTTATAGTTAGCTATTTAATATTACTAAAATACTGTAAGAAATTATAAGGTAATTTAGTAATGTTTGTAACAACCTATGTAACAGATATGCCACGTAGCCAGAATAACACATGACGTTCATCCCTGAATCTTAAGCGTTATTTGGATACCTCTTGAAAATGTTATTCCTTATCAAATTGGAAATTATTTTTAGAATTAAATTACAAATAATCAATCTAAAATAATGGTGATGACTCGTTCAAAAGTTGAGAGAAATTATTTGTAAAATTTGTTAGTTCATAAATCTCCAACAATTAATCTAGATATTGCTAATATTATGTCACCAATCATTAAATATATCTTAGTTTATTATGGTCCATGTGTTTTGAGTAATGTTTCTACTGTGTGTAGAATTAGTGGAATACGAAGTATTCCTAAGGTGAATTATTTAGTTTATTTGAATTAAGTAGCCGAAAATGTTATTGGTTCATCTAATGCTACTTTGCATGTTCAAGAAATTGAAGAAGTAAGAATTATGCTTCATACTAATGCCAATAATCATCATAAAGTTTTATTGATGATTCAACAAAGTCTGTTTGGATCATATTCGTCTCGTCAAATTCATGTTACAATTTCAGATGATGTTCCAACTTTTCCCGTTTCTTATTATTTAAAATTGCAAATGAGTGAGTTAAAATAATAGGAAGATAAATATAATTTATTATAAGTTCTATAAAATGAAAATATCGTGTTAGACTTAAACACTTATCTAACATTTTATAATTATTAACGGAAAAAATAACTTTATAAAAATAAAAGTAAAGAGAAAGTAATTACTAGAAACTTTACTAAAAAGAATATATATATATATATATATATATATATATATATATATATATATATATATATATATATATATATATATATATATATATATATAATATGATAATGATAATGATAATGACAATGACGAACGATATAATATTTAAGTGAATTTAATGGAAGAATAAAGATTCATGCATGTATGTGAGGGGATATTTAAAAGGCCAAAGTTAGTTACATATACATTAGCAGAATTTTCATTCTCTCAAAGAATTTTTGGAATGTGAACTACCTAAGAAGTTTGATCCTTATAGAATGGAAAAGTATGACAGGACTAAAGATCCGGAATATAAATTGGAACAGTTCATAAATATGATATTTGGATATAATTCTTATGTCACTTTTGTTTGTAGAGAATTTTATATGGCTATTAGAGGAAATGTATTGGCTTAGTTTCATAATTTACCTTATGTGACAATTCATAGTTTTAAAGAGTTATGGATGTCTTCTAAAATTCATTTCATTGAAAATAAAACAAGAAAGAATGATGGAGATTATATTATGAGACTATACCAAAAGCAAAGTGAGTGTTTGAGAAATTATGTGTAAATGTTTGTTCAAGAAATAAATAACTTGGATGGATATATAAAGGGAGTAACGTTGAATATATTCAAGACAAGACTCCCGATGAATAGAAAATTTCTTAACTATCTAACTAAACTTGCACTGAATAATATGTGAGATCTGTTGAAAAATCTATTTTTTTTTTATCAAGGTGGAGGAAACTAGACAAGACAAAAGCTTACCAATTGAGATGCCAGAACAAAGGCTATAATCATTGGATATAAAACTTGATGACGAACAAAATTCAAAGGAGATTGTCAAAATGAAAAATCAACATAGGTTTATTATTATTATATTCTAAAGAAGATTCATTCCTCTCATAATAAGTATTGCAACAGTGTGTGATATATGATCGCTCCAAAAATCTTTGGAGGAGGTTTTCTATATAGAACTATATTTAGAGGGCTTTAGCTTTATTCAGATTAGTTAGACAATATTTTAGAGAGAGAAAGACATATTTTTAGAGAGAGAAAATCAATATAATAATTGCTTAATCATTGATCAATCACCCTTTCCCTAAAAAGGGAAGGTATATTTATAGTACCAATAGTAGGTCCCACAAGCTTAACAATTTCATAATTATGGTCCTATCCTCAAATCTATTGTTTGCTTTACATTAGTCATTTTTCTTTACATAATTGATCATTTCTCCTAAGAAACTCTCTTTATCAATATAACACCCTCATATTTTCTAGATCTTTAATCTTCCCTTATCAGTAACCCCTGAGTCTTTGTGAAAATGTTTTACACAAGGACTGTTGTATACTCTTAAATCCATCAGATTTTGCATAATACTCTCTCGACGGATTATGGCTCCCCGAATTTTCTGAACGTATACTAAAAGCAAATTCAATCTCTTCGAATTTTAATAGACCTTTATTATCGAAACCAACGTTTTCAGACCAAATCATGAGGCCACACCTTTTTCTAACACCACCAATCAAAATTCTTCTCCTCTTGACAAATGTCAACTGACTAGCCTTTAATGTGTTTCTCTTTTTGACACAACATAGTCTAGGGGCGACACATCAGTTGCTAGGCACTCAAGCCTATGCCGGACAATTTTCCTATAGGAAAACGACTCGTTAGCTCCCTGGGCCTCGACGCTTTCATGCCCGTCTTTCCTTTATAAATATTACTTATCCCTCACAACTCACCGATATTACTTTTAGAGAGAGAAAGTTCTATTAAACTCATTCTAGAGAGAGAAACAGTCGTGTATGCCAAGAAATTCTCGTATACCGGAGTAGTTAACTATCAGAAAAAATTCAAAGAAAGAAAAACTACTGGTTTATACGTTGCACCAGAGCCTCAGCCCTCAGAGATCTTTTACTATGGTATTTGGCCTCCCACAGAGAATTCGAAAGCTGTCATTCCCTCAGATATTTGCTCTCAGCCCCCTAGTCAGTCTTGCTTACCAATTTACAAGAGTGACTCCAAGGTCATGGGAAAATTTAAAAATTCGAAAGGGTCTTCTTCGAAATGAAAGAGGCATCATAAATATAATAAGCACAGACATTTAAAGCATTCCAAGGAGTCCCCATCTGATGTTCCTTCAATGCCTTCTTCCAGCTTTCACGGAACTCTGAGGCCAACACCTGAGATTCCTCCCCACAAAATGACATGAGAAGATGTTGCTCGGATGACCAAGAAGCCTCTTGAATCCATTCCAGATATTAACTTCTCAAAAGAAGTGAAAGATCACTCAAACTCTAAAGATAAAGTAGCCCCCATTTCGGAAGAGAAACCAACCACATTGACTGCTCCTTCAGTTTCCGATGGGAAAACTGTTTCTACACAAGTTCTTGGGGAAGCCTCCCACTCTACTGTTCCTCACGATGTTAAAGAACAGATTACTACCAAAGGTCTTCTTGAAAATACAACTGAAGTTGTTGGTTATCCAAAAAAAAACAAACTCAAAGAAGAAATCCCACTTCTCTCGAAGATCGAGGCTTTGGTAGGAAAAAATATGAAGAGTGTTGACAACATAAATTTACTGACCTTGCGTAAAATCCAATATAAATATTTTGAGCTATCCGATGAAGAACTACTAAGACTTCGCTGGGGAATCCCTTTATCGATTTCTATCCGTTTCCCCACCGTCGGAGAAATCCCCTTGTATGTTAAATACAACGAGCTGATAGTTTATACTGAAATATTGGAATGGGGCCTTCGCTATCCACTTGATCCCTTCTTTGTAGAGTATTTTTGGAAGATTGACCTATGTCCTACCCAAGCTGGTCCTAACATGCGGTTCACTTTAATGGTATGTGCCATGGCTTCTAGAATATCAGGATTCCCTTTCTCATTTGGGGAGTGGATCAGTCTTTCTGGGCTAGAAAATAATCCATACTTACCCTTTTACACTCTTACTTTTGGGCGCGGTCACATGGTAATAAAGAAATGTTTTGAAGGAGACAAAAAATGGAAAAAACATTTCCTCTTATTCTCTGGTATTTGGGAGATCGGGTCCACGGACACTCCCAATAACCCTCACAAGCTTAAATTAGTATGGACCAAAAAGGTATGACCTTTCATTCATCGAAGTTTTCACTTTTTTTATATAATAACTAACACATTCCTTTCATTAACAACAATAGGGGGGTATACCTAAGCCGTATGCCGACTTTGTCCCTCAAGCTAAAGATGTTTTTTTCTGAGTTAAATTTATGGGCCAAGACTGCTTGGTTCAACAAATTTTAACTTTGTTTCACCCCCACAAACCTTGCTAAAGGCCATTTATGGAGACTCAGCCCCTCAGAACGACTAAAACTAGAGGAATTCATGGCTCCTCCTTCTAAACAAGAAGTATTAGATATGATGGACAAGAAATATCTAATCATTTAACTTCTAACTTGAGACAGGGCTAAAAGCCATCTTGATGAATAATCAGACATTCCTTCGAAAATGGAAGAAATTTCTGAAAAAGTAGCCCAAGATACAAGCACAACTAAGACTTTAGACATAGATGATACTGCCATTATTGATAAACCCAAGAAGGTTTCTCCCCCAAAGCTTCCAGTCCCAACTTCTCCCAAGAAGAAAGTGTAGAGAATATTAAAGACTATTGCGAGGAGGTCCAAGAGGCTTCTGTTAATGCCACTCCTCAGAAATAAAGATAACTGCTCTAACCACAAAATACCTAGAACAAGTTCATTTTTTCCCAAAGCTGAATCCACTTCCAATTCCCCACCTACAAATTCAAAGTTCTCAAGGAAATGTTCAACGAGCCGACTCCCCACCTTTGGAAACTTTCGCAGAAGGGTCTCCCTCAAGCTCCTTTGAGATTCCAATGGAAGACAAATTTTCTCTTCGCATCAGAATTCTTCTCCACTCCTCTGTAACCATTGGGAAACAGATGAAATATCTCAAGGATCGCAGGAGTCATTATAAATTTTAACTTTCAAAGGTCAGATCAGAGCTTGAAGAGCTTAAGAAGGAACATCCGACCCTCGAACGACAAGCTGGCGCCATCTTCGAAAAACTGCTTTGATAAGAACATTATATCATGCTCCTCAAAAAATATTGTCAAAATGAAAGGGATCTTTATGCGGAGAAAAATACAAATAAAGATAAGCTCATTGCAGCTTATAAGGACTCCAACAACTTAGCAACAAATAGCTTCGACAGATGCTTTAAAGATTTTGAAAGGGTGGTAAAAGAAAACAGCTCATATTGGCTAATGTTGAGAAATAAAAATTCAATGTTGTTGAAAATTACGTTGCTAAATTTGTGGATAAGCTAAATTCGAGGGATTCGACAGTTAGGTGTGCCTTAACCCAGGAAATTCATGCACGCTATCCTGACTTCATTTTTGGAAGTTTTTGGGAGAAAGTTCCAGCAAAATTTCGCCCTCCGGGAGTAGTGCTAAATGATAGTGAAAGTGAGATAAAAGTTAAAGTGATAGGACAGAATCCGATGATAATGACTCGTCTGAATCTTCTGAGTGATAAAATAGTTCTTTCTTAGTTAAAAAGTATTTTGTAAAAGTCCTCTTAAACTTTGAGTCATTTTTGTTGAAAGTCCTCATAAAATTTGAAGTAATTTTGTAAGAATAGTCCTCCAGAAAACTTTGAGGAAATTTTGTTGAAAGTCCTCATAAAATTTGAGGTAATTTTGTAAGTAAAGTCCTCCAGAAAACTTCGAGCTAGTTTTGTACGAAAAACTTCTAAATTTTCATAATGTTTTATCTTTTTTGCTTATTCCCTCGAATAATTCAAACCATTCTTAATAATTTTAGACCAAATTTTGTTGGGAATATAATAGTTGTGGGAAAACTTTCTTCGGACATATGATCTTTGTAGACAAACTTTCGTCAGACATATAATCGTTGTAAACCAACTTTCGTCGGACATAAAATTGTTGTAGACCAACTTTCATCTGACATATAATCGTTGTAGACCAACTTTCGTCGGAAGACCATTTAGGTCCAGTCATCAAAATTTTAAGGCAAAAGAATCATATATATATATATATATATATATATATATATATATATATATATATATATATATAAATCGGCGTAAAATGGCACCTTGTTAAAACCATCTTGTGCCTATCAGGGTAGGAAAGATCAGGCCACCGATGTTTTACACAAAAATAAAACAAAAATCAAATATATACATTTTTATATTTACTCTAAGTACAATTTGAGATGCTCTATATTCCAAGGATATTTGAGATTTCTTCCTTCTTTGTCCTTAATCCTGTATGTTCCAAGCTTTACCTTCTCATTTACTTCATAAGAGCCTTCCTAATTAGGACCTAACTTCCCAAGATGTTTCTCTTTGGTGTGAAGAAAAACTTTCCTTAATAATTTATCTCCCACTTTAAATTCTCCTTGTTTTACTCTGGAGGCATACCTGCTTCACATCAATGTTTGATAGTGTGACGCTTTAACTTGTGCTCACCTTCTTTTCGCTTCAATCAAATCAATTGCAATCGATCTGCTTACATCATTAGGTTCCTCAGAATATGTCATGACCCGGTATGATGGAAAGACTGCCTCAGATGGTACTATAGCATCCATCCCATAAACTAATACAAATAGAGACTCTGTCGTTGCTATTTGAGGAGTCATTCGATATGCCCAAAGAACTTCTTGTAGATAATCAGGTCATTTCCCATGTTTCCCTCCAAATTTTTCTTCAACACATCAAGAATTGCTCGATTAGTAACTTTTACTTGCACATTCACTCGTGGATGAAAAGGAGTTGAAAAACACTATTGTATCCCATAGAATTACAAAAGCTCCTCAAATCTTTGTTGTCGAATTGAGGCCCATTATCTGTTGCGATTTTTGTTGGGACCCCAAAACGATAACAAATATTTGACGTAATGAATCTAATCAAATCTTTGGCTTTTGTTCTTGCTAGTGGCTCTGCTTCTACCCATTTAGAAAAATAAACTACTGCTACTATTATTTTCTGTCACACCTCGGAAGCCATTGGGAGAGGACCCACCAGGTCAATACCCCATCGCTCAAATGGCAATGCCTCTGATATACTTTCAAGGGGAACTTGTGGCTTATAAATTATATTCGCATATCTTTGAGATGTATCACATTTTTCACCAAATCCTTTGCATCAGATGATACCGTAGGCCAATAATACCCTGCCAAAAATACTCTTCTAATGAATGATTTATACCCGCAGTGTGTAGATCCTTCCCCATCATGAAGCTCTGATAGTATATTTGTGATTCATTTTTTCCCAAACGCCGAAGAAAATGTCTACTAAAGGATTTTTTATACATTACACCCGCCAAAACTAGGCATGGGCATATGGGTATGGAACCGAAGAACCGAACCTAACTGAACCGAAATAACGGATTCGGTTCGCTTCCGGTTCCTTATAAATACCCGTACGGTTCCTTATCTTAAAATACCCACGGTTCTCGGTTCGGTTTGGTTCAGAACCTAGAACCGAATAGTACCCATAAAGAACCGAGAACCGAATAGTACCCATAAAGAACCGAATAAGAAATAGTACCTTTGAATATCCATGGTTTTCTGTTCGGTTCCAAACAGTTTTTTTGACTACAAAGTAACCATTTGGTTCTTTTCAGGTTCAGTTCCAAACAGTTCTTTTGGTTAGAAAGTAACCATTTGGTTAGAAAATAGCCATTTGGTTCTTTTCGGGTTCAGTTCCAAACATTTTTTTGGTTAAAAAATAACCATTTGGTTAGAAAATAACAATTTCGTTCCTTTCGGGTTCGGTTCCAAACGGTTCTTCTGGTTACAAAGTAACCATTTGGTTAGAAAGTAACCATTTGAAACCAAAACCCGAATGTAACCGAACCGAACCGAGAAGAACCGAACTGAACTGAATTTTAATCAGTTCCTAAATGGGTACTAGTTTTAAAGAACCGAAAGAACCGAGAACCGAACCGAACCGAACCGAACCGAATTTTAATCGGTTCCTAAATGGGTACTAGTTTTAAAGAACCGAAAGAACCGAGAACCGAAAGAACTGAACCGACCCGAAGAACCGAATGCCCATACCTAACCAAAACAATGTACCCATTGATGAGAGAATAAATGACTAGGATAAAGGATCTTGGATCTTGGACTTGATGTGACTAGAGCTCAAAGTTTAGAGAGAGAAAGATGAAAGAGAATATAATATTCAATTGACCCTCTACCAAGAATAAATGGGATTCATTTTATAGTGGGGAAGGTGGGGGCCCATTTATGTCCTTGGTAGTCTTGTATTATATCACAATTAGTCCTTTACCAGCTACTTTATTTACACATTGTCTACTAGTAAATAAATAATACAATAACGGGCCTATTTCCCTTTTCCTTTTTGCAATTAACTCCTTTTCTATTGGGATCGTCAAATTACTTCATCATTAGTAGTCCCCCCAGTCTTCAAGAGCATCATGAATGAAGACTTAAGTAAATCATTCCGATACACCTCCGACGATTAATTTGGTAACAAGAGGCCCATGCCGCTTCGGTATCAAATGAACACACTGCTTCGGTATCGAATGACCATCCGCTTTCTATTGAATGACGACCGACCCCCTCTGTTTGTTATTTTAAAGCGTCAGGAATTGTTGCGAATCATCCTCGACGCGAAAAGAGCTTGTTATGAGTCCATCTAAGAAGACTGGGCACAGGGAGCCCATTTAGCATACCCAATCGGGTAACCTGGGCTTGGAAGGAAAACCGGGTACACTGAGCCCATCTAGCATGCCCATCTGACCTAGTTGGTGCAGACCTACAATGCTAGCCTGACTAGAGCCTATGGCGTGCTTCGTTGGGCCTAACCTACACGTGTCGTCCCTTTACTCGAAGCATGCTCGTCTGCACAACTCTCCAAAATACTCTTCACCTTCCCGCGGCTTTTTGTCGTTTGGACTCTCCATGCGCAAAACGGTTAATGCAAGCTGCCTATAAATACTTCATTCACTAAATCGCTCTCAGAGAAATTCTAGAGAGAGAAAATCCCGTTCTGACCATTCTAGAGAGAGAGCAAATTTTATGAAAAGTAAGACCCCGAAGCCAAAACAGAAACCGAAGAAGAAGACCGAGCCTGCATTTGGGTTTATCGACTGGGCTAGTATTGGTGCTGAGATGAAGAGTACCGAGCTGCGAGATTAATTTGCAGTTCAGACACGAAGCCCTTCGCACCCGTGCCTCTCCCTCACGACCTTGTCTTTCCTGATCCTATTCCCGCTGAATCCTTCTTTGTTCCCGACCCTGTTGGCGCTCGAACCCCAGGGGCCATAGTTGTTTGTTCCAATAGTAGCTCTTCATATTCCCCTATCGCTCAACTCGATCGCCCGACGCCTTCGTCGGTAAATTCTCCTACCGGCTTAAAACCTTCTCTTCCTAAACGCCAAAGCAAAACTAGGTTTCTTTCAATGGGAGATTCCAGTGCCTCTACGTCACCCGCGGGGGGTAACTCTCCCGAAATAGTCCAGCTGAATCCCACCATCCAAGGATACCCGACGTGTGTCAACACGGCATGTACCCCTTTGGGCGTCTCTCGAAAGGATCTCGATCGTCGGAACCTAGAGATCGAGCGTGCCCATCAACAACGGGTGGAAGAGTCAAAGCTTGCTCATGCTGGTAGCAGCTCTAGCTTTGTAGAGCCTCCTTCTCAATCGGTCGGTCCTGCCGTGGCTGGCTCCCCTAAACCCGATGCTCTCCAACCAGAAGATACTAGAGAGCTAGAAACAGTTGTCTTAGCTGCTGGAGAAAGTGTTGCCGCTGCTGGTGACGAAACTGTTCCTCCCAAAGAACCCCTTCCGGTGGAGATCGAAGTTGTCATGACCACTACATATCATCGGTCGTTGCCAATGGACAACATAATTTCTCTATTCGAAGGAAAATACCTCTACTTCTCTGCCGCGGAGCAGGCAGAACTTCTAATCCGGTGGGGGATCCCGGAGTGCGTCACCATACGATTCCCTGCTCCTGGTGAGACACCCGTGCATGTTTGGTCACGAGAGATAGTCATTTTCACGGAGCTCTTCAACTCGGGCCTCAGGTTTCCTCTGGATCCTGAAATCGTTCTGTACTTTAAGACCCTTAACATCTGCCCCTCCCAGCTGACGCCCAACACGTGGTATACACTGATGTTCTGCATAATGGCTTCTCGTCTATCGGGTCGGGTTATGCCGATGACTGAGTACATCGCCATGTCCGGGCTCTCGAAGTCTCCCAAATCTCCCTTCTTATATTCCTCCCTGGCCAACACTTGGAAGATTGTGAATGATTTCCTCAAAGGCGACAAGGGCTGGAAGCATCGGTTCGTCTTACTTAGTGGTTGCTGGGAAAACGACCGCTCCTATACCAAAGAGAACCCAAGGCAATTGCTGCGGACATGGGTTCCCGATGGAAGGTCTTTGTCAGGAAGAACTAGGGTCGGGCGTTCCACCGTGCCTTCAAGAATACAAATCTAATCACGAGCAACCTCTGGTGTTGCTCTGCTGAACCGCTCACCTTGGAGCAGCTGCGCCAACCACCTAGCTTGGTGGGTTTGGTTGCTAAGACGGATGCACCCGACGCACAACTGTTCCTTCCCAAACGCAATAAGGCGTCGAGCAAATTCTCCAAGTCGAACGAAGATGCCGAACATGCAAATGCCGAGGTAGCGGAGGTCAAGGTGGTGGAACAAAGGGATGAAGCTACTGTTGAGGATGGCGCAGCCCATCGGTCAGAGGAGCTGACCAAGAAACAGAGGGAAAAGGTTGAGGCGGATGGTGCTCAGGCAAAAAAATTGAAACGATCCCGGGGGAGTGGTCCCGCCAATGCTCCCGCTCTCGTTGATAATGTGACCATCCCGGCGCTATTCGAACAATATGAGGAGGTCAAAGGTGGTGATGTGGCCGCTCCTGCAACGGTATCGTCTGAGAGAGCGCCGGTCGTAGTAATTCCTGACAACGATGAGGCTGGTTCTTCGAAGGCAGCGAAAGCCGTGGGGGCGTCATCTAGTGGCACTAAGCTGCCCCTGCTGTCAGTTCCTGGGAGCCCTCATACCTTCCCTTTACGGGTGACTGACGGGCTGTCCTTGTATTTGTACAATATGATCGTTCCTCTGGCGATGAAAGAGAGGCGTGCAGGAGAGCTAAGCCAGAAGCTGACGGATGCGGAAGGGAAGATTGTCGCGTTTGAAGAGGAAGTGAAAAGGGGAGAGACAGCAAAAACACTCTTGGAGGATAAGCTGAAGAAGGTTGAAAAAACCTTGGCGCGGGTCAGAAAAGACCGTGAAGACCGAGCCAGGCAATTGGTAGTGTCGAAAATTCAGAGCCGTTTCTTTTGGTATTCCGCGGTGAAGAAAGCGAAAGAGATTGCTGATCTGAAAAATGCCAACGCTTTATTTGCTGACAAGTGTCAGAAATGGGCGGACACAGAGACTGCCGAGGCGAAAGCTGCATATGTGTTGACCTTCCACAACCGTTTCTTCGACCTTCCCCTTGGGTCCATGTGGTTGGATGTTCCTGAGGCAGATCGTCCATCTGATGTGGTGTGCGAGGATGAAGAGTCGGACGATACCGAGACTGAGCCTGAGGATGAAGGCGCTTAAGCTCCCCCTTGTTTTTTATCGAAATTTTGTAATCTCCGGGTCGGTAGAACCCATTTGACTTGTTTTGTATCGGATCACTTTATAAATTTCCCATAATCTTAAAGTTTTCTCTAATATACTTTTGTGATTCGGTATCTGGTTGTGCATGAATATTTCATTGTTTAAGTAGAAATTTTCCGTAAGGTCGGGAATAAAATGTGGATCAGTTCAATACTGAAAAACCTGTTAAGGTTCTGTTGATCAATGTTGAATTGAAATTTTTTCCATAGGGTCGGGAATAAAATGTGGATCAGTTAAATACTGAAAAACTTGTTAAGGTTCTGTTGATCAATGTTGAATTGAAAATTTTCCCATTGGGTTGGGAATAAAATGTGGATCAGTTAAACACTGAAAAACCTGTTAAGGTTCTGTTGCTCAATGTTGAATTGAAAATTTTCCCATAGGGTCGGAAATAAAATGTGGATCAGTTAAACACTAAAAAACCTGTTAAGGTTCTGTTGATCGAGTAAGATCGCCAAAAGTTGTCCATCAGCTCATCAGTTAATGGACTCCCTCTCAATACTTCCGACCTTTAAAGGCAAAATTTTGGATTAAAAAAGGGTCGGTTGTTATGGATGCCTCATTAAAACCGTCTCGCCCCACCGAGGTAGGAAAAAGTACATCCCCGACTAAAGGTTCTTACATATACAATGATTACAAAGAAGTTACAAAGATCAACAAAATTACTCCAAATATAACTTTAAATGTTCAATTTTCCACGAGATCCTCAACAAACGTCCGTGCTTGTCCTGTAGTCGATACGTCCCGCTCGTAATTCTTTCTATCACTTTGTACGGTCCTTCCCAGTTTGGGGCGAGTTTGCCGAGGCTTTTGTCTTTGGTGTGCAGAAAAACTCTTCTCAAAACCTTATCCCCGACTTTGAACTCTCGCCGACGTACTTTTGACGCGTACCGACTCCTCATTAAAGTTTGATGATGTAAAGAATTCAGTTGAGCTCGGCTCCTTTTTTCTTCTATTAGGTTTAGAGCTAGTCGTCTGTCATCCTCATTTTTATTCCCATCATAGTTCCCGACCCTAAAAGATGGGAAGATTGAGTATGCTGGGATGACAGCATCCATTCCGTATACTAAGGCATAAGGTGATTCTTTAGTCGTCGTTCGAGGTGTAGTTCAGTAAGCCCACAATACTTCTTGCAAGTAATCCGGCCATTTGCCAGCTTTCCCTTCTAGGTTATTTTTGAGCCCGTCCAAGATGGTTCGGTTCGTAACTTCAACTTGCCCGTTCGCCTGAGGATGGAAAGGGGCAGAAAAGCATTGCCTAATCATATGGGTCGCACAAAAAGATTTCATCTCGCTGCTGTCAAACTGAGGTCCGTTATCCATGCTGAGCTTCTGAGGTACCCCAAACCTACAACAGATATTCGACCAAATGAACTTGATAATATCTTTGGTTCTCGTTCCCGCTAATGGCTCGGCTTCTACCCATTTGGAAAAGTAATCTACGGCCACCACAATCGTTTGTCTACCACCGGATGCCATCGGTAATGGCCCAACTAGATCGATTCCCCATCTGTGAAATGGTAGGCCTTCGAATATTGATTCTAAAGGGGCTGTGGGCATATTGATCGCATTTGCGAATCTTTGAAAAGTGTCGCAGGTTTTCACTATCTGCTGAGCGTCTGCAGTTACCGTTGGCCAATAAAAACCAGCGAGAAAAATTCTTCTTATCAGTGCTTTGTAACCACAATGAGTCGCGCCCTCGCCGTCATGCAACTCGGATACAATTATCTGTGACTCGTTTGACCCCAGACATCTCAGTAAAGGCCAGCTAAAATTATTTTTGTATAGTACGTCCCCCAACAAAATGTAGCCTCGGGCTTTATTTCGTTCTTCTGGGCCACGATACTATCATCTGGTAGTAACCCTTCAGCTAGGAAAGCTATAATATCCCTTCTCCAGTTCAATATAGTTACCGAGGACACCTGACAGGGGAATTCTGGTCGATTTTCCAGTCTGCCCTCTTTGTACTCGATGGGTTTTCTTGTTCGGTTATCCAGGGGTAACTGTTTGAACCAGATGCCGACGCTAGGGAGTCGGCGGTCACATTTTCGGTCTTGGGGACGTGCTCATATGTTACTTTAGAAAATGACGCGGCTAATACTCGCAATGCTGCTAAGTATTAAACCAGGTGCTCTTTCCTAGCTTCCGACACACCCGAGGCTTGATTAATCAAAATTTGAGAGTCACTAATAAGACGTACGCGCTCAGCTCCGCACACCTGTGCTAGTCTCAAACCGGCCAAGGCAGCCTCATATTCAGCTTATTTATTAGAAGTGGTAAAACCGAATTGGATTACCTGATGCATACTTGTGCTTATAGAGGTAACTATCTGCACGCCCGCGCCGCATCCGTTGATGTTCGACCCACCATCGGTTCGGATAACCCACTCAACTAGCTCGTCTTCTTTGGGCGGTTATTCTTGGTCTGGTCGGTTGGAATGAAATTCGACTATAAAATAAGTCAGGGCCTGGCCTTTGATGGTTGTTCTTGGCTCAAAATTGATATCAAAATCGCCTAGCTCGACCGACCATTTAGACATTCTTCCTGACATGTCCGGTCGCTGAAGAACATACTTAAGTGGGAAAGAAGTTCGAACGACAATAGGGGGGGCCTGAAAATAGGTCGCATTTTTCGCGCCACGGTTACGAAGGCCAAGGCCATTTTTTCCAGCTTCAAATACCGTGTCTCCGCATCCAATAGGATTTTACTCACGAAGTATACTGCTCTGGGAACCGTTCCCGATTCACTGATCAGCGCCGCACTTACTGTAAAATCTGAAACCGCTATGTAAAGAAAAAGAATTTCTCCTGTCAGGGGCTTCGTTAGAAGGTTCGGGGATGATAAGTAAGCTTCTATCCCTAAAAAGGCCTTGTCGCAAGCCGACGTCCAAGCAAAAGACTTAGCGTTTCTCAAGACCTAAAAGGGAGCGCACTTGTCAGATGAACGAGAGATAAATCGATTCAGGGCCGCTAAGCGTCCGACTGATCAGAATGAAACTGCACTAAAAAATCTGCTAGTGCTTGAGCTTTAATTGCATTTCTTGGCTCAAATTTGATGTCGAAATCTCCCAATTCAACCGACCATTTTGTCATTCTCCCCAAAATATCAGGTCTCTGAAGCATATTTTTTTATAGGAAAAGATATTCGAACTGTAATAGAATGAGCTTGGAAATATGGCCGTATTTTTCGAGCAACAATTACTAATGAAATGGCCAACTTATCCAACTTCAAATATCGTTTCTCAGCATCTAATAAGCTCTTGCTTATATAATACACTGATTTTGGGACATTCTCCTTCTCTCGAATTAACATATCACTTACGGCATAATCTGAAACAACGAAGTAAATAAACAATCTCTCTCCTGACAAAGGTTTAGTGAGAGTTTTCTAGGAAGAAAGATACTATTTGATCTGATGAAAAGCCTCCGAACATTTTGTAGTCGAGTTAAAACAATTTGCATGTCTTAACACTTAGAAAAAAGAGTACATTTGTCTGATGAGCGTAATATAAATCTATTTAAAGCTTCTAATCTTCCCATTAATATATGAACTTCTTTAATATTCCGAGGAGGGGTCATAGATATAAGAGCCTTAAGTTGCACTGGATCTGCTTCAATCTCTTTTTTCACTAACTATTTACCCGAGGAATTTTCTTGAACGGACTCCAAACGTACACTTTTCGGAGTTTAATTTCTGATTTACCCTTCTCAAATTAGCAAAGGTTTCCTCTAAATCAACAAAATTATTCTCGTCCTTCGAACTCTTAACCATCATATCGTTAATATATACTTCCACGTTTCTCCCAATTTGTGATTCGAAGGTCTTATTCACTAGACGTTGATAAGTTGCCCCTGTATTTTTAGACCGAATGACATCACTTTATAACAATATAAACCTCTTCCAGAAATAAATGGAGTACTTTCCTCATCCCCTGTATATATCTTAATCTGATTATACCCCACATAAGCATCTATAAAAGAAAGCAACCGATTTCCAAACATTGAATCCACCAGCTGATAAATCTGTGTGATTGGGAAATGATCTTTTGGGCAAGATTTATTCAAGTCTGTAAAGTCCACGCACATTCTCTATTTTTCGTTCTTTTTTTTATAACCAAAACTGGATTTATCACCCACTGCGGATAACGAGACTCTCGTATATGTCCAACTCTGGTTAAACGTTCTACCTCTGCAATTATCGCCTTAGATTTCTCGTGGGAGAAAGGTCTTCTTTTCTGAATTATTGTTCTTACATTATTCTTGACTGAAACCTTATGACAAATCATTTATGAAGGAATACCAGTTACATTTTCTGAACACCAAGCGAATAAATCAATCTTTTACGATAGAAATTTAATCAATCCTTGCTTTAAACCCGGGGACAACTTCATTCCAATTTTTAAAACTTTTTCTCTTGAGAATATATGATCTTTGTACTCTTCATCAGGGATAAAAAACTGGGGGACTTCCTTGGATCGTCAAAAGAGGTTGACCCAGAGGAAGTCCCCCTAGCTATTATGCTTTATCTGATTCATTTTCTTGAATTTTCTTTGAAGACAAAGCAATTCGATAACACTATCTAGCCATTTTGGCTGCTTCTAATTGTTCCCACATTATTCCCCACGATATATTTTAGACATTGATGTACCATGAAGATAACAACGTGTATTTTCGACAACCATGAACTTTCAAAAATAACATTGTAAGAATTCGGTGCATCTACGACGATGAATAAGATTTCGACCTCCTACTCAGCCTAGTTCCACTATACTTTCAAAATCACCCACTACTTCAGCAGTTTCTCATGTGAATCCTCTAATAGTTCTTTCAGACCGTCAGATAGCAGGGGATCGACAATTTTATTGTAAGTACTCATAAACAAGATGATAGCAAAACTTCTTGTATCAATATATCCTCTGTACATGATGACCAGCAATCGTTGCTGTAATTACTACCGCATTTTTATGTGGGCCTGCCACATTTATCATATCATCATCCTCGAATTAAATTATCAAAGAAGGAGTTCGATACTGATGTGCTGAAGCCCTCACCTCTAGCTGAGTAGTTAAGCTAACAATGTGCCTTTTCTAGGAACTGTTCGAATTTCCTGCCACATTATCACCTCCAAAAATTGCTAACAATTCAAAATAAGCACATAAATCACTTACCTTTTTTCTTGGGTCAATTTCCTCTACCATGCTAATATCATTTCTGCCTTTTTTTGGATCTGAATACTCAGTCGTAATATCAAAAGAATCAATTTCCTTAGAAATAACCAACGTAGTTTCATATTCTTTAGCCTTTTTTTATCATCGGAGTTTTGCTAGAGTTCGTCTTCACAAAGTCTGTCAACTTCCCATTTTCAATTAGTACTTCAACTTCTTTCTTTAAAGCAATGCACTCTTTTATATCATGGCCAACATCTTCATGATACTTTCAAAATATACTATTTATGTTTTCCCTCGGAGTTTGAATTAGGAGGGTGCCAGATCTATTCGTACGAGACATGGACGAATTTAGATTTATATTTTTTTTATTATAACAAGGTAGTCTTTGATTCATTCCTGTCTGACATCATAAGTGCCTATTGATTGGTTGATCACTAATTGAGAGTCGGACTTGACTTTAATGCTATATGCTCCACAAATTAATACATATTTCATGCCAGCGAGGGTGGCTTCGTATTCTGCCACATTATTTGTGACTGGAAAATTTAAACGAATTGTCTTCTTAATATCTTCGCTTTTTGGAAATCGTAGGACAACTCTAGCTCCTCCTCCTGATGCGCAGGATGCGCCATCAACTTCAATAATACATTCGCTCGGGTTTGTTACTTCTTGATCTTCCGTGTTGGCCTGTTGTTGCCTCGATGAGGAGAATTCGACAAGAAAATCGACGATAACCTATCCCTTAATAGATACCCATAACTCAAAACGAATGTCATACTCAATGTGCTTAATACTCCACATGGTGAGATGCCCGGAAATGTCAGGCTTCTGTAGTACTGATCGTAAAGGGAAGGCCGTTCGCAGAGTGATGACGTGCCCTTGAAAATATGGGTGCATTCGCCTGGTGGTGATAACTAAACTTAAAGATAAACTTTCCAGATTAAGGTATCTTGTTTCTGCATCCTTTAGTGTTTTTCTCGTATAATATATCGGGAGTTGTACCCCGTCCTGCTCGCGAACCAAGATGAAACTGACAGAAAACAGCGATACAGACAGATAAAGGAACATGGGTTCTTCAGCCACGGGCGCAAATAAAATCTCTGGAAAAGTGAGATATTTATTGAGCTCGGTGAAAGCCTTGCTGCAATCCTCTGTCCAGACGAATCTCTTAGCTTCTCGTACGACCTCAAAAAAGTGATGACTCTTGTCCGGTTCCTGGGAAATGAACCTGGATAACGCTGCTAGCCGTCTTGTGAGACATTGCACCTCCTTGATATTCTTTGGAAGGTCCATATGTAGGATTTCATTTAGTTGTACATGATAAACCTATATACTTCTTTGACTCACCACATAACCTAAGAACTTTCCTTTAGCGACCCCAAAAGAGCACTTATCCGGGTTAAGTTTGAGGTTTAAGTGACGTAGTAAATCAAAAACTATCTGCAACGTGTCTAGATGCTCTGCATCCGTATCAGTTTTGAAAATGATGTCATCGATGTATGCTTCTAATTGTTGTCCCAGGTGGTCTTGGAAAATGTGGTTTATCAGTCGCTGGTATGTTCGACCCCGCATTCTTTAAACCGAATGGCATGACCGCGTAGCAGTATATAGCCATCTCAGTCTAAAAAGTGGTGTGCTCTTGATCAGAATGGTGAAGTCGAATCTAATTGTATCCAAACTAAGCATCCATAAACAATAGGTATTCGCACCCCAAAGCTGAGTCAACTAGCTGTCCGATACGCGACAGAGAGAAAATATCTTTTGGTCACACTTGATTTATATCGGTGAAGTCCACGCACATGCACCACTGGTAGGTTTTATGTTTTACCAAAACGGGGTTAGCTATGCATACCGGGTACCGTTCTTTTGGGATATGCCCCAGACGAGTCAATTTGGTCACCTTCTCCAGTATGGCACCTGTTTATCCACTGAAAATAATCTTCGTTTTTGGCGTATTGGCGTGGCGCAAGGATTGATAGCCAGTTCGTGACATATGATAAAAAGGCTGACCCCATAGACATCACTTGCCTCCCAGGCGAAGATATCCAATTTTTTTTTGCCGATAAAGCAGTTAAAAGTATCTTAAAATCTGGAGATAACTCCCCTCAAATTTGGAGTGTGCGACTATCATCTACAGGCGCATCGACCACTGTGGTAATTGTGTCAATAGAATTATCGAGCTCTCATGGATCGTCAACTGGGTCCAGCGAGGTAAGATCTAATGCCTTTGGTTCAGGGACCCCCTCGCCGTTTAATTGCTATGAGAGTGGTTTGGATGGACCCGTCGCGATCGTATAGCAGATTCGCGCGATCCTTTGGCTTCCTCGTATCGTACCTACCGAGTCGCCCACTGGATACTTGATGCACTGCCGGAATGTGCACAGTGACGCTTTCATCCTATGTAGCCACGGTCTCCCAATGATGGCATGGTATGGGCTCGATGTATCAGGGATTATAAACAACGTTTTTAGCTCTTTGTAGTGGCTCCTTGGCCGACCTTAACCAACAATTCTACTTTCCCAACATATTGTGAAGTTCTGCCATCGTAGCCAACCAAAGTGTGTTGTGTTGGCTGGTAAGGAGGTACGTTTTGCATGCGATCGAAACTGCTTTTGAATATTATGTTAGTGGAGCTAGCTCTATCGACCAGAACGCGAGTCACCATAACTCCTCCAATATCCATATGAATAATCAACGCGCCCTCATGAGGCAGACTGACACATCATAGATCGTTGTCATTGAAGGTGAAATCAGTGACTGGATCCCTGTAAATGCAGTAGGAATTCACATCGATCTCGTACACGTCAAGCTTGTTTTTTGCCCGCCTATTTAAGGCGGACCCCTTGAGTGGTGCTGAATTACCCCCTGATGTCTTGAGAAGTCACTGTTTTTTATTATTCTTTCCTCCTTCTCCATTTCCCGGTTTTAGGTTGATGAGAGAACGAACCTCTTCGCGGAAATCTTGATTTGATAGTTTGATAGACTGTACCAACTACCCGTTGTCAATGATTTGTTGGATCTCTTTTCTAGAGTTGGCAACACTCATCTGTGGAGTGCCCATGGTCGTTATGATAAGCAGGGAAATACAAGTTAGATATTTTAAACCATGGGGCACTCATCACACGGGGCGCCTGGTACTTCGTTCTTTCTCTGGTTCGATCATAAATTACGGAGATGGCTTCAGTCAAAAGAGTGAATCGTCTGGTTGGCTGCTCGAATTGGTGAGGACATCGGCTATACTCTCTTCTGGGCTCCTCTTCAACCTTTTTTCTTTTTGACCCTCCTTCCTTGGACTCTGATCTGCGTCGCTCAAGCGAACTCCCTCTTCTGGCTTCGTCGACTCTGATGAAAGTATCATCTCTGGCGAGTAAGTCTCCCATATTCTCTGTTGGGAACTTGATAAGGTCTGCATAAAGGTCTTATTTCCAGTCGAGCCTCCGTTTTAGGGATGCCACAACCATGTTCTCCGCTAAATATGGTAAAATATTCATGGCATGAACAAATCTCCTAACATAACCTTTAAGGGACTCACCTCGGCGTTGATAAAGGTCTGTGATTGAGTCTTGCTCTCGTTTGAGCTCCTTATTTCTAACAAACCTTTCTTTGAATGCTTTCCACAACCAATCCATCGCATTACCCTTGAGTATCATAGAAAGCACTTGGTACATCATCACATCATCGGGGTTGAACACCATCATCATGTTACGGAACTGCTCCAGATGTCTTTTTGGGTCTCCTGTTCCATCGTAAGCCTCCATTCGAAAAAGATCGAATTTTATTGGGAGTTAGGCTTTGAGAATTTTCTCTGGGAATGGAGATTCTTTGAGTATATAGGCTAACAGCCTTAGGCGAACTTGGTTGTAGTGGAGATATTCATTCGAACTCGCTCGAAGGATGTTTGCTTCGCCTCTTCTCTAGGATTTTTGCTCCGATTTTTGCCTCCGCTCTCACCTTCGCCTTCCTGTTTTTCATCCCGCATGGACGTTCGCTCCGCCCTGTTAACCTTGTTGGCCTCTGGACCGGATTGTTGATTGACTCAGCTCGTGCCATTGAACTTAGCTGTGAAGGTGTGAATACCATCATTCATCCTGGCTATGAGGCTGTGCATGGATTGCTCCCTTGCCTCTCTTTCAATCACCACCTTTAATTGCTCCTCTTGGAGATGTTGGGATTTTTTACTCTAGTTGTTGGACCACCGGATCAACGACAGGATTGGTTTCCACCGCTTCTTGGGCCATAGAAACGTCCACTGGCTGGCAGGGTTTTAATTCGACCTGAGAAATGACTACGGACAAAGGCAACAATTCTCCCAGATTGACTGCCCGAAGGGGTGCTATGGGATCACCCCCTTGGGATGCAACAGGGACTAGGTATAGGGTATTTTTCCCAGTCGGGGGATTCGTTGCCCTGTCCTGCTCATTATTGATTCACTCGTTTCCTGATTATCCCTCGCGATTCCTGACCTTGTGACTACCATGGTTAGTGATTATTGTCATTTTCCCACAGACGACGCCAAAATTTGTTAAGGGAATAACAAAATATTGCCGAAGTAGAAATACACGAACAATCAGAAAAAAAGAAAAGGAAAAGAAGATATCCTTCATCTAGATAATTTCTCTACTTATCGTCATCCATGTTAGTGGGCAGTTACATTCGTATTTAATTCCACTTAATGCCCCACTAAAGCACTTACATCACTTTTCCTATAATTTCAGACATACTACTTAAACGGTTTGACTCGAAATTGATAACGCTATTAAATGACAAACGAGGAAACGCTTTATCCTCCAATTGTTACTTTGAATGGAAATACATGCCAGTCTGGGCTGGTTTGGCTTGATCTGATCTAACTGATGACTTCCTCGTTTGTCCTTGTTGTTTGGCTTTTGAGCACGACAAGATTCGCACAAAGCTTCAGATCTCCGAGCTCCCTCAGTTGTCTGTAGTCGCTTTTAGTTGATGTCTCTTTGTATTCGTTCGAGGTCGATCAGCTGTGCACGAGCTCGTTCTCTATTTAGTTATTCTGTCCTCGCCTTAGTCGGTCAACTTATCCTTCATACTTTCGTTGAATCCTCTTCCTTTGTTGCTCGCTTGAATCTTTTACTTCTTTTTTCTCTATTGTCTCAATCCGAGCTCGTCACTTGCCTTTTCCGTTCGTGCAAATGCTCGTTTGGGGTCCTTTGCGGCTCGCTTGGCTCTTTTACTTATTATTTGTCTATTGTCTCAATTCGAGCTCATTACTTGCCTTCTCTGTTCGTGCTGATGCTCGTTCTGGGAATCCGCCTCATCACTAAAAGATTTCCTAGCGACTGAAACTAAAATAAATTAATTACGAATCTTAAAAGTTTCAATAGACAATCTAGAATGAAGTCATATTAAGTTTGTTAGATTTAAATGACATAAGGAAATTGCTAAAAGAGATGTAATTTTATTTCATAAAATTGTTTGTTTTGGATTTTTAAAATTACTCTATGAAGTTATTTCTTTTGATGATTTTGTCCTTCACTAAATTATTTAGATAGAAAACATTACTTCACAAAATTACCATAATTTTTTAAAAAAATGTGACATTCTCTCTCCCTTCCCTCTAAAAAATAAAATAAAACTAAAACACATAAACTAAATAAACAACAAAAACCTAAATTTATAATTAATACTAAACTAAAGCTAAATTTAAACCTAAATTAATAATTAATACTAAACTAAACCTAAATTGAAACCTAAATTAAAACTAAATAAAAAATGTAATTAAAACTATAGTAAAAATAAAGTAAGACCATATCTTACCTCAACCAGGAACAACTTCCTGAAGCCACACACCAATGACCAGCACCTCTCACGTACTAGCGTGGGTCGTTCTGTTCGCTACAATATTTTGGAACCGGTTTAATTTTTTTTGTTAATTATATGTGTTTATGTTATTTTTTAAAAAATAGTTTTCTGATTGACGTTTAGTATTTTCTAGTACACAATCATATATTGTACGCTTCAGAGATCGATGATGGCTCTCAGAATAAAAGAGTAAAAAATCGATAAAAAAATAGACCGGTAGCGAACGCGAGATAGTAGTAGATTATGCGGCTACGCGAGATAGTAGTAGATTATGCGGCTACGATAGAGATGCTACCTATTATTTCGGCACCCCTAATTCCGAATACACATCCGATTCCGATGCTTATGGGCGACGCACGCCTCTCCCACCTAGAGGGAAAACTACAGCTCTACCCCGCCAAACTACCTCAATTATTTGGCAAGGCGTTCACCTCTCATGTGCCTACTACCCTTGGCAAGAAAGGTAATATTTAGATTTGTAGTTAATATTTTAGTGACAATTTAATATATACTAATATTGAAAACTAATATTTTCAGGAGCGTGAGATGCAGCATTACACCCATTATCCCAGCCATAGAGGTTGGAGTTTGAGCTCTCAGAGTAGGGTATGAGCTATACTTAATGCCATGCCTTTCGGCAGGCTGATTGAGCCCTTCACGTGCATGCATACGCATTCCAACATCACAAAGATTCTTTAAAGCGGTGGCATACAGAAACAAATAGTTTCTATTTTTCCTTCGTTGAGATGATCATCCTAGATGACGTGCACACGATACTGGGACTCGTAGTAGAGGGTGATGTTGCTTCTTTTCCTGTGTTATCCGGTAACTCGTTGGCCATGCATGAGGGTGCTGAACTGCTTGGGATTAACGAAATGAGATTTGTGAAAGAGGTTGAGAAATACAAGGGTACAATGGGGCACAGTTGTGTGACGACTACCCGGGTATCACCGACGCTATGGTACAGCAGACTGTGCGTGCCTATATTTTACACATCTTTGGTTGCGTTCTCTTCTCTGACAATAGTAACATCTACGCTAATTTGAATTACTTGTTTGTATTGCGCAATTTTACCAAGCAAGGGTGGGATATTATGCATGGGGTACAGACATGCTTGCTTTTTTGTATCACCATCTCAGAGATTTCTATCTTCACGAGACCAAAATAATGGCCGGATGTATCGATCTGATGGACACGTGAATACAGTACCATTTCATTATGCTTCACCCTGTAACTCGTTCCACTTACACGAAGCACTAACCTACTATTGCTAGACGGGATAAAAGTGCGGCGATTTCTGATTCCCGGACGAAGTTGAACCTTCGCAAAACCCATCAACAACCTCAAGGAGACTGATGTAAGTTTTATAATATTTTGGTATTTAATTGTTAACCTATTGTTAGAATTGAAAATAGAACTGGTTGATGTTGTAATATGTTAGTTGTGTTTAGTGGTGTAGACGCCAACATCACAAAGATTCTTTAAAGCGGTGGCATACAGAAACAAACAGTTTTTATTTTTCCTTCGTTGAGATGATCATCCTAGACGACGTGCACACGATACTAGGACTCGTAGTAGAGGGTGATGTTGCTTCTTTACCTATTTTATCCGGTAACTCGTTGGCCATGCATGAGGGTGCTGAACTGCTTGGGATTAACGAAATGAGATTTGTGAAAGAGGTTGAGAAATACAAGGGTATAGATTGGGTTCTTGCATGCCTATATAGTAGGTACAATGGGGCAAAGTTGTGTGACGACTACCCGGGTATCACCGACGCTATGGTACAACAGACTGTGCGTGCCTATATTTTACACATCTTTGGTTGCGTTCTCTTCTCTGACAATAGTAACATGTACGCTAATTTGAAGTACTTGTTTGTATTGCGCAATTTGACCAAGCAGGGGTGGGATGCTATGCATGGGGTACAGACATGCTTGCTTTTTTGTATCACCATCTCAGAGATTTCTATCTTCTAGAGACCAGGATAATGGCCGGATGTATCAATCTGATGGACACGTGAATACAGTACCATTTCATTATGCTTCACCCTGTAACTCGTTCCACTTACACGAAGCACTAACCTACTATTGCTAGATGGGATACAAGTGCGGCGATTTCTGATTCCCGGACGCATTTGAACCTTCGCAAACCCCATCAACAACCTCAAGGATACTGATGTAAGTTTTATAATGTTTTGGTATTTAATTGTTAACCTATTGTTAGAATTGAAAATAAAACTGGTTGATGTTGTAATATGTTAGTTGTGTTTAGTGGCGTAGATGTCAAGTCTTATACGTGTTCATGTTCGTATTGTTTTGTTTTGCAGGTTTTGTTAAGTATGTTTTCATATATAAATATGATTAATTTAACCTATTGTTATAATTGAATAAGATAAAAATGTTTGATTTTGTTGTGTGTTGGTTGTGTTGAGCAGCGTGGATGCCAAGTCTTATATGTGTTCATGTTTGTACTGTTTTGTTTTGCAGGTTTTGTTTGAGCCTTATTGTGATATATGCAACCATTTCCTGTTGGAGGATATAACATGGTTTCGCCATCTCATTGCAGGTGTAGAGCACTCGCATGTATACTATCCAGAGCGGGTATTGAGGCAGTTCAGACGTATTTAGAGGCTTATTCCACATCCATTGCTCAAGAGTTAGATGAAGGAAAAAAAGAAAACAAAGATGATGGCCTACGCGTTCGACGAGGAGTGTTGGGTGAATTGGCGAAGTAACCAGTTAGGGGATGTTTTTAGGAAAGATATGATTAGAGACGATATGGAGTCTTTTTGTAGTTTTGATTATCTTCTGCTTCATCAGAAGATAATCAGAAGTACGAGGTATGCGTCGGATCTCGTTGTTTCCCGGAGTTGGTGAGTTTGACGGTGATTTCAATCATTTGGCCGAGGCGTACATGGAGGTTTTGTCTATCGGCAAGAGACTTGCTTAGACATTATGTTTTTTCGAGTTGTTTTACACTCGTGTTTATTTGGATTTTGTGTTTATTATATTTATGTGTATTTTGTAGCAACGATTTGTCCACCTTTTTGGTTATTGTAAAATATTATTATGTCTACTAGTGTGTTGTTTATTATCGGTCTTATTTATATGTTGTGAGGTACTAATAGACTTGCTTAATTTATAATTTGAAAATTACATGATTGAAGACTTACAAAAAGCACAAAAAGACACAAATAATTTAAAACTTGCATACTAACTTAGTTAAAAAAAATCTCAAAACAAGATATTTTGAAATTGGAAATAAAATTACATAATACGAAAACACTTATTAGTCGAAATCATATCCAAGGTCATCCTTAACCGGTGATAAATTAGTTATCCCATCTTATTGTTAAGCAATGTTATCCTTCAAATAAACAATTATATCTTTCGTAATCCAATCAGTAATTTTCAACTACCACACTTGTGTTGCTTCTTTGCGTAAAATGTAAGACAAGTCAGACACCCGAAGCATGGGTTCAAATTTAAGTTCGTTGTAGCTGGATGAGACTTCTTCACAACTTTGTGAGTCTGTATTACCAAGCCAACGGTTGGCGTGATTCTGGTTCCATATGTTAAACACATGGAGGATTAGGTTCATGTTTAAAAAAAGATAGTTTAATAATGCATAGTTCAATGCTACTGCAAGTCTAATGCTTCTTCAATACATAACTTAAATAGTTTACAACACATAACAACAACTACTTCCGATTGGATTAAAAAATTACAACACAAATACTATTAAAAGTCTTTGATTAAGTCAACTACGAGTTGCTCACATTCTACGGATTGTGTCGGTGTTGAATTTTATAGTTGTGAAAAAACACGGACTCTATCTAGCAACGGGAAATCTCTAACCGTGCGTATCCACGTTGGATCTATTATGGATAAACGTGAACTTTGAACCAAATCAACCTACAGTTTAATCTTGTTTAGATAATAAATAAGTAAATGCATCCAAAATTAAAAAAAATGTTTACATACGTGAACAAAATGGTTTGTATTGAAGAATGCAGCGTTGATCTCCTTTATAGAACCATCCTTTGGTGATCCATTTTTCACCATTAAGTATATCGTACGTCTATCGGTTTCTAGGCAATATAAAACACAATTGAATGTTGTCGCGACTAGTTTTTCGCAACTAGGAAATGACATCCTATTTTCAATCTGGCATTCTCTTTATTATAACTCAACCGGTGTAGCTACTTATCAGCATCACTATCATCGTCATAATAAGCGACACATTTATAAAAATATTGATGCATTTTAGCTCGTGAACCATAGCTTCTTTTACAATTTTCCATCCACATTCGGCATCGATCATACCATGTGCGATGGCTCTAAAACCACAATTTTGGCCGAGCATCACGTTTGTAATTCGGTTTATGAAAGGACGCATAAATTGAGGTATGTATTTTAAATACCTCGAGTCTAAGACGTTGGGAAACCTCGACGGAATTAGTTTAACTAGAAACGATGGTTTTGAGGTAATGTTATTTGATACAATAAGAGTTCCTATACCTACACATGCAACCCATTTTTTGTTTCTTTTTCAAGGGTTTTGCTAGGAAATTAGTACGAGTGTGTGCGGCGATCGTTCGCGCGGTGCTATCAAAAGGGCCGAACAGGGTTACCAAACTCGAGCGAGTATTACCATTTTTAGAGTTTCGGCACTATGGTGAGACTCTAAACATTCCTGTTTCACGTATTCGTGATACAAAGGATCCTTTTTCGTAGAATAATCCCTTTTCCTAATATGGTTAAAGTTAGGTTACCCTAACTCGTAGAGACTCTGATGAGCTGTGGGGCTAGAGAGTTGGTAGTTTACACCAATGTACTCAGCTAGGGCCTTTGGTTCCCCTTAAACCCCGAGATAATGAGGTACTTTAGCTTGGCTAGGTTGTGCCTAAGCCAAGATAGCCCAAATTCTTAGTTCTTACTCGTGGCGTGCATCATATCCTCAAGACTATCAAAGATTTTGATGCCAATGGAGTAGTTTCCTATTACGGTCTGTATATCACGCGATCAATACATTCCCTTTTATTATTTCAATATGAGGAATAACTACAAAGTTGTGGATGACCTTTTAGAGGCAAACAAAATTTGGAAAACCCAATTCCTCTTCATCAGCGACCATTGGGAAAATGGTAAGAAAATCACCTCCAAAGATAATCCGAGCCAGCTTAGCAGACACTAGAAGAACACACGTAAGTCTCTTCCGATTTATTTTATATTTCTATTAATTTCTGTAATATTTGTTAGTTATTATTAACTTTTTTTTGTACGAGCCATTTCAAAGCCCTATCTACAACATGTGGACGATGCAAAATTGACATTGAGGAAGTTGAATCACTGGGCCAATAATAAATGATCCAATGAGTTCCGTAATTGTTTCACTCTATGAAATTTTGCCAGGTCATATCTCTAGAGGACTAATCCCATTCGGGAACGGACGTGAGAGTAGTTCATCACTTGTCCTCGAGCTACTGAAATTCTTAAAAGAACTGAGGCATCAGTTGGTAAATTATTTATGCCAACTAAGAATAGAGCTCCTAACCATCAGAATAAGAACAAGAAGAATAAAGAGGGTTTATCACAGTTTGTGTTGAAACGGGAAATGAAGGGCAGCAGGATGGAATTGACTCAGACTTGTTGGAGGTTGTTGCTGCCACTGTTGAGAAGGGCAATGTGCCTTCAAAATAGCAGGTTCCAAATAAAAATAAAGGACATAAGAGGGGGAAATAAGGTAGGGATAAAAGAGATAAGAAAAATAAGAAGACTTAGGCTGGTTCGGAGATAATACTTCGTTCAGAACCTTCTCCTCCAACTATCCTAGTTGTTGTTCATCCTACGACCAAGGTATCTGATCCCCCTTCTCCATTACTTTCCCCATCTGAAAAGATTTTTTTAGAGATGGTGTTCCAATTGAAGATATAAGGGCCTTCGAATTTGAAGTCTTTGAGACCGATATCCTTGAGTCTACAAGCACCACAACTGTTGTGGTATTCGATAAAGTTCCCTTTAAATTATCAAAGGAGACCGATGTGTTACCGTATTCGATCCTGGGCTATGTGAGGAAAATAATCAAAATGGAGAGATAAGTAAGGTCTCAAGTTGAAGAAATCACTTCCCTTTGGGATGAAAATCAGAATTTGAAGAATTCAATTGAGGAAGAAAAGAAAAAGGGTAAAAGTTTAACCGAAGAGGTGAAATCTGTTAAAGATGAGTTGGTCAAGGTAAAATCTGATCATGACAAGTTACAAGCTGATTACGATAGTCTGCAGTCATCCAGTTCCGAGAAGATTACCTCATTAAAGAACCAACAAATTGATGACAGAACTACCATTGAGCGTTTGTCGGAGGAAACGAAAAACCAAGAGATAGCCGATACTGTAGACGCATATGCCAAAAAGGTGATAAACTATTTGCAAGGGATGAATGATTTAGTTAAACCTGACATGGTGTTGCTATTTCATAAGAAAATACCTAAATTATCCCTTCAAGACCGTGTGGGACATGTGCATGTAGATTTGCTGCCTCATGATATACCTTTAGTCGATCAGCTTGGTATCTCTGATGATTCATCCGATGATGGCTCTAATAATAGTATTGAAGGGGGCTCTGATGGTAAGAGTTTGGAAGAGAAAGAAGAAGCAAAAAGTGATGAGAATGAGCCCTAAGGAGAGTATGTTTTGATGTAATTATTTTTATGCAAGCCCTTGATGTGTACAAGGCATTTTGATATTTCAATTGGATATTTTTGTGCAAGTCCTGGGCATGGCCAATACATTTTGTAATTTTCTCCTCGAAATTCGTTAACTCCTTAGATCACCCAAGGCACTTTATATTATATATCATTTAGCAACTTAATTTACCTTTTTATATATTATTATCTCCATTTCTTAGTATTAGTTTATCCGAATATAATTAATCTTAAGACATTGGTCATTCGAGGGTAATTAAAACTTGGTACATATGGGCCATTCGAAGGTAATCCATTCAAATTAAATAAAAATTTGATACACCTGAGCCATTGAAGGTAATCCATTCGAAGGAAATAAAAACTTGATACACAGGAACCACTCGAAGGTAATCCATTCGAAGACAATACAAACTTGATACACAAGAGCCATTCGAAGGTAATAAAAACTTGATATACCCAAGCTATTAGATGGTTATCCATTCGAAGGCAATAAAATATTGGTAAACCCGATGCATTCGAAGGTAGTTATAAACACATTTTTAAAAATAAATACAGTAGATTAATAATGTTTCAGACACTTCATCAAAACCTCCTCGCGCTACCAGGGTAGGAAAAAGTATGCCTATTATATTTACATTGAACGGAAACAAAGTAAATATTTACAATTTAAGTTTACTCAAGATATAACCTTAGATGTTCGACATTCCACGAGTGCCTTAAAGGATTTTCTTCCTGGTCAACTAGTCGATATGCCCCTTTCTTAATCTTCTCGCACAAAATATATGACCCTTCCCAATTTAGAGCCAACTTTCCGAACTTCCTACTTTGGTGTGTGTAAATAATTTTCACAAAACTTTGTCCCCCACTTAGAAGTCCCTTTTTGTACTCTAAACGAATACCTACTCCTCATTAAACCCTAGTAATGTATGGTTCTTAAATGGGCTTTTATTTTATTTTCTTCATCCATATCCAATTGAGTTCTTATTGCAGCTTCATTTTCCTCTTCAAAATAATTTTTAACCCCGAAAAAAGGAAGAGTAGCTTCTACTGGTGCGATTGCATCCATTGCATAAACCAGGATAAAAAGATATTATTGTGTGGTAGTATGTGAACACTTCTTACAGGTAATTATGTCATTTACCAGCTGCTCCTTCTAAATTCTTTTTAAGAATCAAAATAGTCATATTTCCACCTGTATCTTTCCATTGGCCTAGAGATGAAAAGGCAAGAAGAAATAATGGTGAATTCCTCTTGATGCACTAAACATCTCCATATCCTTGTTTTCGAATTAAGAGAAATTTTCTATAGTAATGCGTCTAGGAATTCCAAAACTACAACAAATATTGGAGAGGATAAATTTAATTATTGCTTTGAAAGTCATTCCAGAGAGGGGTGCAACTTTTATTCACTTCGAAAAATAATCAATTGCCAAGATAATAGTTCGACACTCCCTAGAAGCCATTCAAAGAGGTCCTACTAATTCAAGTCCCCATCTATCCAAGGGTAACGCTTCAGATACTGACTCCATTGCAACCGCTGGTACATGTTGTATCTCTCACAATGATCATATCTTCTAAATAACTCTTTAGAATCTTCCATAATAGATGGCCAATAGTACTCTGCCAATAAGACCCTTCTAGTCAAAGCCTTGTAGCCACAATGGGCCGATCCTTCCCCATCATGTAACTCAAACAAAACCGATTGAGACTCATCGGATCCGAGGTAACGTAATAAAGGCTTACTGAAAGGTCTTTTATAGAGGATTTCTCTCAAAACCAAAAAACGCGTGCTTTAAACTTTAACTTATTGGCTAAGCTTTTGTCTTCAGGTAGGATTAATTTAATAATAACTATTGGATACCATACCTCTAGTACTAGAATCCAAGGGTAAGAATCCGAATATGTAATAAGCACCAGAGAGTCAGCCATCAATTTTTTTTTATTCTAGAACATATTTATATTTTACATATTTAAAATAAGAAGAAATTTATTTCAACACTCGTAAGTATTCCACTAAGTGTTCTTTCTTGGTTTCAGATTTCCCTCGTTCTTGATATATGACTAGTTGTGAATCACTCAACAATCAGATTCTGTTGGCACCATATATCTGAGCTAGCCTTAAACCTATTATTGTTCCTTAGTATTTTCCTTCATTGTTTAATGCCCTAAAACTACAAAGTATAGCTTGGTAGATCGAATCCCCGAAGGTGGAAAGAAAGAAAATTCCAGCCCGCATCCCATCATACTGGATCCACCACCTATTCGAATTACCCATTCTTTTTTAATTCTGTGAATTAAAGATTCCTCATAGGGCCTCTCCGAATGGAACTCAACTAAGAAATTAACTATAGCTTGAGCTTTTATTTTTATCCGATGAGCAAAGTCAATATCATAGTCCCTTAGCTATGCAGACCACTTAGTCATTTGACCTGATGTATCCATTTTTACAATACATTTTTAAGTGGAAATGAAGTTTGAACTATGATAGAATGCGCTTGAAAATAATGCCTAATTTTTTTGGCCGCTATTACCAAGGCTAAAGTTAGCTTTTCCAACTTTACGTATCTTTTCTTAGTATTTAACAAACTCATACTAATATAATAAACAAGGGCAAGGATAGTTGTCAACTTCCCGAACTAAAATTGTGCTTACAACATAATTCGATACCGCTAGTTGCATGTAGAGTCTCTCTCGAATGAATGGTTTGAATAGAGTTTTAGACGAAGATAAATGCCGCTTGATTTCAAATAACGTCTTATCACAATTTGGGGACCAATTAAAGTCTTTGAAATTTTTCAGTACTTGGAAAAGTTGTGCACATGTATCCGATGATCTTGAAATAAACCTATTCAAGGTTGCCAACCTCCCGGTTAATACTTGAACTTATTTGGTGGTCCAAGGAGGGCCCATGGTTAATAATGAATCCAATTGATCTAGGTTGGCATGGATACCTTTCATACTGATGATGTAGCCAAAAAATATCCCATACCGTACACCAAACGTATACTTTTCAGGATTCAATTTTAAATTAATAGCCTCCAAGTTAGAGAAAGTTTCTTGGAAGTCAAGTAAATGATCATTCTCACTTGGGATTTTTACCATCATGTCATAATATAATCTTCCATATTTATTCCAATCTGAGTGAAAAGTTATTTATTAACCAATCACTGGTAAGTCGCTCCATCATTCATTAACCCGAAATATATTAATTTGTAACAATAGAGCCCCTATAAATGATGAACGTGGTGTTGTTCTGATCCTTTAGATCCATTTGTATTTGATTGTACCCAACAAAATCATCTATAAAGGATAATAACTTATTTACTGAAGTGGAATCCACCAACTGATCTATTCGAGGAACTGAGAAAGGATCGTTGGGATACACCTTGATGAGATATTTGAAATCAATCCACATCCGCCATTTTTCATTTTTCTTTTTAACAAGAACCGAATTTGCAGTCCAAAGTGGATACTGGGATTCTTGAATGTGCCCCATCTTAGTCAATCTATCGACTTCTTGAACTATAGCCTCATATTTCCCTTTAGAAAAAGTCATACTTCTTTGGACTATTGGACATATATCGGGTTGCACAGACAATTTGTGGCACATGAAATTTGTTGGTATACTAGTTACATTCTCATTGCACCAAGCAAACTCAGTAAATGTTTTGATAAGAGAGATAAAAAATTTTCCTTGAATTCTGATCGCAATTTGGCTCCAATTCTAATATTCTTCCAATCTGCTAAACTGTGCACTTCGATCTTTTTTTTGGGATAACCTCACTAAGAGTCTCTATTGGATTATATATCTTATTCGGATCCGAAGAGGACTCTAGTAATTGCTATTAGTTTTTCGTTATCACGGTTTCCAAGGATTTTAGAGCAAGAGCGGTGACATAACATTATCTAGCCACTTATTGGCAGCTCTGAACCACTCTTACTTGACCTCAAACCACGTATTTCAGACATTGGTGAACTGTTGAGCAACCGCATGCATCTTTGAAAACCAAAATTTACCAAGAATTGCAATGTAGGGGTCGGACAATCTACTATCACAAACAAAACCCCACCATTTTCTTAAATGGTCCTATACATATTAATATTGGTTTATTAAAAATATTTCATAAACATATATGTGGTTGGAACACAACTTAGTCAGTATTATTTTTATTTTGAGTCTAAACTGTTCGTTAAGAGAAAATCGACCCACTCTATTTATTGTCCTCAATGATTTCTGACCCTTTTAAGTTCTATGTAAGATTGAGTTTTATAATTGAAAATTTATAACTTACTTGATGTATTAAATGTGTTCGCTTTTTAGTACTATAAGGATTTTCAAGGATGCATGCATTAAACATCCAAATGAAGAAAATTAATAGTCTTTATTGTCTTACATACCCAAGATAGACACTAAAACTTCACTTTTGCAATTGAATGTATAAACCTATATTTACAGTTAGGTATCCACAAACTATAAAAGTAATTTGGCCACATCGAAAATTAAGCTCAAAATACACATTATTGGAAGTATGATTCGTAGGTAATTCATCAGTTTGTTTTGCTTTTGTGGTAAAATAGTTATAAAAGGACAAAAAAACTGGTGATATATAACTAGAAAGAAGCTTAAAATTTCACGAAGAATGTTGAAGATACACATGGTATAGTCAATGATTTTCTCCCTATATATAGAAAAAGTATATTGATATGTCGAGAATTCACAATTAACAACTTAAATGATTAACTGAGTCTGAAGTACTATGTTTGAGATTTTAAATTAGTGAACATTATAATGATACTCCAATAGTTTTAGGGAATACTAACGTCTATATGTTTATATATAATTATTAGCAAACTTTGTTTGATATATAATTTCAGCTAAAAGTACTACTTTAATCATTAGATTTAGAATAAATATTGTTCCTCCAACCCATAAAAAAGATTTACGATAATATATTAATCGTGTATTTATCCCACCAAAAATATAGAAATTCTCTTAAGATAAAACTGTTGGAATTTGTATTTGTAATCTTTTTGATTTTTTATTCATCTTTTATATTTATGATGAAGCGTACAATGGTTTATCTTTAACTTAGTATCTCTAATTTTCAAATTTTTTTTTCTCTCTTACAATTTGACGAATTTTTCAAGGAATTGATGCATATTGTTTTTGTGCACTACTGGAGGTTAAGGTAATCCTACTTTCCAATAGATTCTTCAAAAGGTGATAGAAAGATAAACTTGAAATAGGTTATCATTTTCTATTAGAGTTCAAATATATATTGCACTAAATTTTCTTTTATGAGAAAGGAAAAAAATAAGAAAATATAGAAATTATGTAAGCATCGTAATAAGCTGAGCTAAAATATTTATTTCTCCTGTTAGTTATTACGAATATGAAAAACACAAAATTATCTAGAAAACTAGAGGGTGATGTATACTTCATGATATATTGACAACGAAATACATATATTGCATGAGAACTTTCTTTGTTTGGTTATTGAGTCTTAAATATTTTTTCACATCCCATATTTTTATAAATTTTCTTTGTAAAGACTTTGTCGAAGTATTTGTATACATGAAGAGGAATTCATTAATACTAACATTTTATGACAAAGGTTTAGAATCTATATTTATCTTTTGTAACCTTATTGTGCTTATTTTTCTAATATTAATTGCTTTCAATCCGTTACACACTTATTATTTGTTCATTAAGAAGATGCCTCTCTTTATGGAAACCCTCCCCCCATCTTCATGGAAACTTTCACCGTTCTTAGAGTACTAAATAGCATAAGGACGAGTTGTGGAGGGATAATAGAGTCCAATAACATTTATCAAGTTCTACAAGAGTTAATTCAGCAAGCCCAACTAGCATACTAACATCAATTCTCGTATTGTTTCCAATTCGATTGATATAATATACGATTTGATAGACGTGATAGTCACTAGATGACCTTTGGTATAAATGAACATCCTGAATCACAAGTAAAGAACTGTGACTTCGTCGAGAAGTATGACTCTTGCTATATGAGTTCTTTATCTATGCATTCTGGTTTGGCCTGTTTTGGAGATAACGATACTCATTTAGGTGTTTGGAAAACTATTGGAAGATATATATGATATTTGGATTTGGATCTGATAAATTTGAACTTGAAATAAACTATGATTTGCATTTTTAATAGATATTCACATCATTTTTTCTATAGTATTTTATATTTGAATATTTTTACAACAATATCAAATGCATTGAACACCTTTTTGTTCAATCTCATCAAGTAACATTAAATAATTTTTTTATCACATGTTGGTAAAGTTGGACTGTGCTGGTTTATTTACAAAGAACCTATGGTATGGTGACTTAAAAATAGCTTATACTCTGAATGTTTTCATCACAATACTAATAACAAAAAAGCTTTATATGTAAAATGGATTCCTCCAAGAACAAACTGAATAAAACTAAACTTATACAGATCTTGTTTATTCAATGGAGAATCTAGTGATGGTTTCTTGATAAGAACTTCTGAGGGTATTATGATCAACTCTAATGGTATATTGTATGGGAAACAATCCCCTTTTACTGCTGAGGCTGGGGCACTTCTTGATGGCTCAAGTATGTGTAAAGAAATGAGGTTGACTAATGTAGATATAGAGATTGATTCAAGTATCCTTTTCGAAACTTTAGCTAATAGTCTTGCTCTTCGGTGCTTGTCCCCAATATTGTTGTAGAAAATTGATTTGTTCCTCAATAACAATCAAACAAATTTACGAGCAACAAAATAAGATGCAAATTGGATAGCAAAGAGAACCTTAAATGACAAGAGAAACTGTAATTTTCCTAATGGTCAAGTCCCATCTCAACTTCGAGCTATTCTTTTCTTAGAAAACTTAAAATTAGGATATCTAAGATTATGATACCTAATATTAGAAAATTAGTAGTAATTTAAACTTAATTTTGCTAGTAAGATATGTCATTAACTTACAAACATGCCACATGTATTACTGAAGAACTTTCAAATGTGTTTTAAAGATACAAACAAAACAAAAAAATTGAAAAAACAAAAAAAACAAAAGATTCAATTATAGCTTATGAAAGAGCCAATTATTAAAAACTTCTCAAGTTCCATAAACTTTTTTTAATTAGTTCAAGTTGACAAAATTAATATTTTTAAGAACATATAATAGAAAGTAGTAAATCAACCTAAGCCAAATAGTAAAATTCATCAATTAGTTGAAATAAGGACCCTTATGTAACCAAACCACTGAAAGATAACTGTTTCAGTTTATTGTAACTCAATTGCCTATGGACTAAATTTAAACCATGATTTTTATTTTAGATAAATAAAATGAAATAAAATAAAATAAAATAAAATAAAATAACTAGTGAGCTTAACTATACTTTTCGCAATAGATAATTTTGTTTTACTCATAATAGTATTATTACTCGAACATATTATATAAGTAAGTTGGACGTAACTATATTATTCACAAACTTTAGTTTACAATTTAGGCACACAATAGTTAAGTATATAACTCTAATTTCCTTGTATTAATGGCAAATCAACCTCGTCACACCAATCCACCGACCTAGTCTCGTACCACAAACTCTTCACCTTATTCGGCCAATAACTCAACCAAACACGCCCTCCAATCCTCCACTTCAACACACTCCCTTCCATCTCCCTACTCACCCTCCACGTCATCTCCTCCCCATACTCATCTCCACCAAACACCACCCCTCCATTTTTCGTAAATACCCGATTTACCCCTGCGCTTCTGTTCATAAACCTATTACAATACTCACTCTCGTTAAAGGGCTTTATCGTAGTTACCTCATCTCCTGTCATCGGATCGCATAAAACGGCGTCGAATACCGCCGCATTTCCTTCGGCATCTTGATCGATTCTCCAGTTCTTCGTCTTTGTCTTCGTTGACATCCTCGTTCTCGCTTTCACTTTCGGAACTTTTAATTTCCCGAAACTACCCTTCATCGTTCTTTGCATCTCGATTTCTCTCTCCTCATTGTTCGTCGACCGACCGAGTGTAACTCCTCCGACATATGTCGCTCCGATTTCAGGTCCGACCCAAACCCGGATCCGAGACGGAAAATATTTCTCGTCCCCATAAACTAAATCCACGTCATCGTCGTTTTTACTATATCCTAGTCCCGCTATATTGAGTCTTATATTATTGACACGTGTCTTCACTTGAATGTAGCTGTCTTTGAAATCAACCGTATATTCTAACTGAATAACCGCCTCAAGCTGTTGATGAGCCAGGGCGTATTTTAGCACAGTTTCTTTAGGAGGTACCGCGATAAGGAATTTACCATTTTGCCCATGATAGTTCGTTTTTTTCATGGACAAAACGGGAGTATAGCCTTTTAATATCCAAAGACCGTGCGCCTCCGTCCCGTAGGAAAACCCTAACGGCCGATTTGGTGGTGGCTTTAACGCTTGTAATCCAACTCCGATATCCGTTGACATTAGCCACTTTACGGTTATGTACCCTAACGTGCGCATGAAGCATAATTCAACGTCGATGCCAACGGATACGAAGAAAGTTCGCAAAACCGGCGCGTGGTTACAGACCAAAGATTCAAGTTTCGGACCAAGAAGGTATCTGAAGTAAAAAGAACCAACTTCGGTTGGTGCGTCACACGCGCATAACCAAAAGAGGCGCGTGAGTATTATAAAATCGAAAAAACTGGAAAACGATTCGGTAGAGTGAGATTCTAGAATCCATGAAACCGGGTCGGATTTGAGATTTTGGAGGTGTGATCGAGGACAGGTTGTTTCGTAAGTGGCCGGTGAGCGAGTGATAATTTCTCGGAGAAGTTGGAGTAAGAGTGGTAGAAATGGTTTGTCGGAGGAGAGAGGACACGTGTCGGAAACCCAGATGGTTAACGAGGTTTTGGATTTGTGGAAGCCACGTAAGCATAGTGAGAATGTTACTAATGGATCCGAGTTAGACTCGTGAGTACTCCGCTCAGCTCTGAGTTGGATAGACCGAGTTGAATTGTTTAGTTTACTAGGTAAAGAACTCGCGAGCTCCAATTCTAGAGGTGAGTCTGTGTTTAAGAACTCGGCGGAGTCGGAGAGTTCACATATCCATGGCCAAACGTTCATCATTTCTTTTTATGGAATAGCAAAATGGCTTGTTTATGGTGTTTGGGTGGTGAGAAAATTGATAGGGTTTAAGAAGATTTATAGAGAAAACGAGTGATGGTAGATTTTCCAGCTGCAATATTAAACTAGTGGTGTTAGATGTTACTTGTATGGATTGGTGGTGTGCTTGTTTCAGCATTCATTAATTAGGGTTTTTTTTTTTCTCGTTCCATTTTATCTCTGTACAATTATTAGTATAATAATGATTTGATATGGTTAATAGACACTTGGGTTTTTAAATATATTAAAAAATTATTATAATTGTTTCTTTTTCGTCAAAAGAAATTTTATTAACACATAAAGGGAGCCCAAAATATTGGGCTTATAATAAGACATGGATAAGGTCCACTAATGATACAAGATTCAATAGATTGAAGGAAATAATTTTTGACGGTTTGGATCTTTTGCTGGATTGTTAAAGTCTTCCGGCCATATCCATAAGGGTACTTTTGGAATAAGTGTTGTTGAAAGTTAAATTTTCATATGAAAACTTTAACTCTAAATTTTGATATTGAAAAACTACCTCCTTTCAAAATTTTATGGCAATAAAAAATAAAAGATTTGGAAGCTAAAGCAGATTGAACGAAAAGACAATCAAATCAGAGGATTTCACGGAGTTAAAAGGAAAGATGATGTAACTTCATGCTTTCCTGTATTTGAGAATTTTCGAAAGGACGGTAGATAAAAGAATTCTCGAAAGAACTTTATTGGTGACTGAAGTGAATCAGAGAAAAGATTTGCCTTGATCTGGTCCCAGGGAAAACAAGAACAATCAAAATGGATGAGCACGTTAATGACCCAAGCGACAAAAGTAAGAACGATTCAGGGATCGAGCGAACGACAAAACCGTACAGGTTGTGTTCGGACCAACACGTTTTTAAATCCGGGCAAGGAGACCGAGCAAGGAGACTACTGAACTAGGCTCGATCGAGTAAGCGGTCAAAGCAGACAGAGCACATTCCAAAAGAGAAACGGTCAAACCATGATTTAATGCCATTTATAATGGACTTAGTCAAAACACTAAGCAACTTAATCATAAATGTAGACTCCATGATGTAAATGAAGCTATAAATGTAATTAGTGGAGATAAAGGTCATTGTAACCGCCCGTGAACAAGAAAGAAAAATATATATAAGGGAGAAACCCTAAACAGGTGTAGCTTCTCTTTTCTACCAATAATAATTTTTCTATTTGGTAAAGTTTTGTTATTTCCCTTAACAAATTTGGCGCAATCTGTGGGAAAGAGTTATAAGTCACTTGAACCATGGTAGTTACTAGGTCAGAAATCGAGAGAGAAATCCCAGAATCGAGTGATGCGGTGGGGAATATTCACCCGTCACTCGGGCAAGGCAATGTGTACCCCACCTCTCTTCATACCTAGGAGACCGTGATATCGACATCCGTTGGGTTAGTAAAGCCAACAGCTCAAGTGTTACAACCGTCAGCCGTTAATGGAACTGATGTCACTTCTCATAAGCCAGTGGATGCTGTCGTGGTTCACAATGCACCAGAAGCCAACGTCGAAACTAACCTAACCTTCCTACAGTTGGAGTAACAGATCCAACATTTTCAGCAAGAGCAGTCGAGAGTGACTTGCGAGCAAGATGCCACAGAGCAAGCCATGCATGCCACCATAGGAGGAATGAACGACACTCTCCACGCTCTCACTGCTAAGGTTGGGGAACGAGTCGAGCAAATCACCAATCAAGGCTAGAGGTTAGTCGAGATAACCGTGCGAATGATCATCCAAGAACGATGACAAACAGGAATGAGAGGGAGCAAGCTGATTTAAAAACCAATCTAAAGATATGAAGTTTAGGAATGAGGTCGGCCCCACTACCTCCAAAAGAGCGCAAGAGGATGAGGATGTTCGTTACAATCAAGTGCGTCCCAGGATGTCAGCCTAAATCCTTAAAGAGCCACCCTTCTCGAAAAAGATTCTTGAGGCCCAATTACCAAAAAAAATTGATCCCTTCTGAATAGAGGCTTATGATGGAATGGACGATCCAGAGAGCCACCTAGAACAATTCCATAACATGATGATGACATTCAACCCGGATGATGTGATGTTGTGCCGAGCTCTGTCTATGACTCTCAAAGACAATGTGATGGACTGGTTCAGCAACTTGCCAAAGGGATCCATCCATGATTTCGCTGGTTTTTGAAAAGCATTCAGGAAAACATTCGTTGGTAATAAAGAACGTAAGCGCGAGCGAGACTCAATCATCGATCTCTACCAAAGACGAGGTGGGTCCTTTAAAAGTTATGTTAGATGTTCTGTTCATGTTATGAATGCGCTCGTAGACTTAGCAGAAAATATGGCGGTGGCCTCACCCAAACTGGTGCTCGACTGAAATGGGGACCATTACGCTGATCTTAGCAAGTTTCCAATAGAGAAAATGAAGGACCTTCTCGCCCAAGCGGATACTTTCATCAGGGTGGATGATGCCAAAAAAGGGGACTCACCGGACAGACATGGGTCATATTTTAAGGAAGTAATACCAGAGCGAAAAAGAGTTGAAGAACAACCCCGGAGAGAAACCAACTGATACCCTCAACACTTTGAAAATCCTTCCAGGAGATTTACTCCGCTAACTGAGGTTATTTCTGTTGTGTATGATCGAATGAAGGGCAAAACTAAGTATAAAACGCCACATGTGATGAGTGCGCCTGGTTTCAAGCGATCTAACCGGTATTTTTGTGCTTACCAAAACGACCACGGGCATCCTAGTGAGGAGTGTTGGCAGCCCAGGGAGGAAATCCAGAGTGTTAGAATATTCAGTGTATTAAGTTTCCCTGTATAGGCCTCTAAGTTCTCTATATATTGAGAGCCTTACTATTGAGTTAACATCTCTAATGCATCAATAAAACAAAAATTAACATTTTCTAATAAACACAAAACCCTAGCCGCTTCCTGCGGCTACTTCTCTCTTTGTTTTTTAACATGGTATCAGAGCACGTGTGATTCTGTAATTCTGAACATCCTCAACAAAGATGGCTGGCAATAAAGTCGTGGTCAGTCAAATTTCTGATGAATTAACAATGCAGATTGCTGCCATTCTAAGAAATGGTCTCGGAATACAACAACAAACAACTAACCCCGAGAATTTATCCTTTGGGATTAAACTCGGTGGTGACAATTATGCCCTATGGGCAAACCTGATGAAGAAAACAACTGGGGGAAGGGGGAGACGTTCTCACATTACAGGGGAGCCGACACCTCCATCCAAAACTGACAAAACATATACAAGGTGGGAACAAGATGATCAATGTGTTTTCACATGGATTATCCAGAATCTTGAATCCAGCTTGGTGAATAATATCTCGCAATATCCTACTGCAAAAGCCCTCTGGGATGGGTTAGCCACCACATACGGTTCTGGCACAGATTCGTTACAGGTGTTTGACCTTCATAAGAGGGCTAATTCATTAAGGCAAGGGTCCGATAGACTAGAAGACTTGTGGAACAAACTGCAGAACATCTGGATGTCTATAGATAGGCGAGATCCGAACCCTATGAAAGACCCAGAAGACATTCAGATCTACAATAAGAAGCCTCAAGAACAAAGACTCTATCAATTGCTAATGGCGATTAATGATAAGCTGGAACCAGTCAAGAGAGATATCCTGAAAAAGGATCCTCTTCCTTCCATGGAAACAGCATATGCTACAATACGAAAGGAAGTGGCCAGGCTTAATATACTAAAATCAAGTTCTTCTGATAGTGACTTGATTAAAATTGGAATGGGTTTGGCTACTAAAGATTATGCACAGAGGTTTAAATTCCGATCCAAAGAGAAAGAAGATAAATCCAAGTTGTATTACACTCATTGTGGCTATCCAGAATGTTGGGAGGACGTCTTAAGGAGAAAAATAACCAGTGTTTTAGATCTAATGTCAAACGGGCTTCGTCTACAAGTAGCGGTGAAGATCCGACTAAAAATGAGCAAGGAAGTGGCACTGGTTTTGGAGGAATGACGGCAAATTCCTATGAAAAACTTGGAGGTAAAGGGTTTGAGAAATCAATGAATTGGATCTTTGATTACGGGGCTACAGACACCATTTCTTATGATCCTAAAGACTTTGGTGACATGTCATCTCCAAAGAAGTCCCATATTGAAACTGCTAGTGGAGAAATTTGTGAAGTCAAAGGGGGAGGTTCAATTATTTTTTTCGGAAAAAATGGAAATTAAAAACTGCCTCTACATTGCTTCACTATCCTTAAAGTTATTATCTGTTAGTCAAGTGAAAAACAACTCAACTGTGTTTTTCTTATGTATCCATTTTTTTTTCATTTTACAGGACATTCGTATGAAGAAGAACATTGGGCGTGGTACTGAACAAGGATGTCTCTATTATGTTGATGAGGTAGTTCATAAGGGACAAGCCATGCTTGCTCACGGAACAGCCGAAAGGCAACTTTGGTTATGGCACCGGCGACTTGGTTATCCTTCTTTTAGCTATCTTAAGAGTTTGTTTCCTAGTCTTTTTTTGAATAATTCCATTCATGAGAAATGTGAAACCTGCATTCTTGCAAAAAATCGTAGGGTCTCATTTAATCAAAGTAATACTTAGAGTTGATTATGCTTTTTCACTAATCCATTATGATGTTTGGGGTCCAGCACCAAATTCCACTAACAATCAAATCAGATACTTTGTTTTATTTGTGGATGATTTCTCAAGAATGACTTGGATATACTTCATGAAACATAAATCGGAAGTACCATAAATATTTGTTTGTTTTTACAAAATAATTTTGACTCAATTTGAAAAAATACAGATTCTCCGTTCTGATAATGGAACAGATTTTGTCAACCAAACAATGCATAATTTTTTCAAAACAAATGGTCTTATCGATCAAACCACTTGTCCAAACACACCTCAACAAAATGGTACTTCAGAACGAAAAAATCGTACTTTACTTGAAAAAACTCGTGCTATTATGATTGAATCTAGAGTTCCTCATTCTCTTTGGCCAGAAGCTCTTGCTACAGCCACGTATCTTGCAAATCATCTACCAACCTGATGTCTAGGAAATAAAACTCCATTACAAGTGCTTGCCACCCAAGTTACAATTCCATCTGTTATGACCTTACCATCTTGTGTCTTTGGTTGTTTGATGTTTGTTCATATCCCTAAAACTAGTCAAAACAAACTTAATCTGTGTGCTGAAAAGTGTGTATTCGTTGGGTATGGTGTCCATCAAATGGGCTATTGGTGTTACAATCCGGTTACTCGTCGAATCCATGTCACTATGGACTGTGACTTCTTAGAATCCAATTATTTTTTTGACCACCAATCTCGTGCTCAGGGGGAGAAAGTAAGTGAATCACTCGACTGGTGGCTATATGAAAGTTACTTTGAGGATGTGCCGACAGAGTCGGTAGATGGCGCCACCGAACACGCCTCTTCCAACATAAAGGAGACTGACGAGGCAGTTCTTACCACCAATGATTCTCCCGAAGACAATGCCCAACAAGAAATAAATTCCATGGATACTACCAGTGAATCAGCCGAAGAAAATGTCCATCAAGAGGTAAACAATTTACAATGTCATAATTCAAAAAATGCTACTGACCATGACATTTCAGGAAGTTCATTTGTTGAAACTCAAACTCTGGTTCTTCCCCCAAGAAAAAATAGAGGAGTTCCTCCTGACCGGTATTCACCGGAACACGTTCCTCGTGCTTCTACATATCCGGAAAAATGGACTGGAAAGGAATGACGAAGATTGCAAAGGCGTTTTCAGCTACTATTCTCTCTGAACAAATCCCTTAAACAACTCAAGAAGCTAAGAAGATGACTGAATGGCATGAGGCAATGAATACCGAAATGGAAGCTCTAAAAAGGAATGATACATGGGGGAATTGTGTGTTACCACAAGGGAAGAAAGCAATCGGGTGTAGATGGGTGTTTAATATAAAATATAAATCCGATGACACCATTGAGCAACACAAGGCAAGATTGGTTGCCAAAGGATATACACAAACATATGGTATAGATTACTCTGAAACATTCTTTCCGGTTGCAAAGATTGACACTATCCGAGTTTTACTTTCAATAACCGCGAATAAAGATTGACCTCTTCATCAATTTGATGTAAACAATGATTTCTTACATGGAGACTTGGAAGAAGAGGTATATATGGAACCCCCACAAGGTTTCTTTGATGGTTTTCAAGAAAATGAGGTATGTAAACTGAAAAAGGCATTATATGGGCTCAAACAGTCTCCTCGTGCTTGGTTTGAGAGATTTACAATGACAATGAAGCAGTATAGCTACAAACAGAGTAATCGGGATCATACCTTGTTTTATAAAAAGAGAGGAGAATTAGTCACTTGTCTTATAATATATGTTGACGATATATTATAACGGGGAATGACGAAGAAGAAATTAACTCTCTTAGGAAAAACCTCTTCAAGGAGTTCGAAATGAAAGACCTTGTGGGATTGAAGTATTTCCTAGGAATCGAGGTTCTTAGGTCAAGAGGAGTATATCTCCCAACGGAAATATATATTGGATTTATTAGCTGAAGTTGGCATGGTGGATTGCAAACCAAATGACACTCCTATGGTTGTGAATCACAAACTAAAGATAATTGAAGGGGCCAGACCAGCGAGTAAAGAAAGGTACAAAAGGTTGGTGGGAAAATTGATTTACCTGGCTCACACTCGAACCGATATTGCATACGCGGTGGGAGTAGTTAGCCAGTTCATGTATCATCCTCAGGAAAACCATATGGAGGCAGTAATGAGGATTATTCGATATCTCAAAGGCACACCAGGAAGAGGCATAATTTTTTTTTAAAAATAGACACCTTGATGTTGAACTATTCACAGATGCTGATTGGGGAGGGAATCCTAACAAAAAACGATCAACTGTTGGCTACTTTACTCTTCTTGGAGGTAACTTGGTGACTTGGAGGAGTAAGAAATATAAAGTAGTATAACCGTCAAGTGCTGAATCAGAATTTAGAGGAATCGTTAAGGGGATTACCGAGATACTTTGGTTAAAGAAGATAATGAAAGAAATCGGATCCCCTCTGAAGTGTCCAATTCAGTTAATGTGCGATAATAAAGCTGCGATTAAGATTTCAGAGAACCCGGTATAGCACAATAGAAAAAAGCATGTTGAAATAGATATGCACTTCATAAAAGAAAAGATTGAAGATGGGACAGTCGAATTTCCGTTTGTTAGAACCGAAGACCAAATGGCAGACATCCTGACAAAAGCGGTTGCTGCAAGAACATTCGAATCAGCTTTATCAAGTTGGGTATTGGTGATCCCACTACACAACTTGAGGGGGAGTGTTAGAATATTCAGTGTATTAAGTTTCCTTGTATAGGCCTCTTAGTTCTCTATATATTGAGAGCCTTACTATTGAGTTAACATCTCTAATGCATCAATAAAACAAAAGTGAACATTTTCTAATAAACACAAAACCCTAGCCGCTTCCTGCAGCTACTTCTCTCTTTTTTTTTTAACACAGAGACTCATTAACAATGGCGAGCTACAATTCATCAAGCAACAACGCTCGTATCCTAATCAACGAGAAGATATTCATCCGACTATCGAGGATAAGCCAAGGAATGACGGAGAGGTAAATAGAAATAAACAACAATGGCTCCTTACAATTGCAAAGGGATACTCAACGATTACAGATAAAGTGGGATCATCATCACCCAACACCGCTAAGGGCGAGGGATCAGTGGTCGCCAACAATATTATCTCCGAACCAAGCAGTACCCCATCCCTTTTCACCATCGTTGCAGGAAATCCTGCAGCATCCCAATGAACCACCTCTAACAAGCGGTCAGATACCGACTTTGATGTGTACGAAATTGATGCCACCTTCTACAAAAGTTACAGGGACCCTGTGACTGACCTCACCTTTCACGAATACGATCTCTCAGAGGCGTCAGTATGTCCCATGAAGATGCAATTACTATACATATGGATATTGGAGGCGTCATCGTAACTCGTGTGTTGGTAGATGGGGGCAACTCGGCCAATATTTTTTCAAGGACAAATTTGACCGAATGCTCAACGTGCCGCCTTACAAGCCCACTCAACGAATCTTGGTCGACTATGAGGGAAAAAATTCTCAATGTGTAGGGGAAGTAGAGTTGATGATTAAAGTTGGGCACAAAATAACTAAGAAGGAGCTCAAAACATTGTTCATAATTTCCAAAGCGTCGAGCCCATATCATGAAATTATTGGACGACCGTAGCTGCACAAAATGGAGGTGACTCCTTGCACATTCAGACAGGGCGTCAAGTACCTGGTTGGAAACTTGGTCGGTATAATTCGAGGAAGCCAGCGCACGGTAAGGACATACTAGTAACAGTCGACCCATCCAAATGTTTCCGATAGCAATCAACCAGCGAAGGGATTCACGATCTTTATCCCCCTTCCTAACCTAACCCGGTCGATGATCCGCACAAAGTGGAATAATCAGACGATACAAATTAAAAAAAGAAAAATCTCTCAAAAAATCTTAAATTTGTTTTTAAAGCATGAAGATTTTGATTTTTGAAGATTTTTCATGCATTTCTATAAGGCATAATATATATTATGTATAAAAATACTAATCTTAATAAAATAAAATAAATTTCACTAAAAATGAAATATAAAATGTTCTTGCATAAAGAACATATTTTAATTTTTTTACTAGATTAGAAACAAAGCGGTGAAATTTGGTTCTTTTATTTTATTATGACATGGAAAAATCAGGCATTGGCGACGTTGACAAATATATAAATGCATGGATCATACAAAATTGTGGGTCGTAGGGTTATCAACTTCTTATGGAGTTGGCTACTAATACGTGGTTTGTTCTGATAGATTTACAGAAATATTCATTTGTAATAATATTCAGGTCATGTTTGATTCTGCATCACAAAATCCTCCTAAGTTGTTGATCCGTAAGGTGTGGTGTCAAGTCGATGCTTACCAAATGAATTTATTACAATTCATATAAGAATATCAAGTTACGTTATGGTGTAATATTTTATATGTTAGGAAAATCATCTCGATATTTATATATAAAAAATTAAAATTTTCAGATCGGCTGTTTTGTTTCGATATTTGTACTTGGACGTTTTTTTTGGTTATCATTGATGTATTATTATTATTTAAAGTTCATGAAATGTCAAAAAATTTAACCAAAATAAATAAATAAAAATTACATAGTTCGGATTATAAAATAATATTTTAATATTTAAAACAATATATTGATTTTATAAATGGAAGAAAAATTACAAAAATATTAAATACAATAAAAGAACACGGTATTTAAAATTTCTCAAAACAAAATAATCAAACTTTCAATGATATTCTCATACATATACCACATAATACAAGCTAATGCATTATTCATAACCTCTCAAAATAATATTATAAATTATCAGAGGTATGAGGTGTTTGTCAACTTTCGGTGTTTATGAGTGTTCTCTGTTGTGATTCTTTTCAGAAATTCATCAATTCTAAAATCATTCCATTCTTTTAATGTTTTCTCTCATAAGCTAGCTTCTTCCTCTAAAAGACATGCTCACTTCAATATTATGTTAGGTTGTAGCTCATTGATATATATAGAAACTCTAATGAGGTGTATATTGATACAAACATATATCATACTCACAATATCAAACCAAGGTTGTTACAACAACCTATACTATTATCCACATCTAGGACTACGATCAAATGGCAACCAAGCAGTTATAACAAACTTTTAATATATTCAGATCAACGATTATGATCAAATAGTACTCCTATCTCGGCCATAAGCATATCCAAGTTCACTTTTATTCAAACTTCATCTAACTTAAGTTCCACCATTGGTAGTAATATGTGTGATTTTTACCTTCTTGAGTAGTGACATCTCAACTTCATGGAATACCACATCCCTAGTAATTAAAGCCTTCTATTTCCCAGGTTTCTTACACCATGGTCTAGACCATATCCAAGACATATAAAATTTAGTGTTCTGGACTGAAGCATATACATTTTCCCATGTGAATAAACATCACATCTGAACACTCTCAAGTTCACTTGGCTCATAATTAGTTTTCTTCAACTCCACCTCTATTAAGGACACTTGAATTCTAGTGCCGAAGAGGGGCTCTTGTTCTTGATGTATGCAGTTGTCTTGATAGCTCTCTCCAAAACTTTTAAGCCTATTCTGAATGTCATAAACATAAACCTTACTCTTTCAAGTAAAGTTTGGTTCATCATCTCACCAAAACTATTTTGTGGAGGAGTTCCTTTGATGGTTTTGTGGCTATAAATTTCAAGATATTAGCTAGTGAATGAGTCATCGACATATGCCAAACCATTGTCAATCCTTAATTGTTTCAATATCTTTCCAGTCCGATTCTCAACCAACTTCTTCAAGTATTTAAAAGTACAAATGCTCTATCTTTAGTCTTCAAAAGTATAACTCGTACTTTTCTAAAATATTCATCAGTAAGGAATATAAAGTAAACAATATCTCCCATTGTAGGATGCCTTGTGACTAAATGATGTTTATCCTTGATTTTATACAAATTTAATTGTTAGTATAAACGGAGACAATGTTTGATATCAATAAAATATGTTATCTTTAGTTTTTGTATGTATATTTTTAGTATCACAATTGAAAATAATACTTTCAATTATCTACAGGTTCAATTGATTGATGTTAAATCTAGATTGAGACCGACATGTAAGATCTATTTCTGCAATATAATAATACCACTGAATCGAATGACTAGTATGCTATGACTATGACCCAGTGAAGTCTAAACTAGGTTCTTAGGTTGCGTGGCTGAATTGTAGGAGGTAAGGACTAGGGCTATAACCAACCATACAAAAATATTAGTTGTCAGTGATCGAGAGATAAAAACAACACTCTAAAAGAGAACCTAATGTTAAGAAATTATGTTTAGACTAAATTGAATTAATTATTTAAATTTCGTGATAAAATGTATACGAATGCTTTAATAACAACTAAATTATTTTAATATTGATTACTTTAAAATTTAAAATTATTATTTTTGTTTATTATTTAATAAGCATCAAATCTTGATCTTTTGATCATCATTTTAAGTTATCTACATAAATTATATTTTATTTTTTAGAATTTATATATTAATCATTTTGCTGGCTACTACTACCAATGCTAAAGTTATTTTTTTTTAATTAAAAATACTTATTATTTGTTGGTAATAAAGAATAATTACATAATATAAAGCTTTGAATTATCTTAATTTCTCCCTTATCAAGACCGTGGTGATTGCATAATCTGATACTGCCAGATACTGGTACAAGCTTTTTCATTGCTTAAACTTTGTTAATACATCTCGTGAGGCCAGTAATGTTTTGATGTCGTTAAATGCATCTTTACACTCTGAATTCCACTGGAAATTTAATGCTCCTTTTAATACTTGAAAGAAAGTTTGACATTTGTCCAACTATCATACATAAACCTGTTAAGTGATGCTAACCTTTCCGTTTGGATTTGGACTTTTTTTTTACATTTTTATGCCTCTATTGATGCCACGTTATCGAATTTATTTAAATGTGCTACAATTCCATTATCTCTTACTATGTGCCATATAATATTTTCTAATCGACTACATAAGGTTTATTATTTAGGATTTAATTTGAGACTCACACGTCTAAGGTTATCGAACGTCTCGACAATGTATGGCATATGGTCTTCCTTATGTAGGCTTGTAACCAACATGTCATCGATATAGGTTTGTATATTTATGTCTATCTGAGTTGCTTCAACATTTTTAATCCAAATTATAGACAACTACGGTATTTTTTTAAAAACCAAATGACATTATATATCACCATCTTAAACACATCTTTCATCATATATATATATATATATATATATATATATATATATATATATATATCATCTTTTGTATATTATATATAAACTTGGGTTTACAAACATCATCTGAAAATATATAGAGATCATCGTTACTAAATTTTGTTTTGGCTCACCTTCGGTTGTCTTCCATCTTTCATCATATAACTCAATTTTTTACTTAAGGTTTTATAGCATAACATTTACAACTTTCTTGGCGTGACCTCTTATGCTTTACGAATGGGATTGAATTATAACCATGTTTGCGATAGTCAAGTGTATGACCTCCTACTCTTTTAAAAATATGAAATTGGCTTATAACCATAATCAAAATTAAGGATTTTACAACTTTATTAGTGTGGCCTTTTAAACTTTAATAGTTGGGCTTGGCTTATAGACATTATCACATTAATCAGGTGCGAAAACTCTTACATTTTATTAGCTGAATTGACCTTATAACTATGTTTGCTTCTTGTCAATATGTATAAGTTTGGTTAGAATTATCTAAGTTGATCATATAGTCTATTTCACTAGTCAATCATTTAACACTAGTATAAAAAAAGTTATGACTATCATCATTTTGGATAAAATTACTATCACCATATATTTACTAACCTTTGATAAGTTACTCTAATATTTTTAAATCCAAATTCAATTACTTTGTAGAAATATAGCTCTTTTTGGGTGATGTACGCCATGTCTTCCTGTACTTATTCTTTCATTTTGATTTGATTATATTATTTGAATGCAGCCATAAAGGATATTATTTTATATGCATGATGTCGCGTCTACGAGTTGGTCAATTTTTAGTAGTGAAATTGGGTACTCGAAAGTAAACTCATGGCTTAAATAAACAGGTCATAGGTGGAAATGTGATGATTAAAATTGATACGTCCAAAGCCTTTGATAAATTCTCTTTCAACTTTACTCTAAACATTATGGAAGCATTTGGTTTCAATAAAAGGTTCTTTGAGAGGATTAAGAAGATCATCAATTATGTTTGGTTCTCAACAATTATAAGTGGAGAATTACAAAGGTACTTAAAGTCTACCACAGAATTTAGACAAGGGTATCCTATTCTTTTAGTCTATTTATTATAGCCGAAGAATACCTAATTAAGGCCTTAAAATAGATTTTTGAAGACAATACAGAAATGATGTATAATCAATTAGCTCTTTAGTCATACCGTGACTACCTTTGTAGATGATATCATCATTTTTGAAAATGGTTTTTCTCTTAATATCAACATAATCATTATGTTGATATAACATTACAAAGATAGATCAGGTCAAATAATCAATAAAGATAAAACCACAATTATTACACCTACAAGAATGTCTCAAGCAAGAATCAAAGTAATAGAAAAAAATATGGTTTTAAGCTTGGAAATCTTCCGCTCAAATACATTCGTATTTATATCCATATAAGTAATATAACTTGTTACTTTGATGAATTGGTGACTAAAATCAGAAAAAAGATTCAATATTGGGATACTAAGCTTCTATCTTTTGGTGGAAGGTTGATTCTTAATCAATCAGTGTTGATGGTTATACCAATTTATCACTTACAAAGCTGTCTTTTACCTAATGTTATAATAACTAGAATAGAAAGGATGCGAAACAGATTCTTCCAGGATTCTATCAAACCTAATCAATAAATTAACTGGACATGATGGTTGCAACTATGTAAACCTTATGATGATGGTGAATTAAATATAAAAAGACTCGAAGATATACATGATTTTTTCTCTTGTAAATTATGGTACAAGTTCAGGGAACCAAAATATTTATGGTCAAAATACATGAAAGCAGTATATTGTTCTACTTACCATCCTCTTCAAGTGAAGCTACAAGTAAATGATTTAGAATCTGGAAAGACTATTAAATATCGGAGACATTACAAATTATTATACTTCTGTTATGTACATATGGGTGATATTGATTTCTAAATTGAGAAATGGTGTGATACACATTCTTTCATCTTATTCAATACTGAAGAAAACAACTCATGGTATCTTGAGGATAAAGTCAACAACTACTGGTATGAAACTTGCTAGAAAATGGATAAATTGTAGACTGCAGTTCTCCCATCTGATATTAATAAAATACAGAGAATTACAATAAATGAAACTAAATATTCAATTAAATGGTCCCTCTCGGCCAATGGATAATTTAATACAAAAGACACATGGAACAAAGTAAGAAATAAAGGTACCAAATCTATTTTTTCAAAATACTATGGAATAACACTACACCTAAAAAGTGTTCATTTCTTCTCTGGAGACTTTCGAATAGATGGATACCAGTTGATATTGTATCGTAGAAAATGAAATTCTCTTTAGCGTCTAAAAGTCAATTCTATGATGGAATTGAGTCAATAAATCATCTATTTTTACAATGCAATATAATTTGGGAAGTTTGGAAATACTTTACTGGTTTATTTGGTATACTAATAAGAAGACCCATGACATTATATCATCTTATTCACATCTGTTTTTGGTCTACTAGAAAAAAGGTTCATATCATAACCATTCTCCTACCTATAATCTATTGGGTTATATGTAATGCTAGAAATGAAGCAAAGCATCAAGATCAAAGTGTCATAATTAAAACTATTATGGACCATATAGTACATTATTTCAAGATTAGATTATGTAAATCTTCTAAAAAGAGCGCATTGTAATAAAGATAAAAAAGCAGCTTCTAATCTAGGATGTTTCTAATATATAAGCAAGCCAAGATTGGGTATATCTCTTAAAATAAATTCTCAATTGGTAACCGAATCAAGCTTAATACCAATTGATCATGTAGCTTGATTGGTAAATCTAGTGAGGCCTATTAAGAGATAATAGGGGAGATATCTTAGCAACGTTTGGTCAAATATATGTAAAACAATCTCATTTTATTGTTGATTGCATGACTCTTTTAGATAGGCTACTTCTATGCAAAGAAATATATATTAGTCTTCTTGACATTGAGACCGATTCCATTGTTCTTATTAAAATTCTTATGAAAGAAAAAGCTCATTGGTATTTGGAACCACTAATTGAATATTGTAGAAAGCTTATATCTTCTAACATGACTATAGTGCATATCTATAAGGAATAAAATTATACTACCGTTGGGATTACTAAATGGACTCTTAAATGAAGAATGAGATAATATTTTAACCAAAATTAGGATCATGTTCAACTAAGATAAATTATGCTACTTGAAAGCTTAAAAGTAGGTTCTCAAAGGATAGATGACTGATAAATTGACTTCAAACTATAAATGTATTTTGATATTGTGAAATCAGTATATTATGTACCAAATTTCTAGAGAATATAATGTATTATCAAAAGATAGTATACCTGTTCAATATTATTAGAAGGTCGTCTTTTTGTTTCATATGTACTTGTGGAAATATGAATTTCTGCAAGAATCTTGGATATAATTTCATCAAGCTTTGTCTACCAAAATTTAATTTCATCTAACATTTCAGAGTCAATTTCAGAAGCCAATCAGCAGCTTGGTTATGGACTATAGAAATGTGAGAAATAACCATAGTCGGAGAGATAATAGGAACCATGGCTAATTTCCTTTATGTAGAATATTAACAAGGATTAAAAAGTCTAATTCAATATCCATCTTAGACCAACCTCTTTTATTGTACATGATGAGGCCATCGAGCAAAGCTTTTTGTTTTAGCCTTTAATGAAGTCATTTTACCATATAGGTTGGGAGCACCCATGACCATGTCTCCAGAGTGATTATGAATAACAATACCTCCACTACAATCTCCAATGTGGAGACAAAAAGCGTGAATGTTCATCTTGAGCCTGTTTTGATGATGAGCAGTTCATTGGAGGTAGGAATGCTTCTTATTAAACTTGAGGTAATTCAAACAACCCATATCTTTTGCAGCTTTTTTGTCCTTACCTTAATGTTTAGGCTTGAAAAGATTAACATTATCTAGGTTAAATAAAACATGCTTGATATAATTAATAAATAATATAACAAAGTAATGCTTGTCTTTGATCTTCACTCTATTTTTATTTTTCCAGATAACCTAAGTGATGACTGAGGGAATAATATATATGATATGGAATTTTCTTTCAGATAACCTGAACCAGTTCTAGTCATCTGAGCAATAGTCATATGCCTATTTATCTTAATTTTAAACAAATTAGCAAAAAATCACCAAATTTTCCAAGCATGAATACATTCAACAAAGAGATGATTAAGAGTTTCATTTGATTCACATAATTGACATTTTGAGACCATGAAAAATGTATCTTTTGCATTATGGAATCAGTAGGTAAGTAATTATGCAAGATTTTCCATAAAAGAAAATAAAACTTCTTGGGAGTGATAATGTTCCACATCTTGCCAAATAGCTTGGACTGATTGTGATGATATCTTATGAAATTCCAAGTGTATTTAATATTGAATTTAGAGTCATTAGCAGTTTTCCACATTATATAATCCTCCTTGTTGATATTGATATTAGAAGCATTAATTATATTAATTCTATCTTGAGAAATAAAACCAGAATACCTATTAGTATTCCACGAATTGTTGTTCCAATAAGAGCTAACAATTTCAACCCTAAACCAACTATTATCTTGATTGTGATCAAGAATGATAAAAGGAGCATGATCATGCTAGTTCTCGAACCAAAAGTCTATTTACCCTTTACCTAACTTCCATATTATATTAGGCTTATCAAAGGTTTTTATAATAGATAACATTTCAAAGATAGAGAACCTTTTTGTTATAATTAACAGGAAGGGGATGAGAATTCTTGCAATAAATATTATGCATTAAATTAGCTCCAATTTGTTTTTGAAAGACCCACATTTTGCAGGAGGCATTTTGGATGTCAGCTAGCTTTATGATGTTGAGACCTCCTTCAGCATAAGGCTTGCAGATGGCATACCAGGTACACCAATGTATCTTTTTCTCGTTTGTTGTAGTTCCTCATGGAAATGTATTGACAGATTTTTCAATCTTGTTAATGATGTTGTTGGGTAAACTAGAGATGGGATCTCCTTGTCTCAAACCTCTCTTGGTGTTCAAATAACTAGTAGCATTACCATTTATAAGAATTAAAATGTAGACAGACTTTATGAGCTTGCTTATGATTTTTACAAGATGAGGAGAGAATCCAAATAGTATTATGACTTTAAGAATGAAGGAATGAGAAATTTTATCAAATGCTTTAGAAATATCGATTCAAATCATGATATTTCCAGCTTTGATTTTCTTGTTAAGATCATAAATAATCTCTTAAGCTAATGGATTTATTTTTAACAAATCCACCCTGATTTTTTGAAATTATTTTGAGAAAAATATAAAAAAAGTCTATTTTTAATTAGCTTAGATACAATTTTGTTAAAAAATGTACATAAACTAATTGGTATGTACTCTTTCCAGGTTATACAGTTAATAGTTTTTGGGATAAGACACAAACATGTAGCCATAATACCTTGAGAACAATTATGGTTAGGCAAGAAGAATGATAAAACAGAACACAGGTCCTTTTTGATGATATGCCAACAAGTCTTGAACACATAGTTTTTGAAGCCATCCATTCCAGCTGCACTTGAAGGGTTGAGGTTATTGATGATGCTGAATAGTTCATCTACAAAGGGAAGTTTTAAAGGAAAATTATTTTCTTCTTGAGATATTATCTTGAGAATGTTTCTAAAAATACTATCATTCATTCTGATGTTCCTCCTCCTCATTCAGGTAAGGATTAGTGGTAAGAATCTTTTTAAAGTATTGCTCAGCAGATTCACCTATCTTGTTGTTATCTACAAGCCAATTATCATCTACTTTAATACTGTTGATAGTATTCCTTCTTCTTCTCTTAGAGACATAAGCATGAAATGTATTTGTATTATTGTCACCTTCTTTAACCAATTAGAGTAGAACTTTTGGTTCCAAAAGGACTCCTCCATTCTAAGAGCTTGAATGCAGATAGAATTATCCTTTGATAACTTCATTTTGGTGGCAGTATTACTAGTTTCATGAGGATCCAGCTCCGCCTTCTTAACTTCCTCCTTAGAAACCTGGACTTTATCAAATATATTCCCAAAATGAGACTTATTTTACACCTTCAAACCCTTCTTTAATATTCCGAGTTTGTGCCAAAAAGAGTAGAAGGGATATCCTTCCATTATCCGATTCCAATTGGACTCTATAAAATTTAAAAAGTGAATATCCATAGTCCACATATTTAAGAACTTAAAGTTGTTTTTAGTGTTAAGGCTATCATTAGTTATAGTAATGTAAAGGGGAGCATGGTCAGAACAAGTTCTTTCCATGCGAGTCACGTTAGTCTCCTTAAAATATTTAGCCCAAGTAGGATGTAAGAGAGCTCTGTATAAACGCTTTCATTTGGAGTTGTTAGACCACGTGAATTTGGAACCTGCATAGTCAGAATCTTCTAGATGTCAGTATCTTATAAAACCATTAAAGTCTTCAGAACTGTTGTAACAAAAGGTTGAGCATCCAATCTACTCCTCAATGGAAGTTACCTCATTAAAGTCACCTAGAATAATCCACTCCTTGACAAGATTAGACTCATTCCTTAGAGTATTCCATAGAGTAATCATGTTCGATCTTTGGAACTTGGCATAGACAATCGATAGAGATTTGTTTATTAACATTAGGATAAGATATATCAACATAATAAAATTGGAGGGCGATTAAGAAGGATTTTGATTGTAAATTCACCCTTCCTAAAAAACTAGATCTTATTAGACATATTAACAACAACATTAAAGAAGATTGTCTTTGTGAATAATAGACTTAAGACTTATAAGAGAAGGCTTATTCCTCATGCTCCTTATGTTCTAGCTGATCATTTTAATCATCTTTAGGAGCTGATGTAGTAGTATTGTTTGTCCCCGTTCAAGGATTTGATAATGAGATTGTTTGGTTTCTTTTTTCTTTTGGCTGAATATTTTGAAATCCTTTATCTATTTCTTTTCGTTTTAGGATATAAGAGGGTGGAAGGCTACCAACATTGTCTTGTTGAGGAGTGACAATACCAGACATCAAGTTTTCATAGTCTTGAGAGGTTGGTTGGTTAAAGCCATAACTAAGGGTTTGGATAGCCTCAATTATTTCCTCTTCATTGACAATTTTTTAATCTGGAATTTGTAGGATCTGATGGAGAGTAGCTGAAGCTGGAGAATCTGTCTGAATGTAAGAGTTACTCCTTGTAAGTATCTTTTTATTATTTTTGTTCTTTTTATACTGTTTATTGATCAGACTTGCTTCTACATTCTGTTGATTGGAAATCATAATTGATCTGAGTTTATATTGCTCATTGACATTACTTTTGAATTTTTTACCAAGAAAATCAACAAGATTGATTTCATTTGCATTCCTTTTTTAGCCATTCATTTGCTGATCCTTTTCATCTTTCTTCTTGCATGAATCTAGGCTATGACCCAAGTGAAAGTAGTGTTGAAGTAGTTAGATGTGTTTTTTTAGCTAATGGTTTACAAACATCCTTGGTTATCACCAAAGCCAACCCATATATCGCATTGAATTTTGCAAGAAACATCTAATTCAACCAAAGCAAACAAGCATTGTAGTAGGCTTTATTTTATCCGAAATTCTGATTTTTAGAGGTTGTCCAATAGTAGTTGATATAACATGGATTAGTTTATAGTTGTAGAGGTATTCTGGTATTTTTACGACTTTCATATTTAGGATTAAAATATGCACTCCACTTTAGGAGTCTCATAGATTTGTCCCCTACTGTCCAAATGGTTCTTGACCAAATTTTGCAGATATCCTCTTTGAGATCAAACTCCAACAATATATGTATTTAGTCCCATATAGCAGTTCTATAATTAGAAAAGAAATTCAGAGAGTTCAAGAATTGATCAATAACCTTTTTTTAGTATACCTTGGGTGAATTTTTCAACAAGTGTGGATTTGGTTTCTAGAGAGAGTATTTCTTTGTCTTTTTGAAAGAATTGGATCGATATGTGATCCAATTATTGATCCATTTTAATTGGATTGAATATATCTTGTTGTATGTTATTCTTTAGAGTATTAGCGTTGGATAAATTTTTTGCTTCCCTGTTTTCTTGTTTATTCCTTGAATCTTAATTCTGGTTTTGTTTTTGTGTTGGCAGGCTGAAGATCGAGAAAGTCAACAGTGTTGAAGGCATGGTTGTTGTAAGTAACAACTCTTGTAGATTCAGGTCCTGCCATGGAGATAGATTGCGGAGAAAAATATAATTAAAGATTGGAGATAACTTTGATGAAGATTAAAAATCCTCAATTTCTAAAACCCTAGTTTTTCAAAACATCTTTTTGAACGATTCTTGAATTCAAGATGCAATTTTATGTCTTTTTGGTTATTGATATCTTCACAGAGAATCCAATCTGCCAATTGTATCTTATAATCTTGTAGACTCCATCACCCAATCTTTGTTTTGAAAAATATTCCAACTTCCAACTTCTTTCTTTACAATCTTCGATTGAAATTATTTCACCTTGATAAACGAGGAATTCGAATCAAAAGTGGATCCACAACTTTAATTCCCTCAATTCATATCAAACAAATCTATATATCAAACAAATCTGTAGTACCACGAAGGAAGAGAAACTCAATAGCGAATAAATCTATTTTTGATTTCTTTGGAGCGTAGATCAAACCTCTCTTCTTTTGATGATCATTTAATTGTATATTATAAAATAATATATATTATTTTTTATTTTTTAACTGGTGGTGGGTTTGACAAAAGAAAACATGTGAAATTAAAAATAAATATATGATGTAGTAGATTATGTTTTGGTATAAAAAGCTGTAAATTTATAAATGAAAAATATACAAATGTTTCTGATGGCACCTTGGTAATGATACAATGGATTTTAGCCGAGACTAGTTAATTAATTAAATAGGAAAAGAGAATTACAGGGGAAACAAAATTTTAGTGTTATAAAAACGATATCAGAGATCTGAGAGAATACGGTAGGCAACACTTGAGATTAGAGTTGAATTGTTGTTGAAGATGCGCGCGTTTCATTCTTTCCAGATATGGTAAATGATTGAGCAAAAAAGTGTCCGCCAGAGATAAGTAGTGTTGTTGGAGGTTGGCCAGCTACATGCTTTTTCAAGCCAAGTATCCCAGGAAGTGGCGTGAGATGGTATTGAAAGCAACCTATAAATATTTTCCCAGATGGAGGATGATAAGGGGCATTTGACAACAATATGGTCGAGGGTTCTCGGCGATGCTGAACAGATGACACAATCATGAGAGGAGTCTAGTCCCCAGCTAATGAGCTTGTCACAAGTGGAGAGCTTGTTCTGGATGGCCAACCAATAGATGAAGGAGTGTCTAGGTATTGAGTACTTGTTCCGAATGAGTGGGCTCTAGGGGACTTTGGCTCTAGAAGGGAGAATGGCAGAGTGGGTACTACTGATGGTAAAACGGGGTTTGGATATGTTGGGGATCCATAAGAAGGTGTCATCCGTGGAGGTGAGGGGAGTGTTGAGGGCGTTTCTGATTTCAGTTAAGTGGGCGAGCATGTGTCTGTTTTGCACCCTTGCATAAGAAGGCCAGTGCCAGGAGCCGTTAAGGTTGAGATCCGAGACTAGAGAGAGGTTGCGAAGCTGAGATAAATTTGTAATGTTGTTGCCAAAGCAGTTGATGAAGGATGAAGGGAATAGTCATGGATCATACAAGATGGATGTTTTGGTGTCGTTACCTACCAAAACCTTATAGAGGCTCGAGGCTTGGGTCCTGAGCTTCAGGATTTTTTTCCATTCCCAACTTGAGCTTGAGGGGATGGGGATCGTCCAAAAGTTTTTGTTCTTCATTTTCTCAGTGATGGTCCATTGGGTCTATAAATGGTTGGGGTTCTTTGTTAGGATGGACGAAAATGATTTTAGGGTGGCCGCTTGATTCCAAACTTTTAGGTTCGGAATCCCAAGGTCTTCCTCCTCTTTAGGCAAGGTGATCTTATCCCAAGTTACTTTGGTACCCAAATATTCATATCAGTTCTCGACCAAAAGAATCTGCTCAGGAGCTGAGAAAGTTCTTTAGTAACCCGGACCAGGAGGATGAAGATTGATGACCAGTAAACTTGGCTAGTGAAAAGGACAAATTTGATGAGCTGGAGCCGGCCTACATACGAGAGGTGCTTCGTGGTCCAGGAGTTAATACAGTTAGTGATCATTGTGAAGAGATGGCGACAGTCTTCGTAAGTAAGCCTAGTGGTGATAATGGGAACTCCTAAGTAACGAACGAGGAGAGAGCCCTCTCTGAAACCGAGGAGGTGCAGAATAGAATTCCTAACATTAGGTGACGTGCCCGAGAGGAAGATCTGGACTTTTGACTGGTTGAGGTGAAGGCCTGATAGAATTGTGAACTCTTGTAAACCCTCATGGATGAGTTTTACGGATTGGGTGTTGGCCCTGTAGAAGATCATGAGATCGTCGGCAAAACATAGGTTGATGATTTTGAGCGAGTGACATTTCCAATGGAAACCGAACTGGGAGTCCTGGCTCTTTTGTTGGAGGATGCTAGAGCAAACCTGCATGATGATTACAAAAATATATGGGGATAGAGGATCTCCTCGTCGAAGGCCTCTTTCCCCTAAAAAGGAGCTCGTAGGCTACCGATAATACCAATAGCGAATGAGGGGGTAGTAATATAGTGAATAATTCAACCTATCATTTCAATAGGGAAATTCATAACATAGAGAGCATCAACAACTAGCTTCGAGCGGACGTTATCGAAAGCTTTCATGAGGTCGATTTTAAGGGTATATCTGGGGCCTTTACGATTGATCTAGTAGCCATGCATGAGATCTCGTGTAAAGAGAATGTTATCAGCAATGTAGTGGCCACTGATGAAAGCTAATTGGGAGGGGTCAATGAGGTAGGTGAGAGTTGGTTTTCATCTGTTGGCTAGGATCTTAGAAATGGCCTTGTAAATGACATTACAACAGGAGATGGGGCGGTAATTCGAGGGCAATGAGGGGGTGTCAATTTTTGGGATTAAGGAAATGAAAGTTTTATTCCAGTCAGCGTCCATTTTTCCATGTTGGAAGAAATGTTGAATGACGGCGCAGGTGTCATGGCCCACGATAGACCAGCAGGTTTTGAAAAAACTAGCACTATAGCCATCACGGCCAGGGGCTTTGTCGTTATCAATGTCAAAGATGGCAGACTTGATTTCGGCATCAGTAATTAATTTGGTCATATTGGACTTATTCAAGGAGGAGACAACTTTATTGAGAAGGGATTTGACTCTATTGAGTCTGACGGTAGTCTTTCGGGCTAGGAGATCCGAGGAGGTTCTGGAAGTGGGAGAGGAAGGTAGACAAAATTACTCTAGGGTTGGAGTTGATCCTTCCCTCATAGGTGGTTACCGAGAGAATTTTATTTCGGGCACGACAAGCTTTTATGCTATTATGGAAAAACTTAATGTTTTTATCGCCCAACTTGAGCCAGGTTTCCATGGATTTTTTCTTAAGGAAGGATTCCTCTGCACGGCTCTAAAAGATATAGTTTTTCCCTACTTCTCTCTCTAATAGGAGGAGAGAGGGGTCGGTCGGGTTTGAGGGGAGGGTGAGCTGGGATTGGGCAAGGTTGGATTGGGTAGTGTCAACTCTGAGGCTGATGTTGCTGAACTCTCTCTTATTGAGAGATTCCAGGCAGGGAGCTAGGCGGGCTAACTTAATTACAATGGATTTCATAGGGTGGTTGTGACTAGGAAAGGACTAGCTATTATTGAAAATCTCAAGAAAGCTAGGGTGGAGGTGCCACATGTTGAATTATTTAAAAGGTTTGGGTTTGAGAATGAAGGGTGCAGTTAGGAAGATGATGATGGGGGTGTGATCAGATGTGCGAGACATGTCAAGGTGGGCATAAGAGTTTGGGAAGTAGTTATCCCAATGGTCATTGACGAGGGCCCTATCTATCCGGGATGATGTGGGACTGTCCAATTGGTGATTAAACCACGAGAACTGGAATCCCGTGGTTCGGAGGTCATCAAGATTTCAATTACGACATCAGTCGTTGAAGGAAGTAATAGAGATGTTTCAACGTGTTCCTCTGTTGGATCTCTCGTGGGGGTTGCATATAGCATTAAAGTCCCCAATAACTACCAAAGATGAGGAGGACGAGGTCTGGGATATGGAATGAAGGTCACTCCAAAGAGGGAGACAATCATGGGGGTCGTTGAAGCCATAGATGGTAGTAGAGAGAAATTTAATATTTTTAGATTTCCAAGTTATTTTATAATGCATGAGTTGGGGGTGGATATCTTAAGATCAATATTAAAAATACTAGGGTTCCAGGCAATGCAAATGCGGCCATAGTGGTGGTCTTGGTGGTTTGTGATGTAATGCCACCATGGGAACATGGTTTTCATTATGGGATTAATGTTGTTAACATTAACTTTCGTTTCAAGCAGGAATATGATGTTGATGCTATTTGAAAAAACAAAATCCCGAACGTCCTTTTGGCGGACAAGATCATTAAGACCACGACCATTCTAACATACAAGTTTCATAATTAAGATTTTTAAAGTTTTAAGGAAAATATTTGAACTAAAAATTTGAGGGGGAGCCCCCATACATACTCGGCATTACATTTGGTGGTCCTTGGTTGATTCTTGGAGAGGTGATTTTCGCGGGTAATGCTTCTCTGTCGATCGGTCCTAACTGGCTAGCAGTTGAGCTGTTGCTTGCGATCACCTGGCTTTTCTTCCATACACTTCTGATTTTCATCGCGTGGAGGTTGTTGTAGCTTGGCAGGGGATTGGATTCACTGCCACTAGAGTCTGATACGGTGACAGTTTGATGGTCTGGCATCGACTCCTTTCCTGGTCTTCGAGTGGTGTGGGGCTGGTGGTTTGATGGGTTAGGAAAACCTACTGCATCATGGCCAAAGGAGATGCACCGAGTGCAGATCGTTGGGAGTCCTTGGAACTCGATTCGTATGAAATGCTTCTTACCTAGACATCCAATGGTGATTGACGAAGGATAGGAGGCGGATGCTTGCATTATGATGTAGATTCTAGCGTAGTTGAGGCGGACACGGTTGGCAGTTTGTGTTGGCGGAAAATATAAAACAACACTCACTAAAATAAACAAACAACTTTGATGTAGATTAAAAAGAAGAAATGTTACAAGAACACTCTTAGAACTCACACTACCAGAGAAATATTTTTTCTAACACTCAAGAGAGCATTCTTGTCTCTCTTTTCTCTCACTGTAACTTTCTCTCTAACTTTACTTCTTAGTGTGTTTTGTGTTGCTCTAGATGGTGGGAGAGCTCCACTATTTATAGACCGTAGTGGAGACAAGGATCCACCATCTAAGAACTTATGGATACTTAAACACTTAACCTCAAGACTACACTCAAGGTAAAAGTGTTTCTTACACTTAACACTAAAGAGTATCTTGCACTCAACCTAAAGATCGTCTTACACAGAACCTCCACTACTAAATAAATATTAATTTAATTATTTCTAGAACATTCTTTCTAGATGGGCCTTATTAAGTGGTCTGGACCCTTTAACAGGGTCAAGTTTATGATCCAACACTCCCCCTTAAACTTGATCCCGTGACCTATAGTAGTTTTCTTAATCGTTTGAAGTCTTCGCTTTTCAGTGGCTTGGTGAAAATATCGGCAGCTTGATCTTGTGTCTTCACATATTCAACTTGCACATCCTTTCTTGAAATACACTCCCTTATATAGTGGTAGCGAACATCGATATGTTTGCTTCGATCATGGAATACTGGATTCTTGGCTAAGGCGATGGCTGACTTATTGTCGATATACACTTTAGTAGGCTCATTCTATGTTAGGTCTATCTCCTTTATAGATTCTTGAGCTAAAATGCATAACTAACACATGTAGTAGCAGCAACGTATTCCGCCTCACAAGTGGACAACGTGACAATCGGTTGTTTCTTTGACATCCATGTGAATGCAATATTTCCCATAAAAAATACAAATCCAGTTGTACTCCTTCGATTGTCTATGTCTCCACCCCAATCACTATCGTTATACCCAAAACGGTTGTAATCATTAGAAATGGAATAGAGTAATCCAAAATCAATTGTACCTTTCAGATAGCGAAGGATTCTCTTTGCAGCTTTGAAATGAGTTGTTGTTGTGGATTCCACGTAGCGGCTAACCAATCCATCTGGAGGAAGAATATCCGGTCTTGTGCAAGTTAGATAGCGTAGACTTCCTACCAAACTTTTAAATAATGTTGGATCTACAATTTCGCCTTCTTCATGCTTGGACATTTTGACTCCAAATTCCATGGGTGTGCTTATCGGGCTACAATTCTCCATCTTAAAATTCTTCAGGATATCTTTAGCATAGCTTTCTTGTGAGATAAAAATTCCATATTTTTGTTGCTTAACTTCAATGCCAAGGTAGTACGCCATCAGCCCCAAGTCTGGCATCTCGAATTCCTTCGTCATTACTTCCTTGAATTTATTAAACATACTTGGTTTGCTTCCAAGTGAAGATCAAATCGTCCACGTAGAGGTACACAATCAAAATATCTCCATATTTGATCTTGGTGTATAGAGCGTGTTCGTACAAACATTTGTTTGAAGCCGTTCTCTTGGAAATACTTGTCGATTCTACTATTCCATGTCCTTGGTGTTTGTTTTAGCCTATAAAGAGCCTTCTTTAGCTTCAACACCTTATCTTCGTGGCCTTTGATCTCATAGACTAATGGTTGTTGAATGTAGACTTCTTCTTCTTCAAGGAATCCATTTAGAAATGCTGACTTTACATCCATTTGTTGTATCTTCCACTTGTTTTGAGCTGCCAAAGAAATTATTAGTCTAATAGTTTCTAATCGGGCAACGAGGGTGAATACCTCATCACAGTCAATTCCTGCCATTTGACTATAGCCTTTTGCAGCAAGCCTCGCTTTGTGTTTTTCAATCTCCCCCTTAGCATTTCTCTTAGTTTTGTATAACCATTTGACACCTATTGTCTTGCACCATTTGGGAAGTGAGGTGAGTTCCCATGTGTCATTCTTCTCGATGACTCTAATTTTTTCATCCATCGCGTCTCTCCATTGTTTCTCTTGTGTAGCTTCTTGAAATGTCACTGGCTTACAATCACCGAAGAGACAAAAGAGTGTAATGTTATTCATTGGTTCAGTTACCTCATGAAGATCACTAAGGCTTCTTATACGTTCCACTTCTCTCTCGTTTTAAATACCATTTGACAATGATGAAGGTGGTGAGTCTCCATGAGTAGATGATGTTGGTGAAGCATGTGGGGTTGTAACATCTTCTGATTGCTCATTCGGTGTCTGCTCATCTTCTTCAATTTGGGGGAAAATGTGAACTCATTTGTATGAGACCCAAAATCTCATTCTCATTCTTTATCAACTATCACGTCTCGACTTATCACAACCTTCTTATTGTTTGGGTTATACAAATTGTAGCCTTTGGAACTTGAGTCGTAACCGATGAAGATAAAACTCTTGCTTTTATCATTGAGTTTGGTTTGTTGTTCGTCTGGTACATGGACATGAGCTACGCTTCCAAATACTCTCAGGTGGGAAATTCCGGGCTTTCTTCCACTCCACGCTTCTTGTGGTGTCTTTCCCCAAGCACTTCTTGTTGGAGATCGGTTGGACAAGTAGGCCGCACATGCCACTGCTTCTGCCCAAAAATCCTTAGGCAGTTTCTTACTTTTGAGCATGTTTCGCGCCATATCAAGAATTGTTCTATTCTTTCTTTCTGCCACACCATTTTGTTGAAAAAATCTGGGAACTTTCAAGCGACGACGAATTTCATGTGCTTCACAAAACTCTGGAATTTATTGGATGTGAACTCCCCTCCTCGGTCAGATCTCATGGATTTGATCTTATTTCCGCTTCCTTTTCCACAAATGCTTTGAACTTCTTAAATATTCCAAAGACTTCGGATTTCTGTTTCAAGAAATATACCCAAGTTTTTCTTGAAAAATCATCAATGAAGAGAGGGAAATAGTTACTTTTACCTAGAGATATCGGCTTGATTGGACCACACACATTGGCATGAATAAGCTCGAGAGGTTTATTGGCTCTTGATTCTGACTCCTTTGGAAAGCTTTATCTAAATTTCTTTCCAAGTAAACATCTTTCGCATAGTTGGTCAGAATTATTGATACATGGTAATCCTCTCACAATTTCCTTCATGGACAATAAATCTAAACTTGTAAAGTTTAGATGCCAATATCGAACATGCCATAGCCACGACGAATCTTTGTAACACACCTTAAGACACTTTGCAACATCATTTTGAATATTCAAAGGAAACATTCTATTCTTTGACATTTCAACTTTAACAATTAAGTTTCCTTTGTCGTCTCTTAGAAAAAGACTTTAATTTTTCATATGAATATCATAGCCCTTTTCTAGTAGTTGTCCCAAGCTTAAGATGTTATTTTCATGCTAGCTACGTAATAGACATTTGAATTATTTGGTGACTACCATCTTTTGTACGAATAATAATGTTACCTTTTCCTTTCACCGATATTTTGCTATCATCTCCAAAAGAGACATTTCCACTCATTTCTTCATTGATCTCTACGAACATGCTTCTTTTCCCACACATGTGGTTGCTTGCACCACTTTCAAGATACCAAGTGTTATCTTGAACTTCATTAATGTTTTTATATGTTAGTATTAACATATCTTTTTCCTTCGTCTTCTCCTCCACATAGTTGGCCCTCTCCTCAACTCTGCTGTTGGGGCCTCTGCATTCTGAAGCATAATGTCGAAACCTTTGACATTTATAGCATTGGATTTGAGATTTATCATACCTCGAGTTCAGGTTTCTTTTTCCATGACCTCGTGTTGAGCTTTCTCGTTTCTCGTAGTTGTAGTTGGAATTATTGTTGTTGTAATTCCAGCCACGTCCACTGCAATGATAACCACCTCGTCTGCGGCCTCTACCTCTGCATCAGCCATGCTGGTTTCTATCATCTCCTATATTTACATGCATGTCCTTGAGTTCTAATTTGAGGATTTTCTTGGTGATCTCTTGCTTGTTCTTGTGCTTTTCTTCATAGGATTGTAATGATCCTTGAAGTTCTTCAATCATCATTTTCTCCAAGTCTTTAGTTTCTTCAATCGTCACGACGATATGCTCAAATTTGGGATCCAACGAACGGAGTATTTTTTCTATTACTCTCACATCTTCTAACTTCTCACCATTTCTTTTTAATTCATTAGAAATGGTTGCTACTCTTGAGAAATATTCCAAAATAGATTCTGATGCTTTCATATGGAAGGATTCAAATTCACCTCTTCATGTTTGGAGACGTACCTTTTTTACATTTTCGACTCCTTTGTATGAGATTTGTAATTTCTCCCACGCTTGTTTGGCGGAAGATGCGCTTGAAATTTTTTCAAAGCCATCATCATCTAATGCTTGATAGATGAGGAAGAGAGCTTTTTCGTCTCTCTTTCTTGAATCCTTCAAATTTATTTTATCCTCTTGAGTAAGGCTTGATTCATCTTCGGGTTCATCAAATCCTTTTTCAATGGCATCCCACACATCATGTGCTCCAAGGAAGATTTCATCTTGATACTCCAATTGTCGTAGTTGTTGTTGTTGAGTGTTGGAACTTGGAAGGATGATACACAATTTGTCATATTTTTAATATGTTGAATATTTAAAAACAAAATTTTGGATAGAGCTTGTGGCTCTGATACCACTTTGTTGGCGGAAAATATAAAACAACACTCACTGAAACACACAAACAACTTTTATAAATATTGAAAAGAAAGAAATATTACAAGAACACTCTTACACCTCACACTAGAAGAGAAATATTTTTTCTAACACTCAAGAGAGCATTCTTGTCTCTCTTTTCTCTCACTCTAACTTTCTCTCTAACTTTACTTCTTAGTGTGGTTGGTGATGCACTAGATGGTGAGAGAGCTCCACTATTTATAGAACCATAGTGGAGAGCTACACTCAACCTCAAGACTATACTCAAGGTAAAAGTGTTTCTTACACTCAACATCAAAGAGTATCTTGTACTCAACCTAAGGAAAGTCTTACACACAACCGGCACTACTAAATAAATATTAATTTAATTGGTTCTAGAATGTTCTTTCGAGATGGGCCTTATTAAGTGGATTTGACCCTTTAACCGGATCAAGTTTATGATCCAACAACCATATATAATGAGTAATGATTCAAGATTATATTTTCCATTCGCACCTTCTAGATAAAGCATAAAGCTGTACTGCTCTAATAGGCGATGACAACAGAACGAAATCTATCTTTCTCTATTGTCGTCTCTGTTTCAATACGTATAATTGAATCTCGAATCTTTCTTTTTCATTATCAAAATAAAAATGTAAAATCCGAAGAACTTTGAAATCCTCCGATACAAAATCAAATCCAAACCCCATTATATACTGCCTCCCGTAATGAAAAATAGGAACTAGAATGTTTAAAAGTCGGACCGATAAAAAGATACATTAACTAATTGATCTTCCTATGTGGTAAAACATAGGAATCTATGTTATTTATTTTAGTGTAATTGGATCGACTAGTCGACCAATTTAATCATGATATATTATCAAATAAGTCGTAGAGTGCGGAGTGCACGCTTGTTAGATTATATCACTACATATTTACAAAAACATGGCTGGGGTCGAAATTGAAAATTTGACCGTTTTATTCAAATTTGAAATTATAGCCGTTTTATTACAAAACCGGTTAAGATACCCTAACTGCCATAACTTCCAAACTGTTTTTGGTTGGTCGAATTTATAAATATGGGTTCTGTTGAAAAGAATATCAGATCATTTCATCCTCTCTGTTCAAAGTATATATCTCTGATTTTATCCAATTGAAATTTTTGGAGAACCCCAAAAATATTTCAATAAGAAATTGTTTACAAGACTTCAGAGATTATCCGGAAACAAAACACTATTTTCTACATATTATTGAAATATTCTGGTCTTGTTGATGAAGATAGAGATGACGAACGGAAGAGAATCTGCGAAGGAGATGACAAGTAAATTCGCTAAGTTGGACAAGTTCGAAGGACATGATTTCAGACGAGGGCAGAAAAAGATGCATTTTCTGTTGACTACACTCAAGGTTGTGTATGTCTTGAGTACCCCCTGGCCAGAGATCATTGAGAATGAAACATTGGAACAAACGAGGAGGCGCAGCAAGTGGGAGAATGATGGCTACATTTGCCGAGGCCATATATTAAACGGTATGTCTGATACTTTGTTTGATGTATACCAAAATGTCGAATCTGCAAAAGAATTATGGGATTCTATAGAATCAAAATACATGGCAGAAGATGCTTCTAGTAGGAAGTTCCTGGTTAGTAATTTTATAAATTACAAAATGGTTGACTCTAGACCTGTAATGGAACAGTATAATGAACTACTAAGAATTCTGGGTCAATTTGTTCAACATAATATGAAAATGGACGAATGTATTTTGGTTTCTTCTGTTATTGACAAATTGCCTCATTCGTGGAAGGATTTTAAACACACACTGAAACACAACAAGGAAGAAATGACTCTAGTCGAACTTGGTAGTCATTTTAAGATTGAAGAGTCTCTAAGGGCTCAAGATGAATTAAGTAATCCCAAGGGTAAAAACCAAGTGGGAAACTCATCTGTAAATATGGCTGAAAGCAGCAGATTCTTTAAGAATGGAAATACAGATAAGGGGAATAAACGAAAGTTTAAAGGAAACAACAAAAACAGTAATTTTAACAGCAAAAAGCCTAAAATAGCATGCTGGAAATGTGGCAAACCTGGTCACTTTAGAAGAGATTGTCGAGTTGGAAAAGGCAAAAATAATGTTGGTCCAAGTGGGAACAATGCTGGTTCAAGTGGACACAATGCTGGTTCAAGTGGATCTAAGGATCCTGAAAAGCAACAAGGTCAGATTTTATTTCAGAATTCTAATTCTGGTCAAAATTATATATCTCTAATATCTGAAGCATTTTATGTGCAGGATGATGATGTTGCTTGGTGGGTTGATTCGGGAGCAACAAGTCATGTATGTAAAGATCTTCGATGGTTTAGTAATTTTCAACCGATTGAAGATGGACCTTCACTTAAGATGGGAAATGTTGCTACCGAACCAATCAAAGGACTAGGAAATGTTAAATTACTATTTACTTCTGGAAAGTACATATTATTGAACAATGTATTGTATGTTCCTGGGATTCGAAAAAATCTTTTGTCTGGTGTTGTTTTAAACAATTGTGGTTTCAAACAAGTGTACGAAAGTGACAAATATGTTTTGTCAAAACATGGTGTATTTATGGGATTCAGATATTTATGTAATGGTATGTTTATGTTAAATATTAATGTTTCGTTCGAAAATGATTCTGTTTGCATGACTTCTACTAGTGTGTGTAGAAATATAAATAAAACAGAATTATGGCATGCTAGATTAGGACATGTTCATTATAAAAGAATAAAAGATATGTCTAAAATGAGCCTTATTCCTCCTGTTGATGCAAATAATGAAAAATGTAAAACTTGCATGTTAACTAAGATAACTAGAAAACCTTTCAATAATGTTAACCGAGTTTCCAAAATATTGGAACTAGTACATAGTGATTTATGTGATTTCCATGCTACACCTTCATTAGGAAATAAAAAGTATGTTATTACTTTTATTGATGATGCAACTAGATATTGCTACATTTATTTGTTGCATGCTAAAAATGAAGCTCTTGATAAGTTTAAAATCTATAAGGAAGAAGTTGAGCTACATAAGAATGATTTGATTAAAAATCTACGTACGGATAGAGGAGGTGAATATTATGATCCTATATATTTTCAGTCTACGGGTATAATTCATCAAACCACGACTCCTTATACACCACAACAAAATGGTATAGCTGAAAGGAAGAATATGACTTTGAAAGAAATGGTTAATTCCATGTTGTCCTATTCGGGTTTGAGTGAAGGATTCTGGGGTGAGGCTATGTTAACAGCCTGTTATTTATTGAATCGTGTTCCTACTAAAAGGAATAAGATGACCCCGTATGAGCTTTGGTTTAAGAAGCCTCCAACACTAAATTATCTGAGAGTTTGGGGTTGTAGAGCTGTTGTAAGACTCACTGAACCTAAAAGGAAAAATTTGGGTGAAAGAGGTATAGATTGTATCTTCATTGGGTATGCTGAGCATTCCATTGCATATAGGTTCTATGTGTTAGAATCTAATGACTATGTGTCGGTGAACACAGTTATCGAGTCAAGAGATGCAATATTTGATGAAGAGAGATTTACTTCTATACCTAGACCTAGAGATTTGATTCAAAACTCTTTGAATAGGAACTCAAGTGAAATTGAAAATATATCAAGTGGTACCAATTGTGTACCTGGACCTTCTGAACCAAGGAGAAGTACTAGAGCCAGAAAAGCTAAGTCGTACGGATCTGATTTTCAACTATATTTAGTTGAAGGGTCAAGAGATAAGATTGACTATCAATATCAATACTGTTTTGTTATTGAAGATGATCCAAGGACTTTTAGTGATGCTATGGCATCAAGGGATGCTGCATTCTGGAAAGAAGCTATCCAGGATGAAATAGAGTCTATCATGCATAATAATACATGGGAGTTGGCTGATTTACCTCCTGGGTGCAAATCATTGGGAAACAGATGGATATTTAAACAAAAAATGAAAGTAGATGGTACTATTGAAAGGTATAAAGCTAGATTGGTTATCCATGGATTTAGACAAAGAGAAGGCATTGACTTCTTTGATACTTATGCTCCGGTTGCTAGGATTTCCACTATTAGATTGTTGATTGCACTTGCATCTGTATACAATCTTGTAATTCATCAAATGGATGTTAAAACAGCATTCTTGAATGGTGATTTGGATGAGGAGATTTATATGAAACAACCGGAAGGGTTTGTGATGCCTGGTTGTGAAAACAAGGTATGCAAGTTGAAAAGGTCTTTGTATGGTTTGAAACAAGCACCAAAAGATTGGCATCAAAAATTTGATTATGTGATATTGTCTAATGGATTTATTCTTAACCAAGCAGACAAGTGTGTATATAGCAAATTTGATAATTCTGGTAAAGGAGTTATGATTTGTCTATATGTGGATGATATGTTGATTTTTGGTACTGACCAAAATCAGGTTAATGAAACGAAGAATTTTTTATCATCTAACTTTGAGATAAAGGATTTGGGGGAAGCTGAAATGATTCTTGGTATAAGAATTAAGCGAAAGAACAATAGTATATCGATTTCTCAATCTCACTATATTGAGAAGATATTAAATAAATTTTATTTTAAAGATTGTTCTCCGGTAAGCACACCTATAGATCCTAGTCTTAAGCTTCTACCTAATAAAGGTATTGCTGTATCTCAACTTGAATACTCGAGGCCGGATATTGCCTTTGCTGTTGGAAAACTTAGTAGGTATACTAGCAATCCTAGTTCGCATCATTGGCAAGCTTTAAATCGAGTATTCAAGTATTTGAAAGGAACCATGAATTATGGTTTAACTTATACCAGATTTCCTTCTGTACTTGAAGGATATTCAGACGCGAGTTATATTTCCAATATGGAAGATCATTCTTCCACAAGTGGATGGATATTTCTACTTGGGGGAGGTGCTATCTCTTGGGCGTCTAAGAAACAAACTTGTATTACTGATTCAACAATGGAATCAGAGTTTGTGGCATTAGCAGCAGCGAATAAAGAAGCTGAGTGGCTAAGAAATTTAATGTATGAAATTCCGTTGTGGCCCAAACCGATATCACCTATATCTATCAGATGTGATAGTGAGGCTGCCTTGGCCAATGTTTATAGACAAGTTTACAAAGGCAGGTCTAGACACTTAGGTGTTAGACACAGTATGATTCGTGAGCGTATCACGCATGATGTTATATCAGTAGAGTTTGTGAGAACTCAATATAACTTAGCCGATCATTTAACCAAGGGGTTAAATAGAGATCTTGTGCACAAATCGGCTATTGGGATGGGATTAAAGTCCATTTGAAATCTCTCATGTTGAGATACCCAATTCCCATCTAATATGACATTAGGTGTTGAATTCAATGTGGAAAGCTTAACATCAAGATATTGGAACACATTTGTATATCATCCCAAGGTATGTGTTCAGAACTGCAAGTTGTGAAGGTTGAAGATTATCTTCTTAATAGCTCTTTTGAAAAATTGCATATGCAGGTGCAAGATGAAAAGAACTACCTATTTGAGCATGAAGTTTAGCCGCTTCAAGAAGCTAGGACTTGGATTTGATATGCTTAAGAAGGATAAGGACACAAGGCTAGTAAAATATAGTGTCAAGTAAGAACAAGTGAGAATGTAAATTTATGTGTATATTATCTTCATGTATTCATTGTGAATAGTAAAGGTTCAATCCTTAGTGATACCTTGATATTCGAATATTTGGAATGTGTAATATACTAATGTGAAATTCAATGGTTACGATATTTCATTTATGCATAAATTTGATATTTGATATGATTGTGTTTAGTAGATCATGAATTACACTAAAATGGGGGAAGATTGTTATTTATTTTAGTGTAATTGGATCGACTAGTCGACCAATTTAATCATGATATATTATCAAACAAGTCTTAGAGTGCGGAGTGCACGCTTGTTAGATTATATCACGATTAGCGGGGTCAAGGGGCGGAGCCCCTTGCAAGTCAACAGAATTTCGAAATTGAAAATTTGACCGTTTTATTCAAATTTGAAATTATAGCCGTTTTATTACAAAACCAATTAAGATACCCTAACTGCCCTAACTTCCAAACTGTTTTTGGTTGGTCGAATTTATAAATATGGGTTCTGTTGAAAAGAATATCAGATCATTTCATCCTCTCTGTTCAAAGTATATATCTCTGATTTTATCCAATTGAAATTTTTGAAGAACCCCAAAAATATTTCAATAAGAAATTGTTTACAAGACTTCAGAGATTATCCGGAAACGAAACACTATTTTCTACAATCCATTACATATACCTACTGGTAAGGGGTCTGCAAAAGGTATCTTAATACGAAGAAAGACCGGTATATTATTATATTGAACAAAAGAATATAGACTCTTGAATAGGATAGGGTTTCAAAAGAGTATTGTTTTAAACCAAAAAAGCTATAGTATTTATTTTGTTTGCCGTGATGTTAGTGATGCTAACATGCATATGCATTGAAATAAAAGAAAGATGAGTAATAGTAGCATATAAGTTTTTGATACTGATCTTTAAAAGTGTCAGCGATTTTACTGCCAATTCTTTTAAGATTTGAATCAAACCATCATGAGAAATATGGGGACACGATTCTGTTGTAAACAACGTGTTGATGGACACTCTTGTCACAGGAAACTATTAGGATTTAGGAGCATAGATGAGTTTGAGAAAGAAAAAGAGCTAGGGTTTGTTAAAAATGAAGTTGTATGATTTTTCTAGTTGGGCTTTCTTAAGGCTATTGGGCCAGTCACGTGCAAGGCCACGACTCGAACTGTCTTTCTAACGATAACAGAATTAGGTTTCTATACGCTACATATAAAATCATTAATTTCTACCGAAAATATCTCACAAAATTTTATACTCTAAATTTTGACTTTTGTTGTCGTGGGTTGGTTACGTATAAAAAAAATTAAGATGAAATAACATTAATATAGTTATGAACTAGAATATGAATTTTAGGAAAACTTCTCTCCCACGAAACCTCTTCTTGGAAATTTTTTCTCTTTGATTGCTGGCCTTCTCTTCTTCCTTAGCTCCATGAATCCTTGCCATGGATTCTAATACAAACAAGCTTCTAATTCCTGAAGAGTTCCCGGCTCTTCATCATGAAATCGAATCTTCAAAAGCTAAGAAATGCTACGCAGAAACTGTCAGATAGTCCATCTCAAACTCAAATCATAGCCTTGAACTCAAGCCTAATTTTTATAAAGAAACGGATGATCATTTCACAATACAATATTCGAAAGAGGTTAAAGATTTTTTGCTTGAAAAATCATCTACTACAATCATTGGTAAGTTCAGTGAAGGTATCCCAAGAAAAGTTGTGCTAGAAGGATTCTTACAAACTCCTAAAGGGGTAGCCGAGTTGGTTGAGTATGGCATGCTTGTGACCAAAGGTCATGAGTTCGAGTCCCTCTACATACGCTTTCTCGGCTGAGCCTGTCACCTTTTGTGGTTTACCTTCTGACGTTGGTTTGAAGGCTATTGCGTCAGACTGAAGGTTTACCATGTGCGCACTCATTGCACTCTGAGTAGCGGCTGAGGGTTCCCGCCGAAAAAAAGAAGAAGGATTCCTACAAACCTTCAAGTTCAAAGGATCTTACAAGTTCAACGGCTTCGACTCGAGGCATGTTTTTATTGAATTTCATTGTAAAGAAGATGTTAGCAACATTTGGTCCAAAAATGTTTGGAACATAGAAGGAAAGACCATGAGAATCTTAAGATGTGATTCTAAATTCAACGAAAAATTTGAGAGCCCAAGGTCTTTGGTGTGGATTCGTCTTCAAAGGGTTCCTGAATTCATGTATAATAAATCGATTATACAAAACATGGCTTCATCAATCGGTGTTACTTACAAAGTAATTGTTCCTGAAAACAAGGCTGCCATGAATGCTTGCTTTTCCCATGTTGAGATTGATGTATCCAGAAGATTAAAATACAGATTATAGACTTGTTTTGGGTCAAACGATGGCTGTTGGATCAACATAATCTACAAAAATGTGCCACCATATTGTAACGCCTGCTATTATATGGGTCATAAAAGGAAGATTGTAAAAAGATTGAAAAGAAAAATCAGCAAGATAAAGAAGATGAGAAGACTGAAAATCGTGAAGAAAGTGTAAAGGATAATGTTAAGGTCAGCAAGAAAGAGTTAAGAAGAGCATCAATAAATGAAGTTAATGACAAAGATGTTATTGAAAAAGAAGAAAATCTTCAGGAGCCAAGAACTTCTCTTAATAGTTCTAGTAACATTCAAACCTTTAGAAAGGTTTATAGAAGAAAGCTGAAATCTGTTATAACAACCAAGGATAAAGATCTTGAGGCAAAAGAAGATATAAGTGCTGACTGTGGTCGAAACAACGATTTTGGTGAAAATAATATGGAAGTTATTGAAGCATTGCATAGGATTGATCAAGATTTTGCTCAAAGAAACCTTGAGTTTGAATAAAATAAATTTTCTGTCTAAGAAAGGAGAAAAATCGAAACACAAATCTCTATCAGATAATGATAAAGATAACTAACTGGAATGCTAGAGGCCTGAATAATAAGCCTACTTTGAGAGTGCTCCTTTCGATCATCAAAGATAACAAATCAAAAATTATGTCCATTCAAGATCCCATGGTTGATTCTAGTAAGATGGATGGTGTGTCTAGTGTTTTTGGCTTCAAAAATTCTATTTCAAACTGCTCCAATAAGGTTTGGATCTTCTGGAATGAGGATGTTGAAGTTAGTATCCTTAATGATCATGATCAACTTCTTCACATGGTTGTTTCTTATCCTGGTTGTGATACAATGTTCAATTTTTCTGTTGTCTATGCTAAGAGTCAAAGTTTTCTTAGAGTTGATCTTTAGAATCAGATGAGAATGGTGGCTTCTGATGAGACCCCTTGGATCATTACATGAGACTTTAATGCCATCACATGTTCTGAGGATCACATTGGATGTTCTACTTATGATCATGCAGTACTAATGACTTCAATGAAGATATAAGACAGTATAATCTAGAAGATGTAGGGTACATTGGCTCGAGATACACTTGGAATAGAGGCACTCGTTGGAAAAGATTTGACAGAACTTTGGCAAATGAGTTGTGGATCAACACTTTCAAGGAAACCCAGGTGTATCACATGGTCAGAACATGTTCTGACCATGCTCCCTTTTTAATTCAGTCTAGCTTTACTTCTAATTATATCAATTTTAAGAAAAGTTTCAAATTTGTAAATGCTTAGACTAATGATGATAGTTTCTTGAGCACTGTTAAGAAAAATTGGAACTTGGCTTGCAAGGGTCAGGTTTTTTGGTATAAGCTGAGGAGACTTAAAAGCTGCTTAAAGAAATGGAATTCTAATACTTTTGGCAACATTTTCAGTAAGGTTGAGGAGACTACTGAAGTTTTCAAGAGAATGGAGAACATTCATCTTGAAACAAATACCAATGCCTCTAAGGCTGATCTCTCTAAAGCTAACAACATGTACTTGAAAGCCCTCAGAAATGAAGAGAGCTTCTGGCATAAAAAATGTTATAATGGTTGGCTTAGAGATGATGATGGTAACACCAAGCTCTACCATGCGTATGTGTCAAAGAAAAGAAGACGTAACATCATAAAAGGGATCAAAGACAAAGGGGTTTGGATTGATAATCTTGCTAATATAGCTAATTCTGCTGAATGTTTTTTCAAATCTATGTTATCTTCTAACTCTTACACTAATAGAAATGAGGAATTCTTCTTAATGCAGGATGAGATCTTTAACAATATCCCAAACTTTGTTAAAGAGGAGGATAATGGCTCCATTATCAGGCAAACCAGTAAAGATGAAGTTTGGAGTATAATTGCAAAAATGAAAACTGACAGTGCAGCAGGGCTTGATGGCTTCAATATATTTTTCTTTAAATCTTGTTGTCAATTATTAACATGGACATTTGTAATGCTTTTAACTTCTATCTTACAGGCAACAACATACCAAGTGGTGTTTTTGCTACTGGTCTTTGCCTAATACCTAAAAGCTCTAATCCAACAGAGTGGAACAACTTCAGACTGATAAGTCTATGTACCATGCTTAATAGAATATTTTCAAACCTTATTAACTCTAGATTATCAAATATCTTGACTAACATTATATCTAAGATGCAGGAGCCTTTGTAAAAGGCAGGCTTATACATGAAAACATCTTAATCACTAAGGAATTGATTCATGATATTGATAAAAAGCCTAAAACTGGAATGCTATCATACAACTTGATATGTTAAAAGCATTTGATAAGTTATCTCATGCATTCATCCTAAAAGTTCTAGCATGCTTTGGGTTCTCTGAACATTGTATTAACTTAATAAATAATATGATTACAAATTTTCATATTTTTGTTCTCATTAATGGCTCTATAAATGGTTACTTTAAGCAAAATAAAGGTCTAAGGCAAGGAGACCCTTTGTCTCCTAGCCTATTTATCCTTGCTGAAGAGGTTTTGCTTAGAGAGATTTACAATCTTTTTGAAAATAATAAAAATCTTCTCTATGCTTCTAGGTCTAACTTCCTGGTGCCCTGCCTGGCCTTTGCAGATGATGTCTTGATCTTCACAAACTGCAAGACTAGTTCCATTGAGCTGCTAAGCAATCTGTTGGATAAATATGAACTTATCTCTGGCCAATCTATTAACAAGGAAAAAACGAAACTGATTATATCTAGAAGATTTAATCAATCAATTACAAACAACATCAAGATTAAAGCAGGCTTCAATACTGACACTCTACCATTCAAATACTTGGGAATAACTATTGCAAGAAACAATAGAGGGAAGTTTTTCTCTACTCTTCTTGACAAAATTCAGGATAAAATAGTAGATTGGGACCTTAAGAACTTGTCCTTTGAGGGCAAGTTAACATTAATGACTAATGTTTTAATGCCAATTATTCCTTATTGGATGCAAAACACCCTTGTCCCTAATAATATCATCAAGAAAATAAAGTCTTATTTTAACAGATTCCTGTGGAGATCTAACTATAAGGTTAAGGGCATCCACAAGGCCTAACTGGAATCATCTTTGCAAACCCTTTGATGAGGGTGGCTTAAACATTAAATTCCTATATGATATTCAACTAGCATTCTCTCATAAGCTGTGGTATATTTTCAGGAATAACAATAGCATATGGGCCTCAATGATGCACAAGATATACTGCACTGATTCTCATGCCCTCAGAGCTAAATGCAAAACTACTGACTCAATTGTATGGAAAAGACTTCATGCTATCAAAAAATCTGCTGAAAAAACACATTAAATGGAGGCTTGGACAATGTTGCATGGACTTTTTCTTAGAAGATTGGCATGACAAACCTCCAATGATAAGTGATACTAACTCTTATAACTAGTATTTAAAAGCTAGTGTAAACTCTTTGTGGAAAAACAACAGTTGAGATTACAATGTTTTACACAATATCTTGCCTAATGATAGAGTCAATCACATTTCAAAATACAAAATTAAACTACTAAACCTGATAAAATCATCTGGAAGCTTTCAAATAACCAGGAGTTTGAAACTAAGCCTACTTGGGAAAGTATTAGAACCACTTATACCAAGTCAGGCCTGTTCTTCAGAATATGGAGTCCTGCAAGACCTAAAAAATACTCTTTTTTATGTTGGAAACTCTTAAAAGGTTACATTTCTATAGATAGTATTATTATGAAAAGACATACTAGTATGGCCTCAAAGTGCCAATTCTATAATAAATGTGAAGAGAAAAACCATCTCTTCGTAAGTTGTTGCTTTGCCTGCCTCTTTGGAACTATTTTAGTTATCTTTTCAAGATCAATATTGGAAGACATATGGTCTTTTCTCATGTATTGCACTCCTGGTTTTGGTTCTCAAAAGGAAAAAGACATATAACTCACATCATTCCTCAAGTTATATGCTGGGTAATCTGGAGAAACAGGAACTTGTCAAAGTTTTCTGGATCTCCTTATTCTGTAAAAAGGCTATTGACAGAATCACTTATATTATTAAGAGCATGGATATGGCTAATATGTTATCATACAAACTTTGGACTAATGCTTATCACGCTGGTGTATCTCTAGGTTGTAACTCAGTTAAAAATAGCAGAGAAGCTCCAAGATACCTGAAATAGATAGCCCCAAATCCAGGAAGAATGAAGTTGAATGTCGATGGCTCATCCAACAAGCTTAGAAAATCTAGCACTGGTGGCTTGATTCGCAATTCTGAAGGTGACATTCTTCTGGGTTCTGGCACCCTTCTAGGCAAATTGAATCCCTTTTTTGTCGAAATCAGTGCCCTAATCAAGGGTCTGATTAAATGCAAGCAAAATCAATGGTTTGAAGTTGATGTAGAATCAGATAATCTGGTTCTAATAAACCTAATTGCTAATAGAAATGAAGCTTGGTACCTGAAAGATTCAATGGAAATCTGCAGAGCTTTAATCCATTCAAAGATGACGATCAGACATATATCTCGAATCCAAAATCATTGTGCTGATTGGATCGCCAAAAACGTGATCAAAACTAAGAAAAACCTTCATTTTGTTGATCCTCCTGATGAGCTTAGATCTATAGCTTTACTGGAGAGTTTGGGACTTGGTTTTGTTACCTGTTAGAAGATTCAAAGTCGATGAAGTTGCTCTGGGGAAGAAGAACTTAAATTCTTAGGCGCCTTTCTGTTTTTGCCCTTTAGTACTTATATTTGATTTTTTTTCAATTTTACTCCAAAACATTGTAATTCCGCTCAATTTTCAATTTAGTAATAAAGTTCTTTATTTGCCAAAAAAAAACATTAATATAGCTATTTTTTCATTATTAATTAAAAATATTTAAATAAATAAAGTAATGGGCTTAAAATAAACGTTAGAGTAGATGTTAATCTTTTCACAGAAAACAAGTGTTACTATTATTGTTAATTTTTAAAAATAAATTAGCAACACCTTATGTTATGAAATTGGAATAATATATTGAGAGAAAAAAATGAATAATAAGTCTAGAGAAAAAAAACCAATAATGGCAATGAATTTACATGTTGAGGAATTTTATTGTGTGAAAAAACAAACACACAAAAGAAATCAAAATAATGCATTAAAAGAAACTAGCTAGATGTTTTGAATTATTTTGTTATTTTTCAAATAACAATTGAAAATATGTTGTTTTATTTATATTATTGATAGTTACTATTATAGAAATTTAAAGAATCTTTTAAATCAAATAGATTTTTTTATTGACGGTAAAGATAGAATGAAATGTAGCCCGTAGGTTTACCCTACAGTACAGCGATGGTTTGGGTTGAAAAATAAAAGACGGTATCAAAAGCGACGGTGGTAAAAAAGGAAAGGAAATACAAGACTCTAATTTTCTTTTTTTACTTTTCATTTACCCTAACTTTTTTTAGAGAGAAAGAATAGCAGGAAAGGAAAGAAAACGCCTAGTATTCAGTATCATCGGAAAAGACCGGCTTTTTTGATAAGGTTTGAACATTGGTTGTAGTTAGGGAAGACATTTTTATACTGAAATCTGTCTTTTTTTCTAATAGTGTCCAATAGCCACGAGTAGGTGAAAGAATACTCTCAAACCATACCACTTGAAGGATTACGGGCCGAGGATAGTTAAATTATACTCCTATACGCATGCACTCGTGCTAATAACTTGAGAAGCGTCTATTGATGTTTTCTGCTAAAGAAGCTTTTAAAAAAAGAAGAAGGTGAAGCCGGTCAATCTGCAAGACATCAAGCTGTCTGCGTGATCACTCGATTGATGGAATATTCCAAAGTAAAGGGTTGCCCGGCTCGAATTTCGTAGAAGTGGGGTGGATAGATACATAATTATTTATCTATTATACTATTAAGACTATTTCTTGCTTGTGTGATAATGGCTCTTGTAAGGGAAATATGCTAATTTCCTGTCAAATCAGATTAAAAGAAAAGAGGGAAAGGAAGGAGAAAAACAAAAGTGAAATCAAACACACAATTGTTAACGGAGTTTAACAAATTATGCCTACGTCTCCGGATCTGCTGCAGATCAATTTTATTAGAAGAACAGAGTGACTCTGCCGTTTTTTTTGTGAATACACAAAAACCCTAACGCTTAGTTTTTGTAGAGACTGTAACACTTAAAAAGGGGAAAACATTTACAGTCCTTAATGTGTAATTTATGACCCACTAAAATTACAGTGTCTTTTCAATTCACTCCAACTCTCTTTAATGTGTGTAGCACTTGCCTCATCTTCATTGTCTTTCACTGTCCTTTCATCTACCATCTCTTCTATCCAATAATAACATGTTGAATAAGGCTGGATTATTATGTCAAAATAACAATCTCCCACTTGAAGACTGGTTTCAACCTGTCTTCACACCTTGATCTATGCAGCTGATCTTTCTGGTCTTATTACTCTTGCAAACCAACTGAAGCTAAACACAACTTCAGTTTTTCAATGGCTACTGTCTTTCTCAACATATCAGCTGGTTTCTTGCTTCCTTGGATCTTTTCCAGTATTAGCACCTCATCTTCTAATAAAGATCTAATGAAATGATAGCGAAGACTGATGTGCTTGATTCTTGAATGAAATGCTGAATTCTTCGCCAATTGAATTGCACTTTGACTATCACTATGCAGAACGTTGTTCTTCTGTTTGAATCCCAACTCGGTTAACAAACCTTGAAGCCATATCATCTCTTTACTAGCTTCGGTCACTGCTACATACTCAACCTCTGTAGTTGATAAAGTGACAATTTTCTGTAACTTTGACATCCAACTAACAGTTGTAGTTCCAACAGTAGATATATAACCGGTAGTGCTTTTCCGGTGATCAATTTCACTTCCAAAATCTGCATCCACGTAGCCTTGTACCTTTAACTCACCCTTACCAAAGTACAAACACTTTTCTATGGTACCTAGTAGGTACCTCAAAATCCATTTGACAGCTTCCCAATGAATTTTCCTGGGTTTAACATAAACCTACTCACAACTCCCACTGCATAACTAATGTATGGTCTCGTACAGACCATTGCATACATCAAACTTCCAATAGCTGAGGCGTAAGGAACCTTAGCCATGAAGTCTTTTTCTTCATCCGTCTTAGAGGATTGATCCTTGGATAAACGAAAGTGACCTGCCAATGGTGAACTAACTGGCTTTGCATCACACATGTTAAATCTCTTCAAAACGCGATCGATGTACTCTGAATGAGATAACTGCAAAACTTTTCTATGCTTATCTCTTATGATTTGCATTCCAAGAATCTTCTTCGCCGGACCCAAGTCCTTCATGTCAAATTCTTTTGACAATTGTAGCTTCAATCTTCTAATATCATCCATATCTGAACCTGCTACTAACATATCATCAACATAGAATAGCAAAATGATATAACTGGACTTACATCTTTTAAAATAACAACAAGGGTCCGCATTACACATCTGAAAACTCTCTTTGTGCATAAAACTGTCAAATTTCTTGTACCACTGTCTTGGAGGTTATTTTAAACCATACAAAGTTTTCTTAAGTCTGCATACGTTGTTTTCTTTTCCTTCTTTTAAGAAACCTTCTGGTTGATACATGTTTTCTTTCCCTTCTTTTAAGAAACCTTTTGGCTGATACATGTTTTCTTTCCATTATTTTAAGAAACCTTCTGGTTAAGAAACCATACAAATTTCTTGTACCAGTGTCTTGTTCCTTAGATCCACTCCAATCAAGCCACACTACTTGATGAGTCACAGGAACTCCGAACTAAGATCTCTAGAGCAGATCACCTTGAGCATGGCTATTGGTTCATTATGTTCGACGGCTGAGAATATTACCACCACTGCGTTCCGTTTGGGTCTGGCTCTGATATTCATTTTAAGGAATATGGGTACCGCATATTCCGTCTTCGTATATAAGTAAGAACAACTGATCTCCACACTAGTATGATATTGTCCGCTTTAGCGCCCGAAGGCCCGCACGAGTTTGCATTTGGTCCACTACCAAAATGCCTCATTCTAGTTGAGATATGTTTTTACTTATATACCACTCATCCTTTCCCATGTTTAACCGATGCGAGATGTGGGAATTTGGTCGCCACCCTAACAAATCCTCCTCACGAACAAATTACTACCTTAGCCTCCTCTCAATTGACTTTTATCCTCCCACTCTAATCAGATTGGAAGACTACCTGACCATAGACGCACAATACGGATGTTACTGCTCACCTCCTATTAGACCACTCCGTCTTGTTCCTTAGCGCCACTCCAATCAAGCCACAATTATTGATTAGCCACATGCACTCCGAACTAGGATCTCTAGAGCAGATCACCTTGAGCATGGATACTGGTTCATCATGTTTGATCTCCGAGAATATTACCACCATCGCGTTCCGTTTGGGTCTGGCTCTGATACGATTTGTAAGGAATATGGATACCGCATATTCTATCTTCGTATATAAGTAAGAACAACCGATCTCCATACTAGTATGATATTTTCCGCTTTGGCACCCGAAGGCCCGCATGAATTTGCATTTGATCCACTACCAAAAGGCCTCATTTTAGTTGAGATATGTTCTTACTTATAAACCACTGATCCCTTCTCATGTTTAACCGATGTGGGATGGGAGACTTTTGTGGCTTATAACACCAAAAAATAATAAAGATTGATAAATTAAATTAAACTGAAGTCGTTTGTTGTTTATATAGAAAAAAGTAAAATAAAAAATATAAAAAATAAAAATATATTATTCTTTAACCAAAATATTAGATGATTTTATTTTTACCACCAAAATAAGTTCATTTGCATGTTTTTATTACTAAAATAGTCCCACGAATGATTTATAAGTTTGGATTTCAACATTGCATTTGTTTTCTATTTTGAATCCTATCCAAACGAAAATAAATTTAACGACCAAAATTGTTGGATCACGAAGATAGGAAAAAGGAGGGATAGGTTCGTTAGTTGAGGTATCCACATTTTCATATCAACATCTTGTTCTTCGTCCATGATCATATTATGTAAAATGATATATGTTTTCATTATCTTGCATAAATCTTCTTTGGATTAAGCTATATTCAGACCACACTCATATATGGATTAAGCTTACAGATGTTAATCTTCCGCATTAATGTCTTAAATGCTTCATATTTGAGCCAGCTTGGTGTTTGGATAATAACTTTCATGATTTTATTCAGAAGGTATGAGACACTTCTAAGTAGGACTTAGAGGAAAATATCACCTTCATTTATGGTCATATCCGATTATGAAAAGATTATTTGTTTTGAAATATTAATCAGACAATTCAGTTACTTCTTGCAAGACTTGAGAGACTTCAACTGTATTTTCAAATTTTGTATAATTATTCTTTTTTAGACTCGGTAAGAAGGTGATGTAGGAGTATATGGTTGTTATGTATGAGGAAGATACGTTGTGGCTTCAGGACTCGAAAGAACAATATATAATTTCTGAGGAGTGTAACACATAATTTTACCACCTTTTGACCATACAAAATAAGAAACTGATGAGAACTACAAGCTTGAAAATTGATCGAGAAGATTGGCTTTCATATTTTTTCGAGTCAAAAAGATTGGTTAGATCATTTTTTGTGTAATTTTATTCATCATATATCCAATTTGGTGGCCTCTTTTTCTTTGCGTATATCCTTATCTGGAAAGTATAATTGGATTTTTTATTTGAGAAGTTATCGAATGAGGAGATCCGAGAGGTCTTGATCTGATCAAACCCATCAAAAGCTACAAGATTCGATGGTATATTTGTTGTGTTTTATCAGAAATGTTGGGACATTATTATAACGATTGTTTATGAGATGGTGTGCAACATGATTGGAAGACGAGGGATCATTGTTCAACTTAATGGTATGATGTTTCATCTAATTTCTAAAATTATTGACCCAAACAGAGTCAGACAGTTTCACCCGATGTGTTTGATCAATGTTCTACTTAATTTTATTATGTCGATAATGGTTAATAGATTGCGGTCCTTACTAGTCGAGCGTATTGGTCCTAATCAGACAATTTTTCTTCTTTGTCGGTCTACTACAAATAACAAAGTTTTGGTGTCGGAGGTGAAACATCAGTTTCATAGAGCCACTGGGGCACAGAGATACATAGAGATTAACATCGACCTAAACATAGTGTATGACAAAATTAGTTAGCGGTTTACTGAAGATTTTATCACCTAGTTTGGGTTTGCATAAAAATGGGTAAGTCTTATAGGTTTAATTCAGAACAAATTATGTTGAAAGGGAACTGTTTGACGAGGTATCGAGCAATAAGACAAACTGGGGCCTTAACATTTTCCATGTATATTAAATGTCGATACATTCTCATCCATAGTCTTTTATAGTAGTGGTGAATTGAGTTCCCTCTACCTCCACATGAAAAGCCCCTCGGTTTCCCTTGTTTTTTTTATTAATGATTTAATATATATTTTTATAAAAACTATAAAGGTCGATTAAAAAAGTTTTACTTTTATTTCACGATACATCGGACAAATCGTAACCACTGAATTAGCCGGTGATTAAAAAAATGAATTAAATTTTTTTCAATCAATTAACATATCTATTTAATAGTTATAATAAAATGTCTCGGACAAATCGGTAACCACTAAATTAACGGTGATTAAAAAAGATGAATCAAATTTTGTTCAATCAATTAACAATATCTATTGAATAGTTATAATAAAATATCACGAATTCATTTATCATGGCTGTAACTATCAAATTTATTACGTCTATTACGTTCGAATTAATAATTTAAGTAATCATTTGTTACTACTATAAACGACCGAACAATTTATGTTGGTTGAGGATAGTAGATTAGTAAAAAATATTGAAACCTATATCTAAGATTTAATTGATAAAATACATTCATTCTTAAATCTAACATCAAGGTAATTGAAAACATTCGAAAAGCATATATAAATCCGATGATAATAAAATTTTGGTATCTTCCGGTGCTTATTCATTGAACGAAGATTTAAGTCATTATTTATATTTTATAAGTTTCATAACTGCCTATTAACCTTCTTTTTATATAATTTATTAAATAATGACATATATCATTCAGTTGTAACGGTTGGAATGGTCTTTCGGTTTATCTCTTTCGCCATTTTTTACACTTGTTTTCAAACCCTCGTTTTATATATTTTCTATGTCATTCGTCTAAGCGTTTCTTAATAACATTTTTTCATGCATATTTTTGTTGAACTTCGTCTAACTATTTCTTTACAACTTTCATCTAACATTCTCTTTGCGATATTCATCTAACCATCTATACACGAATATCTTTTAAGATTTTCTTGATGGCCTTCATCTAAAAATGATAGGATCTTCACCAAAAAAGAAAAATCTTCACCATTAGTAGGTATAAACTAACTTCCTCGTACATATTAAGTAGAGAAAATCATATTTTTAGATGCATATTTTAAACAATTTACTTATAAACACATGTCCAATTAAGAACATCAATTTTTTAAATATGATTACGGTTTCCCTGATGGAATTTTTACTCACCTTCCTAAATCCGGTGAACTACCTCATCAATGTGAAAGAGAAGAAACATGTTTATTTACTTTTCCATTTCAGTTGAGTCTTTGGATCCCTGTTCCAAAATTTAATCAAGATGTTTTTAGACACATTCGCATATTGGGTGGCGTACCATGCTCAACGTGCTACTTAGCTAAAAAAACTTGAAAAAACTTGTTTATCCTTTAGCTTTCCTTATTAATGTTGACATTTTAAAAATATAAACACTCGTTTTTATTTTATAAGTATTAAAAATTGGAATAAAATTGTCAACCTACCCACTTATGTTTATCATTGGAAAAGTGAGTAAAAGGAAATTGAGAATACCAAAATGCTAATCGAAAATATGGTCAAGTCGAAAACAGATGGATGAATACACGTAAGCTAAGATCTGTTTATTTTTATTTCCATTATTTTTATCTTTATAAATATGTTGCTCCTTTGCAGATTATGGATAGTATCAACAACTCTCGAGAAATATTTACGATAATACAATGTAAATTATTTCCGGGTTTACACGTTATGTCATATTCAGTTTTATTTTTAGGTTTTCACTGTCTATACAATAAAAACTTCATGCTAGCTGGTCTCTAGCCTATTGAAGAGCTTACTATGATGGACGAGGGAAAGATGACTCTGACTGAAATGGGAGAAGAAGTTCCCCCTGAAAACATTAGTAGTGTAATTCTTTAACGATTGCGTAACCAATAAAAACATGGTCGTGGCTTAAACCGAAGTTAGCTTAGATTTGTCTTGCCTAGATGATGAGATTGTTAACCTAAATGATGCCCTTGTTATCCAAATATAGAAAAACAAAATACATATGTTGTAGACCCTGTTCGTTAGAATGATAATTCATTTATTGGGTACAAGTTTGGTACCCAACAACTTGGAATCAGGTTTGGTAATGATCCAAAGGAGATCAGATTTGAGTGGGAGCAATGGCTACAGATGAAGAAAAGACGAGAGTCGAAAAGTTCGATGGTGTAGACTTTGGAATTTGGAATATACATATTTAAGATTATTTGTACCAGAAAAAACTTTATCAACCCTCTGAGAAAAGAAGCCGAAGAGTATGGAAGATAAGAATGGACCTTATTGACAAATAAGCCCTTAGATTCATCCAGTTGATTCTATCCCGCAATGTTGCTTTCAACATCGTAAAGGAAACAACCATGGCAAGTTTTATGAAGGATCTTTCTAATATGTACGAGAAGACATCAACATCCAATAAAGTTCACTTAATGAGGCGTTTATACAATTTCCAAATGACGGAAGGCGCGTTGGTATCTCAACATCTTAATGATCTCAATAAAATTACAGCCCAGTTCAGTTCAGTTGAAATTTGGAATGTTGATATAATTTCACGGCGGAATGCTCTTTTCTTCACTACTAGATAGTTGGAATGCTACTTTCATGATATAATTCATGGATGTTTGTGACCGAGATCATAGTGAAAATATTTGAATGAGAGAATCAGGTTAGTCATCAATCTCCTCAGTCTTAAATACAAAATCGAGAGGAAGAAGTTCAACCATAGGGCATGGACGTGGTAAATCGAACTACCAAGGTAGAGCAAGAGACTGGAGGTCCAAGTCCATGAGTCCTAAAAATTCTCAGGGGTTGAAAAACATCAAGTGTTGGAATTATGGGAAGAACGGGCACTACAAATATCAGTTCAAAAGAGAACCAAATGACCATGAGAATAAGACATGCAAATTTCACTTAAGAAGAGGATGTTTTAATATTCTCCTTAGAAAACAGGGAATAGTCTTGGGTGTTAGACTCTGAAGTATCGTTCCATGCTACTTTGAAGAAAGAATTCTTCGAGAGGTATGTCCCTAGTAGCCTTGGAAATGTATATTCTTGGTGATGATCCACCTTGTGATATTATTGGTAAAGGTATTGTGAAGATTAAATTGAATGGGTCTGTTTGGAAAGTGAAAGATGTCAAGCATATCCATGATCTAAGAAAGAACTTAATCTCAGTAGAGCAGTTGGTTAGCGAATGCTACACTACTATCGTCTATGGGAAAATTATAAAATTTCAAAGGGAGAAATGAAGGTTGCTCGCAGAAAGAAGAGTGGTACTCTTTTTACAAGACAACAAAGATGAGTAGTTCAATTGCAATAACAACAAGAAATGAAAATCCAAATGTGTAGTACTAGAGGCTTGGCCATATGAGTGAGAAATGTATGAAAATTATGTACTTGAAGGGGAAAATTCCAAGTCTTTAGTCAATCGATATAGACATGTGCGCATATTGCATACTTGGAAAACTAGAAAATGTTCACTTTTTAGACAAGTGGAAAAACCTCAAAGAAAGAAAGGCTAGAGTTTGTTCACTGTGACATTTGGGGGCCAACAAGTGTTTCATCTATAGGAGGGAAACACTACTTTGTGAATTTTATCAATGAGCATTCTCGAAAAGTATTAGTTTATTTTCTCAAGCATAAATCAGAAGTATTCGATGTTTTTAAGAGATGTAAATCTATGGTTGAGAATGAGACAAGTCTAAAGATTAAAATGTTCAAAAATGATAATGGCGGTGAATATGAGAACACCGTGTTTAAGAAACTTTGCTATGAGCATGGTATCATGATAGAGAGATCCATGCCTGGTATGTCTCATCACAATGTTATTGGCGAACATATGAATAGAACATCGATAGAAATAACCATAAGCATTCTCATACAGTCAGGTATACCAAAGCAGTTATGGGCAGAAGTATTCAACACATCGGCTTACCTGTTAAATTGAGGCCCATCGGTTCCCTTAGAGCATAGAATAACGGAGGAGGTATGGAGTGATAAGGAGATAAAATTATCAAATCTAAGAGTTTTTGGCTGTACGACATATGTTCATATTAGTGGTCAAGGCAAGAACAAGCTTGATCCCAAATCAAAGAAATATTTCATGATCGACTATGGTGAAGATGAGTTCGGTTATCGTGTTTGGGATGAGTAAAACATCAAGATGATACAAAGCAAAGACGTGATCTTCAATAAAATAGTGATATACAATGATATGCATAAATCCGGAGTAAATAACTCAAAGTCATACTGGTCAGTATTTGCAGATGTCGAGGGGGTCCCGGATAATAAAAAAACAGAGCTGACTAGATTAAACCCTCAACAAGTAGAGTCAGTTGGACAAACCGATCGGTAACAGTTCAACACCCTAGAGTCGACCGAGGTTGTTTGTGTTTTGAGAAGATCTTCCCGATCCCATTTTCCCAACATGAGATACTTGAACTATCTGTTACTGACCAATCAAGGGGAGCCTAAATGATATGATAAAGCTTGTCATACCAATGATACTAACAAGTGGGAGCTTGCCATGAAAGATGAAATGAAGCCTTTAATATCAAATGAAACATGAGAGCTAAGTAACTTACCCATGGGTAAGAAGGCACTTAATAACAAATGGGTGTATAAGGTGAAAGATGAGCATGATGGCTCTAAGAGATACAAAGCCCGACTAGTTGTCAAAGGGTTCGAGCAAAATGAAGAAATTGATTACATCGACATTTTTACTCCAGTTGTGAAGCTCAAGACTATTAGATCAAGCTAAGTATTGTTTCCATTTAAGACCTTTATCTTGAACAGTTAGCCGTGAAGAATGCATTTCTTCACGAAGACTTGGATGAGGAGATTTACATGTATCAACTATAAGGTATGCAGACTTAAGAAAAGTTTGTATGGTCTAAAATAAGCTCCAAGATAGTGGTACAAGAAATTTGACGGTTATATGCACAGAGAGAGCTTCCATAAGTGTAATGCAGACCACTATTTCTATTTTAAAATAAGTAAGCCGAGTTATATTATTCGTCTACTCTAGGTTTATGATATATTAGTATCAGGTTTAGATATAAATGATATTAGAAGATTAAAGCAATAATTCTCAAAAGAATTTGACATGAAGGACTTGGGTCCGACCAAGAAGATCCTTAGAATGCAAATCACAAGAGATAAACATAGAAAGGTTTTACAATTATCTTAGTCAGAGTACATCGATCGTGTTTTGATGAGATTTAACATGGGTGATGCCAACTAGTTTGTACATCATTGGCAGGTCACTTTCGTTTATGCAAGGATCATTCCCCTCTAACAGAGGAAGATAAATACTTCATGGCTAAGGTTCCTTACGCCTCAGCTATTCTGAGTTTGATGTTTGAAAAGTTTTGTACAAGACCAAACATTAGTCATGTAGTGGGAGTTATGAGTAGGTTTATGTCAAACCCATGGAAAATTGATTGGGAAGCTATCAAGTGGATTTTGAGGTACCTACTAGACACTACAGGAAATTCTTTGTACTTCGGTAATGGTGAGAAAAAATTACAAGGCTACGTAGATGCATATCTTAGAGGTGAAGACGATCACTAGAAAAGCACCATCGATTATACATTTATTGTTGGAACTACAGTTGTTAGTTATATGTCAAATTACAGTAAATTGTCACTCTATCGACTACAGAGGCTGAGTATGTAGCAGTGACTGAAGCGAATAAAGAGATTATAGCTTCAAGGTTTGTTAACCGAGGTAGGATTCATACAAAAGAAGAACATTATGCATAATGATAGTTATAGTGCATTTAAGTTGACAAAGAATTCAAAATTTCATTCGAGAACCAAGTATATCGGTCTTCTTTATCATTCCATCATATATTTATTGGTAGATGAAGTATTGATACTAAAAAATATCCAAAGGAGCAAGAATCCAGCAGATATGTTGACAAAGACAATAGCCATACAAAAACAAAAGTTGTGTTCAACTTCAGTTGGTCTGCAAGAGTAACAAGACCAGAAAAATCTACTGCATAGATCAACGTGTGAAGACAGGTTAAAACCAGTCTTTAAATGAGAAATTGTGCGACTCATTAAAGAGAGTTGACGAAGTTTTAATTTGAAAAGACCAGTGAAGTAATTTAGTGGGTCATAAATGGCTCATTAAGGAGAATTAATTTCATTAAGGAGAGTTGAAGACATTTTGAATTCGAAAAGACCATTAAACTAATTTAGTGAGTCATAAATGACTCATTAAGAAGAGTTAATTATCATTGTAATAGTTTATTCTTCTCTTTATTATTAAACTTCATACATAGCCAATAGCTAGGTTTGTGAATTTATCAAAAAAAGAGTCACTGATTCCATTCTAATATACAGCATGTCCGAAGACGTAGGCAGTTTGCTGAACTCCGTTAACAATTTGATATTTTGTGTAAGATTCCCAACAAAACCAAACTTAGCATAAAGTCTTCTCACCAAGATGATGAGATTTTAACCTAAATGATTCACTTGTTATTCAAATAAATAAATGAAATACATATATTGTAGACCTTTCTCGTTAGAATGATAATCCATCTATTTTTCAAGATGAACCTACACCGCTTGAAGGACACTCAATAAAAAGGACAAACACTCGTAAAAAAAGATTTATCCCTCTTTTAACAAACAGGGGTGATTATCTCACATACGAACATTGCTTCTACTAAGAAGAAAAATTTCAAATCTGATAAATCCCTTTCACAGAACACATCTACTCCTAATACACTTTTGGTCAAGATTCTAATGTTAAGAAGAATTCTTTTATTCCTGATAAAACTTTTGCTACCAAAGAAAAATCCCATACTGTACCCTTTGATCACCAAAAGGTAAAGAGAAATTTAATAAGCATGATATACTTCAAAACATAACTTCTTACCAAACTAAAGGAAAAGGTACAACTTCTTAAGGTTCTTAAAGTAAAATCCGAGTCCACATAACACTCTCATCGTTACCTCACAAACTATTCAAACAAAACTTCCACAAACAAGAAACTAGCACTACTTGTAGGTCCTAATCAACGATCTAGCTCTATTAGTGTTCCATTTTCATCATTATTGATGACTCGTTAACTCAAATATTGCCCTAATTCATCACATTACAACGATATGCCCTTATATCGCAAAGAAAACTCGAGCTTCAAATAAAGGTTTTTTTATTATCGTTTCACTTTCTTCTACCTATTGTTGATAAATATTATGTTCACTATCTATTTTTTTACCTATTGAAATAATGAAAAACTTCAAACTTGGACCTATGATGTTTGGATTTATTAGATAATTTACTGATGACTCTAACAAATTTCCAAGAGGGTATTTAGTTTTAAAACAACAAACAGAGTAGTTACTGGAAGATAAATTTGAGAAAGACAATGTGATTTGGAGACTAAGCCTTGAGAAAGATGACCTGAATGAAGAAAATACATAGTTCTTAAAAATCAGAATTAGTTACTTTTATTAACAAACTGATTTCTCAGAATATTGAGTTGGCTAATACTAATATTGGTCTGAACGTTCAAGTCAACACTATATCTAAAAGATCAATACTATAATCAACAAAAATTCTGATCTAATATATGAAAATTCTACTTTGAAAGTTGATGCTCAAAAATTGAACATAATCTTACTAAATTTTAAGCAAAATATCTTGAAGAAATTAGAAAAGCTGAGGAATATGTAGTAAAATATGTAGAGCTAGAAAATCTTGGTCGAAATATTTAAACGAAATAAAAACAATGAAGACGAGTGTCTTTCGTTATTTGATGAAGACGATATTGATGACGAACCAACTGAAGAAGAAGGCACCATTATTATAGAACATCGTACTACTGTTCAAAATGAATATGGCTCCGCCAACATTATACTACCTCATTGGAATCAAGTTAACAATGCTGGTAATGGAAGAAATTATCCTCTTTACACTGCCTAATTTAATAATGTTGTTATTAAAAATAATTCTTTATTTTTGTTTTGTTATACTCTTTGGATGAGACCTGCGTATTTTGTACTCTGACTTTAATCTTTAATTATTTTTTGTTTGAATTTTTTACTTATTTTATGTTGGAAAAATATTTATACATTTATGTTTGTCGAGTCAAGCTACAACATAGACACTTGAGTTTCCAATTGATTTCTCAATCTTTAGCTTGGTTTATTAACCAATTTGACTAATATGACATTTTAAGTCAGGACATAGTATGACACTTGCATCCATAGCAGTCTTTCAATCGTAGGTTGGTTTATCAACCACTAATATACTTTTCCATTTTAAGTCAGGACACAATAAAGCCACTTGCATTCTTAATTTTTTTTTAACGTTAGGATTGGTTTAGTTACCATTTTTGCTACTTTGACATTTCAAGTTATTTCATAATATGACCCCTTGAGTTTCTAATTGTATTTCAATCTTAGGTTTGGGTTATTAACGATTTTCGCTTACTTATCGATATACATAACCTCATTCGTACAACTTTATTGCGTATTTTGTTTTATTTTATAACTGAAATATTATCTTCTAACTTCTTCATTCTTAATATCTATCGAACTAATTTTTTACACAATTCTTCTTTATATAAATTTATTGCTTGATTTGTTGATTTTTGTAGCTGAAATAACTATCTTTAATATCTAATGTTTTTTTAATATCTACTAAACTCAAATTTTTAAGTTTTCCTTAAGGATCTTATTTTCGAACATAAATTACCCTAACTTATTCATCAAGGAAAAATTCTTTATTAACATTCCGTTATGATGTGCCTCATTAAAAAAATCCCCCTCGCCACCAAAAATTAAAAATAATGCCCAATCATATTATATATTTCTCGTATACAATTTTAAATAACTAATGTTTTAAGGGTGCTTCAATGCATTTTTGTCTAAATATTATTGTCGATATGCCCTATGATATCCTCTAGAACGTTATATGGTGCATCCTAGTGTGGAGCGAGATTTCTCGTATTTCTATTTTTTGACCCTCAGTATATTTCCGTTATGACCAAATCACATTCTTTAGGATATGTGGTTTTAATTTTAAATCGAATATACTCTTTGTTAAGCTCTTATAGTGTTACGCCTTAATTCGAGTTTGATCTCGTCATTCTTCAATCAAATCGATATAAACTTGTCTTCATTTACTATTTTATTCTTCCCAATAATTTTGTATCGAGTGACTATGGATGATAATATATGCTAGGACTAGTGCTTTCATCCCATCCACTAATGGAAAACAAATTTATCTCATAGCCGACCTAGGAGTTGTAATATATGCCCATATCAATTCTCCTAATTTACCAGGGCATTTCCTATAACTCACTCGATCGTTTTCTATATTTCATTCATTAAATTTCTATTTGTCACTTCCACCTGTTCATTTTCTTGGGGGTAATATGAAGTTGAGAAATATTGTTTTATTTCTTATTATTTTTAAAAACATCATCATCCAGTCAATAAAAAATTAAGGCCCATTATCATACTATCTCGATTTGTAACAAATAAAAAATATCTTGACCATTCATCTTGTATAAAATTTTCTCTTCGAATGATTTTGCGAAATAATCCACAACTACAACTAAATATTTTTTTTCCTATAGTTATTGGTAAAAGTCCCATCAAATCTATTCCATAATTATCAAATGGACAAGATACAAGGACTATTATCATCGACTCGCTTGGTAGGTGGCTCGTATTAGCATATATTTTACAGGTCTTGCAACCTTACACAATAGCCTTGCATCTACTGCTAGTTCTGGCCAATAAAAACTTGCACGAAAGAAACATTTAATTAAGCTTTTGTATCTATAATGTGCCCCATTGACACCCTCGTGCAAATTTGTACGGATGAATATAGCCTCTTGTTTATTCAAATATCTTAGCATTCGTCTTATTGAAATTTTACTATAAAAGATATCGTAAAAATTTATATAATTTACCGCTCGTATTCTTAAAGCATGAGTCTCAGCATTTTTTTTCAGGGAGAATTTGATCTCTCAAATATAGAAAATACTTTTGCCGCCAATCCTCAACTGTCTCTATTGTTGAAGCATTGGCTTCCTGCTCTTTTTTCTCTTTATATCGACTTTATTGGATGATAACTAATGGATTATTTTCTACTAATACTGTTTTTGCAAAAGAGTTTCCAATTAAATTATTTACACGAGACACCTTTTTGTACTTTACTATTTCAAATTTCTTTTCGTATTCGTTTAAAGGCTCCATGTATCCTTACATACTCTCTTAATTAGCTTTATATACTTATTTCACTTTTTGCTCCATGTATACTAGCTAATTTTAAATCCATTAAAACGATCTCATACTATGGTATATTATTCGTTACTTTAAAATCAAATTTTACTGTAACTTCTTCACTAAATTGTACTTTCGAGACAACCTCATCACCTTCTTCTGTAAGACCTGGCGCACCATCAACTTTCACTATCCATTCCAAATGAGTTCCTATATCTGAATGTATACCTTCATCACCAGCAGTTTTTTTCCAGCAAACTTATTAATAAAATCAGCAACGGCTTGCAATTTTATTGCGATACATGGTTCGTATAAAATCTCATACTCTCCCAATTCTAACGACTATTGTGTAAACCTTCCTGAAATATCTAATTATTATAGATATTTATTAAAAGAAAATAAGTTCACAAGATGACGTTGTGACTCAGAAAGTACGGCCTCATCTTTCTGGCAGCTACCACCAGTGTTAAAGTCAATTTCTTTATATTCGCATACCTTTTTTCTGTGTCAATTAAGATTTTACTTACATATTAAATTACTCTATGCATTTTTCCATATTCTCTGACCAATATAGTAATTACATGAAAATTGGACACGAATAATTATGGTTATCACGATTCACCTTGTATTAGAGCTGATAAATTTTCTGCTGAAGTCACATACTCTTTCAACACGTGAAAAGACTTATCCTACTCATCGTTTGAGCTAAAAAAATTTTCTCCTTTAAGTACCAAAAATAAAAAACAACTTTTATCAAAACATTTAGAAATAAACCTTGATAATGATTACAAATGACCTCTTAATTTTTGAACTCCTTTGATCATATTTGGTCGCTCCATGTTCAATAATGTTTTCGGTTATTCTAGTTCGGCTTCAATATAGTTCTTATTAAGAATATATCCAAGAAAGTTTCCACTTTGAACTCTAAATGAACATTGCGAAGGGTTTAACTTAACACTGAATGCCTTCGGTCTTTCGAATATCTCGGATAAAAATTCAACTTGCGGATCCTCATTATTTCTTTTCACGATTATGTCCTTTATATAAGCCTCCATGTTTTTTCAAGTTTATTTTCAAAAATTTGGTTCATTAACCTTTGGTAAGTTGACTCTACATTTTCTAAACCAAAAAAGATAACTGTATAGCAATAAAAACCTCTTTCAGTCTAAAAATTAGTGTCTTGTTCATCGTTATGATGCATTCAAATTCAGTTGTATTTTGAGTATGCATACATAAATGAAAATAATTCGTGACCTTAAGGCAACATGTACTAATTGGTCAAGACCAGGTAGATGAAAAAAATATTTTGGGGCATGCTTTATTGAGATCAATGAAGTCTCCACATATCCTCTATTATATGTTCTTCTCCTTAACTAATACTGGATTAGCAACCCTTGTCGGATATCTTGACTTTCTCATATATCCCAACTTTAAGAGTTTCTCCACCTCTTAAACAATTACCTCTACTTTCTCAAGAGAGAAAGTATTTCCTTTTTGATGAACAAACCATATGCTTTTATCAATTAATAGCTCATGGAAAATGATAGACGAGCTAACCCTGGATACGTCACTGCAGTCCAAACAAAAACATCTATCATCTTAATTTAAAAATTCCAAATCTTTTATTTTACCAACAGTTTCATCTAACAGATCTTTCGATTGAATATCATCCATTGGTTCATCAAATTCCTTCTCAAATTTATTATTCTCATCCACCTGAAGACCCTCATTCGTATTATTTAACTATATTGTGTTAATTTCTGAGGATCTAACGATATTATGTAATAACACCTCGTTGTCCTTTGAGACACTGCCTAAATGTACATGACATTACCTTAATATTATGTAACCATGGTATTTCCATAATCACGTTATACGCACTAGGCACATCATATATTATGAAGAGAGTTCTTATATTGTTTTTTCGTATTATGTCAACTTATGAGTATTGAAAGCTCAATCTCACCGAAACAGCTTGAAGCCTTTCTTTCGTAACTAACCAGTTGTCTATTAGTTGGTTTATATGAAGATACCTCGAGTATCTGTTCATAACAGCTTATAAAGGTGATATTAGATGAGCTTCTATTTTCTAAATCAATTTTCAGTGCATCTTCACGTGGATTGACAATCCTTCTCAAATTATCATCTTTAAACGTCAAATATACAACTGGATTTTGGTAATGAACGTACGATGATTTCTCCACTAGATGACCTCTAGATCTTTTTGTGTTTTTTCCTAGAGGTTGCATTGGTTCGTAACATCGGATATCTCACCCAATCATCGTGTTTAATATTTTTCAGTTCTTCTTATGTCGGGTGCCATCATTTTAGATTCTTGAAATTTTAAACCAAAAAAATATTTAATTTAAGAATTTTAAAACCTAATAAACCAATCAAATATTTCCAAATTATCTTCAAAACCATCTATTTGGAATCTCAAAAGATCCTTATACAAGCTTTCCCTTTGCATCCAATCATATTTTGAAGGCTGCTACAACAATGTCTTCCTTGCAAGTCACCATACTGTTTATTTTACGGAAGAAGCTTTGGTCATAACTTTTTAAACATGTTTTTTGGTACATGTTCATATTATTTTTACCAATCATTACATCATACATGTCATAAATGTCTAACAACATTTCTTAATAACCTATTAAATAATGACATGTGTCATTTAGTTGCAATTACTCGAACGACCATTCTGTTTATATACCTCGTCTACTCTTACACTTGTTTTATAACCCTCATCTGATATCTTCTTAGTGTCATTCATCTAAACGTTTCTAAACAATCCTTGTCTTATATCTTTTTATTGTCTTTCGTCTGTGCATTTCTTAATAACCCTCATTTTACATCTTCTTGTTGACCTTCGTCTACCTACTTCTTTACAACCCTCTTCTAACATTCTTTAGGCGATCCTAATCTAACCAGTTCTACACGACCTTTGTCTAATATCTTTTTAATGACCATTATCTAATCGTTTCTTTATGAACATTGTCTTATTTTTCTGTGTCCTCTGTTTATCTACTTTTTTGTTACATACATCTTATTACTTTGTTAGTCTTTGATATAACCTTACCTCGTCATTAATATACTCTCTATAAGATACAAAATTATTATTGATATCAAAAATATTTTAAGGACGACAAATTGAAAACTAACAACAACAGAACCAACAATCGCTACGAAAAATACATATTACACATTTAACATTAGTAATGTCGAACATATGTAGACTTATTTAATAAAATGCACTAGATTGAGGTGTAGAGACATACACACACCCTAGTAAATAATATTTGGGATAAAAGTTACCATTAAACCTCTGTGTTCGGTGTTTGTACCAAACTAGTCCTTTATGTTCATTTTTGTCTCCACTGATCCCCTATATATAAAAAATTATAGTATTAGCCCCCTGCACATGTGAATATTAAAGAACTGCCGTGTGACAACCAAATAATTAACATCATCTCTAACTAATATTTGTAAATAAAAGAGTTCCACTCATTATCAACTATGTTAGAAGCTCATCGAATTAATAACCGAAGATATTAAGGTTAAAACGATATTGAAATAATGTGATTCTTTTCCTTTGTTATCTGAGGTGTCTTATTCGTAATTACTTTAAATTGCATCAAAATATCAAATAATGCCTTACTGTATGTGAAATTATATCAACATGATACTTAAATTATGTGAATATATCAGTTTCTTTTTAACTAGAAGTTGTCTCAGATCACATCGTTCGATTTTTTTGTGAATAAAAACATTAGTTAAAGAAAAAAATGTTCATACAAAACTTAGGGCATACCCCGAAGAAATAGTGAGACTGAAATAAATCGACCAGTCTCAAAACTACAGGAATAGTGGAAATAGAACAATACGAGTAAAATAGAGATACAAGGATAATAATCTCAAGACTAGAGCGAAAAATAGCTATCCAAAAGGCAAAGAGTATGAGGATCATAGGTAAGTCAGCTGTGCACACGTCCAAATACCGAAAAACAAAAATCGAAGTCAGCCAACTGGTGCGACACCCCAAACATATGCAAGTAAGTGGAAAGGAGAAACAAACATCAAGTTAGTAAAAAGAACTACGTGGGCCACCGAATCTTAGTGCCATGAAATCTAAACCGAATATTGGACAAAATTCGATTAGATACCAGGGAGGAATTAGCCTGAGAGGAGTAAACAATTCTTGAGTTCTTCTCGCACCAGACATGGTAGATAACCGCGCCAAAGCAAGTACGCCAAATGTGTCGATTTTGAGAATGAGACCAACTTGACGCCTCACTGATCCAAGATTTCCAACAGGAGGCGGTAATAGGGAATCCCAACTTGGAACTAGAAAAGTTCCAGAGACTATTTGAGAAACTACAGTCATAGAGGAGATGAGAGATAAATTCTGAGTCAAAGTTTCATAAAGCACAAACCGGAGAGGTGGTGATGCCGCAACTTAAGAGCTTGTCAGGAGTGGATAGTTTTCCCTGAATAGCAAGCATATCAATAAATGAGTAACGAGGAATGTTGTATTTATTCCAAACTAGGCCAGCCCAACCGACGGTGGGGCCTTGCATATGAATGACATGATACGTGTCCTTGATAGTGAAGGTGAAGGTACCAACCTTCACAGTCTAGTAGTGGACATCATTAGAGAGGATGTTTGTAGGCGGGAAAGTGAGAACGAGGTTATTAATTTCTTGGAGATTAGTATGGTTCCTAGTAGAGGCTGATCTAAGGTTGGAGGGCCAGTTCCAATGACCATCAAGAATGATGTCAGAAACCTTTAATCTACCACCAAGTCTAGAGTCGGTAATAATACTAGGCCCATAGTGCTTAACCAGAGGGGTACACAGGAGCCAATGGTCATACCAGACGGACATATTCAGACCATTACCAATGGCGACTCTGTAAAGCTGACAAGCTAATGGGTGAAGCCGTAAAATTTTCCTTCAAGCCCAAGAGGGGGAAATGCTTGGGTTGAGGATCCAAAAGTTATTATTTATTATTTTCTCCATTTTAATCCAATTGCTCCAGATTGAGCGGTTATTGTTACTAATGATAGAGCAAATGTGCTTGAGGAAAACCGCCTGATTCTAGATTTTGAGGTCTAGAATCCCAAGGCTGGCCTCTCTTGAAAGAGTGGTAATTTTGGTCCAAGCGACTTTGGCCCCATAGATATTCATGGTGGGGCCCGACCAAAGAAACAGACGGAGGAATTGAGATAATTCTTTAAGGATCCTAGAAGGGAGGATAAATATAGAGGACCAATAGAATTGACCTACAAACAAGAAAAACTTTATCAGCTGAAGTCTACCAGCATAAGAGAGGTGCTTGGAGGTCCAAAAGTCAGTTCTCGAAATGATTTTGTTAATGAGAGGACGACAGTCTGAAAACGGGAGACGACCAGTGAGAAGGGCAACCCCCAATTATTTAATTAGGACGAGCCTTCACAAAAGCCCAGAATAGAGAGGAGCTCAGTGCAGAGAAGCAAATTTACACAAGAGATGAAGATTTGGCTTTTGGAAGGTTTCACCTTCAGACTAGAAAGAGAGAAGAAATCATCGAGTCTTTTTTTAATTAGGGTAAGAGAGTTTGAATCTCCATGGTAAAAAATCATAAGATCATCCGGAAAGTAGAGATGGTTAATGTTAAGTTTCTGGCATTTCCAGTGGACTTGAATTTAGGGGAAGTGCTTTTCTCTTTGAGAATGCTGAGAGGACTTGCATAAGAAGGACAAAGAGGAAAGGAGAAAGAGGGTCTCCTTATCTGAGGCCTTTCCTACCCTGAAAATTACCATGACGGTCTTCATTGATGATGACATTGTAAGTGGGAGAAGAGATGCATTAAATGATCGAATTGATTATTTTACCAGGGAAATGCATCGCAACGAGAATATAAAGAATCAGATGCCATCTCACATTATCAAAAGCGTTCATAAGATCAATCTTAAGAGAAACCCTACAACATTTTTTGTTGGAGAAGTAACTCTTTAAGAGATCTTGAGAGAGAATAATATTGTCAAAGATGTTTCCAGCAGCAACGAATGCGGATTGAGAGGAATCAATTAAGTAAGGAAAACAATCTTTAATTCTATTGGCAAGAATTTTGGAAATGATTTTGTAGATCACATTCTAGAGGGCAATAGGTCTAAAATTGGCAGCCACAAATGTGAGTCTTTTTTAGGGATAAGGGCGACGGGGGTGGAGTTCCAAAAAGGATCTAGGGTGCCGGAATCAAATAATTCAAGAATCCCAAGACAGATATCCGAGCCCACAATGTCCCAAGAGGCTTTGAAAAAACTAGAATTAAAACCGTTAGGGCTGACAGATTTTTTGTTATCAATACTAAATAAGGCACACTTAATATCTTCTCGAGAAATGTTTCGGGTCATTGAGACCTTGTTCGAGTCATTCACCTTAGAGGAGAGGAGAGTGAAGAGTCTATCGAAACCAGGATAACCAGAGGGATGTCTAGTGCCAAGCAGGTTCTTGAAATAGTTTACAAAGACGTGAGAGACATAATCCGAGGTAGAGCCAGTGACCCCAAGATCGTTATTGATAGAAATAATCTTATAGCGGTAAAGACGATTTTTAATACTATTATGGAAGAATTTGGTATTCCTGTCTCCAAGCTTGATCCAGTTTTCTCTAGATTTTTTCTTGAGGAAGGATTCTTCAGCACGACTAAGAGAGAGAAACTCTCTAGTCTAACGGTAATAAATTGCCATAAAAATAGGTTTTAGACACTGATCACCAAAATAAGTTTGGACATAATGGTGGTTTTATTTTTTTAATTACCATCGAACATAATGTAGAAAAAACAAATTTCCATAATAGTGATAAGTTAAAATATCCAAACTATTTTAGTAGTTTTATAAAAACAATTCTCTACCATTAAACATAACCTAACAAAAACGATAATTTACAAAATGTTCTAACACAAAAGACTAAAAAATTCAAATTATTCAACTTTTTAAAATAAATTTGTTCAAATTTATAATTCCGAACAAAATGGAATTATCAATTGCAATATAAAAAATATTAAACAATCTAAAAAATGGTTTTTAGACATTGTTCACCAAAATAAATTTTAAATCATTGTTAGGGATTGGAATCGCTCAAATAGCTAATTTGAATTCATCAATGATAAAAACTATTAATCCGTTGATAGTGAAAATATATATTTACGAGATAATGTAGAGATTTTTTCAATTATCTCATGTCGTAATAAATTGTTTAATCAACAAAACATTAAATTTACGTCATCCTAGCGATTGAATACTTCACTAATGATACTAATGATACTTTATATATGAAAAGTAGGGATTTGGACGTAGGTCTAATTTCACTGATAACCCAAAATTTCGTTTAACTTTACTAGTTATTTACTTTTGAATTAGTCTCTAAACTTTATATTTAGTCATAATTACTGACATTCGGTTTTAATCCTCCACAAAACTTGAATTCATCCTGCTATGTATGTAATTACCTCCACAAGTGATTTTTATGTCTCGTTTGAACTTCCAATGATTATATTTATTTGATTACTTATTAATTGGACCATTTATCAGCAATAGCCAAATACGTCATTAAGAATATGATGGTCCATATCTTTTAACAATCTCTCACTTAGATTATCATATGCTACCAAAAGGTGTATTTATTTGATAGAATTCCTGAAACATATTATCCATAGATGAATTGAATAATCTTGTACATGACAATGAACGATAAAGAACTAAAGATCTCTTGAATGCAATGTGACAACAGTAATAATAGTATCGTCATCAATTAACTATACAGAACTAGTATGGCATGTAGCATAAGAATAATATAAAAGGTAATCACATACATTTTAATTAGTCATACTTAGTGGAGATCTAATTAATGAACAAGCGAAGTCAATGAAACATATATGAGCATTATGTATGTATTTATATTTACCCTGAAGTTTATATAACAAAATAACAAATATATCTTGGGACCTAGTACAAAACGCTCATTGAAATTAGTAATCCTTTATAACAACAACACACATTCTAATGGTATGTTTCTCAAGAAATATAAGTAGTACTTCTTTAGTAACCCATAATGTTTTTACTGATGTGCTTTATACTTATTTGACGGCTATGTGTATTGTTTTTAATAAAGACAACTAGATATTTATGTTTGCACTTACCCAAGCTCCTACTACTGAACTGTATAATTATTGTCATGTTACAGCCGTAAGATTTTTCTATCCGTTCTATAATGATAAAATATTGCAACCACGGTGCATGAATGAATTCTTTAAAGCATGCAGCAAATTCCAATTAATGGATGTAGCAAATTCCACTGCCACAGTTGAGGATGTGATAATAGTTTACCTCCAACTACTAATAATATGATGCTTGAATTGCTACAAAATATGTCTATATAGCTACCAAAATCAAAATCAAAATTTTCAATGATCTCTAGATTATATGACTTTCTATATGTCTACATGTTGTTGTTTTTTTATACCAGATAATATTTGTTACCACTTCATAATAGTTCACCTTCAGATTTACTTACATACTTTCCCAACACTCGATAAATATTTGCAATGTTTGGTCTCTATACAACAATAAACATACATCAGGATCCCGACTGCTGAAGCATATGGAGTCTTTTATATTTCCTCAATCCCAAAGTCTTATCTTAGAAATTGTCTATTTTCTATAATATGAGTATTAATTGGTATACTAAAAATATAAACTTATTCCCACTGAACCTTCGAGACACACAATTCACAACCAAATTCATCTTAAAATCAAATAAGACTTTTATCTCAAAGAACTTATGGTACCACTAAGAACAAGACTATTTGAGCTCATAAATGGATTTCTTAAGTTTGCATATCATATAATTTGAATTACTAATTACTAAGTTCATAGATAAACCATGTATAATATTTCTTCAATGTTATTATTAAGAAAACAAAATTACATCTATTTTTTAAGCTCTGAGTCAAGTGTGTAACTAATACCATGATTGTCTTTCATTAAAATATACGTAACGTTTCTTCAAAGAAAATTCCTTTTGTGTTAAGTATAACCTTTTACTACAAATTGTGTTTTATGTCTCTCCATATTATCCTATGAATCTAGTTTGGTGTTGTAAATTCACTTATGACCAATCGGGTTTTATTCTTTGGGTAATTTAACAAGCTCTCAGATGGTATTATCTTGTATTAACCTATACTGTTCATTTATAATGTTGATCCACAACTTAGAATTATAAATTTTCATGGAGCACAAAGACACAACGAATCATTTAACGTTCCATTATAAGAATATTCATGTTCATGACGATATACTACATAATCTAAATATATATCATTCTTCTTTTATCTTATAAACCTTCTTAAGGGAACTATTGCCTCATTTTGAACTTCTGGAGGATTTAGAATTTGATTTTCTTAAATAATTTCATTTTGTTCCAACAGGACTGAAATAATTGGCATTGCAACCAAATAATCTCAAACCTAAGTATCAATTCACCAACATGGATCACTGTGGTGTGATATGACGACATCATGAATTATCTTTAAGTATTGATTCACCAACAAAGATTACTATGGTGTGATATTATGGATTCATTGTCTTCTTATCTTTGTTAAAAACTTTATGAATATCTGTAATGATCTTAATTGAAAATCAATTTACCATCAAAATGACATAAAATCGACTTCAATTAAGTTCTAATTCCTTCAATATTGAATCCTAATTGTTCAAAGAAAACATTCTCAAATTAGTTCTCTAACTAATAACCACATGGTTTTGAAATTAAATTATTGATACTCATCAGGACTTTTTTTAATACCCATCATACCCCGATTATTTATTACGATCTTTATCATTGTGTTTTTTATTTTCATTCGATCAGTCTCTTCTTTGCTTTATGAACAATTTTTCTTTCTTCATTTGATTAATATTTTCTACAATTTTTGACCGTCTGTATTTTCTTTTGTTCTTTTTGCATTTATTGATTATTTGTCGATTCACATGTGGTTTTTGTTTTTTTTATTTGATATTTTTTATTTATGTCGAGTTATTTTTTTGTTGTTATTATGATTATATGATTATTTTATTTATGTTGATTATTTTATTTCATACATTCACGTAAATATTTTTAACAATAATCTAGAGCATAGTATTTTTTGGCTTAACAAACTTGGGTGCGAAATTATGTATTAATTTGTTGCAAAATAAGTTATAAGTGGTTGCATAAAAGGGTTGTGAAATTACATTCATATGTGGTTGCGTAAAACGGTTACAAAATTATGTTTTATTGGATACTGTATTAAATTGTAAAATTAAGAACATTTATGGTTGTGTGATTAGGAAGTGCAATTATTATAATCGCTTAAAATAAGTTGGAACAACAATATTATAGTTGAAATAGAAAAGCTAAAAAATAACAACAAAAACATACTAAAAACTAAAAATAAACTCTAAAGTCATATTTTTAGACTTCATAAGATAATTATTCTTCTTCATACTCTTCTTCTTCATCCTTTTATTTTTCCTCCTCTTCTTCTGATTGAGAATTTTCTTCCATATTACTAAATTTCTACTCGTGATTTTTCGTGATGATGACAAGGATTATAATTTGGGTCCTCTTCATCTCCTGAATATTCAAATTATGAATAAAAAATATACAGTAAAACATAAAATTTCATCATTAGAAAAAAATGAAAAATATTCTTCTATCGTTGTTATTTTCCAGTTTTCTGGTCATTCTGGTGAGCTATCAACTGGTGATAAATCAATATAATTATTGAAACAATAGTTATCATCTCAGTAGACAATAATTATTGGATATATTTTGAAATAATAAGGTTTTTAATATATGAAAGCCTAATGAAAGTGTAAATTATATTTATAGCCAAAAAGTCAAGAACCATACACTAAGTAATCAAAATGTGCTTCTTTTTTTAGTGAAATAACCGTTATAGTTATTGCCACATTGATGATGATTTATCTCCTTTCATAAAATCAAATAATTAATTATCATATAAAAAAATTACTTACAAGTTTAAACATTGATGGTATAAAATAGGTGGGAAGATGGTAATTTATATTTATATTAAAAGTTTGGAATAAGACTTTCTCTATAAAAGTAAATATTTGTTAGTTGGATGTGAAATTAAGTTATAATAAGTTGCAAAAATAAAAAGTTGTTGTGAAAAAATAGTGTATTGGCTACAAAATTACCTTATGATGGGTTCCTTAATTGCGTTTTAATTAGTTGCGAAATAACAACTTTTGATACGTAAATAGATGTGTGTTATAAAAATACAATTGTAATTAGGGTGTGAAGTTACTATTTAATTGGTTGTGAAACTACATTATAGATGGTTGTAGTTATGAAACTATAATAATAATAATAATAATATATAAATAAATGATAAAAGAGAATTAAAAATAATAAAAAATTTATTTTAGAGAGATACAAATTTTACAAAAAAAAGTTAAGAAATAAAATAAATATTTTATGCTCATTTATTTGATGCATGATCTTCTTATGCTTCACGCATAATTTCATTTTCATTGATTTATTATAGCTTGATTTTCCTTTAATAGTTTCTCAACATAATCTTTAAGACTAGCATTAATTTGTTCATTAGTTTTTGTTTTTAGTTCTTCAATTTATTTAACGATGTTTTCGCCTAAATCCATATCTTCTGACTGCAAAGTACGAAGAAATAAAAGTTCGAAAAGCTATGATTGTATAATTTAAGTGCAATCGTGTTGTGAAAATAATTTTTTAGATGGGTTAAAAATTGTTTCATAACTATGAATAACTTGGTTGCGTAATTGTGAATAACTTGGGTGCGAATTTAGTTTTTTGGTTGCGAAAAAAGAATGATGCTACATGTTGGAATAGATTCATCGAATTGTCTAATTCTTCCTTAGTATTTTTTATTTCTTCTGCGATATGAGATGCATTTGTAATTCCTAATATCGAGGATACTAATTCTTTGGACGTTTTTAGTTATTTACATTACAAAGTTAAAATACACATAGATTACTATTGAAACGAACTGTTATTTTGGTTGCGTAAATACGTACAACTTACTTGTGGAAATAGATAAAAATCATCCATAACTTTTAAACAAGTACACAAGTAGTCTAGATTAATAATTTTATTTTTGGTTGTGTTAAAAGATATAAAAAACATCAAAATTAAAAACAATCCGTTCTTAGGTCAAACATATAATTACGAACACAGCAACTGAAAAATTAAAAACGAAGGAGAGTAATTTTATCGTGAAAACCTAAATTCATAGTTATTGTATGTTGAAATTCTTTAAAATTCACTAAAATTTGTTGCAAAAAACTATAATTTCGGAGATTTGAGAGTTTCAGTTAGAGAGAAGAGAAAATCACGAATTGGAAAAAAACAAAAAAATTAGTTTTTCTGTTTTTATACCCGATGGACATTGTTGGAAGGTTTTATATACAATGATTATCAATAGACTAAAAAATCTAATTATTTATTTGTAATTTAATTTGTAACCGAATTGTAAGTAAGTTATTAGACATTAAATCACTTTTTTCACTTTTAATGTCTTAGTTTTTTTTAGTGTGTCCTTTTATAATTTTGAAATGAAATTAATAACGTAATAAGTATAAAATATAATTTATATATGTATTCACTCCTAATATTTATTTTTAAATTATAAATATATTTTTTTATAAGAAAACACATTGATAAATCTAATACAATTATTATTTTTTATAAAAAAACACATTGATCAATCTAATACATTTATTTCTTATCCTTTAATAGGAGTAGATAAATAAATATATATCCATAAGAAAAGGTTATAAATAAACTTTATTTTTAATATTTTTCTTTTGTATAACTTTTTATGTATTTTATTTCGGTGTATAAATATAAAAGGAAAATATAAATCAACATAAGTTCAAATAAAAAAAATAGTTACTTAACAAAATGAAAAAAAAAAAGATATAAACATGAAAAAAATTTAAAAAAATGAGTCACAGATTAAGGCCTCACTAATAACCATATATTATAGAAAAAGGACCAATATATTTAGGTAACTGACTTCTAATTTTACCCCAATATAAATGCATATTTGGAAACATGAAAATTAATCACATTGACGCCAAAAAAAGTTCTCTCTCTACCTATAAGTCCTACGATCGCAAAAATACTCTCAAAACATTTTGTTTCTAATGCTTATATCACCAAAATTAACCAAATTCAAACCACTTAAAGTTACAAATTCGAGTTTGAAATACTTCAGATTATTTCTGATCAGCATTTACGTTAAAAAAAGTAAGAAATTATAGTTTTGATCATCTTTTTCTTTAAAAATGAATTTCAATTTTCTATTTTTATATATATTTAGGGTTTCATAGTAAATCTATTTAGATTTTTTCGGTTACTATAATCATCATCTTCTTTATTTTTATATGTTGTGAGTAATATCTGTTAGTTATTCGTTTTGAAAAAGATAATTACTTATGTCTCTCTTCTATAAACATATACTACTTTCTCGTTGTGCATCAATTATACGCTTTAAATTAAATTTGTACACTCCCACACCTATCCAAAATGTGTCTGTCATTTACTTTTTATATTGTCATTTAGGTTTCACATTATTTACATGGTTGAGCATGATATGACCTCTTATCATTCATAGTTATCCTGGTTTTGCATGATATGGTATCTTATTATTCATAGTTGGTCTGGTTTCGTATGATATATCTATTATTGGTTTCGCATAGTTAGTCTAGTTTCGAATGATATGGTCATTATTCAAGTTAGTATGGTTTCTCATGATATATATGTTGTTAGTTTCGCATAGTTACGTTAGTTTTGCATGATATGGTCTCTCCACATTCATAGTTAGCCTAGTTTTGCATTCATTTTATATGTTCTTTCGTATATTTTTAAAGTCTAATCTCATAATTTTTAGAAGAAAAATGCTTTCAAAAGCTTGTTTCTCCAAGTCAAGGTTTTTTCCTTGATAAAATAGATGAAAAAAAACAAAAATACCCTTGTATTCCCTTCTAAAGGGAACATACAAGCTCGGAAAAGAAAACATTTCTTTAAAAAAAATGGGATTTCATTATAGAAATAATAAAAATTACGATAATAGCAAACAAGCTTTTAAATCAGGTCAAATTTTGTACCTGTTAAACCAACAATGTCAATTCTATCTTTGGTTTAAAGAATGGAAAGGAACACATGCCATTACACATCAAAAAATTTGAACCAAGATATTTAGAAACAAAAGAGAAAGAAGAGGAAGAAGAGAAAGAAGAAGAATAATAATCCAAGATTATCAAAACCTACATGTCTGATGACACATCAAGAAAAGTAAGACAAAACCGAGTAAAACCAATCACAAATAAAATGATAAATGTCTGCAATTTAAAGTTTTATAACATATTTCCATGGTTTCGCATAATACGGTCTCTCATCATCCATAGTTGTCATGGTTTATCATGATAATATTTGTTGTTAGTTTCACATCTATAATATTCTTGGTTTCCCATGATAATATTTATTGTTAGTTTCACATCTATAATTGTTCTAGTTTCTCATGATATATATATATGTTGTTGGTTTGGTATAGTTCTTCGGTTTCGGATGATATGGTTTCTCATCATTCTTAGTAGAGTCTCTCATCATTCATAGTGGGATTGGTTTCTCATCATATATATATATATATATATATATATGTATTGTCCTCGTTTCACATGATATGGTCTCTCATTATTCATAGTTGGTCTGGTTTCTCATGATATATATGTTGTCCTCGTTTTGCATGATATGGTCTCTCATCATTCATAGTTAGTCTGGTTTCACATGATATGGTCTCTCATCATTGATAGTTTCCATGGTTTCATATGATATGGTCTATTATGTATTCATATTAATTATGGGTTTCATATGTTTATAAGATGCTATAAATAAAGTACCAAAAACACCTAGAGAGTAGACAATAAAAGATGTTTTGATATTGTTCCTAATGTTAGTATGTTCAAAATTATTTTCTCTACATCCAGAGATGTACTAGATTTTATAGTGTTTATTACAAAATAAATAACTATGATTGGGCTGAAGAGATCTATAAGAAGTTGATGAGTTTATTAAACATTTGTTATGAAAATAAACCTGATAAAGTAGTTTGTTGTGTTGCTTTATTACTGGTTAGTATTTTTTCTCTATTTTCAACATACCATTAAAAATTGGTAAAAATATTGTATCTAAAGTATCTGTAAAATGTAGCCAATCATCATCGAAACACACATCTATTTGTCAAGATGATTAAATTAAAGACACGATATTAAGATGCTACAAATGGTTGGAACTTGAGGGCAAACCAAAATTGAATTTGATTAACGCTCTAAAAATATCATAAATTAACGAGTATATTTATAAATTATTTTTTGGTCTCATATTGCATGTTATACAGATATATGTCATTTACTTAAACATATTAATATTTTGTAGATTCTAGAAGGATAATTGAACCTAATAAAGGATGTAGAAGAGAAATTCGGAGGAGAGCTCTAAAAATAAAAAGAAGTCAATAAGGAAGAAGATTAAAAAAAGTAGATGTGAATGCACAGAATAATGAAGAGAAATTTCCAATGGAGAAAGAATAGAGTAATGATGTTCTTATTGAGGAAAAATATGACGATATTCTTCTTGAGGAAAAATATGATGATGTTCATGAGAAGGTTCATGGTGCACAAGTTAATCTCAACAACGACGATGGATGTGCAAATTGGGATATGCATCAATAATATGATGCAAATTATTTTACTGATGTAGAGAAAATATTAGATCAACTAATTATTAAACACGTACAAAAACTACACGGACTAAAAAGACTGCCATGCAAAGACGAAAATCAATAAATAATGTTGCACAATATTGTTTACTAACAGAATGTTCAACAAAAGTTGGTCTTGTAAAAAGATAGAAGTTGGTACCAAAAGAACGTGCTACTATTTCAAAAAATAAAAATTAAATATGTCATAGTCTTATAAATCAAATGAGATCTAAAAAATATATGAAATAAGTCTTCAAACAAACCATCTCACATAAACTACCATTTCATAGTAGAAACAGAAGACTGAAGAGACTATTGTACCAACAAAATGTAAAATCTCACATTTATCATCTTATAATGTTCTCTCATATTCTAAGGGTCTCTAATCTTCTAGGGGCCTCTCATCTATCATGGTTTCTCATATGTTATAGTTTACATGGTTTCTCATATGTTATAGTTTACATGGTTTTGCATCATCTACATTGATTGCACAACTATCATCATTTACATTTGTTTCCCTTCTATCATAGTTTACATGGTTTCTCATCGATTACAAGATTTCGTGTCTATCATCATTTTGAAGGTTTCGCATGATTAACTTGGTTTCTCATATTCTAATGGTCTATCAATATATCATGGTTTATATTTCATAGTTTACATGGTTCCACATTGTTAACAAGGTTTCACGTCTATCATTATTTTTAGGGTTTCACATAATTTATATGGTTGCACAATCATCACTTACATTGGTTTCGCATCTATCATAGTTTACATGGTTTCTCATCAGTTAAAAGGTTTTGCATCTATCATCATTTTAAAGGTTTCACATCATTTACATGGTTTTCATATCTAATGGTCTCTCATTTATCATGGTTTCTTGTTTGTCATAGTTTACATTGTTTTGGATTGTTAACAAGGTTTTGCGTCTATCATTAATTTGATGCTTTTGCATCATTAACATGGTTTCACTTTTATTTTGCAGAGGATTACAAGAAATCTATAGCACCAACTAAGCATGTCCCTGTCCAAAGTATAAATATCTCAACAATTAGTAGAATAAATAAAAATATAATTCAACGTAAAAAGTATAAATTTTATATTGTGAAACTAAAATGGAAACTCATTGAAAAGTACTAGGTCATATCGCAAAAAAAAGATAAATAAATCTGAAAAGATGGACACAGAGATGAAGCTAAAACATACACCTCAATTACCTATGTTGAAGGTATATACAAATGGTGAACTTAAAAGAACACCTTACAAAATCTATAAAACATATGAAAGGAAAAAGTGAACATATGATAAAGTGCAACAATCACCAAATAAAAAAAAAGTACCATAAATAGTATAACAAATGCTAATCAAACAAAAAGGTGATTACAAGCCCGAATGATCAACAAATCATTGTACAGTAACCTGTTTCTAATATAACTAAGGATCTTTCCCACAAGGACCCTAATACTATTGTTGTAAAAGAACAAGATGTTTATCCTAATTTTGATATGTAAAAACCAGACCAACCTCCAGCACAAGAGAAACCTAATTTTGGTGTAAAAAATGAAGATATTACTCCTAAAGGTATTATGGAATGACGAGTCTAGCACAAAAGAACCCAATAATAGTTGGTGCGGAAAACCAAGAAACTCCAACTAATGTTTTTGTGGAAGGACATGATCCAAAGTTTACTACTGTTGTGAAAGAATATGATGTTAAACCTAATATTGATGTACAAACAAAAGACCCACGTCTAGCCCAGGAGAGCCCTAATCTTGGTGTGGAAAACAAAGACTCTTCACTTGTTATTGTTGTTGTGGAAGAACATGATCCTAATGATATTGTTGTTGTCGAAAAATAGGATGTTAACTGCTGTAAAAAACCATGACACTTCACCTAACATTATTGTGGAAAACAGAGAGGTTTCTCCTACTATAGATGCGGTCCAGGATGTTCCTACTATAGATGCAAATTTTATTAGGGAAAATAAGGAGGTTGCTTCTGCATATAGAAATGATTAAGGGTAATGTTGATGTTATTATTGTTGTGGACAAAGAGGTGATATAGATCACTCAATATTGGCAAAAACTCTTTTAAAAAATCTATTTATTTGTGTGTTATCTTGTTTTTTGCTTAAAAGTTATAATATTATAATAATTTAATGTCTAATATCTTCTATTCTAGTATCTCCTTAAATGGTCTTTCATGATATAGTATGGAATAAATTTGAAATGTATGGTTTCACATCATAGTGCCCCGCATAATTCAGCATCACAAAATTCATATAATAACCTGTATATATTTTCCTTGTTTTTTGACTTGGTTTTGCATAATAATCATTATTTAATCTTGAATAACTAATATATAAATTTTGGTAAAGTATCCTTCCACTGAAAAAGAAATGGAAACTTTTATACTAAGTTATTTGGATCCCGCTATTGAGAAGGAGATTATACGAATTATAAAAAGTAAGTGAATTATATTTTCTCTCATCTCTAATATTTTCTCTCATTCATACTCTTTTCTCTCATCTCTCATGGTTTTAACTGGGATGATATGGTCTCTCATCATTCATATTTTCTCACACATGTCTATCATTCATCTGGTTTCACATGATGTGGTCTCTGATTATTTATGCTTGGTTTGGTTGCGCATGATGTGGTCTATCATCATTTATAGTTGGTCTGGTTTCATATGATGTTGTCTCTCATAATTTATAGTCGGTATGGTTTCGCATGATGTGGTCTCTCATCATTTATAGTTGGTTGTGTTTCTCATTATATGGTCTTTCATCATTTATAGTTAACTTGGTTTCACATCATGTGGTCTCTCATCATTTATAGTTAGTTTTCGTATGATATGGTCTCTCATTATTTATAGTTGGCCTGGCTTTGCATGATGTGGTCTCTCATCATTTATAGTTAGCTTGGTTTTGCATGATATGCCCTCTCATAATTTCTAGTTGTTCTGGTTTTGCACGATGTGGTCTCTCATAATTTATAGTTGGCTTGGTTTTGCATAAAACGGTCTCTCATCTTTTATGTTTGGCCTAGTTTCGAATGATATGGTCTCTCATAATTCATTATTGGAATGGTTTCGCATCATCTAATAGGATGGTTTCGCATTATTTGGAAATAATTAGAAGAATATCCATCATTATTTGAATGGTTTCGCATTATTCAGAAATAATTGGAAGAATTGCCATCATTTGAATTAGAATTAGATCATACTCAAGTACAAATCCTTAAAGAAATTGACTGGACAATTACCAGAAAATATTGGCCATATTAACACGAATTAACATAAATAATTGAAATATAAGAAACGCTAAAAAATAGATCTCATTCAAAAAGAAGAAAAACACATAGATCTAACAGTATGGTCAGTTCCAAAAATACAAGGATCGATTTTATGGTAATAGTTAATTTAACATTTATTTAGTTTCTCTTGTTTTACATCACACAAATTAACTAAATATTAGTTTTGCTTTTGACAATACATAGGTTATTAATGGTTATATATACTCGTTCCTTAAACGAAATCATTTTAAAATACCAGATGCTAATTCTGATTTTGAATGAGCAGTTATTCCCGTAAAATCCATATCTGGAAGTTTCATTGTAAGAATCATATAGTTTTACAACACGTGTATGAATTAATTTTAATGTAGCACTTGCTAACCAAAAATATAGATGTAACACCTTATATTGACAATAAACTACGCGGTCATACATAAGGTTACATGTTCGTTCCACAAGGTACAATTTCATATTGGACATTATTGGTAATAGGTAAAAAATAATAGCAGCAACAAATCTGAACCCATTGGCAAGACGTTTAAATCCAACAAAAAATTGTGAACTTCTCTTATCTAATATATTTCGTCTCATATATATATATATGCCATCTAATGTATTTGTATATCTTTTAACTTACAGATTCAATACCTTCATAACAAAAATATTTTACCAACAAGATAAAAAATAAAGATAGTATGTCCAATAAAAATTCTTCTACAAAAAAAGAAACACTTAATTGTGGGGTAACGGTTTGTGACTGCATAAAGTATTATGTTACACTGGAAAACTTGGAAATAATAAACTTAATAACATTGCATCAACAAGGAGAGCATACACGTTTTCCATATTTTCTAATGACATAAACGCTAAGAGATTTTGGGACGGGTTTTGATGTAAAAAAAGAACAAAAGATATAAATTTGTTGTAATGTGAATTTTAATTTATGTTTTAATGTTTTTTAACCACCAATATATATTTTGTTGAAACATTAAATTATTTTATACAAGTCTCGCGTCTATCACCATGTGCAGTCCCATATATATCATTTATATAAATGCATATGTCACTAGATTTTATGATTAGGTATCTCGTCTATCCCAACCCACCATGCATATGTCCTACATCTATCATAAATATGGTTATGTTTCTTCCTACATCTATCATATAATTGATTTGTCTTAATTGGTCTAGTTTCGCATGATATGGTCTCTCATCATTTATAGTTCATCTGGTTTCGCATGATGTGGTATATCATAATTTTTAGTCTGTATGGTTTTGCATGATATGGTCTCTCATCTATTATGCATTAAATTTATCTTGTCCCACATCTATCAAACAGTTTATTTATTTTTTATTGATATTTAGAAAAGTTTATATTTTTTAATGAATATAATTTACCATCCTCCTGAGTATTTCTTCAAATCAAAATTTAAATTAGTTCTTTTTCCAAAGAAAACAAATTTTAATACTATTGCCTTAAAGGCCAAGATTGATACAAGATGGGTCCAAATTGTTGGTCCAAATAATGTTAGAACTCAACCAAATCAGAGATAATTGATTTAGATTTAAAATTCTTAATAATACAAGACTTCTAAAGTAGAAAACCCTGGTTACTTGAGCTCCAACCTAAGATTGTAGTAGATTTGAAGCTTGCAACCACCATATCTTTAACACATTTGAATAATTTTTCTTAGGGCTTGTTGATCCTGAATAAGAGTCATTTTGATCCTTAGAATAATGGACTCGAACCTGCAAAACTTAAAACTTCTATTTTGAATTTGATCAGGATAAGACCTGTCAAAACATGTTAGTGCCATACCGATGAGAATATCATTGAAATTTGATTATCCACATTCGTCATTAGTTCTAAGGAATCCAAAATTAGTACTTGCAAGGAAAATTATAGCATGCAATTCAACAAGAGCTTTATTTTCCTTAAACACAATTAAGAGTGCTCCTAAGAGACAATTTCGATACCCAATCTACCGTTAAATTTTGCTCTCTATAAATGTGTTTGATGGTCATTTGAAGAGTAATTATGATTTTACAACAACTAGTAATTGGCCTAAGATACCATTGTGCAAGACCAGTGCGAAGCATGCTAATTAATACTAAATATTTTGGTTCAATATCAACTATCTTGAAGTCAGTTTCTTTACATAATAAGAGACAATCTATATTATTTCTAATTACCATCTCATTTTAGCTTTAGTCTTGTTATTTTAGGAGGAGACCATTTGGATTTTGATAAGTGATGTAGCGAAGACTGCGAACAGACTGGTTTCTTTCCTAGGTATCGGAATTGGGTCAAACAGGTACTCAAATCGAAGATTTCGACGAGCCCATCAGATTTAAAAAATGTGACTTTGTCACAAAGTTTGATACCCAGATTCGACATGTAGAGCCTTCGAAAACCAGTTTTAATATTTAACGTTATTTTATTAATTTATTTTATTTTAAAACATTTATGTAATTTTCCTTATTTGGAATTAGGGTTTTGGGTCATGCTATATAAAGCATCCTATACTCTATTTTAGAGTCAGACTTTGATTAATTGAATTCTGAGATTTATTATTCTGAGTCTCCTTATTTCTCTTACCTATGGTCAGGGTTTTATCGTTGTCTGTTTCTTCTATTTCCGCTTCGCTACCATATTGGTATCAGAGCCCAACAATTCCTGCTACGCAGATACAGGAATCATGTTTCGGGTACCTCTTGATTTGAAGGCTAGAATAGAGAACGACATCTTCCAGTCTACATGCACAATTGGAGGAAGAATTTGCAAATTTGTAATTGATTCAGATATCTATGAGAATCTGATTTCAGAGGAGGCTGTTCAGAAACTGGCGTTGAAGACTGAAGCTCTTCCATACCCATACATACTGTCAGGATTGATAGAGTACACTGAGGTAACAGTTTCTAAACGGTGTCAAATTGCATTTTCTGTTGGTAATTACAAAGATAGAGCATGGTGTGACGTAGTTCCTATGGACGTTTGTCATCTAGTTTTAGGAAGTCCATGGCGATTTAAGAGAAATTCTACTTATGATAGCATAACAAATCGATACAATTTTGTGAAAGATGGTATCAAGTTTATATTAGTGCCACCTAGAGTAATGTCTCCAAAACCACCACCAGTTAAGGAGTTTAATGCTCAAATTGCACCAGCTGTCGATCTTAGTTGTGATGCTAAAACCATGTCTGACTCCGTGTTTGACAAACCAGTCTATGATACAAATATTTTTGAAGATGTATCTGGGCTGGTATTTGACAAACCAATCTACGATGAGTATGATGATGATTGGGATGATGAAGATCTAATTGATATTGAGGAGAAACTTGTAGATCGAGATATTGTCTCAGGCTTCAATACACCAGGCTACATTGCTTCAGACCTTCTATTGAAGAAGCACTGCAAACTAGCAGATTTTATTGTGGAGATACATCTTCCAAGTATTTTATGTTATCCTAAAATCAAACCTTTGATTCGGCTTTCAGTGGATACATGTTGTCGCATTGGAAAAATGGAAGATGATATTTTTGTGTTTGAGATTATGAATAAATTGATAAAAGAAAAGAATAGTGTTTTAATGGATAAAAGACTAGGTTTTGTAATAGAACCTGGAGGATTTTTGTGTGATGGTTGGGGAAATAAAAGAAAGTGTTACAAGTTAAAAATAGAAGATTGCAGTGTTTTGAATCTGCTGGCAGAAATATACTCTGAAGAACTTGAGAAGTCAACTAATATTCAACAAAGAGGAATTGTTACTTCCTGTAAGGGTCTTGGTGTGATACAACAAGCACAGTCTCGAACTGGAAAGACAACAACTTTTTACACGCGCAATGGTGTTGTGCTTAGTAAATGGGTTTATAAAACAGACATAGAACAAGTGGGTGAAGTATATCTTGTTACTGTTGATCACAGTAATGTCGAGGACATGGTAAAGAGGGACAAAGCTGAGAAACCACTTCTTGAAAAGAATTGCAGCATTCTGATTCTCACCTATCACACCCTTATGCTGGTATCAATAGAAATTGGCGGTGAATACACTAATATTTTTTCAGTTCTTTCAATGTTTCAACGATTCGAATTCGAGGTCGAATTCTTCCCAACCGGGGAAGGATGATGTAGCGAAGACTGCGAACAGACTGGTTTCTTTCCTAGGTATCGGAATTGGGTCAAAGAGGTACTCAAATCGAAGATTTTGACGAGCCCATCAGATTTAAAAAATGTGACTTTGTCACAAAGTTTGATACCCAGATTCGACATGTAGAGCCTTCGAAAACCAGTTTTAATATTTTAGCGTTATTTTATTTATTTATTTTATTTTAAAACATTTATGTAATTTTCCTTATTTGGAATTAGGGTTTTGGGTCATGCTATATAAAGCATCCTATACTCTATTTTGCCGTCAGACTTTGATTAATTGAATTTTGAGAATTATTATTCTGAGTCTCTTTATTTCTCTAATGTAATCCGCTTTTCATTTACAGTTAACGTCTCTGGGTTGTTTCTAAATTTACTGCAAATTGTTTCATTGTGACCCAAATGGTTACATGCTTTATAATAGTTTGGCATTGCTCAAGACCTGGTGGAGTGCCATAATTCATAATCCTCCTCAAATTATATCCAAAGTTTTTGTGGGAGAGATTTTGATATGTCAAGAATTATAAGAGCTTTACACCTATTGTAACTAGCTCTGTTTTTCTTGGAACTTAAAGAGACAAAGGCACACCAATTTTCTTCTCACATGGGTAATGGAGTCTTGGGAGTATAAGAACTCGGGGATTTTCGGAAATGTAACCAGACTGGAATCTGTGGAGACTCGACTCTGAGGTTAAAGTCCGAAGTCTATTTTAAGATTCTAATTGGGTATTTACCTATGTTGTATACGTTTATTTTCTAGATTTTTCTTATATCATTAATATTATCTAACTATATCAATGTATGTATGTAGTCTAATATAGACATATTGAATAAACCTAGAAAATTAAAAGATTCTAGAAAGAATTTATATCTTATAATCTAGGGCGACAATGCACGATCGCCCTAGATTTTATACATATATTTTGATTATGACAAAAATATATAACACTTATCATTACCCATGTTTATTGATTCTGACAAAAAAAAGTGAGAAAACAATCAAAAGTATCAAAATTACATTGATCTTACAAAATCTCTACATATGTTCACCTATTATGACCACATTTTGAACAACACGTACACGTTGTCTTTCATGTACTTAATTAGCATCTAGATGAAATATGTTTCTTCTAAGGTCTTCCAACACTCCTTTTTAAAATTAGAGGAAGTTAATCTGGAGAAGTTGCTGATGTACATGTATGACCGAAGAAGTAAACGCGGGTATGTCGTATGAATATGTTGCCTTATATAAAATAGCATGGATCACTATATTTCATCTGATTCCCATCTATATAAAATATGGAAACAAAAGCATGAGAGCATAGGAAATATTCATGCTGCCATGCACCATAAGAACAAGTAGTTACACTAAGATCAACAACTATAACAAGATCACAAAACACTTCGTGTAAAAGAGTAGAAGAATGAACTATCCATGAAAGACCGATTTCCACATTGGATTTAAAAATCTTGTCAAATTCAAAACATAAATCATTAGTCCAACATACATCATCATCATAACGTCTCGAAATTTGACTCATAAGTAATACTATAATCATGTCAACTAACTGCATATAGGCAAACTACAATATTTTTTATCTAATAATTAAAAGATTCGGTTGTAGTTAAAACCATAGAACCATAGATTTTGCCTTTGAAAAAACACAAACATATTTATCTGAAGGTAAATCCTCAGTAAAACTAACAACCTTTTGACCTTCTTCTCTAAAACATTTGTCCATACATTGGATATACAAATTCTGAGTTGCAACATAAGCACATTTTTTAAACATGTAAACCATATTTCTCTTAAATGGTGTCGATGTAACACTCAAATAATACTTTAAATTATTTACAAAATGATAAATAAAAGATACGTGGTAGCAATCTCAAAACAAAACAGATACATCACTAACAATACTTAAATGACAATTACTAATAAATGTGATTTGACGATCCCACAAAAGGGATTTCAACATCTCTAGAAAACATAACCAATTTTGGTATCTTCATCCCCAACAATACCAAACGTAACAGGAAAGATACATGCAAAATATTTATGGAAAATATATTATAAATCATTGTTATATATAGATTATACCTACTTTCGCATATATCATATTCGTGTGACACATCTATAACTGGTTAAAACTGGTTTCACATCTATCGTATTAATTATACCATACTTCACATCTATTATACTCATTTTATTTGGTTACGAATCTTATATACTAATATATCACGTTTCACATCTATCATATTGCTTATGCTAGGTTTTGCATATATTATACTGATTATCGTTGGTGCGCATCTATTATGATACATAGTTTCGCATCTATCATATATGGTTTCGCATCTATCATATTTGGTCATACCTGATTTCGCACTTTTAAATGTAACATAAGAAAATAATATGTCTTGCAATACAAAAACAATACATAACAAAACCGCACCATTGTTACCATCTTCAGTTATGACAGATAGCAATACCCATTTATATTTTCCCGTTAAATTTTTGTCTATCAATAAATAGAACTGGATGACAAGAATCAATACCATGGAGACAAGAAACGATTCTACAAAACAATAGCTGCAGACATTAGTTTCGAAAGTATACTCCAGTGCGTAGTAATTACTGCAAATAGACTTATCATTTTTATCATAAAATCACCAAAAACAATCATTTGAATCTTTTGACGTGCAATAAAGATATACTCTTTCTTTACTATTATGCAGATATTCGAAAGAAAAACCTTATAGTGAAGTAACTTACTAATATCTAATCTTAAACCTACTGCATCGCCTTCAAAAACCTTCATAACACCACTAATATCATTAACCAAACCAACAGTAGCAAGTTATTTGTTCTCGTGGCAAATAAAATTCAAACCAAAACTTTGACCAATTTCTCTATAAATAAAATCTTGATTTGAAGCTTCAAATAAACTTTGAGCAATTTCTCTAACATTATCACCAATAACAAAATAATTTTTAACATTAGTAGTAACAGTTGAAACCCTCAAAGCATCAACAATTGATACCAAAGAAACTAAATCACCATCACTGGCTAAGATACCGTTTTTAGGTCACCACAGTAGTATCTTAATCTAAATTTACCCCAAAGCAACACATTATATTTACTTAGAACAAATTAATTCTTATCTTCAAAGTCATCAAACATACTAAGATCATGGATTTCAATTTCACCATTTAATTTAAAAATAGTCGACTTCTAGAAATCGTGTACTTGTATTTGACAAGTCAAAAAACTAAAAATAATAGATGTCGCGCAAAAATCGTTAGAAAAATAAGAAAGACCCTGTATCTATCATTAGATAAATAATATGTCTCGGGTCTATCATTACAAAAATAATAGCACTCCTTTATCTATCCAAATAAAAACACATATGATGATAAACAGTCCCGCATCTATCATTACAGAATAACAAGAGTCATGCATATATCATTACAGTAATAACAACAGTCCTGTATATATCAAAATAAAACCACATCTGATAGTCCCGCATCTATCAAAATAAAATACCAAATTCTCACATATGCGAGATGAGAAACACAAGACTCATAACAGATGTTTGAAACTTCAAAATTTTCATCAAACCTTGTCAACTACATTGTATAGAAAACCGAGAAAAAAACTAAAAACGATTAAAACCTAAATCATATGAAAACAAAACAAATAAATTAGTCAAAACAGAATTTGAAACTAAAAAACACGGTTGCTGCAAAAACATAAAAGCTTTTATATAACTAATTAAGAATATTTTTGGTATTATAAAAGATAGATGGGTTTTATATGATAAATATAAAAGTTTGTCTTTTTCAAATATATATATGAACAAAAATCTTAGGTGAATAATGGTTTAACCTTTATATATTAATCGATACCTAATCCTATTTTTTTTAAAGTAAACTTATTGCATTTTGGGTGAAGTTATTTCCCCCATAAGATTTATTATTTACTCCATTTCAACTTTAAAAAAATATATTAAACACTTGATTTTATTTTTTTGCCGTTAATTTACTTTCTAATTTATATTTTGATGTCAGTATGCACTATCCAACCCTTATTCGAACAAACACATCATTAAGTCAAAATACATCCAACATATATCATTTGACTTCTAAAATTAAACCTTAATAAATAAAAAAACTCAAATTTCTTAAAAATTAATCATAGTAGAAGTTAGAAAGGAAGACACTCAAACACAAGATTCAACACTTCACAACATCATCCAATCAACCAACAAGATAACTTAATCTTGTAAAAATGGAAACAAACAAAAATAAGAAAGTTGGAATAACAAACAAGTTAAAGTTGTTTTTTTTTTTAAATAAACCAATTAAAAACAGATTTCCAAGTTTTATAAAATTAATTTGATACTAGAAAAACCCGAAATCTTTTCCTGAAATTCAATATACATGAAATGTTTTTTTAAAAAAAATCCATAGCAAGAGAATTCCGGAAGCTGTAAATTCGCTATGCAGAGTACACCTGACTTCCTGGAACTCTTTCCAACCGATAGATTAAAAAAAAGACTTAGAAAATATTTTTACCTTTGATAAATTGCTTCAATTGAAAGTGGTGGCTATGTTTTTTTCGGTTTAAAAAATTGATGGTTGTGTATTTATATTGATAGGATTAGAGTTTATGGGGTAGAAGTATATATGGTGGGTAGAAGGTTGCTGGAAAAAAATTAAGGTAGATATGGTGGTGTTTGGATGATTGTTTGAAAAGAAGGTAAATATGAAGTTTTGGAATAAAATTTTAAAAAATGGTAAATTAATAATTTCCTTTATGGATAAAATAACAAAGTGGAGTCTTTTCTAAAATATAAGAGAAATAAAAAATATTACAGAGGAAATAGCTTCACCCATAGATCTTATTAAAATTGATATTTTGACTTTGCCAAGGTTAGTCAAGCAAAATTATATTAGACCCATGCGCTATATTTTTAGAATAAGGCACCAAATGAAAACAAAAGCAGTAAATATACTAATTTGGTGGCCAAATCAAAATTAGTGACATTTGAGTCTAGAGACTGAACCGTCATCAGGGACTTCGTGAGGCTTGGTAGTTTGCTTCTTCCTAGTCTTCGATATAATATGCTACAATAGTTAACAAAATGAAGTTCTTAATTAGATTTAAGATTTTAATTTCCTAATTCATATCTTTTGATCCAACACATCGGTAAATTGCATTCAAGGTCTACTTCAAGATTCCTTTCAGAGATAAGGCCTTCATCTTGGATTGCATCATCGCTTTTATGGAACTTAGAAGAGTGTGGATTGATTCCATATTTATGACTGAGAGTCTATCAGATTTTTTTTAGGTAGAATTACATGCTGAATATAATGTTGGTAGCATAGTAAGTGGTTTGAGCTAAATTATTCAAGATGTAATTCTTGCAGGTAAAAGACGAAGATAAGATATGGTGAGAGCTTTGGAAACCAGGAGAATTGACTAGAAACTCCGAAGTAAGATCTTTAAATAAATCCAACTTCTAAACTTTCTAATAGAGTTATAGTTCCTAATTGATAAGGTATTTGAACATAAGTTAAGTGTTGATCGGTATTTAGTCTTTAAATAAAAATTAAAAAATAAAAATAAAAAGTTTATTTACATCTTATCGTTTTCCCAATGTATCGTGGATAATCAATTTTTACTACTTTAATTAATGCTTGTAAAAAAACACTCTAGAACAATATCACCTTTAAAAAATGTTTTATTCTATTATGGAGGATTTTGGATAACTGTATATTAGTTGATTCCTCTACAAAAGAGGAGTTTTACTTTGATATCAAAATGTAAGTTTTGTGAAGAATCTAAACCTTATAAATCATACGTATATTTTTTTTAAAACTCTTGGGTCGTATGTGGTTTGGTTTATTTTTGGGCTGAGGGTAGTTTTGTAAAGTGTTTTAGCAAGTTTGAGGTATTTTTGTGTTTAGTGTGAGGAATAGTGAGATAATTAAGCAGTCTGCTTGTATTAAATGTTGGTCACCGTCATATATGAGAGTGATTTGGGTATTTATACTTTTAATTAATGACCCATGGGCTTATCTGGTCAAGTTGTGAAACCGGCTCGAGTTTAAAGATCCATTAGTTTTTAAGTAGATTAGTAAATATCTTAGTCAAAAAGTGTTCACATTTGTCATGTTCGGATTTATAGTGGAGTGATAAGGTCTGAATTACCTCTGTCCGGATTAAATGGCAGGCTGTGACTATAATATCTGAACTCATCAGTAGCCTCTTTTTCTAAGCCTTGCAAAGTATCTTTGGAAGGGTTAAAAAATTTACGAAGTCAAAGTCACTATCAATTTCGTCCGATCTGCTCGCGTTGTCCAAACTGAGAATCTTATTTTCAACATCAATCCAGTTCGAATTTCATCAGGACTGATTTTTCTTCCCAGAATTCTAAGAGTTTTTTCTTGAGTCGTGGGATACGTGTCAGTATTTGTTTTGACCTACTAGCCGTTATTTTTCCTAGATCGCCGCACCCACTAGGTTTAGAAAGTTACATAGCTTTTGATTTTTTCACACGTTTGCGCATCCTTTAATCATTACAAAAACCCCCTTTCAACTTCTCCTTAGTAACTACTGCTTTTTACTGTTATATATATATATATATACCTTTTTACTATTCCATTATCTTCCACACTCAAAGCTTTCTTAGAGAGAAATTCATATTTATCTTTAAATTGTTCTTGAGAGATTATATGTTCACATCGAGAAACGCTTTAGTTACAGGTTGTTGGTTGAATTTATCAGAGTTAGAGCGAGCAAGGAAGTTAGAGAGAGAAAACTATATCGTCGTCGGTCTCCCTGTTTCTCCATGTGAGAAAATCAGTCAGCCAAATCAGGATGCCAATCAAGGGTCATCTTCCTCCAAAAACCCTAGACTCAAACAACCCTTATTTAAGCCAAACCTTTCACCCCTCCCTTATGGTTCTTTTGTACTAGAGTCTCAATACCCTGTTTCTAAGGAAAAATATGTTTCAAGTATCAGAAAACCCTCGCCATTTATAGCAATGGGCTCTGACACAGAAAAGTCGCCGGAGAAGATAACCCCTCGCCGGACAACTCGCCAAACCAAAACCCAGTCCACACCAGTAACATCAAAACCCTCCGGATCGGAGGTAGCTAAAGCAGCTCTGCAGGCCAAACCTTCCAGATCACAACCTCTACTAGACATTAGGACCTCAGAGGCAACAAGCGCTCAACTACCCTAACAGCCTCCGATGAAGGAAAACGAACAACCTTCCTCAAAGACAACTGACAAACCTTCCACACTGATGGAAGATATTATAAAAGACAACATCGATGAGGCCCCTTTTGAGACAGAGGCATCAGGTCAAACAGCAGATGCTGCTTCTGATAATAAAGGTATGAGTAAAGTAATAGTTTGTATGACTAATCCAGACTCGCTTCCGGAGTGCCTAGAGGGTAAGGCAGGCCCTTGCTTTAAACATGTTAGTGTAAAATATTTGTTGGCTTTGCAAAACATCAACTATGTATACACCCATACTGCTGAGTTGGGTCGAACCCAAACAAAATAGGGGATTCCGGAGTCTGTAAAGGTAAGGATACTGTTTACTTCATTTGGTCAAGCTATGTCCCAGCCAGTTAAGCCCCAATGCCTGGTACACACTCCTTGCCTGTATCATGGCATCCAGACTATCAAAGATCCCTCCGATGGAAAAACCATCAGATTTCATTTTACCACTACAACATGGGGAATGACTTTAAGGTTGTGGACGACCTGCTAGAGTCTGAAACACCCTGGAGGACACAGTTCTTATTTGTTAGTGGAACATGGGAAAATGGCAGGAAGATTAAAGCCAACACCAACCCTAGCTTGATTACCAATAGGTGGAAAAACACTGGTAATTTTCTTCTTCTCTTTCCCTACAAGTTTTTTTTCTTAAACTATAAGTTTTCTTATTTTGACTAGTTCGTTATTTCTCTTTAGTTTTACCGAAGGATTTCACCATCTATTTGGAGAAAGGGAAAAAGACCAGTGCAAAGCTCAATGCATGGGCTTCGGAACACTGTGGGAATGCCTTCCGCAATTGCTTTAGATCGGGAAATTTTGTGAGGTCTCACTTGTGGAACACCACATGCCAGAGAGACATTTCATGGGAAGAGATAACCACCCCTCCTCATGCTGACGTGATTCTAAGAAGGACATAAGCCAAAGATGCCAAGCTGTTCTTAACTTCAAGGGCTAAGGCTCCCAACAAAATGAAGAACACAGAGAGGAAGGCTGCAACAGAGCTGGCTCAAACAACTACAGAAGGGAATGGTTTGGGGAATCAGGGGGCATTGATGCGGCTCTGCTCAAAGTAGTAGAGGTTGAAATAGTGAGGGAAGCTGGAGGGGTCATATAACCTACCAAAGCCTCCTAAAAAGGACAGGAAGCGCAGGGCCAACAACGATGAGAAAGCTGCCAAGAAGAAGAAGGTCACCTTGGGGGAAGAAATAATCCTTCGTCCTTCGGAAATCCAACCACCACCAGCCTCTTCCGACCCTACTGTGCAAGAGGAGATCCCAACAGACCTTCAGACCGGAGAGATTACTGGTGGAGGGAACGATGAAGTGGACATTAGTGCCCTTTAAGACATTGGTTTGTACTTTAATGATTTTTAGAATGATGATTTTGCAGGTCCTTATCGTCCTTCCAGTTCCTCCAACATGGTGACCTACGATGGAAAATCATTCTCCGTCTTTGGAGAGCAAGATGTCTTAAGCCACACCCTCTTCGGTTATATCCGGTCAGTACTTGATTTGGAGAGACAGGTGAAAAGTCAGACCAACCTTGTCACTTGTCTTTTCAGAATATTTGGTGAAAAGTCAGAATATTTGGAGAAGACATTATATAGTTTTAAAGAAAAAACCGGGCACCTCATGAAAACCTTCCCGCGCCACCAGGATAGGAAAGAGTATGCCCCATAATATTTAAATTAGTAGTTAACAAGTAAATATTTACACAAAAACTTAACTCTAAATATAACTTGAGATGCTCAACATTCCATAGGTGCTTCAAAATTCTCCTTTCTTTGTCTTGAAGCCCATATGTCCCAGGTTTGAGCTTTTCGCAGACCTCATAGGGGCCTTCCCAGTTCAGAGCCAATTTACTAAACTAATTCTCCTTGGTATGTAAGAAAACCTTTCTTAACACCTTATCTCTTGGTTGAAAATCTTTTCTTTTGACCTTGGAGGAAAATATGCTCCTCATCAAAACTTGGTAGTGAGTTGTTCTTAAGTGTGCTTTAACCCTTCTCTCTTCTATTAAGTCCAATTGATTCCTAATTGCTATCTCATTAGCTTGTTCGGAATAGTTGTGCACTCTGTATGATGGTAAGGTAGCTTCTATGGGGGTAATTCCATCCATCCCATACACCAAGGAAAAAGGAGACTCTTGTGTAGCAGCCCGAGGAGTAGTTCGGTAGGCCCACACCACTTCTTGTAAATATCTTGCCACTTCCCTGAAGTACCTTCTAAATTCTTTTTTGATCCAGACAAAATAGTCATGTTTGCAATTTCAACCTGGTTGTTTTCTTATGGATGAAAAGGAGAAGAAAAACAATGTTGAATACCTCTATAAGCACAGAAATTCTCTATATCTTTGTTATTAAACTGTGGCCCATTGTCTCTAATTATCTTGTGTGGGACCCCAAATCTGAAGCATATATTGGATAAGATAAATTTAATGACAATCTTTGATGTTGTTCCTGCCAAGGGAGCTGCCTTTATCCATTTTGAGAAGTAATCAATAGCAACTAGAATAGTTCTACTGCCCCCGGATGCCATAAGTAGAGGTCCAACAAAGCCTATCCCCCATCTGGCAAAAGGTACTGCTGGCACATGAATTTCATTCCCATAACTTTGACATGGATCACATTTCTTCACCATTTATTTAGCATTTACCATTATGGATGGCCAATAGTATCCAACTAATAAGACTCTCCGGGTTAGCACCATGTACCCACAATGTTTTGAGCCCTCCCCGTTGTGCAGTTCAGATAAAACAACTTGGGATTGTTCAAACCCCAAACAATGTAGGAAAGGTCTACTGGACTCCTTATAGAGAATTCCCCTTATCATAAAAAAACCACGTGCCTTGTATTTAATCTTTTTTGCCACAGCTTTTTCCGAAGGTAAGACCCCATCAGAAATATATTGAAGGAGGGTATATCTCTAGTCTTTTGGTTGAATCACATACATGCTCATACTTTCCCCATCCTTTTTGTTTCGACTTGGCTGTATGGACGGGCATTCTTGTATTTGAATCCAAGGGTAGGACACAGAATATGTTATAGTTGCTAAAGAGTCTGCCAGTGTATTCTCCGATCTGGGAATATGCTCATAACAAACACTTTTGAAGTCTGCTGCCACTTCTTTCTAAAAGAGTAAATACTTGATCAGTTGCTCTTTTTTAGCCTCAGACTGACCTTAAGCATGATGGATGAGCAATTGATATTCACTCATCAACCAAACTCTCGTAGCCCCACATAGAAGATCCAATTTAAGATCAGCTATAACTACTTCATATTCGGACTCATTGTTAGAGGCCCTGAACCCAAAGCATATAGCTTGGTACATTTTATCACCATATGGAGAGGATAAGCAAAGCCCAGCTCCACAACCCATTCTGCTTGATCCACCATCAGTTTGGACCACCCAACTTTAAATACCTCTTTTCAGCATCTAATAAACTTTTGCTGATATAGTATACCGGACGAGGATAATTGTCTACTTCTCTTACCAGAAACTGTACTTATAGCACATTCTGACACAACCAAGTATACATAGAGAGTTTCTCCTTGAACAAGTTTAAAGAGAGTCTTTGGTGAGGATAAGTGTTTCTTTATCTCAACGATGGTCTGGTTGCACTGCAGAGACCAATTGAAGTCTTTAGCATTCTTCAAGGTTTGAAAAAACGGAGCACATTTATCCGAAGACCTTGAACTAAACCTGTTCAAGCCAGCCAATCTTCCGGTGAGCCTTAGGACCTCTTTAACATTTCGAGGACGTTCCATTTCAAATAGTGCACTAAGCTGATCCGGATCGGGTTGAATACCTTTTTCACTTATTATATAACCCAAAAACTTTCCAGATCGGACCCACCCCAATCGCACACTTCTCTGGATTTAATTTCAAATTCACAACTGCTAAATTAGCATAGGTTTCTTGAAGATCAATTATGTGCAAATCCTTCTCCAGGATTTTAACCATCATGTCATCTATGTATACTTCCATATTTCTGCCAATCTGATTAGCGAATGTTTTGTTCACCAACCTCTGATAAGTAGCCCCATCATTCTTTAACCTAATGGGCATCACCTTGTAGCAATGGAGACCTCTGTCTGTTATGAAGGTAGTGTGGTCTTGATCTTTCGGATCCACCTGTATCTGGTTGTACCCGAAGAAAGAATTCATGAAGAACAGCAACTTGTTTCCAGACATGGAGTCTACCAAATGATCTATCTAGGGGACATGATAGAGATCTTTTGGGAAATATCTGTTAAGGTCAGTGAAATCAATGCACATACGCATTTCTCGTTCTTTTTCTTAACTAAAACCGGATTGGCAGTCCATAAAGGATATTAGGACTCTTTAATATGTCCCATCTTGGTCATCTGATCAACCTCTTGAACTATAACATCCACTTTTTCCTTAAAAAAAGCTCTTTTTCTGTACAACAGGTGCAACATCACTCCGGATGGATAAGTTGTGTGAAATAACTCTTGCGGGTACTCTGGTTACATCACTATTGCACCAAGCAAACACATGTTGATTGTTTAGCAAAAAAGACAACAACTTCTTTTTTAATTCTGGTGGCATCTTGGAACCAATCTTGATATTCTTACCCTCTGCCAAGGAGTGAGTTTCAACTTCTTCAATGGGTATTATAACATTGGGAGCCTCTCTGGGGCCATCAATCTCACTTTCCCCAGCAAAAGGCTCTATTATTTGCTAACCTTCATTAATCCGAACTGCCCCCAGAGTCTTAGGGGCAAAAGTTGTTGCATAACACTCTCTAGCTATCTTCTGACTACTTCTAACAACACCTACTTGTCCTTGACTGCATACTTTAAAAATTGATAGACTGTCGAGGCCACAACATGCACTATGGAAAGTCGGGACCTCGCAAAAATTGCGTTGTATGATGTGGGGCAGTCTACCACAACGCATAATACCCTCACCATAATTTTAAAAGGCACATTGCCCAACAATATTTCTTCTTCAAATTCCCCAATAACATCCACAGAGCTCCCTGTGAAGCCTACAATAGTTCTGTTTGAGTGTTGAATAATAGCTGGATTACTCATCTGTTTTTAGGACCTTAAGAAGATGATGTTTGCTGAACTGTCTGTATCAATCAAAATTCGTCGTATATTATTGCCCCCAATAGATGCTCCTATAACCACCACATCCTCATGTGTGGCCAAACTGTGTACATGCCTCTTCCTTGATGAAGGGGTGGGTGATGTCACAGTATCTCCTCCAAAGATGGTTACTGACTCAAAGAAACTGATCAGTCCGGATACCGTCCGGGTTTGTTCTGTTATTGGTGAGGTTTATTTTGGGTTGAGGGTAATTTTGTCAAGTGTTTTAGAAACTTTTGAGAGTATTAAATGTTTGGGTGTTTAGTAGTGAGAGATTTGAGTTGCCTATTTTATTAAATGTTCATTACCTTCATTAATGAAATTAGTTAGGGTATTTATACCCTTAATTATGGACTCATGGGGTTTTGGGTCGAATTATGAAACCGGGTCAAGTTTAAGGACCCATTTACTTAATAAACTGATTAGCACCTAGCTTAGTCAAAAATTGTTTATTTATTTTATACTTTTGTCGTGTCTGGATAGTTCAGTGGGCAGTATTTGTCCGAATTGCCCTTGTCTGGATATCTTAGTAAGCAGTGGTGAATTTGTTCGGACTCATTAGTAGCTCCTTTTTTAGGCTTTGTCAAAAATCTTAGGCAGGACTAAAAAATTCACTTGGTCAGTAACGATTTTTTCCGATCCATGTGTGTGTCCGGTTTGAGGTGTGTCCGGACTGACCTCTTCCCATAATTCCAAGAGTTTCTCTTTGGATCGTGGGACACGTGTCGCAATCTGATATTACCTACCAACCGTTTTTACCTAGATCGACGCTCCCACTAAACCTAAAAAGTAACCTATGCATTTCATATTTCCCACGTTAGCGCCGTCTTCAATCATTGCACAAATCTCTTCGTATTCTGCTAGGTATCAGTTACCTTTTTCTACTAATATATAAACCATTTTTTCACTGTTTCACTATCTTCATCACTCTACAAATATTTTACAGAGCTTTTCACCCTTTCTTTCAAAATTGTTCTTGGTTAGTTTTATGTTCACGGCTAGAAACGCTCTTATAAAAGGCGGTTGGTTGAATCTGTCCGAATTAGAGAAAGCAAGGAAAGTTGAATGAGAGAGGCGTATCGATTTTGGTCTCCCGGTCTCTCCAGGAGACAAGTCTGATAAACCATCCCAAGAAGCTAATCAAGGATCATCTTCTACCAGAAATCCAAAACCCAAACGTATGTTCAAACCAAACCTTTCATTAATCCCATCAGGCTCCTCTGTCCAGGAGTCCCAACCTTCTACTACCCAAGAAAATGCATTATCGAGCGTTAGAAAACCCTCCCCTTTCATAGCCATGGGATCTGATATTGAAAAATCTCCAGAGGAATCCAATCCACGCCGGACAACGCGTTTGGTGAAAGCCCAAGAAACTGCCTCATAATCAAAGCCCTCCAAACCGGAGGCCTCTAAATCAGCATCCAAAGATATACCCTCCGGATCAGAGATATCTATAAGAGCCCCACAAGATAAGCCCTCCGGATCGGAGGCAGCCAAAGTAGCTTCTCAAATGAAGTCCTCCGGAACTGAGCCTCAACCGGACACTAGACCTTTGGAAAAAACTTGCGCTCAATCATCCGAACAGGCCATAGAACCAGAAGCTGACACACTTCCATCCACAACAACTGATAAACCTTCCATAGTGATGGAAGAAGCCCCTTCAAAACTGAAGCCTCAGGGAAACCTGGGGATGCTACCTCTGATAGGAAAGAGAAAGGAAAAGTGAAGGTTGGAATGGCTCATTCGGATCTCCCGGAGTGCTTTGAGGGCAAGGTAGGACCTTGCTTTCAAAAAGTCAATGTGAAGTACTTGTTGGCCATGCAGAACATAAACTATGTTTATACTCATACTGCCGAGCTGGGCCGGATCTGGACAAAGTGGGGGATCCCAGAGTCAGTGAAGGTGATAATACCTGTCCCTCCGGACACTCCAATGGACTGCAAACTTAATGAAGTGGTCATCTACACCGAGCTGTTCAACTGGGGGCTCAGATTCCCTTAGACCTAGAGATCGTCGGGTATTTCCACCTGATTAAGCTTTGCCCGATCCAATTAAGTCCAAATGCTTGGTACTCCCTCTTCGCCTGCATAATGGCAACGAGGCTGTCCGGAATCCCTCTCCCTATGGAGAAATTTTCCGCTGTGGCAAGCCTAGGAAAAATCATCACATCCAATTCTATCACCACAACATGGGAGACAATTTCAAAGTGGTTGATGATTTATTGGAGTCGAAAAAGAATTGAAAAACTCAATTCTTATTCATTAGTGGGTCATGGAGAATGAGAGAAAGATCAAAGCCAAGACTAACCCTAGCATGCTTACTAGTAGGTGGAAGAGTACAAGTAAGTTCTTCAATTTTGTTTTTCATTTTCTCCTTTTTACTTTACAAATAATCCACTTCTGAATCATTCATTACTTCTTTTACAGTATTACTGAAGGAGTATACTGGATATCTAGAGGAGGGGCACACTACATGTGCCAAGTTGAATGCATGGGCCACAGAACGTTGGGGAAATGCTTTCCATAATTGTTTCACTCCTGGCAATTTGGTGAGATCTTATATGTGGAATACCACAGTCCGGAGAGATCTTACATAGGAACATTTGACCACACCCCCTCCCCCAGCTATCATCCTCAAACAAAAAGAGGAAAAAGATGGTAAACTGGCCTTGCCCTCTAGAGCCAATGCCCCTAGCAAGATGAAAGGAAAGAAAAAGAAGTTTGCAATAGAGGCAGTTAGGGCTGCTGCAGAACAGACCGTCCCCGAGAACCAAGGTGGGGAGAACCAAGAAGGGATCGATGCCTCCTTGTTCCAAGTGGTTGAAGATGAAACTGTTAAGAAGGCAGGAGAGAAACCAAATTCACCAAGGCCTCCGAAGAAGGATCGCAAAAGGGGGGCAAGTAATGATGAAAGGGAAACAAAGAAGAAGAGAGTCACTTTAGGGGGAGAAATGACCCTTCGCCCTTTGGAACTTCCTCCTCCACCAGCTCTTACCGATCCCACCTTAGCATAGAAAATTCCAACAGACTTGCAACTGGGAGAAGGTACCGGAGAAGGGCTTGACATCAGAGCCCTTTAGGACATCGGTCTCTACTTCACCGATTCGGAAAAAGATGAATTTGCTGGTCCTTTCCTTCCTTCAGGTTCTTCCAACATGGTAACCTACAATGGTAAGTCATTTTCTATCTCTGAAGACCAGGATACGGTGGCCCATTCTCTTTTAGGTCATATTCAATCAGTGCTTGATTTGGAGAGGCAGGTGAGAAATCAGTCTACCCTTATCAACACCCTTAACGGAGACAAATAGACTCTATCAACCAACCTCCTCAATGATAACCAGAGCATTGAAGCACTGAAGAAAGAGCTTGAAGAATTGAAGAAGGACAAGGAGGATTTGTCAACCAAGCTGGCCACTTCAAAGAATGCTAACACTAAGCTCCAAGCTAAGTGTTCTGGTTTGGAGAAGGATATCTCCACTTTGAAAGAAGACTTGAAGACCAAAGATGGTGCCATTAAGACCTTGTCCGGCAAAAAGACTTCCCTTGAAGAAGTTGTGTCTAAAGAAACAAAGGACAAAGAAGACTTGGAGAAAGAGCAGGAACAGAGAATTCAGGCCAACATTGATAAATATACCAACAAAGTGATAGATTCCTTGGATAAAACGTATGCTGAAGTGAAGTCTGACATGGTACTGTTTTTTCATGAGAAGTTTCCGAAGAGGACGTTTGGTCCCTTGTGGCAATATGTGGAGTATGAGGACATCGCGTTCCATACAATGGAAGATGGTGATAAAAAGAACTACTCTAGGGGAATTAATTCTACCACCGATGAAGAAGAAAGAGCCCGGGAGAGTTCAAGCGCTAAAATCAAAGGCCCCAAAAAAGGAGGTGAAGCAGGAACATCCGAAGGGAATAAGCCCTGCAATTTTTAACTATTTTTTGTGCTTTTTTAATCTTTCAAATTACTAAAGTCCTTGGATGGCCAATGCATTTTTGTAATTGTATCCGGACTGAGTCCGGATAAGTCTTTCACAACACTTAAAGTCCTTGGATGGCCAAGACATTTTTTATTTCAGTAACGTTATCCGGTTTATATCCGGACAAGCTTATCTATAAAATCTTATTTTATTCCATACTTACTTTCATTTTTAATAGCTAATGTTTAAAGAGCCCTTCTTTAGTTCAAAAATATTTAAACTAATAGTGTTTAATATCTCCGATGACATGCGTTTAATGATCATTATTCAACCAGATTAATCCAATCTGTGAAAGATCCTTAACACTAAATTGAAGACTTGAAAAGAATTGTAATCAAACCACACCTAATATTGTAAGAAGGCATCATATTTTATTGAAAAAACCGAACACCTCATTAAAACCTCCCCGTGTCACCAGGGTAGGAGTATGCCCCATAATATTTACATTGAGTTTAAACAAGTAAATATTTACACAACTTTCATTCTAGATATAACCTGAGGTGTTCAATATTCCATGGGTGCTTCAAAAATCTTCCATATTTCTCTTGAATCCTATATGTCTGAGGATTAAGCTTTTCGGATACCTCACAAGGGCCTTCCCAGTTCGGAGCCAGTTTTCCGAACTGCTTTTCCTTGGTATGCAAGAAAACCTTTCTTAACACTTTATCTCCTCATTGAAAATCGCTCCTTTTGATATTGGAAGCAAATATGCTCCTCATCAATCCTTGGTAATAGGTGGTTCTAAGATGAGCCTTAACTCTTCTTTTTTCTATTAAATCCAACTGATTCTTAAGTGCCAATACATTGGCTTGTTCGGAATAGTTGTGGACTCTGTATGATGGTAGGGTTGCTTCTATAGGAGTAATTGCAACCATCTCATATACAAAGGCAAAGGGATACTCTTGAGTAGCAGCTCTAGGAGTAGTCTGGTATGCCCACAATACTTCTTGTAAGTATCTTGGCCACTTCCCTGCAGCCCCTTCTAAATTCTTTTTTAAACCGGACATAATGGTCTTGTTTGCCACTTTAACTAGGCAATTTGCTTGTGGGTGGAAAGGAGAAAAGAAGCTATGCTGAATGCCCATAGAGGCACAGAAACTCTCCATATCCTTGTTATCAAATTGTGGCCCGTTATCCGTGGTTATCATTTTTGGAACCCCAAACCTGCAACAAATGTTAGACAAGATTAATTTTATAACAGCTTTCAAAGTAGTTCCTGCCAGAGGGGCTGCTTCTATCCACTTTGAGAAATAATAAATGGCTATAATAATAGTTCTGCATCCTCCGGACGCCATTGGTAGAGGCCCAACTAAATCCAGTCCCCAACGAGCAAAAGGCACTGGTTCAGAAATTGACTCCACAGGGATTGCTGGGATATGAATTTCGTTACCATATCTTTGTCATGGGTCACATTTTTTCTCTAACTCCTTAGAGTCCGCCATTATGGAAGGGCAATAGTATCCTGCCAACAAAACCCTCCGGGTTAGAGCTCTATAGCCATAGTGTGCTGATCTCTCTCCATCATGTAGTTCGGATAAAACAATTTGGGACTCTTCGGCCCCCAAACAACGCAGGAGAGGTATGCTAAACGACTTTTTAGAAAGAACCTCTTTTATGATCAAGAAACCACGATCCTTGTGTTTCATTTTCCTTGCCATAGCCTTCTCCGGAGGCAAAATTCCATCAGAGATGTATTGAAGAATGGGAAATCTCCAATCTTTGGATTGAACCACTTGTACACTCAACCTCTTCTCCTCTTCTTTGCTCTGATTTGATTGTATGGAAGGGTATTCTTGTACATGAATCCATGGGTAGGACTCAGAGTATTGTATGGTTGCTAAGGAGTCTGCCAGCTTGTTTTCCGATCTAGGAATATGCTCATAACAAATATTTTTGAAGTTGGCTGCTATTTCTTTAAGAATGAATAAGTATTTGATCAACTGCTCTTTCTTGGCTTTGGACTAAACTTGGTGGATAAGAAGCTGAGAATCACTAATTAATCTAACCCTTTTAACCCCACACAGAAAAGCTAACTTTAGACCAGCTATAGCTGCTTCATATTTAGACTCATCATTAGAAGCCCTGAAAGCAAAGCATATAGCCTGGTATAATTTATCACCATATGGAGAGGTTAAACAAATCCCAGCCCTACAACCCATTGTGTTTGATCCACCATATGTCTAGACGACCAACTCGTTTTTAGTTTTTTCTTCTGAAGCTTGTTTAGAACTTCTGTTCGAATGAAACTTCACCAAGAAATTAGCTACAGATTGAGCTTTAATTGCAGTTCGTGGGGTAAAATCAATGTCATAATCAACCAATTCCACTGACCATTTGGTCATCCTGCTTGATATGTCTGCTTTCTGAAGAACATTTTTCAAAGGAAAAGATGTTCAGACGATAATAGAATGAGATTGAAAATATGGCCTCATTTTTCTGGCAGCAATCACTAACGCTAGTACCAGCTTTTTAAGCTTTAGATACATTTTTTCAGCATACATCATACTCTTGCTGATGTAGTACACCGGAAGAGGATAATTGTCCATCTCTCTTACCAGTACTACACTTATAGCACATTCCGACATAGCCAAGTATACATAAAGTGTTTCTCCGTCAACAGGCTTAAAATGATTTTTGGGATAAGACAAATGCTTTTTTATTTCATCAAAAGCATGGCTACATTGTGGAGACCATTTTAAGTCTTTAACACCTTTCAAGGTCTGAAAAAACGGGGCACATTTGTCTGAAGACCCTGAATGTATCAAAGTTTCTAATATACCATGAGGTAAACTATTATACCATTTAAGTGCACTTCCCATAAAAGTTTGGGAGAAAGCTCTGCGCAAGATTTTATTATCATCATCAAAATGCATCATGAAGTTCTTGAATTGCTCCAGGTCGTTGTCCGGATCTCGACTTCCAGTTATTGAATTTGTCTGGAGCTGTCAAATCTTTTGGGTAGATTTCCGAATACTATTTTTGCAGACAAAGGTGACTGCCTCTAGTTCTTATTACGACTAAATATTGTGTCTTCTTTAGGCGTTGCAAAAATACCTGGTTCGGTCTGAAAAGAAAAAGGATCTATCAGCAACTGATCATCATGCCTGTGGGATGACCCTCTGCCCAGATGTCTTTTAAGTCTACCATGCCTCATTCGAAGAGCTACTGGAGGACTCAGACTTTGAACTTTCAACATGCTTAGACCGATGTATCATCTTAGAGCTGAGATGAGTCTTTTTTTAACTAAGATGAGTCTTTAGTGATGGATCATTCTCCCCAGGATTGTCAGTATGGTGAATAGCTGACGCCTCTGATTTCTCCCTGATACCTTTCTCTGCTTGTTTTTTATGGCCCTTAGCGCTTCTATCTCTGCTCTCAGCTGATCTCGCTCCTCAAGAGTGTATTCTTTGTTCTCCCTAACCGTTTCGACCACAGGAGGTGGAGTACTTTTCTTGTTTGGATCCATCCGAACTGTTTTTCTTACTGGTTTTGAATGTAAAATTCAGGCACCTTCGTGCTCCCACTATGGTCGCCAATTTGGTTTTGTTTATTTTTGGATTAGGGGTAGTTTTGTAAAGCGTTTTAGCAAGTTTGGGGTATTTTTGTGTTTAGTGTGAGGAGTAGTGAGATAATTAAGTCGCCTTCTTGTATTAAATATTGATCATCGTCATTAATGAGAGTGGTTGAGGTATTTATACTTTTAATTAATGACTCATGGGCTTACTCGGTCAAGTTGTGAAACCGGGTCGAGTTTAAAGACTCATTAGTTATTAAGTAGATTAGCAAATAGCTTAGTCAAAAGTTATTCACATTTGTCTCATTCGGATTTATAGTGGAGTGATAAGGTCCAAATTACCCTTGTCTGGATTAAATGGTAGGCTGTGAGTGTAATATCCGAACTCATTAGTATGGTCTTATTTTGTTGACTTATTCGGAATCATCTAGATAGACACATGAATATAGTTCATATAACTAGATGTTGGTTCTAGTCCTCCAACAAAGAAACTCACATTAGATATATATAATCACCCCATCATATGTTGGGAATTATAAAGAGCTAGAAAAAAGGTTAAGTTTGACAGTAATTATAGGACTACATCTGGTCAAATAATCATTCATGTGAAGCACATCATAATAAGTTTGGATTACGCTAACTTATTCAAAAGAAGTCACTCAATAAATGACTATTATGTAGCTACTCAAATTGGTTGTCACAATCTGTTAACCAAGATAAAGAAATGTATTAGTCTCAATTTGATACTCTCTGATCCAAACAGATTCCAACTGAACATTGATGGTTTATGTGGACTAAACGGTGATGCCACTGAAGGAGGATTGATAAGGAATGATAAAAGAGATCTTATAGTAGGTTTCGGTAGACTGTATGTCAAGCTTTCTCGTATTTAGCTGAATGTTCTTACTGGATGGATTATTAACTTGTAAAAACCTGAAAGTTGAATCGGGTTATCTAATATTAATTGAGATGATTAGTAAGGGTAAGACTCCTATGTTACTTCAATCTCTTCTATCATGTTGCAAGAAATTAATCACACCAAACGTGAACTTGGTCCATATTTTTAGAAAAGATTGCGGATGGAATTTTCAGTTGAAACAAAAAATACAGAACATGTAAAATGAAAGTGGACTACCATCACAATAAGTTCCTAAACGGCTAAGCTACGGGCATTTATTTTACTAGAGAGCATATGATTAAGCTAAATTTTTTTTTAATGAAAGGGTTTCAATTAACGAAAATAACAAGAGCAAGCCCTTGATTGTAAATATTACACAAATTGAAAGAGAGCCCAAACCCTAATTACATTCTGAATCGTCTTCTTCCCCAAACTCACCAAACCCTAATTTTTAAACAGTAAGCCTAAGATAACCATAGCCAGCCTTCTCCAAAAGAATAATTGCTTTTAACTTCTCTGGAGCATTATCCTTATCAAACTCCATCTCGCACTGATTCTTCAAAACCTCCTTTGCCACCCAATCAGCCCCGAGATTTTCTTCACGAAAAACATGCTTCAAAACCATTGGAGACTTGATAAAAGATCTGCAGCATTTCAGTAAAGGCTCAAGAAACCACGGAGCATTACCATATTGAATCAAACTTACCAAAGCCTTTGAATCAGTATCAACATCGACAGACCTGATTCCCATTCTGTCACATAAGACCAGGCCGTCTAAGAGAGCACGAGACTCAGCAACCAAAGGTGAAGCTTTGCCATAAATCTTGCCAATACCAACTACAATGTCTCCATTTGCGTCTCTCAGCAAAGCACCACCACCTGCTTCTCCATACGAGGTACAGCTTCCATCCACATTTAGCTTATAACGACCAGCCTTGGGGCATTTCCATTTCAGAAACAGAGGTCTGTTTCTGCGATTAAACTGGTTTACACAACCAAGAACAGAACCTTCTTTGACAAACTTGCCCCAATGCTTCCTCTGAAGAACATTAGCATAGTCTAGACTTGAGAGCATCATAAGAATCTGCTTAATGATATTACTAGAATTCACATTTGCATTGCTGATCTTGTTTTTGTTACGAGCAGCCCAGATAGACCATAAGATGATAGCAGGAAGGATAGTGAGGACATCACATTTTTTGCTAGCAGCCCAATACCATCTCATCACCATGTGAGGCACAGACAAGTAAGTATCAATCTGAATTCTAAAGATATTGCTGAAATACTGCCACACAGACCAAGCATTGGGACACTGAATAAGAACATGATTAGTAGACTCACTATTATTGCAAAAGACACATTTAGATGCCAGGTTGAACCCTTTTCTTTGCATAACACTGTCAGTAGGTATCCATTCATGTAAAGCCCTCCATAAGAAAAATGAACATTTCCTAGGAGTTACTGCATTCCAAGTCTTGTTGTATATACTGGAAATATTGCCTTTAATTCTGATCTGATTGTAAGTGTCTTTAACACTGAAAGAACCAGACTTAGAAAGGGACCAAAGAAAGGTATCTTTCCTGCTATTAAGTCTGACCTCCCTTATCTTGCGAATCTCAGAATCAGTAACCAAAGAACCAAGCTTAACAATATCCCAGGAATTCTCAAGCCAAAAATCCTTCACCAAAACATTATTGCTGTCCCACAGAATTCTCCTATCATTATCATTAGTAATAGCAATAAAAGGCTTCTTAGAACACCATTTCTTATACCAAAAAGCTATATTACCTTTCCCCAATTTCCAAAACATGAACTCCTCAGCAACTAGCCCTTCATTCAGAATTCTAGACCAGGCTTTAGATTTCCTTTGTGGAGAAATGGCTAGAATAGGATGGATGCTATCAGTGCAGTAAATTGACATCATATACTTGGCCCAAAGGGAATGTTGAGATCTGAATTCAAACCAAAGCTTTATTGCATAAACCTGTTGTAAAACTTTAAGTCTCCTGAGATTGAGACCTCCTTCTCTATAAGGCTTACACAAACGATCCCAGCGAGCCCATATAATAACCTTCTTGTCTTCTTTTGTTCCCCACAGGAATTTATTAAAAAGGATTTCCAACCTATGAATGATGCCAACAGGGAGAGCAGTATGCTGAAGGAAATAATTCGGGAAGGCAAGAAGAACAGATTGAATTAACTGCAGACGACCAGCAAAAGATAACTGAAGCTTGTCCCAATCCATAAGTCTGTTTCTAACTTTGTCAATAATGTTTTCGTAGTTGACAACTCTTGTATTCTTAGCAATGACAGTACCCAAGTACTTAAAAGGCATGTAAGAATGATTAAATTTCCAAATGTTTTCAATAATATTGAGCTGATGTGCAGACATTTTATGCGAAACAATAAGCTTAGACTTAGCTGCATTAATCTTCTGACCAGAGACACACTGATAGTGCTCCATTATAGCTTTAGCAGTCTCCATAGCATGCATACTTCCATTGGAAAACACCATAAAATCATCAGCAAAAGCAGAACAAAAAACATTCATCTTGCTCCTTGATTTGTAATTGAAACTGTGACCCTCATTATTAATCAAGTTAAAGCTTCTAATCAAATACTCCTCAGCAAGGATAAAAAGACTTGGGGATAATGGATCCCCTTGTCTTAAGCCTTGAGTATTTGAAAAGTAGCCAGCCAACTCACCATTCACAAGAACAGAAGATGAAACATTATCTATACAGCCTTCCACCAGCTTAATAACATCACTACTAAAGCCAAATTTCTTAAGAACATCAAACAAAAATCCATGTCTGAGGTTGTCAAATGCCTTGGTCATATCTGTTTTGATAATAACATTACCATCCTTCTTATTATTGTCAATGTCAAAACAGAGCTCTTGAACAAGTAGAATTGAGTGCTGAATAGATCTACCCTTGACAAAACCTCCTTGTTCAGCAGAAATGAGCTTAGGCAGAATATCAGAGAGCCTATTATTAATAACCTTACAAAGAATTATTGAGAATACAGTTGTAAGGCTAATAGGGCGAAACTCTTTCCAACTATTGGGATTGTCTACTTTAGGAATTAAACATATAAGGGTAGCTTTCACACCCTTAGGAAGAGTATACCCCTCAAAGAAAGCTTTAACATCATTGCAAAGGTCAATCCCCACAATGTCCCAGCAAAACTTATAAAACTCGCCATTAAAACCATCAGAACCACTAGCAGAATCAGACTTCAAACCTTTCACCACCCCATAAATCTCCTCATTATCAGGAACCTTAACCAAACAAGTATTATCATTTATAGTGACTAAAGAAGGAATTACCTCATTTAAACTGAAATCAATATCAGTCCTCAAATCCTTAGCCAACAATCCCTTAAAGTAATCCACAGCAGAAGACTTCAGACTATCCTTATCTTCAATCCAACAATCCCCCACCTTTATTTTGTCAATCCTATTTCTCTTCAACCTTTTCTTAACATAACCATGATAAGCACCTGTATTTCTATCTGAATCTTTCAACCAGGAGGCATGAGCCTTTTGCTTCCAATAAAGTTCTTCCCTATCCAACAAAAGCAGATGATTTCTCTTAGCCTCATTAAGCATGGCCTTGTTCTCCTCATTAAAAGCATTCTGGAGAGCAGCTTCACAATTATTAATAGCAACCTCAGACTTCTTAATGGCTTCAAAGATATTCCCAAAGACATTCCTGTTCCATGATCTTAATACAAGCTTTAACTTTTGTTGCTTTAGCCAAAAAAGCATGATAGGATTTCTAACCTCATCACTGATAAGCCCAGACCAACTTTCCTTAATCACATTCAGCAAACCATCATGAGTAGTCCACATGTTTAAGAATTTGAAAGGAGCCTTAGACCTTTCCAACTTAGACGATATTTTCACCACCATTGGACAGTGATCAGAGCAGCTACGAGCAAGATGAGTGACAGAAGTGACATCAAAAAAATCTAACCAAGCGTTGTTATAGAGAACTCGATCCAGCCTCTTCCACTTCTGACCATTAGACCAGGTGAAAGCACATCCACTAAAGCCAGCATCCAACAACCTACAATCTAAAATAAGATCATTAAAGGCATCCATTCCTTTTTGATTTACAGTAACACAAGACAATTGCTCATTAATGCTAGAAATAACATTAAAATCACCTAACAAGATCCATTCCTGCTGCACATCAAGAGTTCTAATTGAATCCCAAAGAACAACACGGTCCTCATTCTTACATTTAGCATAAATCACAGAGACATCAAAAACCTTATTCAAACAAGGGTGAGCAACTTTGAGGTGAACCAACTGATCAGAATCCAAAACCATTTCCACAGAATAATCAAGATGCCAAAAGAGCCAAATCTTGTTATTCACATTAGACCCATAACCCTTCAACTTTAACTTATTAGCAATTGAAACCATTCTATCAGCCTTAACCAATGGCTCTTGAATAACCACGAAACTAACCTTATAAGTTTTGACCATCAACTTTAACCTTTGAATAGACTCTTTGTTTGCAAGACCTCTTGCATTCCAGTTCAACATAACAATAGTCATGACACTAATGAGGCCTTTTCAACTTCATTATTTTTGAAGACATAGGTCCCTTAGTAGCCCAGAGCTTAGAAACTTTCTTAATCTTTTTAGGCTCAGTTCTATCTTTCTCTCTGATGTTCTTAACATGAGAAGAAGGAATACTCCCCTCATGCTTTGGAGACTCATGCACCTCCTCACTAAGAACCTCGAACATATTCTTTTTATCCAACATTTTGAGGGCATCTATCATCTCTTCTTCATTAACTTGCACCAAACAATCATCATTAATTCCAACAAAATTATCAGCCTGAAAAGAACTACTATCCTCTACCTTTTCCTTTTGAATACACTCCTCATTCCTCAAACCATTATCCACCACAACAGAATCCAACCAACGACTCTTAACTCTACCTTTAACAGAACTTTCTTTGAATCCATTCTCAACAGAGTTAACTTTTTCCATCTGTAACTTATCCTCAACACATTTATCATCTTCATTAGGCCTGCTTTCTTTATTCTTTCCAAGAAGTTGAGAAGAAGACGACTGATCAAGCAGACCAGGACTAACAACAACCTCCCCATTCCGATTAGCATTCAGCATTGCTTCATCCTCAACCAACAGTTTCTTACAACTATCCTTTGAGTGCCCAATATGTGCGCAATTACAACAATATAAGGGAACTTTATCATACTTCAAATTAATCACATAACCATCATCTTTACCAAAGTTAAGCTTCACTTTCTGAATCAATGGCTTTGAAATATCAACCTCAACCCAAACACGACAACAATTCTGCCTGGCCCTGTTTACAGATGGAACCCAAATCTTTAATGGAGTACCCAAGACCTTCGCAACCTCAGTAATTGTAGAATAATTAAAAAGAAATTCTGGAATATCAGGCAAGGAAACCCATAATGGAGTGAAGGGGCATTCCAGATTCGGGTCAAAACCAGGCGTCCATTTCAACAGGCGCATAGCTTTACTTCCCAAAGCCCAAACATTCCTAGACCATGATTTCTTCAAATCATCAAGCACAAAAAATTCGATAAAAACATGTCTAAAGTCCCAAGCAGAAAGATTGAAAGAACCACCAAATTTAAAGTTTGCCAAGAACTTTCTGATAACATCTAAAGAAGGCCTGCCCGAAGCAAACTTCGCTATCAAAGTATGTTTGGAAACCTGTAGCAGCTTTTCTTTATCACTAACATCGAAATTGATAATCGGAACATCATCCTCCATCGAGACCGAAACATTTGAATGATGAACCTCTGTTTTTTCAGATTTCAAAAGATTAGCATACAAAACCTTTTGAACTCTATCATCTTTTTCCTTAGTCAAATCTTCAAACACAGGATTTAGAAAGATATTACAGTCTTTTGAATTTCCTTCAGAGTTCTTCAAACCTTCTTCCTTACCATTACCAATTTCATCCTTCGACCTTTTCCTAAGTGTAGGAAAATCAACAGTCGAATCAATCTCCAAAGGATTATCCATGCTCTAATCCAAGAAGAAGGCAAGAAGCGAGGAAAAAATCAATACTCTGTTCTTTCGCAAGAACAGAGTTTCTTGAGAGAGAATTTCATTCTATCTCGCTAACAAATTAGATATATGTTTACCAAATCATTAAGCTACATAAATAATGGATTAATGTCGAAATAGCATTTGAAGATTTTATTAATTTTTTATAATTAATCTAGAAATAATGATATTGTATTCTTTTCTTTAGAAAACTAAAAAAATAAAGCAGGTTTTACCTGACTTATTACACGGGAAAGTAGATGGTTGGAAATGATGCTAGAAGAGATACCTGAATCGCTGGAGGGAAGATAAGATCGTGTTCAGGATGATAATGTGACCTGATTGTAACCGGGGATTAGCTTTAAAAAAATCAATGGAGTAATACCGATCAGACAGCAATTAAAATCTTTATCAAGTCATATTTTTAGAAGAATCCTAAGATAAAAGAAAAGAAGAAGGTGCCTCCATCAGAAATTATAATACTATGCTGTTAGCAAACCCGATTAAATGTTTTACCCATAAAGTTGATTTTTTTTCCAGCTTCAGATGAAGAGCTCTATAGGTAGAGACCATGCTCGTCTTGATCGGAAAGTTTTGCAAGAAATCGAGCAGATATTAATTGCCTGCCATAGAAGTTGAAAAGTCTCCGGGTTCTCTGGATCCAACATTAAGAAATTATTCTTTTCTCTGTTTCTGAAGGATGAATGTGAGGAAGAAGGAAAGAAAGTCTACATTCAATCTAATGGAGTCCATATAGCTTATGACTACCTTAAACCACCTCTTTCACATTTGTTTTAAATTTGGCCGACTATTATTTTGGTGAAGTAATAAAATGGTTTTGTTTGATTAAGGAAAAACAATGAAAATATCGATTATATTTTTCATATTTATTAATATATTTTTCTTAAACGTGTTTACGTACCACTCACAAAATTCATTATAAAATAATGCTCAATAGTTTATTATTTCACTTTTATTGGTGGTTGGTTTAGAAGGAAATCAACTAAAAACTTTAAAAACAAAAGGTTGGTTATTACACCCGCCAGAAGAATATAAAAATTAAATATAAGTAAATAAGAATATAAATATAATAATATTTGAATGAGCTGCTCCGAGAATCCCCTGCAACCTCCTTCCCCTGTCTTTAGGTTTCAAGCTCAATTTTTGAACTCTTCTTTGATCCGTTGATCGCTTAACATGGATTCTCACATCAGTAATGTTTGTGTTGAGGAAGGATATCCAACTTTTCCAACAAGAAATTTAATCAGAAAATCTCAAATCAAGAAAACCTACGTTGAAGCTGTTAAGTCAAGAAACATAGCCTTGAATGTTGACCTTAAACCTGAGTTCACCAAAGAAGTTGATAACCACTATTCAGTTCAATATATTAAAGAAGTTAAAAATCTTCTGATTTAAAAATAAAAAATTACTTTTGTGGGAAAATTCGGCAATGGAATCCCAAAAATATCAGTTATGAATGACTTATTGAATTCATCCTGAAGGAAGATGTAAGCTATTTGTGGTCTAGGAATGTTGGGAATATATAAAGATCGACGATGAGACTGCTAAGATGGAGCCCTGAATTTAATAGAAAATACGAAAATCCTTTGACGCTGATTTGCTTTCGCTTTCAAAGAATCTCTGAGTTTCTTTACAATCACACTGTCGTTAATGATCTAGCTTCAACCATAGGAACCCCTTTTAAAGTTATAGTCCCAGAAATCAATAGAGCATATAGTAATGCATGTTATGCTCAAATTGAGATGAACATTTCAAGAAAGTTAAAACACAGAATGTGGATTGGATTTTGCTCAAACGATGGCTGCTGGATTACAATCAGTTACAAAAATGAACCTGCATATTGTGATCTATGCTTCCATATAGGACACAAAGAGACAGATTGCAAGAAAGCCAGAAAGAATGACATTATTGAAGAGATAAAGGAAGATTCGAAAGAAGTTCTTAATCTAGACTTGAAAATCAAAGAAATGATAACAAAACCATGACTCAGATCAATCAACATCTCAACAAGGAGGAAAGGATAAAAACTTATAGTCATATATCAAAGTTTACAAAATAAAGATTAAATCCATCGTGACTCAAAAAGATCAAGATAGTAAGAAGGAGAACAGTCAAACCCAATCTCACTTCTATCAAGATCAAAACTCGCAAGGTCAAAGCCACCAAAACCAGACTGTTACTGAAAACCATCAGAATGACTCCATCAATGAATGTATAACAAAAGAAAACCTGGAAATCATTGAAGCTCTTCAAAAGCTGGACCATGTTTATGCTCAAAGCAGTCCTAAGGATCATATCAACTCCTTAACTCCACATTATGATAATATAGGAAGTAGTAATGTTACTCCAACAAGAGAAACTCCCTGCATGACTCAGATTTCAGCACCATCATCAGCAGAAAATTAAAACCTGCAAAGAAAGACAGGAAAAACAACAAACTGGTCATTAATTCCCTAAAGAAAACAGGGGATAAACAACAGCAAAAATTCCTATCTAATAATGATAAGGATAATTAGTTGGAATGCTCGCGGTATTAATAACAAGCCCACTTTGTGAAGGCTTCAATCTATGATCAATGTTGGAAAGATTAAAATCTTGGCTATTCAATAACCCATGACCAATGCCGAGAAGATTGAAAGCATTGCTAAAATCCTGGGCTTTAAGAACTATACTTTCAATAGCTCTAACAAGATTTGGGTATTCTGGTTTGATGATGTTATTATTGATATAGTAGAAGATCATGATCAATTCATTCATCTGGAGGTTCATTATCCTGGTCTGGAGGATAGCTTTTTGTTTACTTATGTTTATTCTAAAAGTCAGAGGCTTCAAAGGATTGACCTTTGGGAAATGATGAAGATTATTGATACCGATGACAAAGCCTGGATCACTGTTGGTGATTACAATGCTATCACCACTTCTGAGGACCAAATTGGATGTACTTCTAATGATCAAAGCAGTACTGATAACTTCAATGATGTTATCAGAAATTGTAACCTTGAACACGCAAGATATGTGGGATCAAGATATACTTGGAACAGAAGCTCTCGTTTGAAAATACTTGACAGGACTATGGTTGATGACAAATGGTTCACCAACTTCAAAGGGATCCAAGTTCTCCACATGGTCAGAAACGTTCTGACCATGCACCTCTCTTAATCACTTCTCTTATTAACTCTCACTATAATCACAATAAGAAAATCTTTAAGTTTATAAATTCCTGGGCTAATGATAAAAGTTTTTTAACTATTGTAGAGCAGAATTGGAACTTAAAGATTAATGGCAACAACAATCAATTTTTTTGGTACAAGCTTAGAAGACTAAAGGCTTGTCATAAGGACTAGAACAACAACGATTTTGGAAACATTTTCAACAATGTTAAAGCTACTGCTGATGAAGTCAAGAAGTTGGAAATTCTTCATTACATGACCAATAACCAATACACTAAAGCTGCTCTTTCAAAAGCTCTTAGAAATGAGGAAGACTACTGGACGCAAAAGTGTTATAACATTTGGCTTAAAGACGGTGATGGAAACACAAAGCTTTTTCATGCCTTTGTATCGAAGAAAAGAAGGAAGAATGTAATAAAAGGTATAAAAGAGGGAAGTAACTGGATTCATAACTCTAAAAAAATTTGTAAATCTGCTCAATTGTTTTTCAAAAACTGTCTTTCTTCTAATTCTTATAATAACAGAGATGAAGAGAACATCATGATGCATGATACTATAATATTCCCAGGCTGGTTACTAGTGGTGATAATTGGTGTGGATAATTTTGGTCTGAGGATAAGTTTGTCAAATATTTTGTTATGTTTCAAGGGTATATAATGTTTGGGTAGTTTGTAGTGAGAGATTTGAGCTTTCTGGCTGTATTAAATGTTCATTACCCTCATTAATGAAAGTGGTTGGGCATTTATACCCTTAATTGTGGGCCTCATGGGTTTTCGGGTCAAACTCATGAAACCGGGTCGACTTCAAAGGCCCATAAGTTTATTAAGCAGGTTGATAATTAGCTTACACATAAAGTGATTAGTTTTTAATACTTTAGTCCTGTTCGGATGGTTCAGTGGGTGGTTTTTGTCCGAAATGCCCCTGTCCGGTTTCTACAATGAGTGGTGAGAAAATCTGGACTCATCAATAATGATGCTCTGCTTAATCTTACTAACAAGGATGAAATTTGGAGCATCATAAAAAACATAAGTAATGATAGCACTGCAGGCATAGATGGCTTTAAAATCTTCTTTTTCAAAATTTGTTGGAAAATTATAAATGATGATCTCTGTAATGCTTTAAACTCTTATCTTCAAGGTAATAGTATTCCTACTGGATTCTTTGCTACTTGGATTTGTCATGTCCATTAGACTGCTAACCCAACTAGTTGGCAAAATTACAGACCTATTAGTTTGTGCTCTATGTTTAACAAACTACTGTCTAATCTTATAAACTCTAGACTGGCCAATATTCTTCCCAATATTATCTCCAACTTCAGGGTGTCTTTGTCAAAGGTAGACTAATCCATGACAACATCCTAATTTCTACAGAGTTGATCCATGAAATTAACTAGAAAACCCACAACTCGAAACATTATGATCCAGTTTGATATGTCTAGAGGTTGTTTTTTCCAAATTTGGTTTATCTGATAGTTTTATTAGCTTAATCAAGAAGATGATTACTGATGTAAACACTTCTATTCTTATCAATGGATCTGTTGTAAGCTACTTTCATCAGAAGAAAGGTTTAAGGCAATGAGATCCTTTATCTTCTAGCCTTTTAATTCTTGTTGAGGAAGTTTTAATTAGAGGGCTTTATAATCTTATTAATGCTGACAAAAGTATGTATTATGCTTTTTGAACTAATCTCATTGTTCCGTGTTTGGTGTTACTGATGATATATTAGTTTTTACTAAGGGTTTGAACTCCTCCATACACAAGTTAAGCAGGTTGTTGGACACTTATCAATCTGTTTATGGGCAAGCTATCAATAGCGAAAAAACCAAGTTGATTACCTCTACCAGGACTCATCAATCCAGATTAGCAGCCTCAAGCTTATGACTGGTTAATCTGTTGAAAACCTTCCTTCAAGCTATCTAAGGATCACCCTCTGTGGAAATAACAAAAGAAATAATTTCAAACCTATTCTTGATAAATTTAATGACAAGAATAGGTTTGAAATCATAACATACTACTGGATGCAAAATAGTATGCTTCCTAAAACTATAATAAAAATCTTGGAAACTACTTTTAATAGATTTATGTGGAGTTCTAACTATAATGAAAAGTCTATTTATTGGAGAAACTGAAACTATTTTTGGAAGCCTTTTGAGGAAGGTGGGTTGAACATCGAATCTTTAACTGACAATCAGCTCACTTTCTTTCAAAAGTTCTAGTTTTTTTTTCCAGAAAAAATAGAGCTTGTGGTCTAAAATTCTTCATAGCATATACTGCCCCAATACTCATCCTTTAAAAACTAACTGCAATAAGCAAGGTTCTTTGGTTTGGAAGAGATTAATAGGTATAAAGGATCAAGCAGAGTGCAACATCAAATGGATTCTTGGGAAAGGCAATATGGACTTCTGGCTAGAAGACTGGTACGACTACCCTCATTAATCTAATCACTCTAACACTGATTCCGATAGTTGGTATCTTGAAGCTAAAGTCAATTCTTTTGGAAGAACAATGACTGGGACAACATTACTCTTCAAAGCTTCCTCTCTTGTGATAGAATTAATCATATGAGGAAGTACAAGATAAATCCTGATTTTGAAGAAATAATGATATGGAAGCAATCTAATAATAACAACTTCAATACCAATCTCACTTGGGACAACATCGGAACCAAACATAACAAGTCCAGCATTTTAAAGAAGATCTGGAGTCACAAAATTCCCAGGAAGTTTTCTTTTCATTGCTGGAAACTTATCAATAATTTTATTTCTACTTATGATAATCTTATGAAAAGGCATCACTCTATAGCTTCCAAATGTCAGTTCTTCAACAGCTACGAAGAGAAAAACAATCTCTTCGTTAGCTGCAGATTTTCCTGGCAGATTTGGAACTATTTTGGTTCCTTATTTAAAATTAATATTGGTCGTCATATGATTCTAACTCAAGTAATTAGAATGTGGTTTTTGTTTTCTATAAACAAGTTCCATGCGACTCATTTAATCCTTCAAGTAAATTGTTGGATCATTTGGTATAATAGATCAATTTGAAATAGAATGGAAAACGTCATTTTGTAAATTGTTCTATTGACAGAGTGATTAGAGTTATAAAAGGAATTGACATGTCTAACAAGTTGAGTAGTAAACACTCGTCAAATGTTTTTAGTGCAGGAATACCTTTAGGCTGCAACTCAATTGAAAACAGAAGCATGAATCCAAAATACCTTCAATGGGTTCCTCCGGTGAAAAACGGGATTAAGCTGAATATTTATGGGGCCTACACTCATACTGGTGAATCTAGCGGAATGATCTTGTTTAGAAACTAGGAAGAAGACATAATATAAGGATCCGGAGTAATTTTTGGCAAGTTTAATATGTTGCTTACTGAGACCAAAGCACTCTTAGAACGGCTGATTATTTGCAGACAAAACTACTGGTCTGAGGTGGATATTGAGTAAGACAGGCTTCTTCTCATCAATGTTCTTGCTCAAGGAAATATTGTTTGGTATCTAGACTCCTTGATTTTTATTTACAAAAAGCTTATTCACGCCAAAATGTCTCTAAGACATATTTCAAGAGTCTAAAACCAAGCTTCAGACTGGGTTGCGAAACGGACTTTGTCTTGCAATCAAAATCAGAAGTTCAATCATCTCTCTGCTCCAAATGACTTAATGTATATTGTTCTTCTGGAAAGTTTAGGATTGAGTTATATTAACGCTGATTGATTCTCAGTTTTGCTATCTGAAATATGTTCTTAAAGGAAGCTTCATGCCTAATACATATGGTCGAGCTCGTCTATTCTGTTCTCGTTGTTTTGGTATTGATTATTTGACGAGTATCTTGGAGTTCTGGAGGTCACAAACTGAAGGTGGAAAATGAAAGTTGGAAGAAGAATTTAATTTTTGGTGCTAAAATTGGTCCAAGATTGATAGGCGGGAGTTCATATGCTTGACACTTTTTTTTTAGTCCGGTCCAATTTTTGTTTTGGTTCAAATTTTGTAGTTCTCTCAATTCTGGACAATTAGTTTGTCATATTCCGTTTTCCTCCTTATCAATAAGAGGTCCTTGATTAAAAAATATATATATAAAGTACTATTTACAGGAAAATAAAATTTATAGAGTTGTTTTTAATAATAAAAATTGGATCTTTATTGAATTACTCTTTTACAACATAAGGTACATAGGAAATTACAGAGGTAAATCTCTCGAGACATCGGAGTTAAGGGAGTTAAAGTAATTCGCAAAGGCCACGAACACATATAAGAAAGACTAAGAAAACAAATCCAAGGTCATGTTAGGAGGAGCATCATTTTCTTTTTCGTTGAGTAACATTAGACTTTCGGTACATGCACCTATAAATAGTGAGTTCTTCTTTTGTTTTAACTTGCTTGTTTGTTGAGTTCGAGGATCATATAAAAGAATATCTTGAAAGTCCATAACCAGTGCAATCCTACCATCCTTCTCAATCTTGATTACTTCTCCTATACAGCGGCTCCTCATATGCAACTTAATGGGCTGTAAATCTATAGTGTACAGCTTTGTCCAAGATTCGGCCAAGCCGAATCTTTTCATAACCCATATATTATATTCCATGTCCTTCTCATGAGACACACAGATACAATCGTCCAAAGATGACAACCAAATATCAAAATCTTCAGATCGAGTACAACTTGGTGGTAGGGTCATTATACTGAATTTTTCGGAAGCCATATCAAATGATTCAAGATAATGTTTCCCATTTGCTTCATCTTCTTCAAAAATCCGGTGGATGGCTCCTTCTAGGTAAAGGCTATAAGTGTAATGCTCCAAGGGGCCATGACAACGGGAGTAATCTATCTTTCTCCATTGTCTCTCTTTCAATGCGTATAGTTGATACTCGATTCTTTCCTTTTCTTCGTCAACATAAGAATGTAAAATCCTAACAATCTTGTAATCCTCCGTCACCATATCAAATCCAAACCCCAATATAACCTGACTCTCATAAGGAAAAATAGGAACCGGAATGTTCAAAACTCGACCGATAAAAAGATTACATAGAACTAACTTTTCTTCGTAAGTGGTGAAGCATACCAATCCATTACATTGACCTACTGCAAAGGGGTCTGCAAAAGGTATCTTAGTAGGAGGAAAGGCAGGTATATCATTATATTGGACAAAAGAATAGAGACTCTTGAAGGGGATAGGATTTTCCGATGAGTATTGTTCAACACATAAAAAGCTATAGTTCTTTTTGTTTGTTATTATGCTGCGATGCATGTGTGTTGAAATAAAAGAAGGACGAGTAATAATAGCATACCAAGTTTTTGATATCGATCTAAAACGTATCAGTGATTTTACTGGCAATTCTTTTAAGATTTGAATCAAAATATCATCAGGAATATGGGAACACGATACTGTTGTAGACAACATGTTGATGGACACTCTCTTGTAAGAGGAAAATATTGGGAGCAGAATTTTGAGGACGGAAACAAAAAGTTTGGATGAATCTGAAGAAGAGCATCTAGGGTTTGGTGAAGAAGAAGCTGCGGTGTACCGAAGAGTCTAGGAGATTTACTTTGTCTTCATATAATTATTTGTAGTTGGGCTCTCTTAAGGCTATTGGGTCACTCACTTTATAGGCCACAAGTCAGTAACTGGCTTCCTTAACAATAAGGCCAAAGTAGGCAATTAATTAATATAGGTCATATCTCAAAACAAATTTACTCTGAATTTTGACTTCACATGTGGGTTGGAATTAAGATTAAATAACATCAATATAGTCAAATTCTCATTTTCAGTCATAAAGATTTAAATGAATAAGTGTTAAATTATTTTATTATTATTTTTATAAAGTTTGTTTTGACTAATCAATTTAAAATCTATAATATTGTTTTAACAAAAATTAAATTCGAAAAATATATAATATTTTAACCAATTTTGTGTTGATAGTGGCAAAGTCAGTTTGTTACGATTAACATAAGCTTGATCGCAACAAATCTTGTTTGAAAGTTTTGAATAGGATTGTTTTGTCTACATTATTGTAACTAGTCTTGTGTTGATTCACGCGAACTCTATTTCGCCACAATCAGTACAAACAAACGGTAGCTTGAGGCAAGCATTGCCAGAACTCGAGGTAAGCTTGGTCAGAAATCGAGACGAGCTTCGCTAGAACTTTGAAGCAAGCTTGGGTAGACTAGTTAGTCATGTTATGATGCATGACAAGTGTGTACGTTAGTTTAGTTTGGTGGCCAAGCTTCTAGTCCAATTACGTCGTCTGATCGTGGTCTATTAAAAAACTGGAGGTGAGGCTACGTTGGGGTGCATTTTTTCATCCAGCCAAGTCGGAGTCATTCTTGTTTAAATGAATCACATAAGGCTCTAGTTTTATATTCTTACTTGGCTTTATTCGTTCCAACTTAGATAATATTTCTAACTATATCAATAACTTCCCTCATTATTTTACTTGCTTGTAAAAAATTGTAGTGTTTTGGTCATGATATCTGGTGAGAAATTAAGTTGCAAAGAGTGAATTTAGAACAGAGAATCCACAGTGAGAATTTTCAAAAGTGAAAAGTACCTCTGAATATTTCATAGGTCAAAATAACTCTTTCAGCCTCTTTAAATAGGCCAGGTGAGTTAGTTAGAGAAAACGGTTACATATTGTTAAATTTACAACTTAACCCCTAGGTTCTTCCTAAAGTCCAATTTAATCCTATAATTACAGCATTTATCACTTTAGTCCCTAAAGAATACTTTTCCTTATCAGTAGCCCCCCTAGTTCTTATATATCTATGTATAAGAACTATTAGCTCTTCGAACTCTTCTTCGGATCAGCATTATTTTATATCTTTATTATGATTAAATCCAATAAACCAGGAGTCTCTTCGAACTGGCGCATTATTTATTAAAGTGATAAATGCTGTAATTATAGGATTAAATTGGACTTTAGGAAGAACCTAGGGGTTAAGTTGTAAATTTAACAATATGTAACCGTTTTCTCTAACTAACTCACCTGGCCTATTTAAAGAGGCTGAAAGAGTTATTTTGACCTATGAAATATTCAGAGGTACTTTTCACTTTTGAAAATTCTCACTGTGGATTCTCTGTTCTAAATTCACTCTTTGCAACTTAATTTCTCACCAAATTGGCGCTAGAAGGAGGGGGGAGGATACCTTGATCAACAGATCAAAAATCAACGTTCGAGTTCTCGTTTTTTAAGTTTTTCGTTCGAATTTTCATATTTCGTTTGATTTTTCGCTGTTCAGAGATGAATCCAGAGGAAGGTGACAATCCATCTGTTCGCAAGGTGATAGAGACGCTGAAATCCGATTTGCAAGAGGCAGGTAAATCTGTTCCAATTCAATCAGTTCAATTTGACTTTGAAGGAAAAATGAATGAAATGATTAGGAAGGTGGCTGAGCTTGACGAATTGGTAAAAAAGAAAGGAGATAATAACGGTGCTAGGCTTAGGTCTAAGATAGCAGGAGGTGATCATGATGATCAGTCTGATCAGTCGATGGATGAAGGTGATGATCACTACGAGCTGCGTAGGACACAGTCTGAGCAAAAAAAAGAGTATAGCGGGATAAAGAAGAGGAAGGAAAAGTTACAAAGGCGACTGTATGAAAATTCTAGTGATGAGGAGGAATTTGAAGATTCTGAATCTGATGAGACACCAAGGTACGAACGTTCTCGAGGCCGTTCAAGAGGAACAGAGCGTGAGTTCCGGCCAGCTAAGTCGTTTAAGGATGGAAGGAAGAAGAAAGAGAGGCGAGTATACTCACCTCGGAAATACTCGCCTCGGAGGTGTTCGCCTCGGAAATATGAAGGTGAGTCCAGCTTGTATGCAACTGTGGGGATGAGAAATGAGGACCAGTACGTCCAGGGGGTTGATTGGAGGGACTCACCACTGGTCAGGGAGATCAGATCTGTACCGCTACCGAGGCGGTTTGATATTTCCAAAGTTGAAAAGTTCGATGGGACTCAAGATCCCGATGACCACATAGAACAATTTAAAAACTACATGACTAATTTTGAAGATGATGATAGATTGGTGTGTAGAGCTTTTTCTCAAACGTTTAAGGGAACTGCGCTAAAATGGTTTAATAAGATTCCTAAGGAATCAATTGCGAATTTTAGAAGTTTCTACACTGCTTTTCGCAGACAATTTGTGGGAAGCAAGGAGATGAGAGCCAATGGGGACACGATAATACAGTGCAAGCAGGCTGTGGGAGAGAAGTTGAAGGATTATACCAAGAGGTTTGTGTCAACAAAGGCTGAGCTAGATGACTGTGAGGAAAGTGTGGCTATGGCAGCGTTCAGACAGGGGCTGTTGCCTGGGGATTTAGCCGATGAGACAACGAGGCGCAGGGCGCTAACTTTTGGAGCTCTTATGGCTCAGGTTGAGGACCAGATTAAGGTCGAAGAATCGATGAGGGTTCGAGGAGGTGCTAGTACTGTTCAAAAGGGGAGTGGACAATCTAACGTCTCAAATAACAATACCTCGCGTCCGAAGAACAATCAAAATGTTTCTAACCGAGGAGCCTCGAACTCGTATCAAGGGGGATATAATCAACATAATTCTAACAACCAGCAGCAGTATAGATCCAGGTCGAATGTGTGGGTGAGGCCGGATTACTATGCAGATTTAACTGAGAGTGTGGCTTCAATATATGAAAAAACAAGAGGAACAGTCAATTTTAGAAAGCCACCAGCTATCAACAAGCCAAGGGAGGAGCGCAATAATAAATTTTGTAGGTATCATGAGGACGTCGGCCATGATACAAATGATTGCATTGCTCTGAAGAAGGAGATGCAAGTTCTGATCGAAAATGGAAAGCTGCTGGAGTATGTCAGGAAGAATGCCAAAACAACAGCTCCTAAAGGAGGTAATCCCAATTCCAAGCAGGAAACTGCGTTAATGATTTTAGATATTGCAGGTGAGGCAGATGGTTTCGATGTAGCCTCGGAATATGTCGAACCAGACCCCAGCCGACTTTTGTTAATGTCGATAGATGAGCCGATGCGTCAGGGACGTGTTCGAGATCTGTGTGCCTTTTTTGAATCATTAACCATATTTGGAGGGGATTCGATGACCAACAACACCAATAATTCGAGGAAGAGGCATATAGTAAATTTAACACGACAAATTGAGGGAGGTGCATCGGCACATCTAAGCAGCAGAAAGGATGTGCCCTTTATAATATTCGATGGAGATGATTTGAGGGGCATTACTGGGCCACATGAGGATGCGGTGGTCATTGGAGCAGAAGTATGTGGGGTGGAGATTCGACGCGTGCTGATCGACACAGGAAGTTCTGCTAATGTGCTTTTTAAGTCAACGTATGATAGGTTGACTGCACCACCTCGAATAGAAAAATCAGAGAGGACTATCATTGGGTTTACCGGCGCATCAGCAATTGTAATAGGTGAATTCGAAGGTGAAATTTCCTTGGGAAAAGGGCCTTTCAAGAAGAAAGTACAGGTACTTTTTGTGGTGGTGGATTGTCCATCAAGTTACAACGCTATTCTTGGGAGGTCATGGTTGGCCAAAATGTACGCTGTAGTTTCTACAGTTCATCAGTGTCTGAAGTATGTGGTCGAGGACAGAGTTGGCGTAGTCCGAAGTGACCAAAAGGTGGCAAGAGAATGTTATGCTGCTGCATTTAGGTTACGTGGTAAAAGTTCTGATGATCTCATGGAGAGTTAGCAGTTTGGGGGGTTGTCTTGTAGTGAAACGGACGAGGGAATTGATGATCCGAGGTCAACCCCGAGTTCTGTAGTGGTCAATGAAGAAATAGAGGAATTTACTTTTAATAATGGCAGGGTACTTCGAATTGGCACTCTGTTATCTTTGTCGATGCGGGAAAAGTTGTTGAATTTTTTGTCTGAAAATTTGGATGTGTTTGCCTGGAGATCTGAAGATGTAGTAGGGGTCCCAAGCAATATCATATGTCATAGCCTAGCGGTTGATCCGAAGGTCAAACCAATTATCCAAAAAAGAAGGGCTTTTTCATTGGAGAAATCTGAGGCCATAGTTGCCGAAGTGGATCGGTTATACAAGATGGGGCATATTAGGGAGGCCAATTATCCGAGGTGGACGGCTAATCCGGTGGTAGTAAAAAAGAAAAATGGAAAATGGCGAATGTGTGTGGACTTCACAGATTTGAATAGAGCCTGTCCAAAAGATCCTTTTCCAGTGCCTCGAATAGATCAGTTAGTGGATTCCACTTCGGGAAATAAAATTTTGACTTTCATGGATGCGTTTTCGGGGTATAATCAAATTCGAATGAATCCGGATGATGAAGAAAGCACAACTTTTATTACTGATAGAGGTTTGCATTGCTATAAAGTAATGTCATTTGGATTGAAGAATGCTGGATCAACGTATCAGAGGCTGATGAATAAGGCGTTTGCTTCGCAGATTGGGAGAAATATTGAAGTGTACATCGATGACATGCTTGTTAAAAGCAAAGGTGATGATGAACATATTGATGATTTAGAAGAAACGTTTTTGAATCTTAGAGCCATTCAATTGAAGTTGAATCCAGAAAAATGCACATTTGGAGTCCGATCTGGCAAGTTTTTGGGGTATATGATTAGTGAGAGAGGAATCGAGGTGGATCCAGAACAGTTGAAGGCCCTGATATCGATGTCGTCACCTCGGAATATCAAAGAAGTACAAATGTTAACAGGCAGGTTGGCAGCTCTGAACAGATTCATTTCTCGTTTTTCAGATAAGTGCTTGCCTTTTTTCCAGGTGTTGCGTAAACCCAATAATTTCGAGTGGACTTCGGATTGTGAAGAAGCCTTTTTGAAGATAAAAAATCTTTTGTCCTCACCTGAAATATTATCAAAGCCTCGGAAAGGTGAGCAATTATTTTTATATATAGCAGTGTCAGATTATGCAGTGAGCGCAGTTTTGATCAGTGAAGACACAAAAATTTCGAAGCCTGTTTACTATGTCAGCAAAAGTTTGGTTGATGCCGAGAAACGTTATTTGAAGCTCGAAAAATTGGCACTGTGTATAGTAGTGGCAGCAAGAAAGATGCGCCCTTACTTCCAGGCACATACGATTGTAGTTCGAACTTCATATCCATTAAAGAATGTTTTACAAAAACCAGACATTTCAGGAAGGATGACAAAGTGGTCTGTGGAACTAGGGGATTTCGACGTGCTATTTTCTCCTCGGACAGCTATTAAAGCTCAAGCTTTAGCAGATTTTTTGGTGGAGTTTCATTCGAGCAGATCCGAAGAGAAAGATGCAGAAAAGGTGAATGAGAATCCGACGTGGACAATTCGAACTGATGGGGGATCCAGTAGTAAAGGGTCAAGTGCAGGAGTGGAATTGGTGGCACCAACAGGGGAATTTATGTTTCAAGCTATAAAATTTGGCTTTCATGCTTCAAATAACGAAGCTGAATATGAGGCTGTGCTAGCAGGGTTGCGGTTAGCGAAGATTTGTGGAGCAATGTTTGTGCGCTTGGAAACAGATTCACAGTTGGTAGTTAACCATGTTAAAGGGGTATCAGAAGCTAAAAAGGAGCGTTTGGTTTTGTACCTACAAGAACTTCGGGGGATGATGGCGCAGTTTGAAAATGTCGAAGTGGAGCATATTCGAAGAGGAAACAATACTATGGCTGATTCTTTGGCAACGATGGCTTATTCAGAAGAATATCCATGGATTGTAACTCAACCATCGCCTTCGATCAGATCGAATTCTGAGCAATGTGAAGTTGTTGATGAGGTGGTAAATAATCCGACGTGCGCTCGAGGAGATTGGAGGTTTGACTTGTTAAACTTTATTTTAAATGGAATATTACCTATGGATAAACACTTGCTCAAGAAAATAAAGTACAAATCCCTTGGCTATGTGGTACTGGATGGGGTGCTGTACAAAAGGTCTGCTTCGAAACCTTTACTACGATGTTTAGGCAAGGATGAGTCTCAGAATGTTTTGTCCGAACTGCATGATGGAGATGGGTCAGCTCATTGTGGGTTTAGAGCTTTAACGCGTAGAGTATTGTTGGCAGGATATTATTGGCCTACCATTTTGCAAGATGCCAAGTCATTAGTTCAAAGTTGTGACACTTGCCAAAGGTATGCAAATTTAATACACAAACCAGCAGTACCCCTAATGACAATTTCAGAGGCGATTCCTTTTGATAGGTGGGGAATTGATTTGGTGGGACCATTACCTATGGCTTCTGGAGGAAGACAAATGATTATTGTTGCGGTTGATTATTTTTCGAAGTGGGCAGAAGCAGAACCCTTAGCTGGGACAAAAGCTAAGGATGTAATCAAGTTTATTCAAAGCAACATTTGCTACCGTTTTGGAGTACCTCGGAAAATAACAACTGATAATGGTCCTCAATTTAATAACAAGGAAATGGACTCATTTTGCTCTTCGAAAGGGATACAGCAGTGCTTTTCCACTCCTTTTCATCCTCAGGCAAATGGACAGGTAGAAGTTACGAATAGATCTATTTTGGATGGCTTGAAGAAAAATTTGGCAGGAGCAGCAGGGAAATGGCCAAATTATCTCCAAGAAGTATTATGGGCATATAGAACAACTCCTAGAGAGGCTACAAAAGAGACCCCTTTTTCTTTAGTATATGGGATGGACGCTGTGTGCCCTGCTGAATCTACATTGCCCTCTTATAGACTACTACAATATTCCGAGGCAGATAACGACGAGGCTAGAAGGGTGGAGCTGGATTTGTTGGAAGAAAAAAGGGTCAAGGCACATTTGAATGTCATCCATTATCAAACATTAATGAGAAGCAGGTACGATGCTAAAGTTAAGAGAAGAGAATTCAAAATTGGCGATCTAGTGTTGCGAAAAGTGTTTCTACACACCAAGGATAAACACCTCGGAAAATTGGCCCCGAATTGGGAAGGTCCTTACGAAGTTACAATGAGGGTCAAACCAGGTTCTTACAGGTTATCAGATCGAGAAGGGAGGATGCTCAAGCACCCTTGGAACATAGAGCACTTGAAATTGTACTGTGAGTAAAATTGAACTTCGAATTTTTGTAAAACAGACATACTCTTTCCTTATCTGTTGGCCCAGAAAGGTTTTAACGAGGTGTCTGATTGATATTGAATTTTTTAATAAAATTTCTTTTGGCCATTGGTTGTTTGTTATGATATGTGATTTATTATTTTGGTAATTTGGCAAAGATTGATCATCTTTGGAAGTTGACCAAGAATAATTTTCCGAAGCGATAGCTTTGAAGAAACAACCAAATTTTTCGAGGTGCCACGTCTTATGAGTGCATCTATTGTTCGAGGTGCCACGTCTTATGAGTGCATCTATTGTTCGAGGTGCCACGTCTTATGAGTGCATCTATTGTTCGAGGTGCCACGTCTTATGAGTGCATCTATTGTTCGAGGTGCCACGTCTTATGAGTGCATCTATTTTTCGAGGTGCCACGTCTTATGAGTGCACCTATTTTTCGAGGTGCCACGTCTTATGAGTGCATCTATGTTTAAGAGTAACCAGTTTAAACAAGTATATCAGAAATTCAAGAAAAAAAAAAAAGGACAAGTGATTTCATCGTGGAATAAAATACGAAGTTTACAAAAAAGGAGGACAGCATTTAATCACATACACAAAAAACAAAAGCGAACTGTTTGGTCTATTAAGCATCATTCTCTTCTTCTTCATCTTCTGATGACGCCTCTTTGGAGTTATTTCCATCTTCTGAGGAAGAGCTTGGTGGCGCTTCGAAAGCTTCCTTTGGGCGTTGCTCTTCTGGAACTCGTCTCCAAAGGTTTGATAAGTCCAACCTTGGACAAGCAGCATGAACTTCTCGAAGGATCTGAATAGATGTATCAATTTGAGTTTTCTTCATGCCTTCGAGCATCACAGAACTAACCTTAGTTTCAGCCTGTTTGACTGCAGCCTTCTTTTCTTCTTCGAATCCTGTTCGAAGTGTAGTAATCTCATTTTGGCTTTTTTCCAGTTTATCTTTTGTTTCCTTAACAAGTGCAGTAGCAGCGGAGATGGCAGTAGAATGTTCAGCTTTCAGACTTTCAAGAGCTCCCAGATGAGTAGTTTTAAGTGCTTCGACTTCCTCCTTGTGTTTTTTAAGAAGCTGTTCTTTTTCAGCTTCGAATTTTTGGAGTGCTTCATTTTTTAAAGTCTTTTCAGACTCTGTCTCTTTTCTGCTTTTAACTAACTCTTGGGCAAGACGCTCCAATTGGCTTTGAGATTTGCTCACCTCTTCGTATAATTTTGTTACTGCAGTAATTAGATTTGGGAAAGGTTGAAGAATCGAAATTACCTCATCGGATTTCTCTAAGTGAGGAAAGACTAATGGTTGATGAACAGGAGCAAAAGGGTTAGATGTAGAAGCTGTAGCAGCCTCGGTAGAAATTGGTGGAACAACGTTGGCAGGTTGAGAGCCAGAAAGTACGAAGTCTCCACTTGAGTTGAAGTCATCAAAGTTTAGATAGTCATCTATTTGTTTATCTCCAAGGGTTATACCTCCTTCAGGATTTTCCTCGACAAAAGTTTTACCTCGTGCCTCGGAAGCTAGCACAGCCTCTAATATATCAGCCTCATTCTTCTCATTGGGCTTGTTAGACTTTTTATCCTTCTTTTTTGGAGAAGTGTCTTTTTTCTTTGTCCTTTTCAGAATAGGCTGGTCTTCTTCGGATATGGTGGGAAGCGAAGGTGCAGACGTTTTTCTCTTCCTTACTCTTTTCGAAGTGGTAGGAGGTTTAGTTTTGCTGGTGCTGGGTTTCTTCTTTCCTTTTTTCTTTAAAGGAAGATGGCTGTCACTTCGATTCCGAAGTGGTAGATAGCACTTCCCATCTGGTGCAAGTATCCTTTGAACTGCTAGAAGAGGATTTGGTGGCGTCATCGGATCTTCAGGGAAGTCAGCCCCTAGTGATATTCGCCAAAGATGGCTATTAACAAAGTTAATAGGATCAAATGCTGAATGGAAGCCATTTCCCCAAGCCTTTTCAGCCCACTCAGCCATTTTCTGGAAGATAAGTTTGGCCTCTTTTCGACGACTTTTAAATCGCCTCGGAATTTCTGAAGAGAGACAAATAGTTAGCCAGATAAATTGATTCAAAAGCAATCACATAAATAAAGAAAAACATCACTTACTATTGTCTCTCCAGGTGAGAGTAAGTTTAGAAGGGTTGGCATCGGAAATATCTTTGCCATTTTCCCAGGCACCTGACAGGAAGACGAACCTTTGCTTCCAGATCTTGTCAGCTTCGAGGAGGTCGTCAATGATTTTTAAATTGTCTTCAAGGGTTAGGTAATAAAATGGCAGAACTGGGCCATTTGAAATTTTGGTTACTGAAATGAAGTCCTCAATTTCGAAGGGAATGCCTCCAAGTCTTGATACCATGATTGCTGAAAATAAAGTGAAGAGCAAGTTCGGAGTAACCTGGGTTGGGCACAGTTGGTGGATTTCGAAGAACTTTACTATCATCGGATCAAGGGGAAACCGAAGTCCCCAGTTGAAGAGCTCAGGGTACACTACTAGCTCATCTTTTTGACAGTTTAAGGGTGTCTCTCCTTCAACTGGTAATCGAAGAATCATGTTGTCAGTTAACCCCCATAGTTTTCTGAGTTGCTCCTTCTCTGATTCGAGGTAGTAACTGTAAGATACATTCTTCAAAGCAAGAATGTACCAGGCAGAAAGAGGCTTGAGATTTTCTTGAACTAAGGAAGCAACATTATCAGGAAGAGTAATAAGAGCTTTTTTCCCTCGAGGTTTCTTTGGAGGAGCTACGCCTTCAGCCTCGGATTCCTCCTCGGCATCAGATTCAGTAGCTTCTGAATCATCCTTTTTATGACCTTCCTCGGAGTGACTTCGAGTTTGTGTTTCTTGTTGAGTCACAGGAATTGGCTGACTACACTCTGGTGTAGTATCATCCATTTCTTGTGGGGGAGGAGGAGAGTGTTGAGGAGTGGAAGAGGTTTTTGTTTCTTCACCCATTACTAAGAAAGATGATTTTTTGGAACGTTTAGCTCTAATAGCCTCGAATTGAGGAGGAAGTGTTTTGGTTTGAGGGTTTTTTGTCTCTTCGAATTGAAGGACAGGTGATTTAAGTTGTGATTTGTTATAAGTGGATGGTTTGTCTAAAGTAACTACTTTAGGTTTCCGATGAGGTCTTAGTAGTGAAAGTTTGGTTGGATTTTGGAGAGAAGAGGTCGTTGAGCTACTTTCTGGGTTAGAAGTTAGAGGCGAAGACGAAGTAGCAAGGTTTGGATTAAAGTTGCCATATTTAAAAGTGGTGCAGGAAGAGTGAGGACCGTTATAGATCAACCCAGCAGCTTTGTATTCTTTGGCTCTTCGAGAAATACAAAGATAATCGTAGGCCCCAAATACTTGGTTACTGGAACCAGGAAAAAGATTTTTCTTTGATCTTACTGGTCTTCTGGGTTTGAATCTATTGTATCTAGGGTATCTTCTCATACAATGGTTTTTGGTATGAAAGGTTGCTTGGTAAGACAAGAGAAGATGAACAAGAGAAGATGAACAGGTTGAAAATGAGCAGGTTGAAGATGAACAGGTTGAAGATGAGTAGGTTGAAGATGAAGAACAATCTGGAGATGTTTCAAAGGTGGATTCTCTAAAAAGCTCTTACTGAATGAATAGCTGAGTATTTATAGAGTAAAGAGTAACATCGAGAATGTGAAAGCAAGGAACAAGTAATCTCTTCTCATTCGCTGGAATATGAAACGAAAAGGAAACTAATGATGTCACAGGTCTACTACTAGCAGTCTAATCAGTCCATCGAGTAGAGTTTAGAAATTTCGAAGTGTTGTTAAACTATGTGTAAAGTAATCAGGTGTAAAAATCAAAGGCAACGCAGTACCACAAGAAGTTAAATTCGATGAGGAGTTGAATTCGAGGCAGTTGAGAAATTCATTTGCACTTACTCGCCAGTTCGAAGAGACTCCTGGTTTATTGGATTTAATCATAATAAAGATATAAAATAATGCTGATCCGAAGAAGAGTTTGAAGAGCTAATAGTTCTTATACATAGATATATAAGAACTAGGGGGGCTACTGATAAGGAAAAGTATTCTTTAGGGACTAAAGTGATAAATGCTGTAATTATAGGATTAAATTGGACTTTAGGAAGAACCTAGGGGTTAAGTTGTAAATTTAACAATATGTAACCGTTTTCTCTAACTAACTCACCTGGCCTATTTAAAGAGGCTGAAAGAGTTATTTTGACCTATGAAATATTCAGAGGTACTTTTCACTTTTGAAAATTCTCACTGTGGATTCTCTGTTCTAAATTCACTCTTTGCAACTTAATTTCTCACCAATATCTAATAGTTTTGTATTTTACTATCGTTTGGTCTCTGAATGGAGGTTGTGTCGTGTATAGGCTTCAGTGAGTGAGAGGTTCATATCTAGAGCTAAGGTCAAGTTGATGCCAAGCTGAGGTCGAGCGAGGCCGAGTTGAGGTTGACCTAAAGTTGAGATTTGTTAAACGAGAGGCTTGTGATTGTGCGGGCTGATATAATGTCTCGTTAAAATCGAGTGAGGCTAAGATTATGTATGAGTGAAGTTGATTTTGGACCCTCTTCATTCTCCGTCTAGATGACTGTTGAGAGGTTTTGAGTGACCTTCCTTAATTTAATAAATCTTTTTTCTTTCTGATGTTTGGTAATTGCATATTACTCATACGTGCCCACTCCCCCTAGCTTATCTTATATCGTAACAATCAATATTTTTTGGATGCCTATAGAGTAGCTCATTTTTTTTACTTGGGAAAGCTCGAGAAATCTTACTTTAGACTTCAAAAGTGTTTACTAGAGTCCCTTAAATCAAGCTAACCATGAACTAGTTTTTGTAGGGGTCTTTCTTTTTGTATAAGATCTTGCTATGTTGTTGTTTATATAATGTGTGAACTGGGGAGGGGGCATGTGTGACCCTTATCAGTATTGATATTGACATAGTTTCTCTTTTATTTTATTTGTCTTGGGGAGCATATTTGACCATCCTTTGTTGTAATATAAGCGTTGTTTGCCTTTCCACTCGAAGTATCTTAACCAATTTCTTGTTATAAAGTAAAATATTCAGACATGTGCCATATCATTGCTTGTCTTTCGAAGTTCATTATGCGTTGTTGCTTAGTATTCTAGGTTAGTGTTATACATGTACTTGCCTTACTTCTTATCAAGAGTGGGACTGCCTAGGCGGCCTCATGAATCTTGAACGGAACTTGGAGGTGACTTTGTTACTAATTTTTCGTATGTATCATGAAAGTTTGAGAGGGGAGGCTCCCTTGCTGTTTGTCCTTTTTTGTGCAAGGTTTCTATGCTCTACCGATTTTCCGACTTAAGTATCATACAAGTTATTAGTCTAGCTTATACCCATTGTTGGCCATATAATGGATTAGAGCGTGAAATTTTATGAAAGAGGGTATTTATTTTCCTAATGGTCAAGAAGTCATGATAATTCCTCTACATGGGGTATATATGACGCTTAGTTGTGCAAAGTTTATGTGCCTTCATTAACTGTATAATTTGGGTATAATGTTTGTCAAGACGAGTTAGAAGATAAAATTATGTAAGAGTAAGGGTTAAGGGGCCTCATTACAAATTCTTGGGGGCTTGCCCCTCTCGGGTTGGTTCTTAATGTTGATTATCCTTGGGTTGATCCCTTGAGGGCTTTACCTAGTTCTTCTTGCACTTCCTTCTTCACCATCGAGCACATACTTCAGATTGTTTCGTGAAGAAAATTTGGGGTGTGGATGCCCCACGTGTGCGTGATTTTAATCAGGTTGACCCTTGGCATTTCAATAACAGAATTCAACCCACGAATCTAGCAGTTGCGGTAGTTATATGTGTAACCCGTCCGACTAGTACCTCCACTAAAAGATAGGATGTAATTTTTAGGATTTCTGCCTCTATCTTATTCTCCTTCAAAATTTATCATGTTGGTCCAGCTTATCTCTTGTTTTCTTACCTTGGGCTTAGGATCCTCGATGCATGTTTTAAATACTGTATGACCATTCTTGCTACTGTTTATCAGGTATTTTTTGGCAAACTTCTTCATATGATATCTATTGATCAACCTTTGGATCTCAAAATTATACACTCGATTTGATTTCGTGTTGATGTGCACAAGGACATCTTTCTCGGATGGGCTAGAGGGTCAACATTTTTATCTGGTTGTAGAGGTAGGACTCAGACACATTTAATGACATAGGATCTTCCTACTCCTCCGGGTGGAAACATTATCACAAGGTTCTAGAAAATATGGCATTTTTGGAAAATGCTAGCATTTTTTCTTTTCGAGGGGAATATTCTCCTTCGTGCCTATTTTTTTACCGTTCACTTCCTCGCGATTGATAGTTTTCTGATCTCGGGCTATTAGGTCGATCATAAATAAGCGACTCCATCTTGGTTTTAAATTTAGACCCTTAGAAATCCTCCAAAGAATAATGAACTTGCTTGTATTGATCTTTCTCTGGATTTTCCCGTGGGTGGTAAGATAAGAAACTCTTGCGTTTTCTTATGTCTTTTCTTCAAGGTGGGTACTAGTTTAAGACCAACAGTGGCACGGCCCATACTTAGCTTAAGTGTTTCATAGCCATTTACTATCATGACTACTTCCTATTTAACTAAGTAGTATGTTGCGTGTGATCTGTTATGAAATTCCTCTTTCAATATGTCACGCATGTCCAACAATTGAGCTACCATCATTATTGTGTTGGTTACATCCATCGGTTGTGCTCCGACCTCTTATAATAATGCTAGATCATTGCTTCATTCATTAATCTAGGTCATAGATCTGAATGGATGAAGGTTTCCGGTCTCGGGTGGGGAAATCAAGCTTGTCTTTCAAGCGCACAAAATTTTTGAATACCTTCTGTCATGTGGGTATGATGGTCTTCTGTGTTGGGGTTTTGTGCATAATCGGTGGTAATATCAATGTTTAATCAGCCTTTAGGGGGACGAGTAATAAGTTTGATGTTTCTCTCTAATCAACGTATATTCTCCCCATTTTATGCCCTTCTACCTACGTCATTTTTAGTATCGTATCTCTTCGGAGGTTAACTACCCTTCCAAATTTGTATACATGAAATAAACATATGGTCTTTCAGACCTTCTTTCGCAAGCCCACATCACTTCTCTTTTAGGAAAATATTCTAATGGCTCTTGGCTTTCTGGTGTAGTAAGCGAATTAGGTATACCTTTATATCTTCTTTGAATTCTTCTTGATGCTTACTATGGAATCTAATATTTTTTCTAGGCACGCTTTCTCTAATTTCTATATTGTATCGAATTTTATTTTTCTCTAGGGTTTAGTCCATAACGAGGAGGATTCCATCGTTAGATGACTGATGTATTCTTGCTCGCGTCAATATGTGTAGTGGTGGTTCTTTGGACAAGTTATTCAGGTCTTCCATCTATGTTTTATATATTACCCAGATATATCCCCTTATAATCCTTACTTTGTCTTTCACCACGTATTTTATGCGTTGATGGTAAGGTAATGTTGTTGCCTTGAGGATAAGCAACCATATTGGCCCAAGATAAGGTTTTCAAGGGGGTGCGGAATTAAGCACTATCAATTCTGCCATCTTCATATCCTTGCACTGTGTTATGGAATATTATAGGGTGGTATGGTGGCACGAACCGAACGAGACAATGGCCTCAATGTTAGATTAATCTCATAATTCTTGATAGTTGGCGATGATATTTAGAAGTACTCATTCCCAACAATGGAACCAAAATGGTTTAAAAATCGCTTAAATTTCTAACACTTTGAACAAATTTGATAAATGAGAATCAATAAGTAAAAAAAAAGAAATAACTTTGAAGAATAATATGAAGAACACTTGTATTATTTTTCTGTAACAGATTACAAATATTATATCTATTTGTTTCTATTATTTTCTCTAATTTTGACCCAATTCACAATTGATACACTATTTTCTTATATAATAGTCTTGATTTGTATGGGTTTTAGGTTGTTTCCTTCTTATTGGTGCAGCCTTTTCTCGCCCTCCAGGTGCTTTATCAAACGAAGGTAAATCCTCAGGGGATACTTTATTATATAATCTCAGATACGACTTCCTTACATTATTAGACAGAGTTTCTTTACACTTCAGCGATTCTTGGATGAGGGAACACTAATTGACACTATATATTATTTGACTAGTGATCGTAACGGTAACGTATATGTTCCCATTGCAGACTTAGCTCGCAGACCCGTAAGTCATTCCTTTCGGAGCATATCGATGGGCCAAACAAGGTATGGCCAAATTGGTCAGGCTTGTTGGCACTGGTCCATGCAGATCACTTAAGCCTTAAGTAGTCAGGATGATCAATCAATACCAAGAGACCGTGCTGGTCGGTCAAGGTCAAATGACCTTGTCGGTCTCTTAAGCGATAAGTGACTAGCATACTTGGTTGTGCCATGAACTGAGACTGAGCGTTTTGGACTTAGTTTTGGCTCTCTAACCAAGTCCCTCCTACTCGAAGGAAGCTTCGTCATGTCTCAATGAATTTTTGACCATAGCTCAAGGAAAGCTTAGATAGGTCTGCACGAAAACTTGGCCAGAACTTAAGGAAAGCTTGTCCAAGTATCGAGGAAAGATTAGACAGAGCTCGAGGAAAACTTGTCCATATCTCAATCAAGTCTTGGCCAAAACTAGAGGCAAGTTTGGTTGGGTTCTGGCCTTAAACGATCATCATGCTCGCTTGTCTTAAGTGACCAATATTGAGGTAAGATTGGCTAGAGCTAGAGTCAACTTAGGCTAGGTCTCGAGGTATGTTTGGCAAGGTCTCGAGGAAAACATGGCTAGAACTCGAGACAAGATTTGCCATGTCTCGAGGAAATCTTAGCCAAAACTCAAGGCAAGCTTGGCCAGAACTTGAGGTTCCCTTGGCTAGAACTTTGAAGTAATCTTGGCCAGATCTCGAGGTAAGCTTGGCCATATTATCTAGTCACGCTAAGATACGTGGCCTAGTGAGTAGTACATTACTGTAGCTTTATATTCAAGCTTCTGGTTTTCTTAGTTGCGCGACTATGATCAATTATAATATTGGGCATAAGGCTATATTGGGCTCAATTTGACCATTCAGCCAAGTTAGGGTCGTTCAAGTTTAAATGAATCATACAAGGCTCAAGTTTTAGATCTTTAGTTGTCTTTATTCCTTTCTCACTTAGATGATATTTAATATCGTATCACACACCATATTCAGTCCTAAACCTATTTTAAGTATTGCCCGTATTCGATCTTCCCTTTCTTCGATAAGCCTTAAACCGCCTTCAACCGAATCCCATCAGACTTATTCCCCACAATTTCTCTACTATAGACTCATCCAAGACTAATACACCATGATTCATATTATCCTCCATCATGTGAGTCTTGCGAGACCTTAAGTATTCTATTTTTATCTTTATACGCAAACCCTTTCTCATTTAACATACCTATAAATAAAATGTTACGTTTAAATTCACGAACATACCTCAAATTTGTTAAAGCCTTTTATAGTCTTATATATAACTTGAATATATACTTTTAGTCATGGAATCCATCATCATGATTACACTTGACTTTACTCCAAAATTGGTGATCTATATCATTTTATTGTATCTTCTTCACCAACAACGAATATTGATATCAGATCTGCATGCTCACCGCACCACTGGTTAGGGGAACCAACAATATCCTACCCATTCCTAACAAGACTCGTTAAGCGTATCTCAACCACTCATCTGAAGTAGTGACCTACAATTGGCAAACACATACTCAAGAGCATATAAGAGGTTATCATATCTTTGATGTTTAACTTATTTTGAGAATAAAGTTAACAAAAAAAAATCAATCACACAACAAGATATTTAACGTAGTTGGAATCGTGAAGAAATCCTACATCCACAAGTAGCGCCCGAAATTTATATATAGGAGGTTACATGAAGACTATGAGACACTAAAAAATCAATTATTCATTTGTTATAAAACTCCATTTTGGATTTGCAAAGAATCTGTGAATCTCATAATGCTTATTCAAGTGTTTATCTTCTATCTCACCACACTATCTACAAACAAAATTTGTCGATATCTTATATATCATTGATCGTCTTAATTTATCAAGTCAGACATTACATAACAATATCTTATTTAAGTTATAGGTTTAAGAAAAACCATAATTTTTCATCAAACTCTCATGATTAAAACTTATTAATCAATAGTTGCGATAACTCTTAATCCCTTAATTAAGAAACTTCGTAAAGAAAACAAATTAAAATAGAGTACTCAATTAATATTGAAGTATAACTACTAGTGAATGTAGGAAGTGTCGAGAGAAGAGATAAAAGTATACATATTAGGGAATACACTTTGGCTTTCCGTGTTGTCACCATTTCTTAATATAAATTACCAAGGGTATAAATATCCTTAAAATATATATAGTGTGAATATATAGCCCATAATGATATAATTCACACTTGAAACAAATATTTTATTCTTTTTAAAAATTATTAGGATATATTTTTTCAGCAAATATGCAAATATTCTATATACTGAATGATGTGTAATCATCTATATGATTCAAATATGTACTCAAAATAAGAAGTTTTGTCGCTTGTTCATTAAACCTATTGTTGATCTATGGCAGCAACAATTATTTTTTTATATAATGATGTTCCATTGTCACTACTTGTCTTTGTTGTCCTTATTGCCAAAGAGATTTTAGTGCATCAAAATAAGGAGCAACCATGTCGGGAATCAAGATAATATATCTCTCAATAAATAATCTCACATTCTATAAAAGCCTTTAACAACCATCACTTTTGTAATTTTTTAATCTTAGCTTTATATTAGAAACCAAGTGCATAACATTTATAATATCCTGTTTTTTTTGTTGCAATGCTCAACAAAGTAAATTAGTAATAGCTATAATCTTCATTACCACATTTAAAATAAACAAAAATTTATACAACATTAACATTTTTACGTCATTCAAATCATCATCTCGTTGAGAAAAAGTTGTTCCTTGAGCAGCTATTTTAGTTAAAACAGAACGAGTAGCACCATTCATACATATTAGTTATAACAGAACGAGCTTCATCTAGTATTTTCAAGACTCTATAATGTTCCAGTTTGATTTAGACCTGTACACATCTTAATCTCCTCAATATCCTTTAAATCTTCAATATCAACAACTTCATTTGCATGCAACTTATCATGATGTTTAGTAGAACTTGTCACAATATTGATAATAAAAACCAAATTTGGAACAAAGTGTGAATTTGAGGAACTTCTCTTGTTGTAGAAACAAGTGCTAACTATACTTGATGTGAATGTAATAAGCATAACGAAAAATATTTAACAAATAATACTTGTAGCCATTACATTCATCCCTGATATTACTACTGTTGTCGTACCATCCACCTCTGTGTTCTAAAAATTAAGATTGTAAAGAAAAATAGTAAAAAAAAATTAAAACTTTAAGAAGTTGTATCTTTAGCATGGACTATATCCAAGAATCACTCATTTACAAAAGATTTTCTTTCAAAAAAAATTAATTATAATTGTCATTTACTCCCTCTTTGAAATATTTATAGATTCATCTACAATTTAATAGTATTTTGAAAATCATGTGGAAGTTTTTTGGGGCTTTTGGTGAAGTGTATTTGGAATTTTTGGAAATTTATCTAAAACAACTTCTTCTACTTCACTATTGCATGCAGCCAAAAGTTTTAACATCTCTAAAAATTCTCATGGTTCTGTAAGCTGCAACGTTTATCATGTCCTTTAAAAGCACAAGCTTGGAATGCTAACCATTTTGTTGCATATATTGATTTTTTAAGACACAGCCGATTTTATTTCTTATTGAATTTTCATCTCAACTATCTTTTCCAAGTGACATGGTTGATTTTTTAGATTATAAAAATAATTGACCGCAAAACAATAGCCCAAACTACAATTATTTTCTTTCACAATATGACATCAAAAAGTACAATCGTTTCCATTATTTACTTTCTTCAATTGTTAAAACCCATAATAATAAATGAATTTGAATCACTCATTCCTAATGGTGTTTTTATAAAATGAAAACAATAAAAACTATATGTTGTATCTTTATCAGGGAATACTCTAACCAACAAATTTTCTGAAACTATTTTTTTCTAAAATCGACTAGGATGTTGTTCAGGGCATGAGTAAGGATAAACTTACATTGGTTGATACTATATGCACTCCTAACTAAATTATTTTTATTTGGATCGCAAGTTTTAGAAATAAAAAAGTTTGCCACTAGTTTCTGAAACAATGCCTTCATTGATTGTATCAAAATTTTGAGGAGGTTGTTCTTGCGCGATCTTGCGCACTCATTGAGGTTGTAATTTTTTATTATATATCATCTTCACTATATATGTTATTGTCCCATTAGCTCCGGGTTTTTTACGAAACCAACCGGACCGCTGAAATTGTCGGTTCGGTCCAAACCAAGCAGATAAATTTTTGGTTCTTTAAAACAGAAGTGAGCCGAAACCGATGAGAATTGGTTCGGTTCAGTTTATCGAATAGGGAAAAACCTTAAAATATTATATAAAATGTTTAACCAGTTATAACACTTTGGGCCACAATTGTCTTATGGGCTTTTTACCACTCATAAGTAAATTTTTTCATATTTATGTCTCTTTAAATAAGATAAGTTTTTTTCTAACATTTTTTTTGGAAAGAAACCCGCAACTGCTACTCAATGAGTGCACACATGATAAACCACAAGTCTAACGTAATAGCCTGCAAACCAACGCCATAAGGTAAACCACAAAAGGTGACAGGCTCAAACCAAGAAAGCGTTTGTAAAGGAACTCGAACGCATGACCTCTGGTCACGAGCATTCCTTACTCCACCAACACGGCTACCCATTTCAAGATTTTTACAAACATTTTATCTAAACCGACGTGGGATTGTGTTATTCATCTATTATGGTTTTGATAATATCTTTAGTGTTTGGCGCAACTTAACACATATTTTATTGTCTCGATGATCGAATAAACTTACATACCTTGTTCGCCTAGAATATCATTTTATTAACTATATATTCGTGAGGTACATTCTACTAACTAGCAAAAATAACTGTAACGATTTGTTAAGATAACAATAATGTGTTAGGATAACAAAATTAATTGTGTTAGTCTGTGATTGTAGTCACCTTCTACTCAGTCGTGGTTGCAGGGTATTGAGTGTTCGGTATAAATTTAATATCCTAAAGATTTTTTTTTTCCAATCAAACTTGCTTTATTTATTTCCAATTGAAACGACATCGTTTGAGAATCTATACATTCGTTGACAATTTGTTTTCGAGATGTTTGTTTTAAACCGTAGATAGATTTGCGAAGCTGACACATAAAATTCTCCGCTTGTCGACAAAGACCAGGAGGTAGAGACATATAAACCTCTTCATCTATATTTCCATGAACAAAGGAATTATACACATCAAGTTGATGAATATATCAATTATTGGAAGCTGCAAAAATCAATAAACATCGTGAGTTGTGAGTTTAGAAGTTGGAGAAAAGGTCTCATGATAGTTAGTACATTCAACCTGTGTGTAGCCCTTTGCCACTAAATGGGCTTTATATCGCTCAATGGTTCCATCAGAGTTATATTTTATCCAATAAACCCATTGACATTTGATAGGTTTGTGTCCCGGAGGAATGAGAACCATCTGCCAAGTGTTGTTATGTTATAGAGCCTGAAGTTCAGTGGACATGTGTTGACGCTATAGTGGATCATGATTATCATTTTCAAAAGATAAAGGCTTTGTTTGTGGCGATAGCAAAGATAAGAAAGCACGATGGTTAAGGAAAAATGTAAAACAGAAGTATGAGAGGAGAGGGGATATCTTGTAGATTGACGAGAACTCGATTGCGTGGAAGGTTAGTTGATCTCGGTAGACATTTTGCAGTCTTAGTGCCATGCAGGTGGATGTATGTGGCGTATGGAACGATGAATCGATATATAATTAGGAATCGAATGAGAAGTATGTGTGGTTGATGGTGATGGTAAATGGGAATATGTTAGTGGAGCGGGAGGTGTTTGTGGAACGGTAGATAATGACGGAGTTAAGAGTGAAGGTGAGGAACTTATAGAGGATTCTGGGAACGTAGGAAACATAAAGGTTAAATGTGTGATATTTATAGGATTGGATGGAGAAGAAAGATATAAAGGTTGAGTTTTGAGTCATAGGATGTGGGATTGGGAAATAGAACTAATGAGGAGTTAGGTGATTGATTGAAAGATTGACTGAAAGAGGAGGATGATGATAAAGCAGATTGGTTCTCCATTTTTTCAACTATTATCAAAACCGTAGGTTACATATAGTCAAAAGCGGATTACTCATTTTTTACTTAATCTCAAGGTAACAGGTTTACTGGTATTCTCATATAGGTTAATGATATTCTATTGACTGGCAATGACTTACATGAAATCAAATTGCTGAAAAATCATTTACTCTAATATTTTCATATTAAAAATCTCGGCAAATTAAAATATTTTTTACTTATTGAATTTTCTTGATTTATGGGAGGAATATTTATGTCTCAAAGAAAATATATATTAGATATTTTACAAGAAACGTGATTGTCAGTAGTAACACCCGATATATTATCAATGGAACAAAATTTGAAATTAACTGATGAAGATGGTGAGCTACTTCATCATTCGACTAGATATCGGAGACATGTTGGCAAGTTAATATATTTGACAGTGACCTTTCCTGATATTGTGTATTTCGTACGTACGCTAAGCAAATTTATGGGAGCACATAAGAAACCACGCTGAGAAGAAGCGTTAAGAGTTCTCTCTTACATCAAGAAATCACATAGTCAGGGTCTCTTTTTTCATAAGAGAACAATCTCACACTTAGTGCTTTTTGTGATTCAGATTGGGGTGGATGTCGTATGTCAAGACGGTCTGTTTCTGGTTACTGTGTTTTTCTTGGCTCATCACTCATATCATGGAAATCAAATAAACAAACTAATGTTTCACGATGACCTACAGAAGAAAAGTATAGAGCAATGGAGACTACTTGTTTGGAATTAACCTGATTGAGATACATACTTAAAGATTTGAAGGTGAACTTGGATAGACCGGCATCTTGTTTTGTTATAATCAAGCGGTTTTACATATTGCGGCTAATCCAGTTTTTCACGAGCGTACTAAGCACATTGAGATTGATTGTCATATAATTCGAGAAAACCTTCAGGTTGGGAAAATTCGTCCATGCTATATTTCTACAAAGATGCAATTGATAGACATATTTATCAAAACACTCGAAAAATACCAATTTGATTTTTTATAGCAAGTTGAGAGTCCTTGATTTATCATCTCCAAATTCAAGGAAAGCATTAAAGTATCTTTGTATATATTATAAAATAACCGTATAGTAAAGATTGATAAATGGTTGCACTAATATAGGCATAAATGTAATGAGATTGACTCTACTAATTATAATCATAACTAGGATTCATCGTATTAAATATAATTATAATTAATTTTAGCTATAATCCAACATGTTATCATTTATGTATCTTTTTAATGTATTGAATTGAACCTGGAATCTTTCTCTTCCTCCTCAAGATAAGAATCTAAAATCTTAAGAACCTTGAAATCTTTGGACACCATATCAAATACAAATCCTATTACATACCGATTCTCGTAAGGAAAAATAAGAACCGGAATGTTCAAAACTCAGCCCATAAAAATATTGTATAAAACTAACTTCTTTTAGTAAATGGTGATGCGTACCAATCCATTACAGGTGCCTACTACTAAGTGGTCTGCAAAAGGTATCTCACTGGTAGGCCAGAAAAGACTGGCATATCATTATATTGGATAAAAGAATATAGTCTTAAACGGGATACAGGGTTACCCGAAGAATATTACTCAACACACAAAAAAACAATAGTTCTTTTGTTTGTTATAGTTGCTATGATGCTCGGATGCATGTACATTAAAATAAAAGAAGGATGAGTAATAATAACGTACCAAAAAATTTATACTAAAAGCGTATGAGCGATTTTACTATGATTCTTTTAGGATTTGAATCAAAATATCACAAGGAATATGAGGACGATTATGTTATAAACAACAATTGATAGTGTCTTCTCAGAGTAAAAAATTGGAGCAGAGTTTTATTAAAGGAGGAAAAAGTTTAGATGAATTTGAAGAAGAATATTAGTTTGGGTTTGGTTAAGAAAAAGATGTGATGTACCGAAGAGTAAGATCTAGAAGATTTTCTGGGTCTTAATATAATTATTTGTAGTTGGGCTTTCTTAACGCTATTGGGCCACTCACGTCGATAGCCACAAGTCAGTATCTAACAATAAGTCAATCACATATGTAGTATATATATATATATATAAATTCATTAAGCAATGAATTAATTAATACAGAAAATATCTCACCATATTTTATACTCTAAACTTTGCCTTCTTTTGGTGGGATGATTAAGAATAAAGCAGTATTTAAAAATTAAGATTAGATAATATCGATATAGTGGATTTCATTATTAGTAAAACAAAAAAAAATTAATGGCTAAGATAATCGCAACATTTAGAATGTATACTTTAAGATACAGATGAAAGTATATTAATATTTTTTAATATAAACCATCTCCAATCTAACACTGTTTTTAATCTAACACTATTCTCTCAATTGTTTTAATAGTCTAGATATTTAAGTTAAATATATATTTTTATTAACGGTGAAGATAGATTCAAATGTAGATTTATTGTACACTAGATATTTAAGTTAGATATTCTTATTGACGGTGAAGATAGAATCCAGATATATAAATTAAATAGAGTTTTTTTTATCGACGGTGGAGATAGATCGAAACTGAAAGGGTTATTTTTTTAATCAAAGGAAAATTATTATTGACGAATTGAAAGAGATATAAAATTTAGGGACTAGAAGCAAAAGTCCCAAAGTTTGAAATGAATAGGGATTTGGAGGCAAAGATTGCCTCCAAATTTACAAAAATTCCCTCCAAAAGTAAACAGAAGATTTTGATTTCACACCAAATACAGCAATCCCTAGATCATAGCTCCAACTTCAAATCTTCACAGCAACTAGCCTCACACATCCATAAACCATCTTTCTTCATCTCTTGAATCCTTGCTTTCTTACAAAACAAAAAGACTAGCAGTATCCATGTCCTAAATAACCTAATCGTAGACTTTCTAAAAAAGTGATAGCAATAAGCTTAGGAGGAGCATTTAGGTGCTGAAAATTAAGCTTTAGCTTACACTTTAGGGTCCATTTAACAAGCCAATCAGCAGCTTGGTTTTGGACCCTAGAGATATGCTTTAATTTCATATTCTTGTGAATGAGTTTACGGCAGTAGCTTACGTGTTGGTATTCAAAATCATAGGATGAATTGCTGGAGAGTTGCTTGATTAGGATTAAGGAATCAGACTCAATGTCCACTTGAGCCCAACTGTTTTTGTAGCATTCAATTAAGCCAAGAAGCAAAGCCATAATTTCAGCTTTAAGAGGAGTAGTTTTTCCCAACAGATTTCTATAAGCCTGGATGATGTCTCCGTCGTTGTTTCTGAAGAGAACTCCAGTAGCAGCTTCACCATTCGAAGCACAAGATTCATCTACATTCATCTTCAATCTGGGCTGTACACGAGGATCTCATCTCAGGTAAATCAGCTTGTTCTTTCTTTCAATTGAACTGCAGCTAAGCATAACACATGCATTATAAGACTTCAACAAGTGTTTGTGATTAAGATTGCCTGAAATTTCAACACCTTTAAGTATACTTATAATGGTATCAATTGCTTTGTTAACATTGAACTGAATCCCTTTATGCTTTATAAGTATTTCTAGCTTTCCAAATAACCCAGCAAATAGCTTGGAGAATAAAGTGAGTAACATGAAAATCAGCTTTTGAAAACCAAAACCAACATCTTAATACATGAGAAAGGATTATGAATCTTTTGATTTTGATGTTAAAGATGCAAGCAAACCAATTCCAAATCTGCCAAGCAAATTACCAGTTGACAAACAAATGATTTTTATCCTCACAGTTATCACAGAACACACACTTAGAAGCCATACTAATGTGCCTCTTCATCATAATAGAGTCAATAGCAATAAAGTTATGTAAGAGTTTCGAGGTTATAAAAGAGAACTTCCTGGGGATTTTAGAGTTTCGAATCTTGTTATATAGGTTTGAGATGTCGTGTTTAGTTCTTATATTCTCCCATGTCTGCTTGAAGTTGAAATCTCTGTCTTTCGAAAGCTTCCAACAAATTCTGTCTTCATTATCAGTAATATGAAGCTTTTTAATCAACTGCATTCTATTGTTATCAATACTACCCTGCAAACCATCTAAATTCCAGGAATTATTTTACCAAAAGAAGTTAACTTTAACATCGAGATACCAGCTTATGTTGTTGTCAGTGGCAATTGCTGGTAGATTATGCCAAGCATCTTTCCATAAATCAATATTGCCTCTGCCAAGGATCCAGGTAACATTGCTGTCAGCTTGATTTCTAATATTGCATAACCTGTTCCATACTAAAGAACCCTTTTTGCTGTTAATATATAAAGGATGATCATGATTGCAGTATATATCATTCATAAAGTTAGACCAAAGAAAAGAATTAATCATAAACTTAAACCATAGTTTCTAAGAGAAAGAGGTCTGAATATCTATTAGATTTTTAACATTTAAGCCTCCTTCTCTAAAAGGTTTACAAATATAGGACCAGGTAGACCAATGGATAGATTTTTGTGTTATACTTAGTCCTCCATAGAAATCTATTGAGAGTGGATTCAATCTTGTTGATAATAGTTCTAGGGATTTCACAGCATTGTAACCAATGATATGTAATAGGAAGGAGAACAGTTGTAATTAAAGATAACCTGGCACCATAAGAGAGTATCTTACTGTCCCAATCACTGATTCTGTCATTGATCTTGTTTAGGATGGAATTGTAGACCTTTCCCGTGTTGTTATTAGAGACAGTAATGCCTAAATGAGATATAGGAAGGAAGTCAACATCAAATCTTGTTTGCACCTTAAGACTTTGCACCTTTGAAGAATTGAACTTGGATGAAACAATCAACTTTGTTTTGTTTTTGTTAATGGCCTGACCTGAAATTTGTTAATACAAATCTAGAAAGCTTCTTAAAATATCAATAGAATTAGGATTACTATTAGCGAACACCAGAATGTCATCAGCAAACACGATACAAGGGATGATAAACTTAGATCTAGAGGCATAACACATTTTAGGATGGTTATTAAACAGACTATTAAGACCTCTACTAAGGAATTCTTGACCTAGAATAAAAAGGCTAGGGGAGATAGGATCCTCTTGCCTTAACCCTCTCTTCATTTTAAAATAATCAAATGTATCACCATTAACAAGCATAGAAACATGGACATCAGAGATAATCTTCCTAATCAGATTAACAAACTTATTGTCGAAACCAAAAGCATTAAGAATTCTGAAAATAAAAGAATGAGATATCCTGTCGAATGCTTTCAACATATCTAGCTGAATCACAGTATTCCCACATTTAGGATTTTTGTTAATATCATATAACATCTCTTTGGCTAACAAAATATTGTCATGAATAAGTCTGCCCTTTACAAAAGCAGATTGAGCATTAGACACAATCTTAGGTAAGATATCAGCCATCCTATGGTTGATAAGGGCTGCAAAAATTCTATTGACAAGAGTACACAGACCAATCGGTCTATAATTATTCCACCAAATAGGATTAATGGTCTTAGGAACAAGGCAAATACCAGTTGCAAAAAGACCAGTAGGAAAGAAACCATCATGAATAAAAGCATTAAAAGCACAACATAAGTCCCTTTTGATAATCAACCAGCAATGTTTAAAGAAGTAGAGATTGAAACCATCAATACCCGGGGCACTATCACTCCTCATGTTACTGATTATACTCCAAATTTCTTCTTCAGTAATTCTGTCAAGAAGCTTAGAATTGTCATTATCAGTGACAATAAAAGGGATACAATCGAAGTTCTTATTACTCAACAACATATTCTCTTCTTCTTCGTTTATGTAGGGATCAGATGTCATAATGCTCTTGAAATAATGAACTGCAGACTTTCCAATATCATTCCTATCCAGAAGCCAGGTATCACCATCTTTAACACTTTTGATTTCATTCCTCTTTCTCTTCTTAGCAGCATAATTATAGAAGAGCTTAGAGTTTCCATCACCCTCATGTAACCATTTATTAAAACACTTCTGCCTCCAGTAAGAATATTTATTCCTTAAAGCTTTTAAGAAACTATTAACCATAGCTAAACTAGAGAACGATTGCTGATTGTTGTTAGTATAATGAAGAATCTCCATCTTTTTCAGATTGTTCTCAGTTTCCTTAACACTATCAAACACATTGCCAAACTTCTCCTTATTCCATTTCTTAAGACAGACTTTGAGTCTCCTTATCTTGTACCAAAAGACTTTACTTGGATGACTATCAATTGGTTGATTCCAATCATGTTCAACAACACTAAGAAACGAATCATCATTGAACCAAGCGTTAAGAGATCTAAAATTCTTCTTTTTACCAATAGCATTATTAGTGTCAAGTAAGTTAACAGTTATTAATAAGGGAGCATGGTCAGAACATGTTCTGACCATGTGAAAAACCTGCGTTTCTGTAAAGATTGAGATCTACTTATCATTGACCAGAACATGATCCAGCCTTCTCCATATGTTGCTTCTAGACCAAGTGAACTTAGAGCCACTATAACCAACATCATTTAGGTTACAATTCATCATGGTTTCATTGAAGTTATCCATACTGGCTTGACAAGATGATGTGCAACCCATCTGCTCCTCATGAGAAGAAATAGTATTAAAATCACCAACACAAATCGAAGCCTTATAATTATCAGCAACAGCCATAAGGCTTTCCCAAAGATCCAATCACTAAACACGATTGCACTTAGCATAAACTGAAGTGAAATAGATTCTTTCAATGACCCCAGGGTATTCAATCTCCATATGAACACATTGATCCATATTAAGAACAATATTGATATTGACATTATCCATACAAAAAATCAATAGCTTGTTAGAAACTTTTGCAAAACAGCCACCAAAACCAAGATCATCAGCAACTTCTTTAATTTTATCACTCTTAGACATAGGCTCCTGAATAATAAGCACCCTAATACACTCACATCTTATCATAGATTTAAGTCTTCTTAAGGTAGGATTATTACTCACCCCCTTGCATTCCAACTAATTGCTCTGATCATTATCAGAGTAAGATTTGTAGAATTCGTCTCTTGAATTTAGAGACTTGATAGATAACTTACCAGTTGACATTCTTCTTTTTGCAGTTTTCATTTTGGATGTTATGATTTCATTAAAGCTTTGTTGAGGAGAGTACGTTGGAGAAGGAGAGCAGCTTCCAATGTTTGGATCAGGAGAATGATCTTTAAAATTTTCTTCATCAATCTTGTCTATAGCTTCCATAACTTTTTTGCTGCTGCTTGATGAATTTAACTTGTTGCTTTCAATTTGTTGTTGTATGGTATTAATCAACTACTCCTGAGAACACTTGTTATTGACATCGTGATCTGAACTACTTGCATTCTTTTCTTTCTCTTGATCTTTCTCTTGATCTTTTTGTGTAATGACCGATTTGAGTTTTCTCCTATAAACTTTAAGAACATTTTTTGTTTCAGCAGTGTTAACAGATAACTTTGTATCATTCGAAACTTCATTCGAAACTTCATTTGCTTTGCTATATTTAACTGAAACCGTCTCTTCCACTTTCTTGATAGATTTTTTACAATCAGATGACTTGTGCCCAAGATGATAACAACAGCTGCAATATGATGGCACATTCTTATAACTGATTGTAATCCAGTAACCATCGTTCCTACTAAAATCGATCCATAATTTCCTTTTCAATTTTAAAACATCAACTTCTATTTGAGCATAGCAGGCATTAGTATGGGCTCGATTTTTGCGAGGAACAACCACCCTATAGGTTGGTCCTATGGCTGTAGAAATATCATTCACTAATCCAGAATCATATAGACATTATGGCAGATTTTCAAAACGAACCCAAGTTAAAACAATAGGGTTCTCAAACTTTTTATTGAAATCTTGACTCCATCTCATTATTCTCATTACAGAATCATCAAACCTCCATGTGTTTCTTGACCATATCTTTATAACATCTTCCTTTAACTCAAACTCGAAGAAAATATGATGAGAGTCCTATACTTCATAGTTGAATGGACCCCTGAATTTTAGACTAGCCAAGAAACTATCAAGTTTCAATTTCTTAGGAATACTATTACTAAACTTTCCAATCATAGTGATTCTTGATTTCTTGATTAAAGTTTCTTTAACCTTATCGCTATATTGGATCGAATAATGAAGCTCTGTTTCTGTTGTGAATTCTAGGTGTAATGTTGAGCAATCTTCCTCTAGTTTGAAAAGATCAACGAACTGCTTTCTCAAAGGTTGTTGTTGGTTATCAACAGTGGGAAGAACGGGAAATTCTTCCATAGATTGATTTCCGATGATCGGATTCATCATCTTCTTCTAAATATCTTTGTTCTTGAAGGATACTATGTTCTTCATATTCGAAACTGTAAGGGTTTTTTTTAACTAAAAGAACAAAATTATTGATAAACCAATAGTACATTTTCTGAATTAATAAGAATTTCATTCAACGTGAGTTATATTTGATATACAAACAACTTTGAATTAGAAACTAACAAAATTACTAAATCAGCATCCACACGTCTTTAAAGACTTGAAAAAAGGGATGTGATACCAATTTGAATTATTCAAATTGGCCCCGAATGTATATGCTTGATGATGATTTTTCTAAAATATAGCTCATGTCATCTCCGATATTGAGAGTTTAAGAAGCAAATGATACTGAAGTATTTATGCTCTTCTTCTTTCCATTTGAAAATGTGATTGCTAGCTGAAGTTAAATTATATGCTTGGACGATCCAACACAATAGAAAATTTGGTGATTCACTAATTTTGATGAAGCATTTGGATATAGGATTGATCTACAATAATAACTTTTGTTTGAAGATATTACTTTAGGTATTATCAGGTCTTAGGTAACATGTACCAAGATTTCCAAGCATAGTTATAGCCCTTAAAGGGTTTGGAAGTTGATTGTTGTAATAGTCAATCTTCATTTTACATTTCACGGTCCAATGGGCAAGTCAAGCGGCAGCCTAATTTTGGATTCTGGAAATTTATTTTATATTCATATTAGGAAAAATGAGATTTCGAAAATATTTTAGAACAAGATCCATGTATCAAGCGGAGAGACCATATACAAGCATGTCAACCAGAATTGAAAGAATCGGTTTCGATGCATTCCTATATCCATTTTGATGACAGATCAAATGACCATCAAGTAAAGCTCTACACTCAGCTACTAGAGGAGTCTTCCTATTATAAACTTTACCAAAAGCAACTAACCCAACACCATTGCTAGTTCTAATTAAACCAGCACCACTAGAATTGGCATTAAGCATACAAGCACTATCCACATTTGGCTTAAGTCTGTTATAAGAATGATGATTTCATTTAAACACAATTATATTCCTACTATCTTTAGCATGCATGAAACAACCAAAGTATTTACCAAAATTGTTATCTCTAAACCACATATTCTTATTAAGGATATTAGCACTATCAAGTCTTGATCATATAAACTTAATTTTGTTCATAATTTGATTAGAGGTTATTATCTTGTTGTGAAATTTTGCTTTGTTCCTAAAATATCAAATCCATTAAACAATAACCAGAATCTTGGTTCTAATATAAAAAAAATTGACCATCGCGTAATCCTTCTTGAAAAATATATTTTTTATAGCTTATTTTTTTAAAGGAAAAGAAGTTCACAAGATGACGTTATGACTCAGAAAGTACGGTCTCATCTTTTCGGCCTGCTACCACCAGTGTTAAACAAAATTTCTTTATATTCAAATACTTTTTTTTTATTGCGTCAATCAAGCTTTTACTTACATAGTGAATTGGTAAATGCACTTCATCTATTGTATCAGACCAATACAGTACTTACATAAAAATTGGACACGGATAAGTATGGGTATAACGATTCACCTTTTATTGGAGCTGCGAAAGTCTATGTTGAAGTGAAATATTCTTTCAACACACGGAAAGCATTGTTGCAATCGTCATTCCAGCTGATTTTTTTCACCAATATTTTAAGTACCTAAAAAGACTCTTATTAAAAGCTTTAGAAATAAACATTGATAATTTCTTCAGTCTTTCGAATATCTTGGATAAAACTGTAACTTGTCGATCATCATTGTTTATTTTCACGATATATCGTTTATATAAACCTCCATGCTTTTTCTAAGTTTCAAAAATTCGATCACTAACCTTTCATAAGTTGACCCTGCATTATTCAAAGCAAAATTGATAACAGTATAGCAATACAGAGCTCTTTTAGCTTGAATATCACGGTCCTCGTAATCGTTATGATGCATTCGAATTTGACTTCATCATGAGTATGCATGCATAAATGACAAGAAATCATGATCTGAGAGAATGTCTACTAACTGTCAATACGAGGTAGATGAAACATATCTTTTGGGGCATGATTTATTGAGATCATTGAAGTATACACACATCCTCTATTATTTATTCTTCTTCGTAACTAATAATAGATTAGTGAACCTGGTCCGATGTCTTGACTCCCTGATATATCTCAACTTCAAAAGTTTATCCATCTTTTAAACAATTTCCTTTACTTTCTCAAAAGAAAAAGTATTTCTTTTTATATGAAGCAACGTTATCCTTGTATTAATTAATATATCATGGAAGATAAAAAAACGAGCTAACCCAAGATACTTCAGTGCGATTCATTATCTGTCCAACTCCTATTTTTCCATCAACAGTTCCATCTAATGGAACCATACATCGAATATCCTCCACAAGTTCATAAAATCCCTTCTCAAATTTATTATTCTTATATAGGTGAAGATCCTCATTCGCATTCTTTAACAACTATTTTGTTAATTTCTCAGGATCTAATAATATTGTGTAACAACTTATCTATGTCCTTTGACTGCCTCTGACTATTTCAACTATATTTCCCACTGAGTATTTGAGACACTGCTTAAATGCACATGATGCTACCTCTAAATTATGTAACCATGTTCTTTCCATACTCACATCACACAAAGTAGGCACATAAAAAATCATAAAGAGAGTTATCACAGTGTTTTTGGTATTATGATAACCTGTGATACTGAAAGCTCAATCTCCTCGAGACATCTTGAAGCCTTTCCTTCGTAACTAACAAATTTTCTATCAGTTGGTTTATATGAAGGTACCTTGATCATCTATTCGTAACATCTTTTAAAGATGATATTTAATAAGATGTTGTTGTCTATCAACACATGGGAGACTATAACTTCATAAATATCTAAATCAATATCAATGCATCCTCACGTGAAGTAACAATCCCTCTCAAATCATAATTTTTAAACGTCAAATCTCAAACTGTCTTTTGGTAATGATGGTATGATGATTCCTCAACTATATAAACCTCTAGATCTCTTTTGTGTTTTTTCCTAGAGACTGTGTTGGTTCTTAACATTGTATCTCTACCAAAGATAATAATTACTTTCTCTCAATTTCCCATTTTTCTCTTCTTGTTCTTATTTGTTCTTCTTTTCATTTATTTTCTTTCTTTACTTTTAGCCGATTGGACAACATCACCATTGTTGATTAATTGTTTTTTAGCCTATAACTATCAGCAATCAATGGTCATGTGATAAAGGTAGTTATGGTAAGCGCATAAATATCTACGAGATCTATTGTTACTTGAAACCACTATAGGTCGCGTAGTTTGATACTTTGCCTTTGTTTTTGTCTTATAAAAAATAACTTGAGTGAATCTCTAACCCGGATGATCATAGCACGAAACCCTTGGTTTATTCGTGTTTAATTTCTTCAGTTCTTCTTATCTCGGGTGACATCAATTTAGATTTTTGAAATTTTAAACCAAAAGAACCTTCTCTTTTAGAATCTTCAAGCCTAATAAAATAATCCGAGCTTTTTAACATATCTCCCAAACCATCCATAGAGAATTTGACAAGATCTTCACACAAAAATTCCCTGTGTATCTAGCCCTATTTTGAAGGCTGCTACAACAACATCATCCTTGCAAGTTACGAGACTGTTTATTTCACCGAGGAATATTTGGACATAACTTTTAAAGTTTCCTCTGTTTTTTGTACATATTTATATTCTTTTTACCAATAATTACATTATGTGTGTTATAAATGTCTAACATCATTTCTTGATAAAATATTAAATAATAACATGTGTCATTTAGTTGCAACTTCTTGAATGACCTTTCTGTTTATCTGTCTTGTCTTATAACTTCTTAGTGTCATTCGACTAAACGCTTCTTAACAACCTTTCTCTTACATCTTTTTATTGTCTTTCATCTAAGTATTTATTAATAACTCTTGTCTTACATCTTCTTGTTGAATTCCATCTAACTACTTCTTTAAAACCCTTTCTAACATTCTTTTGACAACCTTAATATAACTAATTTTACATGAACCTCGTCTAACATATTTTGAGTGACCATCATACAATTGTTTCTTTATGACCCTTATCGTATTTCTTTGTGTCCTTTATTTATCTTCTTACGTGTTACCAACATTTTATTATTTTGTTAGTATTTGATATGACCTTACTTCCTCCTTATAAACAACATATACTATCTATAGGATACAACCTTATAATTGATATAAAAAACATTTTAGGGATGAAAAGTTTAAAACTAACAATAACTGAACCAACAATCGTTGCAAGAAAAATATGCATCACACATTTTCCATAGGCACGCCGTAGTAAATAATATCTGTAAATAAAACAGTTTCACTAAATTTTAACGATGTTAGAAGCTCATTAAATTAATAACCAAGAATTCTGAAATATCTCGCATGATATAAAAGTTTCCAACATTGATTAAATGCAGAACGCATATCGACCATCTTTAGTTTTATTGTTATGATCAAATGGATATTGAAATAATGTGATGATGTAACCAAGAATGCAGAAAGACTAGTTTCTCAGCCAGGTATTGGAATTCGATCAAACGAGTACTTAAATTGAAGATTTCGATAAGCCCATCAGTTTTAAAAAATATGACTTGCCACTAAGTTTGATACTCAAATTCAATCAATAAATGTCCAAAATCCAGTTTTCATATTTAATTATTATTTATTTCATTTTAAGACATTTATGTAATTTTTTTTATTTTTGGATTAGGATTTTGAGTAGTTGCTATATAAAGAATCACATACCCTAATTTTTATCAGCAGTTGTTTATTGAAATTAAAATCAAACATTTTCTCTATTGAACTTTATAGTTCTTATTTGCCTCAGATTGGGGTACGTATCTTTTACTTTGGATTAAGGTTGAGATTTATCCGTTGGCTTTTCTAATTTCTGCCACGCTATCAGTTGGTATCAACTAGTATATCTGCATTATTAGCTACATCATCTTTTCCCAATTGGGTAGAATTTGAACGCGAATTCAAAACGTCAAAACATTAACAGAACTGCACGCTCGTTGTTCTTGTTGTAGCATTTTTTAAAACTTTTTAACAAGGTTTCACTCTTATGAACTTTATCATCAACCGAAGATGTATCATCAGTAGATATACCAGACAAACATCAACGCATATAAAGACCTAAAAGAATCAGTAAGGATTTCTCTGCGATGTAAATTAAATATTCATCATTTGTCAATGATTCTTCGACCATAGCTTCGTTATTCTTGATCTTCTATCGGGTTCTATTTAAAATCATCAAAAAGTTTCAGGATCAATTTCATAATCAACTAGAACCAAAACTCAAGGTTTTAATTTAAAATGTAACATTTCATTTATTGAAAGACTATCCCTTTATTTTCCATAATATAGAACACATTTAACTTATCACCAAATGATATCGTTTCACTTTCAAACCTTAGATGTTTTTTATTAAGATCAAATTTATAATCATTTTGTTCACTAAGTAAGTGAAGTTAAAGAAACAAATATGAACCTCATCATACCGACAAAAAGTCTATCTCCAGTTTCCATATCAATCTTTAATAAATTTTGAAGAATATTTTAACATATACCTTTCTCACAATATTATCTTTATGTGTATTAGACGTGTGCAGTTGCATCATTGGGTCAAGGAAGTCCCTACTTTTGGTGGAAATGAACACTGGAGAAAAATCATGTGCATCTATCATGTGAAGAAATGTATGTCGAGTCATGTGAAATGTAGCTAAAAATGCAGATAGAATGGTTTCTCGCTCAAGTATCGGAATTGGATCAAACATATATTCAAATAAAATATTTCAAAAACTAGTTTTTATATTTAAGCGTTATTTAAATATCGAATTGTTATTTTTATATATTTACTTTGTTTTATAACATTCATGTAATTTGTCTATTTTGGGATTAGGGTTTTGGGTAGTTGTCATATAAAATATCCTATACCCTAATTTTTGTCAGTAATTGCTTATTGAAATCAAAATCCCATATTTTTTCTATTGAACTTTTTAGTTCTTGTTTCACTTGAATTGGGTTACGTCTCTTTTCTCTTGGATTATGGTTCAGATTTATCCGTTTTGTTCTTCTAATTTCCACTACGCGATCATGTGATTCTTTCACTTTGAAATATGAGGTGTCTTATTCATAATTACTTTCGATGGTTTCAAAATATAAAATAGCGCCTTGTTGTATATGAAATATTATCAACATAATAATTAAAATAGATGAACATATTAGTTTCCTTTGACTAAAATTGGTCTCACATTGTTGAATTAATTTGGTAGTTTTATATTTTCAATTACCATCGAACATAATATAAATAAAAGAATAGTAAAACAAATTCTATAATAGTAATAAGTTAGAAAATTCAAACTATTTTAATAGTTTTATATTATTATTTTCTCAACCATCAAACATAACATAACAAAAATAAATTAATTAAAAATGTTATGACATAAACGACTAACAAATTCAAATTATTCAACTTTTTTAATAAGTTTATTCAAATTTATAGTTTCGAACATAAACTTTGTTTTATCCGTTTCAATCAAAAGAATATTAAACAATCTAAAGAAAATAGTTTTTAGATATTGTTCACCAAAACAAATTTTAAATCAATGTTAGAGATTTGAATCGCTCAAATAATTAATCTAATTTTAACTATGATAGAAACTATCGGTCCGTTACGAAATAATGTAGGTATGTTCTCAATTATCTCAGGTGGTAATGAATCTTATAATTACCAGACCATCAGATTTACGTTAGCATAGTGATTGAAGGAATACTTCACCAATTATCCTCTTTATATATGAAAACTAGGTATTATTTACGTAAGTATAATTTCACTCATAACCCGAAGTTTTGGTTTGTGTTCAATGACTATAACTTGACTAGTAATTTACTCTTAAATTGGTCTATAAACTTTATGTTTAGTCAAATCTGGATTGGCGTTTGATATTGTTTCTGATTATATTTCTTGAACTATTATTGATTTGAGCGTATTATTAGGTTGGGTGGATATTTCTGATTCCGTTTCATCAAACTTTTGTTGATAGTGTTGCAATTCTGCTTGGGTATTTGGAGGGTTAGCTTTCCTGCTATCTTTGCTGTTGTGGCTAATGTGACTACATCTCATACAGTAGTCTGGTTTGATTCCATATGAGACATGGTTCCAGAATCTGTCATGTTGCCCAAAGCTGACCCAGACCTTATTCTGTAAATATTTCGAGATGCGGATTTCAATCCAGGCCTTACAACAGTTGTACATGGCCTGGTTTCTTAATGGAACCCATACAGCTAGAGGGGAGCCGAATATTTTGCTAAAACTTCGATAGAGTCTTTATTGTACATATAGTTTTGAATTCTAGGAAAGGACACCTAAATTGGTGTGATTGGTGTTTCATTTTAGGGTTAAATTATAGTGTCAATTTTAGAAGACGCATAGTATATTACCTATTTTCCATACGTTCCCCCTCCAAATTCTTTTCAGGTCTTCTTGGAGATGCAATTCAATTGTGATGTGTCTTGGGTCCTAATTGGCTATGTTGTGTTGCTTTTGAACCCTATGTTGATAAAAAAGGGTTTGAATTTCTTTCATATACGATGTTCCATTTGATAATTTTCTCACTACTGTTATTTTTGATGATTTTCTAGGTTTATTTTGTTTTGAAATTGAAATTCTAATGATTTATAATCTCCTTTGTCTTCTATTTTTGCATTGAAAAATGATGGTTTCTTGAGAGATGTTTTGATTTCTTCAGCGTAGATTTTTATAGGTATAGGTTGTGAGTTCATTTTATTCGTTGATTGATCTTTGATTCAGGTATGGATCGAAAGTTGAGTTGTCTCTGAATATCACATATTGATTCAGTTACAACGGTGGTGTCTTCTGGCCTGCTTTGCTTGATTTCAGAGGAGGATAGTCTGTATCTTCACATTCTTGAAGTTTCTTATTTTTTGTATTAGAATTTTTTTCTTTTTCTTCAATGGAAGATATTGACATAGAGATGAACAAGGATCAGATGATAGCAAGGGTAGATGGGATAAAGCAACATATTGAACGAAGCTTGAAGATCATTATTGAAAATTGAAGGTTTTTTTTAGATCAAGAAAAATTATCTTCAAATAAAAAACTAACACCCAAAGATCTTAAGATCATAACCCCTCTATTTTAAATGACTTTTAAAATTTTTAACCCTCTATTTTAAATGACTTTTAAAATTTTTAAAATTTTGAATTGGAATGCTATGGGTGTTGGTAACAAGTGTTAGATATATAAGGCCTAGGCCCATTAGTCCATATAGTTTATCTATATAATAGCTTTATACTCTATGTAATATTCACATTTAAACTCTAAACTCTAAACTCTAATCTCCAAACTCCAAACGAATCCAAAACGAATCCAAACAAAGCAAAACAAAGCAAAACAAATCCAAACGAATCCAAACAAAATCTATACCGAATCCAAAACCAAATCCAAATACCGAAACCAAATCCAAAAATAAATCAAAATACCAAATCCAAATCAAAGCTAAACAAATCTACCGAAACCGTGGCTTCCAAATCGAAATCCAATGCTACCTGGTAGATCTACAAAAAATTCCGGCGGACAGCTAAAAACACTGCCCGCCAGCACAGCGGAAGACGCGAAAACTTCAAGACATACCTCACTCTTTTTGTGTTTCACTCAGACACACATACCTCACTCTTTTTGTGTTTCACTCAGACACACATACCTCACTCTTTTTGTGTTTCACTCAGACACACATGCCTCACTCACTCAGATTGTTTTACTCAGACACACATACCTCTCACTCAAATTGTTTTACTCAAACAAACATACCTCTCAAACACACATACCTCAAACACACATACCTCTAAAACACACATACCTTGCTCTGATACCATGTTAAGAAACAAATATAGATAAAAGAAGAAGTAGTCACCAATAAGCGACTAGGGTTTATGATTATTAGAAAGTGTGAATATTACATAGAGTATAAAGCTATTATATAGATAAACTATATGGGCTAATGGGCCTAGGCCTTATATCTCTAACAACAAGAGCACAATTAGGAGGTTGAAATCTATTATCAAATATCATTATTTAAAGCTCATGATATTATAGGAATCTATGATGTCAAATACAATTTTGTATACAATCTTGAAAATTATTGGTTTTCATCATGTCATCTTAAACATGAATAACAACATTTGGATCATTAGAAATGATTCTTCTACTGTGGTCCAAATGAATAAAACTCATAATCAGATCATTTGGAATGATTCTTGTACTGTACATCAATTGCTTTCTACAAAATCGAAAATTAATACGATGTAAAGATAATTATCGAACCATGGCACCAATAAATCACATTCTGAAGACTAGTCGCTAGTTTATTACTCTGACAGCAAGATTAGTTCTTAATCTGATTGTCTCGGTCATAGAGGACTATCTACTTAATAAAGTTGGTTTCATCACCAAACCTTTTAGTAAATAAGACAATTAACATGTGTTGGCGCTTGTTATACTCTTTTTATGCAGGTTTGCATATTGAATATCAAATATAATCGAATTTAAATATATCTTTTATATAATATACAAAATATATTTTCAATTTATAATTTATAATTTCGTTACAACCATAATTACTCCGACTCTTTATTGTATATTATATGATATTAATTTCGACGAGGCGGATTATGAGGTATGAATATATGCGATGACATAGCCCAAGTTAATAAACAAATATACTTAATTTGATTATGTAATTAAAATTTGTTATTCTTATTATTTATTTAAAAGGTGTTAATCATTTGGTGTTTATCACTTGTTTTGTTTAATTGTTGTGTTATGCTTAAATCATGTTATTAGATATAGGTTCATGTTTCGACCATACAGTTAGATATAAATTAATATGTTCTAATATTTGGTTAAGTTTTTTTTTTCGTGTAAATTTGGCATGAATTTCCACTCGTTTCATTTTAATTTAGCACAAAGTTAGCAAAAAATTAGCACAATTGTTTTTGTCATACTACTTGTACATTTAGTTTTTGTTATGTTCATACTATTTTTATTTTTTTCATCTTCAGTGGTGTTTTAAAAAAAAATTATTAATGGTTGATATTATATTGTTTTGTTTATATTATTAATAGTTGCGATTATATTGTTTTTCGACGGTGAAGATAGATTGAAATGTAGGTTTACCATACGTTAGATATTTAAGTTAGATAGATTTTTTTATTGATGTTGAAGATAGAATATAGATATTTAACTTAAATAGTTTTTTTTGTTGACGATAAAAATAGCTCAAATGTAGGGGTTTTTTTAACTAAAAGAAAAATAAATTGTTGATAAACCAAGAGTACACTTACTGAATTAGTAAGAATTTGATTCAACATGAGTTATACTTGATGGCTTTGAACAGTGATTCGTCCCTCGACTATTGCGTTTGGTGGCAGATAGTCCCTGGACTTTCAAATGTCCGTTGGCAGTCACTGGACTATCGGGTTTGGAGAAAGTTAGTCCAGAGGATCCTCTGATCCACCAGATGCTGTCACATGTCTCCATACTCCTCAGTTTTTTGTGTCACGAGTAATCCATTGACTTTAGGTCAAAACCCAAACTTAGTCCGAGACATTAAATGACCCACCTACCCCTTCAATTTCCAGCTTGGCATTTAAAATTAAATTAATTTGTCCATGTGGCATTATTATGCATACGTGTAATATTTTTCCCCAAATTCATTTATAACAATATCAATCGGTGCGTTACATTTTTACATTGTTTGTTTTAATTAATTTAATTTAATTTGTTATAATAATTAAACCAAATCTAACCCTAGATTTTCTGCAAACCTGAAGAGACTTCACTCTTTTCGAATTCCAATCCTTCGACTTTCTCATCTCCTCTCTCCCTTGTTCTACAGCAAATCCTCAAATCAGACCCTAATCTAAACCCTAAATATATACTCAAATCGAAACACAAACCCTAAATATTATTTCTTTGTATGAAAAACATCAATTGAGTTTGATTTTTTTGTTTTGTGTATCATTGATTTGTCAGAATGGAATCGCATGTTACTGGAGTTGCATCTTCATCAAAGACTCAAAATTTAACAGCTTTAGGCAAACAACCTTTTTCCAGTAATGGAGTTGCTTCTTCATCAAAGCCTCATATATCAACCTCTATAGTAGGCAAACAACCTCTTTCGAAACACGGGACTCCTCGTCCTTCTCGAACTCAATCGCCACAGTCCAGAGGAGGGCCATCTTCTTCCTCAACCCCAGTATCCTTTCATAGGAGTCAAAATAAAAGCTTATTTTCTTTGTTCCCACCAGATTTGGTTACAGAGTTTTTGAAGAACGCAAACAAAAGTAGATTTTTATTTTCTTCAGTGAAAAAAAAAAACAGGAACCAAAAGTCAAGGTAGTCTTTTTCTTTGTCTTCTTCTCGGGTTCGGATTCGGTTTTGTTTTTTTTTCTTTTACTTTACTCTCTCTACCTTTTTCTAAGATAGAAAGTTTCTAGGTTTTCCTGAAAAACCGATTTTTTTAGTTATGTTGGTGAATCCTTTTTAATGGTGGATAGTTTTGTGGGTTTGAATCTTCTTTTGATTTCATTTAGTTTTCCTCTTTTCTAAGTTTTTTTAGTTCTTAAAATTACAAGCTTGAAACCTTTGATTTCTTAAGACATATTGACTAGCGAAAGAGATTGATTTGAAGCTGGGAAGTGGCAAAGTGAGTAACTCGTGTGATTTTGTCGAAAGTAGAAAGACAAGTATCTATAGGGAAAGCACGGGAAGTGATGTTAGTGAAGAGAGCTATTCCCGTAGTTTTTCTTAAATACTAATATAAAAAAATTAAAAAAATTGAAACATTGATCCTAGAAACTAGAAATCAAGTATCTGTTCATTAACCATATAATAAAAAATATAAATAAAAACAAAGCAACGCAATCAAATCATCGGTTTCTCCAAAAGAGCCGAAAAGCACAACCTGTTCTTGTCATGTTCAGCATAAGACCTAATTTTCTTGAAACCAACACGGCCCATCATCAGAAAATAAGTTCCGTCCAGTTGTCTTCCGATACAATCAAAACGTTTGATCCACAAAAGTCCACCTGGCTTCAACGCTTTAAACACATTACACAATACAAACTCAAGCATATCATCCGGAATCGAATCGCTTAGTACACCCATAGAATGAACTATATCCCATTTATTCGGTAAGTACTGAGCATCATCAAAAATATCACTCTGCACTACTATACTCACGTTTCGCTCTCTCATTCTCCCAACAAAACTACCCGTCCCAACTCCGAGTTCGAGTCCCACACGTATACTCCCTTTAGGTTTTGTCTCGATAACTTGGTCGATTCTGAAATCAATCTCATTATCAAACTTGTTGATCTCGTTACCGGAGATCTTGTAATCTCGAGTTAAGTCGATGAGGAGTGCATGTACAAGCATGTTTGTGGAGTTGAGAGATAGCTGCAGCTTCGAAACAATAGAGCGAGTTTCAATAAGATCGTTTGAGAGACCGATGAGAACATAAAGTGAAACAAGGTAAGTTGATAAAACAAGAAGTGTAATGGCGGTCTTGTGGTTCCATAGCTGGTTTTGATCCCCAGTAGTTTAACCTAGGTGATTATGTAGAAATTTTTCGATTCTGAGTTCTCTTAAAAAAATATAAATAAATAAATAAATTAGGTGATTAAATGACACGTAGGATTCATTTAATAGGTGCCACGTAAGAAAAATTTTCCATCTCACCAACAGGGCTGCCAACAAGGATTTTGGTCAAAGGGCAAAATCGTACCTAAAGTCAAGGGACTACTGGTGACACAAAAAACTGAGGAGTATGGGGACAGGTGGCAGCATCTGGTGGATCAGAGGATCCTCTAGACTAACTTTATCCAAACGCGATAGTCCAGGGACTGCTAACGGGCATTTGAAAGTTCAGGGACTATCTGACACCAAACGCGATAGTCGAGGGACGACTCACTGTTCAAATCTTATACTTGATATATAAAGAACTTATTATTGGAAACCAACTATATTACTAAATCAACCTCCACTGGTCTTTAAAGACTTGAAGAAAGGCATATGATGCTGCTGAATTCTTCTAATTGGCGCCGGGTGTATATGCTTGATGCTGCTTTCTCTGAAATATAGCTCATGGACCAACTGCTTTATGCTTCGTCTCCGATATTGAGCCTTTAAGAAACAAATGATACTGAAGTACTTGTGTTTTTCTTCTTTCCATTTGAAAATAAGATTACTAGCTTAAGTTTAATTATACGCTTAGAGGATCTAACACAATAGAAAATTTGGTGATTTACTAATTTTGATAAGCATTTAGATATAGCATTGGTATTATAATATTGGTTAGAAGATATTACTTTAGGTATTATCAAGTCTTAGGTAACATGTACCAAGACTTTCAAGCACAATTATAGCCCTTAAAGGGTTTGAAAGCTCATTGTTGTAATAATAAATCTTCATTTTACATTTTATGGACCAATGGGCAAGCCAATTGGCAGCCTGATTTTAGATTCTGGAACTCTATTTGATATTCATATTAGGAAAAATGATATTTCGATAGTATTTTAAAAAAAGATCCATGTACAAAGGGGAGAGACCATATGCAAGCATGTTAACAAGAATAAAAGAATCGGTTTCGATGCATTCCTATATCCATTTTGATGACAAATCAAAATACCATCAAGTAAAGCTCTACACTCAGTTACTAGTGGAGTCTTCCTATTATAAACTTTACCAAAAGCAACTAATACAACACCAATACTAGTTTCAATTAATCCAGAACCACTGGAATTGGCATTAAGCATACAAGAACCATCCACATTTAACTTAAGTCTGTTATAAGAAGTGTGATTCCATTTAAACACAAAGTATTTACCAACATTGTTATCTTCATACCACATATTCTTATTAAGGATGTCGGCATTATCAAGTGTTGATATCAGTAACTTAATTTTGTTCATAATTTGATTAGAGGTTATTATCTTGTTGTGAAATTTTACTTTGTTCCTATAATGTCAAATCCACCAACAAACAATAACCGGAATCATGGTTCTAATATGAATATTTTTATTAATAGACCAATGCCAAAGTCTCACTAAGTGATGAATAGTCATATAATTTATAATGTTAACTTTAAATAAGGAAGTTATTTCAGACCAAACAGGTCAAACCAAAGAAGAATTTTAAAAATAATGATTAACAGTTTCAATATTGGGACAGAACTGACACTTTGAGGCTAAAGAAAAGTTTCTTTTTGAAGGTTATGATCGACTGAGATCTAGCGTTTCATAACCTTCAAAAGAAAGAAATAATATTTAGTAAGAATGGAATTGTTCCATATCTTATCAAACAGACCAGAATGATTATAGTGATTTCTAAGTTTATCCTAAGTTGACTTAGTATTAAATCGACCAAATTTGTCTAAAGCCAAATGATTGTATCATCCTTATCATTAAAAAATTCTCTGACTTACTATTAAGTTAATATGAGTAAAAATTGTAATATTTTTAAATGATCAGTGTTATAATTATCATTGACCCAATAGTTTTTAACTTTATCAATAATGAACCAATTACAGTTTGTTTCACCAGAAAGACCAATTAAAGGTTTGTTTGTATACCATCTATCTAACCAGAATTAAGTTTTCCCTTTACCAAGTCTTCATCTTATAAAAGTTTAAGTTTTTTTTATTTGATAAAGTTTTTTCCAAGTTTTAGACCCTTTATTATTACAGTTCAAGAGAGGGTGATTATTCTTACAGTATATGGAATGCATATACTTAGACTATAATGATTTATTTTCGTGAAACTTGAACCATAATTGACTAGATAAAATTTCCTGGATGTGAGTGATTTTTCTGAAATGTAGGTTTACCATACATTAAATATTTAAGATAAATAGACTTCTCTTTTTGTTGACGATGAAGATAGATTCAGATGTACATTTACCATAAATTAGATATTTAAGTTAAATAGATTTTTTTTATGGTGAAGATAGATGGAAATATAGGTTTACCATAAATTAGTTATTTAAGTTAGATAATAGTCAAGAATTGAGTATATATATAGATTTAGGACAAGAAATTGTTGACAAGAACAAGTTACCTTCCAAAGTAACTGAAAAATAGGTACCTAAACTAAAATTTGTTATAATAAAAAAAGTAACAATGACTTTACCAATGCAAACTTTGAAAGAAATATAAGCATTAGTAGAAATACTTATATCAAAAAAACAATATTGTTAAAACTAAAAGAAAAGATAATAATCTTCCAATAAAAAACAAAAACAAAATCAATTGAAGAGATTAACTCTGAAATCATAGAAGCTCTACATTATATAGAGATTCGTAATAAATTCAATTGAATTCCTGACTCATGTGATGATGAACATGAATTGCAATCTCCAAACTACATTTTAACTATGAAGTCTCCTAGCCTCTTTAGGAGGATATATGAAAAATAAGAAACAATTGAAACATATTGAGAAGAAAAATAGATAAGTTTGAAGTTTTTTTAATAAAAAAACTATATATATTGAATAATAATAGAAGTACATAACATATGAATTACAAAATCAAATAGGCGCAAAAAATGAAATTTGAGCGCTAACCTAAAATTTTACTAAACTTGAACTTGAACTCAATTCACTGAACTAAAATTAGCTAGCCACCAAATGCTTGAAATTCAATTAAAATTCTTAAATTTTCTCGTGGAGCAGAGAAGCGAAAGAGGAGTTACTCGAAATCATAGAACATAGAGACAGGTTTTTTTACGAAATTTATTGGAGCAATACAGAATTAATTCAACGAATTGACTGAGCTTAAAGCAAGCTTTCGAGGAGGGAAAGATTATCATCGAAGTTGAAGTAACAACTTGAAAAAAAATATGGAGGCCCGTAATGAATGCGTAAATAGATTGAAGGCATTCATCACCAATAGAAGGTATGCCAACTGTTCGATAAAAAAGGTCAAATGGAGAATTCATTAGACAATTCGGATTTTTAATTTTAAATGGAAAAAACCTATTAATTTCAAAAGGGTAATTCGATGATGAACCGGAAGAACTTCGATCAGTAAGAGAAGTTGACTTTCAATGCTCTAATTTAAGGAAAAGTCTTCTTATAAATTCAATAGGGATTACCAATTCACTTAAACTAAGAAATATCTCAAAACTGGATGAAGGAAACCCAAGATTTTTAAGGACAACCGATAAAGTAATATTCTTAACATCAATCGAGAATTTATCATTGCAAGATTGGACTTCCTCAAGACTTTTCTGAAGTTGACAACAGAATTCGAAGAGAAATCTTCAGTTTGACGGGCTTCAGATTCACCAATACTGGTTCCTACAACAATTTGAGAAGAACTACAAAATTCTATTTGTTTGCAAACTAGAAATGAGAGATGAAGAGCCTTTGGTTGAAGAAATAGAATTATTTTCTCATTACTGTTTCTTATGTTATCGAATTGACTTAAAACTGGTGGAGACGGAACTGAGCTTGAAGTGAAGATCATGAATTCCAGTGGACAGATCAGAGCTAGATTGAAGATAGTCCAACAGTTAGTTTCGTCAGCTAAATTACTTGCTAATTAAGATTGTTAGAATAGTAGAAAGACAATAGACAAAATCTTTACTTTAAACTAAGAAAGAAAATTCATAATAATGTTCATTAGCTTAAGTATCTAAGGAATCTAACTTCCAAGCTATCCAATAAAATTATAGCTTTTAAAGAATTAGGGATATCACCTTTATTTATTTCAATTCTGAATTTGCACTTGTTTATCCTTTTTCGAGCCAATCTGCCAAAACATTTTGTTCTATTTATATATGAAAAATCATTATATTTTCTTATACTATTTTCCTGCAACACTTTATAATAAGAGAAATGTACCAGGGAGAATTTCTATTAGATAAGATAGTTATTCTGAGGTTAGAATCGGATTAATGGCAATATTGGTGATATTAATATTTCAGAAGAGAAGAAGACCATCTAGGAGAGATGTGCATTCAGCAATAAGGGATGTTTTCATACTATACAACCTACCGTTGTAAATATAAACTCCTCATAAGAGTTTCTAATAATAGCTCCACCACCAGCTTTACCATTTATGGAACATGAGCAATCAATGTTATATTTAAATCTATTTGTAAAAGGAGTCTTCCAGTTTATGTATTAGGGTCATCTAGGAAAATTAAGGTGATTGTAACAGCCTAGATCAAGAGCAATGTTTCTCTTTTTTAAAAGATTAGTAGTGTCCAGGCTTTGAATTAGACTTGTAATTTGGTTGATGGTTGAGGAGGCTAATACCGTTTTTTGCTGATACTTGACCATGTTTCTGTTTGTCCAAAATGTCCTACATGTTATACCAAGAAAGATTGTTCTTATTTGACTTATTTTGTACATGACCAGAAGAAAAGTTCGATAACATGGTGAGGATTCATGAATCTTCTAACATTGTTGCTGAATAAGCTACTGAAATGGAGCCAGACTTCCCAAGATATTATACATTAAATAAACAGGTGAGTGATTGTTTCATAATTTTCACATAATTAACATTTACAGAAAAGATACATATTTTTGTTTTAAAGGATATTGTCCACTAAGATCCAGTTATTCAATAATCTTCAAAGAAGAAAAAATCACTTCTTTGGAGTTATAAAATTCCAGATTAGCTTGAATAGGTTTTATTTGCAACATTTGAATCTAACTTTATCCCATGTTTCTTTAGTGCTGAATGTTCCTTGATGAGAGAGAGAGAGAGAGAGTCCAAATGATTTTATCATCTTTTTCTACATTAATAGACAGATTTTTTTATTTTTTATATGTATGATTACAACACTTTATTTTGGATCTTCTCAATATTCCAGTTATCATTTTACCAGAAAACCCTTACATATTGATGCACATACCAGCTAGTAGAGTAAGTTATGTTTAACTTTATTAAAATATTGGGAGAGCACCAAGAATCCAGCCAAAACTCAATGTCTTCTTTTCCAAAATTCCAAAAGATATATTATTTTGTGATCTTTTTCACATCAAGAAATCTATTCCAAAGCCTAGAATTTGTTGGCTTTTTTTAGCTTACATAGGGTGAATGTTAGAACAATAATTTGAATGCATAAAATTAGCCTATAGACTTGTACCCCGTATGTTACTCCATTTTGTTCATGATATTGATTTATGATGATGGTTTGTACTCCATAGGAATCTACTGAATATATTTTATATTCTTTTTGTGACAGACCTTGTGATATGAGAGCTTTGAAGATGGTATTTTGGGGTTGCAAGGACCACAACTTAAATTAAAGTCAGCCTTCCTCCCAAAGATGGAAGTAAGTTCTCCTAGTCTTTAATTTTGTATCTGATTTTTGTAATAAGGTCTTTATAGTGAGTAGCTCTTTGTTTTTTGTAAAAATGATAATACTCAGATGCTTCATAGGGAGAGACCCTTTTTAAACCTTGTATAGCTTTCAATTAGAAAATATCATTGTGTTAGAGTTATTATTATAAGCAATTAAAGGGCTTTTGTTTTTATTGACTGTTGGCCCTGATAAGTTTTGATAGACTTGAAGAAAGTTTAGGATTTTTCTTGAAGATGATTAGGTCATTCGCAAAAGAAAGGAAGGGAGTCATAACAGTGCTTAAGGTTGTATATCCGTTTTGTCTGACCCCGTTAGTAGATTCAAAGTAGCCATAAGCCTCTCCATTAATTATCACATCGAACCAATTATAGCCTATAGGTTTTTTGATTATGTAAATAAAGGTGTTAGAGAAACCAAAAGTAGAAAGAATTTCAAAAATAAAAAACTGAGAGATATTATCGAATGCTTTCTTCATGTCTATTTTATGGGAACGTTTCCACCTCTAGTTCTTCTATTTAAGTCTTTCAAGAGCTTCTGAGCCAACATAGTGTTCTCATGAATGTCTCTATCATGCACAAAACTTGAATTCTCCTCTGAGATTAGATTAGGAAGTAATAAAGCAAGCCTATCATTTATTATTCAAGAGATGATCCAATTGAATATATTACAAAGACTTATTGGTCTGTAATCATTCCATTTCTTAGGAGAGTCTTTCTTGGGGATTAGGCAAATAGATATAGAATATACACCATGGTACACACGATCACCATTGTAAATAATGGAAGAACAAAGTTCATTGCTAATAATAGGCCAACAATTTTGATAGGAAACATAGTGTTCAACCCATTAATACCTGAAACACTAGAGGATTTAGGCCTGAAATTGAAATGTGAATCTTTGTTTCAGTTGGAGGTTTAGTAAGAGATAAGTTATCCTAATTGTTGATGATCTTAGGGATGATAGGAGAGAGGTTAGGGATTTCTCTTTCGGTATGATGGATTCTTAGCAGATTTTTTTAAAGTAAGAAATATGAGAAATATTAATGTCTTTCTGATTCTCAAACCAATTATTACCATCTTGAATTATGTTGATCCTATTTTTTACCCCTTTTGTTTCTTCACATAGTTATGAAAAGTAGCAGTATTCTCGTCTCCGCTTTGAATCCAGTTTCCTCGACGTTTGTTATCCCAAAAATCTTCTTCTCTAGCTGAAGGTGAAATACTTTGGCCTTAGCTAGAGTAATTTTATCCTGCATGTTATTTGTTTGCTGAAAACAATTCTCTGTGACCTTGATTTCTTCCTCATAGGTGGTTATTGCATTGAAATGTTTTCCAAAGATGTCTTTGTTCCAATCTTTCAACTTCAACTTTAATCTTTTCAATTTTTTCAAAATACGTTAATTGGAGGGTGTTGCATCTCTGTAGTCGAATATGTGTTGACTATATTATAGAAATCTGAATGCCAAAACCACATATTTTGGAATCTGAATGAAGTCTTATGTCTTTTAGATTGATGAAAGATCAAGATAAAAAGTGGCTATTATCAGAGCCATTTTTTGTCATTTGAGTGATTGAAGTTGTGTCAATATAATGGACCATGTGTTGTTGATTGTGACTTTGTCAAGTCTCTTCCACTTGTGAGAGTTGGTCCATGTATATTTGCTTTCGTTAAAACCATCATTATATAAGTTGCAGTCTTGAAAAACATTGTTGAATTTTTCCATACTTCTCACACAAATAGTGGTACAAGATATATGTTCTGATGGATTCGTGATGACATTAAAATTCCTCATCACAATCCAAGCCATATAATTATCAGTTATTTGCCTTAGATTGTTCCATAGGTCCCTTTTAAGATCCCTGTTACATCTGGATAGATCATAGAAATCAAAAAAATCTTTGTTAAGAGTAATCAACCATAAAGTAAAGAGATTGATTCCAGTTTTCTAGAATAGTGATATTTTATTCATTTTTTCCAGAAGGCCCAGATCTTATTGAAATTTTTTGCAAAACTATTGTTGAAGCCAAGAATTCTCGAGATCTTTGTTACATGAGTAGCATCAATATTGGTTTCGTGATAGATAAGAAACTACTGTTTTCAGATCTAATTATTGACTTTAATCTTGTTGTAGGAGGCCTTGTAACCAATACCCGAACATTCCAACATCATTTTGATGAGCTAGTTGTAGGTCTCGCAGACTTTTTATTTTGTGGAGCTTTGGAAGTAGTTTGGTTTCTTGTTTTGATGTTATGAACTTTTCTTTTATTTTTTTGCAATAAGGACTCAAATTATCAGATGTCAATAGTTTATGGTTTAGGAGAGGAGGAAGGCTGCTAGAGGTCATAAATTTTAAAGAGGGTAGATATGACTTTTCAGATTCAAATGGTTTAATTTGGGAGAGCTTAGAAACCATTTCATGAACATTCGTTACTTCTTTTATCTCATTTGTGGAGATTACTAGTAAGATGATGTCAGGTTATTTGTCAGAGCTTTGGCTAAGTGTTATAGGATTGTTTGGGGCTATGTTTTGGATTGGTATTTCTAAAGTGCCCATCTTAGTATGATTCAAAGTTGAGTTGATAATTTTTTAGCTTGATTTTAGGAAGTGTTCGAAAAGCAACATATGAGATATAAAGTTATATCCTTTAGATTTCTAATCTGGATTGGCATTTGATATTGTTTTTTTTATGTTTTTTGAACTATTATTGATTTGAGCGTATGCTTAGGTTGGGTAAACATTTCTAATTCTTTTTCATCAATTTTTTTTGATGATGTGGTGATTATGGTTGGGTATTTGGAGTGTTAGCTTTCCTGCAATCTTTGTTGTTACGGCCAATGTGAGTACATCTCATATAGTAGTCTGGTTTGATTCCTTACGAGACATGGTGCCAGAATATGTCATGTTCCCTATTGTTGACCCAAACCTTATTATGTACATTTTTCGAGATGTGGATTTCAATCTAGGCCTTACAGCAGTTGTATATGGCCTAGTTTCTTGATGGAAACCATATAGCTAGAGTGAAGCCAAATATTTTGCTAAGACTTTGATATAGTATTTATTGTACATGCAGTTTTGAAGAGGAAAGGACACCCAAATTAGCATGATTGGTGATTCCTTTTTAGGGTTAAATTATGGTGTCCATTTTAGAAGACGTATAGTTATTGCCTATTTTCCATACGCTGCGCCTCCAAATTATTTTCAGGTCTTCTTGGAGATCCAATTTAATTTTGATGTGTCTTGGGTCCCAATTAGCTATGTTGTGTTGTCTTTAGAACCCTATGTTGATAAAAAAAATGTCTGAATTTCTTCCATATAGGGTGTTCCATTTGAGCATTTTATTACTAGTGTTAATTTTGATGATTCTTCTAGGTTTATTTTGTCCTGAAATTGAAATTCTACTTATTTATAATCTGCTTTGTCTTCTATTCTTGCATTGACAGATGATGGTCTCATGAAAGATGTTTTGGTCGCTTCAGCATAGTTTTTTTATAGGTATAGACTGTTAGTTCATTTTTTTCGTTGATTGATCTTTGATTCTGGTCTGGATCGAAAGTTGGGTTGTCTCTGTATATCAGAGATTGATTCAGTTATAATGGTGGTGTCTTATGGCATGTTTTGCTTGATTTCAGAGGAGGATAGTCTGTATCTTCACATTCTTGAAGTTTCTTATTTTTTGTATTTAAATTTTTTTTTCTTGTTATTCGATGGTAGATATTGACATAGAGATGAACAAGGATAAGATGATAATGAGGGTTGATGGGATAAAGCAACATGTTGAGCGAACTTGAATATTATAGTTGAAAATTAAGGTTTCTTGGAGATCAAGATACATTATCTTTAAATAAGAAATGGCATGCAAGGATCTTAAGATCCTAACCCCTCTATTTTAAATGACTTTTAAAATTTTGAATTGGAATACTATGGGTGTTGGTAACAAAAGCACAATTTGGAGGTTAAAATCTATTATCAAATCTGAGAATATAAAGTTCATGACATTATAGGAACTTATGATTTCAGATATACGTCTGTATACAATCTTGAAAACTCTTTGTTTTCATCATGGCATCTCAAACATGAATAGCAAAATTTGGATTATTTGGAATGTTCCTTTTATTGTGGTTCAAATGAATAAAACTAATAATCATATCATGTTTAATTATATTTACTCTCTGTTCAATTTATTGTTTTTTCTACTATTATTTTCAAAATCATTGTTAAGTATGGTTGCAGCAATGGCTCAAGGGCCATGGTGTTAATTTCTATTCATAGAGGTGAAAGAGAAAAAAATTTATTCAATAACAAATCAAGGTTATCTAGATATCAATCCAGACTCAAGTTAGCCCTCAAGACCGGCATTTAGAAAATCTGTTTGCTTTTGAATTTACCAATTTAAGTCAAGTCGAAGCCAACACATGAAGCTAAGATCAATTGTAATCTCTTGTGTATCAAACATTACTATATACCCGATAAAATTTAAGGATCTCATTACTATCTCTCAATTATAATTTTGATTCATCAATAAAAAATTAATTTTATAAAAAAAATACATAGATTTCTTTTATTGACTATAAAGGTGGATAGAAATATAGGTTACATGGTTTGCCATGGAAAAATAAAAAAGTTGTATGAAAAGCAACAATGATAAGAAAAAGGAAAAACAAAACTTTAAAATTGTTCTGTATTTTTTTTATTTCCCCTAGGATTTAACGTCACAAGAAAGGACCGGTATTCTTGAAAAGGTTTGAACATCGGAGATAGTCGGAGAGAGATTTTTATACGAAGGTGTCTTAGGAAAATAAACGAGCCAGAAGCCAAAGACATGAAAGTTAAATGAAACAAGCAACATCTGAAGAAGAACTCTAGTGGAGTTAACAATATTGATTAGCCGTCTGATTATATGGTGTGCATGCCCAAAAGATAATTCAACAATTCTTTAATTGAATCTTGGTATGATGTCTAATCTATTTTCTACGTGTGATTTTTAGCTTATCACTTTTGGTGTTTAGTTATGTCGAATTTTGGTTTCAATTATTGATGTCGATCAATATTTTGTATTGACCATCGATTCTTGAGCTACCACTCGAGTTATGGAATATTCTCAAGTACAGGGTTGTTTTGCTCGAATTTTGTAGAAGTGAGAGTGGATAGATACATTGTTATTTATCTATTTTCATACCATTGAGACTATTTCTTTCACTTGACTTGTGTTCCTAAATTTTTCTTTGCTTCGTAGGTTCCGCTAGCCTCCTGGGATTATGGTCTTGCTTGTGCGTTAATGGCTCTAAGAGCAACTGGTGTTGATAGTTGCATCTTTATGTTGCACTACTAGGTAATTTCTTCTTTGAAAATTAAACTGCCGACCGAGTTTAGTCTGAATTTGCTGGCTCCAGGCTTCCGATAGGATTAGGAAATTCCGTTGTTTCTGGAGCTTAACTTATTATTAGAAAAAACGGGAAAGTGCTTTTTTAGATGATAGAAGTTAAGTACAGAGGTGGAGCTTGAGTCATCGGCAGGAACAAGGAATGAATCTTCCAAAAAAGAAATATACCCTGACGTAGATTTTCCTTATTGATAGCTTAGGCTTACTTACTAAAAGACATCATTAGTTTTTATGTACTCTTTTGGGTTCTTATTCGAACATACTAGTTCTCTTTGATAGAAAGTCTCGGGCATAATTTAAAACGGATGGGATTACATGAAAGTGAGGAAAACCATACTGTATTCGGGAATAGCAAGAAGGCACTAGATACACTAGTCGAGCTAAAGTTAGAATCCTCTGGAAAGATAAATTGTTTTTAAAAATGTTCTATCCGTTATAACTAGGATTGACTTACAAACAAACAACTAGTTAATTTGGTACGCATGATTGATAATTTTCAAGCTGGAACTTCTACATAGGCTTAAATTTAGTATCACACTGAGTTCGAATATCTCCACATCACTAGCGAGCTACTTGAACTCTCTTAAGCTCGATCTCAGGAGGCACGGCTCGAATAATGTGGAAGATGATATTCATAATAGTAACCATACGAATATAGCCGCTATCTTTGCAAGAAGCAGAACAGTAATTCAATAAAAAACTATTCGTTCCCCTACTATAAATTAACCATCCACTTCTTAGTTTGTTATCACCTTTTCTATCGGTGTACCATAATTATTTTTTGGGGTTTTGTTCTTGTATGTTATTTTATTGAGTGTTTAAACCGAAAAATCAAGATTGTCCAGTTTGGGTGTGCAATACCAAAATTGTGCAAAAATGGATATATTCAATAAGTTATTTAATTATCAAAACTGTATGAATAGAATATTAATATTGTAATCAACTGAATGCATTTTTTTGGTTGATGAGTTTGTCAACCAATAGAGGGTTATAAGAAAATTTACATTATTTTCATCTGTGAAATTAATAATTGTTTTGATGCAAAAGCTTCTAAGTATTAGTGTTGGTTTGTGATGGTGTTTTCTGTGCGTCCAATGCCACGTAATAGGACAAGTTTTACATTCCCAATCCGTATAATCCAAGCATATTTGGAAATTTTGGTTTCTTTCATTCTTGTCAATTTGTCAGCATTTCAATTTTTCCATTCTCAATACATACCATCCAAGCATACTATAAACCATGAGCAAATTTTTTTTGTTTTCATCTTGTCAATTTTTCAACATTAATAATATGTTCTTGTTGTTGAGTTTGATCAGATGTATGGAGGTTGAGTTCTTCTTTCTTTTTATTTATGTGGCTATGAACCTTTTTGTTTCAACTTTTCATTTTATTTTTCTTCTCTACTTTTTTATTTCCTCTTCTCCATCATTAGATTTGTCTTTTGTAATCTAGAGTAGTAAAAAGTTATCTGCTAGTCTTTCAATCTAAGATAGTCTACTTCTAGACTTTCGAGGAATGTAATTGCATTAATATTTGTTGCAATCATTTCATTGTTAAAATTTAACATTCTAGCGTGCTTTAGAGATTCTTTTGCCAACCAGACATTAACTTGGTTTTGTTCTCTAAAGATGTGGTTGATAGTCATCCCAACTTTTAGTAATTTTGTACCGCTTTCAATTAGAGAGAACATAGCTCAATGACATTTCCTGATTTCTAGGATTTCTATAAGCAATAGTGAGTCGATTTCAATGTCTAGAATAGGTATGTTTCTTTCATTGCATATAAGTAGTCCATCTAGCAAAGCTATGCATTTCGCTAACACGAATATATATTTTTCATATATTCTTCCAATAATCAGGATAATATCTCTTTTTTTATCTCTCTAAATCTCACCCCGACTTGCTCCTCTAGTTGATAGGCTATACCCATCTATATTGAGTTTTAGTCTACACCATCTTCGAGGAGACAATTTGAAAAATGTGTAAGTACTTTGCTTATTTTTTTTATTCAGATGGAAGCACAAAATCTAAAGCAATATTTAAGTCTGCTTTCTAGTGTGAGTATTTGAAAAGGTTAGCACTATCCAACTTGAATATTACATATATGATATGATTTATCACTCATCTAGATGTGATAAAGATACCTTGATATTTAGCTTTGTTTCTAGCTTTCCAAATAGACCAACAAATAATATGAGGAAAGATGGCTCTAATGTGGATTTTTTTCTGAATTGACCAAACCAGGTCTTATTAGGTGAATTAATATCATATGGTTTGAGATACAGATTTCAAACAGCCCTGGAAAATATTTCCAAACTTACCGAGCTATTTTAAATTTCAAAAATAAGTGTTTAATTGATTTACTTTATTTGTCGAATCGGCACTTGGACGCCATGAGAAGTGTATTCTTTTGATGATTGAATTGATAGGTAACAAGCCTTTTGAATAGTCTCCATAATATGAAAAAACATTTTTTAGAGTGATGTTAATTCCATAATTTTTGGAACAATTTAGTTTTTTCACTCTTGTCTCTTATTTCGAGCCAAGGTTTCTTAGTATTAAAATTTCTATTATTGGAAAGAGTCCATTGGATTTCATCAACTATATCTAGTTGTATTTTAAGTTTAGAGATCTTGTCAATATCTGAAGGTGGGACAACAATTCTAATCTTGGCAAGATCTCATTTTGCATCATTCTATACTGATCAATTGATTCTTCAAGGTTTGGCAATGATGATGAGAAATGGATGAAAGGTTTCTTACCACGCCATCTTTCCAGCCAAAAGGAAATATTGCATCTACTAAATTTAAAAAATGTGAAATTTTCTGCTATATGTCTCATTGTTAATAATCTTCTCCATATTTTAGATTTATTCTTAGGTAACTCAACTAATCATGGATGAACATTGACACGATATTTTTTATTTGCATTCACGTCTTTTAGAAATTAAATAGAAAACATAAATTTAGCGCATAATGAGGAGTTTTCTCTACATTTGAACCAAAGTTTACAATAGAATAAATTCTTTAAACTTCTAATGTTGAGACAACCTTCATTATATGGTTTACACAATGAGCTCCATTTTTTCCAATTCCATGCAAGATTGTCTTATGTAGAGCCTCAGAGAAACCTATTGCACATCTTGAAATTCTGATATTAAATGTCTTGGAAAGTAGACAACTTTGTAGATGATATATAAGAATTGGAATTAATACATGTTGAATAAAGATGAGCCTCCCTACAAAAGATAAAAGTTTACCATCCCAGTCTTGAATCAGGATGAGCCTCACTGGAAAAGATAAAAGTTTATTGATTTGACGGTTCCGTGAATTCTTGTAAATAAAGAACAACTAGATACCTATGTTTGGATGTACCCAAGCTCCTAATACTGAACTGTATAATTATTGTCATATTACATTCGTAAGGGATTTTTTATCCATTCTATAATGATAAAATATTTCATCCACGGTCCATGAATGGACGCCTTAAAGCATAAAGAAAATTTCACCGATATCGTCGAGGATTTCAGAATATTTTACCTCTAACTAATAAGAATATGATGCTTGAAGTGCTATAAAATGTATGCATACAACCTACCAAAATCTTAATCAAAATACCCAATGATCTCTAAATTTTTTGATTTTTTATATGTATATATGTGTTCTATTTTTTTATTTCTTATACTAGAGAACTTTTTTAGCACGTCATAATAGTCTATCTTCAGATTTACTTAAATACTTTCACAACCACCCGATAAAGATATGAAACGTTTGGTCTTTGTACAACATCTAACACACATCAGGCTCCTACCTGCTGAAGTATATGGAGTCTTTTGGATTTCCTCACTACCACAGTCTTATTTTTGAATTTTTCCTTATTTGTAAAATGTGTATTAAATGGCATACTAAACACATGAACTTATTCCAACTAAACTTTTGACACACACAACTCTCAACCAAAAAAGACTATTACCTCACTGAACTTATGGTACCACTATAAAGAAGCCTACTTGAGCTGATAAACAGATTTCTTAAGTTTGCACTAAGTTCTAAGTTACACCATATGTAATATTTTCATAATGTTATCATGAAGAAAAACCATTTTTACATCCATTTTTTGAAGCTCTGAGTCATGTGTGTAAGTAATTCTATTATTGTCCTTCATGAAACTATACATAAGTTTTATCTAAAGAAAAATTCTTTTACGATGAGCATAACATTTTGCCAAAAAACTTTCAATACGTCTCTCCACATGATCAGGGGAATCAAGTTTTTTTTGTTAATTCACTTATGACCAATTGGTTTCTGTTCTTTAGGTAATTGTACGAGCTCTCAACTTACATTATCTTGCGTTGGCCTATAATTTTCATTCATAATGTTAATCCGCAAATGAAAATTATAAATTTGCATGGCTTACAGATACACGACGAATCATTTAGCGTTACACCATAAGAATCTTCATGTTCTTGAAGGTAACTACATAATCTAAAGTGATATCATTCATCATGTATCGTATGAACTTTCTTAAGGGCATTATTACCTTATTTTGAACTTCTTGAGAAATTAGAATTTTAATTTCTTAATAAATTTCATTTTGTTCCCTATATGAAAGACACATATCATCTGGAGTATCTTCATGTTCTAACGAGAATGAAATGATTGGCACTGAAACAAAATCATTTGAAACCTAAACCTAAGTATCAATTCACCAACATGGATAATTGTGGTAGGATATGATGGCTTCATGACCTATATTTGAGTATTAATTAACCAACATAGATCACTATGGTGTGATATTATGGGTTAATTATCTTCTTACCTTTGTTACAACCTTCGTAAATATTTTTTAATCCTTCTTCAAAGTTAAAGAAATCAATTCCAATGATTGTAATTATAAATCAAATTATCATCAAAATGACATAAAATTGACTTTATTTAAGTTCCAATTCCTTCAATTATGAATGCTATCTATTCAAACAAAAAAGTATCCAATTAGTTATCTAACCAATAATATTATTTTCAATAAAATATACAACCAAATCACTAAATGAAACATCCAATAAAAAAAAGTAATATATCAATAACCATATATAATCAAATTTATTTACTTATAACAATAAAAGATTTGAGAAAGTACGAATATCTACATTGTTATAAAATTAAATTATTGATAATCATCTGGATTTTTTTAATACCCATCATACCCCTAGTTTGTTATTACGATCTTTACTTGTGTTTTTTTCATTCGATCAATCTCTCTTTTTATTTGAGATAATTTTTTATTTCTTCCTTCGATCGATATCTTCTACAATTGTTGATCGTCTGTATTTTCGTTTGTTCTTCTGCATTTATTGATTGTTTGTCGATTCACATGTGATTTTTGTTTTCTCTATTTGGTATTTTTTATTTGCGTTGAGTTATTTTGTTGTTGTTTATATGATTATATGATTGTGTCTAGTTATGTTGATTCTTTTATTTCATATATTCACATGTATAAATATATATATATATATATATATATATATATATATATATATATATATTGATAATTATCTAAAACATATTGATTTTTGGGTTAACAAATTTGGGTGTGAAATTATATGCGAACTTGTTGCAAAAATTCATTATATGTGGTTGTGTGAAAGAGTTGTGAAATTATTTTATATGTGGTTATGTAAAATGGTTGTAAAATTACGTTTGTAGGTGGCTGCGTGAAAGAATTACAAAATTACGTTGTATTAGATATTGCATTGAATTACAAAATTAAGAATATTTATGGTTGCGCAATTAGGAAGTGCATTTGTTATAATAGGTTACAATAGGTTGAAACAAAAAATACTATAGTTGAATAGAAAAATTAAAAAAATAAGAACAAAAAGATACAAAAAACCAAAAACGAACAACAAACTTTGAAGTCATTTTTTCTGATATCAGAAGATATTCTTCTTCGTCAGACACTTCTTCTTCCTTCTCTTCTTCTGATTAAGTCTCTTCATCCAGATAGCTAAATTTATACTCATTTTTTTATGCAAACATGAAAATGATCATCATTTGGATCATCTTTCTCTTCATAGTATTCAATGTATAGCCAAAAGGTCAACAACCATATACTCACTAATCAAAAATTATTTCTTGTTTTGGTAAACTAACCATTATTGTTATTGCCACATTGATGATAATTTATCTATATTTGTCAAATCAAATAATTAATACCATATCAAAAAATAATAACAAGTTTAAACATTAATCTAATAAAATAGATAGGAAGATGATAATTAATATTTACAAGTAAATATTTGTTAGTTGGATGTAAAACTACATTAGAATAAATAAAAAGGTGTTGTGAGAAAATACTAGTGTAACAGGTTGTAAAATTATCTTATGACGGGTTACTAATTACATTTTAATTGGTTGTAAAATACCAAGTTTTATTACATAAATCGAAGTTGTTAACAAAAAAACAATTATAATTAAGGTGTGAAATTACAGTATAAGTGGTTGTGGAATTACCTTATAGATGGTTGCAATTATGAAATAATAATATATAAATAAATAATAAGAGAAAATTAATACTTCGAATTAAAAAGAATATATTTTAGTGACATACAACTTTTACAAAAACACATATAATTAAGAAATAAACTAAACATTTTATATTCTTCTATTTGATGCAAGATCTTTATTTGATGCAAACTTTTGTTCCGTTTGATGCAAGATTTTATTTTGATTGATATTTATAATAAGTTGATTTGACTTTATCAATTTTCAACATAATCTTTAATACTGTCATAAATCTATTCAATGGTTTTTTATTTCAGTTCTTCAATTCATTTAATGACATCTTCGTCTAGATCTATATTTTATAACTGCAAAGTAAAAAAGAAATAAAGTTTTAAAATATCTGATTGTGTAATTGAAGTGCAATCATGTTGTGAAAATACATTCTTAGATGGCTTAAACATTAATCCGTAATTATAAGTAACTTGGTTTCGTAATTGTGAATAACTTGAGTACGAATTAAGTTCTTTTGCTGCAGAAAAAAAAAGAAAAAGAATATTGTTACATGTTGTAATAAATACTAAGAATCGTCTAATTCTTCTTGAGTATTCTTTATTTATTGTGTAATCTGAGATGCATTTGTAATTTCTAATGTGGAGGATACCGATTCTTCTTGAATTTTTTTTTATCTACATTACAAAGTTAAAATACATGTATATTAATGTTAAAACTAACTATTATTTTAGTTGAGTAAATACGTACAACTCAGTTATGGAAAAAGAAAAATAATTATCTAGAACTTTTAAACAAGTAAACAAGTACTCCCTCCGTCCCAAAATATTTGACGTTTTAAAGTTATGCACAAATATTAAGGAATGTAATAATTGCTTCTCTTTTTCATAAAAAGTAAGAAAGAAAAGAGATTTAATTGGTAGTTGATTATAAATAATATTTAAATTTTCATCGATAAACGAGAACGACATATATTATGGGACACAAAATATTTTCTAGAATGACAAACATTTTGGGACGGAGGGAGTAGTTTCTAGGTTACTAATTGTATTTTTTGTTGTGTAAGAAATTATATACAAATTATCAAAATCAAACACGAATAGCTCTTAGATCAATCATATAATTATGAACACAACAACTAAAACATTAAAGATGAAATAGTATATTTTTATCGTGAAAACCTAATTTAGTAGTTCCTTAGTGCATACATTTTTAAGAATTCACTCAAATTTGTTGCAAGAATCCGTAATTTGATACATCCAAAAGTTTTGATTTTAGAGAGAAAGAGAAAATCGTAAGTCGGAAGAAAACAAAGTTTTTTTGTTTTTCACTTGTTATACCCGAAGGACATTGGTGGAAGATTTTATGTATGGTGGTTATTAGTAAACTCAAAAAATCTAAACTTTTGTCGGATGGTTGTGTGTAACTTATCCATTAAAAATTACATTTTCCACTTTTAATGTCTTAGTTTTTCTTATGTCTTCTTTCAAATTTTTGAAATGAAATTAATAACTAATGAGCATAAAATATACTTATATATTTATTTTTTGTTTAGTTATATTTAAACTATACTGAACAAGAACTCCAACAAATTTGTATTTAAAAGTGGATTTAAAAATATATAAACTCATAATATTTTATTTATTTTTAAATGATAAATATCTTTTTATAAAAACAATCGATGAATTTAACATATTTATTTTGAGAATATATATATATATATATATATATATATATATATATTATGTTAAGAAAATGTTAGGAACAAACTTTATTTCTACTTTTTTTTGGTGTATACATATAAAAATAACATAAAATCAAAAAATTAAAAACAATTATAGTATAACATGAAAAAAAATGAAAACATGAAAAACAAATAAGGACGAGTTACAGATAAATGTCTGACTAATAAAAGAAAAAACATTTAGGCAACTAACTTCCAAAATTACCGCCAAACAAATCTTTTCTACCTATCAACTGTTACCATAGCAACAAATCTCCACAGACGTTTCAGTGTACAACGTCTAAATTACCAAAATTAACCAAATTCAATCTCATTAAAGTTCCAAATTCGAGTTCAAAAAGAGTTCAGATTATTTCTGATCAATATCTACATTAAAATAGTAAAAAAATATTGTACTGATCATTTTTTTTCTTTGAAAATACAGTTTAATTTTTTGTATTTGTTTTTTGTTATAAAATTAGGATTTCGTAGTAGACCTATTTTGAATTTTATGATTACTATAATCATCATCTTCTTCATTTGTATATATTTTGAGTGATGTTTGTTAGTTAAGTCTCTCATCTATGAATATATATTGCTTATTCGTGTCTTACTAAAACGAAACACGAGAGGCGTATCGATCGATTTTTGGTAGTTACCAAATTATTACTGTAAAAAAAAGTCCATAAATACACCTCTTCGCTGCGGATCAATTATAAGCTTCGAATTAAATTTGTACAGTCTTGCATCTATAAAAAATGTTTCCTTTATTTACATTGTATGTTATCATTTAGGTTTCACATCATTGACATGGTTGCGGATGATATGGTCTCTCATCATTATTAATTAGCCTGGTTTTGTATGATATTGTCTTTATCATTCATAGTTGGTCTAGTTTTTCATGATATATCTATTGTTGTTTTTGTATAGTTGGTCTGGTTTCAAAAGACATCGTTTCACATCATTCAAAAGACATCGTTTCACATCATTCAAAGATGTCAAGGCTATCTTCGGTTTAAAGCATGGAAATGAGCACATGCCATTACAAAACAAAAAATTGAACTAAGATATTCATAAATAGAAGAGTAAGAAGAATCGAGGATTATCAAGACATACTTTTCTGATGACACATCAAGAAAAGTAAGACAAAACCGAGCCAAAGAAATTGCAAATAAAACAATAAAGGTATGCAATTCTAAGTTCTGCAACATATTTTTACATATTTATCCGGTTTCGCATGATATGGTCTCTCATCATCCATAGTTGGCCTGGTTTCTCATGATAATATTTTTTGTTGGTTTTACATATATAGTTAGCCTGGTTTTGCATGTCTCTCATCATTCATAGTTGGCCTAGTTTCACATGATAAGGCCTCTCATCATTCTTAGTGAGCCTGGTTTCGTATGATAGGGCCTCTCATCATCCATTGTGGGCCTGGTTTCTCATGATATATATAATTTCATGGTTACGCATGATAAGATCTCTCATCATCCATAGCTGGTCTAGTTTCACATGATCTGGTCTTTTATTATTCATAGTTGGCATGGGTTTTCATGATATATATGAAGCCCTGGTTTCGCATGATATGGTCTCTCATCATTCATAGTTATTCTGGTTTCGTTTAATATGGTTTCTTACCCTCGATAGTTTTATTAGTTTTATATGATATGGACTATCATATATTTATCTTTATTACTGGTTTCGCATGTTTATAGGATGTTATAAATAAAGCAACAAAAACACCTGGAGAGCATGCGATAAAAGATGTTGTAATATTGTTCATAATTTTTGTCTCGTCAACATTGTTTTTCTCTACAAGATAAGGTTTTTGGTCAATAAGTTAATCTCAACAACGACGGGTGTGAAAATTGGGATATGCATCAAAATTATGAAGAAAATAATTCTGAAGTGTTGAGAAAATAGTATATCAATTCATTATTCAAAATCGTACAAAAACTACACTGACTAAAAAAACTGCTGCATAACATTCTTCACGGACATAATGTGCAACAAAAGTTGGTCATGTAGAAAAACAAAAGCTAGTACCAACAAAACGTGCTACTATTTCAAAAACAAAAAAATTCAATATCTAAGATTCTTAGGAATCTAAGGAGACATGAAAAAAATGTATAGAAGAAGTCTACTAACAATCTGATATAAATTCCCATCTGATAGTATGAAATAGAAGACTGAAGAGATTATTGAATCCAAAAAAGCTCAAAATCTCTCATTTATCATCTTCAAATATTATCTCGTCTTCTAATGGTCTCTCATCTATGAAGGTTTCTCATATTTCATAGTTTACATGGTTTTGCATCATTTACATTGATTGTGCAACTATCATCATATATATTGGTTTCTCATCTATCATAGTTTACATAGTTTCTCATCGTTTACATGATTCCGTGTCTATTATTATTTTAAAGGTTTTGCATCATTTACTTTGGTTTATGATATTCTAATGTGCTATTAGTCTATAATGGTTTATATGTCATAGTTTAAATGGTTTTGCATTATTAACAAGGTGTCGCATCTGGTGTGGATAAAAGTAGCCTGAGGGTAGGCTGGTAATTTTAAGTGGAGTTTTAAGGCGGTGTAAGGGTGTTTCACGGTAGTATGGTGGTGTTTAAAGGTGTTCCAAAGTATTTCAGGGTGTTTCAAGGGTGGAGAGAGAATTAAGCAGCCTGGCAGCAGTTAATTTTTCTTACACATAGTTAATGCTGGTGGTTGGGCATTTATAGTGTGAAATTTGGGCCCTTATGGGCTTTCGGGTCAAGTTTAATGGACCCGGGTCATGTTTAAAGACCCATAAGTTTTAAGCAGATGTGCAGGTAGCTTAGTCAGATGGTGTTTAGGTTTTTTAGTACTTTAGTCATAGTTCGAACTGCCTTAAGTTTTCAGTGTTCGAAATCATCTGTCCGGTCAACAAGTCCTGTCCGAATTTCCGGGGAGATTTACTTTGGACTACCCTTCCGGGGTGCACTTCGAATTCGGACTCATCAGGAGCCCCTTTTTTAGGTTTTTGAACAAGTGTCTTTGTCAAAGAACTGAAAAACAGTCCGATAAAGGAAGTGGTCTTCCAATTCGGAGAGAGTTGAGGACAGATCCGGACAAGGCAATCGTTTCGAATTCCAAACGGTTCTGTGTCAGAGTTAGTGGGACACGTGTCACACTTTGGTTGGTTTCTTTTAGCCGTTTTCTCACCTCGAAAGTTGTACCACTATCTCGAACAAGTTACCTCTTTAAATGCTTTTGATGACGTCAGCGCCGTTTTTTAATCATTGCCCAACTTTTCGGATTCTCCTAGGAATCAAACCCTTTTTTACATTTACTATAAATTCTATTCATCTTTCACAGTCTCACTATTACTTTCACTCTGCCATTTTACTCAAAGCTTCATCTCTCTAAAATTTCAAGATTTCCTTAGTTGCTTTATGTTCACAGCAAGAACAGCTCTAATCAAGGGTGGGTGGCTTAATCTCTCAGAATTGGAGAAAGCTCAAAGGGTTGAAAAAGAGAAAAGACTTGCAGCAGGGCTTCCAGCGTCGCCTGTCGAGAAACCAGCCTCTTCAATCGAAGAATCTGATAGAGGTTCATCTTCTTCGAAAGGTACGAGATCTAGAAAACTCTTTCAATCAACACTCTCCCCCATAGTATCTGGCTCATCAGTCCAAGAGTCAATCCCCACTGTCGAACCGGGGGTCGCTGTTACAAGTGTCAGGAAGAAAACCACTTTCATTGCTATGGGGTCCGACTCCGATCATTCTCCAGACAAACTAATCATGAAAAGACCAAGCAGATTGGTTAAGGGACTCTCTTCAAAAAATACCAGTGAGTCAGGGTCCGGGGCAACTGTTAGGACTCTCCGGGAAAGGCCGGTTGGTCCGGAGCCTAGCAGTCCACTACCTCCTAAGGAAACTTCGACCTCAGAAACTCAAACTGAGGTGAGAACTCAAAAACATACAAAGAGCCAACAGTCCGGAGGATTAGCTATGCCAAGCTTCATCCCTCCCCGGGCTGTTTCTGCAGAAGCTCCCCCAACAATAATGGAGGAGAGGATGGAAGACTCCACTGAGGAGGTTAGGTTTGAGTCCGAGTCTTCCGGACAAGCTGAAACTGCTGTAGTTGTTGCCAAGAAGGGCAAAGAGGACTTGTATCTGAGGCGTCCGGATCTGCCGGAGAGCCTCGAAGGGAGAGTAGGGCCCTGCTTTCACAAGGTAGAGTTCAAGTACCTTTTATCTCTGTTAAAGACCAAGTATGCGTTTATCCATACTAGAGATTTGGGACGGTTTCGCACTAAGTGGGGGATCCCTGAAAACGTAAAAATCCGAATTCCCATCGATCCGGAGACCCCGATGGATTGTAAAAGGAACGAAATAATCTTCTTTACGGAGCTATTCAACTGGGGACTTAGGTTCCCACTGGATCCAGAGATAGTGCGTTATTTCCACCTAGTCAAGCTATGTCCATCACAGCTAAGCCCTAACGGATGGTACACCTTGATGTCATGCATTATGGCATCTAGGTTGTCCGGAATTCCTCTTCCAATGGAAGAGTTCGCTGCTGTAGCTAGTTTGTGCAAACACCATCAGTTCCCTTTCTATCACTTTAACATGGGGAACGATCTGAAAGCTGTGGATGATCTCCTGGAGTCGGAGAGCAAGTGGAGGAGCCAATTCTTGTTTGTGAGTGGCTCGTGGGAGAATGGCAAGAAAATCAAGGCCGAAGAGAATCCTAGCCTTATTCGAAGTAGATGGAGGAGCGATCGTAAGTTTTACTTTAAGTTTCTATTCGAATTTCTCTTTTCGTTTAGTTTATGCTAACCATTCACTTTCTTGTTTTATTAGAGCTGCCAAAGGAGTTCGGAGACTATCAAAAAGCCGGACAGGTCACCTGTGGCAAGATAAACGCATGGGCCGCAGAGAACTGGGAGAACCGGTTCCACAAAGCTTTTACCCCTGGGAATTTAGCGAGATCCCATCTGTGGAACACCACAGGTCGAAGGGATCTTACCTGGGAGGAGTTCTCCACCCCACCTGATGAAGATGTAGTGCTGAGAAGGTCTCATGAATTGGATGGGACCCTCTTCCTTCCTGCCCGGGCCAAAGCCCCAAGTAAAATGAAAGGCAAGAAGAAGAAGAGCAGGAAAGCAGTAGAGGATGCTGAGAAAGAGGTCCCAACAGGCTCAGAGGTGCCAGCCCAGGCTCAAGTTGACGCAAACCTTCTACAAGTGGTAGAACAGGAGAGCGAGAAACAAAGAGTGAAGTCCCCAAAACCCGCAAGGGCTTCTAAACGGACTCGCAAGCAAGCGAGTGATAGTGCTGATAGGGAGGTCAAAAAGAAAAAGATTTCCCAAGGAGAGGAGCTTGCTCTCCGGGATCCGGAGCCCACTTTCCCAACTGACCCAACATTAGCCGAAGAGATCCCAGGGAATCTTAATGAAGGGATTCCAATGGAATTCCACACTGATGAAGTTGATAGGGGAGAGATTAACATGGATGAAGTGGATGTCACCGGTCTGGGTCCTTTAGGTGACTACTTCCTTGGCCTGTCTAGAGATGAGTTCGCAGGGCCATATGTTCCCCCCAGTAGCTCTAACACAGTAAACTTCAATGGTAAGACTTTCTTGGTTTCTAGTGAGAGGGATGTTATAGCCCATTCCCTCCTTAGCAACGTGCAACCAGTACTCACCCTGGAAAGGCAAGTCCGGAGTCAGGCAGAAACCATTAGAGATCTCAAGTCTGAGAAGGAGAAGCTGTCCGATGACCTCAGGACTGCTACTACTAAGGTTGACCTGCTTAAGGAGTCGAACGAACAGCTAAAGAAGAGTCAAAATGAAAGCAACACAAAAGTTGCTTCTTTAAAAGAGACCGTAAAAGATCTCCGGGCTAAGCTGTCCGGATTGGAGAAGGACTTGGCAGCCTCAAGGGGAGAAACTGCAGCAAAGGAGAAGATTGTCACCAACCTGACCACTGACAAACTTGCTTTAGAGAATGCAGTGACTCAGGCTGTTGAGGAGAAAGCTGCTTTGGTGAAGGATCAAGAGGCCATGATCAAGGCCAAAATCAACGCTTATGCCAGGGAGATGATACGGAGTGAAGAATTAATGGTTGAGAAAGTGAAGTCCGACATGGTCCTCTTGTTTCATGAGAAGTTCCCGAAGAGGAGACTAGGGGACTTATGGCGTTATGTGGATGACGATGATCTCCCCTACTGGACCATGGTTGATGAAGGGTACACTGATATATCCTCGTCTGGTGATGAAGAGGAAACCGGAGAGAGTCCGGGTGAGGAAGAGGTTGACCCCAAAGGCAAGAAGGTCATTGAGGAAAAAAGCGACATCAAGGGCAAGAAAACAGATGAGGGTGAGCCATCTTCAAAGGCTCCTCCTTAATTTATAATCTGTTTTGTTTATCTTTTACTTGAACCAAAGTCCTTGGAAGGCCAAGGCACCTTTTTTGTGATGTTGTCCGAATTATTCGGACAGATTTTTGTTCTGCACCCAAACTTGTTTAAAAAGTCCTTGGAAGGCCAAGGCAATTTTAAGTTGTTGAATGAATGTTTTGTTTTGCTCAACCATTCTCTTCTTTCATAATCTGTTTAAATAGTTGGAGTTTAAGTAGTCTTGAGTTATTGTGTTGTGAGAGTGTTTAGTTTCTCTGGCTAGAATTTAAGTAGCCCTTAGACCTTTCAGTCCGGATAGTATGACAATCAACAGAATTTTGCAAAAACTTAGAAAATTATTCAAGAAAGCTCCAAGTTTCATTTAAAGCTCTCCGTGGCGCCGGAGAGAGGTAGTAGTATGCCCCCAAATATTTACATGGATGTTTTAAACAAGTAAATATTTATATAAGTTTTATTCTAAGTACATTCGAAGGTGTTCAATATTCCAAGGGTGAGTTAAAACCCTGCCATCTTTGTCTTCTAACCAGTACGTTCCAGGCTTGATTCTTTCAACCACAGTATAGGGACCCTCCCAAGTTGGGGCCAGCTTTCCGAAGAGCTTTTCCTTGGTATGCAAGAAAACTTTCCTCAATACCTTATCTCCTGGTTGAAAGTCCCTTCTTTTAACTTTAGAAGCAAACCTGCTTCTCATCAAGCTCTGATAGTGTGCCACTCTAAGGTGAGTTTTTACTCGCCTTTCTTCAATTAAATCAAGTTGATTTCTAACTGCCATTTCATTAGCCTGTCCGGAGAAGTTGTGGACTCGAAAGGAGGGGAGTGTCTTCTCTATGGGGGCTACTGCATCCATCCCATAGACCAAGGCAAAAGGTGATTCTTGTGTTGCAGCCCCAGGCGTTTTCCGGTAGGCCCACAAAACTTCTTGTAAATAACTAGGCCACTTCCCAGCAGCCCCTTCCAAATTTTTCTTTAAACTGGACAGTATTGTTCTATTAGCCACCTCAACTTGCCCATTGGCCTGTGGGTGTAAAGGTGAAGAAAAGCAATGCTGAATACCCCTTGAGGCACAGAAGCTCTCCATTTCTCTGTTGTCAAACTGTGGCCCATTGTCTGTTGTTATTCTCTGGGGGACACCAAATCTGCAACATATGTTGGATAGAATGAATTTTATAACAGCCTTTGATGTTGTTCCTGCCAAGGGGGCTGCTTCTATCCACTTCGAAAAGTAGTCAATGGCTACAATTATGGTTTTACGCCCTCCGGACGCCACAGGGAGAGGCCCAACTAAGTCCAATCCCCATCGAGCAAAAGGGATGGGCTCAGAAATTGATTCCAAAGGAATGGCTGGTACATGAATTTCATTGCTGTACCTCTGGCATGGGTCACATCTTCTTACCAGCTCCTTAGCATCTTTCATTATTGTTGGCCAATAATATCCGGAGAGAAGCACTCTTCTTGTTAATGCTCTAAATCCACAATGGGCTGACCCCTCACCATCGTGCAATTCGGAGAGAACCATTTGTGACTCATGATCCCCTAAACAGCGTAGGAGAGGTTTGCTATAGGATTTCTTGTACAAGACCTCTCTAATCATGATAAAACCACGAGCCCTGTGCTTTAACGTTCTGGCTTGTGGTTTATCCAAAGGCACGATGCCATCAGACAGATATTGCATAAGAGGAAACCTCCAGTCTTGAGGCCGGTTTACTTGTATTTCAAAGACTTCCTCATTTTCACCTTCATCAAGTTGAATAGAAGGGCTTTCAAGCACATGGATCCATGGATAGGACTCCGTATATGCTATTGTTGCCAATGAGTCTGCTAGCTCATTCTCTGCCCGGGGAATATGCTCATAGACAACGGCTTTAAACTTCATGGCCTCACTTTTCAAGAGTAGTAAATACTTGATCAATTGTTCTTTTCTAGCTTCTGATAGGCCCAAGGCATGGTGAACAAGCAATTGGGAGTCACTTAGCAGCTTGACCCTTTTTGCTCCACATATGTATGCCAATTTCAACCCAGCTATAGCTGCTTCATACTCGGACTCATTATTGGATGCCCTGAAAGCAAAACAAATAGCTTGGAACATGTTGTCCCCATAGGGGGAAGTGAGACATATTCCTGCCCCAGACCCTATGGCACTGGATCCCCCGTGTGTTCGGACAATCCACACTTTTTTGTCTTTTGAATCAGCTGGTTGTTCTGAGTCCCTATCAGAGTGGAACTCAACCAGAAAATCAGCCACAGCTTGAGCTTTTACTGCTGTCCGGGGAGCGAAATCTATGTCGAAGTCCCCCAACTCTACTGACCACTTTGTCATTCTGCTTGAAATGTCCGCTTTTTGAAGGACATTCTTTAAAGGGAAAGACGTCCGGACAATGATAGGGTGAGCCTGAAAATAAGGCCTCATCTTTCTTGCAGCTATCACCAGAGCCAATGCTAGTTTCTCAAGTTTCAAGTAGCGCCGCTCAGCATCAATCAAGCTTTTGCTGATGTAGTACACTGGGTGAGGATACCCATCAACCTCCCTTACTAACACAGCACTGATGGCACAACTTGAAACAGCCAGATATACAAAGAGAGTCTCCCCATCGATTGGTTTGAACAAAGTCTTGGGAGAGGACAGATGCTTCTTAATCTCATTGAATGCCTCATCACACTGTGGTGTCCATTCAAACCCCTTTGCACCCTTCAAGGTTTGAAAGAATGGAGCACATCTGTCCGAAGACCTGGAGATGAATCTGTTCAAGGCTGCTAACCTCCCCGTTAACCGCTGTACTTCTTTAACGTTTCGAGGAGGCTCCATTTGGAACAAAGCATTGAGTTGGTCCGGGTCGGGCTGTATCCCATGCTCACTTATAATATACCCTAAGGACTTCCCGGACTGCACTCCGAAGACACACTTTTCAGGGTTTAACTTTAAATTCACCTTGGCCAGGTTGGCAAAAGTCTCTTGGAGGTCGGACAAGTGCAGCTGCTCATCCACACTTTTCACCATCATATCGTCAATGTAAACCTCCATATTTCTTCCAATTTGATCAGCAAATGCCTTATTGACTAACCTTTGATAAGTAGCCCCAGCATTTTTCAAGCCAAAGGGCATCACCTTATAGCAGTGCAGACCCCTATCAATAACAAAAGTGGTATGCTCTTGATCTTTTGGATCCACCTGGATCTGATTATACCCGGAGAAAGCATCCATGAAGGAGAGCAGCTTGTTCCCAGAAGTAGAGTCTACTAACTGATCTATCCGGGGAACCGGATACAAGTCTTTTGGGCAAGCTCGATTGAGATCTGTGAAGTCAATGCACATTCGCCATTTACCGTTTTTCTTTTTTACCAAGACTGGATTGGCAGTCCACAAAGGGTACTGAGATTCTTTAATGTGCCCCATCTTTGTGAGTCTGTCAACCTCTTGTACAATGACATCAACCTTTTCTTTTGAGAAAGCTCTCCTCTTTTGCACCACTGGTGCCACGTCTCTTCGGACAGATAAGTGATGGGAAATCACCTCTGATGGAACTCCAGTAACATCAGCGTTGCACCAAGCAAAAACATGCTGATGGTCTTTTAAGAATTTCAACATACCTTCTTTCAACATTGGTGGCATTTTGGACCCTATCTTGACAATTTTTCCTTCTTCCAAGCAATGTGTTTCAACCTCCTCAACCGGGATCAACACTCCGGGGGTCTCTCTGGGGTCATCAATTTCACCCTCACCCCCAGAAAGGCCCTCAAACTGCTATTGGTCATTTATTCGGACTACCCCCAGCGTTCGTGGAGCCAAGGCAGTGGCATAGCATTCTCTTGCAACTTTTTGACTGCTCCGGACAACCCCAACTTGCCCCTGAACAGCGTATTTTAGACACTGATGGACTGTCGAAGCCACTGCATGCATCCTAGAGAGCCAAGATCTCCCTAGAATAGCATTGTAGCAAGTGGGACAATCCACCACAATGAAAAGTATTCTGACTGTTTTCTTGAAAGGGCCTCTGCCCAACAATACTTCTTCTTCGAACTCGCCGATTACATCAGCTGAGCTGCCCGTGAAGCCTACGATCGATCTGTCTGACTTTTGAATCACAGCTGGATTTTTCATTTTCTTGTAAGTATCTAAGAAAAGGATATTGGCAGAGCTCCCAGTATCTACCAGGATTCGCCTTATCTCATTGCCCCCTATCGATGCTCCTATAACAATAGCATCTTCATGAGGGCCAGCAATGTCTCTCAAATCATCCCCATCAAAGACAATAAATGGGAATAAACTTGACGATTGATAAGAGGTCATGCCCCCTTCTAGCTGGGTAGCCAAATTATGAACATGCCTTTTTCTTGATGAAGTGGTAGGAGCCGTTACAGTGTCCCCTCCGAAAATTGTCAAGGACTCAAAGAACTTAATGAGCCCGGAGACCGACCTAGAACGCTCCTCTATTGCACCCACTCTATTCCTTGTTGGATCAGGATCCAAGTATTCAGATTCCACATCAAACCTTTCAATGATTACCATAGCTCCTTCTGGGGCAGCATTAACCGGACTAGCCCGGTGAGTGTTGTCAGGCCTGTTGCCTCCTCTCCTTTTAACGTATGCACCCAATTTCCCTCTTTCGATCAGGTTTTGAACCTCTTGTTTCAATGCTATGCAATCATCAGTAGTATGGCCAATATCATTGTGATATTGACAAAAAGAACTGTTTCGATGTTCTCTGGGAGACTGCAAGGTTGCTGGTCTCCGGTAGTGTACTTCATCTTTTATTTTATCGAAAATGGTTGCCACACTTTCTTTGAGTTCTGCAAACCACTCCGGTTGGACCCATGGTCCCCTTTTGTTTCTAGACTGTTGGCTTTGTGCAGGAGCAGCTGGTTGAGACTGAGCTTTTCCCCTTCCATGCCCCTGTCCGGTTTCTCTAGCTTTGTTCCCGGACTGGTTTTGATTTGGAGTTGGCGCCACCGGGGTGGATCTCACCTGTCTGTGCACCCTGGTCTTCTTTGTTTCATCAACATTTATTTGTTTGCCAACTTGATTTAGCAATCCCCCCCCAGGTCATGGCCTTCTTCCTGGTTACTGAATCGGCCAGGTTGCCCGGGTTCAAACCTTGTCTCAGGGAGGCTATTGCCACTTGTTCAAAGCAATCAGCCAGCCCGTTTTTTGTGTTCACAAAACGACTTATGTACTCCTTTAATGATTCGTTTGGTTCCTGGGCACAATGGATTATGGTATCTCCATTACCCTTTAGCTCCTTACTCCCCACAAATTGCCTTCGAAAGGCCACCCAAAAAGTATCAAAGTCTCTGATACAACCCTGAGGAAGGCTGTTGTACCACTTCAGAGCACTCCCCGTGAAGGATTGGGAGAATGCCCTGCAGAGTAGTTTATTATCATCATCAAAGTTCATCATGAAGTTCTTGAATTGCTCCAGATGATTGTCTGGATCAGTACTGCCATCGTACTTCTCCATCTTGGTGCTATCAAATCTCTTGGGGAGGTTTCCGGACAGTATTTTGGAAGACAATGGCGATTGCCTCCAATTCCTCCCACGACTGAACGCAGTATCCTCATTAGGTGTTGCAAAGATACCTGGCTCATCATGGAAGGCAAAAGGATCCACCAGCATCCGGTCTACATGCCTCCGGTTGTGAGATGATCTTTTCCCAATGTGCCTTTTCATTCTTCCATGGTGATCTCTTTTTCTGGAATACTTTTTGACTTGCTTCTGTTTTTTCCTGGTTCGCCCCTCATCACTACTGGAGGACAAGGATTTTTCATTTCCCTCACTGTCCGAAGAGCTGTCCGAAGATTCTGAGCTTGAGTCAGAACTCTCCACAGGCTTGGACCGGTGAGACTTTTTAGAACTGGCATGTGTCTTTTTAGTGCTCACATGAGTTTTTGAAGCCTCATGCTCTCGAGGGTTATCAGAGCGATGAGCAACTGACGCTTTGGATTTCTCCTTCATGCCCATCTTGGCCTTTTCAGCCCTCAGAGCTTCTATTTCAACCCTCAACCTGTCACGCTCTTGGACAGTATATTCATCGTTCTCTTCCACCACTTCGAGCAAAGCTGGTGGAAGCTCTGGATTATCCGGATTCATTCGGATAGAATTTCCTTACTTGGTTTTGAATGCTTGATTCAGGCACCGTCGCCTCCCACTGTGGTCGCCAATTTGGTGTGGATAAAAGTAGCCTGAGGGTAGGCTGGTAATTTTAAGTGGAGTTTTAAGGCGGTGTAAGGGTGTTTCACGGTAGTATGGTGGTGTTTAAAGGTGTTCCAAAGTATTTCAGGGTGTTTCAAGGGTGGAGAGAGAATTAAGCAGCCTGGCAGCAGTTAATTTTTCTTACACATAGTCAATGCTGGTGGTTGGGCATTTATAGTGTGAAATTTGGGCCCTTATGGGCTTTCGGGTCAAGTTTAATAAGCAGATGTGCAGGTAGCTTAGTCAGATAGTGTTTAGGTTTTTTAGTACTTTAGTCATAGTTCGAACTGCCTTAAGTTTTCAGTGTTCGAAATCATCTGTCCGGTCAACAAGTCATGTCCGAATTTCCGGGGAGATTTACTTTGGACTACCCTTCCGGGGAGCACTTCGAATTCGGACTCATCAGCATCTATTATCTTTTTCATAGTTTCGTATCAGTTACATGGATGCGCAATACTATCATTTACAGTTGTTTCGCATCTATCATAGTTTACATGGTTTCTCATCGTTTACAAGATTTCGATTCCATCATCATTTCAAGGTTTCATATCATTTACATGGTTTCTTATATCTAATGGTCTCTCATTTATCATGGTTTCTCATATATCATAGTTTAAAGGGTTCGCATCGTTAAGAAAGTTTCGTTTTTATCATCAATTTGATGGTTTTGCATCTTTAACACGGTTTCACTTTTATTTTACAGATGACTAACAAGAAACCTCCATCATAAACTAAGCATGTGTTTAGCCAAAGCATAGATTTAGCAACAACGAATAAAATAAAGAAAAATGAAAATGAACATAAAAATTATGAACTTCATTTTGCAGGACTAAAATAGAAGCTCACTGAAAAATACCAGGTCATATCACAAATGCAAAAATAGATAAATGAAGTTGAAGATATAGACACAAAGATAGAGCTAAAACAGACACTTTAACTATCGACGTTGAAGGTATACACGGATGATGGACTTGCAAGACCACCTCAAAAAATATAAAAAAGATATGAAGGAAAAAACGGACACATGATAAAGTGCATCAGTCACCAAATTAAAAAACATGTATTATGAACACTATTACAAATGTTGATACAAGCAAAAAGGTGATTACAAGTAAGAATGATCAACAAATCATTGTAAATAAACCTGCTTCCGATGATATAATTGAGGCTCCCACCCATAAGCACCCTAATATTATTATTGTGGAATAATAGGATGTTCATCCAAGTGTTTGATGTGTAAAAACCAGACTAACCTCCAACACAAGAGAGCCCTAATATTGGTGTCGAAAACGAAGATGTTACACCTAAATTTGTTATGAATAATAGAAACCTAAGGTTATTATATATGCGGAAGAGTAAGATGTTCATCCTACTGTTGATGTGCAAAAACAGGACCTAGCTCTAGCACAAGAGAACCCAATGACCCTTAGTTTTGAAAACCAAGAAAATCTAGCTAATGTTGTTGTGGAAGGACAAGATCTTAAGTTTACTATTGTTGTGAAAAAATATGATGTTAATCCTAAAGTTGATGTACAAAAACAAGACCGACCTCCATCCCAGGATAACCCTAATATTGGTGTGGAAAACCAAGACACTTTACATATTGTTATTATGGAAGGACGTGATCCTAAAGTTATTGTTGTTGTCGAAGAACATGATGTTGATGTTGTTGCAAAAAATCAGGACACTCCATCTAACATTATTGTGAATAAAAAAGTGCTCTTACTGTATATGTGGTCCATGATGCTCCTAATCTAGATGCCAATTTTATTAGGGAAAATAAAAAGGCTCCTGCAACAGAAGTGAGTAAAGGTTTCTAATGTTACTATTGTTGTGGACAAATAGGTGATATAGATTACTCAATATTGACAAAAAATATTTCAAAAAATCTATTTATTTGGACATGTATTTATTTGTGTATTATCTTGTTTTTTGCTTAAATATTATAAGAATTTAATGTCTGATATCTTGTACTCTACTTTCTCCTTAAATGGTGTCTCATGCTATAGTCACGAATAAATTTGAAATGTATGGTTTCGTATCATAGTATCTCACATGATTCGGCCTCACATAATCCATATAGTGTCCCGCATTATATTGCCCCTTATTGTTTTCCTTTATTTTGTAAAACCATCATTATTTAGTATTGAATTACTAATATATAAATTTTGGTAAAGGATCCCGACACTGAACACCAAGAAATAGAAACTCCTACTGTAAATGATTTGGAACTAACTATTGAGAAGGAGCTTATACAGATTAAAAAATTACAAAACAAAAAAGTAAGCGAATTATCTTTGCTCTCATCTCTAATCTTTTCTATTATCTCTCATGTTTTTGTCCGGGATGATGTGGTGTTTCATCATTCATATTTTCTCACACATGTACTGTCTCTTATTCTTCTAGTTGCGTATGATGTGGTCTCTTATCAATTATAGTTGGTCTGCTTGCGCATGATGTGGTCTCTTATCATTTATAGTTGGTCTAGGTTTCAAATGATGTTGTCTCTCGTCATTTATAGTTTGTATGATTTTTCATGATGTGGTCTTATCATTTATAGTTTTGAGGTTTCGCATTATATGTTCTCTCATCATATATAGTAAGCATGGTTTCTCATGATGTGGTATTTCATCATTTATAGTTAGCCTGGTTTCACATGATATGGTCTCTTAATATTTATAGTTGGCTTGGTTTCGTACGATGTGGTCTCTCATCATTTATAGTTAGCATAGTTTCGCATGATATTGGTCTTTCATCATTTATAGTTTGTATGGTTTTGCATGATGAGGTCTCTCATCATTCATATGTTATTCTGGTTTCGCATAATTCGGTCTCTCATCATTTATATTTAGCTCGGTTTCGCATGATGTGGTCTTTCATCATTTATTATTGGACTGGTTTTGCATCAACTAATATGTTGGTTTCGCTTTTTTCAAAATAATTAGAAGAAGGTCAATCATTCGAATTAAAATTAGATCATACTCAAGTTCATATTTCTGAGCAAATTGACTAGACAATTACTAGAAACTATTGGCCATAAGAAAATGATGTAACATAAATACTTGAAATAAAACAAATATTATAAATTAAAACTAATTCAAAAAGGAGAAACCAACATAAATACTTGAAATAAAACAAATATTATAAATTAAAACTGATTCAAAAAGGAGAAAACCAAGTAGATGTGACAGTATGGTAAGTTCCAGATATACCACGATCTAATGTTTTTGTTAGTAATATGATAAAAATATTAGGTGAAGAAGATATTGACTATAAGGTAAAAGTTAATTTAGTGTATATTTTGTTTGCCTTGTTTCTCATCACACAAGTAAAAGTAACTGTTAGTTTAACTTATAACAATACATAGGTAATCAACGATTATATATAATGTTACCATAAACGAAATAATTTAAAATACCATATGCTAATTCTGATTTTGAGGGAGCAATTATTCAAGAGAATTCCATATCTTGAAGTGTTATGTTAAGAATCAAATAATTTTACAACACATGTATGAATTAATAAGCAAAAAAATGTTTTTAAAAATTAATATTATAATTTAGCACTTGCTAAACAAAATATATGGATGTAACACCTTATATTGATGATAAACTACACGACCACATAGAAGGTTACAGCTTCGTTCCCCTTCTAACATAAGGACCATGAGGAAAAATTATCCATTGGACATTATTGGTAATATGTATAAAAAAATAAAGCCACGGTAAATCTAAACTCATTGGCAAGACGTTGAGATCCAACAAAAATAAACTATACAAAGATTTGTAAGTATCTATCATCTAATATATCATCTTGTTTACTTGTATGTATTTTAACTTACATGTTGAATACCTTCAAAAAACATTTTACCAACAAGATAAAAAAAATAAAGATAGTATGTTCAATAAAGATTATTCAACAAAAGAACACTTATTTGTGGAGTAATGGTCTGCGACTATATTAAAGATTATGTTACACATTGGGGGACCTGGAAATGATAAACCTAATAACATTGTATCAATATGGAGAGCATAAATGTTTTACATTTTCCTAATGACATAAACACTAACAAATTTTGGGAAAGTTTTTTATGTTAATATATATGTTTATTGTAATGTGTGTTTTAATGTTTGTTAACCACTAATATATTTTGTTAAAACGCCGCGTCTGCCACTAAGTATCTGTATGTATTCCCGCACATATCATCCATATAAATTCATATGTCACTAGAATATATGATTAGGTCTCGCATTTTTCATAACCCACCATGCATATGTCCCGCACCTATCATATATATGATTATGTTTCACCCCACATCTATCATGTAATTGATTTGTCTTAACTGGCCTAGTTTCACATGATAAGGCCTCTCATCATTTTTTTGTTGGTATGGTTTTGTATGATGTCGTCTCTCATCTATCATGAAGTTAATTTATCATATCTCGCGTCATTTTTTTATGTCTCGTCTCCTATATATCAGAAATTTTGTTTATTTTATATTGATATTTTGAAAAAAAAGTCGAATTAATATAATTTAACATCCTTTTTACTATTTTATCAAATAAAAATTTAAAATAGTTAGTGTTATGCAAAATTTAACATCCCGCGTCATGATTATTATGCAAAAACTACAACCTTCACACATATAAAACAAACTCTAATTACTGTACATGGTTCTAAAACTTTTGACTATAAATTTAGTATATAATATAGGCTTTCATACAGGAAAAAATTATTATTTGAAAATGGCACCTATAGTTGAGTATTCTTTGGATGTTGAATCCATTTATGATGATTTGTTTCCTACTTGATTTACCACCATAAAAAATAGAAAACTGGAAGCTAACAATAATAGAAGAATTTTCTTCATCTTCTAATGATGATGAGATTAATTATTTTGCTCATGAACCCTATGTTTCCGAATGAGGATCCAAATGAGGATCATGTTGTTGTTCATAAAACAATACAGAGGAAATATAGTATAGTTGAAGAAGAGGAGGACGATGAGGTGGAAGAAGAAGAGTCTAAAGAAAAATACTCTGAGAATAAGGAAGAAGAGTTTGACCAGGAATAATTTAAAGAAGATGAAGAAGAGTCCGACTAAGAAGATTCTGAAAAACAAATGAATTAAAAGTTTGTTTTTACTTATTATTGTTCGTATGATTCTGTATCTTTATGTTTTTATTTATTTTCAGTTATTTTGTTTATATTTTTTGTTTCTTGGACTTTAATGTATTTCTCTTTTTTTATTATGAAGTTTATTGAAGTTTGATTACCTAGTACTAGATCTATCAAACACACAAGCTAGATTCACATCTATCATCACCAATGTAGTTGTTTATGAACGAGATTCACACCTATCACTACTATTATAAATGGTTATGACTTGATTTCTCATCTATCATTATTTGTCTGGCCTCCAATGCATTATTTTGTCCCTCATCTATCAAACCCATGACCTATGTTTGGTTTCGCATCTATCACCACCACATATATTATATATATGTCCCGCATCTATCATGCATCATAAGGATTTTGCATTTATCATGCATCAAAAATTTTTTGCATCTATCATATCCATGTATTTTTATTATAAAAAAATTACAAGGCTTATCATTACCCATGTGTATCGATCATGATAAAAAAAAGTCAGAAAAAACTAGAAGAATCAAAATTACATTGATCGTACAAAACCTCTACATATGTTTGTTTGTTATGACCACAATTCGAACAACGAGTACACGTTGTCTTTCGGGTACTTAATTATCCTCTAGATAGAATACGTTTCTTCTTAGGTCTTCTAGCTCTCCTTTTTTAAATTGGAGGAAGTATATTTGGAGAATTTGTTAAAGTACATGCTTAACTAAAAGTAGTAAACGCACGTATGCCATATGAATATGTTATGTTATAAGAGCTTATAAAATAACACGGCTTAATAGACACAGGATTACCATCTATATAAAATATGGCAACAAAAGCATGAGAGCATAGGAAAAACTCAAGTTGTCACGCACCACAAGAATAAGTAGATACACTAAGATCAACAAGCATACCAGGATCACCAAATACTTCTGGTAAAATAGTAGACCAATGAACTATCCATGGATGATTTTTTTTCACATTGGCTTTAACATTCTTATCAAATTCTGGATATAAATTACTAGTCTAATGTTCAGCATCAACATAACGTCTTAAAATTTGACTCATAAGTAATATTATAATCATGTCAACTAATTCTAATATAGGCAAACTACAATATTGTTTGATCAGATGATTAAAATACTTAGATGGAGTAGAATCGTAAAACCATACATTCTCTCTGAATAAAGGACAAGCATATTTATCCGAAGGTAAATCCTCACAAAAACTAAGAACTTCTGACCTCTTTCTTTAAGATATCCGTCCATATCTTTAATATACAAATTCTAAGTTCCAGTATAAACACATTTTTAAACATGTAAACCATATTTTCCTTAAATGGTGTCAATGTACTAATCAAATAATAACTCAAATTATTTATAAGATGATAAATACAGTATGCATGGTAGCAATCTAGAAACAAAGAAAATACAACACTAACAATACCTAAATGATGATCGATAATAAATGTGATTTGTTGGTCTCAAAAATAGCGGTTTCAACATCTCCATAAACCGTAACCAATTTTTAGTATCTTCAGCCTCAACAATACCAAACGTAACAGGAAATTTACCTACAAAATATTTATGGAAAATATATTATAAATCACTGTTATATATTGATTATACGTACTTTTACATTTATTATATTGTTGTAGCACGTCTATAACTTGTTAGAATTGGTTTCATATCCACCATATTAAGTATATCATGTTTCGCATCTATTATACTTATTATATATGGTTGCGAATCTTGTATATTTATATATCAGGTTTTGAATTTATCATATTGATTATGTTAGGTTTTGCATATATCATACTGATTACCGCTAGTTGTGCATCTATCATTATACATGGTTTCACATCTATTAAATCTGGTCATACATGGTTTCACAATTTATATCTAATAACATGTTTTGCAATATAAAACTGTACATAACAAAACCTCACCATTTTTACCATCTTTAGTTATGGTAGATCGAAATACCCCTTCATATTTCCCCGTTAAAAAGTTATGTCAATAAATAAAAATAGATGGAAATAATCAAAACCATAGAGATAAGAACCAAATTGCTAGGAAACAACGTTTGAAGATATTGGTTTCCAAAGTATAATCTAGTACGTAGTCACTACTGCCATCAAGAATCTTCAATATTTTGAAGTAGTTTATACGAAGTAGAGCTATCTCCCTATAAAACAATATTAGCTTTCTCTAAAGCAATTCATAAAACACGATAAGAGATATCTAAACCGTAGTCATTTTATAAAAATGATTTTACCTTTGTAACTGTATAATATCAACATTCCTCGTAACACAATCAAGTATCTCATTCGTAATCAAACCCGATGATAAATTATGTATAATTTCTTTGCACAAAACAATCCCACAAGTATGAGATTGTACGTACTTTTTAACAACAAAAAAACGAGAAACTTATCTTTTTTAGCATAAAGTCTCCAAAAACAGCCCTTTGAATCTTTTTTGGTGCAATAAATAGTTACTTTTTTCTATTATTATGCAAATATTTGAAAGTAAAATTTTATTGTAAAACCAAAAAAAAAACTACTGCATCATCTTCAAAAACCTTCCCACCATCATTAATTTATTAACCCAACCAACAATATGAAGTTGTTTGTTCTTATGACAAATAAAATTCACACGAGAACTTTGACCAGCTTTTCCACAAATAAAATCTTGATTTGAAGCTTCGAATAAACTTTGAGAAAATTTTCTAACATTATCAATAACAATAATATCATTTTAACATTAATATTAGCAGTTGAAACCCTCAAAGTATCGATAACCGATACCAAAGCAACTAAACCATTATCACTACCTAATATAACGTTTTTCGATCACCGCAATAGTATCTCAATCTAAATTTACCTCAAATTAACATATCATATTTACTTAAATTTAATCATATCTTCAAAATCGTCAAACAGACCAAGATCTGGATTGCAAGTTCACCATTTAGTTTAAAAACACATATTCGAATTCTCGCGTACCTATATTTGAAAATTCATAAAACTAAAAATAATAAAATCCCACAACTATCGTTAAAAAATAAAAAAGGTCCCGCATATATCGTTAGAGAAATAATATATGTCCCGCATCTATTATTACAGAAATAACAACAGTCCCGCATATATTAAAATGAAAAAACGTCTATTGATAAAAAAAATCTTGCATCTATCATTATAAAATAACAAAAGCCTCGTATCTATTAAAATAAAAACACATCTGATGATAAACAGTCCCACATCTACCAAATAAATACCAAATTTTCACAGATGCGAGACGAGACACACAAGACTCATAACAGATGTTTGAAACTTCATTTTTTTTATGGTAAACTTATCCAAATCCTTTTCAATTATATTATGCAGAAAACCGAGCAAAACTAAAAACGAGTAAAAATCTAAATCATATGAAAACAACAATATATAATCTAGTAAAGACATTAGAAACACAAAAGCACCAAACTAGTAAAAAACGAATTTAATATGAAAATAATTGAAAATTAAACTACGCAATCAAATCAAAATATTCAAAAATCATATGAAAAAAACCATAAAAAATAAAAAATAAAACGAAAAGTTGAATTGTCGTAGTACCTATAGATATTGTAGATCTAAAAAAAGTAAAGAGAGAAAAAAATGATACCACGGTATTATTACGATAAAATGAGAAGACAGAATGTTAATAAAAACGTAAAAACTTTAATATTTAATTATTACTCGATATTTAGCTCCAAAATAAAAATAAAATTTTTATTTTCATCTTATCTTTTTTCCGATGGGTATACAGTTGATAGTCAACTTTTACTTTTTTAGTTAATGTAAGTTTTTTTAGATTTGTGTCTGAAAAGAGAGATGATTCTCTAAGATTTCCATTCTCCCTCTCGAGAACAAAATCCTCAATTCACAAACTCTAGATCTGTTTCCCTCAAATTGAGTCGCTACAATGCCTTCCCTCACTTAGACTCTTTGTTTTGAAAATAAAAATCATCACACACCTACATCTGAAGCCCTAGAAAAGAAAACCTACAAGATCATTGTCATATAAGATACTCGACTAAAAGAAATTGAAAATAAAGAATATTTTTTGTTAAAGAAAACAATCCATTGTGCTACTAGGTGAAGGAATAAAGGATTCTAAAAAAAATCTCACCACAAGATAGATTCAAATCAAACTGTAGATTACCATCCCCCGGATGGATCCAAAAATCTTTGGATTAAAGACAACCAAAACCCTAAAATAAGGAATTGGGTTTCTCGAGACAAGAAATCCGAATCAAGAAACAAATATTTTCCCCTACTAACCAAGAAAGACAAAAACAAGAAGAGAGAATAAAAAATCATAAATCTTGTGAGCAATCCAATATTTGAATATGATGAGTCAAAAAAATAAGATATCGATAACACCCCAATGGAGTCCATATCAAATCATACGCAAAAGCAACCATAAACATTAGGAAGATTTTCACTCACTCAAATGGCATCTACAAGGAGCAAGAAGCATATGGAGCCATAGATATTCAAGAAATCATATAAGAACTTTCAAATTTCTTCTTCTGAAACCACATTAATTGTTAAGTTTAGTTTTGGTAAACCCAAACTATATGATTTTAAGGCATTCTTAAGATCTTTTAAATTCAATGGTATTTATAATATATCTATATATGACAATAGACATAGCCTCATTGAATTTGAAAATATCAAGGACATTAAGAAAATCTAGAAGATGAATGTTTGGAGTGTATGATAATTTAGCTTTAGAATTCTGAAATGGACTCCTAACTTCAACCCTAAACTAGAGTCTCTCCTTACTCCAGCTTGGATCATATTACTTAAAATTCTCCAGTTTGGATCATATTACCTAAAATTCCTGATTACTTTTACAATCCTGACACAATCAACCATATTTCTAAGGTAATTGGATTACCTTTAGCAACCTAGGTCCCTTATAAAAACCAAACAAGTTTTAACTATGGTAAATCTTGGTTTGTCATTAATGCCTATGCACCTCTTCTCCAAAATATATGGGTATATTTTGGGTAAAAGGATGACTTTTTTCCAAGATATCACATATCGTGATAACCCTATTTATTTCCAAGAGTGTAAAAACTTAGGTCATAGAGAAAACAGTTCTTAAAAACAAAGAAAATATTGAAATTAATCTCAGCGTTAATCAAAGTAAATACTCAAAAAATAAACCATACCTTCCTTCTAAAAGATGATGGATTCAAAATATTAAATTTGTTATTGTGGACCCTTCTTAACAAAATCACAACCCTTTAATAACAAATGAACAAAATGCAAACAAAGAAAGTATTGATTCAGTCAATACTAATTTTATTTTACCTGAAATTTCTCTTTCACATGTTAATAATGACCAACAGCAAATTAAGCAGCACACGCTAAAGTTAACTAAAAACAGTACTCCTTTTGAAAACACTCCTCAAGTTTCCAAAATGAAAAAAGACCTCATCATTAAAAATATTAAAATAACAAATTTTGATATAATTGAAGCCATTAATATAATAAAACTTGGTAATTCTTTTAATTCAATGAAAGACTTAGACAACATCTATTATGAACCTAAACCCTTTAAAATGGAATCTTACCATCTTCACCATATGTGAAAAAGGTAAGTGCCAAAACTAAAGTAAATAAGAACTTAGCTAAAAACCTTCCAAACCTAAATCAAAGATAATTATAGTATCTTTAAACAACACAAACACTAATATTAAAGGATCAATAAGATCCTCTAACCCATCTTCAAAATGATTTTAAACATCATTAATTGGAATGCAAGGGGTGTTGACAACAAAGGAACCCTCAAAAGAATTAAATCGATTATCAAATCTAACCCTATTAATTTCATTGATCTTCAAAAGCCTCTGTTTTAATCTCAAATCTTGACAAAATTGGTAAGAAAATTGGTTTTACTTCTGCCTGTGAAAACATTAATAACAAAATATGGGTTTTCAGTAAAGATCAATTCAAAATTTAAATACTCATTGATAATGACCAGTTCTTTCATATGATGGTTAACTACACTTCAATAAATGTTGAAGTTCTAGTTACCATCATTCATGCTAAGTGTACCAAATCCTAAAGAACCATTCGTTGTGATCATTTAAGAGACATATCTTCTACTAATCAACCTTGGTTGATAGTAGGAGACACTGATGAAATAACCAATATCACTAAGCAGTTATCATGTTCCATTTTCCACTTAAGAGGAATGCATGATTTTGATAACATGATCATTAACTGTAACCTTGAGGATCCTGGTTACACATGATCTTTTTTCACTTGGTCTAATATCCATAAGTGAAAGTGTATCGATAGAGCGTGATAAAATGCTTCCTGGAGAGACACTTTTAATATACTAAGGTGAGTCATCTAGATAGAACTAGCTAATATCACTCACCTCTCTGTATATATTTATCTTCCATATAAATTAAACCTAAAGTTTCTTTTAAATCCAAAAATTTATGGTTCTTTTACACTAATTTCCTCATCACTGTTAATAAAAATTGGAAAGAAAATATATATAGAGACGTCATATCTATTTTCTGGTTCAAAATTAGATTAAAAATCTTAAACAATTCTGTCTTTGGTAATATTTTTGGTAGTATTGCCAAAGCTGAAGAAGAAGTCAAATTTATTGAATCATGCCTTGAAGAATCCAACAACTCAACTAACAAAATGAATCTTAATAAGGCCATAACTAAACATTTAAATCTCTTGACTAGAGAGTAATCATTCTTGCAACAAAAAAGTATCACTCTCTGGATCAATGATGGAGATAAAAACTCTAAATGTTATCATAATTATGTGAAAAAAGATAAAAACGAATTGTATTCATGGTATACCTATCAAAGGATCTTGGAATAAGTACATTTCCATGGTTTGTAGTTTTATTGTGGATTACTTTAAATCTATTTTAATTAACGATACCAATCAGTCTAATCTAGATAACATTGTTGATACAATTCCCAATCTTGTTAATGACTATGATAACATTTTGTCACTGCAATTTAATAAAATGATGAAATATATATTGTAATCAAATCCCTAAACCCTAATGGTGTCTCTAGAATTGATGAACTCAACTTCAGATTTTTTCAAAATTGTTGGCCTATTATTCAAAATGATCTTTGTGCTGCTATCTGTGCATATTTTAACGGTACAACTGCCCTTAAAGGTATTTTTACCACTGCAATATGTCTTATTACTAAAAACAATTCTTCCAAAACTTGGCTTGAGTACTTGCCCATAAGCCTCTGTAAAGTATTTAATAGAATATTGTCCAGGCTTATCAACAATAAGTTAGCTAAGATTTTACCCAAGACCATTTATGTTGTTCGTAGTGGTTTTGTGGAGTTCAAAAACATTCATGATAACATCTTGATTACTCAAGAGTTAACTCATGATCTTAACATTAAAACTATAGGCTATAATGTCATATTAAAAGTGGATATGGTGAAGGATTTTGATAAAATATCATTCAACTTCATATACTATGTTCTTATAGATTTTAGATTCAATTATAGATTTATTTAGTTAATCAAAAGAGGCATAGAACACAACAACTACTCCATCATCATTAATGGAATTTCATATGGCTATTTTTCTTCTAAAAATTATTTTACAAAGGATAACCCATTATCACTCAGCATATTCATCATTGCTAAAGAATACATCTTAAAAGGTATTCAAAACTTGTTCCTCAACCATACTCATATGTAATACAATTCCAGAGGACGTGCCTTGCATTTGCAGATGATGTCATTATCTTTATGAATGGTTCCATTAACAATGTAAGGAAAGCCTGTAACTGTCTTGATCATTATCAATTAGTTTCAGGCCAACAAATCAATTAACAAAAAAAAATATTCATTCACTCAGATAAAATGGATAGAGTAATATCTAAAGCTATTGAAACTCTAACTGGATTCAAGCATGTAAACCTCATTTTTAAATATTTTGGCATCTCTATCGAGACTAATAATCACTTTTCCATTGTAATGACTTAGATCTAAAATTATGAATAAAATCCTTGATTGGGACAATAAAAATCTGTCTTTTGGTGGCAGATTAATATTGTCTCAATCTCTTCTACCCAAAACTGTCATCTCAAGAATTAATAATCTCACTAACAAATTCTTATGGGACTGTAAGGACACCTCCAAACCTATTATTTGGGCTAAATGGTCTAAAATTTGCAAACCATTTGAAAAAAATGGTCTTAGTTTGAGAAACCTTAAAGATATTCAAATGTCCTTTTCTTATAAGCTCTCGATGAACTTTGGAGAACACAAGTCTCTTTGGTCCATCTTTATGCATTTCATATATTTTCCCCAACTCTCACCCCTTCAAATCAAAGCCAAATCAACTTATTCTAAAGTATGGAGAAGAATTTTAAAAAATAAGAGAATTAGCTGAAAAACATATCTATTGGAAGATTGGAAATGGTAATGTTGATTTTTGGTTTGACAAAGAATCATTCTCATCCACTTATCACCCTTTAAATTAACAAAGACAATTCTTGGTACAACAAAATAAATGTTTCTGAATTCTGGCACAAGAACTCATATAATATCAATAAACTCAATGAAAATGTTCTTAAATCTGATATAGACAGTATGCTTAAACTTAAACTATATAATAACTCAGATGATACAATTTAATGGAATTTATCACTTGATGGAAACTATTCTATTAAAAACACCTTGAACCTTATCAAACATAAGAACCTTAAATCTTTGATATATAAAAATCTTTAAAATTGAACCACTTCAAATAAGTGTTCATTCACTCTTTGGAGGATTCTCAATGGATACATATTAGTTGAACTATTATTCAGAGGGGAAACATTAGTTTAGCTTCTAAATGTCAATATTGTGATAACTTAGAATCTGTTAACCATATATTTGTCAACTGCAAAGTTGTCGGGAAGTTTGGAATATTTTGTCGTCCTTTTTGGCATCCTCATTATTAATTATATGAATATCACTCATATAATCAATATTTTGTTCATGTTAACCTCAAATCACATTCATACTAGGAAACCTCATGACCATAATAGAATAAAAATAGATTATGATGGATTTTGTTTAACTAATGGTGAATCCAGTAGTGGATTTGTCATTAGGAATCTCAAAAGGGATCTCTTACATGCAATTGGTATTCTTTTTTGGTAAAAACACTTCCCTAATTGTTTGTTTTAAGATGAAATATTTATTAATAATAAAAAATTGCTTACAACGGGAATTCAAATTTGAAAAACCCAAAGGCGCTAAAACCCAAATTTAAACAAAATACAATCAAGAAGCCCTAATCTAACTTCTTCCAACACTATATCTTCAGATTACCAAAGCAACTTTTCAAGAACCAAGCCTTCAAGATGCAAACTTTAACAATGACCAAATCAACTTCAGAAACAGCAAATAAACATTAGCAACTTCAAATCATATGTTATACAGAGACTTGTTATTGAATCAAGGTCTTTGTTGGAGGACTTGTTATTTTGCAATTCAAATAATATTCATTGTTTAGATATTAAGATTGATTCATTGGTATTATTTGAAACCCTTAGTAGTAGTAAATCTTCTTGGTATCTCCTGCAGTAAATGCTGTTTGTAGGATTTTAATCACATCCCAATCGTTATAAAACATGTCTTTAAACGGTAGAACAACACACATGGTCATGAAGATCGGGAAGATCGTTTGAGTATGATGGGGCATACCAACCGTTTCAATGACGATCGTATTGACCGGTTACTGAAGGAGTTTAAATTGGCTACCAATCGTCGAATCAAGGTAAAAATTTCTTATCGAGATGCTGTCTCATGCTATGAAAAAGTTTTCAAAACCATATATTTTTCATCAACTGGACATGGCGATGTTGTCTTCAGGCTATGAAAAGGTTTTCGAAATTATTTTTTTCATCAACCGGATGGCTTGGCTTTAATGTGACTTCGAATAAGGAACACTCGAGAAGAATTTATCTTATTCTGATAAGGTCAACAATTATAATTCCCAATGTAACGATTGAATAATATAAAATAAATAATTTGGGTTCTTGAAGGTGATGGTGCTGAACCAGGAGAGGATGATGTAGCCCAGAAAGTCCAAACAAAAGCCTTTTTATTTTATTTTATTTTATTCAAATATCTTATGTATTTAAATTAAATCTAATTATATTAAGATTTTATTTGATTTTATTTGATTTATTTTAAAATATTTATTTTATTTCCTTGTAATATAATTTAGGGTTTTGAGAAGCTATTATATAAAGCCTCATATGCCTTAAGTTATTTTAAGTTTTTGGAAGAATATATTTTTTATCTCTGAAAATTTCAATCTTTGTTACCCTTAGATTAGGGTTTCATCATGTTACCCATGAATTGAATTAGAGTTTCATCTATCGTTGATTCTTCTTCTATTTTCGCAGCGTCATCACCATGATCATCTAAAAATGGACTATGAAAAATATTTTTTATCATGCTGTCATATTATAACTTTTGGCATCATAATGAATCATTTCTTTTGCCAAACAAAATATTCTATTTAGTTCCCAATAAAAGGATCGGTCATATTTTTCTTAAATGTATTTTACCCATTAGCAAAACCCGATTAAAATTGGGTATAGTAGGTCATTACAGCCAAAAAAAAATATAAAAATTATTATTTACAATTACAGGTAAATAATATTTATAAAGGGTTGTATTTAATATAAAAATTGGATATTATACCCACTTTTATTGAATACACTTTTACAACATATTAAGAAGAGACTAAGGAATAGATTATCAATGGAAAAGAAAGGCTAAGAAAACATATAAGAAAGACTAAGAAAACAGATCTAAAGTTATGTTGGGAGAGGAATAGATTATCAATGGAAAAGAAAGGCTAAGAAAACATATAAGAAAGACTAAGAAAACATTAAACTTTGGGTACATGCACCTATAAAATGTGAACCTCTCTTTTGTCTTAACTTGCTTGATTGTTGAGTATTAGGATCATATAAAAGAATATCTCGATAATCCATCACCATTGAAATCCTACCGTCCTTCTTAATCTTGATTACATCTCCTATGCACTAGCTTCTAATACCTAAGATTATAGGCCGCAAATCTATAGTGTATAGCTTGGTCCAAGATTCGGCAACACCGTACTTTTTTATAACCCATATATTATATTCTTTAAGCTGAATAAAAGCTTGACGGCCAACATCTACACCAACAACAAAAAATACATATATTAAGTATTGAACAACTTATCTAATATATATATATATAGTAGAAGGAAAAGCTTACCCGAATGTTTTGTTTTGCGAATACGATATAGATGAAGATGTATATGAGCTCGATCAAACATCCAATAGAGTTTATGGTAATAAGAAGTATAGCAATACTGCCTGGCCAGGATTGAGTTGGATTTAACAAACAAGATCTTTCATGATGTTTGGGTTGGATTCGGTAGTAATCAGGGATGTTGGGTGCGTATTTCTTATTTGAATCTTCCTGAATATTGCAAGTCTTGTTTTCACATTGGTCATGGTATTGATAAGTGTAAGAAGCGTAAAGGTACTGAAGAATTTAAGAAGTCTATAATGGTTGATGATCTGCAGTTAAATAATGAAAAGGTTGAAAATGCGCCCAAGAAAGTGGTTATTAATAATGAATCTTTTGAACCTGTTGTGGAGAAGTTACAGAGTTTAAAATTTGTTGAAGAGTTGGTGAATGAGGTTCCTAAGATTAATACGGAAGGTGCTATACAAACGTTAGATTTTGGTTACAGTATCTTGGAAACTATCAAAGCTAAGGATAAAAGGGCCTTTTCTCCTAAGAACTCGAATCTTGGTAGTCTGGTATCTTCTCCTGTGAGAGATTGCTTGGAGGATAGTGTTAATTCTATCAAGAATAATGAACAATCAGAGGATATCAGGAAAGTTGGTGAGAATGATACTCTGAAAATTGGGTCTGGTTCTCTTGAAGTGGAGGAAAATAGTAATAAGAATGAAGAGATGATTGGTGCTCTTCAAACTTTGGGGAATACTAACAATCAGGATTACGAAAATTTAGCATCTGAATTCTTTTCACCAAAAGTGGAAGGTGAAAGTCCTCTAGCGTCAACTAGAAGTCAGTTGCAAGTCTCTAGGAGTGTCCAGCCTGTTAAGAGAGTAACTAGAAGCAGGATTCTTAGGAAAGATTCTTCTGATGAGGAGGAGGACTTCTCTACTATAATTGACAAACAATTAAAGCAAGCTAAGAAGAAGAAGCTGGCCAGGAGTTCTCATCAATTGTCTGTAACAACTCGTAATTCAAAACGTTCTCTTTCTTATGATTAATATTCTTAACTGGAATATTCGTGGAATTAGAAACAAATCTTCATTTAGGAGACTTAAGCATCTTATTAAAGTCAATAAGGTTGATTTAGTAGTGATTCAAGAACCTCTTATTAGTAAAGATAATTTGATTAATTGTGCATCTAAGATTGGTTTTAGTAATTGTGCTTCCAACATTGCAAATAAAATTTGGATTTTCTGGAATGATAGCATTTCTGTTAATATATTGCTTGATCATATTCAGTGTTTACATGTTGAGGCTGTTCTTAGTTCTTTAAGTTTTCATCTTACTTTTGTCTATGCTAAGTGTCAACGTTTAAATAGGGTTGATTTGTGGAATGCTTTACGTGCCATTTCTTGTGATAATAAACCTTGGCTTGTGTGTGGAGACTTTAATTCGATTAGCTCGATTGATGATCAAATTGGCTGTTTAACTTTCTGTCAAAGTAGTGCAGATGATTTTAATGACATGATTAGGGACTGCTGTCTTATGGATGCTGGTTATGCTGGTTCGAGGTTTACCTGGTCTAACAAGACTAAGTGGAGGCGCCTGGATTGGGTTTTTATTAATAACTCTTGGAATGATATTGTCAACAATACCAATGTCATTCATAAGCCTCGTACTGGTTCTGATCATATGGCTATAATTATTAATTGTTCTTCTTTGAATTATAGTTTTAGAAGGAGTTTCAGGTTTCAAAATATGTGGCTTCTGGATGAAGGGTTTCTGTCTATTGTGGCTGATAGTTGGAGACAGGATATTGATTGTGATCCTTTGAGCAAGTTTTGGTTTAAGCTTAAGAGGTTGAAGGCTGTTCTAGTGGATTGGAATAAACAGCACTTTGGCAACATTTTCAATAAGATTCAGGCTTTGGAGGATGAGGTTCTAAGGGTAGAAATTTCTCATCAAAATATCAATTATAGTCTTTCCAAGATTGAGTTGAACAAAGTTAATGCTTTGCTTATGAAAGCTTATAAGATGGAAGAGGAATATTGGCTGCAAAAGTGTAATGTGGAATGGATTAAGGATGGTGATAGAAGTACCAAGCTGTTTCACAGCTATGTTGCTAAGAAAAGGAAAAAGAGTGCCATTAATGGTGTGAAGGAGAATGATGTTTGGATCACTGATAAGGAATCTATTGGTCATTCTGCTGTTGCCTTCTTCACTGATGCTCTTGCCTGCAACCCTTATAAGGATGATCAAGATGAGATGGATAAGCTTAATAGCAGTCTTTTTAATGTCATTCCTTGTGTTATCACTACTGATGACAACAAGAGCTTACTCAATCTTCCTGGTGAGGAGGAGGTATACAATGCTATCAACAATCTTAAAGCCTCAAGCATGGCAGGTATGGATGGGTTTAATTTGGTGTTTTATAAAAAATGCTGGTCTATTATTAAAACTGACCTGATTGCTGCTCTTCAGCATTTTGTGAGAGGCTTTCACATCCCTAGTGGCATTCTTGCAACTGGGATTTGTCTCATCCCTAAGACCAAGAACCCTTCTAGTTGGAGTGACTATAGGCCCATAAGCCTTTGCACTCTTTTGAACCGTATTATGGCTAAACTATTGAATGATAGATTAGTTATGCTTCTACCTAAAATTATTTCCAGTTCTCAAGGTGGGTTTGTTCCTGGTAGTTCAATCCACTCTAATATATTGACTGCTAAGGAGCTTTTGTATGATTTAAATAGGAAAGTCAAGCATAAGAACATTATTGTTCAGTTGGACATGTGCAAGGCCTTTGATAAGCTTAGCCATTCTTTCATGTTCAAAGTTCTCAAGTGTTTTGGCTTTTCGAATAGATTTGTAAATTTAATAAAGAGCATGATTACTAATGTGTTTGTATCTATTTTAGTGAATGGTTCCCCTTATGGTTTCTTTAAGACTCTTAGAGGGCTCAGGCAGGGTGATCCCCTTTCACCTAGCCTGTTCATAATTGCTGAGGAAGTCTTGTTGAGGGGTGTCACTTTGCTTTTTAATAATAATAAAGGTTTAAGGTATAAATGTCGCAGCAAGCTTTGTGTTAGTAACTTGGCTTTTGCTGATGACATTTTATTGTTTACTAATTCCAAGGATGCCTCTTTAGCATCACTTAATGTTTTCTTACAGGAGTATCAAGAGGTTTCTGGGCAGGTTATTAACAAAAGTAAGACAAAGGTGATCATGGCTAGTGGTATGAATGTTGACAGTATTAGTTCAATCTATAATGTTACTGGCTTCAATCATTCTACTCTTCCTACTGATTATCTAGGAATAACAATTAGTACTAATAACAAAGCTGTTAATTACAATAACCTTCTCAATAAGATTAAAAGTAAAATTGTGGACTGGGAATCAAAACACCTTTCTTTCTCTGGTAGAGTCACCCTTATTAATGTTGTTCTTATGAATATAGTTCTTTATTGGATGCATAGTAATGTTTTCCCTAGCTTTGTGATTAATAAGATTGAAAAATCTTTTAATGCTTTTCTTTGGGGTTCTACTAGTGCTGAGCATAAGATTCATTGGTGATCTTGGAAGTCTATTTGTAAAACATATAAGGAGGGGGGTCTCAATATTAGAAACCTTGATGATGTGCAAATAACTACTTCTTGTAAGCTTTGGTTGCAGTTCAGGGATAACAAGTTGTTATGGGCTAATTTGTTTCATGACATTTACTGCAAGGACAAGCATCCTTTACAGCTGAGTGATAGTATCAAAGGTTCAATGATATGGAATAGGCTTAAGAGGATCCAGTCCACGGCTGATCAGTTTGTAAGTTGGACATTAGGTGAAGGTAATATGGACTTTTGGCTGGATAGGTGGTCAGGTTCTGATCCTCTTCTTTGTCTTGATAACTCTATTGACAATAGATGGTTTCATCAGGAAAAATTTAACAGTTATTGGTCTAATAACCAATGGGATTTGAACTCTATTGTTGGTCTCATTAGCACTGATGACAGTGTTCGTATTACTAACTGTACTATAAATCATAATAGTAAAGATAGGATTCTGTGGACCTTATCCTCTACTGGTTTTTTCAGTTTTAAGCATACATGGGACTATATTAGGTCTCATTTTTCTGAGTCCAGTTTGTTTCAAAAAATTTGGAATGATCTTACTCCTAAAAAGCATTCTTTCATACACTGGAAGATTGTTAGAAACTATATGTCTACTGATTCTACTCTTATGAAAAGGCATATGAATATGGCTTCTAAATGCCAGTTCTGTTTTAACTGTGAAACTAATCAACATGTTTTTATCTCTTGTAATATCGCTTGGATAGTTTGGTTACATTTTGCTGATCTCTTTAACATTTCTATTTTTAATTACATGACTCATATCCATATGTCTAGAGTTTGGTTTGGTAGTACTAATAAGAAGAACCATATTAGAAATGTTATCCCCTCAATTATTTTCAGTTCTATTTGGAAGTATAGGAATAAATGTAAGTTTAATAACAAATTTGTTTCATCTGATATTATCATTAAGGAAGTTCATAGAATCATTTATTACATGTATGTGGCTGATATGTTTAAGAAGAAGCACTGGTCTAATGATATTTCTATTGCCAAAAGGCTGGGCTTCTTAAATTTTTGCTCTATTTCTTCTTCTAGACCTATTGTGCTGCAGTGGGTTCCTCCTTCTGTGGGTAGGTACAAGCTTAACACTGATGCTTCAGTGGTTTTTAATGGTGAAGCGAGTGGAGTTTACACTATAAGAGACTCTGAAGGTAATCTCATTCATGCTGGTGGTAATGTTTTTGGTAAATTGACTCCTATAATGGCGGAAGCTAGAGCTTTATTGGATGGTTTGGCTGCTTGTCATTCTAAGGGTCTCTCTTTTGTCGATGTTGAGTCTGACTCTATTTTGCTTGTTAATTTTGTTAAGAATGACAATATGGGTGCTCTTCATTGGGCTCTTTCCCCTATCATTAACTGTTGTAGATCTTTTCTTACTTCTAGTATGAACATTAAGCATGTTTTTCGGATCCAGAATCGTGCAGCTGATTGGCTGGCACGTTGGACTCACAAATGCAAGATTAAAATTGAATATGGTTTTGACAATGCTCCTAATGCTTTTAAATCTATTCTAGTGCTTGAAAGCCTTGGAGTACCTTATGTTAGCACTCCTGATTAAACTTTGTTGTTTTGTTGGGCATGTTCTTGCTGAGCTCTTGTTCGATTTGGTTGAAGTTGCTGCTCAAACAATGGATGCCTTGAAGCTTGTGCTTGTCGAGATTGATGCTGTCTTGCTGTTCGAGGAATGCTGATTGTATCGGTGTTTGATCCTTGCTGTGGTGAAAGTTCTTGCTGAGTTATTGTTCGTCTTGGTTGAAGTTGCTGCTCAAATAATTGATGCCTTGAAGCTTGTGCTTGTCGAGATTGCTGCTGCCTGACTTGCTGTTCGAGGAATGCTGATTGTAGATCCTTGCTGTGGTGAAAGTTAGTGTTGATCATGCTTGGTTATGGTAGATGTTCTTGTTTCTTAGTGTATGTTAGCCTAGAAGCCTGTGTTGCTTCTTTTGATTTTGTTCTTTAGGCCCTTTGTTAGGGTTTTGTTTTGGTTTTGGCGGTCTATGTTCCCGCCCTGTAAACTTTCAAATTTTCATTCTATCAAATAAAAGTCATTTGCTTAAAAAAAAATTATACTCTGGACTTTGACTTCAGCAGTTAAGATTAAATAACATTAATATAGTTAATCTTTTATTTTATTGAAAAAATTTAAAATTTGTTTTGATTAATCAATTTTACATTTAGTTGATAATTATTATACTTTATTGTTCATATTTGATCGGGACAAATCTTAAGTTTTTAACCAATTTTGTGATGATCGTGGCAAACGCTATTTTGCAACGACGGCGATTAAGACAAGCCTTATCGGTCTTGATAATTGTTGGGAATGTGGGTATCGCATATTCTGTCTCAGTAGGTAAGTAAGAACAATCGATCTCCATACTAGACTGATCTGATTTAGGTCTGAAGACCCGCGCGGTTTGTTTTTGGTCCACTTCCAAAAGGCCTCATACTAGTTGAGATATATTCTTACTTTATATACAACTGATCCTTCTCATGTTTAACCAATGTGGGAAGTGGAACTTTGGTCGCCACCATAAACAATCCTTCTCTCGGATAAAAGACCACATTAACCTCCTCTCAATTGACTTTCATCCGCCCATTCTAATCAGGTTGGAGACTACCTGAATCATAGAGGCACCACGGTTGTTGTTGCTCACCTCCTATTAGACCACTACTTGTCTTGTTCCTTAGCGTTACTCCAATAAAGTACCATCATCTTGATACACTCCAATCAAGTCACACTGCTTGATGAGCCATGGGCACTTCAAACTAGGATCTCTAGAGCATATCATTCATCTTGAGTATTGCTACTGGTTTATCATATTCGACGATTCTCGAGAATTTCACCCACCTTGCGCTCTGTCTGAGCTTGGAGCTCTTATATCATTTATTGCGAATATGGTACCGTATATTCTGCTCCGTATATAAGTAAGAACAAATGATCCCCACACTAGTATGATATTGTCCACTTTGGGTGTGGAGACCCGCACAGATTTTCTTTTGGTCCATTTCCAAAAGGCCTCATACTAGTTGAGATATGTTGTTACTTTATATACAACTCATCATTCCCATGTTTAACCAATTTCGGATGTGGGACTTTGGTCGTCACCCTAATAATAATTCTAACTTTGTTAAGACAAAACACTTGAAAAATAAGCTTGACTCATATGGATCATGTCTCCCCAATGGACACTCAAGTGGGGAGGCGGGAGGCGGGGGGGGGGGGGGGGGGGGGGTTATCATTCGAGATAGCTCTAGTGATATTGTTCAAGGCTTTAGCAACTTATACGGAAAATTCTCTCCCGTTATAGCTGAAACCAGATCTCTTAGGATGGTCTTCAAATATTTAAAAATAAAAGTTGGTTAGATATAAATATACAAACAGATTCATAAAGACTAGCTAGTCTTCTAGCTAACGGTAAATATCTTTGGCATCTTTACAAACTGTATAGTATGACCAAATTATGAAATGAATGTTTTTGGCGGTAAAGGTTCCCGCTAAGCCAAATTAGGATCTTGAATACTAAATTCAATCTAGAGAGAGGAGTCTGAGATTATTAAGAGAGATCCGGGAAAATCTTTCAAAGATTGAAGAATCAATCTAAGGCAAAAGATAGTTTCACAGAGATTTTTTTCAACCATAGAGCGAGGGAGAGCTCGAGCTATGGAGAACAGTAAGTCTTGATTTGAGGGAACAAAATATAATTGATGCTGATAAATTATTTGAGAAGTTTGGTCATTACGAAGAGTATATCGATTACTTTGAATATGTGAAAGGAAATGGACTAAGGGCAAGAGCCTGATTAACAGACAAGCAAGATGCATGACAAGATTGAAAAGTTATTGTTGATGAATTATGCTTGATAAGATGTAACTTAATCGTAGTAATGTTAAGTAAAGTAGAAATGAAATTAGGATATCAAAATCTTATAATTCTTAAATAATTCTCTAATTGTTCCTAATTCCAATATGTTTATCATGGCAATTTCTTTGAGATGATTTGGTAGATTGATGATGTTCATGTCTTGCTTTTATTTGCATTTCAAAGTCCATTTTGCTAACCAGTCAACAACCATGTTCTGCATGGGTGATAGTTGAGGTTGGGGATATGAGTGTCCTGCAATATTCTAGAAGTTCTATGAGAAACCAATGATATTTACGACTTAGTAGCATAACATATAATATTTTTGAATCGATCTCAATGTCGACATCATTTAGATGTGTTTTATAGCACAGAATAAGACCATCTATTAGGAATCTGTATTCGGCATAGATGTGAGCCTGCTTGCCATAGATTCTTTATTTTGCAAAAATAATATCACTTTATAATTTCTAATTACATCACCGCCCAATGATTCACCATTAGTTAGACAACTAACATTAATGTTTAGTTTGAATCTGGCTTCCGAATGAGGAGACTAGCTAGTAATAATAAATTTTATATGATAGTTTAAGTGGTTAAAGTATATTAGGTCAAAAGAAACGGCATTTTTTGTAATCCAATGTTTTTTTTTCGGAGACCAAATTGGTCTAAGCTTATAAGAATTCTTTTAACATAAAGAATAATGTTATTGACATTAGCTTTTCCTGATGAAATTTTGTCTGGTTTCGGATTTCAAGATAGACCAAGTAATTATAGGAGGAATAATTGTGCTTAAATGGATATTATTAAGAGAGGATTCAAACCAGCAATTGATCATGTATTGACCAATTCTTAGGTCGAAAAAACAGTCAAATTAACTCTAAACCTGCCATACAATTTGACAATTAAAAAATATATGGTGAAGAGTTTCTAAGTTCTTACAGTGCTGGTATATAGATGTTAAGGTGGTATATTTGTGATGCATGATATTATCTGTAGGAATCCAGTTGTGAAACAACCTCCAAAGAAGGAAAAAAACACTTCTTAGGAGTGATGATGTTCCAGAGTCTATTATAAGTTTTAGATTTATCAGTTTTAATTCTGATATTGTTCTAAGTTTCACTAGTGTTGAAGAACCATCTTTAGATAAAGGACAATGTAGCTTGTCATCAAAGTGATATTTGATTGGAATCATTTTGTATTCTGATGATATCAGAAGGGAGGACCAAATCTTGAAGTTTATTAATATTATATGTACCATTAGTAATGAAATATTTGACTTGATCTTGAGAATACCATGAGTTATTTTCACCATGGATAGTGTTGTAGATTTCATTATCTGTAGGAAATATCATCAAGGATATGTTGTCCTTAGTAGTAATAAGATTTGGTATTAGATTGTGCAGGTTGGGGGTCATCATTGTATCTTTGTGGTTAATAAGGAGAGATTTGAAAATGATCAACAACTGAATCACTTAAGGTCTTTGGGTCTTTAATCCAGGTATTGTTTACTTTTATCTTATGGATATGATTTCTCTTTTGGTTAACATGATTCTGAAATGTAGCTGAATTACTATCTCTATTAAGAGCCCATTTTATGTTAGCCTTTTGTTTCCAGTTACTGTTTTCCCAAGCCAATAATTACATATGGTGAGCTTGTACTTTGATCACGTTATTTTTGTCTTCTTGCTTCTTTGAATCTGCAAAGACTATTTTAAAGAAACAAATTTCTTCTTCATATTAAGATAGAGCCTTAAAGATACTTCCAAAATTTTGCTTATTTCATTCCTTAAGAAAGATTTTCAGTCTTTTTAGTTTATGCCATAATGAAATTAGAGTAGGACCAGCCATACATTCATTCCATTTACTTTCGATAGACTTTAAACAGTTAGGGTGAAGTAGCCACATATTTTTAAATTTAAAAGATTATTTGAATTTGGTTAAATTATTAGCGAAAGATATGAGGAGAGGGGAGTGATATGAGCCTGTTCTTACAAGGTTCTCAACAGTTGTTGTTTCAATAGTGTTTGACCATGAGCTATTATATGGAACTCGATCGAGCCTCTTCCATTTGTAAGAGTTTGTGAGTGTATATGTAGAGCCAATATAATTATCGTCAATTAGACTACAATCATTTATCATGTCATTGAACTCATCCATGTTTTTTATGCAAAGATTGTTGCAAGATAACTGCTCGGATAGGGATGAGATGGCTTTGAAGTCACCCATTACAATCCAAGTTTGAGAATAATCCATAACATCTCTTAGGTTATTCCATAACTCAACCTTAAGGTTTCTCATACACTTTTCATACACAATTGATGTTCGAATGAAGATATTAAGAGCTAAGTGAGTGACTTGTACGTGAATAATTTGGTTATGATTAAAAAGGATTTCCACTTTCAATTCGTTGCTCCACAAGATTCAAATCTAGTTAAAAATGTTCGCGATTTCTTGATAGAATCCAAGGAGCTTTGTAGTATGAGGTAACTATTCAAACCTAGATTAAAAGCTCTTGGATGGCTATAAAATTGAATTTTTCTGATCTGCAAATAGATTTGATTCTTCTTATTGTTGACTTGTTCCCAACGCATTGAGCATTCCAAAAGATGGATATCATCATTTAGGAGAGCCAGTTAAAGGTCTGGCAGACCCATAAATTTTCAAAGCCTTTGTAGCTTTATGTTTATTTCCAAACTCATGGTCTTTGTTTATTTATCTTACAAGAGCAGTTGGAGTGGAGGGCAGGCTGCAGTAAGGTCTATATTTTAAAAGAGAGGTGTCTTGTATTGAGGGGTTATTAAGGGAAGAAAGCACAAGGCCATTATCAAGTAGAATAATGGCCTCATTTATAGCAGAGTCAGAGATCTCAGGTTATTCATTTCTTATAGCAATCTTATTAGAATGAGAGGTATCATGCAGTTGAGTATATGGTTGATTTGAGTTGTATCTTATGTTTAGGGGTCTAAGGGTAGCTTTTTTAGTATAAAATATTATGTTTTGTTGATGGCCTTTAGTGGCTTGAGATGTTGGGTCATTTGAATTTTATGGTTGAGGTGGAAGGGAGGCAGGGATCTTTAGTAGATGGTAGAGGTCCCTTAACAGTTATAGATTTAAGCTTAAGGCGGAGGATAGGCTAATGTTCATCTAAAGGTTGAATTGGTTTAGGCTTGATAAGTCTTCTAGTAATCAGAGGAATTATGTCTAATATGTTCATCTAGAGGTTGAATTGGTTTAGGCTTGATAAATCTTCTAGTAACCACGGTTAATCCAAACTTTAGTGATATGATCCTTGGAAACATCTGGCTCTATTAGAACCATATAAGAGTTGTACATGGATTTATATTTCTTAGGCACTCAAATTTAAAGGGGATTCCCTATAGCTTTTGTAGTCGCTTTGATAAACTCTTCTTGATACATATAGGTTGGAAGTTTTGGAACGGTTATCCACACAAGTGAGACTAGTTATTCTTTTTTTAGATTAAAATTCGGGCTCCATTTTAGGATTCTCATGGTGAACTAAGCGCAGTCCACACACATCTTCTCTATAGACTTTTAAGGTTCTCTTGTAGATCCATCTTTATTAAAAGGTGTCTAAAATTCCGGAATTCAAGGCTGGATTTCCCTTTAAATTCTAAGTTATCAAAAAACTTTTGGATACCAACCATTTTAGGTCGACTCATAGCAAATTTGCTATGATTTTCCAAGGACTCCAGAATGTGTTTATCATTGATTGATTGAGAATCAAGAGCTGGAAAATTGTCTTTGGAAGAGAGTCTAGTATCTTCGTAAAAGCTTTTGTTGGGATTGATAGCTTCAACAAAAGATTTTTCATGATTGCAAAAGCTATTATTTGGAATTTTATAATCAAATGTAGGATTGTTTCAATCACTCTTTTGTTACAAAACTCTCTTTTGTGTGTACAAAGAATTTGTGAATCTCATAATGTATGTTCAAATGTTTATCCTATACTTCACTACAATATCTACAAAAAGACTTGTTGATCTTCTCTATACCGTCGCTCGTATTGCTTTACCATAGCACACATGATATAGCAATGTCTTCTTCTATTTATAGGTTTAGTGAAAACCATAATTTTTTCATCTGACGCTACAGATTAAAGCTCATTAATCAACGAATGTGATAACTCTGAATCTTTTAATTAAAAAATCATAAAGAATCCTAATTAATATAAAAGACCCAACATATATGAAATCTAATTAATATATAAAGACTAAAAATAGTAGACCAAATTAATATAAAAGACTCAATTAATTGAAAATTTAATTAATACAGAAGATTCAATTAATAGGAAATCTACTTAATATAGGAAGATATATAATAATTGGGATAATTAATAGGAAATCTAATTAATATGGTAAGACCGGAAATAGAAGACTCAATTTATATAGAAGACCGATTTATATAGAATATTATGCTTTGGGATACTTCTAGTCTAGATCTAACAATTCTCCACCTAGGCTTATAGTAACTCCAAAAATTGTTACCTTTATGCTCCAACTACTCACGTGAGACAAATTGTTTGCTTTCACGCTTGGAGTGATCAATTCTCATGTAGTATGTGAACTCTATCAAGACAATCCTCCCAAACAAAGCAATCTCCCGACCTTCAATATAACGGTAGTAACATCTGACAAGCCTAACTCGAGCCCAAATCAAGAAAATCTTGACAGATACTTCCATCAAACCATAGATCAAGACCCAAATGCAATAATGGTTGAATTCCTTCTACGAAGGTCTAGTCTGAACTTAACTTGAAAACAGATTTCATAAAGATATTCACATCTCCACCCTTATATTAAAAATCCACATCAACTTCAGCTCCACCTTCATAGCCTATTACATCTTCAGGATGATCGAGATTTTATGGGCTTATATTAACGATGATAGTTATCCTAACAGCTTCGTCATTCAATGTCTTATTATATCCATCAGTTAGAAGCATAACCCTTACTCAAATTAAATTACATTTCAGATTATTGTCGATTTCATGCTTTGGGTTACTCTTCAATATTATCTACATGTGCATACCAAATTTAGAATGAATAATTAGTGAATGGTCTGTTCACGAATACCACATCATTTTCACTCATAAACCTCTCCAAGTACTTCCTCATATTATATCTTTACTTGTCTTGATATCGTTCAACTATCTCTAGTTAAATCTCAAAAGACTCATTCTTCATACCATACGTTCATTCTCCTACATACTCATCCAGAACTGAAATACAATCATTCTAATTATCTTTCATAACAACATGTGAGTCCTGCAAGACCTTAATTATACCATCTCTACCTTATATTCAAACCTTTCCTTATTTAACATACCTATAAACGAAATATTACATTTGAATTCAGAGACATACCTCACATTTGTTACATTCTTTTACACTCATGTAGACAACTTGAATCTAATATTTCTCATCATGGAATCTATCATCATGATAATGCTTAACTTCACTCTAAAATTTACGATCTTCGTCATTTTATTGTGTCTTCTTCACTAACAATGAATATTGATATCAAATCTTCACGTTCACCGTACCACTTGTTAGAAGAACCAACAATATCCAAACAATATCTTATCCAGCCCTAACAAGACTCGTTAGGACGTATCTTACCCACACAGCCAAAGTAGTGACCTACAAATGATGAACACATACCCGCGAGCCTGTAATAGGTAGTCATATATTTTCTTCTAACATTATTTTTTGAAAAAAGTTAACAAAATGGGGGTGCTTTATCAAACAATGTTAGATATGACTTCTATATATTATCGTCATAGTTTACGTACACTTTAGTGATGCTTGGAGGAGGGTGGCTGGCATAGGATAAATTCTTAATAGGTAGTGATCATATGGGTGATAAATGTGTACCCATTACAGACTTAACATGCGAGCCCATGAGATGTTCCTTTCAAAGCATGTGGAGGGGCTAGATGAGGCATATCAAAATTAACCAGGATTTTTGGCGATGGTCGCTCGAGGCTAAGCTACCATGTTGGTCGCTTAAGCCCAATGAAAATGTTGGTCACTTAAGCCTTAAGTGACCAGGCTGATCCCTCAAGGCCAAGTGGCCAGTGCACTGAGTCGTGTTGTGAACCAAGGCCGAGTGTTTTAAACTTGAGCTTGGATTTCTGGTCACATATTTTACAGTTGTGCGATAGTACACGGTGAAGTAACTTGGTCTTTTATTTTGCTAGTTTTCTTTAGATTTATTCATTGGGAAATCTTGTTCAAGCCTCAAGGAAAGCTTGGTCAAGGTTTGAGTAAATCTTGGCTATAATACGAGCAAGCTTAACTAGGTCTTGAGGCAAGCTTGGGAAAAAATTGAAGCAAACTTGGCCTAAAGTTGAGGCAAGATGGGCCAGCTCTCTAGGAAATCTTGGCTGATTCTTGAGGAAATCTTTGCTAGAACTCAAGGCAAGCTTGGCAAGGTCTCGATGCAAGCTTGGCTAGGTCTTGAGGCAAGCTTGGCCAAAGCTCGAAGTAAGATTAGCCAGGTCTTGAGGTAAGCTTAGGAAGAACACAAGAAAATATTGCCCATGTTCTGGCCTTAAGAGACTAGCACAGTTTTTTGGCCTAAATGACTTGTATGAATAGCTCGAGGCAAGCTTGGCAAGGTCTAGAGGCAAGATTGGCCAAAAAATCGAGGCAATCTTGGCTAGGTCTCGAGGAAATATTGGCCAGATGTTGAGGGAAGCTTGGCTAGGTGTGAAGGAAAGTTTGGCCAGATCTCTCGAGAAAAGCATGGCCAGGTCTCGAAGCAATTTTGGTCAGAAATTGAGACAAGCTTGACCAGTTCTCGAGAAAAGCTTGGCCATATCTCGAGATAATCTTGGCTAGCTCTTGAAGAAAGCTTGGCTAGAACTTGAACCAGCTTCGCCAGGTTATGGCCTTAAGCGACGAGCATGGTTTCTTGTCGTTAAGCGACAAGCACGGTCGTTTGGCATTAATCGACGAGCACAGTCACTTGCCATTTAGCTATGAGCACGGTCGCTTGATCTTGAGCGATAATCATAGTCGTTCAAGGCTTAAGCAACTAGCACGGTCACTTGTCTTAAGAGACCAGTACGAAAGTAAGCTTGGCTAGAGCTACAGGAAAATGTAGCCACGTATTGAGAAAAACTTGGCCAGATCTCAACGCAGGCGTGACCAAAACTCGAGGATAATTTGACTAAGTCTAAAGGAAATTTTGGCCAGAAATTGAGGCAAGCTTAACTTGAACTTAAGGCTATATTGGCTAGAAATTTGAGGCAAGTGTGGCCAGATCTCAAGGCAAGCTTGGCTAGACTACCTAGTCACGCTATGATGCAATGCCTAGTGGGTACATTAGGTTGGCTTTAGGGCCAAGCTTGTAGTCGTGCTATGGTTTCTTATCATGGTCAATTGAGAACTTGGACATGAGTCTAGGTTGGGGTCTGTTTGGTCATCTGGCTTAGTCGGGGTCATTCTTATTTAAATGAATCATACAAAGCTCAATTTGCATATCCTTATTTGGCTTTATCTGTGCCCCACTTAGATGACATTTCATGTCGTATTAGTAACTTCTCTAACTCGTTTGCTTGCTTGACTGCTCTAATCCTTACATCTCATAGTTTTGTGTTTTGATATCTTTTGGTTTCCAATTCGAGGTTATGTTGTGTCTGGGCTTCACTAGGTGAGAGGTTCTTTGGTGGAGTCCCTTTAATTCGAAAATAATTTTTGAAATTGTTTAACGAAATACTTTCTTAATGAAACCAAGTCGATGTCCAACTAAGGTCAAACCGATGTCGAGTTCAGGTCGAGTGAGGCCGAGCTGAGGCTAACTAGATGTTGATCTTGGTTAAGCGAGAGGCTTGTGAGTGAGGGTGGGCTGATCTAACTACGCATTAAATCCGGCTAAGCTGATGTATGAGTGAAGTCAAGTTGGTACCCTTTTCATTTTCTATTTTGATGAATTTTGAAAGGTCTCAAGTGACCATCCTTAAACTAAAATATTTGTTTTCCCTATGACACATAATTGTTGCATATCATTTGATACATGCCTACTCCTCCTTGTCTATCCTGAATCATAGTAATAAAAAAAATTATGATGTCCGTGGAGTAGCTTACATGCTCTCATTGCAATAAGGGTCTAGGCGTTGGGGCCTTTTTGGAAAATGCCATTGCGTTTGCCCCTGAAGGATTATATTATCCTCCGTGCCCATTTTGAGCATCGGCTTATTTGTGGTTGATATTTTTCTAACATCGGGATATTAAGTCAGCCATGATAAAGGGATCCACCTTGGTTCTTTCATCGACACCCTAAGAAATCCTCTCAATAATAAGGAACTAGCTTGTACAGATGTTTCTCCAGAGTTTCCCTCGGGTGTTAAGATAATAAGACCTCGCGTCTTCTCGTGTCTTTCCTTCAAGATAGATATTTCTTCAAGGCTAAAAATAGTGTGGCTCATACGTTTCTTAAGCGCTTCGTAGTCATTTATTATCTTGGCTACTCCACATTTAACTAAAAAGTATGTTGTGTGAATATTTATGAAACGCCTCTTTTTTTAACATGTAGTGCATGTCCAACCATTGAGCTGTCATGGTTCTTGTGTCGGTGGCTTCCATAGATTGTGCTTTAGCCTTATCTGATAGTGTCGGCTCATCACTTCCTTTACTGATCTAGGTTGTAAATCTGAATGGATGAATGTTCCCGGTCTGTGGTGGGGAAGTCAAGCTTATCTTCAGAGCCAACTGAAATCTTCAATGCCTTTTTCATGTGGGTATGATGAGCATTGGGGTGCTGTACAAAAAGGATGGTAATATGAAATTTGAATTAGCCTTTAGTGAGGAGGATGAATAGGTCTACTAGTTCTCTATAATCAACGTAGATTCTCCCCTTCCATGCCCTCCTACCTCAGTCTTTTTAGCAACATATTTCTTCGAAGGTTAACTACCCATCCAAATTTGTATCCATAGATATGGTCTTTTGAACCTTCTTTCACAGACCTGCACCACGTTTATTTTTGGAACATATTATGATGGCTCTTCACTTTCTCGTATTGTAGGTGAATTAGGTATGCCTTCATGTCTTCTATCGAAATTTTCTTGATACTTACAACGGGGTTGAAGCTTTTTTCTAGGATCGCTTCCTCTAACATCTCTATTACACCAAATTTCAATTGTTTCTCTTTGGGGTATTCCATAATGAGGGGGATTCCCTAATTGGATGGATAATTAATTCATGATCGGGCCAGCGTGTATAGTGGTGGTTCTTTGGAAACGTTTTATGGGTCTTTCGTCTATTTTTCATAGATTACCCTGGGTTATCCATTTATAACCCATACTTTATCGCGCCCCATGTATTTCATGTGTTTATTGTAATGTGATGGTGTTGCCTTGATGTTAAGAAACCATGTCGGTCCTATATGACGTTGTGAAAGGGGTATTAAGTCAAGTACTATGAATTCCGTCATCTTCCTCTCCTCATGATGTGTTATGAGAGACTATAGGATGGTATGGTGGCACGACCCTTAAAGAGACACTTGCCCTGATATTGGATCCATCTCCTAGCATCTTGATAGTTGGTTGTAATGATGGTGAGGTATAAATCACCTAAGCTTTACCACTTTCAATATATTTTATAAATGAGAATTAATGAGTAAAAAGAGAGTAATAAATTTGAACAATAATGTGAAGAACACTTGTATTACTTTTGTGTAACATATTACAAATGTTATATCGTTGTATGTTGAGAATCTCTTTAAATTTCATCCACTTTAGAAATGAGACATTGTCTTCTTATATAATGATTTTGTTTAGGATGGGTCTTAGGTTGTTGTCTCATTATCGGTGCAACCATTTTTGGCCCTCCATGTTTTATCAAATGGAGCTAAGTCCTTAGAGGATGCTTTATAGTACAATGTCAGACATAGCTTCCGTACATTATCAGATTTTGATTTCTGTACACTTCATTGATGCTTAGAGGATGGAAGACTGGAGGCTAAATGTTAATTGGCTAGTTTACCTTGGATTTATTCGTGAGGCAAGCTTAGCCAAAGTTCAACGCAAGCTTTGCCAGGTCTTGAGGCAATCTTGACCAGGTCTTAAGATGAGCTTGGCCAGAACTCGAGGCAAGATTGGCTAGGTCTCGAGGCAAGCTTGGCCAGAACTCGAGGCAAGCTTGGCCAGAACTTGAGGCAAGTGCAGCTGCCAGCTAGGGCTCGAGGAAAGATTCGCTAGAACTTGAGGTAAGCTTGGCCACGTCTCAAAGCAAGCTTGTCCAGATTTTAAGGCAATCTTGGCCAGGTGTCGAGGAAATCTTGGCCAGGTCTCGAGGTAATCTTAGCCAGAACTCGAGGCAAGATTGGCCAGATATCAAGGCAAGCTTAACTAGAGAACGGGCAAGCTTGACCAGATCTCGAGGAAAGATTAACTAAAGCTAGAGGAAAGTTTGGCCAGGTCTCGAGAAAATATTTTCCAGAGATCGAGACAAGCTTGGCAACACTCGAGGTAATCCTGGCCAAAACTCGAGGCAAGCTTGCTAGGTTCTGGCATTAAGCGACCAACCTTATTGATTGGTTTAACTTACTAGTATAGAGGCAAGCTTGACCAAAGCTCAAGGCAAGCTAGGCAAGGTTTTGGGGCAAGCTTGGCCAGGTCTTGAGACAAGCATGGCTAGAACTCAAGGAAAGCTTGGTCAGGTCTCGAGGCAATCTTGGCCAGAACTTGAGGCAAGCTTGGCCAAAAGTCAAGGCGATCCTGGCCACAACTTTGAGGTAAGCTTGGCCAGACTAGTTGGTCATGTTATAATGTATGGCCTATGGGGTATGTTAGTTTGGCTTTGCGGCCAAACTTCTGGCCATGCTACGATGCTCGACCATGGTCAATCGAGAACTTGGGCATGGGGCTACATTAGGCTGCATTTGGCCATTCAGCCAAGTTGGGGTTATTCTTATTTAAATGAATCATACAAGGCTCAACTTTTAAAATCTTAAATGGGTTTATTCATTCTCTATTTAGATGATAGTTAATTCCCTATAATATATCATTCTTGATCCTAAACCTGTTAAAGTATTTCCCATATTAGATCAAAACTTTCTTTAGCATGCCATCAACTACCTCTAGACGAATCCCAACAGACTCATTTCCCACATTAGATTCCCCTTCAACTATGGTCCCATCAGATACTAGAATACTATTAGTCATATTATCCTCCATAAGAACATGTGATTCATGCAAGACCTTAAGCCTTCCATTTATACCCTTATACTCAAACTCTTACTCATTTGATATAACTAAAGATAAACTGCTACGTTTAAAATTTAGGGAATACTCTGCATTTGTTTAATCATTTTACAGTCCTATAGGAAAGTTGAATCTAATAGTTCTCCTCATGGAATCCATCATCATGATTACGCTTGAGTTTACTCCAACATTTGCGATATTCATCCTTTTACTGTGTCTTCTTCACCAACAATGAATATTGATATCAAATCTCCACGCTCCCTGAACCACTTGTTAGGGAAATTAAAAATATCTAAACAATATCCTACACATCCCTAACAAGACTCGCTAGGTCGTACTTTACCAATTAGCCGAAGTAGTGACCTACAATTACCGAACACCTCCCCGAGAACCTGTCGATGGTAATTATATCTTCTACTCTTACCTTATTTTGAGACAAAGTTAACAAAAAAAGAACACTAAATAAATCAATCGCACAATAAGAGATAAAATATAGATCAAATCGATAATAAATCCTATATCTACGGGTAACGAACATAATTTATATATAAAAGTTTACAAGAATATTATCAAACACTAAACATTCAATCATTCATTTGTTACAATCTCTTTTTTGGGTTTACAAAGAATCTATGAATCTCATAATGCTTATTCAAGTATGTATCTTCTACCTCACTACACTCTTTACAAATAAAGTTGTTATCTAATATATCATCGTTCGTCTTGCTTTATCACGTCACACATTGCATAGCAATATCTTTTATAGTTATAGGTTTAGAAAAAAAAATCATAATTCTTAATCAAACGCTCCATATTAAAACTCATTAATCAACAGTTGCGGTAACTCGTAGTCCTTTAATTAAATTTTTTTATAAAAAAACTAAATTAATATAGAATACTCAATTAATATGAAATCTAATAAATATAAAAAACTAAAAATTATCAAGTCATTGATATAGAAGACTCAATTAATATAAAAGACTCATCAATTTTATATTAAAAAACTCAATTAATACGTAATATAACCAATATAAGAAGATCAAAAACAAAACAAATGTATATGAAATATTTAATTAATAAGAAATCTAATAAATATAAAAAAAACTCAAGTAACATAAGAGACCGGTTTAACATAAAAAAAAAACGATTTTGTGGTACTTGTAACCTACGCGAGTCATATCCGTACTCTTTTATTCATCTTCCAGTGTGTTTGTTTAAACTTTACCGAATCCTAAAATGCTCTATTTGGTGGGTATCCAAGCAAAAGTGATTTTCTGATACTGAGTCACCGAAATCACCACGATCACTGGTTGTTACAAGAGCTGTTAATTATTTTAGTTCTCAATTCTATTCTTTCACTACAATGTTGCAAGTTTAAATTTATATTTCTTTTTTTGGCTGAATAAATTCATTAAAGTAAATAAGATGTTTTTACAAGTACATAGGGCATACTCTGAGGGTTCGTTGAATAACCGCAGAGAAAATAAATGTATAAAAGGACCATAACAAGGTCAATGAAAACATGTAGTAGTAACAAGATAATAATTAGAAAAAGTGAGTTATGTATCGAAGGTGGAGTAAACACGGCATGATCAATCATGGGGAACCAAATCCCTGTGAATAAAACAATTTAAAGAAACAACATTAAGTTAGTAAATGATAAGGTTACAAAGGCCAACTAGTCTTAATTCCCAAAAAATGGGAATGAATGTCAGCTAGTAAACGAAATAAGATAGTAGAGGCAAGTCTCAGAGGTGAACCGAAGATTATGTTATTTCTTTCTCCCCAAATATGGTAAATGGTAGCACCAAAGCAGGTTTGCCAAAAATGATGAAGATTTGAGCAAGGCCAATTGGAGACTTCAAAAAGCCGAGAGTTCCAATTGGAGTTATTATGGTAAGGGACCCAATTTTTGCGTAAGCGTGCTCCTACAAGCTCTGGGAGAAGCTACAGTCATAGAGGATATGATTACTATTTTATTTGCCGCATTGCAGAGAACGCAAGAAGGAGAAGAGTTAATCTCCCATGACAAAAGCTTGTCACGAGTGGTAAGTTTGCCATGAATTGTGAGCCAAATAATGAAAGAATAATGTGGGATATTAAATTTATTCTAGACTCGCCTATCCGACACATGGATATATGTTCGAATGATAGTATAACTGTCTTTTCTTGTGAATTCAGGAGCTCCATTTTTCGCAGTCCATATGGGGATATCATCGAGGTGCACGCTTGAGGGAGGAAATGAGAGAATAATATTGTAGAGTTTCATAAGGTTGTTTATGTTCCCAGCACTAGCGGATCTCCTGTTGTGATGCCACATTTATCGCCTCTTAGAGATAAAATCAGAGATAGTAATATTATTACCTAACCTTGAATCGATGATGATAGAGTGACCATAGTAAGATGCAAACGAGGTAGAGAGAAGTCGTGCATCAAACCAGAAGGAGGTATTCCTGTCATTGCCGATAAATACCCTGAAACGATTTCCTAATGGATAAAATTTTCCTTCAAGTCCACGTGGGAGTGGAGCCTAGGGATATTTTTCATAAGTTTTTGTTTCTAACTTTTTTCAATGTTAATCTAATTGCTTCAGATAAAGCTAGAGGTTTTGTAAATAATAGACCAAAGGTTCTTGAGCATGGCCGCCTGATTTCATACTTTTAAGTCTAGAATACCAAGACTTCTCTCAAGCAAGGGCACAGTAACTGAGGACCATGCGACTTTGGCACCAGATATTTTTAACTCATGACTGGACCAAATATAACGACTGAGAATTTGTCAAATTTCTTTAAGAAATCTAGAAAGGAGGATTAAAATGGAGGACTAGAACATTTGCCCACCGAAAAGTACAGATTTGATGAGTTGAAGATGACCAACATAAGAGATGTACTTATAAGTCCAAGAGACAATGCGAGCCATAATTTTATACAAAAGGGGACGACAATTATAATGGGAAAGATGACTAGTGATTAGGGGGATACCAAGATATTTTACCATGAGAGAACCAACCTTAAAACCATAGAGGTTGATAAGGTCAGTCTTGAGAGTGAGGTTGATGCCATATAGGAAAATCTTGCTCTTATTTGGGATAATTTGAAGTCCATAGAGATGGAAAAAATTGTTGTGGTCTTCCTTGATAAGAAGCAAGGACTTGATATTATAATGACAGAATATCATTAGATCATCCAAAAAGCAAAGGTTAACAATTTTCAACTTATGATATTTCCAGTGGAATTTGAAATTATGGTCGTTGCTTTTCTATTTGAATATGTCAGAGGGAACTTGTATAACTAGAACAAACATGAAATATGATAGAGGATCCCCATGTCTAAGTCATTTCCTAACCTAAAAAAACTCAGTAGGATCACAATTTACAGTAATGTTGTAAGAGGGGGTAGTAATATACTGGATAATTCAAGTGATCATTCGATAGGAGAAATCCATGGAAACAAGAATGTCAAGGATAATGTGTCATCTTACATTGTCAAAAACTTTCATTAAGTCATGCTTTAGAGAGACTCTTTTTCTTTTGGAGTTGAGATGATATCCTTTGAGTAATTCTTGAGAAAGAAGAATGTTATTAGAGATATATTTGCAAGTTACGAAAGCTGATTTTGAGGGTTATCAACCAGGTAAGGAAATAGTCTTTAATTCTGTTAGCCAAAATCTTAGAGATGACTTTGTAGACTATATTGCATAAGGTAATGGGCAGTAGTCATAAGCATACGTAAGAGAATTAGATTTCGATATTAGCGCAATGGAAGAAGCATTCCAAGACAAATCCATTTTATTAGAGTTGAATAAATCTATGACACAATTGCAAACATCATTTCCCACAATGGTCCAAAAGTTTAAAAAAACTTTAGTTAAAACCACCTCGGCCAGGGGGCTTGTTGCTATCAATACTGAATTGATCATCTTTAATTTCATCGCAGGTAATCAGACGAATCATAGATGACTTGTCCGATAGATTAACCATAGAAGAAAAGAGGGAAGAGACTCTGGAAATACCTGGATACCCAGAAGGGTGTCTAGTCCTATCAATGATGTAAAATGTCTGACAAGGATATTAGAGATGCCAGAGGGGTTTGTGGTCAAGTTACCATGGATATTCGTGATATAGGTGATTTTATTTCGTAAAAACAGTTTTTTATGCTATTATGGAAGAATTTTGTCTTTTAGTCTCCGAGCTTGAGCCAATTTTCTCTGGATTGTTTCTTAAGGAAAGATTCTTCCGCCCTACTGAGAAAGGGATAGATCGAGGAAACCTCGATCTCCTTAGTGATAACGAGGGGATTTGAAGGATCTAGAGAAAAAAGGTTTTGGGTGAAGAAGAGATCATTTTGAACGTTGGTTACTCTCAAACTGATATCACTATAGGCAGTGCGGTTGATATTTCGAAGTTAGAGTTGAAGGCTATTTAGTTTAAAGGAGAACAAATTCATTCCTTGAAGACGGCAATGAGAGATCAAGCTGGATATAACAATATATTTAAAAGAATGGTGGGATTGTCGTATATTGAAAAATTTAAAGGATTTTTTCTTTCGAATACGGAACATTGCAAGTTTAAGAGTGACGGTGGTATGATGAGAGGATCGGGAGTAACCGTAGTGAGCAGATGATTTCGGATAAATCTCATCTTAGTCGTTATTGACTAGGACACGATCGATCTTGGAGTAAATAGGATTAGAGTGGCATTTGTTATGCCAGGTATAAAAGAAACTGGTAGATAGAAGATCACTTAGTTCACAATTAAAGCAATAATTATTGAATTCATCAATCCTCGAAGACCAGGTACCGGAGGAGCCATAACGTTTCTCCGGACTGTGAATAATGATGACATCCCCTAGGGTGAGCCAATGGACTCCCTGATCTTGGGTAGAAATGGTTTGGAGGATATTCCAAAGGGGAATTCGATCAGAATTTCCATTAAAAACATATATAACAATAAATCGGAAAGAAGTGGGAAAATTGAGATGCTTCGCAAGGCAGTGGATATGTTGGGAGGAGGCTGATAAAATAGATATTGTAATGACACTTGGGTTCCAAATAATCCAGATTCTACGTAAGGAGTGATGGTCGTGGTTAGTAGAATAATGCCAATAAGGGGAAATTTTACTAATGATGGGAATTACATTATTTAAACAGACTTTCGTTATCATAAGGTTCATGACATAAATACTGTTATTCATTATAAAATCATTAAAATATTTTTGTCTAACGGGGTCGTTTAACCCACGCACATTCGAAGAAACGCTAAATATAAAAATATTTATAAAGGGTTAAGTATTTGCCATATCGGGGGCAAAAAAAAGAATCAGTTGAAGCCTCTCCATGAAGCATGGATCTACACGTCGGGGAGTCCACATCTATACTTAAGAAGAAATAAATGGATAAAAAATTCCAAGATCTTCTTGACAAAATATTAAAAGAACCCCAGAACAAGAGGAAAAAAGGAAATATAGTCATCAAGTCCCTATTTGGGGTCAGTCACTCCCCAAAATTTAATCTCAATCATGATTAAATTCCTATATTGGAACGTTCGTGGCATCGCCAATAAGGCTTCCACGAGCAGGCTCAAATCTATTATAAAAAAGGAAGAATCAACATCCTTACAATCTAAGAGCCTTTCATCAAAGCTAACTTTATACCCAATATTGCTGCTAAGCTTGGTTTTCATGATTATTTATCCAACTCAACTAACAAGATTTAACTATTTTGGATGCAAGACTTCAGTATAAAAACTACTATTAATCACCCACAGCTATTACACACAAAAATCACACACAAATCTTTGAATAAAGTTTTACTGAACTACGGTTTATGCAAAATTTCAAAGGATTAACAGATTTGATCTCAGGAATACTCTTAAATCTATTTTTAATTCTGTTAAAGAATAGTTTGTAATTGGTGAGTTTAACTCTATTTCAACTATTTACGAACATATATGATGCTCAACCTTTTGTGTAAAAAACTCAGATGAATTTAATGATACTATTAGAGAGTGTTCTCTTGAATATGCATGATATATAGGAACAAAGTTTACTTGGATTAACAAATCTAAATGGAAAATATTGGACTGTGCCTTAACCAACTCAGAATGGTCGGACTATTTCAACATCACTAAAGTCACTCATCTGGCTAGAACCTGCTCGGATCACACTCTTCTCTATGTTTTTATTTCTAATGATATAAATCACTCTAAAACTAGCTTCAAATTTCTTAATTGGTGGAGTTTAAGTGATGATTTCCTCACTACTATTGAAACTAATTGGTATTTGGAAATGCAGGGAGACCCAATGTTCATATTCTAGAACAAAATAAAGAGACTCAAAGAAGATTAAATATTTGGAGCAAGCTCTGTTTTGGGAATATTTTTTATAAAGTTATGGAGGCTGAAAACAATGTCAAACTCATGGAGATGACACTTCAAGACAATAACAACACAGAAAATAGCAATAACTTATTTAATGCTAATATTTTACTTCTTCAAGCTCTAACCAATGAAGAATCTTATTGGTATAAAAAAAACTTATTGCAATTGGATTAAGGATGTGGATAGAAAAACTAAAACCTATCATTCCTATGTTAAGAAGAAAAAAAATAACAGAAGAACATGCATTAAAGAAGACACCGACTGGATAACAGATGACCACCAAATTGGTATCTTTGTTCAATCTTATTTTAAAGACATTCTTACTGAAAATTCATATCTTATTCATAGGGATAACAAAAAATTCTTGAACAACCTTTTATTCAACACCATCCCAATGTTAATCAACAAAAAATACAGCCTCATGTGTATGAAGACTTATACTAAAGATGAAATCATAAGTAACATAAAGAGCCTCAACACATCTAATGCAGCAGGCATGGATGGCTATAATAGTTGCTTCTATATTACATGTTGGCAGATCATAAAAAAGGATTTTAGTGTTGATATTACCTCTTTTTTTCAGGGTCAGAACATCCCCAATGGCATATTGGCTACTAGTTTATGCCTCATCCCAAAGTCTTCCAATCCTAAAAAATGGAAATATTATCGTCATATTAGTCTTTGTACATTCATGAAAACAATCATGTCCAAAATAATAAACAACAGCCTTTCTTATATGCTTCCTAGAATCATCTCAGAAGTGCATAGAGCCTATGTCTTTGATAAGTCAATCCAAGACAACATCTTGATTTCCAAATAGATGATTTATTATCTCAATAAAAAAATAAAATCTGAGAACATTCTTATTAAAATGGATATGGCAAAAGCTTTTAATAGAATGTCCCACATATTTATTATTAAAGTCTTGTTTGCATTTGGATTTTATTCTATATTTGTTTACCTAATTGACAAAATAATCAGGAACACACATACTTTTATTCTCATCAACGAGGAGGTTGTGCGTTATTTTAAAACTACAAGAGGTTTAAAAAAAAGGATCCTCTATCCCCTAGTATCTTCATTATTGCTGAGGAGGTTCTATTAAGAGGCCTCAACAATCTTTTCGAAAACAACAAATAATAAATACGTTACCATAAGCTTTATCATTATACCATATTTAGCTTTTGTGGATGGCCTTCTTATTTTTACTAAAATCCTTAACACTTTTATTTTTAATCTTGGAAATTTTTTGCAGGATTACCATAAGATTTATGGACAGAATATTAACAAAGAGAAGACTAAAATCATCTCTTAGGATTCTCAATCTACCAAAATCATACATATCTTTAATATGACTGGTTTTAAAATTGCACTCTTCCAACAACTTATTTAGGGATCTCTCTTAGCAACAATAGTAAAGTTATTAATATTAAAACCTCTGCTCAATAAAATCAGGATAAAGATTTCAGAGTGGGACGGTAAAAATTTGTCTTCTGGTGGTAGGCTTACATTTATTTCTTCTGTTCTTATGTCTATTCTTATTTATTGGATCCAGAGTTGTACTATCCCTGAAGGAATTATGGATAGAATTGAGAAACTATTTAACAAATTTATTTGGGGTGCTAGTTAGAAACTACCAAAATCCATTGGACTAGCTGGGATAAAGTTTGTAAGACATTTAATGAAGGATGATTGAATGTTAGAAATCTCAAAGACATTCAAAACACCTTATCTTGCAATCTTTGGATCAAATTTAGACAAAGAAACTCACTATGGTCTAGATACATTCATCGTATTTACTGCAACAACATCCATCCTTTGCATGCTAACTTTACCACCAAATTTGGCTCACGGGTCTAGAAAAGATAAGAAGCTATTAAAAATACTAGGAACCCATCATATGTTGGGTAATATGGCAAACCAGAAACAAATCTAAGATCAAAGGTCAACCTTTCTCTTCTATAACTTCTATCAACTATATTAAGCAAATGATTTTTGGATCGGATCAAGCCTCATTTCTCAAGAAGAAGCATCGAATTCACACAAGTAATACTACTACAGAATTGTGTGCTATAATCACCTTAAAGCTACCAATAATCTTACCTACCTTCCCCGGACTCATCATCATCTTAACAGAGTTAAGGTTAACATTGTTGGCTCTTCTTTTGTTAATGGTGAGGTGTGGGAGGCATCTTAATAAGAGATTAAAAATGAGATATAGTAATAGGATACAATAATATTTATGGTAAGCTTACCCCTATCATGGCTGAAGCTCTAGCCCTCCAAGACGGTTTTCTAATCTGCAGGAAGAAAAGCTTTGTTAAGGTTGATATCAAAACAGATTCTAAAATTCTGGTTAATCTACATTCATCGGGTAAAAACCATTGGCATCTTGAGCTTATCCTTAATAGTTGTAGAGAGCTTATTAATCCCTCTATGGCTATCCATCACATATAACGTGATCAAAATAAAGATGCTGATTGGCTAGCTAAATGGACATTAACATGAAAAATAAAAATTAATGTCACAAATCAAAATGTTTCATCTCAGCTGAAAGCTATTACTTTTCTTGAAATTATTGGATTAGGTTACGTGATAAATAACACATAATTTTTCATTATATATCTTTTGAGTATATTTTAAGCTAATGACTCTTAGAAACTGCAGAATTCTAACAAGCATTCGCCTAGTCTAGTTCATCAATTGTTTTTCAGGTCTCACGTATATCCTTTCTATTAGCTTCTCTAGTCTATGATCATGTCTCATGATAAAATGAAATATCAAATGACTCTGAATCTTACCTTCCTCGAGGGCTTCCTGCTCATGCTTGTCACCTTCTTATCCCAGCTCTTAATGCTTCATCTGCATCTTTGCTAGTTTCTCATTCCTCTCATGAATCTCCCCAATAAGTCGAATTAAATTTCGTCTCTCGCCTTGCTTTTTGTCGAGCACATATTAGTCTTGTCCCATTTTATTCTTTTAATTATTCAAGCTCTATTTTTTTATCAGTTTTGTTGAATATCTTGTTCTCCTATTAATCTTAGTTTACTCTGCATCCTAGTTGGCCTTTCTTGATCCATTGCTCTATCTTTAAGCGTGAGTTTTCCACTTTGCTCGATTAGGCCCGTCGATGTACAAATGTGAGGTTTTTGTTGAAGTTGCTAAGCCACTCTCCATCAATCTTCATCAATGCTTACCGAGCATTTATTCAGAAATCTATGAATATCTTTTTTATCAAGCCTCCGAATAATTGTTTTCTTTCTCATGTTTTGCCAAAACTCATGGTAGGTCTGTTGTTTCTTTCGTTAAATTCTTGATACTCGTTTCAAATTTTAGTCCTTTATGTAATGACCCCTTAAAAGTATCGTTTTTTGGACTTGGATCATATAAGCCTTCATTTAATAGGTTATGTTTATTATCGATAAAATTGTTTTTACTTAAAAAAACATAAAAAAACATAAAAGTTATGTCAGTAATATTATCTTATATATATAATTTCGTAATAAATATCTCTAAAACCTAGTTATTCATGGATATTTAAAATTTAATTTTTAGTTTATGTTATTCTAAATAAGATAATTTATGAAGAACCATTCAAAATCAAACTTATTTACCACTAATCACTTAAATTTTGATAAAATATTAATAATCACATGATTTGTAACTAAAAGAACCGATAACCATATGGTAATCTGAAATACTCCTAACTATTTTTCTCTCTTATTTTTTTAAATGTCATATCTTTTAAACCATAGCTCAAAAAATTGTGAAAATATCACAATTTTTTGTTTTTTAAGACCAACAAAACTAGATTCATGAAGATATTTTTTGAAATATTAATAGTTGCATAATTACCTATAACTTGGTTGTAATATAAGTCTGAAAAAAATAATTGTGTTTCAATTGTATAATTACGTGTATTTTGGTTATTAAAGTAATTGTATTTTAGTTGCGAAATTACGTGCAAATGACTTACAGAAACAAGAGGAAAAGAGTTGTGTAAATAAGAATTTGATTGCTAAATAAGTCTAATTGTGTAAAATAAAATAAAAATATAAACTTTTTTTTTGAATTATTTTAGTTGCATAAGTACTTATAATTTGGTTGCAAAATAAGTCTTAAAAACAACTATTTTCCAGTTGTGTAATTACGTGTATTTTGGATGGTAAAACTCAATTGTATTTCAGTTGCGGAATTACGTGCAAATTAAATAAGCGGAAAAAAGTTTTGTAAATACGACTTTGATTGCTAAATAAGTCTGATTGTATAAAACAAAACAAAAATATAAACTTGTTTTGTGAAAATAAGTGCTAAATTAGTGTGAACTAACTATTTTTTTTGTAGCTGTAAAAATATGTGCGTTTTGTGTTGAAAGAACTTTTAAAAAATTGATTGTGTACTAGTGGCTTAAATACATGTGATTTGGTTGGAAAAAGAAACTATGTTACAGTTGCAGAATTACGTGCAAATTTGTTGCGTAAATAAGAAGAAACTAGTTATGTAAATATGATTTTTTTTCCGAAATCAATCTGAAAAAAAAAAGAAATTTTGTTTAACTTGCGGAATTACATGTAATTTGGTTGTTAAAAAGCAACGGTGTTTTAGTTGCAGAATTACGTGTAATTTGATTTTTAAAAAAAACAATTGTGTTCTAGTTGCGTAATTAAGTTTAATTTGGTTGCAAAAATAAGAAAAAATAAAACAAAATCTCCAAAAATAATACTCATAGGTTTAGTTTTGTTTGTCTTTGGAAAATATAAATAAATGTGTTTATTATTATTATTTTTTAGTTAGAATTTGAAAGATATAGAGTTTTAACAATTAAAAATAATTACCAGTTGTACGTGTTTTGTGTGTTCATAAATACTATTATAATCATTTATCTCCTTCAAAACTCAAATTGTTATGAATAATTTTAAAAAAAATCAAGTTATTCTTCCTTCTATATAAAATCAAAATCTAAATCAAATTTAAATAAATAATAAAAAAGTCACTATCACTTTAGTTTTCTTTTGTCATTTTTTTTTCATGTCCATCATCCGATCAATTCGGTTCAAATATCTACCATTTTGTAATTGAATATACATCAATATTTGCTCACACGAATAAATTATTTAATTTTATCAATAAATATCAATTCATAAATAAATAAAAAGTATATTTGGTTGTTTATGCTAACTCTAATCATAGACACGGAATTGCCCATTTAATTTTATATTAGATAAAATGGTTTTTTTAATAATAATTTTGTTCTATTTATCTTCATATCATTGGTAAAAATTGAACAAGTTGAGTTATTTTGATATATTTTAGAAACAAAATTTAAAAAAAATCTGAAATTGAAAACTAATAATACTTAAAACGTTTGAAAATAGATATATAATAAAAATACAAATTAAAAAGTACAATAAAAAAACTTAATAATATCTTACGAAATTATATTATTATTATTGTTGTTATTATTATTATTTTAGTATAGAATAATGTAGATGAATAGGTAAAAATATAAAAACCTACGTATTAGAAAACTTCAACATTACATTCATTCATTTTCTTATAAATCGTTTCTTGATTTAATTTATCTTTCTTCTCGAAGCTCCATTTTGTTTGGATGTTTGCCAATATTTTGGTGACCACGTAAATAATGAAGATGATGTATCAAGACTGCCTACATCTTTGTCTAAGCGGTCCTCTTATTCTTTAACTCAATATAATAAACTTAATCCCTGTATTATAAGAGAAAAAGACACCAATCAAACAATGTTGTCATTCTCCCAAACCATGAACAATACGGATGAGAATACTCTTTGTTGCAACAAATAAATGAATAAAAAAATACAACAAATTATCTCAATATTTGTGCTCCAACCAATATATAGATTTGAGAAATAAACTTATATATGATCTTACATCATCTGTAAATAATGAAAATAAGAATCAACATCAAACTCAACATGTTAGATGTTAGAGTTCTTTACAAATCATATGCAGAGGTAACTAAGATCTTCACTAAGCAAAATCTAATATAAAGTGTTGAAATTCATAACATGGGGATCATATGGTTCTACATCTTAGTGCTAAATATATAGAGAAGCTTATTGCTACATAAAAAATAATACTAGTTGGTAAGTATTCTAAAGGAAAACCTAATTTGTCTCAAATTCAAAAGTTCTTAGATACATTCAAAATCATATAAGAGGTAAACATATGATCCTAGGATATTAAACATACTATGCTAGAGTTTGATCTTCAAGAAGGCGTACGTAAATTATGGAAATGAATGCATAGGCTGTTGGTGAACATTTAATCCGTTTAGTGAAATGGAGCTCATATTCCAATCCAAGAATCTCCAATCACCCTTGTTTGGATCACGTTTCCAAACATTCTAGAATTTATGTTCAATAAAAACATAATAAGGACAACAACATCATCCCCATGTAAGATTCCTCAAGTATGGATACCTGAAAAGAATAAAGCAAGGCACAAGTGTTGTAAGGCATTGATTAAGCTCGATGTATCAAAGAATCTCATACACAAAGCCTGGATTGGGTTCAGAGAGAATGATGGATGTTGGCTTCATATAGAATATGGAAATTTTCCTTCTTAATACCCTATTAGGATATAAGCAATCGTACTGTAAAAAGATTATGAAATCAAAAGAATGACATATAGAAAAGAGTAAGCAACCACAATCTAACCTAATTTCTAAACCAACAAATCAAACAGAAAATTGGCTGCCAAAAGTAAAATCCATCATGAATAAAGGAAAATTCGATCGACAATCAAGCAATCAGGAAGAATTAAATCATCTGAGTAATAAAGAAGATCAACAATAGCAAAATTTCAATAACCAAATTACACCATTGGAAGTATCTAATTCAAAAGATAATCTAAAATCTAAGTAGTTATCTCATTTTTACACCCAAAAGTCTACTAAGATAGTAGTGAATAAAAATTAAGTAACAAAGGAGAATGTAGTACTAAAAGAGTCAAAACTTATTGAAGTCCTCAAGTCTATTGAAACAGGTGCAATATTTACTAATTCAAATGATTATGAGAACTTGGACATTGAGCAACATTTTCTAAATCAAAAGGTTATTGGAAGTCTACCTTCTTCTCATATCTTTAGAATAATGGAAGATGGAAAATACTTTAAGAAGTTTCTAAGTAAAGAAATCGAAATCTAAATCTATTAAAATCTCACTCTTTATCAAATTCCCTCATTGTAAAAGCTTTATCATGTTATCTCTTAGTAACTCTAAATGACTATCAAAACTCTAAATTGGAATGTGAGAGGCATTAGAAACAAGTTGTGGAATAATATAACTCCTTATAAGTGTTATATACTACACAATTGGTTGGCTACTGAATCTAACATTCAGAAAAGGCACATTACATTATTATCAAAGTGTTAATTTTGCAAAAATATTGAAAACAAAAATCACTTCTTGGTATCATGCAAGAATGATTAGTCCATTTGGTCTTACTTAGCTGACATATCTGAGGTTAGAATTAAAAGATTCATAACAATCTCTCATATATTAAGGTGTTGGTTTTGGTCTAGTCATAAGGATGTTCATACCAGAACACTCTTCGTGTTATTACTTATTGGATCATATGGAAATTTAGAAACAATAGGAATATCAATGGCATAACTAGCTCTTCTTTATATGCCATTAATTATATTAAGCAGATAATGGTTGGATTAGATTATGCTAATTTGTTAAAAAAGATTCAATGGTCTAAGGTTGACTATGCTGCTATTAAAATGGGTTGCTATAACCACTTAATTTTTTTAAACCCTTATTATTTCCTGGTCTTTGAATATTCCTAATAGGTTTAAGCTTAACATTTATGGCTCTTGGTTGCACAATAGAGAGGCCAGTGGGGGGATCATAAGAGACAGTAATGGAGAGATTGTTCAGTTTGGTAACCTATATGGTAAATAAACCCATATAATGGCTGAGGTCGGGGCTCTCCTTGATGGCCTTCTGATTTGTAAAACTATGAACCTCGTTAATGTTAGCATTGAATGTGATTCTCAAATTCTTGTTAAACTTATTGACTATGGTAAAACCCATTGGACTTTTGATCTTATTCTTAAATTTTGTATGAGACTCATCTATCCATCTATGGTCATCTCTCACATATATAGGGATCAAAATAAGGTTGCTGATTGGTTAGCCAAGTGTACACTGAAATGTAAAATAAAACTTGATTTCACGGAAAATCAAGCCCTAAATCATCTGAGCATTATCGCTCTCCTTGAAAGAGTTGGTCTTGGTAATATAAGACTTGATTCATAAGGTTTTAAAGCTCTAGGTGTCTAATTAATCTACTAATTAAGTGTTGTTTGAGTGTAACCGATGCTCGTACGATTACAGACAAGAAATTGCGATTCTATTCTAGTTTTTGGGGAAAACTTTGGAGGATCAATTAAGAAAGTTAATACTTGTCTATGGATGCTTAGCTCAGGAGCTAAAGGATGAAAATAAATTGAATATGTTGTTAAAGAAATCAGCTAGTTTGTGTAGAAGTTATCAACAGTCTTTTGTCTATGATGAATCCAATAAGAATATTTAACATCATGAGACTTCCAAAATCCTGAAATAGAAGAGAGCTTAAAAGAAATAATGAAAAAGTGTATTTTCAAATTCGAAATTAATATCTAATATCGATTTTGCTTTCAACTTCAAGAGTCCTCTCACTTAAAGTAAATCTTTAAAGTTCAGATAATCGAGATCCGGTTTTCAAAACCGATTTTTTCAGCTTAACTAGAAAAGGAAATAACTTAGGAGTTAAAGAAATAAAATTTCAATTTTTACCCCCAAATTTGTCCCATGCATAATTCTAGTACTAGGTTGGTAACATCATATTTTCCTTAACCTCTTGATATCAATAAAAAAGGTTCTTTTTACAAATTATAATTATATATTTGTTTAAATTTAGCAATATTTTACATTTTCTATGGGTTTAAATGGGCCGTAAAAAGTCATCAGCCGTAGTCGGGTAAAGCCCCATTTTCCGCCGAGAACAATGAAACCCAAGCCCAACTAAAAGCAACCCTGCGTATCCTGCGATTCTGAACAAAAATAGTCGTCGTCCACCTCCAAGAAGAAGAGATCGATGGAGAAATCGTTGAGAGTATACGGCGCCGTTTTAAGGCTGGTAAAGCTTCTTCCAAAGGATTCCAGATCTTACTACGCTAAGTACGTTCGTGAAAATTTCGTGAATTACAGAGAAGTCGACGCAAACGACTCCGTTGCCATGAAAGAGCTCTTCGATAGAGCCTATAACCACTCAATTTGGATCCTCAGAAAGGTAAATATGACCTACATATGCGTGCGTATACATTGTATGGCATGTATATACGATTTGTTCTTTGGTGATATCGATATCGATTTCGGATTTTGTGATTGTTTTCTTGCAGTACTCGGTGGATGAATCGGCAGGGAAGAAGTTGAAAGAGATCTGTTTCTCTTGAAATTTACTAGTTGTAATTTATTCGATAGGTAGTTCGTTTCTCATGACATAGATGTATAAGATCGAATTCGAAAATGAAACAATATAGCAGTAAGATCGAATGCAAACTCAACTTTTTTTATAATGGCGAATTAGTGTATACGGATCATTAGTTTTCAACCATTTCGTTAGATTAGGTTGAATATCAATCTTGGATTTAGAATTGTGTTTAGTAAATTCAGGAAGATAAATTTGGTTTTTGGTGGTAATTCTTATGGTTATGATGATTTGAAGTGCATTTTTCTGAGTAATGAAGTTGTTGAATTAAGTAATAATCCGTGATCTTGTTCAGGGTTTTGGTGTTTTTAATCTTGTGTTGTTGCCCTAAATAAATTTTACAGCTTGTTATCTTCGAATAGATTTAATTTTTGCTTCACACTTTTACTTTGATCTATGGAGTGCCAAAAAGAGAAAGGCCAGAGATGTTAATTGTATGGGCCAGATTTTGTAGTATTCACTGGTTGCTGACGAAATGCTGAAATAATACTATTTTGGCGAAAATAGTGTCATTTCAGCATTGGACGAAAATAGAGGCTCCATCTCGTAACTACAATGCTGAAATAACACTATTTTGGTTACAATAGGGTCATTTCAGCATTTGACGAAAATACTGGCTCCATCTGGCAACTACAATGCTGAAATAACATTATTTTGGCTAAAATAGTGTCATTTCAGCATTGGACAAAAATGCTAGCTCGATCTTGCAAGTACAATGCTGAAATAACATTATTTTGGCTACTATACTGTCATTTCAGCATTGGATGAAAATGCTGGCTCCATCTTGCAACCTCAATGCTGAAATAACACTATTTTGGCATCTCGCAACTACAATGCTAAATAACACTATTTTGGCAAAGTTAGTGTCATTTCAACATTTGACGAAAATGCTGCCTCTATCTTGCAACTTCAATGCTGAAATAATACTATTTTGGCATCTCGCAACTACAATGCTAAATAACACTATTTTGACAAAGTTAGTGTCATTTCAGCGTTGGACGAAAATGCTGGCTCTATCTTGCAAATACAATGCTGAAATAACATAATATAGTGTCATTTCAGCATTAGATGAAAATGCTGGCTCCATCTCACAACTTCAATGCTGATTAACACTATTGTGGCATCTCGCGACTACAATGCTAAATAACACTTGGCAAAGTTAGTCTCATTTCAGCATTGGACGAAAATGCTGGCACATCTCGCAACTACAATACTGAAATTACACTATTTTGGCACATATAGTGTCATTTCAGCATTGGACGGAAATACTGCCTCCATTTCGCAACTACGAATAGCAAACTCGACTGTCTTTTATTCCTATTACATATTCTGTCTTTTTGTAAGGAAAAAAAAAAAGCAATAGTTTATTTTATGTGGTTATTGCAGTTTCTACATAGAATTGAGTGTGATTTTGTATTAAATTGGTAATAAGTGGATGCTAGGTCAACTCCTTCAAACCAAGTTCCATAGAGGTCAAGAATGTATAGGAGGAAGTAGATATTAAGGGGTTGTTTGGAAGTAAATAAAAAAACAAGTTTCGTGTACCATACGGAGAAACATAACTAGAATTTGTGTTTGTGAAAATGTATGTCCCAAGAGGGTTATGTTTTTGAAGTTAATTAAGAGACACCAGATTGTGTTGAGATGGATAGCTGGGAAGTTGTAGAAGTTTGGGTTGTTTCATTTGTTATGTAGCATCTCAAAGTTGTTAGTGAATCTATGTTTGATGTTTTCAATGGTTTTTCTTGTTTTTACAACTGTAATTTAGTCAACTGTTTTGTAGAAACAGAAGCTGGTACTACTACTACGATAGTATTGAATATTCTCCTTTCAGAAGCCATTGGAATCCAATGACAGTTTGTTTATGACTTCTTGTTTTGTGTGTTTCTTTTTTGTATGGATCAATGTGCATGTCCTTCACATAGACTGTACTTACTTGCTTAGTTTGGTTTTACCAATGTTACTAAATTTTATGCTTTAACCTGAGTATTTTGTCTTAAGCTATGTGTTTAATGTGTGGCTTTGTATTCTTGAAGGCGAGTTTTTATTGTGTACTGTAACGATTTCTGATGATTTATTGTGTATTGATTTTATACGAACTAGTATAATTAGTTGCGATGGCCGATGTGGGTTTGGGTTTATTATCGATTTTAATTCATCGTTCTGCATTTTCTTTCGGTGGTTGAGCTAGATTTTCGTTAATTTTAGTGGGCTTGTTCTAAAGCTTATGTAGCTAATTTTGCATATCTTGACATCTTCCGTATGTATATATTATTCATACTCCTTTTACCGTATGCCAAGAGTCATCTTCCGTATGTATATATTATTCATACTCCGATTAACGTATGCTAAGAGACATCTTCGAGATAGAATTCAAATATTTTTTTTTTTGTTAAAATTCAATTAGTGGAAATTGGAAATTGGAAATTGGAAATTGGAAATTGTAAATGTAAATTAGTAAATTGATGATTAACTTAAATAATTAGTAGTATAAAATTTTGTGTTTCAAGATAGCGGTTTATTAGAATTAATATCATTTGATGGTAAAATAATACAATGACACCAAATAAATGCAGTTGTAAAATTTCTTCATTTACCGGATATTGTGTTTCGATAAATAAGAGCTCACTGTTATGTGTAAATAATCTTTTCTTAAATAAATTAATATTATTATTATTTGTTTTTCTATGCAATTTAAGTTCAAGATCTATTCGATCGAAATTTGCTACACTAAATTAGTGTTGTATGTATGAAACAATTTTTTTTAAAATTTAAAAAAATAAAAATAAAGCTACAAGCAATCGATGGCAAATTCAAACATAAAAATTTGGATCCATCCGTCGACGAAGATATAATAAAGATTTTATGTGTTCGACTACGTGCTCTAGCAGCTCCGGCACAGATTTCCAGCTGTTAGCACACAGACCTGCCTGATGCTCAGTAAGCACTCGACTCTAACCGAAATGGAAAGCAGACTCCACCAATAGGGTTATGACTCCAGCCAAGTTACTGGAAGTTCCATGTGAGGTTCCAACCTACTTATCAATATGGTAGGGTTCAATTGAACCCTCAAAAGTTTCTTTAGGGTTTAGCCGAATTTTTAACAAGATTCTCTGGGTTCCAACCGAACCATCATCATGCCCTTCTATATTCTGGAGTCCAGCCAAACCATCAGCAAGTTCTCATATCATCATTGGGGATCCAGTCTATATATCAACATGCGTTGATACCGCAAGCAAAAGTCCATTAAAATCATTATCAAACACCTCCATTTTTGTAGAAACCTTACGAAAACTTTGCACTAGTACATGTCAACATGAACCAATAATACATGCATGCTGCAAACATAGATCATTCCGCAGAAGCTAACGACCAAGTCACTTACATCCAGCGTTCAACCAAACCATTCAGGAAGACAATCACCAAGTGCGTTTAAACCCTTACTATGCCCAATACTTTAGGGGCACCAGTTCACATTTAAAAAAAATATCAATCATTCGGCTGAGAAGTGACATTCGTTGCTACCTATTGATCATTTATTTATTTATAAATTATTTTTCGTAATTATCTAATAAAAAAATAGAAAAACTAAAAATAATATATTAAAATAATAATAATATAACTAATATAAACTCTTAAATTTAGAAATAAATCTAAAAATTTGGTATTCCCTCCACTCGCTTTCAATGATCATTTTAGAAAATTGTTAAAATTTCATATTAATGGTCGTTCTTGACAATCAAAGCATTGTTTTATTAAAAATTTATTACTCCATTCATCCATTCAACTTTTTAGAAGAAAGAGAAATACATTTATTAGAGCTCATCAATTAAATATTTTTGTTTTTAATCTTTTACAAGAAAGAAAAGTTATGATGACGTTTATTAATACTCGTGCCAATACCTTAAACAATATATTAAACGTCAGATTAAGAAATTTAGAAAAAAAAAATTATTATTTATGAATTCTAGTTAATTAATTTTTTAATAAATTAAATTATATATATATATATATATTAATAGATTTTAAATGTAGAATGATAATATTTAAATATGTTTTTTTTTTCTTTTTCGGAGGAAACCTGCAGCCGCTACTCAACGAGTGCGCACAAGGTATACCCTCAGTCTGACGCAATAGCCTGCAAACCAACACCAGAAGGTAAACCACACAAGGTGACAGGTTCAGTCAAGAAAGCGTTTGTAAAGGAATTCGAACTCATGAGCTTTAGTCACGAACATGTCGTACTCCACCAACTCGACTACCCTTTGGGGATAATTTTTAAATATGTTGTTATCTATTATGCATGATTTTAGGCACGATGGAGTCTGACTCTAAACAAACAAATTTAATATTTTGTAAATATTTAGCCAAGTTAATTTCATACTATCAATCTTGTAGATAAAAAGGAAAAAATTAAAAGAAAGAAATAAAAAAATCAAATTTAATATATAAATATAAAATAATATTTTTCAAAATATACGCCATCTAGCAATAACTAGAAATATTTTGTTAGATCTTATCCAAAATTGATTTCATCTTATAGTAGGGTTGTTAGGATACGAATCTGCCTATATCTGAATCTGAAATCCGAAGTCACTATCTGAATCTGAATTCAAAATCGATTTTTTTTTAAAAGAATAATATCCAAATTCGTATTCAACGAATATTTTCCGGATACAGATAATATCTGAAGCCGAATATATGAATTTCCACTAGACTTTTTAACTAAGTACACTATTGGTTGAGTTACTTTTATAAGCACCTTAGTAGAAATTCATATTCCCATTTTAGACGTGGTATAAGGCTAAGAAAATATACTTATTTTAAAAAGTCATCATGTCTTTTATAGAAAGTTTGGTAGCAATTCTTTTCCACATTTTAGGTGTGGGATAAAAGTCATAAGACTAAAAACCATATATTTGTTAAGAAAAGCCACCATGTGTTTTACAAACAGCTTGGTAGCAATTTTGTTTCTAACTTTAGATGTGGGATAAGATGCAATTTTTAAAGAAGCAACCCTCCATATTCATGGCCAACTTTGTTAGTAATTTGTTTTTCTTTTTACAATATGGGATAGCTAAAAAACATGCTTAAATAAAAAAAAAATTATTTATTTATAAAATTTTGGATATCAGATATTTCGAATACAGATATGACTATATCATATCCGTTATTTTCGGATACGAATTCGGATACGAATATTATCCGTTTTCTTTCGAATATGGATAATATCTGTTTTTTCGGATTCGATATCGAATATTTCGGTCGGATATCGGATTTTCAGATTTTTTTGACAGCCTTATCTTATATGCATGGTAGAGAAAAAAAAATATGTTTTAAAAAAGAAAAATTAACTTTAATATCTAAATGTAGGATCGATATTTTTAAAAATATATTATATTTAGTGATAATTAAAAAAACATTATCTATTAAAAATTAATACATCGTTTTGCTATTTAATATTAGTAACTTTACCTAAAAGTTATATAAATAATATTAAATAATACATATTATTTTATAAAATATTAATTTTACGGCTACTCTTCAAATATAATCAGGTGGGTCGGGTTTCGGTTGGGTACCTACGGAAATGTTTTAAAACCCACAACCCAACCCAAACCCAACGGGTAGTAAATTATCAAACTCATAACCCTTATATAGGAAATATTTATAACCCATAAACCATCTCATCAAGTCGGCTTGGGTTGGGTACTCTTGGGTTCGGAAACAATTGTTATTCCTAGTGAAAAAGGGCCCGGAATCCAACATATTCACTCGTTCATTAGATAAACAAACAACAACATGGAAAATATTATTGTGGGTGATGATAATGACTTGTTGGATGAAGAGTTTAATTTAGCTTTAGACATATTGTATGGAGATTTTCCACCGAACTTCAAAAACCATAAAATGGACAAATACAGTGGCAAAAGAGACCTCGAACATTATATTAAGAAATTGAAAATCATGATGATGCAGTACAAGGCGGATGGAAATATAAAGTGCATGATTTTTTTAATGACCAACTGAGGTAGTGCCTCATACCAGGTTTTATCAAAAGTTTCATGATGCTAAGAACGACATTTGTAAACCACTTCATTAACTCTAAGGTGAGAAATGGTTATGGGGATTACATCATCCACTATAAGGAACGACCAAAGAGTACTTCAAGGGAAAAATACTTTGAGGTATATGAACACAAAGGAGAATTACGAGATTTTCATGATTTGGTGGCAGTTGTAACATACCAACAATTAATTTACCAAAACCTCTATGAAAAGCCATAATTCTAGAGTACGAATTGATGAAGACGCAATAATTCCAACTGCACATTCTTCTTACTATCTTATGACGCAAAACGACGAGCCAATATGTTCAAAAATTGACGGGATTCATTGGTGCGGATGCCAATATGTTCAAAATTTTATTTTAGATGTCTTCATCGGGAAAGAAGAGCTCAAAAACAATTTATTATACTTGTTGATGATAACGGAAGCTCTCTATATTTATTATGTAACTTTGGGAAGATTATGGTTGGATTGAATATATATTGTAGTCTCTCCAGTACATCAATGTCTTCGATACAAAATCAACGGTAAGATAGGACTGGTCATGGGTGATCATAAGACTTCCAAGCAATGATACGTAACTTCCCCATCCCTAAATAAATAACAATTAACGGGATATCCTATCGTCCTTGAAAGTATGGAAGATCCATAGAGGCTGTCGGCCTTATAGAGCCAATAGAGGGAGTTGAAAATATTAAGATGGAAAGAAGAAAGATTTTGCGGATTGACCATAACACACAACAAAAACTGAGGTACAAGATATTTGATTTTTTACAAGATACATTATATATATTAGCCTTAACCTGCTAAGGTGTTACAGGGATCCTGGCTGAAGTTATGTGTGGCATAATGTCTATCAAAAACAATTTTTAGCCAATCAAACAAAAAAAAGGTCGTAATCTTAACAAAAAGTAAAAGAAATTATTTAATACATAGGCAAACTTACTACCATGGGAAACATTCGAGAATCTCATTACCCATATTGGTCAGCCAATCTAGTACTGATAAAAAAGAATAATTACAAGTGGGGATGTATGTCAGAATTCAATAAAGTTTGTATGAATGACCTTTTGTCTCTCCCAAGAATTTATCATCTTGTAGATGAACATCCGAGAATAAGATGTTATCAATTATGGATGCATATTCGAGATACAACCCAATTCAGTTTCTTTCAATTAATATCATTCGGGTTGGAGAATGCTAGGGATACATAACGTCGATTTATTAACAATAACTGTTGATAGTGATATTTTTAGCATGTATAATATAAATACTATAAGTCGTATTCTAAGATAAAATTTCCATCATCCTTTCTAACAAATTTTAAACCACACTCTTAGCTTCGAGATTCAAGGTAAGTGAATGAGAATAATTAGAAAACGAATATTTGGAACAACTATTATCAAATACCTCACTGAATGATTGCTTTTGAAAAACTAAGGTAAAATCAAGAAAAATCGAAATAAAATCAACCAAATATATGAGAGTTTCATATACTCTTCACATAAAATATCTCACCAAACCATTTCTCCATTTACTTAACCTTGGTGAAGCGGCATTCATAGTAGATGGACTTCATGACGGACAAGTCAGTGACCATTGTGGGTGTAATACATTGCAAATAATAACTTCACTACAATAACATTATTGGTCTACTATAATAGAGGATGCAAAGAACAAAAGGCAAGCCTTATGACACAAGAAAACACTTCTCAAACTCGATTCAAATTCCGCCCGTTATACGAGAAACCGTAACTGAAGAAATTTATTTTGACAAATAGGACAGAGACATCATACGACTCATTCCAATAGCTTTAGGAGGAAGACAGTTGGTACTAGTAAAAAGTAGACTAAATTTCAAATGGATGGAAGCACAAAAACTATTATTGAACATCATGCTCAAAAAGTTCATACATTTCCTAAGATCTAACATCTTTTGCAGATACGACATAATAAGAATCATTACAATGACCAATATGACTTAATTTCAAAACAAAAGGCTAATGTGGTTCTATTTTACAAAATGTAACAATTGAATTTTTATTTTTTTTTCTTTCCATCAGTGGGTAAAGGGCCAAATGAAGGTGACCAAGATGATAATATGAGATGGCATCAGAAATATATTAGAAGGACCCGCATGAAATTAACCATACTTTATACACATATTCATATGATTTTGTAAATACATTACACCGTCCATAAAAAACAAAATAACTTTTGCTTTGGTGTAAGGCATGAAAGCAATGGTACAATCCTAAACCATTATAAATTTATATAAATTTAAGCGTACGAGGAATGAAGTAATTTATAAGATAGAAGTGTCGACTACGTAACTATGGAAAATAGTTTAAAGCCCACCTTCAATCAGTGCATTATAAAACTTTTGATGTAAAATAGATAAAATCTCAAGGTTCAGTTTGGAAGCTTTAAGGTCGGGGAAAATTTCTAAAACTAGTCTTCTTTAATACCAAGGATACAAGTCTTGGCAAGTTTTCCCTCAAGTGGAAAGGTCCTTACACATTTGAATATAAAGTGAAGTCGGGTATATACAATTTGGTGTATGCAAAAATAACCAAGTATCAGATGCCTTGAAACATCAAGCATCTAAAGCTCCATAGTTCTCCTTAATCTTTGGCTACTTATTATTTATTTATCTTATTTAAATGATTAATTATACTTTTGATGTATTATTTATTACCTCGATAGCATGATAAGGTTTAAAGGAGACATTCATCTTTAATAAACATTTATTTTTGCCATTACTCAAGTCCCAGTTCATTTTAAAATATAATATATTGTACGAGGAAATAAGCAACAACTAACATAGAATATTATTATAAAGTAAGCCATGTGACTTTATAAAGTCTATGAAAATAAACAAGGTAAGTTTGGAATGATTGTAGAAGTAGTCTTCATCACCTAAAGAGCTTAGACGCACCTCCAACAAAAAAAGAGCTTCATCTCTTATCGAAACAAAAACAAAAACCAAAGGATAAGTCTAAACATAGTTTTCATCCCCTAGAGGTGCTTCTACCTTCATCCAAACATGAAAAAAGGTAAGTATGAGATGATTCTAAATCGTAATACTCAGTACTTCAATGATTTAATATACCATTAAGTTAAACAAAACTTGATATGATGATTCTTAAAAGAAGTCCTAAAGGGAGTCATTTACCCTTCACAAATAACCAATATAAATAAAGTTTGGTTATTCATACACATAATCCAAACAAGGATTTCATGTGGTACTTCTTAAGGTCTCTGCATTTTGAAATTGATCATTCCAATTGGAATATAGGGTACCATACTATAAAGTGCTTTTGATGCAAAAGAAAACAAAACAAAAACTACAATGCAAGCCATAAACAATTATAAGTGGCAGCATGCACTTCATACATAAACATTAAAAATTACCCCAACCATGGCGAATTTGTTCATAAAGTATCCTTGAGGCTTAAAAAAATTCCAAACTAATAGCAAGTTAAATAAATCCTACTAGGATTTACTCCACTAGAGAGCAAACATTTCCTTTATCTAAACCCGCAATAGATTCATTTTCAGCAGCGATATATCCACCTTGTTGGGGGATATAAGATAAGTTAATTGGTCATGAGGCACAATGACTGGGTCAATTACATCACCTTAAGGATCGTCTTCTTCTCTCATTCATGCCAACTCTTGTCTTTCAACTTAGATAAATTTCTTATAAACCCTATAATCTATTTTCATTGTGGTTATAAGAGGTTTATGCTCGAGAGAAATCGATTATTCTCACATATTTACTTTTTTCCTTTAGGAACATAGTTCCATAAGGAGTCTAGGTTGATAACTGGATATTCTGCATGGAACAAAAGCATAGGTATTTTTTCAGATATGTGAATAATAGTTTTGGCTCCTTGACCAATTCTTCCTCAAGACTAGTATTCACTTCAGCTCATTTAGCATATTTGGTCGCTAAATTATCTTCAAGCTTATTCTATTGGGATAAGGCCTCTTCCAGTTGTACTCAACACTCTTCCTTTTTCAATTGAGCTACAATATATTGGGCATCTCAAAATTGTTTCACCTATTTAAATTCAACATTAACAATATTTAACTTGTTAAAGCATAAAGATATTATCTTGGTCTGGACAAGGGTTATGTTGTGAAGAAACCCTCCAAAATGGACAAACAACAAGTATTGTCAGTTGATAGCCTTAAATACATCATACAATTTCAAAATCAAGAAGTAGATAGATGATATTTTCTCTTTAAGACGAGTTACGACCCTAATCTTTGATTTAAGTTCAACTCTCAATATATTTGGCTACCATCTTATTTTTAAACTCAATCATTAGATTTTATTTGGCATTTTCTGCTTGAATCATCGTCTTTAACTATGGATTATCTTCAAAACTGCCTTTAAAACTGACAGAAGATCATATATCAAAGATGCATGATGTTTACATGTTTGATGCAGCATCATCAAGGTATTAAGAATCGTAGAACAAACATTTATAGAAATATTAAAATATAACTCACTAGAAAAGTGAAAATATAATATGAAGTTTACATGTACTCCCAAATTCAATTTTTTTTTTCATCAAATCTACAAGGGAAATATGGCTTGGTAATCTTCTCTTACTGGTCAAAATGGAAAATTGGCTCACAACTTTGGAAATTTTCTCCAATGCAATGAGAATGGTATGAACATCCCATCCATATCAACAACAGAAGTTCTATCATTTGTCATCTTAATATTTCCCCAAGTAGTAACACATCCCGTAATAACTTGGAGAGATGAAAGACTTAGTTCTGGATGTTTAGAGCATTTGGTTGTCAAAGATACTACCTTAGACGTTGGCCTTGGTACACCCATGTATGATATATCTTCAAAAATTTGATTTTAAATAGAAGCAATCAAGTCATCAACATGCTCCGAATCTTGCCAAAAATATAGAGTCTAAAGCCTTGGGTTTCTTAGTATCCACCCTACTGACATAATCATTCTTCAACCCTTCAACTACATCTGCGGGCTTTGGTTTTGTAGTTGACAGAATCGCTGCATCTTTTTCACTTGCCTGATTAGTTTTGAAACCTGCGTCATCATTAGTCTTAGAATGTTTTGGCATTGGAGGATCCTTCACCCACCTTTTTCATCCATTTTTAGCTAACAATCTGTTATAGCAAACGACCAAATTAAGCTCAAGCGAATGTTTTCTCATTGATTCAGACTTGAGCTTTGACTCAACACTTTTGCTTTTAGCTTCAACAACCCTTGAGACACCATGACCAACAACAAAGGCCCTAGCATAATTCGTACATGATACATCCATTTCTTAAGCTTAGACTATACCTTTCTGTTTCATTTGTAAGATCCACTCCCTGCCACCTTCAATTTCGTACTTTAGAAATCTTCTAATTTAACCTCATTGGCTTCTAAGACACCTTCAAGGCTGGAGAATTATTAACTACACCATTCTTTACAGACAAGCCATCTTCCCATTTAGTTTTTATAGATAATGATAGCTTTGTAAGTACCTCTGGTATGAGCATCTTCATCATCGACCTCGATGTCTGCTTATTTATTATGGATTGGATATCCACCAATGAAGAAAACATTTAGGCCATATGAAACTGGTAACAAAATTATCAGGTATAAGAAAGGATCTATAAGAGTAACGTCATTGTCCAGTTTGTTTCCTCAACCTAGAATAATGTATTTATGCATCTGGTAATCGCCCTGAGAAAGTTTGCCTTGGAAATTTTGATATTACCCATAATAAATTAAAGCTCAAAATCATGTCTATAATGTAAGTATGATATACGATAGAGGATTTACTTTTTGAGGTTCATTCTCAAGAGATAATCCGTATATATTCTATTATCCATATCTCCTAGTTACTCCAAGATGTATATAAATTCTCTTTTTTACATTTGTTTCTAATCTAGAAGGCCTTCAAATATTTTTTCACCATAACATGTAGAAAGATAGAAGTATAGATTAGCAGTTTACCTAAAAAATTAAATTCATTATCAAAAAAATATTAAAATTAAATTTATGATACACCTTTAGGGACCGAATGATGGTTTCCACTAACACTCTTTAGGCATTTAGCACAAGTTGGCTATAAAACATTTAGGTATCTTTAAAAACTTTTAATAAGTCTCGAGTTAAAGAAAATTACGTATATATCTCTATGGTGTATGTAGAAATATAACCTTATGTTCAAAACAATCGAAGAAAGTTTCATCGATTATTGGGAACCAAATCTCTAATTTTATGAGAACCTTATATTCCTAAATCTTTCGAATATGTTGAGTCACCTTAATATATTTATAATTGGCGTGCTCACGCTTTGAGTTTCGATATAACTTAACAAGTTTCTCACATAGTTTGTTTTTTGTAGCCTTTTAACTTCAATCAAAGCTATGAAAGTATGAGATTTAATAGGCAATGATGCAATAATAGGAAAGACAGCCGCATGATCCACAAATGGAATAATTACAAGAGGAATAACATCTTCATCAACTTTTATCTCTTCAACATTCTTAGTCTTCAAATTATCCTACGAAAAACAAAATTTGATCTTTTATTCTTTGAGTGATAGGGTAAATGAGCCATACATGGTGTGCTCATGCTAGGATTCTAATTGTAAGAATCATTACCTTAAATGATGAATCAAGTATTTTGTGATTCTCTTCTTGTCATCTTTTGTTCGCAAAACAATAAACACATAAAGATTAGAACAAATTTTATGAGAAGAAAAATTTAAAAGACTCTAACTCTCCAAGATTTAGTGATTATATATATATAAGATTTAAATTGAAGTAAAACCTTAGCAAAGTAACATTCTTGTAAAAAGCAAAACCGAAAAATAAATGAATAATGAGATATTTACACTATTATGGGTTTGAATGCTAACCCTTCAAATTATTTAAAATCAATGGATCGTATCTATTTCCATATTAATAACGCATATTTAAAAATATGAAGGGAACAAATGTAAGTAGACAGAACATCTGCATACTTAGAATTCAATTCATTGCGTTTTGACATGCGCCATCCCGCATGCTCATTTTCTAACAATTTTTTTTATTAAATTGCTTTAAATCCTTCATTTTTAGAACCTTCTGTTTCGGTCAGGTGTATTTCAGAACACATAAGCTTTGTAATCTTTTATAAATAAAGGTATCAAGTCTCGTTCGGCTGACGTACACACCCAAGTTTCATACTTCAGTTCATCCTGTATTTTGTTTACTTTTTTTTTATGCTTTGAAAGGACTAGTGGACTACTCTCCTATATCTAGAAGTAGGTTGAAGGAAATTTAAAGTCTTTTTTATTCGACAAATTGTTTCAATAACTCTAGCAGTCTGTTATATGTTAGTTGTAGTCTTTTAACCTTCAGTGAAATATAGATTTTTTTTTCAATGGAGGTCTATGTCGGTAAACGGTTTTTAACGAGACAAGTATATGATCAGTACGAACCAATCGAGAGACGCTTATAACATTGTTCAGTTAGATGAAACTGAGTTCACCAGATGTAACATTTTCAAGATTCTTAGGAGTCCATCTGAATTTAAATTGTGGTACGGTTTGATACACATTCAAAGGATACGAATGTTCGGTTTAATAAAATATTTGCGTAGTGAAACTTGCAAAACAATAATTGTAAACGTCTTAGATACTTACGCATACTATAATTTTTTATTAACGTTTTCATAAAACCTGTGATGACCGCTGACAATGACTCATTTAGATTTCATACTCTCCCAATTAAAACTTGTATCTTCAATATTAAAAAAATATAAATTCCATATAATTTGTTTTGTCTAATAACTCTGACAAAATAAAATATTAGTAATTTTTTATTTAACTACATAGTTTTTAAATAATTTTTAAAATATCTAAAAAGAATAAAACCTTTTTTACAAAAAAAATTTAATTAAAATATTTTTGAAAATATAAGTATCATAATTTTGTGATTCCATTAAGACTGTTTCAAGATTATCTCCTTACTTCACATAAAATGATACATATATATAAGTTATAGTTTATAATCTTTACTGATTTTTTTGTTATTTTTGTCATTCCTCTAATTTATTAAGGCGAAAATTTGATTTTGTAAAATATTTTATAACTTTTGATTTGATCTCATATTGAAATCTAATAGTGACAACAATATTTGATATAAATAATCAATAATCCATCTATCATTTAAACTATGATGAACTCATTTACAGTTTAAATAACCACAATATGTTCATGAGATGGGTGAAAAGGATTTTGGTTATCCGAGATAAAACTTTGGATATATTGAAAGGGACAAATATAAAAAGGTATCTGTAAGCATCGCACTAGAGCGGACAGAAATGCAAATTTTGGTAGATTCCTGTCTCAGGTCAGTCTAAGCAAATTTTTGTACGCAACTAATCAAATTAACACGTGGATCTCATTCACGTGATTGTTATAATTCAATGCAATATTTATTGGTATTAAAAAATCAATACTTATATTAATAAAATAAAGAATAATTATTGATTATGAAATAATAAATAAATTAAAATACAATAGAAAAAACAATTAAATATTATTAAAATATATTATTTGTATAAAATTATTTATCAAAATATGTTTGAGAATACAAAATCATTATATGGCCCAAATCTTTGATATTTGGAAAATAAAATAAAATTTATTTGAAATATGAAATGAATTTTTGTATTAAAACAAATAGATTCATGAAAATAAATTAACAGCAAACCCCTTTTGGCTCTTTTGATATAAACTATGGACGAAAATGATTTAACCAAATAGATAACGGAAGAAACACATGCACATTGAAATTATACCATAAGTGTCCACACCCTAAGCCTTTTAAAGAGGAAAATTAAAATTAAAATTAAAATTAAAATTAAAATTAAAATTAAAATTAAAATTAAAATTAAAATTAAAATGATTGGGATAATTAATTAGTAATAACATAACTTGCCGGTCTTTTAATAAAAGTTAGCAATCTCCACCAATATCACCGTATATATTTATTTGAACAAACTTAGGGTATGTTTTTACTGAAAACCAAAAATAAATACGCTTTCAATCATTTGTAAAAAACTATTTATTTATCTCAATTCCGATTTGAAAAAATATCGATAATAATTTGACTTTAGAGCTCAATTACTTATAAAGATATGAAACTTTTATTAATGTAAATATGTTCTAAACTATAGTTTAAAGTAATGAACAAAAATATTATTGATTTTATTTTAGAGGAACAAAACTATAGACGGGTAATATTTTTAAAATTTAATTTATTTTTTTAGTTGTGTTCTTACGTGTAATTGGATTGTCAAATAAGTCTATTTTATGAAAAAAATAAAATACAACTTGATTTTTTTGAAAATAAATGTTAATTGAATGTGAATCTGTTTTTTAATTACTAAAATAGGTTGATGTAATTGTACAAACACACGATTATATGGTCATTTTGGACAAAGGAAAACAAGTTTTATTTGGGATTGGATCATCCGAATTAAGCGTTGCAACCACTTTAATCGAACGCGTCGAGAAGCCAGCGACTTTCGAAAACATCGCGAGGGCAAAGTTTGATGATGAAATGTATGGCCGGAAATTCACAGTTTAGGCCATATTTTTGTTGTTTTCGTTAATTATCTGCAATTTTCTATTTCTATTAGATTTAATTAAAACACTTAACCAGCTCTGATCAATTTGAAATTGGGTTGAGCTTTATTTTATTTCGTAAGAAACTGTAATTTTGGTTTTGCCGTCATACTTTTTGAATCAAATTTTGAGATTGTTTTTTTCTCAAAGTCTATTTATCTTTGTCTAGGGTTAGAGATTATATCCACTCTTTCGTTTTCTCTTTCTTGATTTCTTACGACCGTGACTCTGTTCGACAATTAGTTCGCTATCATATGTGTTGAAAAAACTTGTTTATATATATATAGACTTTTTTAACGGTGTAAAATTATGAGTAATCGGGTTACGAAATTAAGAATATATAGATGCGTAAATAAGATTTTGGTTGTGAAAATAATAATTGTGATAGAGTTTTTTTTTTAATTTTATTTTTTTCAAATAATAGCTCTAAAAATCTGAAAAAAACATTGGTTTTGTTTTTTAAAAGATGAATAAAAATAGATCCATGAAATATATATATTTTTATCTTCCTATTGCATTTGGTTGCAAAAGCATGAGTAATCGGGTTGCATCCTTTAGAAGAAAAGAGGTTCGTGAATGTTTAGGTAAAATTTTCTACCGTATATGAAATGTTCAAAGAATTTTCATAGAAAAATATGAGTTCGAGTGAGAAAAAAATACTTGCAATTTTTTATTGTCGCCAAATAACATAGAAATTAAATAATTGTTGTTTTTTCTAGAGCTAAAAGAAAATACAACTATCATGGAAGTTGATTTTAAAATTGTATAATAGTAGTCGTTAGCGCCAGGTGTGGAGGGTAACAGGGATTCCATGAGTATAAATAACAATATATTTCTTCATAGAGCATTGAAAGTTTTATTACCTTAATTTTAGCTCATGAACGGTTAAGACTATCAAAAAATACATGACCAACGAATGTTTCTCCAATTAATCTAATCTCTCAATTGAAATACCATCAGAAACCATTGGTAATCCCATCAAAAAGGACTTATGGTTGGGACAAGGCCCTCATACATAATAATTTAGTTATTCCTACAATTGTTGATAATAATTAGAATTAAAAGAGGAAACTATGTGATACTAGCGATAGAGATTGATTTGGATAATTCGTCGGTTCCAAAAATCTACATTGGAGGGTAAATATGTAATATAGATAATACTACTAGAGATATGGATTGCCCAAAAAATTTACCTTTTACTACTATAGATATGGATATGGATAATCGTGTAGTAGACGAGGAGAATAAAGAGATAACAATGGTGGAAGAGGAGTCTCCATTTGGTGATTAGCTTACGGTTCGAATGTTGCTAGTTTATATGGTGGTAAAATGGGGTGTTACGAAGGATTAGTTCACGGTTTGGGCTATATAATGATAAGACTAGTAACTAAGAATCTAGAATCTTGATAAGAGTTAATAAGGGTTAGAATGGGAAATAAACCGGACTTAATTGGAAAAATCATAAAAAAATCTTTAAAGGTAGGGGGCGGGAATCGGGTCACAAAGTCATCACACTAACTAAATTTGAAAAATTGAAAGGTCCAACAGTGGAACCCTATATGATCGTAGCTTATAGGGGTTAATTTATAAAATAAAAATGCAACAAGAAATAAACAAAAGTATGTGAAATGTTTGAGTTAGAATAGTGAAAAAATAGGAGTTGATCACGTTGGAGAAATTTCAGGTCTGTCAGGGGCATAAATGAGTAATTTGGAAATAGAAAGTTCATTAATGAGGAAAGAAATAACAAGTTAAAATGGGTTGTATGACCTTAAAAGGTCCATATGGATTAAGAAATGTGCAACATATGCTTTGTTTAACAACAACAATAAAATTATGAATAGATCACGGATATCAGATAGTATCGTGGGACCCGATGAAATTTTCAAACCTCTAAAGGAGTCCAATAGGGGTTGTGTAATTGTACTGTTCAAAGTAAGGGAGGAGTTACCACTTCCATGTTTTTTAAAATTAGATAAATTAGACTTGAGACCGGGGTTAAAGATGTTAGTGGTTTAGTATATTTGAAGACTGTTTAAATTCCAGAGACTAACCTGAGGCGAGTATAGTTCTAGAGTTACCGAAACAAAATACAGTAGAGAGGAGTCACGAGCAAGTTGGCGCCAATGATTTTTTACACATGACAGTGGAATGTATGAATTATATCTTAGTATTATATATGTTATACTTTTATTATATGTACGCTAAATATAAATATTGTTAGGTAGGATTCCATCACTCACCCATTAAGTATATTACTTTAGAATTTCTATGGGATAATGAAAGATAATTTTCGGTGTGCAATTCAATAGATGATACAAGTACATCATGTGTGGTTAATGATAATACGTGAGCCAAGGGTAAGTGGTCACATGACTAGTGATATCATCCGTAGTTTGGGCAAGACATGTTCAACATGGTTAGAGGTAGAAACGTTTAAGGGTGAAATTTTTCTTACTTAGGATGACTCAGATATTTATATTCGGATCTTACCAGCGGCTCAACTAATTATCGGTAGTGTATGGTGGGACCAAAGAAACATAACGTGAGGAATTGTATGAGCCATTGACGGTAGATTTTCAAGGGCTCTAATCTATGTTGGTTGTGATGGGTGAGTTCCATCAAGTGAGAAAAGATGAGGATAATAAAGGATGGGTTTATTGGTATTACGAGGATAATTGGAAGATCTAAAGAATGACGGCACGACTTTTGGTTGATTTATTTGGGTTTTGAAAGGTCAAGATTTACATGGTGTTATTTTTGGAATTTGGGTATCGAATAACGAGGTGCCTGAATAAAGTGTGTGAGATTACGATGTTGCATACTTTTTTCTGTAGCTGAGGATTATTCACTTGGATCGGACATTTTTTGACCAAGCTTTGATATTGATTAAGCTTACAGATGGTAGACATCCGCATCAAGTTTTTAAACACTTAATGTATGACTCGGCTTGGTGATTGAATATTAACTTTCAAGATTTTATTCATGTGAAGTGAGACACTTCTAAGTTGAACTTATAGTAAAATATATCTCTCATTTAATATCACATAAAATTATGGAAAGATAAGGTGTTTGGAAATAATAACCGGAGAAAATGATTAGTTCTGGTGAGACTTCAGAGAATTCAACTCTTGTTTCAAATTTCCTACAATTCTTTTATTTTCAAACTTTGTAAGAAGTTAATGAATGAGTATCTTATTATCATGGAAGAGGAGGAGATTTTATGGTTTCAACGGTCAAAAGAGTAATGGATAAGGTGCGGTGAGTGTAGCACGTAACTTTACACCTCTCAATCATACGAAATAAGAAAATTCCAAGCACTACGCAGTGAGGAGTTATCAAGGGGTATGGACTTTGGATTTTCCCGAGATTCAAATATTGGTTATATTATTTTTGTGCAATTGTATCACATGGATATAGAATTTATTAGCCCATTGGCCCTTATGTATACCTTGGCCTAGGAAAATGAAATCAAATTTTCTAGTTGAGAAGTTGTTGAATGAAGAGACTTAGGAGGTCATAATTTGATCGAACCCATCGAAATATTTAGAACTAAATGATATGTTTGTTTTACTATGTTAGAAATGTTGGGAGACGATGTCCACAACGTGATTGAAAGATGAAAATCCATACTTTACTTTAGCGTAGGAGGTTTCATTTGATTCTGAAACTTGATGATCTAGAAAAACCCGGTAATTTTTACGCGACAAGTTTGATCAATATTACAGTTTAATATATTATGTCTAGAATGGTTAACAAAATGAGTCTTTTATAATGGATATTTTCACTCATTTTGGGCTTATAAAAGTATGGGTAAATCTTATAATTACAACTATGAGGTCCAATTTGATATAAATTATGTAGAATATGGAATCGGTAGAGCTTTTCACATTGTAACGATATATTTGGTAAGGGGATCAATTGGCTCATTACCTTCTGTTATTTGTATTGAATACTTCAATAACATGTGTCTGATTTTAGTTTCATCAAGTTTATCATACACAGTTGGGTTGTGTTCTCGCTTAGAAAAATTAGCATCCACTTTATCTATTCATATTCATGGTATTTATAGTAGTGGCAAATAGAGTCCTCCCCGCCTCCACACGCGAGCCCATCAGTGTCTAACGTATTCTTTACATATGATTTAATATTGTTTGTAGAGGTTTTCTAGGAACACGCCAACTTGGTTAAATAATTATTATCTTTATATTGCAATGATTCATGCAAATCGATGAGCGATAAGAAGTCGACAATAGTATTTGTTTTTTGAATTTGCAACAGTTTAGCAAATAATATTTGGTGTCTATGAGCGGTTTTTGTCTTAGTGATTCCATGGTGTCGTATATGGGTACGCCAATTTATTAAGCTCACCTGCTGATGGAGTTTTATTGGCAGACTACTACGAAGATAAAGAGAAATTTACCGAATTAAAATCTCTCTTAAGCGGGTTAGATAATTCTTACATAATAGTTTTTTTAGTGCAATACCAACTTATATGATACAAACATTAAATTTTATGGTCCAAATGCAATGTAGTCAATAGAATTATTAGCGATTATATTTGGGTGTCTTCAGATGAGGATATAAAGGTCTATTGGGTAGTCCGATGATGACGCGACTGAAATAAAAGAAAAAGAAATGATAGATGAAACCTTAATTCAAGAGTGACATGATGAAACCATAATCTAAGGGTAAGAAAGACTGGAATTTTCAGAGACAAAAATATATTATTCCAAAAACTTAGGTAACTTAAGGCATATGAAGCTGTACATAATAGCTGCTCAAAACCCTAAATTAGAATAAAAGGAAATAAAATAAATGTATTAAAATAAATAAAATATAATAAAATTTTAATACAATTAGATTTGATTTAAATAATATAAGATATTTGAATAAAATAAAATAAAAATCTTTCTGGGCTACATCATCCTCCCATTGTTGACAAGAATTCATCCTCGAATTTATAGCACCATCACCATCAACAACCAAAATTATTTTATTTTATTAAATTGTTACATTGGGAATTATAATTGTTGACCTTATCGGAATAAGAAAAATACTTCTCGAGCCATCTAGTTGATGAAAAAAAATGGTTTTGAAAGCCTTTTCATAGTCTGAAAACAACACCCCATATCCAGTTGATAAAAAAATTGGTTTCGAATACCTCTTCTTAGCATGAGACAACAATTATAAATACCTGTTAAGAACCAGTGAGACTTACCTTTAAGGAAAATTTCAGTAATGATCTTAGAGTCTGTCTCAACGTCCAGTTCATTGATTCCCTTAGAATAGCATAGAGTAAGTCCATCCAGAAGAGCTCTAAGCTCAGCAATAAACGAACAACCCTTTCCATACAATCTACTAAAGCCAAACACAATCTTCCCCTTACTGTCTCTCACAATACCACCACCACCGGCTTCACCAGAGAGACTACTCGCCCCATCCGTATTAAGTTTGAACCTCCATAGTTTATATTTTTTCCAATTTAGAACAATAGGAGCCAGATGAGTTCTGTAATGATTTATACAACCAATTTGAGGGCCAATATCACCATCTTTTCCCCAGTGAACTTTCTTAAGCAAGTTTGCTCTATCCATGTTCGTAATAATATGAATAATGTAGTTTATTAAATCTATAGGACTGAAGAATTTTCCATCATGGTTTCTTTTATTCCTTGCATACCATAACACCCACATAATAATAGCAGGCAAAATAGTTCGAATGTGTACCTCTTTCTGTGTAGACCAGTACCACGACCTGATAATGTGTACTAGAGTCATGTTTCTGAAAATATGAATTTTGAATATAGCAGCAAAATAGTTATATACTTCCCATGAAACTTGAAAATTCACGAAAACATGTTTTAGGCTTTCACTATTTTCACAATGCTGGCACCGGGAAGCTAAACTAATCTGTTTCTTTTGCATTTCAGAGTCAACCGACAACAAATTCAACAGGACCCTCATTAGAAGGAAAGAGAACTTGTGAGGAGTAAATGAGTTCTAAGTTCTTTTAAAAAGGTTAGAACTATTTCTCTTAGTTTCTATAGATTCCCATGTTAACTTAGAGTTAAAACTACCATCTTGACTGAGAGACCAATAAACCGAGTCCTCCTCACCAGTCAATAAGGAAATTTTGAGAATATTGTGAATATCATCTGAATTCACAATGCTCTCAATTCTAGTCAAGTCCCAAACGCCATTAATCCAGAGTTTTTTCACTTTCATCCCAACAAAGCTTGACCTATCTTCCATATTCATTATATTTACAAAAAGGAGTAGGAGAACACCACTTATCAATAAGAAAGTCTATATTACTAGACTTAGCATGCCAGGTAATAAACTTTTCAGCAATGTCCATGACATCTAACAGTCTAGACCAGATTTTAGAACATTTGATAGGTTTAGCAGCAGTTAAGGGGTGGACATTTTTACAATAGATTTCCAATATAAGCTTAGACCAGATAGATTCATGCCTTCTAAAAGAAAACCAGAGCTTGTGAGAGAACAAAAATTCCTAATCTTTGATCCTTCTAACTCCCAAACCACCTTCACCATAGGACTTGCACACTTTAGACCACTAAACCCAATTTATAGTTGTTTTGTCTTCCTTGTTACCTCATAAAAATTTGTTGTAGATAAAATCTATTCTTTTAGCAACAGTATTAGGGATACAAGAGTTCTGATTATTGTATATAGGATAAGAACATAGGACAGATTGAACCAAAGTAAGCCTACCTCCAAAGGAAATGAGGGTATGGTCCCAGTCAGCTACTTTATTTCTAATTTTCATAATCAGATCATCAAAATTACTAACTATTGACTTTTTGTTGATGATTGCACCCAGGTAGTTGAAATGAAGGTCGGCTTTACTGAATCCTAACATCTGCTCAACTTCATTGATCCTTCTAGGTAATATTTTTTTATAAGTGATGAACTTTGACTTTCCTTTATTCATAATTTGACCAGATTTATCCTCATAATGATGCAGGAGCCTGTAGATATTGCTAATGGAATCAATGGAGCCATTACAGAAGATAAGCAAATCATCAGCATACCCCAAGCAAGCTAAGTTCATCTTCCCTCTATAATTATATCCTGTATTATGAGCATTCGTAGATAGATCCTTGATACTCCTCAGCCAAACTAAACAGATTGGGTGACAATGGGTCACCCTGCCTTAATCCCTTGTTAGATTTGAAATAACCCTTGACTTCACCGTTGACCAGAATTGAGAAATGACAATTGGTCACACATTTCTCAATTAAGGTAAGGAAATCCTTGTTGAAGCCAAAAGATGCCACAATACATAGAAGAAATATGTGGTCAAGAATGTCAAAGGCCTTGTCCATGTCAACCTTAGGATAATGTTGCCTCCCCTAGTTTTAAGATCAATATTATGCACTAATTCATGAGTAACCATGATATTTTCATGGATAGACCTCTCGGAAAGAAACGCCCCTTGCTCCTCATAAATAAGACTAGGGAGGATATTAACAAGCCTCTTGTTAATAATCTTAGAAACAATTCTGTTAAAGAAGATAGTTAGACTTACAGACCTAAATTCTTTCCAAGATTTAGGATTGGGATTCTTAGGAATCAGATATAGCGTAGTAGCAAATACCCTATAAGGAATAACACCACCCTTAAAAACCTCAGCAATAACTTCACATAGATTTACCTTTATAATAGACCAGTAGTCTTTATAAAACCTCCCATTGTAGCCATCTGGGCCAGCATCAGAAGTGGGATTGATATTCTTAAGAATCTCAAAGATTTCCTCCTCCTTAGGAATAGCTAAAATCATAGTGTTCTCCTCATGCTTAACCAGTTTGGGGATAAAATCTAAGATGATGTTAGAATTCCAAGGATTAGGTTAATCATAAAGAAGGTATTTGAAATGATTTACAGCAGAGACCTCAATAGCTTCATTGTCTTCCAACTAACTGGCACCATCCCAAATCCTGATGTTTTTATTTTTCTTCAGTCTTTTCTTCACAAATTTGTGAAAAAAAGAAGTATTCCTTTCACCATCCCTGACCGAGTTAGTGTGAGATTTCTAAACCTAGAATTCCTCCTTTCTTTCCAGTAGCTTTAGGTGAGTCTCTCTAGCAGTATCCAGTAGAACTTTATCCTCAGCAGACCTAGATCTTTGGTAGTTTAATTCCTTGCACATATCTCCTCCTCCATTTGCTTAATGGAGTCAAACACATTCCCCAAAACCTCCCTGTATCCACCTCCTTAAATCAGCCTTTAACCTCTTTAGCTTGAAACAAAACTTTAGAATAGAAGGAGCTTGACAAAACCCAGCCCAATTATCCTCCACAACTTTATGAAATCCAGAGTGCAAAACCCACATATTCAAGAATCTAAAAGAAGACTTGATTTTAGAAGATTCAGTAGTTATAGTGACCACAATAGGACAGTGATCAGAGCAAGTTTTAGATAGATGAGTGACGTTAGTAGCTTCAAAATAATTGAGCCACTTCTGATTATATAAAACCCTATCAAGACGCCTCCATTCCTGCCATTAGTTCAAGTGTATTTGTTGCCAGAAAACCCTGCATCAGTCAGGTTAGAATAAAAAAAAGAAATTGTTAAAACCATCCATACTAGAGTTACAGTTGGTAGTGCAGTATTGTTGTTCATTAGGGCTATATATAGTGTTGAAATCACCTAAGATCATCCACGATTCTTCTTAAAACTTTAGAGCACTTAGCATAGATCACAATGACCCTGAAGTTCTTGTTAGTGTCCTTGTGCTTAACATTCATATGTATGAATTTCTCATCATCAGCAATAACCTCCACCAAGAAATTATCCTTCCACAGCACCCAAACCTTGTTATTCATGTCTGAATGTAGTTCCGATATCCAGATTTCTTAAGGATAGAATCAATTTTAGAAGCATTGACCATAGGTTCTTGTACAGATAGAAAATATGGCCTCACAGATCTTTTCAAAGACTTGAGTCTTGCTATAGTTTCTTTGTTCCCCAAACCATGACATTCCAATTTAATATTGAAATGGTCATTTGGATGGCTTTAGGTTCCTAGAAACACCTCTGTGTTGCATTAGTTTAGGATTCATCAAGCTTCTCGAAGTTAAAAATTTTACTTTATTTATTTTATCCTTTTTCTTATACTCTTTAATCTTTACAAGAGAAAAAGGCAGACTACCAGTTTTTTTCATTTGTGGAGAAGCATTACCATTGTTGTTATCTAGAGATTCAGTAATGATATGATTTGAGGGCCCCAAATCAATCAAGTGCAGAGCCTCTATAATCTCCTCATTCTCAACACCTAGAGGTAAGGGATTATCAACTAAAATTCTGCTATGAATGCTGGTATTTGTATCAGATAAGCTAACATTAGATACATTCAAGTCAACTACACTGTTATTCCTATTTAGATTGTTCTTATCACCCATCGTAACAACTGACTTCAATCTTTGAACAAGATTCACCAGAGGAAAATCAGTTTGCTCAGACATACTAACATGTACCATTACTTCTTCAGTAGGGTTAAGCTTTTGCATCTTCTTACATACATTCCCAGAATTCCCAAGATGATAGCAATGTTTACAGTAGCTAGGATAGTTACTATAGTTTAACTCTTGTCAGAATCCATTATTCATAAAAGAAATCCATATTTTCTTAGGTAAAGGCTTGGAAACATCAGCTTCAACCCAAATCCCACAGTAATTGATTCTAGCCCGATTTCTAGGAGGGACGCAAACATTTAAAGGGGAACCCAAACTTTTAGTAACTTCCAAGATTGTTTCCTCATGAAACATGAACTCAGGAAGGTTAGAAAGGTTGATGAACACTGGAGTAACATGATTTTCAAAGTTAGGGTTAAAATAAGGGACCCACTTTAATAAACGCATAGTTTTGTTTCTTATGACCCATACATTTCTTCTCCACAACTTCTTAAGATCATCCTTCAAAGTAAATTGGATAAAAATGTGACGGAATTCAAAACTAGTGACATTAAATTCTCCTTTGAAATTGAAACCTTCCAAGAAAGACTTTATTAAACTGAAATTTGTTTGCCTGTAGCAAACTTGCCCACAAGAGTATGCTTAGAATCTGCTTTCAATTTCTCACAGTCTTCACCCTTAAAGATGATTTCAAGAAATTCGTTGCTGTTGTTCCTTATGACATTATCATGATGTGTCTTAGTAGCTTGCTGTTTAAAGAGAGACGCATAACTCTTCTGAATAGTCTCTGAATTTCCACTTGTTACCGGCTCGAAGGCTAGGTTATTCATAATCTTAGGGAGATCAATGTGCGCCCACGACAATAGAGGGAAAATCAGATTGAGATCAGCCGATCTGCCAATAAGAGCCGAGCATTCTCCCTTTTCCATTGCTAATAGCAGAGATAGAAGCCAAAGATTAGGATTTAATTTCTTCATTTAGCTCAGCCAATAATTCAAAATTGTTTTGGAGATGACCTATCATGTTCGTGTTATTATAAAATTTGACTCGTAGGGTTTGAAATTGTTCAGGTTTATTTGTAATATGGAGATAGTTACACATTTTTTCCAAACCATAACTGCAAAGGTGTGACCCGGTGCATTTTTCGATTTCCAATCTAACATAATTTTTGGTGTTTTTGAGTTTCTTTTTTGGATTTATAAATCTCGCCGCTGGCTGCGGATCCTCAAACATATGCCATTTCTTTCGCAATTCAATATGGGTGGTGTTATGTAATATTTGGATTATGTTTGTATATTTTTTCGAATTCTTATTTCTAGATGGTGATATTTTTTACAAGTCTTATATCTTTTTTATGGAATATGTTTTATATATTTGTAAAAATTTAGTTTACTTAATATTTTTTTATTAAATTTATTTTAAATTTGCGACTAAAAATCCCATATTTCATATGAAAGGTTCAAAATATATTTCACCAAAAAAATGGTTCAAAATATTAAAAAGTGATTATAAACTATATAAAGTAGGGTTTACATAGGTGTTACCGTCGAATCGTGTGAGATGATTAAACGTTTGAGTGGGTCAAGTTAGCTACAAAAATGTTCAAATAGAATAATGTGAACACAAATCTTGTGGGGTTAGTGTCCCACCAGTCTATTACTTATTACATCAATTTGGGGGTATCGGCTGAATCATATCATATCTATTACACTTCTTGGTCCTCACACCAAACCATTTCAGTTACATTTTACTTCTAATTAATGCCTTAATCATTTAGTACCAAAACAAATAATTAGTGTATTTATTTCAGTCCACCTATTATATATAATTTATAAACCAACCATCAAATATATAAAAATTAACAAAATCTGTTGAATAATTTTACAAAAATTATATGAAATTAAATCAAAACACAATGTTATCAGAAAAATATCGGTTTGTTATTTTCCGGGGAAGTCAACTGTGTTGTTGAGTCGGTAGTGACGGTAATAAGAGAGCCAACAAAGCTTTGGGCTTATAAACCACGGTTTTCTCGGGCCAGGTGGCTTTGACCGAAACTTAATCCTTTTACCGATAACTAAAGAAACAAAAACACAAATGAAAAAGGTTATCTTTTTATTATTATTAGTATTATTTATTTTCTCTTTCACTCTAGACTGATGTTTTTATTACAACTCCCTGGCTAGACACAGAGAGAAAGAGAGATATAATGGTTTACCCACTAAATAAAAAAAAACAACCTTTTTAGTAGTAAAGTTCAGTTTTTTAAGTGTTTTTGTTTCAAAAGTAAAAGAAAGTTCAAACTTTTCTTGTAAGAAGTAATGAAAAGTTAGTGCTTTTATAAATTTGTTTGGTGTTCAAGTTCAAAGATTGAATTTTTAGTTGATCTTGGTGTGTTTTGTTTTTGTAATTTGGTGAGTGATGATGGGTGATGGAGATGGTTTTGTAGGGGACCATAGTGTAATGACAGGAACAGGACCCATAAGTTTTTCTCAGTTACTGTTAGGAGGTGAAGACATGATGATTACTACTAATTCAATCAACGACAATGTTGGTTGTGGTGTGGGTCTTAATCTTATTGATCAACAACAACAACAAACTAGTAGGAGTAACACTTTTCTTCTTGATCATCATCATCATAATCCCTACTCTTTTACATCTTCTTCTTCTACGACTGCGACTCTTTCAACTTTACTCCCCGGTCCTAAAATGCTCTGTTTTGGTGGCGGTGGGTATCAAAACGACGCCGAGTTCCTCTTCACTCAACCACCAAAACCACCACCGTCACCGGTTGTTACAAGAACTATTAATGACTCTAGTTCTTCGGTCTCTTCTCTCACTCTAGCACCACAAGTCTCTAAAACCAGTGTAAGTTTCTGTTTCTCTTGTTGCATGCACGCTAAATTTCTTGTTTTTAAAGTTTGTTTTTTTGTTGTTATTCAGAGGAAAAGAAATGCACCGGCTTCTGATGGTGTTGAGATGGTTCAGTGTACAAGTCCGATGACTATAGCTCCGGTGTCTAATAAAAGAACCGGAAAGAAGGTAAGAGACAGTTAATCAATCCCACATCGGTAGTAACTAAAGTTGAAAACTTGCTCAAACTAAACCTATAAATATTCCATTTTTCTAAATATATTTTCAGTCGATTATTTTACTACTATTAAATGTTTATTAGGTGAGAAAAGAGAAGCTTGGAAACAGAGTTCAAATACTTCAGCAGCTTGTTTCACCCTTTGGCAAGGTGATAAACTCCTAGTATTGATTTTTGTAATCATAAAAGTTCGTACCGTCCGATACCGAAATATATGGATAATAATATTTATCCAAGTGTAAACTTTGAATACAGAAAGTAAAAGTAAATGGTTATCGGGACTTGAAACACTGGGTTACTAATTTTGCAGACAGATACAGCTTCAGTGCTGCATGAAGCGATGGGATATATCAGGTTTCTTCATGATCAGATTCAGGTCCTCTGTTCTCCTTACCTCAACCATCAGGTTTGCTCTTTTCTTTCACATACAATTACAATAAATAACAATCAAATTGGACTGGCTAACTTGAACTAAAATGCCGTTTAATCATTCAAATTCATACAAAATTGATAGTTAGGGACTAAAATGAAAAGTTGATACTAGTTTTGGGATGATATAATACAAATTCAAAAAATTGGAGGGTTTTTTTTATATGGTTTTGTTGCTTAGCTGGTTAGTGGGCCCAACACTAGTTCGCACCTGTGCACCTGTGCAAGTAGGTGATGGGTCCCGATTTTAGATGTTTTCTCAATTTTTGGTCGCATTGAATTAATTCGGCTGGTGAAATAACCAGTGTACTGTATCTAATGCATCATGTAAATCAATATATATATGTATATATATTATGTATTTATAATTTTATATTGATATATATTTGAATTTAAACCATGGGATAATGAAGTATAGAAAATTATAAAATGACCCCTATGCTATAGACCCAGGTAGGCGTGACATGATAACTTGATAAGATCATCTCTAAATATGCCTATTGCTTTTTACAACAGGATTCTGGAGGAGAAGGAGAATCAAAAAAGGACCTAAGAAGTAGAGGTCTATGTCTAGTACCCGTATCCTCCACCGTACACGTGGACAACACCAACGGTGCCGATTTCTGGTCGCCGGCTATGAAACACAGTAACTTATCTTCATCATCATCAGGGCAACAGTAAAAAAAGTTCCTACCTTTGTTTCTAAATTTTCGTCTCTGTTTTTTGTTTTTTTTAGTGTATATGATCTTTGTGAATGCTTAAATCGGGGGCACTTGGTGACTGTAATCTTTTTTTGGTGGTGGTGAAAAAGTTTTTAAAAACAGTGTAATAAAATAGTAGTAGTTAAAAATATTGTGAGATATATAGAGACTCGAGTTATTTTGACTGTCAGTAAAAAATGCGTTTTTTTGTTAACAAAATGTTTACTTGGTTTGGTGTGTGAAATGGGTGCAAGTTTCATCGCTAGATTACAGAATCTTTTTAGTATATTAAAAGTAGTTATAGTAATTATGAATGGATTTATAAAAAGTAGAATTTAATCTAAAAAACGAATACTTTTTATGTGCATTTATCGGTTGGTGACCGCCTAAAAGTTTAGTAGTAATATTTGTGAAAGAGATATTACTGCCTAACAAAAAGGAAGAAAGATTATGTTCGGTACAGAAATTTTAAACTACTTAAAAATTTTCATTGTTAGTCTAGATTGTATGCAAACATTCAAATGTCAAAGATTTTATTTTATTTTCTTTTTACAAAAGGTGTATAGCAAGTCGTAGAAACTATTTATTTTCTTTGCACCAATTTTGTTTCTCACTTGGAATGTTGACTGTTGACTATAATTTATACCTTGTATACCATGCAATTAATTGATCATCGAGTTCTAATGTAAAAGTAATATAATATAATATATACCAATAACAGATTTAGGTATATCTAATTTATTCCAACCCTCTTTTGCAATAAGAATGATGACCCGCGCTAGAGTCGACAATTTGTATCAAAACAGGTTATTTTTGTATTAAAACAGTTATTGGTGTTATATTTATGGATCTTTTTATTCCTTACTATAAACTACTAAAAAAATTAACAAAAATAACAAATGTAAGACAGATTAACCAAACTTTGAATCACTATCACACTTGTATAAATTACTAGAATGCATGTATAATGAAGAAGTTATGTATTCTAGGAGAGTTTTTGAGAGTTTTTAAAAGTCTAAGTCCCTTAAAAAAAACAGAGCAAGATTTAATGTTTGCAAAGTCTGGATTGAGTTGACTCTCAACAAAATTAATCTCTAAAGTTTGGGTTTGTTTTGGAGAACATGAAGGCACCTCAAAGGAAAATAGATTTTGGCAAGATATTTTTCATGGAGACTTGCTTTATTACTGTAAGGAACGCCAACACTTACGTCGCAACATTACAACTGCAAAAAACTCATCCTTATCAAGGAAAACAACACCAAATTTAATAACTAGATATATCAAACTTTGGTAAACAATATAGTGAAACCACTTATTCCAGTTGAAACTTGGACTTCTAAAATCAAATCTATTATCATCAAAGATTCATAACCAAATGCTCTTACACCAGGAAATAAGATATCATATAGTTCACGAACTGAAAATCATAAGCAAAGCAAAAAAATAATTTTTCTTATTGTAGAAGAACCATGAACCGAAATTATAGATGCCCTTGACTCTTTAGACTCAGAAGCACAAATTACTCTCTCATATCGTGTTTATAACTCAGATTTAAAACCATCTTCATCTCACCAGAATACAGTAGGAAGCTTACTATCCTCACATGTCTTGGGGGAGATTTAGAAATGTAAAGAGTTTAAAGATGATAGTAAAAAAAAATTAAATGCTAATGCCACTCTTCCAAAGATACTAAACCACAACAAAACATTATTCTCCAAAGGGTCTTCCAACCCCTTTCACGGTCTTTATTAAATGACATCCACAATCCTTAATTAGAATGTGAAGGGGTCAAGTATAAAGGAAAAGGATCCAATCATTAAAAAGAGCAGAAAAAGTTGATTTCATTGCAATACAAGAACCTATGATATCAGAGAAAAATATAGAAAAAGTAATAGACAACTTGGATTTCAATATGAAATAGCTAATTTAAATAACAAGATATGGATTTTCTGGAAACAAAACTTTAAAGTAGAAATTATTTTAAACCATGAACAATTTTTACATTTAAAAGTTTGTCATTTTTATTTAGATATGGTCTTCTTAGCGACTGTAGTGTATTCCAAAGGAACTAATGAATTAAGATTTAATCTTTGGGATGCCTTGAGGGAAATGGCTGATCATTCAAAGCCTTGGATATTAATGATAGACTTCAATGCTATCACTAACTCACATGAACAACTAGATTGCTCTATATTGTGCTTGAGAGGTATGGATGACTTCAACACTGCTATTCAAGACTGCTATCTTGAAGACGCGAGTTTTACTGGTTTGAGATTTACCTGGTCAAATAGCAGAAAATGGAAGCGCCTAGACATAGTCATGTATAACTCTGTCTGACAGGGCCACTTTCAAATAACTAAAGCAAAACATTTAGCTATGATTAGTTCGGATCATTCTACCCTATGTATCTTAATCTCTATTGAAATAATCAAGCAAACTATACCTTAAATTTTCAGAATATGTGGACATTACACCCTGACTTCTTAAAATTTGTTAAGCACAAAGTCGGAAAAAACCTATGTTTGGTTCTCATATTACAGTCTTCTCGAATAAGTTAAAGAGATTAAAAAAAGGTTAAAATCTTGGAATTAGGATATATTTAGAAATATCTTAGATGGTATAGATAATTCAGAAGAATGAGTGAAGTATTGTGAAAATTATTTTGAAGCTAGAAAAAACTTGGAAGATAAAATAAAGTATTCAAAAGCTCAAGCAAATCATTTACAAGTTTTTGATAGAGAAGAAAAATATTAGGAACAAAAAAATGGTGTGAATTAGATGAAAAACGGGGAAAGAAATTCAAAGTGCTTTCACAACTATATAAAAAAAATAAGAAAAACAAATAAAATACATGGTATTTTGGAAGGAGATCATTGGACTACTGATTATTCTGCAAATAGAAAATTTGTAGAGGCACACTTCGAGAAACTATTAAATTTTCAACCTCAATTAAATGAGTTAGATGATCTGCAGGAAATAATTCCTAAGCTGGCGACTGACCAAGACAATGTTAAACTTCTAGAATTACCTACAAAGGATGAAATTCTTACTTCAATGAAAACCTTGAACTCTAGTAGCGCTGCTCGTGTTGACGACTTAAATACAATTTTTTATCAATGCTGCTGGCCCATATCTTCGGGGACCTTTGTGCAGCTTTAAGTGCCTTTTTTCAGGACCATCAAGTTCCTTAAAGAGTCTTTGCTACTGCAATATGCCTAATCTCAAAGGTGGAGTCACCTAAAACTTAGGGAGAATTTAGACCTATTAGTCTTTGTACAGTTTTTAACAGAATATTATCAGAGATCCTTAACGATCGAATACCTTTCTTACTTTCTAAATTCATATCAGAAGAGAAATGAAAGTTTGTAAAAAGAAGAAACATCCATGATAACATTCTCCTAGGCCATGAACTTTCCCAGAATCTCAACAAAAAAGTTAGAGGTGATAATGTTATGATTAAAATAAACATTGTTAAGTATAATCATGTTCTTGAAAGTAGAATAGAGAGATAATGATTTTAGAGAGAGAAAATAAAACTAGATAGGAACTAACACTTTACAAAAATTTCGATCCTTGTATTAACAACCTCAACCTTTATTTATAGGTAAACAGACTTAGTATAACAGAATTGGTTACAAAAGTGGGTTAGTTTCACTTTAGCCCTCATCTTTACATGCAATCTAAAATCTGTCATATATCTTTCAAAATAAACATATAAGGATTTAATTAATTACATTTAAGCCTTCAAAATTATATATCATTATAAGTGGCCCCCTAGTTCTTATGAAGGGCAATAAATAAGAACTAGTTATCACTTCTGGAATCACAATAATTAGGAAAAACTTCTTACTAAGTTTAATTTGCTTCGAACATAAATCCTTCATATTTATCCTCTTCGAATACACTAATGCTTGCATTCACTTTCAAATTAATCTAAGTCAACCTCATTGAATAAACTGTGATGTAAACAAATGAGCTGGCTTCTTCATAATGGTTATAAACATTTGGTATGGTCTATTACGCATGCAATGAATCATTATACTATATTTCCTAGACATGACCCTAGGTCTGACAGTTTTACAAACGTCACATTTTCCCCTTTACACATAAACAGTTCACCTCTTCAACTTCTCTGACACCTCTTTCTATCTCCTAACCTCTTCTATAAATAGCCTCTCATTCTTCACTCCACACAAACTTTATAGAGAGAGAAATTGCGTGCACTTGAGAGAAATCCTTGCTTCCCTTCCTTGATTTACCGATTCCTTGGCTACCTTCGTCGGAAAGCTAATAATTTCTAGTCGATCTTCAAATCAGTTTATGAAAAATGCTCAAAAACCAAAAAACTAATTTCCCCAAATCCTGAGAATAAATTTTTTTGTGCTTACGATTATTTCTGCATTACTGAAAGAGCTGAGGAGAACATAGCTGCTGGATTGATAAACAACGCTACTCAGTTTTCTACTAAGACCATTCATTATGGTAATTTCGACCCAAATCAAAGTTCTCGTGTACTCTCAAATTTATCCACCCAAGAATCTCAACAGTCTTTATCAACAAACCATTTACAATCAACACCTTAAATTTCCTCTCCTGCTCCTACTGGTTCCAACACTGCTTCTCTTCGAAGAAACCGCAAAGTAACTCAAAGTTCATCTACTTCAAAAAGATCAGAAGAAACTCCTTCTCCTATCAGGTCTAATCCGCCTCGACAATTACCCAAAAACAAACTCTACATGTCCAACTAAAAACTCACCCCCCCCAAAGACATCCTATAAGAAAAAAAACTTTCATAGTTATGGGAGATTTCGAAGAGGTCAGTACTTCACCAAATGCTACAATCAACCCTTCACCATCTTCTCCTCCCATAAGGGAGATTATAAAGAATATCACAGATTCACGAAAAAATCCCTCAAATAATGAACCAGAGAACCCAATCTCGAATTCAAATCCACGTCGACTTATAAATGAAGCTTCTGATGAAGAAGTTGATTCAGAAGCCACTCAATCAAACGTCAAGGCTGATATTGAAGATGATTCCTAAAAAATTTCGAGGTTGATATTGAGGAAAATGATTCGAAAACAAGAGTACCAGGGAAAAAAGAAAAGAAAAAGAAAGCTCTAATTGAAGTTCCCGAGGATGTGACTGCCTCAATGAATGTAAATCTAAAACCACTTATCGCCGAATATATCATGACGCTAAAAAATGTGCCTTACATATACTGTAAGGAGGATCAAGCTATTCTTCTAAAAAAACAATGGGAAATGTAGATAATATCACACTTTGACTGCCAAAAGAGGGGGAGACTCCACTCGACTGTGGAAAAAATGAATTGGTGGTTTACCCCGAGATCATCAATTGGGGTATTCGGTTCCCGTTAGATCCAATGATAGTGGAGTACTTTGAACTCCTGGACCTTTTCCCTACACAAGCAATGGTTCATAGTGATCATGTCTTCCCGACTAAGCCAAATTCCCCTCTCCATCAAAGATTTCATCGCCCTAACCAGACTTTCAAAGAGATCGGTGTTACCCTCTACTACTTAACCCTGGATGATGACCTTAAAATCATCGATCACTTGCTCGAAGCTCATAAATTTTGGAAGAAATTTTTTATCTTTATATATGGAGCTTGGGAGAATAGAAAGAAGATATCCAAGGAGAACCCTTCAAAACTCAACCTCGTCTGGAGGAGTAACCGTAAATTCTGTTCGATATCAATTTTTTCTTTCGTTGTATACCTAATGCTTAATTTTCATATATATATATATATATATACACTCTTCCTAGAAATTTTGAAGAGATATAAAGATCGCAAGAAAGATGCAAAGGACATTTTTGTGAAAATGGCCACTTAGACAAAGAATCAATGGGGCAATAGGTTCCATTCATCTTTTCTGCCCATCAAATTTATCAATAACCACTTGTGGAGGGTTACTCTGAGGGCTGAGCTCCCCGAAACGTTGATGGAGCCACCAAATCTAAATTTGGTGGTGAAAAGACTAATACCACATGATCGTAAGGTGACTTATCCAGTGAGTATCGATGTGACAACCATCTTCCTACAAAAAAGAACGTGAAAAATAAAAAAGTAGCAAGTACGTCTGGTGCTAGCTATTCAAAAAATCTGAGCCCTCAAAAGAGAGAATGAGCAAAAATCAAAAGAAAAACAACGGAAAATGGTATGCCCATAATCGAGGAGGGAGTCAAAGTAGAGCCTTCTTCAAAAAATAAAAAAACTAATACTCCAAGGAAAAAAGAAAAACACAACATCTTCACCATCGAAAAGAGTAGAAGAGACTCTTGAATTAATTGCTTTAAATATTTCTCCAACCAAAGTTGAGGAGACTATAACAGATAATCCTCAAGGAGGAATCGAAGTAGAAAATAATCTTAGAGAAACGGCTGCAGATCATCACCAAAGAGATGATCCATTATATTTTGAGGAGCCTCCCAACGAAAAAGAAATTCAAGCTCTATACAAAGTTATGGATCCAAAAGTTCAAGAAATTCAATAATGACTTCGAAAAATTGGCCATCAAGTCACTACTAATCCCCTGTATGAACTCTTGCCTTCGTCAAACGCTCAATTGGCTTCCTCATCTGCTATCATGCCTTACAACAAAGAAAGATTCACCCCTATTGGGAAACAACCACCATCCGAAGAGGTCTTACTTGCTATGCAACCTTTTGCCCAACTCGAAGCAACAACTAAAGCATTATACACAAAGGTAATTTCTTCTCGAAGCCATTTTGAAATTATGGCCAAGAAAACGGTTCAATATAAAAATGACGCAACTACAGAAAAAAAATAAGAGAAAATTTTGGGAGACATGTTGAAGAACAATTTCGTGCATTCCGAATTGACATGGTAAAATATACATCTATTGAGCGGTTCAACTTAAACGCCATCTTCGCTCTCTGCATGACCAGGTACTGGAATATCTCAAAATTTCTCATGAAGCCAAGATAGAAGAACTTACGAGCAAAATGCGAAAGAATTATCTGAGGAACAAAAATTGATAAATCTACTTCGTGAAATTCATACATCGTTCCCCAAAGTAAATATCTCTTACTTCTGGAATTAATCCTCGTTGACAACCGACCCATTGAAGCCCTTGGTCCTGTCCCCACTGATTCTTCTAAAGAAACAAAATCAGAAGAAAATGAATATGATAAAGAAGATTCTCTAGAAGAGAATTCTGAAGACAAGTAACTACTGTTTTTTCCTCATGTTGTTTTTTGTTTGAAATTGATGAGGCAATAAATCGCCAGGCTCGAGATTAGAGATAACAATTGATGAGTCCGGATTTTTTCACCACTCACTGTAGAAACCGGACAGGGGCAATTCAGACAAAAACCACCCACTGAACCATCCGAACATGACTAAAATATTAAAATTAATCACTTTATAACTAAGCTAATTGCTAGACTTCTTAATAAACTAATGGGTTTTTGAACTCGACCCCATTTCATAAGTATGACCCGAAAGCCCATGTGACCCATAATTAAGGGTATAAATACCCAACCACTTTTATTAATGAGGGTAATGGACATTTAATACAACCAGGCAGCTCAAATCTCTCAGTACAAACCACTTAAAACATTAAATACATTTGAAACACCACACAACACCTGACCAAATTACCCTCAGACTGAAATAATCCACACCAAATTGGCGACCACAATGGGAGAAGAAGGTGGCTGAATCTAGCATTCAAAACCATCAAGAAAAACCAGTTCGGAGGAATCCGGACGAGCAGGAAGTGCCACCATCTTTGGCAGAAGTGGTGGGAGAAAACGATGAATATACGATCAAGGAGCGAGATAGACTAAAAGTTGAGATAGAAGCCTTGAGGGCTGCTAAAAGTGCGGAGATGGGTGTGAAAGAAAAGTCAAAAGTGTCAGCAGTTCACCATACTGACAATCCAAGAGAGCATGAGCCATCAAAGACCCATGTGAGCACTAAAAAGACTCATGCTAGTTCAAAGAAGTCTCACTGGTCTAAACCGGTGGAGAGCTCAGATTCAGACTCAGAATCTTCTAGCAGCTCCTCAAATGAAGATGGAGTCGAATAATCCCTGTCATCCAGTAGTGATGAAGGCCGTTCTAAGAAGAAACAGAAGTTGGTAAAAAAAATACTCAAGAAAAAGGGACAGGCATGGAAGGTTGAAGAGGCATCTGGGTAAAGGGTCGTCTCACAGTCACAACCATGCCCGGAGGCATGTAGACCGATTGTTAATGGATCCTTTTTCCTTTTATGATGAGCCATGTATCTTTGCAACTCCCAACAAAGATACTGTATTCAGTCGTGGCCAGAATTGGAGACAATCTCCATTGTCCTCCAAGATACTGTCCGGAAACCTTCCGAAAAGGTTTGACAGTACAAAGATGGAGAAATATGATAGTAGTAAAGATCCAGATAACCATCTGGAGCAATTCAAAAAATTTATGATGAACTTTGATGATGATGATAAGCTACTCTGTCGAGCGTTCTCCCAGTCTTTTACGGGGAGTGCTCTAAAGTGGTACAATAGTCTGCCACAAGGCTGCATCAGAAATTTCGACACTTTTTGGGTGGCCTTCTGGAGGCAGTTCGTTGGAAGTAAAGAAGTGAAGGGCAATGAAGACACTATTATCCATTGTGCCCAAGAACCAAATGAAATATTTGAAGGAGTACATAAGTCGCTTTGTGAACACCAAAAATGGATTAGCTGATTGCTTTGAACAAGTAGCAATAGCTTCTCTGAGGCAGGGTTTGAACCTTGGTAATTTGGATGATTCAGTAACCAGGAAAAAGGCCATGACATGGGGGGGGGGGGGGTTTACTGAATCAGGTCGACAAACAGATAAATGTGGATGAAACAAAGAAAACCAAGGTGCACCGGCAAGTGAGGTCTGCCCCAACTGCACCAAATCAAAACCAGAATCAGTCCGAGTACAAGGCCAATGAAGCGAGATAGGGTCAAAATAGAGCCAAAGCTCAATCCCACCCGGCTGCACCAGCTCAAAGCCAGCAATCTAGAAATAAGCGAGGACCTTGGGTTCAACCGGAGTGGTTTGCTGAATTAAAAGAAAACGTGGCCACCATTTATGATAAAACGAAAGACGAAGTACATTTCAGAAAACCGGTTGCATTACAATCTCCCAGGGAAAGTCGAAATAATAGCTTCTGTCAGTATCGTCATGATACTTGCCATACCATTGAAGATTGCATCGCGTTAAAACAAAAAGTGCAGAATTTGATTGAGAGAGGGAAGTTGGGGGCTTATGTTAAAATAAAAAGTGGAAATAGACATGATAATGCTCATCGGACTGGCCCGAACAATGCAGGAACATCGGCTCCGGATGGGGCTATGGTAATAATTGAAAAGTTTGATATTGAATCAGAGTATTTGGATCCTGATCCAACCCGAAACAAGGTGGGTGTTATCACAGAGCACTGCAAGACGGTGTCCGGACTCATCAGCTTTTTTTAGTCACTTACAATATTTGGGGGAGATACCATGACTGCACCAACTACTTCTTCGAGAAAGAGACATGTACATACTTTAGCTACCCAACTGGAAGGAGGCATGACTTCCTATTAATCACAAATTCCTTTTCCCTTCATTGTTTTCGATGAAGATGACTTGAGAGACATAACTGGTCCCCATGAAGATGTTGTTGTAATAGGAGTATCCATTGGGGGCAATGACATAAGGAGAATTTTGGTGGACACCGGTAGTTCAACCAATATCCTCATTTTGATTTCTTATAAACAGATGAAGAATCTAGCAGTGATTCAGCGTTCGAACAGGTCAATAGTGGGTTTCACTGGAAGCTCAACTGACGTAATTGGGGAATTTGAAGAAGAGGTTTTGCTGGGCAAGGGCCCTTTTAAGAAGATGGTCAGAATAATTTTTATTGTTGGGGATTGTCCTACGTGTTACAATGCCATTTTGGGGAGATCTTGGCTCTCCAGGATGCATGTTGTGGCTTCAATAGTCCACCAATGTCTGAAATACGCTGTGCAAGGACAAGTGAGAGTTGTTAGAAGGTAGCAAGGGAGTGTTATGCAACAACACTGGCCCCTCGAACTTTGGGGGCAGTTCGGATCAGTGAGGATTAGCAATTTGAGGGGCCATCTGGGGGAGAGGGTGAAATTGATGACACCAGAGAGACCCTTGGTGTTTTAATACCAATTAAACAAGTTGAAACTCACTCTCTGGCTGAAGGAAGAAGTGTCAAGATCGGGTCCAAGATGGCATCGAAATTAAAGAGTAAAGTGTTAGCTTTTTTGAAAGCCCATCAGCATGTTTTCGCTTGGTGCAATGCTGATGTAACCGGAGTACCAACAGATGTTATATCACACCAACTATCCATCCGGAGGGATGTAGCACCTGTTGTGCAAAAGAGGAGAGCTTAGTCTAAGGAAAACGCTGATGTCATAGTTCAGGAAGTTGACAGCCTTACTAAAATAGGGCACATAAAGGAATCTCAATACCCTTTATGGACAGCCAATCCGGTGTTAGTAAAAAAGAAAAATGGAAAGTGGCGTATGTCCATTGATTTTACAGATCTCAATAGAGCTTGCCCAAAAGACCTATATTCTGTCCCTCGAATTGATCAGTTGGTGGACTCCACATCTGGGAACAAACTACTGTCCTTTATGGATGCCTTCTCCGGGTATAATCAGATTCAAGTAGATCCGAAGGATCAAGAACACACTACATTTGTTACTGATAGGGGCCTCCGTTGTTACAAGGTGATGCCATTTGGGTTAAAGAATGCTGGGGCTACTGATCGAAGATTAGTAAACAAGGATTTTGCTAATCAGATTGGAAGAAACATGGAAGTCTACATCGATGGCATGATAGTAAAGAGTGTGGACGAAGAGCTACACTTAGCAGATCTCCAAGAAACCTTTGCCAACTTGGTAAAGGTGAATTTAAAATTAAATCCAGAAAAGTGTATGTTCAGGGTGCAATGGGGTATGTAATAAGTGAGAAGGACATACAACCTGATCCAGACCAGCTTAGTGCTTTATTGCAAATGGAGCCTCCTCAGAATATTAAAGAAGTACAAAGATTGATAGGGAGGTTAGCAGCTCTAAACCGTTTTATTTCAAGTTCTTCAGATAGGTGTGCCCTGTTTTTTCAAACTTTGAAAGGTGAAAAAGAGTTCAATTGGTCTCCCCAGTGTGATCAGGCTTTTGATGAAATTAAGAAGCACTTATCCTCCCCTAAAACTTTGTTTAAACCTGTTGATGGAGAGACACTTTACATATACTTGGCAGTTTCTGATTGCGCCCTAAGTGCAGTACTGATAAGGGAGGTGGATAATTATCCTCGTCCGATGTACTATATCAGCAAGAGTTTGATTGATGCAGAAAAAAGATATTTAAAACTTGAAAAACTAGCACTGGCCTTAGTAATTGTTGCTAGAAAAATGAGGCCCTACTTTGAGTCTCATTCGATCATTGTCCGGACGTCTTTTCCCTTGAAAAACGTTCTTCAGAAGGCAGATGTTTCAAGCAGAATGACCAAATGGTCGGTGGAGCTAGGAGACTATGATATTGATTTTGCCCCCCGAACAGCAGTCAAGGCTCAGACTGTTGCTGATTTCTTAGTTGAATTTCACTCAAACAGAGACACCAAACAAGTAACAGTTGAAAAAACTAAGAAAGAATGGGTTGTCTGGACTGATAGAGGATCGAGTTCCATGGGTTGTGGTGCTGGAATATGTTTAACCTCTCCATACAGCGACAAAATGTACCAAGCTATATGTTTTGCTTTCAGGGCTTCCAACAATGAGTCCGAATATGAAGCTGCTATAGTAGGCTTGAAATTAGCTCTAATTTGTGGAGCAAAAAAGGTCAGGTTAATGAGCGATTCCCAGCTTCTAATCCATCATGCACAAGGTCAATCCGAGGCCAAAAAGGAGCAATTGGTTAAATATTTATTTGTCCCTAAAGAAGTGGCACTTAATTTAAAAAAACATCACCTATGAGCACATACCCCGGACAGAAAATACGTTAGCAGATTCCTTGGAAACCATAGCCTATTCTGAGTCATACCCATGGATTCATGTGCAAGAATGCCCATCCATTCAACTCAATTAGAACAAGGAAGAAGAAACTTTAAATATACAAGTAAATCAACCTCAAGATTGGAGATTTCCTCTTTTCCAATACCTCTCAGATGACATCTTGCCTCCGGAAAAACAGTGGCAAGAAAAGTAAAGTATAAGGCTCGTGGCTTTGTCATCCTAAGAGATGTTCTTTACAAAAAATCCTTTAGTAGGCCTATTTTACGATGTTTGTGGTTTGAAGAGTCCCAAATGGTGCCCTCCGAATTGCATGATGGCGAGGGATCAACACACTGTGGATTCAGGGCTCTAACCAGAAGGGTCTTGTTAGCTGGTATCTATTGGCCCTCCATAATGCAAGATGCCAAGGAATTGGTGGAAAAGTGTGATCCATGCCAAAGATACAGTAATGAAATTCATATCCCAACTGTCCCATTAAAGTCAATTTCTGAGCCAATACGTTTTGCTCGTTGGGGGCTAGATCTGGTGGGACCTCTACCTATGGCATCCGGAGGATGCAGAACTATAATAGTTGCTATTGATTACTTCTCAAAGTGGATTGAAGCAGCCCCGTTGGCAGGAACTAGTTCGAAAGCTGTGATAAAATTCATCCTATCTAATATTTGCTACAGATTTTGGGTTCCACAAAATATAACCACATACAATGGGCCACAGTTCGATAACAAGGATGTGGAGAATTTCTGTGCCTCTAGAGGGATTCAACACTGTTTCTCTTCTCCTTTCCACCCAAAGGCAAATGGTCAAGTTGAAGTAGCTAACGGAACCATCCTGTTTGGTCTTAAAGAGAATCTAGAAGGGGCTGCTGGAAAGTGGCCAAGTTATCTACAAGAAGTACTATGGGCTTACCGGACCATTCCCGGGGCTGCAACACAAGAATCCCCATTTGCCTTGGTATATGGTATGGATGCAATAGCTCCCATATAGGCCACTCTCCCTTCATTCCGAATCCACCATTTTTCCGAACAAGCTAATGAAGAGGCAATCAGAAGCTAGCTTGACTTGATGGAAGAAAGAAGAGTCAAGGCTCACCTTAGAGCCACACACTATCAGGGTTTGATGAGAAGCAGATTTGCTTCCAGAGTCAAAAGGAGGGATTTTCAACCAGGTGATAAGGTGATGAGAAAATTCTTCCTGCATACCAAGGATAAGCAGTTTGGCAAGCTAGCTCCAACATGGGAAGGACCCTATGTGGTTAGTGAAAAGCTTAAGCCTGGGACATACAAGCTCAAAGATAACTATGGAAAGATTTTGAATCACCCCTGAAACATTGAACACCTCCAGTTGTATTTAGAATAAAGACTATGTAAATATTTACTTATTTAAAGTCCATGTAAATATATGGGGGAATACTCTTTCCTACCCTGGTGGCGGGGGGAGGTTTTAATGAGGTGTCTGGGTTTTTTAATAAAAATTGATGCCTTCTTGAAAAATTTGAAGTGGTTTGACTAATAGATCAAATTAATTCGGTGGAATGATGATCATTTAAACATTTTTCATCAAAAGAATTTAAACACTCTCACTTTAAAATATTCAAAGGCCATTTAAATACGAGTCATCAAAATTGGAAAACTATAAAACAATATAAGAGTTGTGCCAGATGAAACTTCCCGGTAGATACCGGGGAATGGTATTAATTATGTAAAATGCCTTGGCCATCCAAGGAATTTAGAGTTTCAAAAAGAGAAGGTTTGTCCGGACAAGGGCCGGACACGGTTACAAAATTGCCTTGGCCATCCAAGGACTTTAGTCTACACAAAAATTAAATAAAAATATGGTTAAAAACTTTAAGGCTGAGCTTTCTTGGATGGCCCAGCCTCACTTGGTTTCTTCTTGGGATCTTCGATCTCCTCATCTGGACTCTCTCCAGTCCTTTCATCTTCATCAGTAGTATCATCCCAACCACTGTAGTATGTGTGCTTATCACCATCAGCCATAGTATAGTGAGGGAGGTCTTCGTATTCCACGAATCACCATAGATCTCCTAGTGTCCTCTTCAGAAATTTCTCATGAAAGAGCAAGACCATGTCTGATTTGACTTCGGCGTACCTTTCCTCTTGGGAGTCTATCACCTTGTTGGTGTATGCATTAATCCTGGCTTGGATTGTCTTCTCTTTCTCCTTTAACAAGGCGTTTTTTTCTTGCTTAGTCTTAGACACAACATCTTTGACCGTAATTTTGTCGCTAGTTAAGGTCTGGATGATATTGTCTTTGGCCTTCACCTCCTCTTTTGAAGTAGAAAGATTCTTCTCCAAGTCAGAATACTTAGATTGAAGTTCTTTCACAACCCCCTCCGAAGTGGCCAGCTTGGTGGCCAAGTCCTCCCTCCCCTTCTTCAGCTCCTCGTTTTCTCTCTTTAATGCCTAAACACTCTGGTTGCCAGTAAGGAGGTCGTTAGACAAACTCTCCTTGTCAGAGTTGAGTGTGTTGATGATGGCTGACTGGTTTCGCACTTGCTTCTCCAAGTTGAGCACCGGTTGAATATTGCTCAACAAGGAGTGGGTCACCACATCCTTCTCTCCTGAAACAGAAAAATATTTACCGTTGAAAGTGACGAAGTTCGAAGAACTTGGAGGAAGGTAAGGGCCAGCGAAGTCGTCCTTTTCAAGGTCTTCAAAGTAAAGACTAATCCCTTGAAGTCCACTGATGTCTACTCCATCAATGTTGATGTCCCCTCCGGCGCCCTCTCCGGTGTGAAAGTCACTTGGGATTTCCTCTGCTTGAGTTGAGTCTGTTGGGTCGACCGGAGGAAGAGACTCCGGAGGCCGTAGAGCAACTTCATCTCCCTTTGAAGTTTTATTCTTCTTAGCCTCCCTATCTCCACCTTCTGCTCCCCATTTTCGATCTTTCCTGGGAGCTTTTGGAGGCTTTGGAGATCCAACTGCCTCTTTGGTACTCTCGTTTTCTACCACTTGTAGCAAAGCAGCATCAATCCTTCCTTGGTCCTGCCCCTCCTGGTTTTCTGGGACAGTTTCCTCAACATCACCTGGGTTGACCTCAGCCACGTCTTGCTTAGCCTTGCCTTTCTTGCCCTTCATTTTGCTTGGGGCTTTAGCTCTGCCCGGCAAGTCTAGCTTTCCATCCTTTGCATCTGTCTTCTGAAGAATCACCTCCGGAGGGGGTGAAGTGGTTAATTCCTCCCAAGACAAGTCTCTCCGGCCGGTTGTATTCCAGAGATGGGATCTTACCAAGTTGCCTCCGGTAAAACAGTTGTGGAAGCGATTTTTCCATTTCTCAGCAGTCTAAGCATTTAGATTGGCACAAGTAGCCAGCCCCTCCTCTAAGTAGTCATTGAACTCCTTTGGCAGCACTACCAGAAAATAAAAGAAGAGAAATTAAACAAACAAACTTATTATAAGAAAAGATAGAAAGATGTAATGAAATATTTACATGTGCTCTTCCATCTGCTGGTAAGCATGCTTGGAATGTCACCAGCTTTAATCTTCCTCCCATTCTCCCAAACACCACTGATAAACAAAAATTGAGTCTTTTAGTTCTTCTCCGACTCAAGCAAGTCATCCACCACTTTGTAGTTGTCACCCATATTGTAATGGTAGAAGGGGATGACATGGTTTCCACAAAGGCTGGCCACAACAGCAAACTGCTCCATCAGAAGCGGGATTCAGGAGAGCCTGGAGGTTATGATGCAGGCCATGAGGGTGTACCAAGCGTTGGGGCTCAGTTGGCTTGGGCAGAGCTTTATCAGATGGAAATATCTGACGATCTCTGGGTCCAAGGGAAACCTAAGCCCCCAGTTGAATAATTCCGTGAAGAAAACTATCTCACTGAGCTTGCAATCCATTGGCTTCTCCGGATCGACCGGTATCCTCACTTTAACATTTTCTGGGATCCCCCACTTCGTCCGGATCCGACCTAGTTCAGCTATGTGAATAAAAGCATAATTCATCTTCTGCATGGCTAGCAGATACTTTACACTCACTTTGTGGAAGCAAGGTCTCACTTTTCCTACGAGGCACTCCGGCAGGTCCGGGTGTTTTAAACATAACTTCTCTTTGCCCTTGCTTTTCTTGACAATGGCAGTCTCACTCGTCTGCCCGGAGACGTCGGTCTCAAAAGGGGCTTCTTCAACACTGTCCTCCATTACGTCTTCCATTACCATAGAAAGATTATCAGTTGTTTTTGGGAGGAAAGTGCTAGTGGTTGGCTCAGTAAGCTGTCCGAATAGCTAAGCACTGCTTTCTTTTTGTGGTCTGGAGTCCGGCTGGGCCTCATATCCGGAGGGTTCGTTTTGAAGGCTTGAACTGGTGGCCTCCTGACCAGACAATTTGTCCTTACAAACCTTGATGGGTACTTCTGACCCTGTAATTTTATCTTTGGCCCCAGACTTAGAGGGTATGGATTTTGGAGATTTGGACTGTGGAGCAACAGCCTGGCCTTTTACTAGACGACCTCTTCGTCGATTTATTATCTTTTCTGGGGAGATATCAGCATCCGATCCCATGGCAATGAATGGGGAGGGTTTCTTGGTACTTGTAACTGCTTACTCTTGTTCAACAATAGGCTCCGATTCCTGGACCGATAAGCCTGAGACGATTGGTGAAAGACTAGGTTGGAATAACCTTTTAGGTTTAGAGCTTCTGGCAGAAGACGAGCCTCGATCGGGCTCTGAACTTGGTATCTCAGATTTGTCAATAGGAGAAACTGGGAGGCCTACATCAATGCGCCTTTCTCGTTCGACTCTTTGTGCTTTCTCTAACTCCGGCAGATTAAGCCACCCACCTTTTACAAGTGCGTTTCTTGCTGTAAATATAAACTTACACCAAAAAAGGTTTTTGCAAAAGAGAGATAAAAGCTTTGAAGATTAGAATTGAAAAGATGATGAAGATAGTAAAATAGTGAAAAATGAGTTGATTTATACTAAAGAGACAAAAGATATCTTGAAACCTAGGAGAATACGAAAAAAATAAAGTAATGATTAAAGACGGCGCTGACATCACCAGCATTAATTGAAGAGGTTACTTTTTGAAGTGAGTGGGAGCGCCGTTCTAGGAGAAAAACGGCTGGTGAGGCAAATCAGAAAGGGACACATGTGCCACGATCTATGGCAAAACTTTTGAGCTTCTAAGGATTTTGCCAGTCCAGATAAATCCGTTATACAAATCGAAATCGGTCCTGACATTGTTACAAGTGCTCATGAGCGATTGTTTAGGTCTTGCCAAAGGCCTTCGAACATAACCTAAAAAATGGGCTACTGATGAGTCCGAAATTTTCTCACAACTCACTGTAGAAACCGGACATAGGAAATTCGGACAAAAACGACCACTGAACCATCCGAACAGGACTAAAGTATTAAAAACTAATCACTTTATGACTAAGCTAATTGCTAGACTGCTTACTAAACTAATGATTTTTTGAACTCGACCCGATTTCATAAGTATGACCCGAAAGCCCATGTTGCCCATAATTAAGGGTATAGATACCCAACCACTTTCATTAATGAGGGTAATGAACATTTAATACAACCAAGCAGCTCAAATCTCTCACTACAAACCACTTAAACATTAAATAGCTTTGAAACCCACACAACACCTGACCAAATTACCCTCAGACTGAAATAATCCACACCAGCAATGACTAAATAAAATAAATGTATTTATTTTATTATTATAATTATTAACGTGTAACAATAATTGGAGGGAAAAATGTCCCCAAATATTAAAAAGTGAGGGTCTAAGATGTAAAAGTAAATCATGAAAATAAAAGGACCACAAAGGAAAATGGGATGAGGACCACCTCTCCCACTATATATGGGAACCCCCATTTTTCTAGGATGGGGGCATTATTAAATACTTCCTCTTTCTACTTTATCTCTCCACACTTTATCCTCTAGTCACATCAAACCATAAATCCAAGATACCTACCTTAGTCACTTGAAATCTTATCATTGTCACCGTCTGTGGGAATCAGTGATACCTGAAGGTCACGTTTTCCTCAAAATCACGACTAGTTGAAACATGGATCACGAAATGGTTGAGGATAGGGTCAAGAATGGTGCGGCCCAAGCTAGATCATTGTCTGAAGGCGAGAGATTTCCTGACCACGACCACTACAGATGAGGTCGGGATAATCGATCTACCTTAATCATGATAAGGAGACAACTGTTGACTCATCAGGGCGAGAAGCCCGAAGCCGAATTAGACGCAACAAGTTGACCATAAAGAGCAGATCCCGACATCACAGATTGAGGTTATTCAACTCACTTAAGCACAAGAGAGACAACACTGAAAATAGAACGTTGAATTCTCGCGAAAAATAAAAAATGGTGACGGTAAGCAAATAAGAGCGGGTAGTATTACCACAAGTGCAATGCCAGCCGTCGCGAAGCCAAACGCATGGGTATAGGGTCAGTAGTCAGTTTGCGAGCCCAAATAATGAGGTTTTGTACGGGATCCCCACTGAAGGCCTTAAGGGAGGCACTTATGGTTTCAGGCTCAATTGGAGAGCTTCTCTATTGTCAGATGAGATACTATTGGGACATCTCCCAAAAATATTCGTCATATCGAAGTTGGAAAATTAAGATGGGAAAAAGGATCCAGATAATCACTTAGAGGCTTTCAAATTTTTTACGTTGAATTTCAACAATGACGACAAGCTCATTTGCCGAGCGTTTTCAATGACTTTCGAAGATCGGGCTTCGAAGTGGTACAACAGATTTCCACAAGGCTGCATAAAAAACTTTGGGATGTTCTCGGTTGTGTTTCGTTAGCAGTTCGTTGGAAGCAAGAGTTTTCAGGAAAATTGGGACACAATTGTCAACTACAGACAAAAGGTAGGCGAAAGCCTCAGGGATTACACCAGGCGTTTCATCGATGCTAAAACCGACCTCGACCACTACAAAGAAAACGTGGTCTTAACAGGGTACCGGTTAGGATTACTTCTAGGACCAATGAAACAAGCGGTAACAAAGAAACATGCATTTACCTTTTCCGCTTTGTTGGCCTAGGTGGAAAAGCAGATACTGATCGAGGAGACAGAGGCATCTGAATTGGCCGGTCAAGTCCAGCAGAGCGTGCAGGCCGCGGTGTTACTCGTCAGCATTCCCAGTCAAGTTAGAACCCGATCCCGCAACCGCAACCAATTTACACACTTCCCCCCGGGGCCTAGTCTAATCCGGTTAAAACCCAAACGTCGTAGGTACAGAAAGCCAAACAAAGCAACCAAGTGGACATACGACCCATGTCTAACAAATGGATCTGACCTGCCCATTATGCCGAACTTACCGAATGTGTGTCAACCATTTATGAGAAGACAAAAAAGAGTGGTATCTACCAAAGACCATTTCCAATCCAGATCCCTTGGGAGAACATGAACGATCGATATTGTAGATACCAGGAAGACGTAGGGCATGACATAAAAGACTGTATCTCTTTGAAAAAGGAAATACAGATGCTGGTGGAGAATGGGAAGTTGCTTAACTACGTGAAAAAATAGGTACAACAAAGAGCGGCGTCCAAAGAAATCGTGGCAGTACCAAAACCGGAAACAACGATGACCATAACAGAAGTTAGTGACCTCTTTGATGTATCAATAGAATATCTGGATCCCGATGTTAATCGTAATATCATCGGGGTCATCGAAGAAGAAATCTTAGAAGGCAGAAAATAGGTAAGTAGTCTTTGTTAATTTTTCGAGTCTCTAACAATCTTTGGAGGCAATTCATTGGCATGAATGACCAATTCTTCCCGAAAGCGACACATTGTGAATTTGGAAACCCAATTAGAATCCCGAACATCTCGTCATTTTGGCGGAAGTTCCTCGCCCATCCTATGCTTCGATGATGACAATATGAAGGATATAGCAGGGTCTCACAAGGACGCAGTCGTGATTGGAGCCGCAATTGCGGGAGAAGAGGTTCATCGTATCCTTGTGGACACTGGAAGTTCCGGAAATATAATCTTCTTGTCTACTTTCCCCTAGTTCAAGAAACCGTCGGTAATTTCGAGGTCAGATCGGACCATCGTTGGGTTTACAGGTTCGACGGCGGTGGTAATTTGTGAATTCAAAGGCATAGTGCAGCTTAAACATGGGTCGTTTAAAAATGAGGTTACGATTTTGTTTGTGGTTATTGACGTGCCCACTTCGCATAACTCGATTTTTGGCAGATCATGGTTGTCACGAATGCACGCGGTGACATCAATAATTCATCAATGCCTAAAGTATGTGGTCAGTAATAATTTAGGCATCGTTAGAAGCAACCAAAAGACGGCACGAGAATGCTACTGAGCCGCGCTGGCGGCAAAGGGTGACTAAGAAATGGCACATGAAAAAACTAGCAATTAATAGAGCTTCCTTTGGGATCACTACTGGTGGACGATCCCCGAGAAGCCCCCGGTTTGTTAACTACCTATGAGGAATGTGAAAACTATGAGTTTGAAGAAGGAAATTTGTTGAAGCTTGGTACTAATTTATCACCCAACTTTTGCGAGAAACTGATTTCGTTGTTGAAGGAAAGGCTACATTTATTCGCTTGATGCTCGGAAGATGTAACCGGGGTTCCATATAGTTTAATTATCCACAGTTTAGTAGTCAATCAAAATTTTCGACCAATTTCTCACCAGAAAAGGCAGAGATAATACTACGGGAAGTCGAAAGGATGATAAACGTCAGGCATATCAAAGAGCCGAAGTATCCACGATGGACGTCCAACCCTGCTTTGGTAAAAACGAAAAATGACAAGTGAAGAATGTGTGTAGACTTCACCGACTTCAACAGGGCATGCCCTAAGGATCTGTTCCCGATGCCAAAAACCGATCAGCTGGTTGATTCGACGTCGGGAAATAAGCTACTTTCTTTCATGGATGCGTACGCCAAATATAACCAGATCAAGTTGAACCCGCACGACCAGAAAAGCACAACTTTCATAACCGGACGAGGTTTATACTACTCCAAGGTTATGCGCTTCGCAGGCGCAATGTACCAGAGGCTGGTAAATAAGGCTTTTGAGAAGCAGATCGGGAGAAACGTTGAAGTTTACATTGACGACATGCTTGTCAAGAGCGGGATCGACTAAGATCACCTAGCTAACTTGAGAGAAACTTTCGACAATTTAAGGGATATAAAACTCAAGCTTAATCCCGAGAAATTCTCTTTCGGCGTTCGGTCAGGGAAATTCTTGGGTTTCATAGTCACCAAAAGAGGAATCAAAGCAGACCCGACCCAGTTGCAGGCTTTAAGTAGCATGGTACCCCCAAGAAACGTCAAAGAAGTACATATACTAATGGGGAGGTTGGCAGCTTTAAATCGATTTATATCCCGTTCTTCTGACAAGTGTGCCCCGTTTTTCAGGTTTTAAGAAATGTCAAAGCCTTTGCGTGGACACCATCCTGTGACGAGGATTTTTTAGGAATAAAAAATTATTTATCGTCCCCCAACCTTTTAACAAAGCCTTTGAAGGGGAAACTTTGTTCTTGGACGTATCAATCTCTGACTACGCGGTAAGTGCGACTTTAGTCAGCAAAGCAAGGGTAATCCTCAAAGCTGTTTACTTCGTAAGCGAAAGTTTGTTAGACGCTAAAACGAGATATCTGAAGCTCGAAAAGTTGGATTTAGATTTGGTTACTGCGGAGCGAAAGATGCAACCGTACTTCCAGGCTAATTCGATAATCGTCAGAATTAGACGATTTTGATATTGATTTTGAACCCCGAACGACTATAAAGGGCCAAGCTCTGGCCGATTTCTTGGTAGAGTTCCATTGAAGCCGACTAGAGGAAGCAAAATTGTTCGAAGCCAATAAACCAGAAAAATGGGTTATCTGAACTGATGGAGGGTCGAATATCAATCGATGCGGGCCGACGTTCAGATCACCACACCTTTGGGAATAACGATGCACCAGGCAATTCGCTTCGATTTCTCCACATCTAACAATGAGGCTGAGTATGAGGTCGCGCTGACCAAATTAAGGTTGGCTCAGGTATGTGGTTCCACGCACGTGCGCCTCATTAGTGATTCCCCATTATTGATTAATCAAGCGTCGGGCGCGTCCGAGGCTAGAAAAGAACACCTTGTTCAATATTTGGTTGCGCTGCGCGTTCTGGCCGCCTCTTTTACGAAGTTCACATACGAGCACGTTATTAGAGCGGAGAATTTAATTGCGGATTCACTAACATCCGGCTCTTGTTTAAACAATTACCCATGAATACTTACTTAGGAAAACCCCTCAATCATCAAAAGAACAGCGCCGGAAAACCGACCCGAAATTGCTTGTCAAATATCGTCGTTAGATTTTTCGGACTGGAGAAGAGATACTATAAATTTTCTAACAGAGCATTCTTTAACCGAAGACAGAGGGTCAGCAAGAAAAATACTAAATAAGGCCCGAGGATACATACTTCTAGGAGACATGCTTTACAAGAAATATTTTAGCAGACCGTTGTTAAGATGCTTGGGAACAAACGAATCGAAAATAATTCTATCTAAGCTCCACGACGGAAAAGGAACCGCTGTTTGCGGATTTAAAACGCTAATAAGAAGGGTTTTTATTGCAGGATTCCATTGGCCGACCATAACTGCCGACGCGAAAGGCATGGTAAAAACATGCGATACATGTCAAAGATTCACAAACGTAATACACACGCCCGCAACCTCCTTGGAGTCGATGTCAGATGGCCTCCCATTTGACCGATGGGGGATTGATCTGGTCGGGCCATTACCAATGGCATATGGTGGAAGGCAGATCATACTAGTCGCAGTGGATTACTTTTCCAAGTGGGTCGAGCCCGAGCCATTATCTAGAACAAAGAGTAAAGATATAATCAAATTTATTTGGTCAAAGATCTGTTGCAGGTATGGAATTCCCATAGGCTCACTAGGACAACGGTCCACAATTTGACAACAACAAAATGAAGTCTTTCTGTTCGTCTCATGGAATCATGCATTGTTTATCAGCACCTTTCCACCCGCAGGCCAATGGCTAGGTCAAAGTCACGAACCAGACCATCATAGACGGACTCAAGAAGAACTTAGAATAAAAAGCTGGTAAATGGCTGGACTACCTACAAGATGTACTTTAGGCCTATTACACAACCCCCCGAACAGCAACCCACGAATCGCCTTATGCTCTCGTTTATGGTATGGACGCGGTAACCCCTATAGAGACAATTTTTCCTTATTTCACGGTTGGAATCTACGACGAAGATAGAAATAGAGACGACCGATCTTTAGCTCTCGACTTAGTAGAAGATAGACGAAGTTGAGCGTGATGAGTCCGGAAAAATCCACCACTGCTCACTCAGATATCCGGATAGGGGTAATTCGGAATAAAACTTCCCACTGAACTATCGAGACCGGACAAAAGTATAAAATAACTAAACACCGTTTGACTAATCTAGGTGCTAACCAGCTTATTAAGTAAATGGGTCCTTAAACTTGATCAAGTCTCGTAATTTGACCCGAAAGATCATGAGTCCATAATTAAGGGTATAAATACCCCAACTACTTTCATTTATGAGGGTAATAAACATCTAATAAAAGTAGGCAGCTTAAGTTTCTCACTACAAAACACCCAAACATTTAATACTCTTAAAACTCTCCAAAACACTTGACAAAATTACCCTCAACCTCCAGGACTAGCCGACGTATCGTAGATAATCCCGACGCGTGTCATCGTATTAGATTAGTCCCGATGCAGCTACATACCTTTATTTTTCCTTACAAAGGGTTCTTTCTGATGTTGTAGCAAGCCATAAAATATTCGAGCCAAGATGTAATAGTCTTCACTCCCACACTCTTGAAGACTGAGGGGCTACTGATGAGGAAATAAATCAACGGGCTCAAGATTAAAGATAGCAATGATTAAATAAAATAAATGTATTTATTTTATTATTATAATTATTAATGTGTAACAATAATTGGAGGAAAAAATGTCCCTAAGTATTGGAAAGTGAGGGACCAAGATGTAAAAGTGAATCATGAAAATAAAAGGACCATAAAGGAAAAATAGGTGGGGACCACCTCCCCCACTATATAAGGGAATCCCCCTTTTCCTAGATGGGGGGGATTATTTAATACTTTCTCTATCTAATTTCCCTCTCTACACTTTGTCCTCTAGTCACATCAAACCCTAAATCCAAGATACCTACCTTAGTCACTTTGAATCTTATCAGAAATCACTCAATATTTTGTGAGGACTTGTTTTGTTTGAATGCCTAGTTGCTTAGCATTCAATATATTTTGGTGTAAGATTTGGTTTTCTTTCATGAATTATTACTTGTCCTTATCTATATTTATTTTTTCTATCATAAAAATTATAATAACCTTTTTTAAACAAAGTCATATTCTCCTCGAATAACAATAATGCCTTTAAAAAGTGCCTGTACAAAATATAGACCTTAGAATAATAATGGGTGTAGTTAAAGAATGTAAACACCTCCAATACATATAGTGCGTTTAGAAAATGTGGCACCTCAAATACGTTTAGTGCATTTATAGAATATAGCACCTCGAATATCTATAATGCGTTTAAATAATATAACACCTTGAATACGCTTAGTGCATTTAGAGAATGTAGCACCTCAAATATCTCTAGTATGTTTAAAGAATGTAGCACATCGAATACACTTAGTGCGTTTAGAGAATGTATCAACTTGGATATGGTTGTTTCTTCGAAAAGTGTTAATAATGAACGTTTAACACTTCAAAACAATTACTCTTGGTTAACCACTTTAAAGTTGATCAGTCTTTGACTAGTTACCAAAATTATTAAAATACTTATGTTTTAAACAACCATTGGCCATGGTGAGGATAAAAGTAGCCTGAGGTTAGGCTGGTAATGTCAAGCGGAGTTTTAAGGCGGTTTGAGGGTGTTTCACGGTGATATGTGGGTGTTTAAGGGTGTTTCAAAGTGCTTTTAACGTGGAGAGAGAATTAAGCAGCTTGGCAGCAGTTAATTTTTCTTACCCCTAGTTAATGCTGGTGGTTGGGTATTTATAGTATGAAATTTGGGCCCTTATGGGCTTTCGGGTCAAGTTTAATGGACCCGGGTCATGTTTAAATACCCATGAGTTTTAAGCAGGAGGGCAGGTAGCTTAGTCAAGAAGTGTTTAGGTTTTTTAGTACTTTTGTCATAGTTCGAACAGCCTTAGGCTCACAGTGTTCGAAGTCACCTGTCCGGTTCAAATATCCTGTCCGGTTTAAATGTCCTGTCCGGTTTACGGAGTGATTTACATTGGGCTGCCCTTCCGGGGAGCACTTCGAATTCGGACTCATCAGGCCAAAAACGACTTTTATTAATATCTTCGACTATTGACATGACACCTCATTAAAACCTCCTTTGGCCAACAAGGTAGTTAAAAGTGTGCCAATTATTCAAAAAAGATTCAAAAAAAAATATTATTCTAAGTACAACTTTAGGTAATCTATTTTCAAGGATGTTGAAGCATCCTACTTTTCTCATTACTAAGGCGATACGTGCCCGACTTTATCCTCTCCATCACAATATAAGGACCCTCCATATTCGGGGCTATGTTTCCAAGTCGTTTATCCTTTATATGGAGGAATACCTTCTTAAGACTATATCACCCACTTTAAAATCCCTTCTCCTCACATTCAAATTATATCGAATCCTCATCAAAGTTTGATAATGAGTCATATTCAAATGAGCTTTAACTCTTCTCTCATGGATTAAATCTAACTTTGTTCTTCTTCCCTCTTCATTCACCTCTTTGGGATATTGAAGTACTCTATAAGAATGTAAAGTAGATTCTGCAGGACTAAAAACATCCATCCCATATACCAAGGCACAAGGTGTTTCTTGAGTAGCCTCTCTAAGAGTCGTATAATAAGCCCACAACACCTTTTGCAAATAATTATGCCATTTCCCCGCAACACCTGTTAGATTCTTCTTTAAACCTTCCAAAATAGAACTATTAGTCACCTCCACTTGACCATTTTATTAAGGATGAAAATGTGTAGAGAAACACTGTGTTATTCCTTTTAACGCACAAAAAGAAGTCATTTCTTTGTTATTGAATTGAGGACCATTATCTGTAGTGATTTTCCAAGGCACTCCAAAACAGCCACAATGATCATTTGACGTCCTCCAGAATCCATAGGCAATGACCCTCCCAAATCTATTCATTACCTGTCAAAAGGGATTGCTTCAGAAACAGACATAAGTGGTACTACTGGTTTGTGAATAGAATGGGCAAAACATCGACAAGTATTACAACCTCGAACTAGAACTTTAGCAGCATTCGTAATTGCATGACAATAATATCCTACCAACAAAACGGGACGTGTCAAACACTTGAAACAATAATGTGATGAACCCTCACTATCATGTAACTCAGACAAAATTAATTGAGACTCTTGTTTTCCCAAACATCGTAACAACGGTCTGCTCAAAGATTTCTTGTACAACACTCCATCCAATACAACATAGTCATGAGATTTATACCTTAATTTTTTAGCCAACTATGGATCTTGAGGCAACATTCCTCTTAGCAAAAAATTAAGAATATAAGACTTCTAATTACCTCGAATTGTATCAGGAGTAACAAATACCTTCTCAACATATTTACAATATTCGGATCGTATCAAAATAGAAGGACTCTTATGTAATAATAACCAAGGATATTCTTCTGTATAAGAAATTGTTGCCAAAGAGTCAGCAACTGTATTATCTCCTCGACCAATATGTTCTACAATCACTTTGTCAAACAAAAGAGCCAAATCTCAAAGCCTTCAAAGATACAAAATTAAATGATCCTTCTTAGCCTCAGGAATACCTGCCATATGATTCGCCACTAAATGAGAATCTGTTTCCAAACAAACTATGGTTCCCCACAAATATTGCAAGTCTTAAACCATCCAGTGCAGCTTTATATCCAGTCTCATTATTCGATACATGAAAACCAAATTTAATAGCTTGATACATTTCCTCCCACGAAGGAGCGATTAACTACACTCCTACACTAGATCCTAAAATACTAAAGCACCATGAGTTCGAACTAACCACATCAAATTTTATGGCAAGACATATCTGTCTCCTCATTTGATCTGCTTCAATGAAATTCACCAAGAAAATCAGTCAAAGGTTGAGCTTTAATAGCCATTAGAGGAGCAAAGTGATAGTGAAATCTCCAAAATATACTGACCACTTAGTCATCCTTCCAGAAATGTATGGGCGTTGCAATAAATTCTTTAGTGGAAAAGAGGTTCGAACCTCAATAGTATGAGCTTGAAAATAAGGGTGCATTTTCCTAGGAGCAACCACTAAAGCCAAAGACAATTTTTCAAGCCTTAGATAGCACTTCTCAGATGCCAAAAAACTTTTACTAACATAGTAGATTGGCCTCAGAACTCTCTTATTTCCACTTATCAAAACAACACTCACAGCGAAATCCGTCACTGCTATATATAAAAATAACTACTCTCTAGCTCGAGACTTGGATAATATCTTTGGCGATAATAAAATTTTCTTAATCCTCGAAAACTCAATCAAGGGCAGCTAAACTTCATGTTAAGATTTACACTTCTTTAATAGTTCGATGTGATGTCATTGAGACTTAATCCTTCAACTGCTATGGATAAACCTCTATCCCCTTTTCACTAATTATATATCCAAAATCAGCCCTTAGATTAAAAAAGGTTTCCTCTAAATCCTCCAAAAGCTTCTCATCAACTGAGCTTTTAAGTAACGTATCAATATATACTTCCATATTTCTCCCGATATGAGACGAAAAAGCTTTATTCATCAACCTTTGATATGTTTCTCCAGCATTCTTCAGCCCAAAAGGAATAACCCTATAGTAATGTAAGCCTCGATCTATGATAAATGTTGTGCTTTCTTTATTTTTTGGAGCCATCTGAATTTGGTTATACCCTGCAAAAGCATCCATACAAGATAAAATTTTATTTCACGAAGTAGAGTCAACTAACTGATCTATTCGGGGAACATGAAATGGATCTTTAGAGCATGCTCGATTCAAATCAGTAAAGTCAATAGACATTCTCTACTTTCCATTCCCCTTTTTTACCAATACAGTATATTCTGTCCATAAAGGATAATGTGCCTCCCTAATATGTCCAAAACTGGATAAACGATCCACTTCGACAACTATAGCCTCTGATTTTTCAACCGAGAAATCTCATCTTTTTTAATAACTGGCTTGATCCTTGGATTTATAGCCAAGCTATGACATATCACATTAGATGGAACCACCACTACATCCTCTATTTTCCAAACGATAACATCTAGATTATCAAACAAAATTATAACCACTGTTGATGTAAAGTTGGGGTCAGTAATGTTCCTATTCGAAGAATTTTCCCATCAGGAAAATAATACTCTTCTATGCTTTCACTTACCTTTAAAGAATCCGGGGTTTCCCTCAGATCATCAACTTTTTTTTTCCGAGATCAACACCCTGATTGATATTCAGCCATTCGATCTTCACTGTTTGGACCTCGGATACGAAGAGCTGTTGCATATCATTCTCTAGCCACCTTATGATCACTTCAGACAACCCCGACACGGTCTCATGTGACATACTTAAAACACTGGTGAACTGTGGATACAACTTCATACATCCTCGAAAGCCAAGATCTCCAAAAATAGCATTATAACTAGTTGGACAATTCACTACCATGAATAAAACTTGAACCTTCTTTTTAAAACGCATATTTCCCAAACACACTTCATCCTAGAATTATCCTATCACCTGGGATGTCACACTTGTAAATCCAATTACAGTACAGTCTGATTGATAAATTCGAGGAAGATTACGCATCCTACATATGCTGACTTGAACAGAGCATTCACATAGCTTCCTATATCTATCAAAACGCATCGGATTTTAATACTAATTACATCTGCTCCAATAAGTACTGTATCTTCACGAGGACTTGCAGTGCCTCTCAAATCATCCTCATTGAAAATAATAAAGGGAACATCTTTCTTGTCATACAAATGAGTAGACATCCCTCATTATATTTGAGTAGCTAAACTCACAACATGATTTTTTCTAGAGATATTAGTGTTACCAGTTAGAGTATCTCCTCTAAAAGTTACCAATGAATCAAAGTATTCACATAAACTTGGAACTCGTCCTTACTTCTCCGGCTTATCCACAACCATCAAAATCAATCGGTCCGGATCTGTGTCCAAATATTCCGAAGCAGTATCGAAATCATTGAACTTAAAATCCAGAATCATTAGATTTTCTTCCTTTGAATTTGGATTAGTTTCTTGCGAAGTTGATACAACATGGTATTATGCCACCATTTTCTCGCATCTCTTTACTTCCCACAAATTTTTGTCAGAAAGCTGTATAGAAATCTCTGAAATGGGAAATAGATCCCTTCAAAATCACATTTTACCATTTCAAAGTTGCGCCCTTAAATGTTTGAGAGAAGGATCTGCATACCAGCCTATCATCATCTTCAAAGTTCATAATATAATTCTTAAACTGTTCGATATGGTCATCAAGATCTTGCCCCATCAAACTTTTCAACCTTAGATATATCGAACCGTTTTAGAAGAGTAATAGACCTTATCTTAGTTTTTAAGGGAGAATTTCTCCAGTCAACTCCTTGAACGTACATATTATCTCCTCTTGTTCCCATGACAACATACAAATTCCGATCAGCTACTTCAGTGTATTGATTCGATGTATTCCATTTATACCACTCTGCTTACCTTAAACAAAGAGGTACATTATCTCTTCATGATTTATATTCTTTTCATGACTTTCGAGGCCGACCTTTTTATTCTTTCGAAGATCCCCAGTACCTCTTATGCTCAAAGGTTGAATTGTCCAACTCATCATCACTAGACGTAACATAGGGTAAAAAACACCACAAGTCCTCCATGTTTGTCACTTGTAACACATTAGTCCCTATTCTTTGTCTCTGTAATAAACCGGTCCCCTATGTTTTAAATATGTAACAAAACAGATCTTTTTTTGTAATAAATAGGTCCCTCACGTTTTCAATTTGAAATAAACACGTCCCTCAAATTTTCAGAAAAGGATCTGTTTGTTACGTTTTTAAAACATAGGGGACCAGTTTATTACAGAGACAAAGAATAGGGACTAATGTGTTACAAGTGACAAACATGGAGGACCTGTGGTGTTTTTAACCCACGTAACATATCTATGCTTGTCTTTTTTTTTTATCTTTTCGTAAAGTATGATGCTCCTTACTAGATTTAAAATGTCTTTTCCTCTACTCACTTCGAACCTGACGAGCTGTAAGATCGATCAGATTGGCTTAACTCAGATTTTAGCCTACCTTATTAAATATCTTGCTCTTTTTAATCATACTTCTCATTTAGATCTGTGATTTTATCTAGTAACTGATTCATTCGAGCTTCGATGTCTGAATGTGTTTGTTGAACTGAAATTTGATCATCTTTTTTATTTTCCTCTCTTTGCAAATTAGATCTCAATGCTTCGATTGTTTTTTGAACTATAGGATCATTTCTATTCCCTAGCTCTATTATTAGCCAAGAACAACTGTAACATATCAAAAACTTTTTTTTTGTTTTAGATTTCGAAATCAAGGTACCGATCAATTGAAAGTAGAAATTAAAAACTTTTATTCCCAATGTGGTCGCCAATTTGTTAAGTATAAATCATGTTCTTGAAAGTAGAAGAGAAATATATGGATTTTAGAAAGAGAAAGTAAAAGTAGATATCAACTAACACTTAAAAAAAATATCGATCCTTGTATTAACATCCTCAACCTTTATTTATAGGCAAACAAACTTAGTATAACAGAATTGGTTACACAAGTGGGTTAATTCCACTTTAGCACCCATCTTTACATGCAGTCTTAAATTTGTTCTATATCTTTACATATAAACATATAAGGCTTTAATTCATTACATTTAAGCCCTCAACATTCTATATCCTTATCAGACATTACTAAATATTTTGACATAGTCTCCTATAATTTTATCTTACATATTATGAAGGCTTTTGGTTTTGATAAAAAATGGATAAATTGGAGCAAATACTGCATTAACTCAGTTTGGTTCTCGATAATAGTTAATGAGAACTTAATGGATACTTTAAATCTCCTAATTTAGTGAGACAAAAAGATCTTATATTGAATAGCTTATTCATTTTACCTGAAGAATGCCTAATCAAGGGGTTAAAAAATCGTTTTGAAAATGACAGTGGAATATTGATGTAGTTGCACAAACCCATGGCTATATGGCCCTTTTAGACAAACAAATACAGGCTTTATTTGGTGCTCGATTATTCGCATTAGGCGTCATGGCCACTAAAATTGATCGTGTCGAAAAGCCCAACAACTTTCCAAAGAATCACAAAGCTTCATGCCCAAAAATCCATCGTTTAGGTCCTTTTTTTGTTGTTTTCGTCAATTTTATGCATTTTTATTTCTATTAGATTTAATTAATATACTTAACCAGCTTTAATCACTTTGAGAGTGGGTGGGATTTATTTTATTTCGTGAGGAACAATCTGTAATTTTGGTGAAGGGTTTCGATTTTTTTTAGAAAAGTCTCTAAAACCTTTATTTTTGCCGTTAGACTTTTCAATCAAATTTGAGTTTTTTCTATAACTCTCTTATACTCTAAACTAGGATTAGGGTATATTTATTCTATGATTTGTCTTTTTCTTTCTTATTTTTTTGCAGCCGTCTCTTCTATCTCGTATAACATCGTTGTCATATTGGTATCAGAGCGATAAAGCTCACACGGTGTGGGTTATAGAAGTATGGCGCCTAAGAGATCCTTTTGCGGAAAGTCCACTCTTCCAGTCACAGAACCGGTCGATCCCGATGAGTTTGAAAACTGATTTGGACAGGTGGGTGAACAGATGCATTCGCTGGGAAACCAGATGAGAGACGTACATGAACTAATACAAAGGTTGTTGAACAACCAAACCAACGAATTTTGAGCTCCAGGTTCGAGCAACCAACCGTAAGGATCTGAGAGAGGGACCAGCTGAGAACAAAATATGTTTACTTCTTGGAGAGAACAAGGCTGAGGTCAGTATTACCCCCAATACTGTCGTGAAGAAATCTTTGAGTAGCCGCCAACGAGAGATTCTGATCCAGAATGCCAACAACTGGTAGGAATCTAGATTCAGACTTGAGATCCCAGAGTTTTAGAAGGTCTTGAAGCGGAGGAGTATCTCGATTGGATCGCCTTTGTTGAAGAAATCTTTGATTTCAAAGAGGTTTCAGATAAAAAACGGGTACAGTTGGTCGCAACTAAGTTCCAATGCCGAGTTGCATCTTGGTGGCTACAACTAAAACATACTAGATCGAGGCAAGGTTAGTAAAAACAAATAACCTGGGCTAACTTTGTGAAGCACGTGAGGGTTGCGTTTGTTCCTTATAATTATGCGTGTATAATGTACCAGTATTTCCAAAACCTTAAACAAGGTCAATGACTGTTGATGAATACTCTAACGACTTTTTCAAGATGGAAAAACGAGTGGGTATTGCTGAATATGTGCATAGTTAGGTTCCCGCTACATAGGTGGGATGAGATAACACTTTCAGGACCAACTGAATATGTTCGACCCTATGAATGTGTCTAAAGCACATCAACGCGCGCTGCATCTAGAGAAAGCCCTTCTGCGAAGGACTTATGAAGGACATACTGCTAGGACAACACCAATGGCATTTCCAAAAGGATAGTTTCATGTCCTAGCTCAGCAGTACCAATTTCCACCCCTATTCGTGCAGATATGTGGGCTGATGTCCTCCGTGACAATATATTATTTTCTTTTAATGTTTGGAGTTTTAAATTACATTAATCTCCTTTCAAATATCTAAAATTTTGATGGAATAATTTAGATCTTAAAGATTTCTTCGGATGTAAACAACGTAATGAAATGCAAATTAAAAGGTTTAGTTAGTTAGATAGACACTTCACATGTTTTTTTTTATGATTTACAAAGTGAACACTTTAGATGTCCGTTCTCTAGAACTGTATGAGCGAACTTGTTACGCCAACAATGTGACCTCTATTTAGGAGAGTTATGTAGAAAAAGGTTTAATGGCTCATAACTAAGTGTCGTATGTTGGGAGTACTAGGCCGACCCTAACAAAATACTACCTCACATATCTCTCAATGATGAGAAACCCCTGCATAATATAGTTATTACGTTCGCTTGCACTATACTCATGCACAACTGATTTTTTTGTATTGAAGGCTTTGAGTTAATTATGTGTTGAAATAGTGAAGTACGACCTCTACCAAATGTTTGATTATTTTCAGATATGGTCGTGAACCAACATTGTTTTTCTTATAAAACAGGTTTCCATAAAATCCGCTAATGATTACGACGATTCAGTTCATATGGATGCTTATTAGAACTTAAAACTTGATAAAATTCAGCAATTTATGTCAAATATGCGATCATTAATTAAATAATATATACAATAAACTTAGGTTCTAGTTATTCCTTTTAGCTAAATAAAATTCAAACCATAAAATTGCTTTAGAAAAATCGAATAATGATATACTTGTTCATTATAGATACCAGGATATTTATCAGGCTAGAGTAATGGACTACTTTTCATTTTAATTTGTAATTTAAGCATGGTATAAAATACTATATTAAAGAGCTTAAAATCCAACCATATAAATTTACAATATTATGTCTAACATTTTTAAGCATCTTAGTACATATTTTCTAAGAAATAGTTAAGATGCTTGCAAATTTTATCGCCAAAATTTAAACTTTTGGTGCTTCAATTTTCCTTATTTTTCCAAGAAAGTCGAATATAGAGATAGTGGAGACTAAAACTTATTTTTCTAGTTTTGTTTTTCAAGTTAGTTGAATTTGAAAATGGTAAAGATTAAGACTTTATTACAAATAAGGGAAATGGTAAAATTTATAAGAAAGTTAGCTATAAATCTATTACAAGGTCACATATAAAGTTTATTTATATTGCATTTTCATAAAAGAATCGTTATCATCTTCATAATTCAGTTATTGAGATCCTATATATATATATTCTAAATGGGCTAAAAAACTTGGTCAGTCACTGGAATTGAAACATGTTGTGAAATAACCACTAAGTTTTTTTATACCCAAAACTAGTCACTTTTGTTTACAAATATTTCATATATGGTCACTCGCAAGTTCTAATTAACTAAAGTACGATACGTGATACCCCAACTTACCCCTTTTATTGAAAATATGGTCATTCGATATTTCAACCCCAAAATACCCCTACACTTAATTTTTTACCATTTTAATTTCACTTTAACTTTTTTACTATTCAACTTAAATAATTGCGATTTATTTTTTACTAACTTATCTATTTACGGTTACTAAATTACTATTTACTTTTATATTTTTACTAACTTAGTGACATTTAAATTTATTATATTTTTATCTTTATCAATTATTTTTAACTTTTAACTTTTTAATGGAAGTATGCAATTGAAATTTACAGCAAGAAAAAAGTAACAAATTTAGTATAAAATTTAAAATTCCATTCTTTGGTCTAATAAATTTAAAACAACATCGAAAAAAAAACAGTTGGTAACAAAGAAAAAATTAATGTTGAGGTCTTCGTATTCTGAGAAATTTTTCTTTGAGAAAAGTCAAGTCTTCCCTGTATTGCTTCAACCCTTTATGGATGGTTGCCTGAAGAGAAAAAAAGAGAAAGAGAAAAAATATAAGTTTTATACATGTTACTAGGCTGTCAACGGTCCTTCGGAACCGAGAATCGGATCGGGACCGAACCGATAAAGACCGGACCGAGAACCGGACCGAACCTTAATGGTCCGGTTCGCGGTTCCATTCTAAAAACCGAAAACCGATAAGGAACCGGAACGAAAAACCGGTTAGGAACCGAACCGATAGAACCGATAAACCGATAGAACCGATAAGGAACCGAACCGATAAAACCGATAGGACCGAAGGAACCGATACGGAATCGAACCGATAAAACCGATAAAACGGTAGAACCGATAAGAAATCGGACCAATAAAACCGTTAAAACCGATTATTTATTATTATTATATATTCTTTTATAAATTATAGTACCAAAATTACTAGTTAATTACCAATTTTTTAAGAAAATGAAAAATCAACTTATAAACTTTAGTTTTTATATCATTTATTTTAATAAAAAAAATAATTAAAAATCAAATTTTAATTGATTTTATTTTTTTAAGTGGACCGAACCGGACCGAAACCGGACCGAAACGGGATCGGACCGAACTCGGACCGAACCGAAACCGAAACCGAACCGAACTGAAAGCTTAGTGGTTCGGTCCGGTTCCAAAAATTAAAACCGAAAGCTTAGCGGTCCGGTTCCTTCAAAACCCGGACCGAACCGGACCGATAACAGCCCTACATGTTACTAATCTCTCACCGTATCCAAAGCTAATTTCCAATGTCATACAAAAAATTAAAGAGATTAGAAAAACATAAGGCTACTTAAGACTCACCTAGAAACGAGACTTTGAATGGTTGGAAACAGTAAAAGATAAAGTTCCAGTTCTCTCAATCCTTGTAGTCTTGAAAGCACCAGCACTCTACATACCACATCAATATATATATCTCAATCATGTCTCTATTTCAACTTTCCGAACTTTCAAATCCAAACAAAACAAAGCCTGCAGAAACCTAAAACATGTCAAAACATAATCTTGTATTTGAGAAATACTCTCTAATTTTAATAATCATAATCACATCTGTAATAACTCATGTTCCTATAAATTAACTTACGCGACAAAAAATATCTTAAGGATCTTGATATCCAGACCGTAATAATTCAAGTGACAATAGGGTATTGGGACAAATACTGTATTATTTACCCAAATATCTGATCAAGATCTCAATTTAGAATAACAAAACCAAAAAAACATTAAGTCAAAATTTGTAAAACATTAATGTCTTTACAGGTCCTTGATGCTAAAGGTTATTATTCAAGAATGGGAGGAAAAACACAATAGGAAACATGTGGAAAATAGTAGGAAATCTGCAAACAAAGAATTGAGAAAATACTTCTCTCTAAAATTCTTATTCTTATTTTTATTATTCTTATTCTCTTTGTTTAGGGAATAGTGATTTTTTTATATTGGTAGTCACATCAAACAAACTACCAGACTGACTTTTACGATTTTCTAACCAATTTAAAAGCTTAACCATCATTCACCCCTTTTAATTTGGAGTAATGTATATTCTAAAATTGCAAATGAGCTGTAAAGAAGAACTAGTAACAAATAGACCGTCTACGTATACCGCAATAATGAGTTGACTCTTCTTCTCTTCCTTCTTATACATGGCTTGTTCATTTGTACATCCCAAAAACTTCGGTCCTTTCATTAATTGATCAAGTTTGTTGTTCCAAGCTTTTGAGGATTGACGCAATCCATACAAAGCCTTGTATAGACGATACACTTTCGTCTATTCTAATGGTTTAAAAAACCCTCAGGTTGTGTAACATTCACAACTTCTTTCAGTTCGCCGTGTAAGAATGTATTTTTCACATCCAAGTGATAAATTTTCCAAACTCGCATCGTGGCCATAACAATAAAAAAATCGTACGGTTCCAATTCAAACTACTATCGCAAATACTTCGTCAAAATCGATACCTTGCTTTTTCACATACCCTTTAACAACTAATCTCGCTATATACTTATTGATAGTTCCATCTGCATTTCTTTTGATTTTGTAAACCCATTTCAGATCTATTATTTTGACTTCTTTTGGCTTTTCAACCAACTTCCATGTCTGATTTGTCTCAATCGAAATGATTTCAACCTCCATCGCTTCAATCCACTCGTTAACACCCTTAGCCTCTTCATAGAATTCAGGTTCGCCACTAATTGTGAGTAAGAATCATTCACACTCCTCCATCAAAATATAGTCATCGAGATACTTTGGTTTCGTGACTGATCTTATAGATCGTCTCAAAACTGAACCGATGTTGACGTTTTCCTACTCCTACATGTCTTCGTGTGTATTGATATCGAAGATTTCGAATTCAACCTCGTCAACGATCTCGTGTGCTTGATCAAGGATAAGTATTTCATCCTTATTAACAACTTTGAACATATTGGAATCACTGTATTCCTCATGTTCACTCTAATTCTAGTCTTTATCTTCTACAAAGATCACCTCTCGACTCACAACAACCTTCTTTTTTCTCAGATCGTAAAAACGGTACACTTTGGAGTGTGGTTCGGTTCCGAGATTCACGAGCGGTCATGATATCTTGTTGAGCTTCTTTAGATATGCGCTATCTATCTTCACACGAGCCAAGCAACCAAAGATCCTCAAGTGGTTGATATTCGGTTTCTTACCCATGTAGCACTCCTATGGTGTCTAATTGTCTAAATCCTTTGTGGGAACTTGATTGATGAGATAATTCGAGTATCGTACTGCCTCTCCCCACAAGTAATTTGGAAGCCTCATACCTTTCAAAATACTTCTGGTCATCTTTATTAAAGTCCTATTTCGCCTCTTTACAACTCTGTTTTGTTGCAGTATGTACGGGGCAATCAACTACCTTGTAATACTATTCTCTTCACAGACTATGCTGGACTCAATCGATGTAAACTCTACTCCTCAATCAGTTCAAAACATTTTGATTCATTTCCCGGTCTGCTTCTCAACCGTGGACTTAAAGCGTCTAAAACACTCAAATTCTTCGCTCTTCTCCTTCATGAGTATGCTCCACATATATCAGGAATAATCATCTATAAAAAAAATACATACCTGTTTTGAGCAGGTGTTGATAGCGAGATCGGACCACACAGGTCATCGTACACGAATTCGGGAGTTCGTGACACGCGATACCTCATCTTTGTTGGAAACGAGTCGTGTGTTTATTTTGCGTCCATAAATGAATCACAAGATTCGATTTCTACTCCAATCTTTGGCATACATATTACCAATTATTAATCTCCCATCAATTTCAAAGTACTAAAATTCACGTGACCAAGATTTTGATGGCACTTCCAATTCTCATGTATTTTAACTTGTAAGAACATGCTACTTTTTATCTCCATGCTTGCCTTATAAAGTTGATTGGGATTTCTTGTTACATGAACCAACACCTTTCATTATGGATTTAAAAGTGTCAAATAATCAACCTTTATTAGCACGTCACATCCATTTTCTACCGCTTTCCCAAGCCTCAAATATTGTATTTGAGATCAGGTCTATAATATATGTCATTCAATGACCTTTGCTCACCAGACCTACAAACAAACATAATTTTTCCTCTACCATCTATCTCTACTCTCGATCCATCACCGAGTTTCACCATTCCTATGACTCATTCATTCAACTTAGTAAAAAATGATTTGTTACTCGGTTGCTCCGTTGTCCAAGTACAAAATTTTGGCTTCCCTTGCAACAGGTTCAAGCTTACTCGGTTTATATTTTCTCCTTGTATAATAAGATTATTTCATGCATATACAATGCACCATCTGCTTTTTGTGTCTTAGTCACATTAGCTACCTGTTTTTGTACTCTCTTGGGGTATAATCTCATAAAATAACCCTTCTTATCGCATCGATAATACACAACCTTAGAGTGATATTTTTGTTGTTTGTCTTTTGATCACTTCTGATCGCCAGCTTGGTTGTTATCTCTTCCACATGCGACCACGACCACAAACTCTTCCTCTTTCGTGGTTTCTACCGTAACCTTCATTAGAGCCTTTCTATCTGAGTGCACATACATAAAATTCTCTTGTTCATATTCATGCATTTCTTCTCTTATACACTCTTCATACGTTTTTAATCTTCCAACAATGTCTTCATTCCCCGTTGTGTTGAGATCAAGAACCTGTTTGAGTGAAACGATTATGTGTATGAACTTGTGTCTTGGTAGACTTTTAAGAAACTTCTTTATCGATTTTGATTCCTCAATGATTTGACTTAGATATGCACTTATTGATGACAATTCCGATAGTTTTCCTGAAAAATCATCGATATTTTTTGAGTCTTTCATTATCAACCTGTAAAATTTAGCATTCAACATCTGCAATCAAGGCTCTGACACAGTCTGCTTCCATGTGTTGAGTTTTAATTTCCCCCCACATATCATTTGACGTTTCCTATTTTCCAATCTGCAGGATTAACGATTCTAATATCGATTCGAATAGCAAGGCTATTGCAACATCGTTTTTCTCTAGATCATTTTGTCATAGTTCAGTAAACCCCACACTTCGTGAACCCTCAACGCTACCTTCATCCGCATTTCCCATATTGTGTAATTTGTCAAAGTTAACACAAGAAGTTTAATCAAGGATGATCCTCACAATAGCGCCGACATCGCTGATATTGAGTCTCTCTCTCTCTATCACAATCTAGACTCTGATACCAATTAAAGTTTATTATTATTTAAGAAATGGTGGAAAACACAATATGAAATCGGTGGAAAATAGTGGGAACTCAGTGGAAAATCTGTGGGAATTAGTGGGAAACACGAACTTAGAAATACTTCTCTGTAAAACTCTTCTTCTTATTCTTATTATCCTTATTCTTTTTGTTTAGGTAACAATGGTTCTTTATATTGGTATCCACACCAAATGAACTACCTAAATGACCTTTACAACTGCCTAACCAACAAATGCTAGCGACAACAGATTATTAGGTGAAGTACTTTTTGTCAAAAGTATTTTCTTTCTAAAAAAAGTATATCTTATTTATTTTTCTGGTTCACCTTTTATACTAATTTGTAGCAGTTACAACAATTAATACTAGAATCTTTATTTTCCTAAAGTTGACATAAACTATTGACTATGATTTATTATCATATATATTATACTACAATATATATTAACTCAATCTTTGACTAAATAAATTAGATATTAATCTAATTTATTTCCTGTAACACCCTCCCTCAAATTGATGCTGGTAAGTCAACCAGTAACAATTTGCCAATAAGAAATTGATGTCGCTGACGAGTCATAACTTTGGTGAAAATATCAACCACTTGAAGATCAGAAAAGATGCGAGGAAGAGATATCACCCGTTTTCCCAAAGTATCTCGAATGGAATGACAATCAACTTCAATATGTTTGGTGCGCTCATGAAAAAAAGGATTGGTGACAATCTGAATGGAACTAGTGTTATCAGCATGAAGAGGGGTAAAATTTGTTTGAGGAAATCCAACCTCCTCAAGAAGACCGCGTAGCTATACAATTTCGAAACAAGCACTAGACATGACACGATATTCAGCTTCGGTAGAGGATTTAGAAACACGAACTTGTTTCTTACACCTCCAAGAAATTAGAGCATCGTCTAAAAACATACACCAACCTGTAGTAGATCGACGTGTATCTGGACATCCAGACCAATCAACATCACTATAGGAAACAAGTTGAAGAGATGAGCCAGCTGGAAAGAACAAACCACGAGTAGGTGAACCTTGAAGATAACGAATGATGCGTCGAACTGCAACAAGGTGTAGATGTCAAGGAGAGAACATAAACTGGCTAACTTGATGAACAACATAGGATAGATCAGGGCGCGTAGTTGTCAAGTAGATAAGACTCCCAACCAAGCGCCGATAAAGAGTAGGATCATCCAAAAGGTTCCCTTCATTTTTCCTAAATTTGAAATTTACCTCCATGGGAGTATCATCTGAAGAAGCATCCTCCAGACCAGCCAAAGTGATAAGATCTTATATATAATTTTGTTGGTTCAAAAAAATACCATTAGCCCGACGATGAACTTCTAATCCTAAGAAGTATGTAAGTTGGCCAAGATCTTTCATATGGAAAGTTGCATGTAACTATTTTTGAAGCTTAGTAATCAAACTATAATCAGTACCACTGATAATAATATCATCCACATAAACCAAGAGAATGACTATACCCGATGTAGATGTGTGGAAAAATAAAGAAGAATCATACTGACTTTGGGCAAAACTGAAAGAAAGAAGTGTACGATGAAACTTTTCAAACCAAGCTCGAGGTGCTTGTTTGAGCCCATACAAAGAATGCCTTAAATTACAGACCTCATGAGGAGAAGAAGTACTCATACCAGATGGAAGATTCATGTAAATCTCTTCTTGAAGATCTCCATGAAGAAAAGTATTCTTAACATCCATTTGATGCAACGGCCACGATTGTGAAGCAGGAACAACCAAAATGCTTCGAACGGTGGCCATTTTAGCAATATGAGCAAATCTCTCCTCATAATCAATCCCATATTCTTGTTTATTACCCAGAGCTACAAGACGAGCTTTATATCGCTCCAAAGAGCCATCAGAACATAGTTTCACAGAGAAAACCCACTTACTCCCAATTGGTTTAATTGTAGGAGGACAATGAACAATATCCCATGTATGATTCTCCTCAAGTTCTTGAAGTTCTACTTGCATTGAGTTTTTCCAACACTCATGTTCCATGTCTTGTTTGTAGCTAGTGGGAATTGAAACACTGGATAAAGTAGTTACAAGAGAGACGGGGGAAGAAAAACCATATCTATCAAGGGGTCGAGAAGGACGAGTAGATCGACGAAGAGTTGTGGAATCAAGAGTAGGATCAGGTGTCGAGACAATATTGAAAGGGATCACACTAGTGGGACCAGACTAATCTCGATTACGTTGTCGATATACAAAACTAGATTTAAATCTTTCTATAGATTTTGGAATATCAGAAAAACTTGGCATGAGAGATAAAGATGCAGGAGGTGGATCAACATGAGATGGAGAAAAATATTAATTTTTTTAAAAAATCACATTCCTGGACACCCGAAGACGACGAGCATGAGGATCATAACAAACATAACCCTTATGAGAAATAGCATAACCAAGAAAAGCACATTTTACAGATTGAGCCGTAAGTTTATGACGTTCATGAGTAGGAAGGTGTACAAAACAAACACATCCAAAGGTACGAAGATCAAAATATAAAGGAGAATGACCAAACTACTTATAGAAAGGAGAAACGTGATTTAACGTAGGAGAAGGTACGCGATTAATAAAAAAAACGGCCGTAGAAAGTGCTTCACACCAAAAACGAGGAGGAACAGAGGATTCAAGTAAAATAGTTCTTACCACATCAAGAAGATGACGATTTTTCCTCTCAGCCACACCGTTTTGTTGTGGTGTCGAAGGACTAGAACGGTGAGAGAGAATCCCTTTATTTTGAAGAAAGTTTTGATACTCATGTGACATGTATTCACCCCCTGAATCAGATCGTAAACTTTTATATTGGCAGAAAATTGAGTGTCAAGATATGCAAGGAAGCGTTTAAAAATTGAAAAAACTTTAGCTTTAGCCCGAATAAAGTAAACCCAAGCAAAACGACTAAAATCATCAATGAATGTAACAAAATACTTGTACTGTGCATGAGAAACAATGGGTGTAATCCCCCAAACATCACTATGAATAGTATCAAAACATTGTGAAGCACGAGATGCATAATGAGGAAAAGGTAAAACCTTGCTTTTACCAAGTTTGCATGATGTAAAATCAAAAGAAAGATCATGAGAAGAACTTATTTTATTGCCCAATAATCCAGAATGAACCAAAGTACGAAGGACATCAGAATGTGGATGACCTAGACGTCTATGCCACATTTGGTTTCGAGGACCAACAACATTACAAGCAAACGAAAGAAAAAAACTAGGAATATCAATGGAAGGAGACTTATATAATGGAAAAAGTCGTCCTACTTTAGGACCGTTCGAATTCATCTTTCTTGACACTTGATCCTGCACAGCACAAACAGAAGGAGAAAAAATGACATGACAATTATTATCGACCAATTGACCAACATAAATAAGATTTGTGGAGAGGTCAGGAGATACAAAAACATTAGTGAATGTGGAAGAAAGATCACCAACATCACTAATAGGCACAAACTGACCATCAGCAGTGTTAATTTTCAGATCTCCATCATATTTTTTAACATTAGACAGAGTAACAACGGTATTTGTCATATGGTTTCAGGCTCCAAAATCGAAATACCATGGTGTGGAATAATGTTTTGGATTACCTGAGAGTTCAAAAGCAAAAAAAGCAGAAATTATCATTTGTTGAACCATTTCAAGAGTGAGTGTGTTTGGATTTGTTGTTGGAGAAGGAACATGAAAAATCAGCGAGGCAGTAGGCAATGCAGTAGAACAAGAACTAGTGGAGGCATGATAAGCAGTACCTTGTCGTCGTTCATGTCGAGTGGGACAAATAGAGATGATGTGCCCTTGTTTCTTGCAGTAGTTGCAGACCTTTTTGGGACAATCCCGAGCAATGTGGCCGAAAGAATTACAACTATAGCATTGGATGGCACACATGTCTCTATTTTTATTTCTCGCTTGTGTTACATAAGCTACCGGAACCGGTGTACTTATACTAGCTTGATGTTCAATAGATGCCTGAGTTATCATTCGCTGCTCCTCACAAAGAAGTTCACCCAAACATGCATCCAAAGATGGTACATGATGACAATTCATCAGATTAGACCGTGCGATGTTAAAATCCGATCGTAGCTTCATCAAGAACTGATCTCGTCTGCTGGTTGCATGCATTGTTTGGATAGCAGAAAGAGCTGAAACAGGAATATCGGCATAAATTATATCTGAATAATCTTCCCAAAGGTTTTGAAAACCTGAAAAATATACTTCAATGGAAAGACTTCCTTGAGTGTAATTAGTCAACTCATACTCTAATTGAAATCTTCTAGGAGAGTTGTCTTGATTATAAATTGTCTTTAGATAATTCCACATACCAGCAACGGTTTTATAGGGCTTCAAGGTGAGAACAAGATGAGGTTCGAGTGAACTAAGAATCCAAATTATGATTGTAGCATCAGTTATTTCCCACTTGGACAAAGAATTAGCATCTAGAGGGGCAGGGTCACTCCCAACAATATGACCCTATAATTCTTTTCCTTTCACACACAATTGAAATTGAAATTCCCAAGCAGAATATATTTCACTACCCAAATACTCTCAAAATTCAGAAAAATCTCAGACTAAAAATCCCAAATACTCTCGAAATTCAGAAAAACCTCACCATCCAAAATACACGAAAAACTCACCACCCAAAAAACTCTACGAAAAATCAGTTGCACTCTGATACCATGTCAAAAGTATTTTCTTTCTCAAAAAAAGTATATCTTATTTATCTTTCTGGTTCACCTTTTATACTAATTTGTAGTAGTACAACAATTAATACTAGAATCTTTATTTTCCTAAAGTTGACATAGACTATTGACTATAATTGATTATCATATATATTATACTACAATATATATTAACTCAATCTTTGACTAAATAAATTAGATATTAATCTAATTTATTTCCTGTAACACTTTTGATTCTCTTTGATCATTATTCTCTCCAGTAAATTACTCTCGCTCATAAAAAAATTGATGTTCCTACAATATCCTCTTGATTTAATATCAACCAAAAGTAGACTAATCGTAAATGATCTCAATTTTTATCGAATTAGAGGTTTCTTGCCAACGTTCATGCCAAAAATCTCCTTTATTGCTGAAGTATAATCGATTTTCAAGGATGATTCTATCCGACTACGCGTTAAAAGTATTAGTGAAGAAGAATTAGATCAGTTTAGTGAAGAAGAAGTACCCATATGAGGTATGTGTTAAATTAGAGTCTAAATTGTTAATAATCTAGTTGGGTTGTTTTTAGTAAACGATCCGACCCTATTCAGTCAGGGTTAAATAGTTTAGGTAAAACGTTAAAGGGTTGAGCTAGATGTAATTTAGTTTAGGTAAACAACAATTTAAAAAAATATTAATGGTAAATATTCATGTTAATAGTAAAAGAGTTAAAAGTAGAGTAAAATGGTAAAACAATTAAGTGGAGTGTATTTTCGTTCTGAAATATGGAGTGACCATATTTACAAAAAAAAAAAATCATTTTGGATGCCACGTGTCATAATCTGGTTAATTGCATGCATTAGTGATCACGTATGCAATATTTTTTAACAAAAATGGACATGATGGTTGTTCGCTGTTATCAATGTAAAAGTTGAACAATAAACGGGGAAAGGTATTCGTTTCTTTTACCATTAGAAAAAGACTTGCATGATTTTGATTCTTTAAAGAAAATGCAAATAAGTGAGGTGGATGATTAAGTTGTAAAAAGTTTCTGATCTTAAGAAGGTTTAGTAAAATTTAGCACCACGAATTTCTTTTAAGAGTTTTACGAAATAATTCATATAGACCATGAAATTTTTGAGACTTGGCTCCACCAAAAAAGTTTTTTTTACGCCATTTAATTTAATCCATATTTTAATTTACATTCAGTCCTTATAGATCTTTGATGGATTCAAACATATCCAACCATCATACTTTTTATTTATTCGGATACATTACATTTCCAAAATTAAATAACGGTAAATAATCTTTACATATAATGGTGATTCTTGCATAGAGGAGTTGTAAAAAGACTTAATTTTACAACGTAATGACACCTAACGTCTTTACTAAAAATAACAATTAATTTTGTATAACATTGTCTATATTTATGTATTATACACTAAAATAAATTGAAATATTTTGAAAAAATAAGTACACATTTACCACAATCGTTCATGTTATATATAGACAAGTTACTTGATTAACCACTTATAGACCTTATTGACTAATCTGATTGTTCATATATGTGTTGGATGTATTAAGTGAAACCATATCAAGTACATGAAATAAGGTTAATAAAGCCTAACTAAGTCTTAATAGCCAAATTAGATAATTATTTGGAAAATGTTCATGTAGATAAATAACTAGGTTAATATATTTTATCCATATCTACCTTTTAGCCATACTATGCACATATTTACACATAGATGAAGTTCATTAACAAGTTTAAATTTTTAATATGACGATTCAGAGAAGAACGCCATGATCCATTTTATTTAGTGACAAAGTGAAAATAATACATTCTTAATTCAATACATTCATAATAGTTTCATTTTAATATTTCAGTTCATTCTACATAATTTTAGAATTGAATCCTAAAACAACATTTATATTTGAGATAATCTTGATTTTGAAATCTGAGGATTTTAAGTTTGGAGGGAAGTAATTAGTGAATAACAATCTTTGTTTTAGAGTAATAATCATAAACGACTTGTTTGGACTCAGAAAATAAGGATTTGATAATTTATTCTCGATCATCTCATCATTTCCATCTAGAAATCAATGTTCAAATTTTCATTCATTCAAGAAAAAACTAAATACCCTTATTTAAGTGTGCAAACTAAAGTTAGTTTTGTACCTTATAGAAATTTAAAAACAAAGAGAGATAAAATATTATTTAGTAAATATACTTCTATAAAGAGTTTAAGTAAGATATTATGGTTCTCGAGATGTACGAGAGGTCAAGGTTAAAGGTGTGAGATTTTTGGGATTGGATGAAGATGAAAGATATAAAGGCTGAGATTATGAGTTATAGGATGTAAGATTATGAACTTGAACTGAGGATAAGTTACGTGCTTGACTAAAATATGATGAGTATGATTGAGTTTAAAAAGGAAGGTGGAGACGGGATGGAAGAGAAATAGATTTTTCTTAAAGTGGACATCACGACTAATGGAAAATTTATATTTATGTAAATCAAGAAATTTTTAGTCATTTTTCCATGTGGATATCCAAAAAATACATAAATTAATGCACGAGAATCAAATTTATATTTGGGATGAACATTGGTAACATAGCATGCACAACCAAAACATGCAAATGCGTAAGTGAGGGAGACCAATTATATTAGGCCTCAAATGGGGATATATTTGATAGTAAAAAAGTAGGAGTGTGTTTGATTAAATAAACGGCTCTTAAAATACAATCCCCCAAAATTCAAGTGGTATATTTGACTAAAACATGAGAGAATGAGCAACATTTAAAATATATCGTTATTTTTGTTCAACAACTCCATTTTGTTGTGGGTGTAAACAAGATAATTTATAAGTTCAATGCCTTTGTTTTGAAAAAATCTACGAAGATGAAGAAATTTAGTACCATTGTCTATTCTTCTTGTTTGAACATCTGTTTGAAATTGGGTTTTGGCATATCTCACAAAATTAGTTAATTAAGTTTGTGTTTCTGATTTATGGTGCATAAGAAAGGTCCATATATATCGAGTAAAATCGCTAAAATTATAAGAAAATAACATGAACCAATATATGAAGGAACTTTTTTAGGACCCTAGACATCACAATATAATAAAGAGAAAAGAATTTTGTATTTATTGAGCTTTTAGGAAAATACAAACGTGTTTGCTTTGCTTGTGGGAAAATTGTACAATTATTTCTTAACTCTTTCTGAATATCTAGAAGAATATATAAAACTAACTTGAAAAGAGAAAAGATGGATGATCTATGCATAATTTTCATATGTAAAATGACTCGGAAACCATATAAATAGTCGGTTTATTTGTTAGTGGATGCATATAACATAGACCCCCATGTTGTCTACCTGAGTTAATCATTTTCCCCGAAACCAAGTCCTGCAAAAAAAGAGTCAAGAAATACAAACGATGCATCAATTTTGTTCGTTAGTTAGCTTGTTATCTGAAATCAAATTCAAATTAGAGGATTATACACACGAGATAATTGTAAGGCTTAATTTTGAATTAAAACTAGCTCTGCTAGTGTGAGTGATTATTCATGCTATAGCATTTGGTAAATTAACATTGATAACAGTGGAAGGCTTGGGATCGGTTAAGAGTGATATGTGAGAGATATAGTGATATGTGGTGCCAGTATCCAAAACCCAACGACGTTTACTACTAGAATTAACAGACACAATAGTAGATGGAATAACACGTGCAACATTCACATCGCCATAATTATAATGATTCGGTGCACTAATTCCTTGGGCTAATTGTTGTATTTGTTTGGAATTGAACCCCTGAACAATTCTAGGAGTGTTGGAACTGGATACGTTATGAGATTTTGTCACATTCCGTGAAGGTTGATTGCCACAATCTGAATATTATTGTCCTTGAAACTGTCCCGATTTGTTATTGTTTCTATTTTCAATCAGCATCTACCGTTTGTATAAACCCTTGTATCACTATACATACAATGAAATCTGAGAGGCCAACATTCATCTATAGTATGGCCGGATCTGTTACAGTGGTCACATATTTTATGCTTTGAATTTCCTCTTTGACGGACATTAGGCAGATGTGACATCATCCACACAGTGGACCTCGCCGCCTTGTAAGTTACATGCAAATCTATCAAAAAATACATAAGACGATACTTCTCTCTCTATTCGAGGTGTGCTTGTCGTTGATTGCAGGTAAGTGGAGAATGATATGTCTCGCGCTCGTCCCACAATAGCTTGATCTTAGTAAAATATGTAGCTACTGTTATTGTGTATTTTGATACAGTGGCGAATGATTTTTATATCTGAAACATAGTTGGAGCATTATTTTGCGACAATCAGTCGCGTAATTCAACCTATACTTCTCGCGTTGTCTTCGTATGGATAACCCCTTCAGCAATGTCTGATTCAACAACATGAGCGAGACAAGAAATTATCGTGTTGCTGCATTGGTTCCATTCCTCAAAGAGAAGAGGCTTATGTTCCTATGATAGTTCTTGAGACTGGGATTAACGAAACCGATATTTTATTTGCAATAAGTGCATAAAGTACAGCTTTGCTCCATGATTGATAAGTGACACCATTTAATTTGATGGGGACCAAGGGATGACCTGTTGGTCTAAATAATTAATGCATAAAGGGTGCAAGGGATCAATAATTTTTTTGTATCTGATCATGAACCTTTTGAGTTGGTAGTTGGATCTCCGATTAGGAACTGTAAGAATCGTCAACCATTGTGATTTGTTATATTTTTGTAAGAATGAGAAATTATGATAATCAAAAGAATTAAACATTTTGCTTTGATACCTGATGAAAATAAAGATTTGTATTTTCAGTGAGAACTAAATGATTATGTAAGTAGCTATATATACATGGATTATTGCTACAACTAATAATGACTATAATCAATTCAATGAGTCACCTACCCTCCCACCTCAATATAACTATATAACTAATACATCCATCCATCTAATTTAATGTGTAGAAATACTTTTTAATAAGTACAAAACTAACTTAATAGTAACATTCTAAAAACTGTAAATACGACTCTTATTTAGTGCGGGAGAATGAATCATAACATTGAGAATATAAGTAAGAAAGGATGAGCTTACATGTTTTCTCTTCGTGTTTTCCTTCAGTTTAGTTTCTTACACGTAAAAAGTATTAGCTTTATTTTTAACATTTATATACATAAATACATAATATATATTTATACATAGATAGTAATACATAACATGATCCATTCCTAATGATATACGTAGTTATATAAATAATAGAGAAAACTCCCTAAGGTTCAAAGTATACTACCATGGACAGCCAAATACTTGCCTCAAAGCTGATCATACAGAAGAAGTGTGAAGCTTGTATGAACTTGCAATCCAAGAGAATTCTTATCTAACTCAAAAATTGTAAATATAGAGACATGTACAAAAATAGTGGTTAGATTCCGGATAAATCTCTAAAGTCTTGTAAACAATTTCTTATTGAAATATTTTAAGGGTTCTCCAAAAATTTCAATTGGATAAAATTAGAGACATTTCAATTGATCAAGAGTATATTGTTGATGTAATTTTGTTTTTCAACAGAACCCATCTTTAAAAAATTCGACCAACAAAATCAGTTTGGCAGTTAGAGTAGTTAAGGTCTTTAAACGGGATTTGTATTAAAACGGCTGAAATTTGAAATTTGAATAAAATGTTTAAATTTCCACTTTCCAAATTCTGTTCCTTGGACCTCGCTAGGGGCTCCGCCCCTTGACCTTGTTAATCATGATATAATCTAACAAGCGTGAACTCTGCACTCAACGACTTGTTTCATAATGTATCATGATTAAATTGGTCGACTAGTCGATCCCATTACACTAAAATATCTTACAAGACATGTGCCCATCAGGCCATCACCATTAGTCATTTTCTTTCAATTCAGATACAAATCTAACGTCTTGCGCATGTAGTAGAAGATTTTGAGAATGGAAAATTTTTGTCAAACTTTTCATCCCTATGACAAATAATATGAACGTTACTAATTCTTACAACTTGTAGCGACTTCAAAATCACGGGCTCAAACCTTTCTAGTTTCAAATCGACGAATGATGAAAGTGATTTAATTCTGAACGTGAAATGGATTGGAGGTCGATTTCTCACTACTTCGAACAATTCGTTCCATAGAATAGATAAATGATGAATTTTTTTTATTAAAAATAAAAAATGAATAGTTACCGAGTCGGTTTTCCACTGAAATTGAACTGCTTAGCTTTTGTTCCATGTTATGTATTCTAGAACTACTGATCGAGACTAATGATGTTAATTTGTAACAAGGGCCACAAATAGGCATGCTATGGGTTGGTTCGGTCTGGATTTTGACTGAACCAAACCGATAAAGTTAGCTGTTTGAATCGATAAAGTCCGGTTGTAGATTACGGAACCAAACCAAAATCGATAAAAACTGGTTCGGTCCTGTCTTGATAAAGCATAAAACTGTTGTGTAGTTATCCCTATTGGCTATACCGAGGTGTACTGATAATAAAATGATAATCAAAGGGTACCACGTCAATAGGAATCAAAGTTGAAGGATATTTTACGAAGCAAATCCATAAGAGTTAATCAAACGAGGAACCCTCGGTGGAACAACGCAAATGCAATGATATGGATAGAAGAGCTATCTGTCGCACATATGAAAACCAGAAAATTACCTCGTGTGGTAGCAGACCAGTACTCGAACATCGCTTATCAGTAACCCACGTAAAGGTTGGATAGTATCTCGACTGATGTTAAATAGTGGTTACGAAAAATAACACCACTAAGATCAATAATGGAGCAGTACCCAAGACGTGGAAATTAGGTGCGGATCCATGAACAAGCCTAAGAGAAGGTGGAGAATTATTATGAGATATTGAAGTACTTTATTGTAAAATAGATTATATAAAAGAAAAATGTTCCTAAAACTATGTAACGTTTATTCAGTCAAAGTAATAAGAATTTAACATTGTATTCTTCTGTTTTCATACCAATCATAAAAATCCATCACCAGATTTTGGCATCGTTTGTGACAACAGATTACGCATAGCTCGTACTAGGGCAAGTGCCGTTGTTGACTAGGTTAGGAATTGAGAGGGAGAATATGACAACCCCTCACATGCAAGGAGGGCAAGGAAATCAAGAAGTTCGGGAGAATACATCCAATGTCGAGGCCGTCATAGGAGCTGATCAAACTGACCATCGGGTGGTTTATGTAACGGCGAACCAGACTGACGACTAGTCCCATGTCAATGCTGAGGAGAACGTTGGCGGACACGTGCATGGTGGAAATCCCGTGAACTTTCGTATGTCTTATATCCATTCTAACATGCAGATCTTGGAAACTAAGATAAATGAAATCAAGCGCGAGAAACAATGGGTTTCTCAGCGACAACAAGAGAGAGACCGGGAGGCAAGGCAACATTTCGATTAAATTACCGAAAACCTCCGGTTCTTGAGCGATAAGGTCCTTCCAAGGGGCATTGTTAGACAAGATGCCATGCTAGAGAACGGAGGGGACGACCTCACACAGAAAATCAAGAGTCGTGCTCATAGAGGCAAGCAAACCAGCAAACCAGCGAGAGTAAGAGCAAAAAATAAAGGAAGATAAGAGAAACAAATTTTCATCGAGATGAATTATACACTAATGAAGTGCCTCATGAGAATGGATTAATTGAGGCAGCCAAGTATGACTAGGTAAGACCCATTATGGTTGCGTATGTTTGGCAAAAATCCTCCATAAATAGCATCCTTTAGGGAAAATTCCCTAGAAATTTGACTTGTATAAGATGGATCCGTATGATCGGTCGGGATATCCCAAGCACCACCTCGAGAAATTTAGGAATATGATGATGTTGTTTAATCCTGAAGATGTGTTTCTTTGTAGAGAATTTTCAATGACATTCAAAGGAAATGCTCTAGATTTTTTCAATAGCCTTTAGAGGGGTCGATCAAGGACTTTGAAGGCCTATGGGTTGCGTTCAGAGACCATTTTTCCATCATGGATTTGTATCAACGAAGGAGGCGATGCTGAAGAGCTATGTGTAGCGATTTGTGCAATAGATAAACTCCATGTCAGATTGTGGTGAGGCAGTGGCGGTAACATCATTCAAAAGGGGTTTGGATCAAGATGACCTCTTCTTCATCGACCTTATTAGGTTTCCAGTCAAGACGATGAGTAACATCTTTTCCCGATTAAATCACTTTATTCGAGTTGACGATTCAAAGAAGGAAGACCCCACGCCCAATTATTAACACAAAATCTTGGAGTTTAAACTAACCTCAATCGAGAAAAAGCGTTATGAGGAGGGACCCAGACCGGACATACCACGTTACCAAACTAGCCAGCCTAGCACTTCTTATTATGAGAACCCAACTAGAAAATTCACGCCCTTGACGGATAGCCGAAATTTATGAAAATACCAAAGGAAGAGCTAAATACTAACCACGCAGTATGTTGGAAATAATGTACAAACGATCCCCTTGATACTTCTGCGCCTACCACAATGATCATGGACACCTAACAGACGAGTGCTGATAGCTGAAAGAGGAGATTCAAATTATGATCGACAATGGGGATCTCGTCCAATTTGTAAAATAGAGAGAGCTCATTGGTAGAAGAAAAGGTAATTAACGCCGAAACAACGGAGGCATCATGAAAACCTATGGAAAAAAAACGATGGTTGTTTACGAATTTCGGAGGCGATATTTTGTCCGGAACCAACCCCACATCACGGAAGTGATAATCGTAAGGAACTTGACATTCGCCTGGTTGGTGGCTCTTCATATCATAATTTTAGGAAGCCAATAACGGATTTGACTTTCAATGATCATGATTTGAGAGGAATTATCACACCTTATGAGGATGAGCTAGCGATTAGTGCCAACATTTCGAGTGTAATGGTAACAAGGATATTAATTGATAATGGTAGTTTGGAGAATGTTATTTTTAAGGCAAGTTACGAACAAATGTTGGTAGTGTCCCTTTACAAGACAACAAATAGATAGCTGCTCAACTACGAGGGAAAATCAACCAAATGCATAGGAGAGATTGAACTACCGGTCATAATTGGGTATGTCAACATCAAAAAAATTATCCATACCTTGTCTATGATTGCAGAGCCTCCCAGCTCCTACCACTCTCTACTAGGGATCCATAAGCACGAGGCCACAACTTGGTCATTTCGGCAATACATCAAATAGCCGATGGGCAATCTGGTGGGAATAATAAGACGGAATCATAGACAAACGAGGAAATGTTACGCTACAACGTTGGACCCTTCTAACAAAACTGAATAGCAATCAGTGAACTCTGGGGTATGAGATTACCCAGGACCTGCCAACATGAATAATTTCGAGGTGGACGACCCCAAGGAGAATGACGAGGAGGAGGATACCCTGTTTGAAGAAGAAAGCTTCATATTGGAAGAGGGCAAGGTTGTCAAGATAGGTAATAAACTTAAGCAAAAATTTAAAAACAATATGATAGCTTTGTTGTAGAAAAACAAAGATATATCTGCATGAGATGCTGAGAAAGTAACAGGTGAAGACCCAAGCGTTATCTCTCATTCATTAGCCATCTACAGTAGTGTTATCCTAGTTAGGCAAAAACTGCGGGATTTTTCCCTAGAAAAGTCGGAAGCAATATTCAGAGAGGTTGACAAGTTAGTCAAGCTAGGCCATATCAGGAAAACGCAATACCCGATTTGCATCGTTAAACCAGTGTTGGTAAAAAAGAAGAATGGGTAATAGCGTATGTGTGTGAATTTCATAGATCTCAATCAAGCCTCCCCAAAAGATACTTTTCCTATGCCAAGAATTGACTAACTGGTTGAAGTTGTTTTTGGGAAAGAGTACCTATTATTCATTGATTCATATTCAGGGTATAATCAAACAACTATTAAACCGGTAGATGAGGAGCATACTACTTTTCAGAATTAACAAGGCCTATATTGCTACACGGTCATGTCATTTGGACTCAAGAATGTCGGATCAACGTATCAGAGGCTTGTAATTTTTTTATAGGTCAATTGGGAAAGCACATGGAGGCCTACACCGATGATATAATTGTAAAGAGTGACTCGAAGGAGAAGCAACTTAAAATCTTAGGAATATTCTTCCAGATACTTCAGATGTATGGATTGAAACTTAACCCTCTTAAATGTTCTTTTGTTCTTCGTAGTGGAAAAGTATTGGGTTTTATTGTTGGTAAGAGGGGTATCGGCGCCGACCCCTCTTAGCTGAAGACGATCTTAGATATGAGACCTCTGAGGAATATAAAAGAGATACCACATCTAACGGGATGGTTAGCCGTCCTCTCCCGGTTTATTTCTCGATTAACAGACAAAATTCAACCCTTTTTCAAAATCCTGAAGGGGGCCAAAAAGTTCACCTCGACGAGTGAATGTGACGAGGCCTTCTAAATTTTGAAAGACTACTTAACGTCTTCAGAAGTACTAACGCCAGGAGACAAGAAGAATCCCTCTACCTATATTTGTCAATATCAATTTATGCAGTGAGTGGGGTGCTGGTGCGAGAGACGATAAAAGTCTAGAGGCCATTGTATTAAATCACCAAAGGGTAAGTTGATGCAGAAACCAGGCACCTTAGCCTATAAAAGTTATCCCTCAGTTTAGTGCTTGCGTCTAGGAAAATACACCCATAATTTGGGAGTCACGCCATTGTTCAAATTAATTCATTCTCATTGCATAGCGTACTTCAAAAGCCATATGTTTCCGGCTGGTTAACAAGGTGGTCGATGAAGCTCAAACTGTACGAAATAAAATATAAGCCTAGGGCAGCGATAAAGGGCCTCACAATAGCCAATTTTATCAACAAATTTATTCGATGTCGGGGATTAGATGAACACCTAACAACTGATAACGAAAACACCCCTTGGTGGATAGTAGAAGTAGATGGTGCATCAAATGCAACGGAGGGGAGGGGGGGGGGTAGATAAGACACGAAATATGATATGCTTTCAAGGTCACGAATAACGCAGCTTAATACAAAACAGTGCTAACAAAACTCAAATTGACTCACATTTGTGGAGCTTGACGGTTATTAGTCTTGTCGAACTCGCAGCTAGTAATGGGTGAGGCCACAAGCTCATTTGAGGAAAAACAGACGAGTAATCAGGGGTACTTAGAATATTTGAAGGAATTGGAGAGCAAGTTTGGTGGAATTGAATATGAGTACAAACCACAGTCTAACAACTCGATCGCAAATTCCTTGGCCAAAGCGGCAACTCAGGAAGAAATCGCTACTATCATCGTTTATGAGTCACCGACCGTGGTGATAGGAGCCGAAATTTTAAAGTACATGTACTTACGACATCGTCGGACTCGAGGGATGCATATATTGCATATTTAAATCACCACAAACTTCCACCGGATAAAGCAGAAGCAAGGTTGTTGCAGATCTATGTATGTAGATATATGATTTTAGATAATGTGTTATACAGAAAAGTGCCACCCGACCATTGTTGCATTGTGTGAACAAAGATGAGGCAGAGATAATACTTCGAGACATGCATGAGGGGGAGGCACGTACTTATTGTGGCTATTAGAGCTTGATAAGAAAATGTCATCTTTGTCAACAATTTGCTAACAAGCGACATTAACCTAGTGAGCTAATGAGTATAGTGCCGACTTCGTATCCCTTTGATAAGTGGGGGATAGATTTAGTAGGAACTCTCCCAATGACTACTATTAGCGATAGTTTTTCGTGGTAGAAGTTGATTACTTCTATAAAATGGATGGAGGCCAAGCTTTGGAAAAGAAGAGGTCCCAAGAAATATCTGACTTCTCACAAAGTCAGATCATCTCAAGATTTGGAATTCCAAGGATCCTCATGACCGACAACGGACCACAATTCCAGAAGGAGGAAATTCTAGGTGAATGGACAAGTCAAGGTAACAAATAGAACTACATTAGTAGGAATAAAGAAGAAACTAGAAGGATCAAAAGGAAAATGGCCAGACAAGTTAGCTGAGGTATTGTGGGAATATCAGACTACACCTCGGTTAACAACAATAAATACACATTTCTCGCTGGTATATGGAATGGAGGCGGTACTACCAGTAGAAATAATAATACCAAAGCATGGAGTGGCTAATTATCCGGAAGAGGTGAATGATCAAGAGAGGAAATCATCAATTGATATGATAGAGAAAAAAAGGATCAAGTGAGGGTACAATCAGAGCATTATAAAAGCTTAATGAGAAAGAGATTTAACTCCAAGCTTAAACATTGAAGCTTTAACGTCGATGACTTAGTAATAAAATTGGTTTTTCAGTGATTGCAGGACAAAAACGCAAGCAAAATTGATTTAGATTGGGATGGTCCATACATAATCATTTCTAATGGACATCATGAGGAATATAGACTGAAAGACATATAATTAAATGCATTGAAACACCCATAGAATGGAAACCATTTGAAAATGTATTATCATACTTTTTAAGAAAGTTTGTGTACTATTTTCCTTTTGGTGACGCTTAAGGGTTTTTAACGAGGCTCGTTGTAAGCTAAAATTATTAATGAAGTCACATTTCTTGCCAATTTGTTTTGCGTATTACTTTACTATCTATTTTAGTATTAAAAACATAAGTCTCCAAAATTTATAATTATCTAACCAAAATAGGGGGGTTTATCACCAACTATAATAACAACGAATGGGATAAAATCAACTATGCCTAATTGGCTACACAACGGGCCATACTGAGCCTTAAAAAGGTACAGTCAATAAAAGTGAAATAGTGTGTACCATAAGCCTCGAAGGCTACGTTAGGGGCCATAACGAACCTGAGCTATATAGCTCACTAAAGCGAACCGACTAAATAATCATAGTTTATAAAGACCCCGCTAGGAGTCATACTGAGCCCAAATTGATAAAACCTTAGAGTGAACAATGCTATAAAAAATTCTCATAGCCATGGAACAAACAATAGCATGCTTATTTAAATAATTATACTCCCCCAAACAATATCCAACTATATTAAGCACAACAATATAGAAAAAAGAAACAAAAGTCAGAATACGTATTAAGTAAAAAAGATAAAGTTTCATGTAACAAAATCTATGAAACACATAGCGAGAATAGTACAAAAAACGTTTCAGCTACACAATACAGTTACAAATTATCTTAAGCAATACCGCCATCCTTGCCAAAGAAACCCTCTGGTAATCTAGTTTTGGTAGGCACTACATCTGATCAAATGGCAGAGGGATCAACAACTAACCCCTCATATGATGGGGAACTTCTGTAATAATGGGGGCGACAACCTCCATCACCTCCATCACCTTCTCTAGTGTCTCTTTTTCTTCTCATTCATCATCAGTAACCCATGGCTTCTCTTCATTTGGCACAAATGTCCTGACCTGACCCAGCTTAATGTCGGTATTTAGTCTCCACAACTCAATAATGGTATCTTTCGGAACTCCGTTCCAGGTTTGGCTTCATCCTAGTGCCTCATTTTGGCCATCCGCATATACCTTTATAAAAAATTTAATCTTACGCCATTGAGTATGATCCAGATCTAGACTCAAACGCGTTACCTCCAATCGGATAGTATTGTTTTAACAATTTTTTTTATACTCATCGACTTTAGTTAGAAGCCCTGAATTCTGACAGATCAACTCAGTTGCACGCTTCGAGAGAACCTCGTTTTGACTCGACAGATCTCCGACGGTCTTTGTCAACTCCTCATTGGCAGAGATAACAGCTGTCAGACGACTACTAAGATCGGGTTTCTCCATCAGCAACTTCTCACAAAATAACTTTGAAGCACTATATCCCTTCTTGTAACGAGCAAGGTTAGTAAAGAAAGTTTTCAGAGAACCAAAAAACAAAGAATCAGGCTAGAAATCATCCATAATATTTTCATCCGCTGGATTCATTCTACGGTAGGCAAGTATCATTGAGTTATGGTAATTATGTAGGAAATAAAATGTCAAGAAATTCAGGAAATCAAAATGCACCAATTACCTCATAACACAAATAATGAAAAATAATATACCTTTACTGATCGTTCCAGTTGGCATTTAAGAGGTCTGACGTGCTCATGCTATTGTAAAAATTCATTTCAGGATAGTGCTTCAACTGCTGAAATATTAGAGTAGACGGCTTGGACCAGCAAGGGGTCGGTTAGGTAGATCTTCTTGGGAGTAAGACTTCAAAACACTTAGACCACCAGACGCATCAGTATTTGAGGGGTCTGATGTGAGGACACCAGCAGATGATTGACCATCATACTGACCCAACAGCAAGGACGCTAAATGAGGGACATTCATTTTTTTGGAAGAAGGGTTACCCGAGAAGGCTCGACTATGGTTGGTCGAGTCTAGAAAAGTAGTATTCTCTTTATTATTACCCACACAAGTGCCTCCAATTCTACCTTTTTCATATTCTGTATACTCTTTCACAAAAATAGGGGTCGCACTAACCATCATAGCTAAGCTACCCAGCCAAATAAGAGACTGGTCCAGAACCCTAACATGACCACTATTGACAGGGGCCACACCATTCCTAAACACCCCTTTCTTCCTCACAAAGCTTCCAGTAGAGGGACTTCTCTGCCCTGTGCTCTCACCCTCTTTTTCTAGTGAAGATATCACAATACAATTGGTGGAATTGTGTTGTTCAAAAGCGGTGGCACTACCAAATGAGTCAAATATATAAGTGGTAGTGATATCGCGAACTAATTTATTATTCTTTTTGGGTTTAGCTTCGTTGTTTTCTCTACCTCAAAGGTTCTTTTCTGCCCAACAACATCATTGTCACTGTCTCCACATCTTTCGTCCTCCTAAAGGGAAGATCCAACACAACACTCGTCAGGTCATCAGCATACACCGTCTCTGCTAAGATAGCCCACACGACTTTTACAGTAACAAGTGTCCCGGTGCAAGTAAGCAATACATCTCCATCCTTTGACATTTGTATCTCTGACAAGGGTCACAAGCCGCTTCTAATAAATTAATGGGAGTGAACATGCGATAGTACTCAAACTCTCATTGAGTATGGGCATCAATATACAATTGTTCCAAGGGGCTCGCTTCCCGATCAATTTATATCTTTTTCCACAACTCTTGGTACTTCCTAGACCCTATACCTTCAACAAATAAAAGATAAAAGCATATCAATAAAAAATGTATTGATAAACTCATAATAATAACAAATCAATCGAACCCTTACGTGTACTCATCAATCTCCTCCCTAATTGAAGATTCTATTTGGCAACAAAATGTTCCCGATTCCCGGATATGAAAATAAAAGAGTGTTTCCAGTGTTTATTAGAATCTCGAAGCATGAAAATCTTACTACAGGTGGATATATAGTAGAATGGGGTCTTTAGAAGCTTATCTACATCGATACTAGAAAACAGGTCACCAATACAAATCTTCTTATCTAATCACTTTGAACTTAGTACAACACTAAGTAAAAAGTGTCATCCATTGGCAGTTAACTGCGTTGGGCATATTTTGATATACCTAAAAACACATTTATCAATTTGGGAAAAGGTAGTCGAAGCCCCCAATAAAATAATGTAGTGTACAAACAGGTTTCCACCTCTCTTGCATGGTGAGGATATTTGTTGGGTTCCGGGAGACTATTAATTCCAGAGTCAGGGAAATTATATACTCATATAAACATAGCAAGCCCTTTATGGCTCAAGTTTGTATACAAGTGTGAGAGGCGATCAAAGTAACTATCTAAGAATTCTCTGCCTTTTATCGTGCCCATTGGTGGGGCGCCAAGTACACTTTTAATATCGGTGTTAGACTTCTTCAAGGATCCGTTGCGACTTATTTTTGAGCTACACAGAGAATTCGATGTCTGAAGAATCGAAACACATGATGCAAGATCCTAGGTTTTCTAGGCAGAGGGTTGAGAAAACTAGAGACGACTGTATAAATGACAAAATAAGAAGTAAAACAACAAAAAAATAACTAGAACAAAAACATTGCAACATTTACCTTTGATTGATATTTGACATTAACAAACAAACAACTGATGAGTACTTGAACAAGACAAAATATGCGACTTTAAGTTTAGTCTAGACGAAATAGGATAAAAGGAAAGAAAAGGTTCATAATGCCAATTTATAGTAAATCAACTATTACGGGCCAATTATGGGTCGTGTACTAAATAAAAGGGGGAAGGAAACATCATTTCGATAGCGCACGTAAAAACGGGAGTGACATCAATGATAGCGCGCGTGACAATACAGAAATAAAAAGTTAAAACAGCCACGTGAAAACGGTTCACTCAATGAAAGAATGCATATCTTGGCTGGTATTATAATTTTAATCCTTTTAAAAGTTAGTTTTCTAACAAATGCTCAATTTTACAACGACTAGGGGGAACCCTGATAAGGCGTAACACTGTCGTTAAGTTGTACCTATCGAACAGACCAAGGTACACCCGATAATAAAACGATAATCAAGGGATACCACGTCAATAAGAATTAAAGTTAAAGGATACTGTACAAAGAAGAGTAATACAAGTTAATATGACGATGCACCCTTGCTGGAACATCGCAAGAACAAGGACATCAATAGAAAAGTTAGGCGTCGCTCTTATGAAAACTAGACTATCACCCTGTATGATAGCAGACCGGTACCCCTGCCAACGCTAAATAGTAACCCACGTAAAGGCTGGCATGTACATTGGCCGACACTAAATAGTGGCTACAAAAAATAAGGCCACTAAGAGCAATAATAGAGCAACACCCAGGAAGTGCAAATTAGGCGTGGATCCACGACTAAGCCTAACAGAAGGTGGAGAATTATTAGGACATAGTAAAGTAGTGTATTGTAAAATGGATTATATAAATGAAAGAGTATCCTAAAACTATGTAAGGTTTTTTTGTCAAGGTAATAAAAAATTAGCATAATAGTATTCATATTATTCCATATTACACAACATATTATAGGTGGCATAATAGTATTCATATGGACATCTTTGTTTCTTGACAAGAAGTAGTTTCTAACCATGTGACGAAGGGTATATTTTTAGATATAAGAATTCCAAATAGCCCAACAAAATGCTTCCACAGTTCCTAGAAAATATTATAATTTGTAAATATTGTATAGTTTCAGAGTTTTCGCAGAATTAGAATTTGGATGTTAAGTTAAAATTAATTTTCTATGTATTTGAATCCACTAGGATCCAATTGTTCAAGATTCTCCAGAGGAGAAAGAATCAGTTTTTAGTGTCAATTTATTCCATAATCTGCTAAATATATTAGATTTGTTATCTTTTTCTCTAATTCTATTCTATGTCTTCTTAATGTTGAAGCCTCTGGTTGCTGATAAGGTCCAAATGATGGAATCTTCTTTATCATGTTTCACTATGAATCTGTTAATTTTATCAATACTAGAAGGTAAGATCTGATGTTTAAGGGGATCCAGATTCCAGTGGTCTTCAGGCCATAAATTTTTAACTTTATTAATTTGATACTAGGTCATGCTTTATTCCTAGCTTTTTTTATCATTAATCCAGTTGCCATCAATTCATAATCCTTTGATATTGTTTTTCGTTCTTCTATTAACATAGATATGGAAGATACTAGGGTTCCTGTCTTTATCTTTAAACCAAATTATGTGCGTTTTTTGCTCCCAAAAGGCCTTTTCTCTAACTAATAATTGAAGGTGAAGAGCTTGATCTCGTACCATGTTAATTTTATCCGCTTCACTTTGAGATAGCTCATAATATGCTTCTTTGAATTTTACTTCTTCTTCCACTTGAGTGATAGCTTCAAACATTTTTCCAATTTTTTTTTATCCAAACGTTTTAGCTTTTATTTTAATCTTTTCAGCTTATACCAAAAGATATGGATAGAGAGACCATGTACGACCTCATACCAGTTTTCATTTACCATATTGAGGAACTAAAGGTGTAAGGTCTACATGTTTTGGAACTTGAAGGTAGATTTTAACTTGCTTCTTTAAATTGAAATAGAAATACTTAGAGGTGAATGATCACACCCGATTCTAGTTAAATGTTTGATACTTGTATTGTCAAATTAATCAACGCAACCATAATTATATATGACTTTATCTAGGAATTTGAACTTCCTATTGTTTGTCTAGGTAAATTTAGATCCACTAAATGATGTATCCTCTAAATGACAGTCTTGTAAGGCATCATTGAACTCCTCCATGCTTCGCAGACAAAGTGTAGAGCAACATATCTGCTCTTGGGAGTTAGATATTACATTTAAGGTGCCCATTAATATCCATTCAGATGTCTGTATAGAGAGGTCCCTTAAGATATTCTTTGAGACTTTATACATTTTCCATATTCCTTACTTTCAAACGTATTAAATGTTCTTAATTAGAAATTATCTCAATTATAAAATCATCTTTCCAAACTACTCATATTTTATTGTTAAAGTTTGCAGTGCCAAGATGATACCCCAACTTCTTAGTAATGTGATTCAACTTTTCTACAGAGATCGTAGGCTCTTGTAGGGCCAAAAAATTAAATTTTCCAACATTTTAATGAACTTTAGTCTCCTCATAGTAGTATTTTTACCAAGACCCAAAATATTCCAATTCAGGATATTTAATTTCATTTTAGACTGGGAAGAGTCTACCAGACCCTTTAGATATAAAAGCTTTGATTGGCATATAACCTTTAAATTTCCAGGTTTTGGTTTTCTTCAGTTCCATACTCAAAAATTCTTTGAATTTATTACATGTCTCTATTTTGTATAAAGTAAGGATGTAGGTAAACTACCTATATTACCTTTTGATGGGGAATCTGACTCTATTATATTGTTTCCAGTGTCTTTAGTTTCTATAAATAAGATGTCTAACTCTATATCTTATAAAGCTTCAATGATGTCTGCCTCCCTTATATCAATATTGTTTTATCTTGAGTTATTTACAGTATCATTGCACTTATATTTCGTTTAGAGTTGCTAATAAGATTTGGAGATATCTGTTTCTTACCATTAACTAGAGAATCTTAGAGAATATCAATCTCATATGATCAAGTATGTTCCTTTTTTTTGTGGGGATGAATAATTTAATTTGGTTACTAAATTATCTGAATGAACTTCTTTACTAAATAATGGATTTCACCTTTAGAATCCAAACTGAGTTTTGGTAGGGTGTTTGCTTGGAGAAGAGGGTTTATTTTGGACGTTAACTTGAGATTGATCTGTTTTCTTAGGAATAAGTTTCTTGCAGCTTCTTGATAACTAACATAAGTGGTAACATTTTCTATAATAAGAAGGTAGGTCAGCATAGATAATTTCTTGCCAATACCCTTCCTTATCATCAAAGGCAATCCAAACCTTTTCTACAGGTTCCTTAAAGACATCCAATTCCGACCAAACTTTGTAACAGTTGAATCGAGCTCTATTATTCTTTGGCACCCAAACGGTAAGATAATTACCATAGTTTTAGAAATAATCCTAATGATATCTTGATTATACATAAACTTCGACAAATTTGGAAAAATGATTCAAACAGGTGTTACTGTCGATTCTCTATTCGGATTAAAGGATGGCTCCCATCCTAACAACCTCATAGTTTTTTTTCATCTAAAGCCCAAACATTGCAACATCTTAGTTTTTTAAGATCATCTTGCAAGTAAAATTCTATTAAGATGTTCCCTTGATCCCAATTAGTCAAAGAGACTTCTCCAGTGAATTTAAAACAATCTAAGAATTTGTGGATGAACTCAATCTTAGGTCTTCCCGAAGTAAATTTTCTCAGAAATTTATATTTTGAAGTTTCCTTAAGCTTTTCTTTATCCTTACCAGAAAATTGAATATGAGGAAGATTATCTTTAAATAAAACCGTGACCTCCTCATGTTTATGCTCCTTTGGTTTCAATCTGATACAATCAACAAAAACTTTTGCTAGACTTTTTACTTGTTGATCTTCGAGTTAGTTTTAAATTTTCATTATCTTTGGAGAATGTTGTTCATAAGTTGGTGATACTGGTATGATTGTTGTCATTGTGATCTTTACCATCTTGGTTGATGATCTTTGATTTTGGTAATGCGGTCATAAGTTGGTGATACTGGTATGATTGTTGTCATTGTGATCTTTACCATTTTGGTTGATGATCTTTGATTTTGGTAATGCGGAAAACTCTGCCTCTCAATTTAAAATAAAAAGTTGGTTGCCTTTTGGTAATGTTATGTTGTTTGATCATTGAATCCGACTCAAATTAAGTAAATTATTTTTTAACTGAAAATTGAAGTTTGGAGTTTGGTCGGAACCAAAAAGATCTCTACTACCTCCGTGAGAGGTTCTAATGATGAATGACAAGCCACCGATCACATACTGTTTCAAAACATAAAACAAAAGATAAAAATCAAAAAATTGATTCTTAAAAAAGAAAATCCGAATAACAAAATATATTTGATAATTTATTCAATACTTCATACATTTTTACTATCTATTAATTATTAATTATTATATCATATTAAAAACAAAACAAAAGGAGCTATGATTTTCGTCACATATTAAGTGTGAAAACACTTTCACGTGCGGTATCTGGTTCCCTAGATATTTCGCGTTTGAAAATTGTTTGCTGTACCAGCAGAGTTGGTAGTCTAATTTGTTGTTTATGCATTTGATTCGAATAAAGTTTAATACTACTATAAATGGAGGAGGCTCTTTGCCCTTTCTTTCTTGTCGTTGTTATTGTAAATTTTTATAATGAAAAATAGATTACTCAGAAAACGTTCATATGCCACGTTATTTTTTTTATATTGCAATTTAATTTTTTATAAATACATAATTTAAAATAATAATTTTTTTCATTTTTTTTATTTCCTTTTTGTTTTTTATGATATTAGAGGGATGTTGGATCATCCGATTGATTAATAGGAGAATGATAGCTCCCCTTTTTTTAGAATGGTAGCTTTCGGTTTTTGTTTTGCTGATTGAATTGGATTGTGAATATTGAGTTGAATTTAGTATTTTTTTGGTGTTTGGTGTTTTGATCATGGACGATTATAGAAGTTGGTTCGATTAGATAAATTATTTTGGTTTTATTTTGGATTTGGATTTGTATTTGGATTGAGTTTTTTTTTCGATTTCTATTTTTTGTTTTGAATTTGATTCTGTTTTGAATTTTTTTATTAGATTTTGATTTTCTTCGATTAGAACTCGTGGACTCATATTGTAAACATGACGGGAAAATATGATTCTCTAATGTATATTAGTTCACAACTTAATAGCAAGAACTTTGGTTAAGGAAGTTATATTATGAAGAACTTTCTTCGTGGCAAGCATATGTGAGGGTATGTTTCATATACAAAACTTCCACCTACTGATAAAACCAATGTTGAGAACTATGTCATGTTGTTTGATACATGGAAAACCATAATGTTAAGGTTATAACTTGGATTAATAACTATGTAACTTGTCAATTGATATTCAATTGTCTAAATATGAAACAACAAAAAACGTTCGGGATCTTTCGATAAATTATATACCCAATCCAACTTTTAAAAAAACATACTAGTTAGGATTTTTGTGCTTTACAACGTAATGGATGAGTATTTCTGCTTTTTATGATGTTATGCCAAATTTTTAAGAGCAATTAGCTATGAAAAAATTTACAATTTGGAAGGTGTTCAAATCTTATGCTACAATATGAGAAGAATAAATATTACTGCAGTTTTTTATGATTCTATATTCTCGATTTGAAGTATTGCTTTGGAATTTTTTTATTAAATATCCTATTCCCATTGCTGATTTAATAGTTCATGAGCATATTGCAGAGAAGACTCAAATAAAATCTCACGTTAAAAATGAATCAAAAGTGACTAATGTTCATGCCATTTTGCTTTCCCACATCGATCCCCTACCCCAAATCAATATAGACAAACACCAAAACTACCATTTTATGAGTGTTATCTATGTAACGAGAAGAATAATTGCAAGTATCAATGTCCATTGTTGAAATAAATAATAACCCCTTTAGTAACGACTCTCAAACAAAGAACTTTTGAAAAACATAGATATCATTCTCAAGAATTTTATCCTTTATTTGATCCCACATAGTTTGTTGCTGTTGTTACACCATTCGGAGATACAGATAACACCAGCCCACACCATGTATTGGATTCCCCAATCTATAAGTCATTTAGATAAATCTTGTTTATATTCATTTTCATGCCTACAATCATGTCTCACTCAGGTCTATCTTTGTCTTACACTTTAGATATTCCTTCATTATTGTGGAACTTAGATAATGATGCATCTCATCATATGCCAACTTAAATATCATACTTTGCTTCATTGTCTCCTATTTCTTCCTTAAATATTTTTTTCTACTATTGCTACATCAATGTCAGTCGAAGGTTTTGGCTATATTGATACCTTGCACATGTCGTTCACTCATATTTACTGCATTCATAACCTTAATTTGAATCTTGTTTTAGTCGGTCAATTATGAAAACCTTATTATTCAATATTCTTTTCCAATTATTTTTGTGTTATACATAATCAACGTACTGAGAGGGTGATTGAGGTAGGTCTTATATTGGGAGAAATCTATATTTTGTAGTAACTCAAAGAGATTAATTTTGATGTCTCTAGTGTTGATTTGTTTTTGTTTTGATTGAATTATTAATCGTATGATTTTTTATCTTTGACATTTCCGATGAGGACATGCATCCGTGCCATGTTTGAATTTTTCAGTCTTTACATGTGTTTTGGATCATTTTAACACTTTTAATATCTCTTATTGTAGTGGTTGTAAACTGGAATATTTTTTCTCTACCCCGTTTAATAGAAATGTCTATTACATACATTTTATTGTCCATCTCGTTTTAGTATCTTCGATTCTAATGTCTGTGGTCCTTCTCATATTTCTAGAAAAAAGAGTTTTTGTTTAATATATATATTATTGATGATTATACTTAGTATACCTGAGTTTATCTGATGAAACAAATATATGATTTCCTTAAAATTTATAAATTTTTAGAGCACTTGTCAAGACTTAGCATTTTATTGTGATAAAGTGCTTCAGGTGTGATTTAAGAGATGAATATATCTTCAATGATTTCACTCAGTTATCCATATCTTATGATACCATACAACAATAATATTATTTTGATACCCCTTAGTAGAATGGCGTTCCAGAAAGAAAACATAATCACCTTATAGAGACTTCTTATTTTTCAATTTTATGTACGAAAGTTCATAATGTATTTTAGGGAGAAACATTTATGACTACTATACATGTGCTTAATCGAATTTCAATTGCACATAATTCAGAGATGTCTCATATTCAGAAGTTACATGAACATCCTTCTTATTATCTTTATGAGTGTTTGGATGTACATATTTTGTCCTCGTTCTCATATTGAACAAAGTAATATATCTCATAAAATAACTATATGTGTTTTTTCTGGATTATGATATTGGGCATAATATATCTTTGTTTCGATCTCACGAGTTAACAAAAATATATGTATCTCAACATGTCACATTTATTTAGCATATCCCATTTTATTTGATTCCGATAAAATTAGACGACGTAACAAAGACACTATTCCAGGCCATTGACCCATTTGATATTGAAAACGATCCATTCGTTATTCATGATGTACCACTTCATGAGACATAGACATCAGTTGTACTACATATGCTCCATTAAGGCAAAATTATGCTTCTTCCACTGATAAAACTATAGATTCTTTAACTCTTAGGAGATCTACTCGTACAAAAAATTGTTTTATGATCCTCGTTGCCAAAATGCTATGACCAAAGACTTATATATTTTTTATCAACCTTGTTAGAGGAGACCAATACCTGATCGATCATCATAAATACGAAAGAATGATCTAATAATCATGTACAAGACCAGCAACATATAAAAGGAAACGTAATAAAGCACTCGCACGAGAGAATATTTAACATGGTTCGGGTTGTGAATAAATGCCACATCAGCAGGCAAGAAATACTCTTTTATATATAAGTTGATTACACAAAAATTCTCCAAACACAAATGAATTAATCACTATTTATTATAAAAGATGACGTGATTCACAAAACCATCTATTCAATGTTTATCTCTCACCTTACTAGTCTATCGAAAGTCCTAAAATTATTTCAGATATTCAGAAAATATTTTCTCTCGTAATTGTACCACCACTGTCACATCTCACATTGCATAAAAATATCTTATTTTATGTAGGTTTTGGAAAACTTTAATTCTTCATCAGAGGCTCTAGATTAACTAAAATATTTTCTAATTAATATGGAGATCTAGCAAATAAAATACTTTACTTTGGCTCACTAGTCGTCCTACTGTCCACCTTGTTTCAGATTAAGTAGTTCTTCTTATAAGCTCGCTTTAGACCCCCCTAATTTGAACAAGCATGCTTTGGTTCAATACATATTTTCTTTGACCCAATGGTCACCAGTATTCTACATATTAGCTAAACCGCTAGGATTAGCAGACGTTTGTGCAATTAACTCATAGATAAGGCACTAGAGACTTTCAACATTTGTTTTTATACATGTTACGATACGTACAACACTTTTGTAGTCCTGCAGTAATACCTCTATTGACGAGCTTCTTTTAGACAACACCTAACAATTCTGCACTTAGACTTCTAGTAACTCCAACATCTGTTTCACCCTATTATTTTTAATCTTTAGATCTAGATCCCCTGCATCCTAGACTTGCACAAGTCTCAAGCAGTTTATGAGCTTTGAAATTGATAAATTTTTTTTCAGAGCATCTGAAGAAATTTCCTCACTAACAATCTTAGCCTCATACACTTGCTTAGTCTCCATCATGCCTCGAATGAAGTGAAACTTAATGTATACATGTTTAGTTTGCTCATGGAACTTCAAATTTCTCATCAAATGAATAGCACAAATGTTATCACAGAACAAAACCACCTTTTTCTCTACACCAACGAGATACTCAATGATCCATTCAGTCAAATAACTTCCTTTATAGCTTGTAAAGAAGGCATATACTCTGCTTTCATAGAAAGAAACGCAACAAACTTATATATACAAGACTTCCAACTAATGACTCCTCTAAGCACAGTAAATAGATAACCAGAAGTAAACTTCATTTATCGAAATAGCCTGCATAATCAAAGTCCATATATTCTTTCAGTATTATATCACTTGTATCCATATTATTGTAACATAACCCTACAACATCTGAGATCTTCAAGTATCTCATGGGCCATTTGAGTGCATGCCAATGCGTCTTCCTGTGCTTCAAGATGAATTTTCTCAAACACCTATGATGTATGAAGAATCGGGTCTTGTGCAAATCATAGCATACATAATACTACCAATAACATTTTCATCAGGCATCTCCAACATATACTTCTTATTTGTTTCTTTAGTTGTGCTTGAGTGGCATTGAGTTTGAATTCAGAACTAACGAGTGTTCCAACTGCTTTTACTTCGGACATCGAGAACTTCTTTAGATGTTTTTTTTAAAATATTATTGTTGAGATAAGAATAAATACGCTTTTGGCCTGTTCCTCTTAATCTCAACACCAAGTATCCTCTTAGCCTCTCCCATATCATTCATTTTAAATTCTTCTTTCACCTAATTTTTTACTACATCCATATTTCTCTTATATCTTCTAGCTATTAGTATATTATCCACAAACAACAACAATAAGACTCATCTCTCCATGTACGTATCTCCATTCCAATAGAAATAGTTAGTGCAGTAACTAAAAACATATTTAAATGATCTGTAAAAATAATCAAATCTTCTATTCTACTGCCTTAACGGCTGTTTTAGCCCATAAATGCGTCTCTTCAACAAACACATATATTCCTCATTGCTTCTTTAAACCGCGTCAATTGACACATGTATATTGTCTCATCTACTTCACCATATAGAAAGGAAGTAGTAATATCAATTTGATCTAGCCTAAGATCAAATATGGAAAAATTGACAATATAACCATCATAGAGATTTGTTTCACAACTACCAAGAATATTTCATTAAAATTGAAACTGTCTTTTTGTGTAAAGACCTTAGGCACGAGCCTAGCCTTGTATACGAGTAACTTGAAACCATGAATATTTGGCTTACTCTTGAATATCTATTTACTCCCAACCAGCTTCTAAGCACTCAGCTACTTCACAATAATCTAGGTCTTCATCTTTTTAAGAGATCTTAGTTTTTTTTCACGTCTATATTCCACTTCTCCTTATCACTTCTAGTCATAACATCATGATACATTTTAGAATCAAGAACATCTTCCTATATTTTTAAATCAATAAAGTATAACCAATAACCTATGCAAAACCATATTTTTTCTATTGTTTGCTTAGTCTTAATGCTCCGTCTCTTGCAAACTGATAGATGTCACACTCATGTTTCTCTCTCATATGATCATCCAAAAGCCCATGAGCAACAAACCCTCGGTCTGATTTTTAACTCATGTAGTGCGTAAACTTTCAATGTATGACTCGAAGCAGAACCACATCTAAAATATTCTTCGGCAGAAGCATCACCAACTTCACTTTCGAGATAAGATCCATTATCAACATGCATCTCTTTCCGTCACTACTAGTTTGAGTCTCTACTGTATTCTTCACTAATATGTCCTATTTATTTAAAACTATGTATTTGCTTAATTAGGCCTTTTGAGATCCAGGTTCAAGAAACCACAACATATACCCTTTTACTCATTCTGGATAACTGAGGAACAAAAATTTAATTTCTTTTGGCTTAATCTTATCATGCTTCACATGTGCGTAGGTAGCACATGTAAACACTTTCAAATGTTATAACTTAGGTTTCTCTCCAGTCGAGGTATTTTGAGGACAAAGAAACGTAAGCGTTATAGATGGACTCTTATTAATGACATATGCAGCCGATGTCACGACTTCTCCCCATAATATTTTACCCGTACCAGCTATATGGAGCATACATATAAACCATTTTAGTAAGGTTCGATTAATTCTCTCACTAAGCCCATTCTGATTGGGAGTCCCACGTATGGTTCGATTTCTATTAATGTCGAACTTTGAGCAACAACTAGTGAACCTATTTGTTCATAGATTCCAAGCCAACGAAGTTTCTTCAACATTTCCCCGTTTTCATTCTCTACCAAAGTCGTCCAGTTTACAAAGAAAATAAACACTTCATATTTGATCTTTAAAAGTAAAACACATACTTTCTTGGAATAATCACCAATTAGTGATATGAAGTACCTTGCACCACCTATGTTCCCTTACTGGATCCTAAAATTCTGAATGAACATAATCAAGTACGGTATTGTATGTCTGGTGATAAACTTTACCCTCTTGATTTTACCCAAAACACAACGTTCATAAAAGCTCATACTGAGAATACGGTACCATCTAACAACCCATGTTTACTTAGTTTAATTAGTTCATTCTCACTTAAATTCCCCAACCAACGATGTCACAACCTGGACATACACCCTACTATTACAATACCCTAAAGATCTAACACACCATTAGTCCTATAGGATTTTATAACAACAAATGAGCCTTGTAAAACCCTAAGTTTATCATTTCCACCCTTATAGGTAAAATTTTCCTACTCTAACATCTTAATAGAAAAAAAATTATGTTTAACTTCGATACATACCTTATGTTGTTAATAAATCTCTCAAGTTCTAAAGAAAAATTGAGTCGTACAGTTCCAATCTCTTGGACATCGCATGATTCATCATTCCCGAGGATAACCCTTTCACCATCAAACATTCACATGTTGTTAAACTAATCATCATATACCATTGCAACATCTCCGACTACAGTATTCTAATAGTTATTTTCTTTTCACTTTTTAGGTAGTTCTGACTCATATGCCCTTCATATCCACTTATTTGAATCTCTATTTCCCGAAGACCTCTCACACTTAGTTCGTGCCCTTCAAAGTCTCATTTCTAAATAGTATTCTAATAAATATTTTTTAAGTTCATGACGCTTTTGACTTTGACCATTGTAAATGTGTTTTTCCCATATAGCACGATGTCCTTGAAGTGGTCATACTCCTTTGAAAGATCACTCAGAAGGATGATTATTTGATCTTTTTTTTTTTCAATTTCACACCAACCACATTCAAGTCGTGTACGATTTGGTTGTAATCATCTAGATATCTCTGGATCTTTGTGCTAATTATTATGGATAACGTGTAAACATATTTATTCTCATAATAGGATGATAAAAACCCATTTGGTCATTTTTACCAATAAATTCTTCATGTAAATAATTTCTAGTTGATGCCATATCCTTAGTACTGTAGGCTTCTCAAAAATCTCTCACAATAACTCATATTCAAATCTCAGTATAAGAAAACTATAAGCTTTAGACAATCAATAACATAAACCTATGTAGATTTATAATCACTCGGAGCCGCCAATTATTTATGTACTAAATTAGCCTTAACTTTAATTCTCTAAAGATTGAAATCATTAGATCCGTTGAACTAATCTAGGTTAATTTTTATGGAACTCATCTTTCGTGGATTTCTAATTTCTAAGTGAGAAATACTGCTCACTCTACATGTCGACACTCGGTATACTTCTTATACTATTGTTTCATAATATCCACGCTACTTTTTTCGGGGAAAGTAATACACTGATCGGTAGCATCAATAAACGATATAAGATTAAATGAATATATGAAAGAGTAATGAAGACGAGCAAAAAATAAAATAAAGCATAATAAAACCAAATATACAAGATGAAATTTAACGTGGGTCGGATTGTGAAGAAATTCTACAACCACAGAAAACGAACACTCTTTTATATATAAATAGGTTACAAAAATATTCTCCAAATACAAAAGACTCAACCACTCTTTATAATAAAACATAACATGATTCACAAAACCCTCTATTCAATGTTTATCTCTCAACTCACTTATCACTTAAAAGACCTAAAGTTATTTCACATGCTCATGAAATAGCTTCTCTCGTAATTACACCATCACAGTCACAACATTATACCATCTCACATGTTTATGGAAAACGTATTCTTATTTGTAGGGTTAGGAAAACCCTAATTTTTCATCAGACGCTCTAGATTAAAGCCTATGAATCAACTACTGAACTAAATTCTAATTAATATGAATAGTTGACAAATAGAATAATCTGCTTCGGCCTATCAGTGGTGCTACAGTTAAAATAGTCTCAGAATAAGTGATGCTTCTGATCAACTCACTTTGGACCCCTATTTCAGGCCAACCTACTTCGGCTCAACACATATTTCCTTTGACCCAATGGTCATTAGCCTTCTACAACATGTCTAAGCCCTTAAAATCGACAGACATCTCTTTAAACAAGTTAACTTAATAACTAAAGAGTATCAACAGTTCTTTCTTATACATGTAATGGAAGATACAAGACCCATATAGTCCTACATTAATACGTGTCTTGACGAGTTACTTCTAGTATAGACCTAACAAAATTATACAGGGGACATGGTTAAACCTCCACCTAGTAAGCATATAATGTTTTTTTTGGGCTTTTAAAATAAAAATAATTTTTGATTGGTCGGTTGAGGTATAAGGGTCATCTTGTATTGGCAAACTTTTTCCCCGATGGAAAAATTGACGATATTTCGTACCTTTATTGCTATTGCTTCCGTTCGAAAGCTTTCAACTACATTCCAAAAATGTTTTTATAAATGTGAGTATTCATGATGAGGCTTATATGACTCATTTCTTGGGTATTTTTCATCAATCATGTGAAGTTATTTGGATTATAAATACTTTATATGGTCTCAACCGAGCTTCTCGTGCTTGGTTTTCTTGCAAATAATACGAATCAGTTTTGTATACTAGATGTTCGAGTGCATGACATATTATTTTATCTTGATATGTAGATGATATGAATATTATATGTGATATATTTGATAATATTAAAACACTAAAGTGTGGTTAGGCTCATAGGTTTCCCATGAAAGACTTGGCCTTACTACATTATGTTTTTGGGTATTGAGGTGGCTTATTCCGAGAAATGATATATGTATAGAAACAATATATATGTAGGATATAATTGAGCGAACGTAATTTTCTGATATTAAGACAATAAACACCTATCGGGAAAGGAATGCTTGATATATTACTACTATTAGTTTCCCTCTATTAGTCCCGACCTCTATTTGTTACAATGGTTTCTTGTAAATATTGGGGCTAACATTACTCAGCACATTTTCTTACACTGTGATACCAAAAATACCATTAAAATTATCAAAAAATATGTTTTTCCATAAAAAAAACGAAACATATTGAAAAATAAATTTTACCCGTCATCCTCTTCGGCTCAGACATTTCACTTCAATATCTATCAATTTTACAGGTTATTGACATCTTCACAACCATCCAATTGTAATTTCAATTTTGTTTTCTGTGCGACATACTTTCAATATTTATTCTATAATGTAATGCATTTAAAAGATGAAGTTAGTATTAGCTAAATATTGTAAGTTAAACCGTTAATAAATTTATAATTTTAATTAATGAAATACTATTGTTTTCTTCGTATTCTTTTCTGATCACGCTCAAAAGATGCATATCTAAAACACCACTATACTTTAAATTTATTTGTTATCATTGAGAATTATTTAAGAATGTGAGAATTATGTAAGAATGTGAGGTAATTCTCACAATGGTATGGACTGGCCAGTTTGTAATATTATTTCGTCCATATTCTTATACTAACATGTATACGACTATTCCCTTATCTGAATTAATTACGAAAAAATCTATGTCGGGAATGTGAGGGTAGGTTGAGTGATGAAAAAGCCACTAATGTCAACATTTAATTCCAAACCATTTGGCTCGGAAAAGCCAACCACCAAAAAGCGAAATTCTGTTACATATACAAAATACTCACCTACTTAGAAGAAAACAGCCATCTCTTTTCCTCCCAATAGGATTGACTAACACTATAAAATAAATTATTAGTCAAAATTTGGCATTTCAATTGTCAAATAAAACCTATACAAAAGTCAAATAAAATCACGTTTTCTTCTTTACCTTGTTGGTTCGTATCTCTTTCATACATGTATATAAATTATGACCACCCTTCTATATAACTCATCTCACAAAATCTCAAAAGCACTACAAACATTTTTATAGAAAAAGAAAAGACAATGAGGTCTAATAGTTATTATGTGAGGGTTATAAATTCCATTTCCATTATCATCTTCTTCATCTTGCTCTCATGCATATTTTGTGTCGATGGATCGAGGCCTCTTCAAGATTGTCGTCAGGACTATGATATTAGGATTTCATCAGTAAATAGATTGGTTATAAATCGGGCTTATTCCGGGCCAAGTCGCCGAGGTCGGGGTCATTGACATGTCCTGCCAAGCTTTGTCATTCACCTTGTAGAGCTTATTCTTTTCTTTTATATTTATTACACATCACACAAAATATATATACATGTTTTTATATTGTATTTTCCATTTTAGGTTTAGGCTTTTCAGAAGAAGATCTTCGTAATTTTATGTAATTTTTTTTCCGAGTTGATTGAGTTTTATTTTTTTTCATTTTGGTAGATGATTCTTGTGATCTTGAAGTAAGAGTTGATTTTTTTTTGTTTGTAAATTGGGAACATGATTTGATGATAACAACATTTTAGCATATTAAAATGGCTAAATTTATTATTTGTTTGATTCTAAACCAAAGATGAAGACCTTAATTTTCTCTTAATGTTTCACCTGTTTCAAACATATTTGGACAATTTTTTATTCCGAGCAATAACCGTATCCTGCAATTATCTTTAGTAAAATAATTTATACAATCCAATAATAATTTTAAAAATAAATCCTTCTAAATAAATTTTAATAATACGAGCATAGGTTTTTAACAATAATTAGTTTTTTTTATTGGAAGACTTTCATATAAGTACCAATATTAGTTCAAAAGATCATTATCCAAATTTGGTACTAAGTATAATCCAAAATACTATAATACCCTTCTTTCTAATATAATCAACTAGAATCAAATATTATAATAACCAACTAAATTTTTTTTTTCTTTTTTTTCTAAAATTCATATCTTTTGATTTATTATTCAAAAAATAAAACGGAAGCCACAGTTGTGTTTATATTTACGAGACAAATCAAATAAGTGGTCTATTTCATATGTTTTGAAAAAAAAAAATTAAAACTGTTAAAAATATTCGATTAATACTGTTAAAAATTTACAATTGTTAATTAACAGTTTTAATTGTTTTAATACTATTAATTAACATTTTTAATTTTGTTAAAACTGCTAATTAACAGTTTTAATTCATTTAATACCGCTAATTAACCTTTTTAGCACAAACCGCCCCTAAAGGTACAAGAGACATTGAAATTCCTTTGAGTCCGAGTATTTGATCTATTCTTCCCAGTGCTGCCATTGCTGCAAATGCACCTGTTTACATATATTATAAGTAAAATTTAAGATAATAGTGGTCAATTTTGTCATATTTAACATGATTGTGGGCCATTTCATACAATACTTAATCCTGTGATACTAATATACTACTACTAATCTAGATTAATATTATGCTAATTCTAATTCCAAAACCCAAGGAAGATTCCAGGTCAAGCTTAATAAACCCTAAACATAGTATCACATGATTAGCCACTTAAAATAAAAGACTAATAAAGAACCCAAAACTTGACCCTTTGGCTTTCTGATAGGTCATGCTTCCTACTATGAACCAAAAGTTACTTCCTTTACTATTTAAAATCATCTGGGTACTTCGTCAAATCTTCAAAAGTTTCAATCTTTTCAACAAAAGGTCGAGTTTTTATGGTTAATTACCTGCAGATGGCCAAATGATATCACTAAGCGAAGGATCAGAAGAAGCCTTGTCAGGTCTCCAGGAATCCCAGAACGGTGGCGATGTAGGCACGTTGGTTGACGAGGCAATGACCGTAACGACGGCGTTTTCTCGTCTTCTCCATCGTCGGAATATCGGTTTTTGAGGATTACCGAAACAAAGATCGGATCTTTGTGTTGGAAAATGATGAAAGGTCATTGAAGAGGATGAAAGGGTATTTTGGGGTTATTAAAAATAATTGGTACTAAAACTAGATAATTAGTATAATTTGGTGTTTTTGTGGAATTAGGCTTCTACGGGTGGATGAAATTTGGATTAGTATCTTATTTTGGTATTTATAAGGAAATAACCCTTTTTTATTATCTACTTTCGTGACAGATAGTTTTTCAATTAAAAAATGTTGGAAGTTAGTAATTTGACTACCCATCTTAGTGAGATATAGTCTATCGACTAAAAAAATCAGGATTTAGTCTTTTGACTATCCATTTTCAATAAATATGTCACGAGAATGGATAATGAAAAAACTAATTACATCGGATGTTAAAAAATATAATTTATTTGTCGACTAGTACGGTTTTGAATGACAAAATAAAAAAAAATAGAGTTCACAAGAGTTACTTGAATTTTGTTCTTAAGAATCAAATCTGAAGTTTTTGGCAGCATATCTTTCATTCACACACACTCTAAGAACAAAGCTAGAAAGTAAGAGTTCCAAGATAATTTTGTTGGATTATTAAGATGTAACAAAAGGTTATATATTTCTGAATCTTGAAACCAATAAATTAGTTAATAAGTAAAGATGTGACAGTTGATAGTTGATGAGACAACTTCTTATGATTGGAGTTGCTAGAATGAGACAAGATATTAACATGACGATGTGGTTAATGTCAGATAATATTGAAAACGGTTATTATAAGTTATTGCGTCAGTTATTTAGATAAGATCGACTAACTGTTATGTATTAGTCTATTTAAACAAAGTTCTAGTAATATTTAAAGTGTGGTGAAACAGTTCCCCTTCAAGAATACTTTCATTCCTTACCTCTGTCAGATTTACATTTTATCTGTTATATTGTGTTGTCTGCCTCTTTGGTTTAATTAGAGGGACCATAATTTACATTTGGTATCAGAGCCTGCGTTGCCAAAGAAATGGATGACCTCGATGGAGAACAATCAAAAGCAGTTACAGTCTTCAAATCGACGGCAATAAGAGCCTCAATATCAATCCAATATCTAACGTTAAGCGAAACGAACTACAACATATGGGCTGTCAAGATGAAGATAATCTTGCATTCGCTAGGAGTATGATCAGTGATCGAAGGTGAAGACACGGACGTCGACAAAGATCAAGGTGCCATGGTAGCCATTTCTCAAGCCGTGCCAGATGACGTGATGATGGCAATCGCAGAAAAGCAGACGACAAAGGAGGCTTGGGTCGCACTCAGGGAGATGCGAGTTGGTGAAGATCGTGTCAAGAAGGCATGCGTACAGGTACTGAAACGTCAATTTAATAAGTTACAGATGAAGGACTCATAGACGATAAATGACTTTGCAATGAAGCTTACTACGCTAGTAGGCGAGATCCGCTCACTCGGGACAACACTCGACGAAAGCAAATTTGTTGAAAAACTGTTCAGTGCTGTTCCAGATAAATTTCTCCATATTATCGGAACGATTGAGCAGTTTGGCGATTGTGAGAACATGTCGGTCTCAGAAGCAACTGGTCGCCTCAGAACCTTTGAAGAAGGGATTAAAGGACGCTTGAACTCAAGAGGCAATGGAGATCAGTTACTCTATACCCATGTCGAGTCAGACGCAAGAATCCCAAAGGCAAAGAGAGATGAAGGTTCCAGCAGCAACCATATAGGAGGACGTCATGGCAGAGGACGTGATCGTGGGTGTGGTTATGGTAAAGGTCGGGGAAATGGTGAATACCATAACGAAGACCGAAAGCCACGTAACTTCGACAAATCCAGAATCAAATGTTTCAACTGCAATGATTATGGTCACTTTGCAAAAGAATTTCTCAAACCAAACCGAAGAGAAATAGCCAACCTTGTTACAATGCAAACCGAAGATGAACCGACACTGTTGATGGCCGAAACTTGTCTTCTTAGCCACGCGGTAAAAAGCAAGCAAGTGTTACTGCACGAAGAAAAGTTAGTGCCAAATTTTGAAAGCACCCAAGAGAAGACTTGGTATTTAGATACGGGCGCAAGTAATCACATGACTGGTTGTATCGAAAAATTTGCTGAAATTGACAGTGCTATTAAAGGGACAGTCAAATTTAGTGATGGTTTGGCAGTAGAAATACAAGGAAGAGGTTCGGTTTTGTTTGAAGATTTCACAGGTGAGCATCAAATACTTACTAATGTTTATTACATTCTGATGTTGAAAAGTAATATTATAAACATTGGTCAGCTTGATGAAAACGGATGTAAGGTTATGGTTGAAGGAGGCGTTATGAGTATTTTTGACAGATCATAAAGGCTATTAGCAAAAGTGAACAGGTCAAGCAACAGGCTGTATGAATTTAATATAGCACCAGTCCTACCCGAATATTTTATGGTAAGGAACAAAGAAAATGCATGGAGATGGCATGCTAGGTACGGGCATGTGAACTTTCAAGCCTTGAAGCTTCTAAGTCAAAAATAAATGGTCCACAGTTTGACGATGATCGAGCATAAGGACCGCATCTGTGATGGTTGTTTGATTAGAAAACAACATCAAAACCCATTTCCAACAGTGGCAAAATTCCGAGCAAAAACACCGCTTGAACTGTGACATGGAGATTTGTGCGAACCAATAACTGCTGCCACACACGGAGGTAACCGTTATTTCCTACTGTTGGTTGACAATTGTACAAGATTTATGTGGCAGGTACTGATCCGAAAAAAAGACGAAGCATTTGTGGCATTTAAGAAGGTGAAAGCTGCAACAGAAATAGAGAAAAATAGTAAGTTAAAAGCCTTGCGCACAGATCGTGGCGGTGAATTCACCTCAAATGAGTTCAAGATCTACTGTGAGGGGTTGGGAATTAAGCATTATCTATCGGCACCGTATTCTCCTCAGCATAATAGAGTTCTTGAACGAAGAAATCAGACGGTGGTCGGCATGGCAAGGAGCTTGTTGAAAAGCATGGGAGTCCCAGACGAATTTTGGGGAGAAGTAGTATCAACTGCCGTGTATCTCCTAAATCGAGCCCAAACAAAAAATGTTTTCGGCAAAACACCCTATGAAGCATATTATAACCGCAAGCCAAGTGTTGATCATTTTATTATCTTTGGATGTGTTGGACATGTAAAAGATATTACACCTCACCTTTCAGAACTTGCAGACCAAAGCAAGCAGATGGTGTTTATTGGTCATGATTCGAATATAAAAGGCTATCAGATGTTTGATCTGAAGTCAAAACGAGTAGTCGTAACACGAGACGTCGTGTTCGAAGAAGAGAAAAAGTAGGAGTGGAGCAAATTTCCAGTAACAGAAACAAGGAATATTTTTGCCGCACCTTACTTTACCATAGCAAGCACATCTGATACGAAAAATCTCAAAGATAAAGAAGGTGTAAACGATTTCAGCATGGATTTCCTACAACCGACACAGGAACTAAACGGTAACCGAAATCAGCATGCTACACCAGTGATGAACACAAGATCCAGAATATTTGTTTTAATTCACCATATACTTCAGCAGCAACGTTTGAAGATTTAGTATCAACGAAAAAATTACAACCTTCGACACTTGATGAGAGTTCATCCGAAGGACCACGGGGTAAGCGTGACATCAAAGAACTTTACGATGAAACCTTCCCAATAGAATTAGAGTATTCGGGATTGTGTTTGCTTGGAGAAGAGGAGCCTTCAACTCTTGAAGAAGCCAAGGCTGATCCGATGTGGAGAAGAGCAATAGAGGAAGAAATTTCTTCTATTCGAGAAAATGAAACTTGGAAACTCGTTCTATTACCTGGCATCCACAAACCTATTGGTTTAAAGTGGGTTTACAAGCTAAAGAAGGACACTCAAGGCAGAATAGTGAGGTACAAGGCGAGAATAGTGGCAAAAAAGGGTACTTTCAACGACAATGTTTAGATTTTGAAGAAGTTTTTGCCCCTATTGCTCGGCTAGAGACGGTACGTTTTCTGATTTCTATTGCAGCACACAACGGATGGGAGGTGCATCATATGGATGTAAAGTCAGCCTTCCTCAATGGGGAGTTGGAAGAAGAAGTGTATGTTACTCAACCGACGGGTTTTGAGGAAAAAGGAGAAGAGCACGAGGTATTAAAACTACACAAGGCATTGTATGGATTGCGACAAGCACCTAGAGCTTGGAATTCAAAACTGGACAAGTCATTGAAAACACTCTGTTTTGAGAGCTGTTCATTAGAGCATGCTGTGTAGAAAAGAAGCCAAGGAAAATGGAATTTGATAGTTGGAGTTTATGTGGATGATCTAGTCATCACTGAAGAGAGCATACAAGATATAAACAAGTTCAAATCTCAAATGAAAAAATGTTTAGTATGAGTGATCTTGGTTTACTAACCTACTATTTAGGAATTGAAGTCTGTCAAAGTTCTACGAAGATCACACTCAACCAATCCGCATATGCAACAAATGTGTTAGAAAAATGCGTCATGAAAGATTGTAACCCTTCACAAATTCCGATGGAACCTCGTCTACAACTGAGCAAGAAAAGCACAAGTCCACCTGTAGATACAACCTTATACCGAAGCATTGTTGGTAGCTTAAGGTATCTACTGCATACGCGCCCAGATTTAGCATTCTCTGTCGGCATGGTGAGTAGATACATGGAGAAGCCCACAACGGAGCACATGGTTGCAGTAAAGCATATATTGCGGTACGTGAAAGGAACTTTAAATCTCGGTTGCTTTTATGAGAAAAAGAAAGAAAGCTTGGAGCTGTTAGGTTACTCTGATAGTGATCTAGCCGGTGATATTGATGATCAGAAGAACACTACAAGGGTAATATTTTTCCTTGGGTCAAACTCGGTTAGTTGGTGTTCACAAAAACAAAAGGTTGTTGCGTTATCTTCCTATGAAGCATAATATATCGCTGCCTGTGCAGCAGCATGTCAAGGAGTGTGGCTGGGACGATTGTTAGCAAATTTATTAAAAAAGAAGGTTAATAAAGTGATCTAAAGATAGATAATCAGTCCGCAATCGCATTGAGCAAGAATTCAGTCCACCATGAGAGAAGCAAGCAGATTGATACTCAATTCCACTACATTAGAGACTGTATTGAATCGGGATTGATTGCAATCCAACATGTTTGCACAGAAGATCAACGTGATGATATTCTCACAAAGTCGCTATCAAGGAATAAGTTCCTGGAGATGAGAGAAACGAGTGGTGTGCTGATGATCAAGTACAAAAACAACAATTGTATTCAATCTTAAGGGAGAAAATGTTAGATAATATTAAACACGGTTATTATAAGTTATTGCGTCAGTTATTTAGATAAGATTGGCTAACTGTTATGTATTAGTCTATTTAAAGAAAGTTCTAGTAATATTTAAAGTGTGGTGAAACAGTTCCCCTCCAAAAATACTTTCATTCCTTACCTCTGTCAGATTTACATTTTATCTGTTATATTGTGTTGTCTGCATCTTTTGTTTGATTAGAGGGACCATAATTTACAGTTAAATTGAGCACTAGTAATGCTAATGATTTAGCAAAGCATGACCAAAGGAAACTGGACTTATATTTTGAAATGAGTTCAAGTAGTTAGCTAACAGGAGAGGATTATGATAAATATCTACAATTATATAGGAGTTTGAATGATGTGGACAAAAGGTGCAAGGCTAGCATAGAAGAGCTCTATGCTATATGCATAAGTAACTTTTGATAAGAACTGGGTTCCAGCCATGAATCAGGAAGTGTACATGATAGACGAAGAGTAGCTCTGTGAGCTGACTCATCTGTCTAAAAACAAGCATTTGGGGGTGTAAATGGTTTTTCATGACTAAACATCAATCCTGATGAAACAATACTCAAACAGAAGGCTACTCTCGTTGCAAAGGGATACTAGGATACTCACAGATAGAAGTTACAGACTTTAATAGAACCTTTGTACATGTAGCCAGAATAAATGAAATTTGTGGCAAATGGATGTAAATATGGTACAATGTAAATAATAGTATATCAACAATTCACACGATCAATTTCAAGGCAACCACTAATAATTCACTAATTAGTTAATCAAATAAACCACAAAACTAATCACAGAAAAATAATCAAACGGTAAAATAAATCAACATACCAAAATTTGTTTTATGTGAAAAAACCCGTTAGAAGTGAAGAGTAAAAAAACCCCAAAATTAACCCTAAATATTTTTATTATTACGATAAATTGAGGGTACACGTATATCCAAATCAATTAATAAAGATCGACAACCCATTAATAATTTCAAGCAAAGAAACTAAAAAAAGAGAAACAAAAGTGAAAAATATCACCAAAAACTAGTGTAATATTTAGTAAATATTTATCGCAAATAATAACACCAAATCCTAATCGAATTATTCACATTGAAGCTTTAGATATCCCGAACAGACTGTTTAAATTTCATAAAAAATGGATATTATTTTCTCCTTGATCAAGCTTGTTTATTGTGACTTCAAACAATAGTTCCGAAAACCCAAAATCCTCTCTCTTCCTGTATCTTTTTATGTGTGGTTCTCTCTTCTCCTATATATACACCCCTACGGTAATCAAAACACTAGTTATAACATTGAGCTTAAATTGGCATGGAATTTAACTACCCCCTCCCTCCTCCAACCTGACAGGGAATTTCATACTCATATATAATACTAAGATAATGTTTGATGATAAGGAAATAAAAATAATACAACGACAATAGTTTTTTTGTATATTCAGTGCATTTCCTCTAAATAAATATTTAAGCCTATATTAATACTAATTACAATTGTTTTTCTACCAATCATTACTTTACATGTGTCATAACATATTAACAAACTATCTTGATAGCCTATTAAATGATAACACATGTCTTTTAGTTATAACTACTCGAACAACATTTCCCACTTTCCTGTCTTATCTTACATCTTCTTTGCGACCCTCGTCTAAAATCTTCTTTATGACCCTCATCTTAACATCTTCTTAGTGGCCCTCGTATATCTACTTCTTTATGAACTTTTTATTAACACCTTCTTAGTAATCCTCGTGTAATCACTTTTTGACGACCCTCGTCTTAATATCTTCTTGGTAACCCTCGTTTGATCTCTTATTAATGGCTCTCATCTCAACGTCTTCTTGGTGACCCTTGTCGAAACAGTTCTTTATCACCATTGTTTGATGTATTCTTGGTAACCCTTGTCTAACCATTTCTTTATTCCTTTCGGCCAATGTGTTCTCGATGACTCTTATCTAACCACTTCTTGGTAGCTTTCGCCGAACATCTTCTTGGTTACCTACATCTTATCCTTTTATTAGTCTTTGATATTATCTTTCTTTCGTCATTCCAGCTGAACTTTTTTGCTTCTTTGAAGATCCCAACGAAGTGGTGGCTTTTACCAGAGGAATCATGATAGGGCCACTAGGTGACCTGTAAGTGTTTGAACCTCCTTGATTTTTCGCGCTGGATTCATAGGGAGTAATGCCCTTAGCTGCTCGAGATCAGACTCAGTTCCATTCTTGATGATTATGTATCCGAGAAACTTGCCGCTTCGAACACCGAATGAACATTTCAAAAGTTTTTAGCTTGATGTTGAATTTGTGTTAGGTGGTAAAGATGTTGGGCATACCATCAAGTTTCCTATCCTCGGTGTCACTCTCATGCATACGTAGATAACAAGACCTCGTAGCTAACTAGTTGTCTGTCGTTTGGCTTGTATGGTGGTACCCTTAGTATTTTTTCGTAATTGGTCTTAAATATTATATTGGTCGAACTATTATTATCACGAGAATATGAGATACCATGACCTTTATGCCTAGATTGATGATCAAAACATCTTCATAGGGTGTGACCACGCCTCTCAGATCGTCGTTGTTAAAGGTGAGATCGGATATCATCCTTCGATAATAGTGATAAGAGGATTCATCCATGATGTAAACCTTACAATTATTTTTAATATATTTTTCGACCATTTGTCGTTGAAGCAGACATAATGTCCCCCGCCCCCTCCGAAGATGGTATATAGCCATTGTTGTTTGACTTTGTCATTTGGTCGTTAGTCGAATTCTCGGTTGGTTGGCTTGTCGACATTTTTATCATCATGAAGCTCGCCCTCTTTACGTTTTACAAACTGGATGATCTCCCAGTTGTCGATCAGTCATTGAATTTCTTCTCGTAGCTACGAACAATCACTGGTGGAGTGCCCGTGGTCATTATGGTTGGTAGACACAAAATAAATAATGAGACTGATAGTTGCTTGAGAGCAACATATGACGAGGTGGTTAGTATCTAGTCTTCTATAGTCTCATCGTAAATAACGGTGATATTATTTGTCCATGGTCCGAAGTATCATGTGTGTTTGTCAAAGTACGACGCTCTCAGTCTACATGGTAGGATATGAGTGAGCTCGTCGCAGATGAGGATAATATCTCTAATCAAATACCTAAATTATCTAAAGACAAAAAGAGAGAAATCGAAAGAGAAAAGAAGGAAAAACATATAATAATATTATTGTGTATAAAATCTCATCAGTTTACATTTCTTGCTCAACCTATTTATATGCTTTATATAAAACGTTTCGTCTCTTGCTATTTATTTATATCCGTTATAGAATATAAATAATAAATATGCAATAATCTAGCATCTAATTAAATTACAAATATATTTTATTATTAATATTCTAATATTATATAAATAATATTTCCTTATAACGAGTCCCTCATATTTCTTGAGTTAGAGTGTGAACGAAACTTAAAGACTATATAACAGTCGCATATAATATCTGGATAGTGTAATATTTTTGTTTTTTTTTTTATTTTGTCAATTTCCATAGCTTTGTCTTAATTTATATTTTCTACTGAGGCATCGTTGATCATGACGAAGAAACTATGCCAACTATATCGGCTAGACTTTGAAAAGTCTTAGGGCATGGTTATATTGATTTTCCTAGCCAAACTGTTATGGAGATGTCTCTGACTTGGTTCGTACTTAGTTATTCTCGTCTCGTTAAAATGTTTTGCTCGCTAAAACCTTCGTTGAGGATAAAAAACTCTATTTTGCCAAAGGAAAAGAGTGTAGCTAACATTAGTATGCTGCTAGGATGTTACCTACTTCTTCGACATGCTTCAGTTTTTTGTTGGATATGGATGAGTAGCCCTCTTAATATTTTATGAGGGATGAAGTGAATACTATATATAGTTGTACTTGTGTGTGAGTATGTTACGTTATAGATGTCGTGAATCTTGTATTGGAGAATTTACCGAATGTCATATGTGACTTTGTGTAGATGGTAAGCATGTAGGCAACATAGTGGTATTTATTTTTCTTGTTGTAGGGGTCACTATATATAGATGACTAGAAGTAAACCTTGTGGTGCGAGTTGGTGAATTTTTGTGTTTGTTATACATCTGTTGACTGTGGACTTTGCATGTACGTACAAAAGTGGGCTCAAGGCCCATCATGGGGTCATAAGGGGACTTTTTTCTATTAGTACCAGCACAATGAAGATTCTTTCGCCTCATACATACTAAAAGCTTTGCTTAGAACGCGAGACCATATATATATATATGACTGAAGCAGACACTTATACATATAGCAATTCATTTTCGAACCCCACTTCTTTACCAACCCCATACACATTCACAAGTCCTCTATGCTTACAAACAAACTGATCAAGATATTAGCAGTTGAGATCGTGCCGTGGATGCCAGACTTCTCCATCTGCTTTATTACCGACGGAACAAGATCGAACTTATCCTTGAGATTCGAGTTCAAAAGGATGAGGATGATACGGTTGCAGGGGAAGGGGTCGTGTTTATAATGGGAGGAGATTGAAGGGTAAAGCTGGGAGAACCGGAGGGCGAGGCTAGGGGAGTTTAAGGATTTGATGATTTGGGAGACCTAGAGGGGGTGATGGGCAGATAGATAGGAGAGATAGTGGAGGAGGTCTGAAAGGGAGCAAAATCCGATAATAGAGACGACGGAGATTGATGGAGGATGAGTTGTGTGGCTTTACAAACGAGATGACGACTGAGGGATTGGGTAGCCTGGAGAGTCCGTCAGAATGGGCTGAGGAAGGGAAACCTTCGCTGACACGGAGCATCCGGAGGCAGATGCTCAGGTTAACCTGTGGGTGTATTTGGTCACGAAATAGCGGAGCTGTTGAGATGATACGGAGGAAGCCGTGGTGAAGAGCTTCTGCTGCCTCATACTCTCTGGTTTCGCCACACCTTTAATTAACTGCACAACGTTTTCCTTCATCCTCACGTATTTTTCGTTCCTATTATGTCAATGTGTGTCACTGTGTTGTCTCTATGTATACATCTTCGTATTTCCATAATGTTATACACGTTGTACACTGTTAAGATACAGTCGCCGACGAAAGTCACCATGACCGGTGACTGTTATGAGGAACAAGAAACAGAACTCGACACTACAAGTGAGCTTCTGTTCTAAGGGTTAAGTCATTGGGCCAGTGTTTTCGGGTTATTCAATTAGGCCTTGGATACTTTCTTGTTGGATCACAAGGGTGTCACTTAAGCCCAGCACAAGTCTACCTAGAGACCCATGTGCTATACTTGTGTCCAAACACTCACCCACATCCTGGTCATGTGTCCAAACAGCCTATATTATTCACTAACAGAAAATGTAACAAACAAAGGAATATGCTGAATGTTTGTTACACCCTATCTTGTATTTAAACAGCCAACTTGGCAAAGAAAGAATTCAGTGAAAAACATTACACAAAAAATCTACTCTATTGTTCACTCTCTATTTTCTACTTGGTATCAGAGCCATTCTGATCTGAATGGCCAACTCTGATGAATCTCAGTCGCTTTCTTCTGAATCATTAGGCTCCTTCTTTCCCAACAGCTCCTCTGCTGCTTCAAAAACTCTGCAGCTGCACTCAATCAATAACACAAACAATATCAGACTCGACAGAAGTAACTATCTCCTTTGGAGAACAGTTGTGTTATCCATGATCAAGGGTAACAAGCTAGGTGGCTATATCTCAGGAGAGAAAGTCTGCCCTCCTAAACTTTCTACTGATAATGAAGGCAATGTATCAGAAAATGCAGACTATGAAGAGTGGATCTCAAAGGACCAACTCTTACTTGGTTGGCTCTACTCCACAATGAGCCCTGAGATAGCAGCTCAATTAATGAAGGAAGAGACCTCCAAAGGGCTTTGGGAAGCAGCAGGAAAGTTGTCTGGCTCTCAGACAAGAGCCAGAGTCACCTACTTCAAGGCAGAGTTTCAAAAAACTCGCAAGGGGGCCAGTACTATGTCTGACTACTTAAACAAAATGAAAATGATATTTGATAATTTAATACTTGCAGGATGTCTTACCTCCATGGATGACCTGATCACTCAGGTTCTTGCAGGGCTTGATGGAGACTACACACCAATAGTAGTCAGTCTTGCTGATAAAGACAGTCTTACTTGGCTTGATCTGCAGACCAGCCTTTTAACTTTTGAAAGCAGGCTAGAACAACTTCATGACCTGCAAAATACAATGAATACAATCAGTATTTCAAGTGCCAACTATGCTCAGAGAAGTGATATAAAACAACAAGTCAGCAACAACAATTTCAGAAACTATTCTGGACCAAACAAGAACTTCAACAACAATTTCAGAAACTATAGAGGAGGAAGGTCTAACTCCAACTACAGGGGTCGAAGCAGCTACTATAGAGGCAGAGGTGGAAGGTTTGCTCAAAACAAACCCACTTGCCAAATCTGTAGCAAATATGGGCACTCTGCAGTTGTTTGCTACTACAGAGATGACCCTTCAGTCATGGGATCAAACTCTTCAGAACAACCTAAGTCTGAAAGTGATCACAGTGCCCTACTAGCAGCACAAGATACAGCATCAGATGGGGTATGGTATGCTGACAGTGGAGCCAGCCATCATGTTACAGGTAGTACCAATTAGCTGACACAGAAACATGACTACACAGGTACTAAACAAGTCTTGGTTGGTAGTGGTGAGAGACTTCCAATCTCTCACATAGGTGAAACTTCCCTCTTATCATTATCTAAACAGCCTATTGTTCTTAAATCTATACTAAATGTTACCAAAATCAACAAAAACTTACTGTTTATCTCTCAACTTACCAATTATAATCATGTATTTGTTGAATTTCACAAAACTTTTTGTCTTGTGAAGGACAAAACCACAGGGACAGTGTTGCTCAAAGGGAGATGTGAAGGTGGCCTATACAAGATGGAAACTCTTTCTAGAAATCAGCCTATCTATCCAGTCAGTTTTAATCCTCAAGTCTGTTTGTCTCAAAGTTCTTTGTGTTCTGATAGGGTCTGTTCTCCTAAAGTTTCTAAGGTCTCTAAAGATGGATGGCATAGGAAGCTTGGCCATCCATCTCAGTCTGTTCTAGCTAGTGTTCTTAAGTCCTGTAACCTTCAAAATGTTCCAAGTAATGAGAATAGCTTCTGTGAGGCTTGCCAGTTAGGCAAGTCTCACACACTTTCTTATCCTCTATCTATTTCCCATGCTACCAATGTTTTGGATCTTGTTCATACTGATGTTTGGGGGCCTTCCCCTATTCTATCTACTGAGGGGTTCAGGTTCTATGTCCTCTTTCTTGATGATTTTTCAAGATATACTTGGGTCTATCCTATCAAAACTAAAGGGCAGGTTACTGAAGTGTTTAAAACATTTAAAACCTTTGTTGAAAACCAATTTGAAAGAAAAATCAAAGTAATTCAGAGTGATTGGGGGGGGGGGGGAGAGTTCAGACCATTGGCTACCCTAGCTAAAGAGAGTGGTATATTACTACGTAGATCTTGTCCCTACACATCAGCTCAGAATGGAAGAGCTGAGCGTAAACACAGACACATTGTGGAGACTGGTTTAACCCTTCTTGCCCAGTCTAAACTACCCTACAAATTTTGGGTTGAAGCCTTTGCCACTAGCACCTATCTCATTAACAGATTACCTACTCCTACACTCAATAACATCTCACCTTTTGAAGCCCTATTTCACAAAAAACCTAATTATCTAGTTCTCAAAACCTTTGGCTGTGCTTGCTTTCCTTGCCTCAGACCTTACCAAACTCATAAATTCCAGTTTCACTCTCTTAAATGTGTCTTTCTAGGCTACAGTCAGAGTCATAAAGGGTATAAGTGTTTAAGTCCTACAGGGAGAATCTATGTGTCTCGAAATGTGGTGTTTAATGAGACTGACTTTCCTTTTACTTCAGGGTTTCTTCAACAACCCCAAAGCAGCCAGTCTCATTATCAGTCTGTCAATCTCTGGCTTCCTTCTCTAACTAGCTCTCTGGTTTCTGAAAGAGTAACATCTTGTACTAATCCCAACACTGATCCTTCCACTGAGCATCACACTCCCCAGTGTGCTACACAGACAGATCACCAAATCACTTCCTCACACTCTCTGCCTAATCCACCACCTTGACCCTGCACAGGCACTGCCTCTCATTCCCTCACAGACTCAGGTATTACCACAAAGCCATATCAACACTATAACTCTCCTACCAGCCCTACACCTACACTAGTTATTGACCTTCCATTCCCTACTTCACAACACTCTCTACCACTCTCACAGCCTACAAACACACATATTATGCAAACCAGACACAAAAGTGGTATCCATAAGCCTAGATTACCCTATGTTGGAACTATCACTACTACTAATCAGGACATGCTTACTCCTTCTAGTTTCTCTAAGGCTGCAGGGATTCCTAACTGGGTTGCTGCCATGAAGACTGAATATGCTGCTCTAATGAACAATAATACCTGGTCTTTGGTACCTCTACCCCCTTACTCTACTGTGGTTGGTTGCAAGTGGGTCTACAAGGTCAAATATGCTATGGATGGGTCTGTCCAACGTTACAAAGCCAGGTTAGTGGCTAAGGGCTTCCACCAAACCCATGGTGTTGATTTCTATGACACTTTTAGCCCTGTTGTGAAGGCTTCTACAGTTCGACTTATCCTTACTATTGCTGTCTCTAAGAATTGGCCTGTCAAACAACTTGACATCAACAATGCCTTCCTTAATGGGGACTTACAAGAAACTGTCTACATGCAACAGCCTCAGGGTTTTGAAGATGCCAGCCATCCTACCTATGTGTGCAAACTGCACAAAGCTCTCTATGGTCTCAAACAAGCACCAAGGGCCTGGTTCTCTAAACTACGGGATACTCTCACTCTCTGGGGATTTCAAAATTCAAGAGTTGATTGCTCCCTCTTCTACCTAGTGACTACAACTACAATACTCCTCATCCTAGTTTATGTGGATGACATATTGGTCACAGGAAACAATAAAGCTTGTTTGTCTTAGTTTATTCATAACCTAAATGCCAAATACTCTCTAAAAGACATGGGCTCACTCTCTCTATTCTTAGGAATAGAGGTTCATCGTGATGCCTCAGGGTTCTACCTTACTCAACACAACTACATTGAAAGCTTACTTGTTACTCAGGGAGCAGCCTTGTCCAAACCTTGCCCCACTCCTCTTGCTCCTGGCACAGCTTTGTCAGCAACTACTGGATCTCCTCTGCCTTCACCTACACAGTATCGAAGCCTATTAGGGGCACTGCAGTACCTCACACACACTAGACCAGATATTGCCTATGCCGTAAATCGGCTTAGCCAATACCAACAGTCTCCTACAACTACTCACTGGCAATGCTTAAAAAGAATCCTACGCTACTTATCTGGATCACGGTGGTTGGGACTGCACATTCAGCCCTGTCTCCATCTTCAGCTCCATGGATATTCTGATGCTGACTGGGCCTCTTCAATCGACGACCGACGCAGCACTGGAGCCTATTGTGTGTTTCTTGGAAAGACATTGATATCCTGGTCCTCCAAGAAACAAAACGTTGTCTCCCGATCTTCTACTGAATCTGAGTACCGGGCACTGGCAAACTTGTCTGCTGAATTGATTTGGATTCGCTCACTGCTTACTGAACTACGAATCCCTCTCATACCCCCTTCTGTGCTATGGTGTGACAACTTGGGGGCAGGAGCTCTAGCTTCGAATCCCGTCTTTCATGCTCGCACCAAGCATATCGAGCTTGATGTGCACTTTATCAGGGACCAGGTTCTCGCCGGTGCTGCTCAGATCCGATACGTTCCCACTCAAAAACAAGTTGCTGATTCTCTCACCAAGGCGTTACCGCCGTCTCGTTTTGCCTATCTCCGTGACAAACTCGGGCTCCTGGAGTCACCGCTCCGTTTGAGGGGGGATGTTAAGATACAGTCGCCGGCGAAAGTCACCATGACCGGTGACTGTTCTGAGGAACAAGAAACAGAACTCGACACTACAAGTGAGCTTCTGTTCTAAGGGTTAAGTCATTGGGCCAGTGTTTTCGGGTTATTCAATTAGGCCTTGGATACTTTCTTGTTGGATCACAAGGGTGTCACTTAAGCCCAGCACAAGTCTACCTAGAGACCCATGTGCTATACTTGTGTCCAAACACTCACCCACATCCTGGTCATGTGTCCAAACAGCCTATATTATTCACTAACAGAAAATGTAACAAACAAAGGAATATACTGAATGTTTGTTACACCCTATCTTGTATTTAAACAGCCAACTTGGCAAAGAAAGAATTCAGTAAAAAACATTACACAAAAAATCTACTCTATTGTTCACTCTCTATTTTCTACTTACACATACTCCTTCCACCAAGTATCATGTTTGTGTGTGTTAATTTACTGTGTGTTTCTGCTTCTTGTAATAACGTGTGAAGTATTTAATATGTGTGTGTTACATGTACTGCTTCCATGCATTTATACTTCTCATCACCTTTTGTTATAATCTCGAAAGGTCTTAAGGAAGCCGGAGAAGGAGTTACGAGTGGAGGTGGTAGAAAGCAGAGGCTTGCAGGTGGATCTATACAGAGAAGGCTGACGGCCGGACCAAAGGTCAGGAGCTCCGTATGCCTAGCCATATGCATGCAAGACCTCTGCAATTGGTGGTTCTAGACCAACTACTGATGTTGTTCAATATAGAGTTGAACAAGTGTATGTAACAAGAGAAATCAAGCGGAAAGCGGCAGAGGGAGGTGAAGAGGGATTGGAGTTGCCATTGCGGCCTCCCTTTGGCGGTTGAATCCAGATGCCGTATACGATGGATGACGGTGGAGAACATTTTAGAAATGTGAGGATAGTAATCTTTATGTGGGCTTTTCCAATTAAGTAATCTTGTGACTTGCCAATAGGGATCGGTACCTGTTTTTCGGTGATCTATTTTCTGCTTTTCTTGATGTATGTAAAATAATAATATAAAAAAAAGTTCAAAATATACAAATGACAATTTTGAATAGAAAAGTTTAGCCGTTTGCGATCCTTCTCTTAGCCGATGGTCATGCCGAAGAATATGCCAGGTATGTCGGCTAAACTTTGAAAAATCTTTTGGATTTGATTATATTGATTTTAGGCGGTTGTGATGGTGCGACGTTGAGGTAATGGTTCTCTTGGGTATCGGTAGCTGAAGGAAAACTAGAACGGTTCTTGAATGCTAGAGTAGGATGAATATTAATTCTCACAAAAACTATAATTCTTTTAAAAATGAATAGAAACAAAATAATATTAATGTTAGCATCGGGGATTCAATTATCCATATATCGCTCTATATGTATTTATTATTATAAAGTTAATTCACTAATATTTATAAATATTAGTATATGTTAGAATATTCACGCAATAACATGTTTTTAGTGCACTAGCGTGTATCACATTCACGCTGCATAGAATTAAAAATGTGTATTATGTTTGGATATTGTTAGAATATTCAGTGTATTAAGTTTTCTTGTATAAGCCTCTAAGTTCTCTATATATTGAGAGCCTTACTTGGGTTTATTATTATAAAAAAAACAGTTCAATACAAAAAGGAACATTTTCTAATAAACACAAAACCCTAGCCGCCTCCTGCGGCTACTTCTCTCTTTGTTGTTTAACATGGTATCAGAGCACGTGTGATTCTGGGAATTCTGAACATCGTCAACAAAGATGGCTGGCAATGAAGTCGTGGTCAGTCAAATCCCTGATGAATTAACAATGCAGATGGCTGCCATTCTAAGAAATGGTCTCTCAACACAACAATAAACAACTAATCCCGAGAATTTATCCCTAGGGATTAAACTCGGTGGTGACAACTATGCGCTATGGGCAAACCTGATGAAAAAAGCAATTGGGGGAAGGGGGAGAGATTCTCACATTACAGGGGAGCCGAAACCTCCATCCGAAACTGACAACACATATACAAGGTGGGAACACGATGATCAATGTGTTTTAACATGGATTATCCAGAATCTTGAATCCAGCATGACGAATAATGTCTCGCAATATCCCACTGCAAAAGCCTTCTGGGATGGGTTAGCCACTACATACGGTTCTGGTACAGATTCGTTACAGGTGTTTAAATTCCGATCCAAAGAGAAAGAAGATAAATCCAAGTTGTATTGCACTCATTGTGGGATGAAGAAACACACTAAAGAGACATGTTTCCAGCTGGTTGGCTATCCAGAATGGTGGGAGGACGGTCATAAAGAGAAAAATAACCAGTGTTTCAGATCTAATGTCAAACGGGCTTCGTCTACAAGTGGTGGTGAAGATCCGACTAAAAATGAGCAAGGAAGTGGAACTGGTTTTGGAGGAATGACGGCGAACTCCTATGAAAAACTTGGAGGTAAAGGGTTTGAGAAATCAATGAATTGGATCTTTGATTGCGGGGCTACGGAAACCATGTCTTATGATCCTAACGACTTTGGTGACATGTCATCTCCAAATAAGTCCAATATTGACACTGCTAGTGGAGAAATTTGTGAAGTCAAAGGGGGAGGTTCAATTATTTTTTCGGAAAAAATGGAAATTAAAAACTTCCTCTACATTCCTTCACTATCCTTAAAGTTATTATATGTTAGTCAAGTGACAAAACAACTCAACTGTGTGGTTCTTATGTATCAATTTTTTTGCATTTTACATGACATTCGTACGAAAGAGATCATTGGACGTGGTACTGAACAAGGAGGTCTCTATTATGTTGATGAGGTAGTTCATAATGGACATGCCATGCTTGCTCACGGAACAACCAAAAGGTAACTTTGGTTATGGCACCAACGACTTGGTCATCCTTCTTTTAGCTATCTTAAAAGTTTGTTTCCTAGTCTTTTTTAATAATTCCATTCATGAGAAATATGAAACGTGCATTCTTGCAAAAAATCACAGGGTCTCATTTAATCAAAGTAATACAAGAGTTGATTATGTTTTTCACTAATCCATTCTGATGTTTGGGGTCCAACACCAAATTCCACTAACAATCAAATCATATACTTTGTTTTATTTGTGGATGATTTCTCAAGAATGACTTGGATATACTTCATGAAACATAGATGGGAAGTACCCGGAATATTTGTTTGTTTTTACAAAATGATTTTGACTCAATTTGAAAAACAAATACAGATTCTCCGTTCTAATAATGGAACAGAGTTTGTCAACCAAAAAATGCATAATTTTTTCAAAACAAATGGTATTATCCATCAAACCACTTGTCCAAACACACCTCAACAAAACAGGACTTCAGAACGAAAAAATCGTACTTTACTTGAAAAAACTCGTGCTATTATGATTGAATCTAGAGTTCCTCATTCTCTTTGGCCAGAAGCTCTTGCTACAGTCACGTACCTTGCAAATCGTCTACCAACCCGATGTCTAGGAAATAAAGCTCCATTACAAGTGCTTGCCACTCAAGTTACAATTCCATCTGTTATGACCTTACCACCTCGTGTCTTTGGTTGTTCGGTGTTTGTTCATATCCCTAAAACTAGTCGAAACAAACTTAATCTGTGTGCTGAAAATTATGTATTCGTTGGGTACGGTGTCCATCAAATGGGTTATTGGTTTTAGAATCCGGTTACTCGTCGAATCCATGTCACCATGGACTGTGACTTCTTAGAATCCGATTTTTTTTACCACGAATCTCGTGCTCAGGGGGAGAAAGTGAGTGAATCACTCGACTGGTTGCTATATGAAAGTTACTTTGAGGATGTGCCGACAGAGTCGGTAGATGGCGCCACCGAACACGCCTCTTCCAACATAAAGGAGACTGACGATGCAGTTCTTACCACCAATGATTCTCCCGAAGACAATGTCGAACAAGAAATAAATTCCATGGATACTACCAGCGAATCAGCCGAAGAAAATGTCCATCAAGAGGTAAACAATTTACAATGTCATAATTCACAAAATGCTACTGACCGTGACATTTCAGGAAGTTCATTTGTTGAAACTCAAAGTATGGTTCTTCCCCCAAGAAAAAATAGAGGGGTTCCTCCTAACCGTTATTCACCAGAACACGTTCCTCGTGCTTCTACATATCCGGTAAAAACAGAAAAGAAAAGAATAACGAAGATTGCAAAGGCATTTTCAGCTACTATTCTCTCTGAACAAATCCCTAAAACAACTCAAGAAGCTCAGAAGATGACTGAATGGCATGAGGCAATGAATACCGAAATGGAAGCTCTAAAAATGAATGGTACATGGGAGAATTGTGTGCTACCACAAAGGAAGAAAGCAGTCGGGTGTAGATGGGTGTTTAATATAAAATATAAATCTGATGGCACCATTGAGCGACCCAAGGCAAGATTGGTTGCCAAAGGATATACACAAACATATGGTATAGACTACTCTAAAATGTTCTTTCAGGTTACAAAGATTGACACTATCAGAGTTATACTTTCAATAGTCGCTAATAAAGATTGGCCTATTCATCAATTTGATGTAAAGAATGCTTTCTTACATGGAGACTTGGAAGAAGAGGTATATATGGAACCCCCACCAGGGTTCTCTGATGGTTTTCAAGAAAATGAGTTATGTAAACTGAAAAAGGTATTATATGGGCTCAAACAGTCTCCTTGGGCTTGGTTTGGGAGATTTACAATGGCAATGTATCAGTATAGCTACAAACAGAGTAATAGGGATCATACTTTGTTTTACAAAAAGAGAGAAGAATTAGTCACTTGTCTTATAATATATGTCGACGATATGATTATAACGGGGAATGACGAAGAAAAAATTAGCTCTCTTAGGGAAAACCTCTTCAAGGAGTTCGAAATGAAAGACCTTGGGGGATTGAAATATTTCCTAGGAATCGAGGTTCTTAGGTCAAGAGAAGGGATTTATATCTCCCAACGGAAATATATATTGGATTTATTAGTTGAAGTTGGCATGGTGGATTTCAAACCAAATGACACTCCTATGGTTGTGAATCACAAACTAAAGAGAATTGAAGGGGACATACCAGCGAGTAAAGAAAGGTACCAAAGGTTGGTGGGAAAATTGATTTACTTGGCTCACACTCGACCCGACATTGCATAGGTGGTGAGAGTAGTTAGCCAGTTCATGCATCATCCTCATGAACACCATATGGAGGCAATAATGAGGATTATTCGATATCTCAAAGGCACACCAGGAAGAGGCATAATTTTTTTTTAAAAATGGACACCTTGATGTTGCAGTATTCACAGATGCTGGTTGGGGAGGGAATCCTAACAACAAGCGATCGACTACTGGCTACTTTACTCTTCTTGGAGGTAACTTGGTGACTTGGAGGAGTAAAAAACATAAAGTAGTATCACTGTCAAGTGCTGAATCAGAATTTAGAGGAATCGTTAAGGGGATTACCGAGATACTTTGGTTAAAGAAGATAATGAAAGAAATCGGATCCCCTCTGAAGTGTCCAACTCAGTTAATGTGCGATAATAAAGATGCGATTAAGATTTCAGAGAACCCGGTACAACATGATAGAACAAAGCACGTTGAAATAGATAGGCACTTCATAAAAGAAAAGATTGAAGATGGGACATTCGAACTTCTGTTTGTTAGATTAGAAGACCAACTAGAAGATATCCTGACAAAAGCGGTTGCTGTAAGAACATTCAAATCATTTTTATCCAAGTTGGGTATTGGTGATCCCACTACACAACTTGAGGGGGAGTGTTAGAATATTCACGCAATAACATGTTTTTAGTGCGCTAACATGTAACACATTCACGCTGCATAGTATTAAAAATGTGTGTCATGTTTAGATATTGTTAGAATATTGAGTGTATTAAGTTTCCTTGTATAGGCCTCTAAGTTCTATATATATTGAGAGCCTTACTTGGGTTTTTTATTATAAAAAAATAGTTCAATACAAAAGGAACATTTTCTAATAAACACAAAACCCTAGCCGCCTCCTGCGGCTACTTCTCTCTTTGTTGTTTAACAGTATAACATATGTTTGGATTTTCAAAAGTTCGTTCGAAGTCTGTGAACTACCCTGTTTGGATAAAGTTAATCCCTTTGCATGTGTTGACTATCAATTTTTATGACAGAGAGTCCCTCAACTATTCGTTTCGATAAATTTAGTTTGTTGACTTTCTATTTTTGATAAAGTTAGTCTCCTTAATAAATATGCGTATGAGACTAACTTTATCCAAACTGGATAGTCCATGGACTACCAACGGACTTTTGAAAGTCCATGGACTATATATCACCAAAATGGATAGTCTTGTGACTACCAACAAACTTTTAAAAATCCAGTGACTATCTGTCACCAAAATCGATTGTGCAGAGACGAATTATCTTTCAAAACCGTATAACATATATCGAACTAAATAAATAACATGTTAACTATAATTAAACCTTATTCAAACTATATACCGTATTAAATAACGTTTTTCTACGTAACTTTATAATATTTTTTTATCAATATTTATTGAGCATCAAACTATTTAAAAGTAGATTGAAATATTAATGTGAAATATTAATCTGAAGATAATCCAAGAAAAACCTGATGGAAATAGGAAAAGACTATAAGAAGAGAAAATAAGGAACTAAAATTCCAAAAAGACTCCAAGAACAACGCCTCATGATCCTGGAAATTTCCTTCATCAAGAGTATCTGTAATTGATTATTTTCTTTGTTGAATACTGATCTCTTCTGATCAATATAAACATATAACAATTTGATTTTTGAATAGGAAGAATTTCCCGCTCTTCCTACTAGAAATAAAGCGGCAGTTAATAGCAAAGATAATGTTAAGAAATCATGTGCGGAAATCATCAATCCAAAGGCTAACTGTTTAGATTATCATTATTAAAAACCGGAAAGCATTTGTGAAAAATATGATCACATCTCGATCCAGTATAATCCAGTGGTGAAAGATTCTCTAATATAGGGTTAAAGAATCACGTTTGTTGGTAAATTCACAAATAGATTGCTGAAACAATCATTGTTGAACCAATTTCCAGATTCTTTTAAATTCAAAAGAAATTGAAGTATAGAAGTATGAGACTCTCGTCACATATTTTTTGAGTTTGATTTTAAAGAAGACGTCAGTAGATTCTGGGACCGAACGGTTTGGAATTTTGGCACATGATAGAGTCTCACCGATGGACTCTTGATTTTTCTATAAAGAAATAAAGTCATTTCTCTTTGGTTTGGGTTTGAATAGAGAGAATCCTAGAATACTTATATAATGTGAACGTTTTAAAAGATGCTGCAGAAACTATTAGAGTGGTATACAAGTTAATCATGCTTGAAAGAAACAGAGCCTTCAAAAATGCATGTTTTGCATTGATCGAGATTGATGTTTCTAGGTGGTTGCACAATAAAATCTGGATTGGATTTAAATCTAATGAGGGATGCTGGCTCTCAATAAATTACAAAAATCCCCATTCTTATTGTGATTTCTGGTGGCATTTGGGACAGAAATTCTCTGAAGGCAAGAAGTATATCAAAACTAGGAAGGAAAATGAGAATATAAACATAGTCAGTGAAGTTCAAGCCATTGCCAATCAAGAATATGATTCTTACTGTAAGAAGAAGCCAATGGAAAAGCAGAATTCAAACAAGGTTTATCGACCAAAAGTCAAATATATTCTGATTCTAGGAAGTCATGAAAAAGATAAAGACAAGGAGAATGAATCTGAATGTAAATCCTCATCTATTAATAAGACCTTTAAAGATCAATAAGTCAAATGAGGTCATGAAATACTCTTCTTGCTTGGAAGAAATGGAAGTTACTGATGCTATTAAAAAGCTTGAAGATGGTTATTTACAAAATAAAATGAATGGTTATGAGACTAATTGTGCTAGTAGCAACACGCCTGATCCTGAAAGTATTGGAAGCTCCTCTGTAACTCCTATATCGAACGAACCTTCTCCTGATCCTGATTTTAATATTACTCCAGATATAATTTTTAAATTTGCGAGGAAAAATAAAAAGCCAAGTAAGTTGGTGATCAAGACATTAAAATATACAGGGAACAAAAATCAGTTCAAATCTCTATCAGATAATGATAAAGATTCTTAGCTGGAATCTTCGAGGAATCAACAACAACCCAACTATAAGAAGGATGAAAGCAATAATCTACAAAGATAAATATCTTAGCTATTCAGGAGCCTATGTTCAAACAATGAAAAGTTGGAGGATATTTCTAAAAAGTTGGGATTTATTAATTATACTGCTAACATATCTAATAAGATATTCTTATCAATCTGGAGAAATGTATTCACTTGGGGATTACTCTTCATGATTCTGATATCAGCTTCAATCTAACCGTGGTCTATGCTAAATATAGAGGTTACAAATACTTGAATTGTGGGACCAGCTTAAAAATTTACCATCGATGAAAGGAGGTTGGCTTACTGTGAAGGATTACAATGTCATTGCCTCATCTGATGAGAAGATTGGATGCATTGTTTTATACAAGAATAACATTAGAGACTATCAGCTAGAAGATTCCATATTTGTTGGTTCCAAGTTCACTTGGAATAGAAACATTAAATGGAAACATTTAGATCGAGTTATGTTCAACAATAAATGGACTAAAATATTCAAAGACACTCAGGTTCTTCACATGGTCAGAACTTGTTCTGACCACGCGCCTCTTCTTATTTCTGCCACTTTTAATACTCCTAACATCTATAATAGCAAAAAGAAAAGTTTTAAATTTATGAACATGTGGACTAAATATGATAATTTTCTTAGTGAAACCTCAATGGTGATCCAAATCAAACTTTTTGGCTCAAGTTAAAAATGTTGAAGAAATGTTTGAAAGCTTGGAATATCAATATCTTTGGCAACATTTTCAGTAAAAGTATGTCAGGATAAAAGGGAATGAGCATATAATTATAAACAACTCAGATTCCAAAGCAGCATTAGAGAAGGCTAATAATCTGTATCTTAAAGCTTTGAGAATTGAAGAAGATTATTGGAAGCAGAAGTGTTATGCCAATTGGCTAAAGGATGATCATCAGAATACTAAAGCTCATCATGTCTTTGTATCCAAAAGAAGAAGAAGCAATGGTATTAAATGCATTATGGAAAACAACAATTGGATTTCAGACCCAGATGCGGTTGGCAAATTAGCTGAGTCTCTCTTCAAGGATAGTCTTACTAGTAATCCTTATAATAGCATTGAAGATGAGCAAGATATGTGGAATGATTAATTTTTTTATAACATCCCTAGATTTGTTACTAAGGAAGACAATGATAATCTTATGAATTCTATAAGTGAGGAGGAAGTCTGGCAAATTATCAATTGCATGAATCATTCTAGTGCTGCTGGTATAGACGGGTACAATATCACCTTTTATAAAGTCTACTGGAAAATTATAAAATTTGATATGTGTTTAGCTTTAAACTCTTATCTTGAAGGTCTTGCTATTCCTAATGATATTTTTTCCACATTTGTTTAATCCCAAAGACTACTAAACCTACTTGCTGGAGTAGCTACAGACCTATAGGGCTTTGCTCTGGGTTTAACAAAATCTTTTCGAAGCTTATCAACACTAGATTTTCCAACATTCTTCCTAAAATCATCTCAAATACTCAAGGTTCTTTTGTTAAAGGGAGATACATCCATGAGAACATTTTGGATTTCTAAGGAGTTTATATATAATCTTAACAGGAAACCTAAATCCGGGACATAATAATTCAGTTGGACATGTCAAAAGCTTTTGACGGAATGTCCCACTCTTTTGTTTCTAAAGTTTTAAGCTTTTTTGGTTTTTCAAATGTCTTTATATCTTTAATTAACATGATTATTAAGAATGTCAATATATCCTTGTTAATAAATGATGATGTATTTGGATACTTTAATCCCAAAAGAGGATTGAGACGGGGTGATCCTTTGTCTCTAAGCCTCTTCATTCTGGGGAAGAGATTCTTACTAAGAGGTTGTATAATCTTTTCTATTGTAATAAAAAATGCAATATGCCTCTAGAACAGAGTACTTAGTTCCTTGTCTAGCTTATGCAAATGATATTCTTGTGTTTACTAACAGTTTTAATGCAACTATTGATAATCTTAGCAGGTTTCTAAACAAATATCAAGAAGTTTCAGGTCATGCTATAAACAAGGGAAAAACAAAGATCTTAACTTCAACAATACTTCATTATAGCAGAGTAAATTACGTTGAAAATCTGACCGACTTCATTGCAGAATACTTGACAACCAATTACCTTGGGATAACCTTAAACTACAACAACAAAGCTAAGAATTTTAGTTCTATTATTGACAAAATGAATGATAAGATCACTGAATGGGATAGTAAATACCTATCCTATGGGGGAAGACTCTCTCTTATCTCCTCTGTTTTAATGTCCATTCCATATTATTGGATGCAGAATAGCATGATTCCTCAACGCATTATTAAAATAATTGAAAAAAAACTTTAATAAATTTCTCTGGAGATCCAAATACACTGATAAATGCATTCGCTGGTCCAATCGGGTATCTTTGTGTAAGCCTTTTCAGGAAGGGGGTCTGAGCATTAGGAAACTCAATGATATTTAGAACACCTACTCCCAAAATCTTTGGTTTCTTTTTAAGAAACATGAAAGCCTCTGGGCTAAGATTATGCACAACATTTACAACAAAAATGTCATCTTTTAAAAGCTAGCTTTAACAAGGCTGGTTCTTTGATTTGGAAAAGGCTTGCAGGGATTAAAGATGAAGCTGAAAAGAAAATTACATGGATTATGGGTAAAGGATACATGGATTTTTGGTTGGATGACTGGCATAATCACCCTCCTATTTTTGATGCTAAATACTATGAATCTAATAATTGGTTCCTCGAGGCTAAGGTTAACACTTTCTTGAAGAATAGTTGTTGGGATACTGATTCTTTGAAAGATGTTCTTTCAAATGGCAGATTAAGCCAAATATTTTTATAGAAGATGGATATCAATATGGAGGACAAGATGATTTGGAAGCTTTCTTTAGACCATAACTTCAACACCAATTAGACTTGAAATTGTACAAGAAAAAAGTATAATAAGTCAAGTCTTTACAAGAAGATCTAGAATCTCCACTGATAATATAATGCAGAAGAGACATATAATACTTGTTTCGGAATATAAATTTTGTCCTAGCGATGAGGATATAAATCATCTGTTTATCAAATGTAATTACGCTTGGGAAATCTGGAAATATTACAGTGATCTATTCAACATTAGGATTGAGAGACATATGGTCTTAACTTATGTCATTAGGAATTGGTTCTGTTTGTAATAACATAGTGCATATAACTCATATTATTCCTGCGATTATTTGTTGGGTGATTTGGAAGAACATAAATCATTATAAATTTAAAGGCTTTAATGAACCTTCTAAAAGTCTATCGATGTTGTAAATAATATCATTATTGGTATTGATTCTACCAATGTGCTTACTAGAAAACATTGGTTTAACGCTTTAACTACAGGTTCTAAGTTAGGTTGTTCTTCTATCATGAACAGAAAGAAACAAATCACTTACCTCAAATGGATTACTCCAATCACTTGAAGATTGAAGTTTAACGTTGACGCAACATGTCTACGCAACGAAGACTCTAGTGGGGGTATAGTGGTGAGAAACAGTTCTGGTGAGATGATAAAAGGTTATGGCATTAATTTTGGTAAGCTTTCACCTTTTTTGGCAGAGGCGAGAGCCTTACTCGAAGGTCTGTTAATCTGCAAAAGAAACAACTGGTCTCAAATAGATATTGAATCAGATTGTGAAATGTTAATCAAGCTATTGGCTTAGGGAAATTCCCCTTCTTATCTAAACCTTCTTCTTTCTTTTTATAGAAAACTTATAACTTCATCAATGTCTATTAAATATATATCTAGATTCCAAAATGAAGCTGCAGATTGACTTGCAGAATGGACTTTAAGATGCAAAAAAACTGGATTTTTCTCACGTTTATGCCCCAAATCATCTTCTGGTGATTGTTTTGTTAAAAAACTTACGGATTGTTTACATAAATCCAATCACTGATTGAATCTTACGTGTGTGTTAAAAGCGTCTTTCTGTTGATATTTTCTTTTCGATTTCAGGTTCTTCAGGAATAGGGTGGGAGGCTAAAATTACTGAGAAAGCTAAAAATATTCTGATGGATTTAAAAAGAAGAATGATAGCTGGATTATTCGGTTTTCGAATAACGGCATAATAAAAAGTGGAAGTCGTCTTTCATCCTTCCAAAAAAAGATAGCTAAAGGAAGAGGAAGATAAATGATGTCATTAATGGTAGTCTTCGAAAGACTCTAGTGAAAGGAAATTAATGTTATGGTAATATGAAATTTCCAAATTTGAAAAGTTTTTATTTTTAGACGGAGATTTTGACTCGATCTTCGTATCAAGAGTTATGTGAAAATTATCCTGAGTCCTCTACCTTTTGCAAACCTTATGAAATTGTTTAAAATTTCAATATAATTTTCTTTATGATTAAAAAAACTATTTAAAACTATTTAATTGAAAATATCATTAAAATATAGCATTAAATTATTTAATTTAACTCAAAAAATAGTATAATATAATAAATATTATCATAAATAATATATTTGGGCTTTCTATGTTTTATATAGTTTGCATCTTTATTTTTTCAAATGTATATATGAATTAGAAAAACTATAAATCACAAACTTATACAATAATTAAATATGTGTAGATATATTTAAATATTTTTTAAATATTCGTAAATATAAATCGCGAAATTACATATCAAAATTGGTTATATTAAATATATTTATTTATATGTAGAATTAGCTCATTTATTCATTCATGATTATTTTATTAAAACACATGAATTGATGAATAATTTTAATTGAAGATCACAAAGATTAGAAGACTTATCATATAAAAATTCAAACCATACAAGCTTACAGTTCAGTCCACGTTTTTTCTTTTTTTTTTCTGAAACTTAAAAAATAGTGAAGATTATACTATTTTTTGGACAAAAAGGGAACAATAATAACTTTTATTATTGGATTATTCAAAAAATTAAAATAAAACAATTATACGTTATATAATTATTATGGAGAATGATACACTTGGTGGTTTCCTCAATATGACGAACGATACTTTGAACTTTCTCGATTTGGTAGTATAAGAACTATTGTCACGTTTTTAAAAAACATTTTCCAAAAAGATGAAAAATATTTAAATCGGGCCAAAATTATTATTAATACTTGCTGTGCCTCATAATGAGCGTTACTTCTTGTTATGTATGATGAACTCAGAATTTTTTTACTGTAGTTCAAAAGCGGAAATATTCGTAAGAGAGGATTGAACTAGGAAATATTTGTACGAAGTGACACCAAATAACTAAATCAGTATTTTATAGAAATAGAGAAACACAAAAGAAATAAATGTAGCAATAATTGACTAATCATTGGCCCTTTTCCCACTAAAGGGAGGTCCTTTATATAGTATATGAGGTAGGTAGTAAAATTACATAATTACCACCATTAAAGTGGAATTCTCACCTCATCTCTTTGACTATTTACAGAAAAGTTCTTGGGGCATATCATTTGGCCCATTTACATCTTATATTTGCTTTACTTTGGTCTTTAACCACTAAATATACAAACCTAGGCATTTTCCTTAGTATGAATTGCATAATAATCACCTATATTTTTCTCCCCTTATTAGTAGACCCCCAGTCCATACAAAGATGTCTGAGTATGGATTGCAGTTTCTTTTTTACCTTGGTCGGATCGAATGTCTTTGCCCGTCAGTGATTGTCTACTCGGATCATAACCTTTTGCTTGCCAGTGATTGCCTACTCGGATCAGACCTCTTTTGTGATGATAACCTCACCTTTGATCATGATGACCTCACCTAAACAATAATTTCCTTTAAGCTCGCGTGCTCCTGTTTCAGCTTTATCGAGTCAAATATTTTTTAGGCGGCGGAGTCACATCTAGCCACGTGTCACGCTCTTGTCCAACTTGCCAGCGCGCCTTTCGAAGCGGTTCGTGACAGGATAGCGTGTCAAAAACCCTCTATTCTTTAACCTTTCACCTTTTGTCTCTTTTACTATAAATATTTACTTATTTCTCTCAGTATAGGTTTCATATTTTTGATTTCTACCTATCTTTGATTCGAGAGCATTTGTTCTAGAGAGAGAAAGTCTCAAAACCAACTTCCCGCTCTGCATTTTCATGTGTGAAGAGTTCATCAACCTCGAATGGTATAAGCTCTGGAGGTGGTTTAATATTTCTAACCGGATTGGTGCTCGTAGACCCCCTGAAGGAAGAGAGTATCCCTCACCTGCAGAAATTTTGGAGTCAAACTTTCGTGATAACTGGTCCCCTATCCGGGAACGTTCCCTCAATATTGTTACTCCGTCCCCTGGTCAACCTCGTCGTCGTGATAGTGGGGTTAACCCTTCAACGTATGCAACTCCTTCTGAAGTCCCTTATAGACCTTCTCTCTTCCTAATCATGGGTGACGAAAGAGGAAGACCAACTAGCAAGAATACCAAGGAAAGCATTAAAATAAAATGGTCTCCCGACGCAACGGTAAAGTGTGTTCTAACGAGGATTTCTTCTTCAACTACAACTCCCCAAGTGACTCTACAGGGGTCGCCGCAGACGACTCCAGAATTTAGTCTTAGGAGACCTTCAACGAGAGGATTCTGATCTGAGCCAGTTTTAACATCTATCCGGGAACTCCAAGTAAGAAATTTGGTTGATGAGTCTGATAACGATCAAGAGCAACCTAATATGGTGGTGGTCGAAGCACAATCTTTACAAGCAGTTCCTATTGACACTCCTTCCCCCGAACTATCCGAGCCGAGTCAAGTTGCTTTCTTCCTCACCGGGAAACTGCCACTGGTCCGCCTCCTCAAAGCGGTGAAACTTCCTTAATGAAAACAAAGAAGAAGAAGAGAAAACACACAAGTTTCATGAGAGCTTTTTTCCGATAAACTTTGTAAAAAGTAACCTCTGGAGGTGCGACCTAGGTGAGAAAAGGTCCATGTCCGACCTTATGGTGCCCCCTCCAAATTATGACATCCTTAAACACTTAGAGTCCTTAGAAAACGCAGTCTACCTTTCCACCCGTGCTCGGGCTCATAGCCATCAAGATGCAGAAAAATCTAAGGAGGGTGAAGAAGAGGAGACCGAGGAGGATGCTGAATAAGATGGTGATGCTCCCAAAGAGCAAGGAGTTGGCAGTCAAGACAAAATTCAAGTGCCCCCCCCCCCCCCCCCCCAAGATGATAAAAGGCCACCAGAAGTCCAACAAGAGGACCCAACAAACCCTCACACCGTTTCTGTGGCCCACCCCTAGGAAAAAATATTGAAAGAAGCTGACCACATCGTTGAGGTGAGGCCACATGGTAAGGATGGTACTATGAGGCCAAGAAGACTTACTGTTGAGGAAAAACAGAAAAGGTGGTTGAAAATGGAGGAGAGAGTGACAACACAACCTGTCCAAGATTGCCTCTTATGAATAAAGTTATAGTGGTCGACTTGGACTCCATAGAGGGGGAGGGGGAATTCGTTCTTTAACAAAGGAAACCGTAAGAAGAGAATTTCAAGGAAGGAGGATACCATCTTCTTCCTTAACTTACTTTGATTTTTACGAGAACGACTACGTCGCGAATGAGCTAAACAAACTTCTTCGCGTTGCTGCCCTCATCGAACGCAAAACCAACCGTAAAGATCATTATAAGAGTGATGTCCTTCAAAATAGGGCTGAAGTAAAGACCTTGACCTCCGAGGTGGGTGAATTGCAGAGCAAGGTAACAAATTTAACAAATGAGCTTTTCAAGCAATCAGAGATATCTTCCCAAGTAGAGACCTTGACCTCCGAGCCGACTGAGTCTAAAAAAAAAGTGAAAGAGCTGACTGAAGAGCTAGCCAAAACAACAGAACTGTCCACCCAACTAAAGGAGGTCAAGGGCAAACTTTCTGAGAAGAAGCAGACTTATGAAGAACGCTTAGCTAGTATTACTTCACTTGAAGCTTTACTTTCTGAGCAGAAGAAAAAATTCAACGATAAACGAGAAAGGTTTATCACTAAAGATACCGAACGCGACACGCTGGTGGATAACCTCACCGAGTGTTATGCCAAAACCAATGTATACTTCCAAAACGCAGTCGAGGATATTGAGAAGTTATTAGCAGAAAATGAATCTTTGAAGAAAAACTTCGAGGCTGAGCTGAAAAATGCCTTGACAAATATGTAGCTGGTATTGTCACCCGTCTTAAAGAAAGAGATGCAAACTTGAGGTCTGCTATGGTGTTAGAGATGCATGAGAGGTTTCCGGATTTTCACCTTGGTAGTATTTGGATGCGGGTCATAGAAAGGCATCACCCTGCAGGCTTCTCCATGGAGGATTGGAATCCTGCGACGATTTGGAGAGCTTGTCATCGGAGTCTGACTCCCCTGAAGGTAGTAAATAAAATTCCGCATCCGATTAATAAGCACTGAATATTTCCTTCTTTATTTTGTTAACTGTTTGTATTCGGAACCTGTTAAAATCCCAACTTTTTTTATGTACAATTTGCCTCCTATTGTGAGGGCTTATGATGGGACAACTTTTATGCAATGCTCACACTAAAACATTATTTCCATGACTCAGTTTGTCTTATATTTATTTACTTATGATTTAAAGATGAATTCTTTTGTCTAAACTTTTTTGGAGTGTGTTGTGAGTTCAAAAAGATGAACTTTCTTGTCCAAACTCTTTTGGAGTATGTTTTGAGTTCAAAAATATGAACTTTCTTGTCCAAACTTTTTTGGAATATGTTTTAAGTTCAAAATCCAAACGTTTTTGGAGTATGTTTTGAGTTCAAAAAGATGAAATTTCTGCGACTCTTTTTAAGAAAGCAATGAAATTTCATATATGAGTTGGCTATTAAGACCTTTCCCCATCGTGCAACTCTTAAATTATCAATTGTGACTCATCCTTTCCTAAACAACGAAGTAGAGGTCAGCTAAAAGATTTCTTATACAGCACATCACCGAGTACCATGTACCCATATGCCTTGAATCATATTCTTTTGGGAATTACTTTGTCAAATGGTAATATGTCATAGACTAAAAATTATTGTATCTCGTTTCTCCAATCTTTCACTAAAGCTGTAGAAATTTGGAAAGCATCGATGCCTCCTTCTAAAAATTCAGCTCCCTTAACGATTGAGGGACTTTCTTGGGTAACTATCCATGGGTGTTCCTCTATATAGGATGCCTTAGCCAAATAATCTTCCACTGAATTACCTGCCCTATGAACATGCTCGAACCTGACGTCCTCAAACTCTAAGGTTAAAGCCATTAAAACCCACAAGTACTTCACTAAATGGCCTTTTCTTGCTTTTGATTGCCCCAAACCATGGTTTACCAAGAGCTGTGAATCACTTATCAACTTGATTCGTTTGGCTACGCAAATTTTTGCAAGTCTTAATCCAGCCAAAGCCGCATCACATTCTACTTCATCGTTGGATGCTTGGAATCCAAGTCGAATAGCTTGGTACATCGCAATGCCTTCCGGGGATGTCAATTGTACTCCTGCACTGCAGCCAGATGAGCTTGATCCCCTATTGGTTCATATTATCCACTATGGGGCAGACTTTTCTTCATCAATATCCATGTCACCCCGATTAGAATAGAATTCAACCAAGAAATAAGCTAGTGCTTGCGCTTTGAGGGCGGTTCGTGACTCAAATTCAATATCAAAGTTTCTAAATTCTATCGACCATTTTATCATTATTCCCGACACATCAGGCCTTTGCAACATGTTCTTCAAGGTCAAACATCTACGTACCATAACCAAATGAGCCTGGAAGTAAGGCCTCATTTTTTGCGCAGATGTTATTAGTGAAAGTGCTAACTTTTCTAATTTGAGGTACCGCTTCTCCGCATCCAAAAGACTCTTACTCACATAGTAGATCGGCCTTAGAACATTCGCTTCGTCTCAGATTAAGACTGCGCTAACCGTGAAATAGGAAATTTCTAGATAAATAAACAACTTCTCCCCCAGATACGGCTTTGTCAAGATTTCTGGGGACGAAAGGTGTTGTTTGATGTGATTAAAGGCGTCCAAAAGCTCTTGCGTCCAATCGAAACAATTTGCTTTTCTCAGTACTTGGAAGAAAGGGGCGCCTTTATCTGATGACCTTGATATGAATCTGTTTAATGCAGCCAGTCAGAATTTGCACCTCTTTGATCGTTCTTGATGGATCCATAGCACACAAAACATTTAGCTGTATCGGATCAGCTTCGATGCCCTGTTTACTGACTATGTAGCCTAAGAATTTTCCGGATTTTACCCCAAATGTACACTTTTCCGAGTTCAACTTTAAATTTATCTTGGCAAAATTGGCGAAGTTTTCTTTTAAGTAAGCTAAATGATCCTCATCTCTGAGGCTTTTAACCAACATGTCATCAATATAGACTTCTACATTTCTACTAATCTGACTCTCAAAAACTTTGTTTACTAAGCGCTGATATGTTACCCCAACGTTCTTTAGTTTGAACGACGTCACCTTGTAGTAGTGCATACCCCTTCTAGTAATGAAATGTGTACTATCTTGATCCCTTGGGTCCATCTGGATTTGATTGTACCCAGCGTACACATCCATAAAGAACAGTAAACGATTTCCGGATGTTGAGTCAACCAATTGATCGATTCTGGGGACTGGGAAAAGATCTTTAGGGCAAGCCCTGTTCAGATCAGTAAAGTCTACACACATCTGCCACTTGCCATTTTTCTTTTTTACTAAGACTGGGTTGGCCGTCCACAAAGGGTATTGTGATTCACGGATGTGGCCCACTTTTGTCAAACGGTCCACCTCTGCCATTATTGCTTCAACTTTCTCTTGAGAAAAAGATCTTCTCTTTTGAATGATTGGACGAACACTATTCCGTATAGTTAATCTGTGACAGATGATATCTGTTGGGAATCCTATGGCATCCTCTATGCACCAAGAAAACACATGTAATTTGGTAGAAAGAAATTTAAGTAAACTTTCTTTTACCTCTTGAGATAGCCTTGTTCCAATCTTAAGACTTTTATCGGGGAAAAAAACATGATCCTCGAAGCCTTCATCAGGGACCATGAACCCAGGGGACTCTCTCAAATCATGAACAGGATCAGAATCCGCAGGAGACCCCTCTGATTGTTATTTGTTTCCGGTCCAACCCCATTTACCTGCTTCGGGGCCAGTGCCGCTTTGTAACACTCCCTGGCCATCTTTTGACTACTTCTTACCGTTCCCACATTACTGCCCACCACATACTTCAAACATTGATGAACGATAGACGGTACATCATGCATTTTAGACAACCATGACCTTTCGAAAATAGCATTATATGAAGTGAAACATCTACTACTACGAATAATATCGTGACTATCTTCTTGAATGGCCCTCGACCCAACTCTACTCTTCCCTCGAATTCTCCAAATACATCGGTAGTCGCTCCGGTAAATTCCACTATCCTCCGATCAAATCGTAGGATTGTTGATGGGTTTGTTATCTAGTTGTAGGTTGACATAAACATTATGTTGATATCATCATGGTGCCCTCTTGTTTTGGAGCAGATTCTTGCTTTGGTGCGACTTTGGAATTCATTTTCACAAAATCAACTAACTTTCCATTCTCGATCATATATTTGACTTCGTTCTTTAATGGCACACAATCTTTCGTATGATGCCCGATGTCGTCATGAAACTGACAATACTTATTCTTCATATGCTCCTTTGGCGTCTGCAACGGGAAAGGCTTAAGAAAATGCACATATGCGCGTGCTTTCTCAAAAATGGTTGGCACACACTAGTCAACTCGGGATAATAAGCTGGTGGGACCCACCTATTGGACACCGGTCTAACATATTGTTGAGTTGCTTGTCCCGCCAGCACATATTGCTGATTTTGTACTACCCGTTGAGGAGTTTGACTTGTTGCTTGAACTTTGGCTCGTGGTTGGACAATTGTAGCCGATTGTGAAGCTTGTTTGTCGGACATTCACTGTTGTTGTATTGGCCCTGGCTAAAGTCGGATCCTGATAGAATTGAGACATGGACTCTATCTTCGATGCCCTAGTTTCTTCAACTAAGATCCTTTTTTCTATCTGATCCAATAATGCTTCGAATGTCATGGCATATGTCTCCGTGGTATTGTCCTTCATTACCCCCGAAAGAAGACCTATTCAGAAAGCAGCCAATGCTACCTTGTCTTCACAAAATTCCATGTCCGTCTTGACCTGAATGAAGCGTTTTATGTACTCTTTCAAGCTTTCTCCAACTTTATGCCTACAGTAAATGATGGTATACCCATTTGCCCAAAATTTTTTCCTTCCAACAAAATGATGTCGGAACATGCTCCAAAACATGTCAAAGTTCTTTATTCAACCTTGAGGTAAACGATTATACCATTTAGATGCAGCGTTCTTAAAGGTTTGGGAGAAAGCCCTGCACAAAAACTTGTTGTAATCATCGTAATTGATCATGAAGTTCTTGAACTCCTCAATGTGGTTGTCTGGATCTTGAGTCCCGTCGAACGTTTCCAGTTTGGAAATATCAAACCACTTGGGAAGATGTCTGGAAAGGATCTCTGGGGAAACAAGGGATGACCTCCAATTATGTCCGACCTTATAAGCGCTCCCCCTGGAACCATCATTGGTTGTCATATACAATATTTATTCAGTCGGAGAAGTAAACTGATTATTGACTCGGTAATCTTGATGATTACTATCGGACTGAGGCTGTCTTCAAGGAGCGACATGTTCGACTCGAACATTTCGTGTCATATCCTGCTCCTCAGACTACATTTTTCTTTTACCAGGATCACCATTCTTTCTTGACTCCTTTCTCTGAATAGTCTGATGAGTGTGTTTGTGGATCTTAGAATCTCTTTGCCTGCGATCTGCTTTGTTTCCGGCATCAGTGTCCGAAGACAAAAATTCATCAGAGCTCAAGGAGGTATATTTGCTAGATTCTGACGGTTTGTATCTTTGTTCCGATCTAGCTCGCCTTTTGGAATGTCGATGGATTCTCTTTCATTGTCTTTCTCGAGGTTGAACGACATCTTGAATATGATCAGCCTCGACTCTCTCTTGTCGGACTTTAGATCTGACCTTCCTGGAAATCACTATCGCTTCCTTTTCCGCATTTAAACTTTCAATATCTTCTAACAGTTATTTGCATCTGGTAACCAGGATTGACTCTTCAAGTAGCTCCTCGGCATATCACTTCGGGCCGTTTCCTTCGTTTGTCACTTGTTCTTCCATTAGATGATCACAAAACTCAACACCAATCAGATCCTTGGTCGGATTAGCCTCAATCTCTCCACGAGCTTCAATATCCGTATTTTAAAAGTATTTTTTAAAGTTTTTAGAAAATTAATTCTGGGTACCACTCGGTTCCCACAGACGACGCCACCGATGAACTCAGAAAATCTTTAGTGTAGTTCAGAAGCGGAAATATTCGTAGGAGAGGATAGGACTAGGAAATATTCGTACGAAGTGACAACAAATAACTAAATCAGTGTTTTGTTGAAAGAGAGAAATACAAAAGGAATAAATGTAGCAATAATTAATTAATCATTGGCCATTTTCCCAAAAAAAGAATGTCCTTTATATAGTAAATGAGGTAGGTAGTAAAATTACATAATTACCACCATTAAAGTGGATTTCTCACCCCCTCCTGTTTGATTATTTATAGACAATTTCTCGGGGCATATCATTTGGCCCCTCTACATATTATGTTTTCTTTACTTTGGTCCTTAACCACTAAATATAAAAACCTAGACCTTTTCCTTGGTATGAATTTCATAGTAATCACCTATAGTTTTCTCCCCTTATTAACTCCAACACTTTTCTCCCCCCGTTATTCTTGGATACTTAATTTCTCGTTTTATCCTCATGGTGGGAATCAACGTCGAATTGTTATTTGTTGCTTCTTACCACTACTTTTGTCCACATGCTCTGCCTTTCCTACCTTGTCTTTGGATTTATCCATGCACCTTGATCCCATTGGTCCCTCTCAAATTGCAACTGAATGGTTTTAAGTTGCTCTTGTCTGAGCTCCTCAATATGCATCTCTAAGAGCTGTGCAGTAGACTGGGTAGATGACATAGCTTATCTCGTAGGGTTTTCTCTCTGAAGCTGAGAAATATTGATGTTTGCTTACACCACCACACCAATTAGGTCGCCTTAAGCGCGTAAACATCCATGCTGGAATCATGATGGTTTCCTGAACGCATTTTCTCCTACCATTATTATTGTCACTTAAGAGACAAGATCTTTCTCAACATGATGGAAGAATCTTCTATAAACTAACCTCGACCAAAAGTTCCTTAAATAAGCAGTGAGGTTGTTATGATATGAGAAGTAACAAATAGATCATTTCTTGCGGGGCAGACTCCGGGTTGTCTTTTTTTTTCGGACCTAGCCATTATCATTTGTATTTTAGATTTTAACCTCTTTTTAAAAAATAAAATAAGAATTTCCTATAGATAGAGTCAAATTTGGTAAAAACAAATATCATTCTCAATAGTTATGCCAAAGTAATGATGAATAATCAGAAGAGAATAACAGTACAATAACAATTAATGGAATGTCTTTCTATTATCAAAGTTTGATCCCTTTACATTTTCGGCTATCTCTCTATTTATATCTCTTGCGCACTTCCCCATTTATATATTTTTATTTACAGTTAGCCAGTGACTATATTAATCATGCATTTAATATCAGGCACGTTCCTAATAAATACGAGGGAATGTTTATAAATAATTCATATATCATCATACGTGTAACTTCATGGTGAAAATTAGCTTGGGTTTCAAGTTTAAGGGCTCAGTTTGCAGTTCCATTGGGTAGAATACTATTCGCTCGAGCTTTGAGTTTAGGTGCTTCGTTAGCGCTGCCTTCGGAAAAAACAATACTCTCGTCTTATAGACTTTTATTCGCCTCTGATTATTTTTATTTTCATCATCGCATTGATTTGCATGCCATAAGAATGATTTCCTCGTCTCATCATTGATCATCTACTAATCATACTGCCTTGTATTACTTTGAAACTATTTTCCGTCTTATTAGCCTTTATTGCGTCTTACATCGTCATTATAAAAATTATACCCTACTCTTAGGGTATAGCCTTATCAAAAGGACATTCTCAAACTCGTCTTAGCACATGACTGTCTTTATAAGGGAACGAAGTTGACAATCCCAAAGATGACCTTGTTCAGAGAACAAAAAGATATACAACTGTTGTAAATGTTGCTCGTCAAAGTAATAATCTTCCCACTCCTCGTCAAAATGATAACCCACCCACTACTCCGGACGAACCTACTTGCCTGAAAAAAGTTTAAGAAAAAATGACAAACACTAATAAGGAAATATGGGGTCCCTGTTACAAAAAGGTGTTTGACAATCACTGGTGCGAACCCTGCTGTTATAAATAAGAAAAGCTCTAAACCTGATGAAACCCTTTCGAATAACATATCTCCTTCTAATATGCTTCATGTCAGTTTAATAAAAAAACTTATGCTTCGCATGATGTCCCCTCTAATAACAAACACGACTCCTCCACTTCTCGTCCAAACCCTATCGTTCCTATCGTTCACCCTTAAGGTCCTGTTATTAAAGAAAGATCTTCTACCACTCCCTTTGATCAACAAAGAGGCAAATCAAAAGTTATCGAACCCACTTTACCTCCAAAACTAACTTATGCTCAAAATAAAATAAAACGTGTGACCTCTTCAAGTATTTCAACTCAGAATGTCAACCCATGTAACCCTATCATTGTTACTTCACCAAATTCTCAAATACCAAATTCCATATAGGACAATTGGTGTCTTCTATAAGTCATTTTCAATTAACTAGCTTCATAAGCGTTCGATGCCCAGCACTACAAATGACTTGTCAACTTAAAAACTTCCTCAATTTGTCAATTAAAATAACACAAGTATGACCAACATCTTACAAAAGCAACGCGAGCTTCAAATATAGATTTGTTTTTATCATTACACTTTCTCCAATCTATTGTTGATAAATACTTTGCTTATTACCCTCTCTTCTTTTGTACCTATATTTTTCAGAGTTACCATAATTCAATGATGCTTGTATATCAGCAAATGACCTCATTAGATATTGAAACACTAAAAACCTTTAAATGAGGGTACATGCTATTTCAATCTAGTAGAGAACTTACCGATTATTTAGACAAGTTTCAAAGAGGATACACAATTTTAAAGCAACATGCTTACAAGTTATCTAAACATAAAGTTGAAAAAGACAATTTGATTGCTAAATTAGCCACTAAGAAAGATGCTTCAGAGAAGGAGACTGCAAATTTAATTTCCCAAAGTACGGAGGAATTTTCTTCAAATAACAAACTAATTTCTCAAAATGTAGATTTGGCCAAGACTAGTATTGTATTGTCAAATCAAGTTGAGACTAGGACTTCTAAGATCAACACCATGATTAATAGTAATTATGATTTGAAATCTGAAAATATTGCTTTGAAAATGGATGTTAAAGTTTTCAAGATAAAGTACGTAGTTTAGAAGTGAAAAAAGCGGAAGAAATTAAAAAGGCCATAAAAATATTCGTAAAATATGTGGAGAAGAAAATCCATGAAGAAACTCCAAGATATTATAAAAGAATTTTAGTTGTGGATGAAAATATGTTCAAAGGAATTTAAAAATATACTATCATATCAATTTGGAGAAGAAATCCTAATATGACATTGGGTGATCTTATATTTAAAGTACTTGCACATGAATGCCCTTTGTCATTTGATGAAGCCGATATTGATATTAACCCAACCGATGCTGAAGTTATTGTTGTTACTAACCATTGTACTACTGTTTCAAGTCAAGATGATTCTTCTAATAAGATCCTAACTCGTTCCACTCAGGCAGACAACAGTGTTAACAAAAGAAATTCTGATCATCACACTCCCTAATTTAGCAATGTTGTTTAAAAGCGTTTCTATTTTGTTTTTTGCATTCTGTGTATAATCGACATGCAACATTTTCTAACTTTAATTTTCAATTATTTTTGTTTGTTGCATTCTTACTTTATTTTGACAACACATTTCTATCTTTATTTTTTTTGGGTCGGTATGCATATTTGACTCTTCAGTCAGGTAATAGTATGGTCACTAGCGTGTTTTAAAGATTTTGTTAATCTTAGGTTTGGCTTATTAGCCAATGTTGCTATTTTGATATTATTAATTCAAAGACACAGTATGACCTCTTGCGTTCCTAGTAATCTTGTAACTATTTAATTAGTTTATTAATAATTTTTGCTACTTTAAGATTTTAAGTCTTGGTATAGTTTGGCTATTTATGTTTTTTTTATATTTTCAACCTTAGGCTTGGTTATTAACCAATTTAGCTATTTTTATATTTTAAATGGGGACACAATATGACCACTTGCGATCCTAATGGTCTTTCGACCTTATTATTGGTTTATTAATTATATTCCTCTACTTATCAATTTACGCGACCCCATTCACATAAATTTCTTGCTTGTTTTGTTGAATTTTATAATCAAAATAACTATCTTCAGTATCTAACTTTCTGTTTTTGAATATCTAGCACTTTCTTCTTCAAAAAGTAACTTTTTTTTATTAAATGATTGTCTTATGATGTGCCCCATTAAAGAACCTTCTCGCACCACGAAGAAGTAACAAGAGTGCATAACCATGTTATAAATTTCTCTTATACAATTTGAAATGACTAATGACCTATGGATCCTTTAATGCATTTCCCTCCAAATCTCCTAGCCGATATGCGCTAGAAACAACTTTGTAGGGTCCATCTCACTTTAGAGCTAACTTTCTCACCTTTATTATCTTTTGAACCTTATAATATTTTGTTCATGGAAACATATTATTCTTTAAGAGATATGTTTTAAATTTGAAGCCCATAGGGTATTTGTTAAGATTTGTAGTGCTCTTCTCTAACTTCAGCTTGATCTCGTTGTTCTTCAATTAGATCAACATGAACTTGTATTCCCTCACTATTTTATTTCTCTCATTAATCCAGTATTCTGTGACTAGGGACAATATTCTTGACTGTGACTACTACTTCGATCCCATATACAAAAAATGAGTTTCTCATGTAGCCGAGCTATGAGTTATTATATATGCCCCAAGATCCTTTTGTAATTTATAAGGCTATTTCACCTTAGCTCTCTCGATCTTCTTATTTATTCTATCCATCACTATTTTGTTTGTCACTTTTATCTACCCATTTGTTTTAGAATAAATGGGGTCGAGAAATACTGTTTTATTCCATACTTTTTATAAAACATCGTCATTCCATCGTTTGGAATTGAGACCCACTATCCGTCATTAGAATTCTCGGGGTCCCATATCTAAATAAAACCACAAATATCATAAGCTTTCATCTTGTATAAGGATTTTTATTTGATACTAAATAATCAACAGGTACAACAAAAAAATATTTTTTTCTTGATACCATCAAGATTAGTCCCACTAAATATATTCCCCATTTGATATGGATATGGTAGATGAACTATAGTCATAAGTTCTCTTTCTAAGTGGCTCGTATTAGCATAATTTTTACATACGTTACAACTTTGCATCACAACCTCGACATCAGCTGCTAATTTTGGTAAATAGAAGCCACAAGAAGAAAACACTTCATGAACGTTTTATATGCACAATGTGCCCCAAGAAACCATGGTAAAATCTCTAAAGATTAAAATAATTTAATATTTATTCAAACATATAAGCATCGGTATTGTAACACTTTTCATATAAAGGAGACTATAAGGATTCTATACTTTGCAACTAGTATTATCAACGCACGAGCCTCGACCTTATCTTCAGGGAAAATCTGATCTCTCAAATCTGATAAGTATTCATGCATTCAATCTTCAATTACCCATATTGTTAAGGGCTCGATTTTCAGTTATTTGTTTTCTATAGACATACTTTCTTAGAAATAAAACCAGTGGATTGTCTCCTAATATTGTTGGTTTTGCTAGAGTGTCTGCTATTGAATTATTCGTATTCAGTAACTTCTCGTATTCTATTTTCACAAAGTTATTTTCTCATTCTTTTAATGTTTCAGATACTCTGGCATAATCTCTTTCTTAGTTTTGTAAGTTTAGATTCTTGAGAGAGAAAGAGAGAGTCTGATTATAGAGAGAGAATGTAAAAGTGAAAGTTAGTCTTCAACTAATGAATTTATTATCCCCTTTGTTAAGAGCCTCAACCTTTATTTATAGTCATATTGGCCTGTATAACTAATTCGGTTACATAAAGGGTATAATAGAAATGTAGCCTTCCATATTTACAAGTAGTACAAGTACTATATATTAACTATACAATTTATCATACATGACTTTAGTTTATTACACTTAAGCCCTAAATATTATATATCCTTATCAGTAGCCCCCTAGTTCTTATGAAAGACAATGAATAAGAACTAGTAATTATCGGACATCTTGATAAGAAAAAATTATTCTTTGCCAAAAATGAATATGCTTCGAATTAGAAGTTATATTCTTCGTGCCAGAAGTTATTTTGACAACATATGTTGTCGTCGAATAAAAATATATTTGAGTTCGGCCTCGACATTTATCAATCGACTCAAAATATCAAGTTATGCACTTATCCTCCTCGAATACACTCATACACATGTTAACCTTGAAACCAGCTTGACTATTTGTTCATGCTTCGAATATTTTCATATAGTATCATGAGCTAGCTTTTTCATAACGGTCAGAAATGTTTGGAATGGTCCAAAACGTGTGCGATGACCCAGTACGTTTGTCATTGGGTCTGAGAGCTAACATATTTCATATTTCTTCTTTACAAGCAACCACTTGATATTATCTCTTTTACCCTATAACCATCACCACCTCTTCCAGTTCTCTGACCATTCTCTCTCTTTCTTTTTCTTTATAAATACTCCTCTCAACCATTATTCAAGTTTCACAATTTCTTTTACTGCGAGAAAGCAGAACCTTTCCCTGAGAAATTTTTTTGCTACATTCATATGAATACTAAACTTCTTGGCTACCCTCACCGGAAAATTCATATTTCTCATCTAACCTTCAAATTTTATGAACTAATTTGAAGATCCTTGTTCATCTTAGTTTATGAGAAGATCTTCATCTACTAAAAAACCAATTTTTGGGGCTTACGACTACCTTTGTATTAGTGAAAGAGCTGCTGAATACAAGGCAACATATGTTATGGACAACTCTTCTAAATTCTCTTCTCGAACCCAATTTTATGGAAATTTCAAGCCTAATCAAAGCTCTCATGTATTTCCAAGTGCATCCACCCCTAGAATCTCAACAGATTTTACCAACAAACTCTTTATAATCAATGCTTTGAAACTCTTCAGAATCAACCCCTCAAATTTTGTTTCTCCTCAGAAGAACCGTAAAATAAAACAAATTTCATGTACTCAAATAAGTTCAGAAAAAGCTACATCACCTCTGATTTCAAATCCTCATCGAACATCACGCAAGGTTACTCCTTGGATTCAACTAAAAACTCATCTTTCTCATAGTTTTTCTGTTACAAAGAAAATATTTATAGCTACGGGAGACGGCGAGGCTCATACTTCTTCTCAAAATATAACCAATAACCCGACACCATCATCTCCTCCTAGAGGGAGATTGTTGATACTATCGCAAAGTCTCAAAAAACTCCCTCGAACATTCGAGGAAAACCGAGTTTCAACCTCAAATTATCCTCGGCTAATAGATGTTACGTTCGAGGAAGAAAATGATTAAGAGCGACTCGTTCAAATTTCGAATGCAAGGAAAGTGATGCTGCATCTGAAACAAAAGATGATGCCTCGAAACAAGGAGCACAAGAGAGAAGAAGAAAGAATAACAAAGCGTCAGTTTAAATTCTCGATCACACTACTGCCTCAATGAGTGTGAAACTGAAACTACTATTCCCCAAATATGTCATGGCGCTAAAAAATGTGCCATAGATTTATTATAAAAAATCTCAAGCTGATCGCTTGAAGAAAAAATGGGGAATGGCAGATAACATTACACTTCAACTTCCACAAGAGGATGAAACTCCACTAGATTATGGAGCAGATGAATTAGTGGTCTATCTTGAGATCATTAATTAAGGTCTACAATTCCCACTGGATCTGATGATAGTGGAGTACTTCGAAATGTTGAACCTATTCCCTACACAAGGGACACCGAATTTATGGTTCACACTCTTGTTAGTAATTATGGCTTCTAGATTAAGCCAAACCCTTCTCTCCATTAAAGACTTTCTCTCCATGACTGGAATTTCAAAGGGACCGGCACTTCTCTTTTATTATCTAACACTATTTGATGACTTCAAACTAATTGACGACCTACTCCTGGATGACAAATTCTAGAAGCATAAATTTGTGTTTATATCAGGAGTTGGGGAGAATGGTAAACCAATATCCAAGGAGAACCCTTCTAAACTTAACTTTGTTAGGATAATCAACATTAAGTTTAGTTATTTTCACTTCTTACTATTTTTTACAACTTAAATAAGGTTTTTCATAGGCATTGCTACTACATTCGGATGGTAAGGTCACTCTACCTATTCGAAACAAATCTGAAAGGAATCTTCCCACAAAAAAAAGGAAAAAGAAAAAAACAGCTATTAGATCTAATGCTAGCTCTTCAATGAAACTGAAACCACAAAAGAAGAAAGAAACTAAAAACAAAAGGAAAGAAACTGAAGTTAACCTTCCAACAATCAAAGAAGGAGTTGAGGTTGAACCTTCTTCCAAAAGAAAGAAGACTACCGCCCCAAAGAAAAAGAACACTCTAAAAACTTCACCAGCTAAAAGAGTAGAGAAGAACTCTGAAGAAAATGTCTATGAAGTTCATTCCACCGAGGATGAAGAAACTACAATGGACGATCATCGAGGAGGAACTACAGTAGAAGATATTCAAGGGGAAATGGAAGTGAAACATCACCGAGGATATGAACACCCTTTTCCTGATGATTTAATTAGTGACTAGAAAATTCAATCTCTCTACATATATATGGATTCGAAGGTTCAACAAATTAAAAAAAAACTTCAAAAAATTATGAGTTCAAATACTCCAATGGCTTTCAGCAACACTCATGCCTTAAAATAATCAAATGTTCATCCTGTCCAAGAGCCTTCCGAGGAAGTTTTACTTTTCCTGCAACATTTTCCAACATTGAAGCAGCAACAAAAACATTATGCACAGAAGTAAATTCTTCTCGGATCCATAACATGGCTAAAGAGTTGGTCCGATATAAAGACAATGGTGCTGCAGAGAAAACATTGAGAGAAATATTTGGCAAGCAACTCAAGGATGAGTTTCACGTGTTACAAGTTGACATATCGCAATATATTCATGGAGCCATCTAGCTCAAATGTCATATCTGCCATGTCCATGATCGGCAAATGGAAGTACTCAAGACTTCGTATCAAGATGTGATAGATGATATTAAGGCCAAGCATGCCAATGAATTATCCAAGGAGCATAAAAAATGTTCCATTCTTCAAGAATCTTTAAATAAGAGTGAATATGAAAAGAAAAATTTGACATATGATATGGTTGCTCTCAATACGAAACTCAAAGAGGAAAATTAAGCTCATGTGGAAACTGCTTTTAGACTCAGTGTAGAGTAGACACACTTGCTACAATAAAAACCTCATGGGAGCAATAAATAAGTAATTTTGCTTTGCGAAATCCACGCAACGTTCCCCAAAGAAAATGTTTCAAGCTTTTAGGAATCAATACCCTTGGATAACCATCCCAACAAAGCATTCGATCCTATCCCCACTGATTCTTCTAAAGAGACGGCGTCATAAGAAAATACTAGTGAATAAGGAGACTCATCTGAACAGAACTCTAAAGAAGACAATTAATTTGATGTTCCCTTTTGATATATTTATAAATTCATCGGATGATGTATAGTGATTTGTTTTTGTATGGTATTTGAAATATATTTGGTAAGATCGAATTCCTAATCTTCAATGAACAAATACCCTTTCTCTTTTTATATTAGTTTGTCTTATTATGAATGCTTTTAACTTTATTAATAAGTTATTATTACCTCAAATTCCCACAGATATCAAAGATAAATTTTTAATATATCAAATAAAAAATAAAACCTCGAATACAATTGATGTGTTTAAAGAACGTTAAAACCCGCAATAAAGCTAGTGTATTTAAAGAAACGTAGCACCTCGAATATAAATAGTGCGTTTAGAGAACGTGTTTCTTCAAACAGTGTTGATAATAAACGTATAATACTTCATATTTGTTACTATTTGTCAACAAATTCAAAAATGATCAGTCTTTATCTAGTTACCAAAATTAAATAGTTGTGTTTAAAACAACTATTAGCCAAGAAATACTTTTATTAATATCTTCGAATATTTCTATGGCACCTCATTAAAACCTAATCAAAACAAAAAATCATTCCCAGTATAGCTTCAGGTGTTCTATATTCCAAAGATGTTGAAGCATCCTTCCCTGCTCATCACAAATGCGATACGTACCTAGCTAGATTTTTTCTATCACATATAAGGACCCTCCCAATTCGGGGCCATCTGTCCAAGTCGTGTGTCCATTATATGAAGGAATACCTTTATTCAAACTCTATCACCCACTTTAAAATCCCTCATTCTCACCTTTGAATTGTATCGACTCCTTATCAAAGTTTGATAATAAGTCATATTCAAATGAGCTCTAACGTTTTTCTCTTCGATAAAGTCTAATTTTATTCATTTTTCCTTTTCATTTACCTCTTCAAAATATTGAAGTACTTCATAAGAAGGTAAAGTAGACTCTATAGGACTAACAATATATATACCATACACCAAGGCAAAATGTGTTTCTTGAGTAGCCTCTATAGGAGTTGTTCGATAAGCCCACAACACCTCTTGCAAATAATTAGGCTATTTCCCTACAACAACTGTTAAATTCTTCTTCAAACCCTCCAAAATAGATCTATTAAAACTTGACCATTGTCTTAAGGATAAAAATATGTAGAAAAAAACTGTTTTATCCCCCTCAAAATGCAAAAAGAAGTCATTTATTTGTTATTGAATTGAGGACCATTATCCGTAGTGGTTTTCCTAGGCACTCCAAAACGACAACACATATTATTTATAATGAACTTAATAACATCCTTGGATTTTGTACTAGATAATGGTTCAGCTTTAGCCCACTTTAAAATATAATCAACCGCTACTATAATCATCTATCGCCTGAGACTAAGACCTTACAATCTATTCCCCATTTATCAAAGGGAATAGCCTCGAATATAGAAATATACACGGTACTGCTAGTCTGTAAATAGAATTGGAAAAATATTGACAAGTATCACAACCTTGGACTACGACCTTATCATCATTCATAATTGAGGGCCAACAATAACCTGCTAACAAAACCGACGTGTCAAAGACTTGGAACCACAATGAGTTGAACCTTCACCATCAACGCAATAATGGTCTACTTACAAATTTTTTGTATAACGCTTCATCTAATACCACATAAATATGGGCCTTATATCTTAACTTTTTGGCCAGCTGTGGATCTTGAAGTAATATACCTCTTAATAGAAAATTAAGAATATCAGACCTCCAATCACTTTGAATTATGTCTGGAGTGAATAATACTTCCTCAACATATTTACGTTTCTCTCATCATGCTAAAATAGAAGGACTCTCTTGTAACAATATACATGGATATTCTTCTGTATAAGAAATTGTTGCTAAAGAATCATAAACTGAATTTTATCCCATAACTTCCAACAACTTATAATCGCGTGACCATATTCATTGTGATAAGCACTTAAATATCTATGAAACTTATAATTTCTTGATGCTAACATAGGACGCGGAGTTTGATACTTTTCTCTTTCTTTTGTATTATTAAAAATTTCCGGTAATATTTTCAGTTAAAAGAGTGAACCTCCGAACCGGATTATCGTAGTATGAAACCCTTGATTTGTTAATTGGAGCTCTCACTTCTTTATCCTGCTAAATATTCTTACAACCCGCATTTTCTTGGCTAACATTAACAGGATGCTAACGGTTAAGACAATTTGTATGAACCGGATTATCGTAGTATGAAACCCTTGAGGTGTCATGGAAATATTCGAAGATATTAATAAAAATATTTCTTGGCTAATGTTTACAACCCGCATTTATCCTGCTAAAGATTGTTACCTCTCCCTTATTTTCTTCATACAAATTGTCTTAATATCCTTTATATTCCATTTATTTTTCCCTTAGTTTTTAACAAAAAAACTTTCTAATACAACCCACATTTTCTTAGTTTCTCAATCCATCTTAACTTGCAATTTACTTTCTCTTATTTTCTCTCGCTTCAATTCCTTAATCTGTGATTCTAAAATTTGAATGATAGAATGAGTGGTTAGCAAACATTTATTGAGAAAATGTCCATTGTGGATTGGTGTAAAGTAGTTGATCACACAAGCTAATACACCATATCGACCACTTCGAACTTGGTTAATTTCACCGCGTACACAAAATTCTTCTTTTGTTGGTTAATTACACTATGTATTGGTAATTACTGGAGTCATGTACTTCTGACTGATTGGATTGCACGCACCAACTGCCATGCCTAAAGGTTAATTTTGACATGGATTACTACAACTAGTGTGAAAATTAGTTACAATTCCGGGTTTAACTACCAGAGTACCTCGAATTAAAAAAAAATCTTGGAGTTTCCCTTTCTATTCCTAATCTAGTCATCACCATTGGTAAATTGTTGAAAAATTGAACTGTGAAAAGAAACAATTTCCCATAGATAGCACCAAATTTTATAATGGAAATTTATCTAAAACTAATGAAGAACAACTGAGAAAATAAATAAATCTGATGATAATAGTTTTTTGGTATATCAAAGTGCTTAGTATCTGAACGAAGACTTGAGTCCTTATTTATAATACTTATAATATCCTTTATACCTATCATTAGACTATATGTGTCATTATTACCTAATAACATTTATTTCAAACCTATTAGATAATAACACGTGTCTTCAGTTGTAACTGTTCGAACGACCTTTCTGTTATGTCTTCTCTTACAAATTTTAAACGACCCTCGTTTTATATCTTCTTTGTATCTTTTGTCTAATAGCTTCTTAACAACATTTTTCTTACATTTTATTAGTTCCCTTCGTCTAAGAACTTCTTGACAACCCTTGTCTTACATATTTTATTAACTTTCATCTAACTACTTCTTTACAACCCTCGTCTAACATTATTTTGGAGAAATTTATCTGACCACTTCTACACGACCCTCCTCTAATATATTCTTGATGACCTTCATCTAATCAATTCTTTATGAACCCCATCTTATTTCCTTTGGTCTCATTTGTCAAGTATTTTGTTTCACGATGTTTGTCTATGAGCTCAATTATCTGAATCTTCTGTTGTGTTTAATGTCTCTTTGTACGAGTCTTTCATAAAAAAAAACAAAAATGAAAAGCCTATATTAATTTTAAATAACCTCTTTTGAATATAAATTTAGTGTAATAAACACCAAGTTATAAATTGGGCCTTAAATAGATTGGACATTAGTGTTTCAACTGCTTAATCATCAATGTAAATTCAAATGTATGAAGTATCAAATTACAACATAATAAAACATCCAAACCCTCAACACATCACTTCTGAACCATTAGATTGGACCATAAAAATATGTCCTTTAATCTCATCACAAGGAAGATAAAATAATGAGGTTCACCGAACTTCAGCCCGATGAGCTTACTACAAAGCTCAAACTTGCTTTCGGTAATAACCGTAGTCAACATATCTGCACTATTTGTATCAGTGTGGACCTCCTTCAGTTTTATTACTTTTGTTTCAATTATATCCCGCAACCAATGATATCTCACATAAATATGTTTGTTGAGTGTGTAATTTAATAGATTCTTGCTTAAATTCATATCACTTTGATTATCATAATACCATATACTATTCTTGCTTTAACCCCAAGTATCAAAGAAACCTCTTAAGATAGAGCATCATTGCTTGCTTCCATTTCTACAGTATATTTTTATTTAGTTATTGATAATTCTACACATTTGTATATATTAGATCACCATGAGGTGGAATTCTGGTTATCAAGATCACCAGCCATGTCAGGATCTATATGTCCTTCAATTAAAGGTTTTCCACCTCTATAACATAAACTCAACGAAGAGGTGCCTCCAAGTATATGAAAATCCACTTCATTGTTTCTCAATGAACTTTAATTCGATTGGATAATACTACTCAGTGAACCGATAGCGCATGCAATATCTGGTCATGTACACACCAAAACATACACTAAAGAATAAACAAGTTGAGCAGTAAGAAATAATTGACATAATTTCTTTCTCTTTCTATATTATAGGACACATTTTCTTTCTTAACTTGAAGTATGTAGTTAATGGTGTATTAATTGACTAGGAATTCTTCAGATTAAACCTTTCGAGTACACATTCAATATATTTCTCATATGATAGCCATAACTTTCCATTTTTTATGTCACTAGTAATCTCTATGCCTAAGATTTTCTTTGATGCACCCAATATCAACATATAATCTACATATAAAAGGACTATGATGACCTTACCTCTACGTAACTCTCTAAAATACATACAAGGATACTTGAGTTTGTTTGTATCCATCATTTTTCATAAACGAGTCAGATATCAAATACTACTATATTGGCGCTTGTTTAGGTCCATAAAGAATCTTATTCAACTTATAAACTAAAATTTCCTTCTTTTTCTCTTCAAATCCTTCATATTTCTCCATGTAGATTTCCTCATGCAAGTTAACATATAAAAATAAAGTTTTTACATCAAGTTATTCTAATTCAAGATTTAAACTTGCAGTGAAACCCAATACAACTTTGACAGAAGTCATCTTGAAAACATAGGAAAATATCGTATCAAAATTGATGTCATTTCTCGGATCGTATCCTTTTACTAAAAATCTAGCTTCCAGCTTGAACATTTTCTCATCATCTTTTTTCTTCTTAAAAATCTATTTATTCTTGAAAACTCCATTTCCATTAAAAGGTTTCATTAGCTCATATGTTTTATTATTTTTTAAGTAATTCATCTCTTCTTTCATATCCTCAAGCCAAATATTTTTCTCCTCTTGAGATAACACTTCTTGATAATTCTCTGGCTCACCGACTCCAAGCTTGGATATTTTGTTGAAGGTTTTCTCTCTCTAGTTGACTTTCGAATCTGTGTATCCCTCACATTAGGGGTAGTTTTCTCCTCATGCTCATGAAATTCAACATCATAAAAATTTTCCTAAAAGAAGGTCTTTTAGAATCATCAACAACAACATGATCTTATAAATCACCACCATGTGGAGCATCGTCGATATCATTAGGAACCACCTGAATATTATCATATGTTGTCTGATTTACATAAGTAAAATTAGAAGAAGAAATATCATTAATATTATTAAAAGATACATAAATAAATAAGAGTATACTTTCTTCTTTTTATGATAATAGAGTTTGAAGTCATACCTGGTGTTGTGGTGTACCTGGTTTTTTTTTCTCTCATGTCTAATGCCATAACTTGAGTTATAAATTTTTAAATCATTCGATGTATACTCACCACCATTATCAAATCGAATACATTTCAACTTTCTCTATCTCTCATTTTCAACTATGTCATGAAATTTCTGTAACAATATCGAACAATTGGTTTTTTGTATGCCACTTATAAACCCAAGTTTTTCGAGTAGAATCATCAATAAGTTTCACAAAATACTTGTTAGTTCTATGAAAATCCACTTCAATAGGACCAAAAACATCAGATTATACAAACTCTAACTTTCCTTGTCAATAGTATGGCTTTATCAATGGGAATAAGAAACTTACTTGCCAAGGTTTTCATTTTCTTGTCACTCATGCATCATAGTCTTTAATGCCATAAGTTAGGAAAGTTATTTTTCTCAGATTTATTCAACTTATCAAAACATATACCCAAATATGTCTCGTACAATGAACAACACTAGATAACCTCAAGCAACTATCACTGAACATTCAGACTATCTCAAGTTACCATCACCAAGAGTGTGACTGAAACCTTCTCGATCTATGATATTTACATATACAAATTCAAACGTAGATCGTGAATATGACGCACATCCTTTAGTGTAAGTATGTACCCAACAAATATCACCAAACCCAAAAATGTTAGCTGAGCTCTGATTTCCCATCTCGACACTACCAAAATCACAATTTTTGTAGTTCATAAAATATTCCTTATTAGGAACACATATGAAGCACCTATATAAGCCACTATGAGTCTGAACCACCAATATAATAACACTCACGAATATCATAAACCAATCATGCATAACCATTACTTATAGAAGTAAAAGTTGTAGTATTTTTATTATCATCTTCGTTTTGTGAATCTAACTTGTTACCTTTTTGTTTCTTCCATTGATAAGAATAATTTTTTATATGACCAGGTTTACTAAAATTGTTGCATGTCCTAATCTTTTACCCATATTGGGACTTCGATCTTCCCTTTGAGTTACCATAAAATTATGAAAAACTACTTTTTCATATCCTTCTATTCTCAACAATAAGATATTATAAATTGCCAACTATGATATCCTTTCTTCTAATCTCTTCATTGAACATGGTTTTTTTTATAAAGTTCAATGATAAAATACATTTTCAGGAGTATAGTTGGTAATAGTCACAACCAAAATCTCCCAACTGTCTGGTAAATAAATCAATAGGAACAAGGCATGCAACTCATCATCATATCAATCTTCATAGTAGTCATCTTGTTAATGATATCCTGGAAGTCACTGAAATACTAATAAACTAACTTATCACTTTTTAATTTCATTTTTTTATACAAAAATATTTAATATATATATATATATATATATATATATATATATATATATATATAATAATGTTTACAAGAACTTACTGAGTTGTAGCCTACCGGAACAAATAACCAAGTAACAAGGTTACTGATAACCTATTACATATATTGTAGAACATACAATAAGATTACAAAAAGAGAGTTTATCGCCTATCCATACTAGTTGATTTTGGATTTATTGAACTGGTAACGAAGGTTAGAGAATACATGATAGGAAATGGCAGAATTGAGAGAACGCCCATCATTGAATATGCATGCATTTCTCTTACTCCATATGTAATAAATGATAGAGTAAAAGGTTGAGCGCCAGATATGAGGGGTCCTTGAAGCAGATGAAGACCAAGAGGATGCAAGGCCAGCCAGGAGGGGTAGCAAGCGGGCAGGAAAAGTATGCCAAGTTTTCTTGAAAGGTCTTCCCATTTGGGTTTGGAGTAACTGCAGTTAGTAAGGATGTGATCCACGGTCTCTGGATAAGAACCGCAAAGGATGCAATCCCGGGGGGGTGTTTAGCCCCTAAGAGATGAGCTTGTTGCGGGTAGAGAGTTTGTTTTGGATAAGAAATCATGCTATGAATGAATGGTGGGGGGGGGGGGGGGTATTGCACTTGTTTCAAACAAGAGGGCCCTATGGGACTTTGGGTCCTACTGGTCGCAAACAATTGTAGGTACTGCTAATGGAGAAGCAGGAACGACCTTGGTTGGGGAGCCAGATGAAATCATCTTCTGTGATCGTGGGGTGAGGGAGGTCGTTTATAGCGTTTTAGATTTCGTGAAGGTGTGGTTGGTGGAGGCAACGACTCGCACATGCAAGGGAGGGCCAGCGCCAACGCTCATCACAAATGGTGTCTGAAACAAAATTATTACCACGCATACGAGCGAGTCCAATGATGGAGGGATTCTAGTGGTCAATTAGTGAAGTGAGAAGAGTCAAGGGTTATACCACATAGAAGTCGACGCACCGTTGCCGATGAAAACTTTGTATAGATGGTCGGTGATGTTGCGGAGCTTCCGAATCTTCCCCCAACTCCAACTACTCGAGGAGGTGGAGGGAATGATCCACAAGAATTTGTCTTTGACCCTTTCAGAAAGGGCCCACCTCGTCCATAATGACTCATGATTTTTAGTCAATATGGGCCAAACGTTTTTAACGGTTGCCTAATTCCAAACCTTTAGGTTGAGAATCTCAAGGCCGCCATCATCTGTGGGAAAAGTGAGTTTATCCCAAGCCACCTTAGTTCCTGTGATCTTCATCTCCAATCCTAACCAAAGGAATCTACGGAAAAATTATAATAGTTCATTGAGGACTCTGAGCGGGAGGAGAAAGAAAAGGACCAATAGACTTGGCTGGAAAAAGAGTAGATTTTAGGAGTTGGAGTCTTCCTGTATATGAAAGGTTTTTAGAGGTCCAAGAGTTAATTTCGTTAGTGACTTTGAGGAAGAGCGGTCTGCGGTCATTATAAGTCAACCTTAAGGTTATGAGAGGAACTCCCACATATCTAACCGGAAATATGCCTGACATGAAGCCAAAAGCCTCAGTGATTTGATTGTGCGTAGTATCAGATACTCTAAAGCAATAGATGTGACTTTTGTTAGGGTTGATGGAAAGGCCCGACAGAGTGGCGAATTCATCCAGACTCTCTTTGATAAAATGGATAGAGGGAAGGTTCACACGATTGAAGACTATGAGGTCATCTACGAAGCATAGATTGATAATCATCAGCTTGTAACATTTCCAATGGAAACCGAACGAGGGGGCTTAACTCTTTTCCTGAATAATGCTAGAGAGAACCTGCATAACAATAACATACAGATATGAGGAGAGGGGGTCTCCCTGTCAGAGCCCCTTCATCTCTTTAAAAGTACTAGTGGTACCCCCATTGATGCATACAAAGTAAGAAGGGTAGAGATGTATTGGAGTATCTAACCAATCATGATGGTGAGAAACTCCGTAACATAAAGGTCATAAAAAGTAGGCACTAGAAAACATTGTCAAAGGCTTTTATTAGGTTAATTTTTAGTGTTCATCGTGGGCCCTTGCGGTTCATCTGGTATCTGTGCGTAAGGTCTTAGGTGAGCAGGATGTTGTCTGATATACTACGGCCTGAGACAAAGGCAGACTGAGAATGATGAATTAAGGTGGGGAGGACTGTTCTAATTCGAGAAGTCGAGATCTTAGAAATTATCTTATAGATCACATTACATGAAATTATTGGTGTCGAGTTGAATGGAGAGGAAGGTGAGTCGGTTTTGGGGATGATGGTTATGAGAGTCTTGTTCCACTGAGGGTCCATTTCCCTATGACGTAAGAAATACTAGAAAAACCCCGCGTTGAAACCATCAGGGTCGGGAGCTTTGTTACTATCGATAATTAAAAAGGCAGTTTGACGTCAGCATCCAGGATGATAATTAATCATATTGACTTTGTATGTAGGGGAAATTTTGGTACCGACAAAGGATCTAATCATATCAAGGCCAAGGTAGTTTGGGGTGCTTCTAGTACCTAAAAGAATGGAAACGTAATTGAAGAAAGTGTCTGAGATATCGCGAGGGTTAGAGTTGGTGGTTCCGTTGGGGTTGTTGATGGAAATAAATTTATTTTGGCCCTTCGGGCTTGGATGATGTTGTGGAAGAATTTTGAAGTTCTATTACCCAGCTTAAGCCAGTTTTCTCGAAATTTCTGCTTAAGAAAGTATTCTTCAGCACGACAGAATAAATTATATGAGTTGGTAGCCTCTCGGTCAACGGTAATAAAAGAACTGTTCAAAGGTTTAGCGGCCAGGTTCATATAAGCTTGATAAAGGCCTCCTAGGCCTCCTCAAATCTTCTGCTGATATATCTAAATTCATGCTTGTTTGGGGAGGATAGCACCTCCGCTGAGTGAGCTAACTTAAAAGGTATAATGGACAAAGCGTTTCCCGAGCATTAAGAATTCTATCTATCAGCTATGCGGGTAGGGAAGCAGGGATGGGATTACCATGTATTAAAATAATTAAAAGGTTTGGGAATACTAAGGTATGACGTGCTGAGGTAAAGGGTGATGGGGGTATGGTCTGAGGTGCAAGGGAGATTAAAATGGGAAAAATATGTTAGGGAAATCGCCATCTAATTGTCCATTAACAAGGGCCCTATATAAGAAGAGATTGGATTATCCTCTAATTGTCCATCAAATATAGTCGCATTCTCTCAAATAAATTATATGTATTGTTTGAGAAAGAATATATCATTTGTGAGACTAAACCACCTCATTAACCAAAATCTGATGTAACAATTCAAAGTCTTTCATCGCAAATCGATGAGCCAAATCATGCTTTAGTGTCTCATTTAAATCAAAATCATAAGCTAAAATAATCATATTATATATAAATAAAATAATCTGATATGCATTCATACGCCTGATAGATGAATACAAATTATTATTATTAGTTATAAGAAAACCATGTGACATATTATTGTCAACAATTCAAACTAAACTCGAGGAGCTTGTTCATATAGAGCTTTCCTAAGTTGAAAAAATTCACTTGGCTAGTGAAAAACACCGGAAGAAAGACTCATATAAACCTTCTCATGTATATTTCCATCTAGAATTATGTTTGGGAATTTAGTTAAAAGTTCTTAAACTGGCACACAGATGCAATAACAATAAAGGTACAAATTGTTATTATGATTACTACTAGAAAAAAAGTCTTCCCGTAATCTATAGTATACTTTTTTTAATACCTTTTTACTACAACACAAGGCGTATACCTTACGGTGGAGGATAAATTTTGTTTCTTTAAGAAAACCCAATTAGAATAAATTTTACATATCTCATGTATGAGTCTGATAAAGAGAATTATGATCTTTATTCAACAAATTTTACCGACGATGATATATATATATATTTTGTTATCCAACTGAAGTTAATATAAATTATGTATGTTTGCTATGAAATAAGAAAACTAAATAGAATAAGAAGTGATAGCTGGTAGAAAAGTTATAAGATGATCTTATTCAACATTTTTTCTCCCTAATATATGAGAAAATATAACGAATTACACATATGACACGGTATTGATTACCATCGTAATTATGGAATACTATAAAAGTCTAATATATTTATTCATATCTGTGTAAAGTAGTAAATATATAAATATCGAGGTCCTTAATATTGTTATATCTAACTTACCGCTGCAACTGAATCATGAGATCAGTTAGGTTACCATCAGATTACATCATACCCACAAGTAACACAAATAAATTTTCTTTATCGAAATATTGTTGTGCAAAATTAATAAAGAAACAATCTCTAAGGTAACACCCACAAATCTAGCACCATGGTGCCTGATTTAGTTCTCTTTTCATCTCGGAAAAATATTTTTTGTCTTTAAAGGTTTTTTACTGACATTAAGTTTTTAACATGGGCCAAAGTAAAAACACAATATACCAACTTGGGCTGTTATATTTCTTGATATACTTTAGAAATGGAATTAAAAATCAACCAATACACTAAAAAAGATTTGGAAAACATATATAAATCAAAAGTGATCAAGAATGTTAAACTTCAGTAAGATAGTCAATCTTTAATACTTTGGCATAGACTATGGGGCTACTAATAAGATCATATTTCACCCACATTGTCGATGCCTTCTCATCAGCAACCCACCAAGATGTCGATGACTCGTCACCACCTATGATGGTCTTTGGGAGTTTCATCCTCGTGTCTTTTATGTATAACTCTTTTTTATCTATGATGTCATCATTTGTTGTTGTTTTTAGAGGATGTTTGATCTACCTTAGTTATTTCTTCCATATATTTATTAAAAGAAGAGTCATGTTTATCACTTACATATTAATATCGGTCTTTGAAGTTGGCCATCTCTTTTCTCTAATCTATGAATCAAGGTTTTGATTCTTCATTTGACGAATTTGTTCATAAGATCAATTTAATCCTTCATCATTTTTAGGTTATCCTCTCGTAGCTCTGCCTCCAGGTTGTTGAATTGTATTTCTAGGATGATTATTTCCTCATTCGATGAATGGATCTGATGATTCATTGGTTTTCTTTTCCTGTTTTCTTCATATTTGATTTCTACCATAGTGTTAAACATGAGTGGTTGATTATACTGGTGTAAAAGGTTTTTAAATATATAAAGGATATTTTTTGTTCCCAGTGAATTCGACAAACGATAAGTACAAAAGTGACTAAATGTTAGAAATGTTGTAAGATAATAATATTCATGAATTTATCTCCATTATATAAGGGAAAGTATTACGAGTTACATTTATAAGAAAATCTAAATTACTATCATGATTATGGAAGCTTGTAACATCGTGTTACAGTTAGTCTTGTGTGTTTAAAGTAGTAAAAATGTAATACTTGAGGTTCTTAATGTTGTTGTAACTGACTTGCAGCTGCAACCGAGCCATGAGATGTGTTACCTGGCCATCAACGAGGGAGCCATCGACCAGAGAGCCATTATTCATAAGCACGGGTGGTGATGACGTATCAAAATCCTTGTGGGTTTCTGGTGAGAAGATGTTAGTAATCCTGGTGAAATCCGCCCTTATCAAGAAAAATCTGATAGTTTGGTAAAATTACTTGTACAAATGAATTTGTTGGGAGCTGAAGAATCTGCATTTGTACCAAAAGAAGAAGTAGACTCAAGAATTGATGAAGTAGAAGTAATATCAGCTAATGTTGTTGTCTCATGAATTGGTACATCAACAATACTAGTTGTATCATTGTTAGTGCTAAATGGATAATTAAACCAGAAGCTCTGTCTTTGTTATGTCATATGACTTTACCATAATCGAACAAATAGAATATGTCAAACAATTGTAACATGCCGAGTTCCATATAGCTTCTGATTTATGGGATCAAAGCAACGATATATTTTATTTCCATTAGTATAACTCATAAAAACAAATATATCTATTTTATGAGATAGTTTGGTCTGTTCGATATGAGGACGGATGACAATATACGTATATCGAAACACTCATAAAGAGGAAATATATGGAGGTTGTCCATGTAACTTATGTGATATAGACATCATCAAATTCTATGCATTAGGAATTCTATTAATCACATGTACAACAATCGGATTATATAAAAGCAAACAACAAACATCTTAAAAATGTCATGGTTTTTTTTATGAAACACCATTATACTGAGGGGTGTCAGTACAAGATAACTAATGTATTGTAAAATCAGGTGAAAGTATTTGAGTAAAATCATTAGAGGTACATTCACCCGCTAATTCACACTGGAAGAACTTTATCATAGTAGAATATTCAGTATTAATAAGTTATCTTAAGTTTCTGTAAATTCCAAGAAATTCAAAAGTTCATTTCATAACATAAACACACGTATAACGAGTATAATCATCAAATAAAGATATATGATAGGTCGAACTATCTTTTGTATATATGAGATGGATATTTTCTATCATAATGGATAATATAAAAAAAAGTAACAAAAAAATACAAGTAAACGATAAATCAAAGATATTACAAGTGTTTAAATGACCAACTTTATTTTGTAGAGACTAAAAACTTTAAACTTGACGCAGATACATATCCCAAACGAGAATACCAAAGGTAAGATTAGACAAAAAATGACTTAATCAAAACAAAGACAAATCAATATTGGAGTCAATAATATCCGTCACTTTTAGTTCCTCTACACATAGAGTTCCGCCCTTCTACGGCCTATCATCATCACCTTCTAAGTATATTGATCATGTATAACCCAACTTAACCATAAAAGAACACCAAATGACCAGATTTATACACATGATTGACTCAAATATTATTCAAAGCAAGGTTAGGAACATACTAAACATCAGTTACAGATATGTAGAGGGTAAGAATAAAGCCACCACCCTCTATGAAAATTGATTTAGCACTAACAAACAAAATAAATATGGGTGAAATATGAAATAATGAAAAAACTTATGGCATGAAATGTGACATATTAAGACACATGCCATAATCTAAAATTCAAAAGGATGAAAGAATACCTGAAGTAGAAGACAAAGGATCGCCTCAATGAGACATGAATGTACACATGGCAATAAGATTAGAATAAAAAACTGTATAAAAAACTCAAAAAACCGGGGTTCCAAAGCAAATACTCGTGTGGTTGACAAAATAGATGAACAATAAGGATAACGAGAGAGTAAGCATACTATTATAGTGTATGTGATCATAAGTGCATTGCAGGGAAATCTATTCGCCCTAAGACATGAATTTCAATATGTTTGGTGGAAATAACATATAAAAAAACAAGATCACAAGACAATATTTTACGTGGTTCAGGTTGTGAAAATAATCCTACGCCCATGAGAAAAAAATATTTTATTTTTATTATAAAAAAGATTACCAAAACATCTCCAAATACAAAACACTAAACCACTCTTTGTTATAAAACTCTCATAGTTTACATAGATAACATGATTCACTTAAATATCTCTTTATTTTTTATCTTACACCTAACTTCACTTTCTAATAGACCAGCCTTTGATCGTCGTACTTAGTGAATAAAGAGACCTGCAAATCGAATCGACACTCTATAAATTAGCACACCGCGCCCTTACCTTTATGTTGCTTGTTCTTTATATAGTATTCTCGTGCATAGCTCTAGATTCACTTCAGATTGGATAGTTCAGATGAAACCATAGTACTTCATACTTTCCAAATTAAATCACTATATAATCAATGACTATAATAAAACTAAGATGGTCATTTTGGACAAATGGAAACGGGCCTTATTTGGGACTCTAGTATTAGAATTAGGCATTTTGACTAATCAAATTGAACACGTCGAGAAGACCAACGACTTTCAGAAGAATCACAGGGAGAAGCTGGATTCAGGCCAAAAAATCTATCGTTGAGGGCCTCATTTATTTGTTTCGTGTTTTTGCAGCATTTTTCTAGTTTTGCCTTATTTATCTAAAATACTTCAACAATTCAAATCGCTTTAAAATTGAATTGAGCTTTATTTTATTACGCTAATATATATATATATATATATATATATATATAATTTTGTGCAGGGTTTCGAGCACTTCTATAAAAGGCTCGTAAACCCTACTTTGTCGTTAGACTTTAATGAATTAAATTTGAGATTATTTTCAGTGATTCTCTTTTTTTTCTCTATAACCTAGGTTTATGGTTTTTACCTATTATTTTTGTTTCTCTTATTGAGTTCTTGCAGCTGTCAATTCTGTTTTGACTGCCTGCCTCTATTATAATTTGTATTAGAGTGTCAAAGCTCCTACTACGTAGGTTAAAGAGATATGCTACCTAAGAGAATCGTTCGTGGGAAGTCCACTCTTTCAATCGCAGAACCAGTCGATCGGGAGGAGATGAAAAACTGATTAGGCTAGATGACTGAGCAAGTAAATTTTTTGGGAGACCATATGAGCAATGTACATAATACTATGCATAGGCTGCTGAAAGACCATAGCAATGGATTTCGAACTCTAGGTTTAAGAAACCAACATTCGGGATCTAAGAGAGAGAACATAATTCGTTTGCTCCTCGGAGGAAACAGGGTACAGGTCCATATTACCCTTAAGACTACCGTGAGAAGATATTTCGATCAAAACGCCAACAAGATATTTTGACCAAAACGCCAACAATCGGTGGGAATCAGGTTTCAGACTTAAGATACTAGAGTTCCAAGGGTCTCGAACCGGAGGAGATTTAGATTGGATCGCCTCATTGGAAGAAGTTCTTGATTTTAAGGAGGTTCCGGGTGCATCACACGTTTAGTTGGTCGCAATCAAGTTATGAGGCCAAGCTGCATCTTGGTGGCAGCAGTTAAAGAAGACCAGGTCGAGACAATGTAAGCCGAAAATAACAATCTTAATTAAAGTTGTCAAACACTTGAGAGCCTCATTTTTCCCTAAAATTATGTGTGTATAATGTACCAGCAGTTGCAAATCCTTAAACAAAGGTCAATGGTTGTTGACAAATACACTAACGATTTTTTCCAATCGCAAAACTGTGTGGATATTACTGATTCCCCGTATCAATTACTATCTCGTTGTATATGTGAGATGAGACAGCATTTTCAGGACTAACTGAATATGTTTGACCTTGTGAATGTGTATGAAGGTGATATTGCGAGGATAACACCTATGGTGTTTCCAAAAAGAACAGTTCTAAGTCCTAGCCCAGCAGTACCAACTACAGCCCCTATTCGTACAGGTGCTTACACACAGGTCCCTAGTAACGCATGTAGTTCCTCGCAGGTGAAGTGCTAGCATTATCACGAACCATGGCACGTTGCTTTGTAGTGTCCAAAATTACGACAACAACCACAGCAATCGAGGGGTTTGTTCACCAGAGCTGTTGATTTTGATCTAGAAGGTGAGCTACACTTTAATGAGAAACTGGAAGATACTGCTAATGAGGTTTAGTATGACCAAATTACCATAGGGGATGTTAGGCAGGTTTTGGTTCTAAGTTTTGTCTATTTTACGTCTAAAGAAATAAGTGAAGGTGATGATTGGCTGTGAAACAATATTTCCCAATCGACTTGTATTATTAGAGGGAAGGTTTGTAAATTCTTAATCGATTCAGGAAGCTGCGAAATTTTGATTTCCAAAGAAGCTGTGCAAAAGCTGGCTTTGAAGACAGACGACAACACAAAAACTTATAAACTCGTATGGTTAAAGATAAGTAGTGAGATAAAAAAAATATCTAGTGTCATTTTCTGTAGGTAACTATAACGATAAGGCATGGTGTGTTGATGTTATTGTTATGATAGCTTGTGATTTATTTCTAGACCAATCATGGAAATACAATAGAAGTTTCACGTACGATGGTAGGAAAAACGTTATATTTTCATATGGAATAACATTAGATTCACATTAACACCATCTAAAGATGTATCTCCAAAACCTGCACTTGTTGAATCACAGGAGTCGGGTAAGTACTTTTTGGCTCGTAAATCATTTATAAAGCATACTAGTGATATAGGATTTTGTATCTATTGGTGGTTAAGGAATGTAATGATGATCTGCTTGTTGGGATACCTTAGCGTGTTTGCCCTCTATAGTAAAATTTGATGTTGTGTTTCCCGATAATCTGCCTACAGGTCTTTCTCCAACACCAGATTGACCTAGTTTCGGGTGTTAGTTTGCCAAATTGACCACATTACTGGATGAGTCCAAAGGAGTATGAGGAGCTCCGTAGATAAATGGAAGAACTATAGACTAAAGGCCACATCTATGAGAGCCTTAGTCTTTGTGCGATTCCAACACTATTACATCAAAGAAAGATGATTCAATGAGGATGTGTGTAGATAGCTCGGCTATCAATAAGATCATAGTTATATATCAGTTTCATATTTCCCGACTTGATGACTTATTAGATCAGTTAAATGGTGATACAGTGTTTACAAAAATACATTTGAAGAGTGAATATCACCAGATTCGCATTCAATTGAGAGATGAGCGGAAAATATCCTTTAAGACTCGCGAAGATCTGTTTCAATGGATGGTCATCCCATTCAACCTTTCCAATACGCTTAGTACATTATGAGGGTTATGAATCAGGTGTTCGGTCCCTTCAATGGAAAGTCCTTAGTTGTGTATTTTGATGATATTTTGATATATATTACTACGGATGAGCTGGACCTCCATCATTTCCTATAATTACTGGTTGTTTTGAGGTATGAGAAGTTTTATGGGGGACTCGACAAGTGTTCTTTTTGAAAGATTCAGTTATATTCCTTGAGTATGTTATTTTGGAGGATGGTTTGTCACTGGATGAGTCGAAGGTAGAAGCAATACGTGACTAGCCTATACTTATCTCTATCACTCAAGTCCATTCTTTTCATGGGTTGGTTTCATTCTACAAGAGGTTTTATTTATAACTTCAATAATGTCGTGGCTTATATTACAGATTGTATGAACGGAAAGACGTTTTGCCATTTTCATCAATAGGGCTTGGACCTAGTTGGACCCCTACGAGCCGGATCATAGAATTTGACTTTCATTATGATGAGAATCGATTACTGCATAAAGTGAGTAGAATCATAGCCATTGAAATAAACCAAAGTAGAGGAGATAAAAAAAAATCACGGGGAAACATATAATGTGTCTTTTTAGTGCACCAAATATCTTCATTCAAACAATTTCCATTTGTTTGACAACACATAGATACATAGATTTTATATGAAGTAAAATATACAACATCTTTTTTCATTCATCTATCACCCACAAATGAAAATACAAGTGGCGGTCACTTTATGTAACATCTTGGATTATAAGAAAACTATTGTGGAGGCCAAAGGTACACAGTCCAAAGCACTGGCTCATGTTGTTTGGATTATAAGACCACCTCTTAAAGCCTCAATAAAACGACATATTTCCAACTTCATGCGGAGAATGTGATATCCATCAAAATAGCGGGCGACGATAGAAATCATGAACTACGACTAACGATACTAATCGCCGACACGACCTTAACGTGCTCGAGTACCGTCACTAAGAATACCAGTGGTTCCTTCGCTAGTTAAGGGCGGAGAGAAATTATTACCTCGAATATATTGTTGATAAGATCAATAAATCAAAAATTTGTAACATCAATTCCACATTCCTCTGGTATGATCCCTGATTCATCCCTAACTCTTTAGTTGACCATTATGGTCTGGATATCATTGCACAACAACAACAAAGTAGCCGACATCATTTCCAATAGTATTTGGAATTGACCTGTTCAGATTCACCATGGTAGCAAATCACATCACTCACATCTCCAAGAGCTCGCTAACTTTATTAGTTTACTTAATGCTCCTTCAAACATGGATGACATAAACATATGGCTTCCCAACTAAAATAGTACGACTTTTATCATAAATAACACCTACCATTCAATTTGCATCACTTCCCCATACGTTAATTGAGTCAACATTGTTTGAACAAGTTTAATATCTTTAGACGTTTCTCCATTGTATGGTTGGTTAGCCAAGGAAAGCTTTCCACGAGACACAAATTTATCTCAAGGGGTTACACCAAAGTCCATGGTTGTGTGTTATGAATCCTTCAATTATTTTTTGGTAAAATGTCTCTTCTCCCAACTTATACGAGAGACTTCTAGTATGAAGCATAGATTCCATTCTTCTTGTTTGGATAGACTCCGCACATTGCTTAGTTTATGGACTCCTTCTTCTTCTAATCTTTGTCATCTATTGCTTTGATTTTTTTTATAGTTGTTTCTCTTATGATAAAAAACATAATAACATTTACGAATAATCCTTTACTCGTTTTACCGATATTTTTTCGTATTCTTTCGAACAGTTGCTACAAATTTCCATACTTAATAATTCGCGGATTCAAAAATTTCTTAACCTTGAAATTTCTAATAATATTTTCTTTTGTAATTAAAGATTTCCTCTTTTTCTATGTTCTCGCGTCTTCCAATAGCAAGCCTACGGATGAACCCTCAAATAGCACCTTGTGTATTTTGTAGACAGCATAAGACGACCGTTTTACCACCATAAATTTTGACCGGCGAAAATTAAAATACGCAATACGTATAGAATGACGACCAGACAATTGAAGTTTTCAAATTTCAATATATCGAACAATTGATTTGAAAACACATGTCAATTCCTTGATTTCTGCAACTGCCGTATTAAATATATATGTTTGGCCTCGTCGGAGACCGAATCAACACCTCATATTGCAATTTCTAATAAAGTAAAAACAGGGACGTGTCACTAAAACAACGGTAAATATAGTTTCCATCACTACGTTATTATAGATTTCCAATTTACCCATAATAGATTTTACAATTATTCAATAGTTTCTAAGAAAGATTAATCTCATAAAAAAATGTTTATTTGTAAAAACTAAAACTCATTATTTGGACGATTAATTTAAACGCCTTGGAAAATTTGATAACGACCTCGAAGATTTGATAAGCTTTCAATCTTAATCATTTTTAAAAACAAATTAACAGAAGGTTTTTGGGGTGTGAACGGCAGAAATTATGGATATATTAACGCTTATTCAGAAGTCGAGCCTTTTAAATTTTTTGGATGAATAAAACTAGAGGCTAACTATTATCGATTATAATACGAATGTCCAAATATCTATATAATCGAAGGGAACAAGTTCATATTTTGCAGAAAGCTAAAAAAAACATTTTTTTTAAGTTGGGATGGCTAACATCTTAAGTTTTAAATCCTTATTAGTAACACTAGCTATTCTACAACCCACAGTCCAAGTAGTCGATTACGTCATAACCAACAAAGCAAGAGATTCAGAGGCGGTATATTGCGACCAAACGCTTCGAGCCACAACAGATTTTGTCAATCACTTCTTCCACCATAACCGCATGAATCCTAGCTAGAAAAAAACCCATCATTGCCCTTATTCTTAAAACCGATAATTCTTTATTCCCATCGGATTTTAGACCCATTGCATGTTGTAACGCTAGCTACAAAGTTATCTCTAAGATAATGGCTAATGGGATAAATGATTTTGTCTTTTTTTTCGTTCACTTCTCTCAAGTTGCCTTTATCCATGGTCATGGTATCCCAAATAATATCATTTATTCTCAAGCAATTCTCTACGGGTACAACATCAACATGAAAGATCGACATGATGCTCTTAAAATTGATCCAGTGAAAGCCTTCGATATCGTATGTTGGCAACTTTCGCTTGACATTCTCCTCTCTATGACTTTCCCTTCCAAATGATCTCATACTTCATCTAGTGTATTTATACTCCCTCTTAATATGTTGCCATTAATTGTAGTTCTTTGGCTCTTTCAAGGGAAAAAGAGGCATCCGTCAAGGAGACCACCTCTCTCATTTTCTTTTTATTCTAGTAATGCAAGCTCTCTCAAGTATTCCAAAACGAGAAAGACCATGATCCACCATTCAAGTTACACTGGAAGTATTACAAACTCAAAATCATGAACCTCTACTTCGTCAACTATCCTGATACGAATTCCATCAGCTTGATCAAAGAGGGCCTTGAGTAATTCGCCTCCCTTTCAGGACTACAAATTAATCATCGAAAAAGTTAAATCTTCATCTTCGGTGTTCACTCTTCGACGTTCTATTACGTCCATCATGAGATTTAACATTAGAAGCTTTTCTATCTACTATTGTAGGGTCCCTCTGATCACCTTAAGGTTATCCTACAATGATTGTAAACCTTTCTTTGACAAAGTCACCTCACATGTCAATGCGTAGACCTACAAGCATCTCTCATGTGTTGTGAGGCTCTAACTAATTATATCCGTTCTTTTTGCGGGCCAAGAATTATACTCTCTCATGTTCATTCTTCACATCAAAGTCCTCAAAAAAAATTCCAACTGGTTACGCGGTTTCTTTGGTCTAGCCCGTATATGATGCTAACTTGGTCTAAAGTAACATTTTTTTGTTTGAGGGTAGCCTTGTAATTTTAGATCTTAGGGTCTAGAAACTAGCGGCCACCCTCAGTCATATCTGGTCCATATTGACTGACAAGTCCACTTCAGTCTAGTACGATTGGATTAATTCCAAGAAATTTAAAGATAAGCACCACTGGAACCTACCAATCGGTTTCTCTCCTAGCTTGGGATGGGGGGAAATTATCAACCTGAGAATTATTTACACTCTATAGATAAAAAAAATTGGTAATGTCAACTTCACTCTCCTCTCGTATGACCTAGGGTTCATCCATAATTCTTTAGTTGACCACTATGGTATGAATATTATATGTTATGCTAGAATGCACAATAATAGCAAAGTAGGAGTCATCATCTCGAACGGTGCTTGGAATTGGACCGTTCAGATTCACTTCGGTAGAAGATCACATCACTCACATCTTCAAAAGATTGGTAACTTTATTAGTTTATGTTGGGAATATGGGTACCGCATATTCAATCTCTGTATATAAAAAATAAAAATTGATCTCTACATTAATATAATATTTTTTCTTTGGCTCTGAAGGCCCGCACGACTTTGCTTTTGGTCCACTTCCAAAACCCTTTATTTTATTTAGATATGTTCTTACTTATGATGGAGGATCTTCTATAGTATAAATATTTTTTATTCCAATTGAGCCGGTTACAGATAGTTATAGTAAGTTTTCTAAACTAAAGAAACCACAAGACATGCAAGAAAAAGATTGGGAGAAGTTGAAAAGAAAGGTTTAGAGAAATATTCCACAATGGGTTAAACTTAGAATCTTCAACTATGTTTCTCAAGAGTCGGAATCATATGATATTTGGAAGAAATTGGAAGGTATTTATGAAAAAAACAACGCTCATAATAAAGATTTATTTATTAAAAGACTTGTAAACGTGAAGTTAAAAAGTGGTAAGTCAGTTTCTGAACACCTTAGTGATTTTCAAGATATCATTAACAAACTTACTACTATGAAGATTGCTCTTGATAATGAGCCACAAGCCTTATTCTTATTGAGTTCTTTATAGACAGTTTGGAGACATTGGTTGTGACTATTAGTAACTCTGCTCCAAATGGTGTTTTATCTTTGGATGTTATTGAAAAAAGCATGTTCAATGAAGATATTAGAAAAAATGAGACGAGAGTTGAAAATTCAGAAGCCTTTGTAATTGAGCATAAAGGAAGAACCAAAAGTAAGGGTTCTAAATTTCATGGTAACTCTGAGGGAAGATACGAGTCCAAATATTGGGAAGAAAGTAGGACATGTTACTATTTCGGTAAGCCTGGTCACATACAAAAGTATTATTATCGATAGAAGAAGGAAACTGTAACAAGTCAGATTCTAGAAATGAGGGTGACAATAAAAATACTGTAGTTATTGCTTCAACTTTTCATAATGATGTATCATTGATTTGTAATATTGGTGATTGTTATTATATTGGTGGTTCTGATTCAGAGTATTTTGTAGATACAGGTGCTTCATATCAATCTATTCTTAATATAAAATATTTTTTGAACTACAAAAGTGGTATTTTTTGTAGTGTCAAGATTATAAATCAAAGCTTAGCTAGCATTGTTGGGTACACACTTATGCTGAAGGATGTGCGCCGTATTCCATATCTACGTCTAAATCTGTTGTTTTTAAATGCCCTAGATCAAGAAGGTTTCCGTCACACTTTTGATGATGGTAAGTGAAAAATGTCTTAAGGTTCCATGGTAGTTGCTCGAGGTGATTTGTGTTACTCTTTGTATACGACTTATTTGAGTATATGTTATTTTGAGCTGAATGCAGTTGAGAAACATAATTATCCTACCTTGTGCCATCAGAGATTAGGATGCATGAGTGACAAGAAGATGAAAACATTGGCCGCAAATTCACTCATTCATATTGAAAAATCTATCATTATTAACCATTTTAATCATTGTTTGGCACGAAAGCAACATATACTTTTGTTATCTTTGAAGTCTATTATTAATGAGACCTTATTTGAGGAAGAAATTCATGATGAAGAAGTTCATAAGTAGAAGGAGAAATATACCCCTATTTTGGTAGATGCAAAAGTTTGAAGATTTCTCGGAAGCAAGGTTGGGATTTGTAGTAAGCTGATTAGGATAAGGTCTAAGTGATTACCTTATGATTGTATCTTCCCCGTGATGGACTAGAGAGGGAGATTGTTATGGTCTGACTCAAATTAGGACCACTTTATAACCTAAGGTTTTCATCTTTCTAGGGTTATATATTTTTGGGAGCAAGAGTCTGTGAGTTTTCAGGAGACATAAAAAGAAATAGGGAAAGCATTTTTCGAAAACACAAATAGAGAGAGTATTTTTTTTTTCGTTTTTTGTTTTTTTATTAAGGTGAGTGCAGTCACTGTAAAGAGGTTGGATCAAGTGGCAAACAGTGTTCATTTTTTCTGAAATTGCAAAAATGTGTTTGGGACATCTGAGGTTTCCATCTAACTTTTTGGATTGTGATTTGGTGCTACAGATTGGGAGAAATCACTGCTGGAACATATTAGTAGTTTCCGGTGATATCTTTCCCTTTGTGCTTCTTTTTTTTTATCTATTATTTTGTGTAATTGGTGGTGGGTTTATAAATCTTTATTAGATTGAATTGGATTTACTTGTACACTAAACTATAATAATAGAAGTTGTTTGGATGGACTCCTAATGAGTCTCGTAGTTTTTTACTCTTCACATCAAAGATGTTTTTCCACGTATAAATCTTGCATGTTGATTTTTGTTTCCGATGATTGTTATTTTTGTTTGGGACCTACAGTTGGTATCAAAGAAGTGTCATCATCTCGAACGGTGCTTGGAATTGGCCGTTCAAATTCAATTTGGTAGAAGAGCACATCCTTCACATCTTAAGAGATCTGTAACTTTATTAGTCTTTTCATTTCTCATCGATCATGGATAATGTAAAAATATGGCTTCCCAAGCAAAATGGTATGACCGTTATCATAAATAGCATTTACCACTCAAATCGCATCATTGTCCCGGTTAATTGGACGAAACTTGTTAGGAACAAATTTAGTATCGTCGGACATTCTTTCTAACATTGGCTGGTTATCTAGATAAAGCTCTCAACTATAGACAATTTTATTCCTTGGAGTTACACCAAAACCCATAATTGTGTTTTCAATTTTTCATTTAAATAATTTTATGTATTAGTTTAATATACAATTATAATTATTAAAACTTATAATCTAACTCATAATATATTAGTGTGATCGACCTTCAATCCAATTATTTTAGGTAGCCATAAGACGACCATTTTACGATAAATTTTGACCGGCTAAAATTAAGATACGTATACAATAACGACCAGACAATTGAAGTTTTCAAATTTCAATATATCGAACAATTGATTTGAAAAAACACATTAATTCCTTGATTTCTTCAACTAGTGTATTAAATATATAGGAGACGCGAATCTACATGAGACAACCAGAAGGATTTATCGAACCTAATATGGAGGACAAGGTTTGTGTGCCAAAAAAGTTATTGTATGGTTTGAAACAGTCACCTAGGCAATGTTACAAACGTTTTGATACATTCATGGTGTCAAAAGAGTTCACGAAGAATTCATTTGATACTCTAGAAACTCTATAAAATAATACAATTGGGACCACCAAAATTTATTAATTAAAAGAGTTATTAATTCATCGATAAATTAATAATTATTAATTTATATATTAATTAATATTTTATTAATTTATAGTAAAATACTTAGTTTACAAACACCTTTCAAGCTTCCACTTAATTATTGTACAGTATACAATGCATGTATATCAAATGAAGGGTCCAATTTGAAAGAAACTTTCAATCTTCCACCTTATTATGCTTATTGTGTTCAATGTATCACTTTATGGACATTAAAAATATTTTCTATATAAATACAAGAACAAAATAGGTTAACACAAACAAATCATACACACAACATGACTTCCCATCTTAAAGGTGTGAAAAAAACAACAATGACAGACGAGATTCGAATAGCAGTATGCAAGCACAACAAGGATAATCCAAGTCTCACTCAAAAGCAGTGCAATGGATGTCGAAGATGCTCTGAATCACCCAGAAGAAAATGTAGTTGCACAGTTGTTTACTGATAAAGAAATTATTGAAAGCGTTATTGAAATTAATAAAGATGATATCGATGAAGAATATGATGAAAGTTCTACAATGGAGCCCCCTTTGCAAAACGAAGCTATTAAAGCGACAATCACATCGAACAATTTCTTGTTGAGCTATGAGAAAAAAACACCAGAAGTTCTTACCATGCTAAGGAAAATTAGAGACAAGATTCAAGGGGAAATTAATTTCAACAAAAAACAAAAGACAATTGAGTCATTTTTCAAGAAACCTTCATAAATCATTCATGTAATATGCTATATATAAGGAATTATTAATTTATATATTATATGGGGTCTAAAGAAATTATCAAAATTGTATTATCTTATAATTTTAGCGAGTTATTAATTTAGCATTCTATCCCTGAGTCGGGACCGACGAAAAATATTATCTTAGAGAGTTTATTAAATAATCGAGTATTAATTTATCGAGTTTCTACTGTAGTTGTGTGTATCATCAAAAGATGTCAGATGATTACTATGCTTACTTGTTGTTGTATGTGGATGATATGCTTATTGTTGCTTGTAGTATGTCACACATTGTGCAGATAAAGAAGCAGCTTAGTGCCGAGTTTGAGATTAAGCATCTGGCTAGAGCAAAGAAGATTCTTGGTATGAAGATTATCAAGGACAGAAGTGTAGGATCATTACACTTGTCTCAACGAAACTATATTGAGAAATTATTACAACGATTCAATATGTTTGATGCTAAGGCAGTTAGCATTCCGTTTGCTAATCATTTCAAGTTGTATGTAGCAGGATCAGCCAATGACGATGCTGAGTTGGAACAAATTTCGAAGGTTCCATATGCAAGTGCAACTGGTAGTATCATGTATGCTATGGTATGTACACGTCCTGATATTTCACATGTGGTTAGTGTAGTTAGCAGGTACACGAGATATCCTGGGAAAGAACACTGGCGGGCAGTGAAATGGATACTTCGGTATCTTAAGAATACTGCGAACGTTGGCTTAACTTTTAACGAGACCAATATTGCTGGATCGTTGAATGATGTTGCAAGGTCATTGGTTGGTTTTGTTGATTCTGATTTTGCAGGTGATATTGATAAAAGAAGATCTCTGACAGGATATGTATTTACTCTAGCTGGGAGTGCAATCAGTTGAAAAGCAGAGTTGCAAGATACTATAGCTTTGTCTACAACAGAGGTAGAGTACATGGCGGTAACGGAAGCCGTTAAAGAGGCAATATGGTTGTAAGGTTTGGCGTCAGATTTGGGCTTGGATAGGACTACTACAAAAGTGTTTTGTGATAGTCAAAGCATCATACATCTTACAAGGAACCATGTGTACCATGATCGTACAAAGCACAAAGATGTTAGGTATCATTTTATTCGTGATATAATATCAACAATGTTGTTGATGTGAAGAAAATGTCTACACACGATAATCCAGCAGATATAATTACCAATGCTATATCAGTTCGAAAGTTTTGGGAGGTCCTAAACTCAATTGGTGTTCGCAGTATAGAGTGAATGCTTTAGTCGTATTTGGTGAATCAGAAAAAGAGAAGTTTCTTTGTTGATAGTGAAGAAAGGATATTCGTCTCAGTGGGAAGATTTGTCGTGAATGAGTCGAATAGTGCCTTGACAGTGTACTGTGTGTGGCAGTACAGTTTTGTGTCTGTGATAGTGTTGTTGTTCCTTGACAGTGTGTTGTGTTTGGCAGTACAAATAAGTGTTGTGACAGTATCATTGTAGTCTTGTGGTATGAGACCATTAGGTTCATAATCTAGTAAGTTCTATTTATTCATTATAAATAGACTACTAGAACTACACAAAACACAATCTAAAATCTGTAACCATTTTCTATCATAGTGAAACACTTTTCTCTAGCGGTGCCCGTGGACGTAAACAATTTTCAAACCACGTTAAATCATGTGTTCTTTTCTTTACTGTTCTTTGTTTTACTTGTGTTCTGTGCTTGAGCCATTTGTGATAAATTGCATAGTGATTTAATAACAGACTTATTTGGGTATATGTTCCTTTGAGCTGAATGCAGTTGAGAAAAATTATTCTCCTACCATGTGCCATTAGAGATTACAAGAAAATGAAAACATTGGCAAATAAAGTCACTCATTCATGTTGAAAAAGTAATCATTATTGACCATTTTAATCATTGTTTGGAATGAAAGAAACATAGAGCTTTGTTGTCTTTGAAGTCTATTATTAATAAAACCTTATTTGAGGAAGAACTTCATGATGAAGAAGTTAATGAGCAGGGGAAGCAAAATAACCCTCATGTGGTAGATGTACAAGTTCGAAGGTCTCGAGGGAGCAAGCTTGGGCTTTGCAGTAAGCTCACCGGGATCAGGTTCAAGTGATTACCTCATGGTTGTATCTTTCCCGTGATGGGCTGGAGGGGGAGATTGTTAGGGTCCAGCCTAAATTAGGCCCACTTTATAACCTAGGGTTTTCATCTTCCTATGGTTATATATATGGGGTCAAGAGTCTGTGAGTTTTTAGGAGATACAAAAAGAAACAGGGAAAGCATTTTTTGAAAATACAAATAGAGAGAGTATTTTCTGTTTTTAGGTTTTTTATTATGGTGAGTCCAGTCACTTTAAAGAGGTTGGATCGAGGGGTAAACGACATCCGTTTTTTCTGAAATTGCAAAAATGTGTTTCGGACATCTCAGGCTTCAATTTAATCGGTTGGATTGTGATTTGGTGCTACGAGTCGGGAGAAATCACTCATGGAACAGAGCAGTAGTTTTTGGTGATATATTTTCGTTTGTGCTTCTCTTTTTTGCTATTTGATTTATTATGTCTAATTGTTTTTGGGTTTGTAAATCTTTATTTGATTGAATTGAATTTACTTGTACCCTCAACTATAATAATAGAAGTGATTTCGGTGAACTCCTAATCAGACCCGTGATTTTTTACTCCTCACGTTGAGATGTTTTTCCACATATAAATCTTGGGTGTTGATTTTTGTTTCCGTTCATTGTTTTTGGAACCTACGTTAGTATCAGAGCGGTGTCATCTTCTCTAATGGTGCTTGAAATAATCCCGTTCAAATTCACTTTGGTAGAAGATCACATCACTGAGATCTTCAGAATATCGGTAACTTTATTAGTTTACTCATTACTTATTCGAGTATGGATGATGTAAAAATATGGCTTCCAAATAGAGTAATATAACTTTAATCATAAATAGCACTTACCCTTCATTTTCTATCACTATTTCGGATTAATTGGACCAACCTTTTTTTCGGATTAATTGGACCAACCTTAATATCCTCAAACATTCTATCATTGTTTGGTTGGTTATCCCGTCACCGAAAGATAATTATATTCCTTCGAGTTACACTAAAACCCATAATTGTGTGTTATCATTTTTATTTAAACAATATTCAGTATTAATTTAATATACCAATATAAAACTCATAATCTAGCTCATAATATATTAGTGTGATCGACCTTCCATCCAAATATTTTTAGACAGCCATAAGACTACCATTTTACCATAAATTTTGACCGGCGAATATTTAAGATACGCAACACGTATAGAATGACGACCAGACAATTGAAGTTTTCAAATTTCAATATATCGAACAATTGATTTAAAAACACACGCAATTCCTTTATTTCTGTAGCTACCGTATTAAATATATATGTTTGGCCTTGTCGGAGACCGAATCAACACCTCATATTGAAATTTCTAAGAAAGTAAAAACAGGGACGTGTCACTATAATGTCCATGAAATTCCAATACTATGTTATTATAGATTTCCGATATATATGATAGATTTATAATTATTCAATACTTTCTAATAAAGATTTATCTGATAAAAAAATGTTTATCTGTAATAATAAAACTCATTATTTGGACCATAATTTAATCAGCATGGAAGATTTGATAAAAAAAAATCTTAATTATTTTACAAAATTAATATTGACTGAAGGTTATTGGTTCGTGCACGGCAGAGCTCATGGATATATTAATGCTTACTTTGAAGTCAAGTCTTCCACTGAGTCAATAATACTAAAGACTAACTATCGATTATAATATGATTGCCTAAGTATCTATATAACCGAAGTGAGCAAGTTCATATTCTGCAGAATAGCTAAAAAAAGCCATTCTTCTTTTTAAGCAGCAATGGCTAACATTTTAAGTTTCACATCCTTATTACTAACACTAGCTATTCTACTAGCCACGGTCCAAGCAGTCGATTACGCAGTAACCAACAATGCAGGAAATTCACAGGGCGGTATCCGCTTCGCAAACGAAATCGGAACCGGATACAGCGACCAAACGCTTCGAGCCGCAACAGATTTTTTCTGGAGGATATTCCAGCAGACGAATCCGGCCGACAGGAAAAATGTACCCAAGATCAGTTTGATCATCGAGAACTCAAACGGCGTCGCCTTTGCAAGCAACAACGAGATACACGTAAACGCAGGTTACCTTGGGACGTACTCAGGCAACTTGAAACAGGAGTTCACTGGAGTTGTGTACCATGAAGTGGTACACGTGTGGCAGTGGAACGGGAACGGACAAGGGAACGGCGGTCTGATAGAAGGTATAGCGGATTACGTGAGGTTGAAAGCGAATTTGGGACCGAGTCATTGGGTTAAAGACGGAGAAGGAAATAGGTGGGATCAAGGGTACGATGTAACGGCTAGGTTTTTGGATTATTGTAATAGTTTGAGAAATGGATTTGTAGCTGAGCTGAACAAGAAGATGAGGACTGGGTATAGCGATAACTTCTTTGTTGAGTTGCTTGGGAAGAATGTTAACCAGCTCTGGGCTGATTACAAGGCAAAATTTGGCAAATGATTTATATACTAATTTGCTGTAATAAAACAATATAAGTCTATGTTGTAGTTTCATATTTTGTGACCACAACTCAATAAGCATGTTGATTCTAAGATTACTAAGTTACCCTCTTTGTTTATGAGATTTAAAAATAATTCGGTAACGAAGGTTTGTAACGAATTTGTAATAAGACTTATTAAGGACATGATTTCTAATGTGATGATTTCTATCCTAATCAATGGTTTTAGTGTTGGTTATTTCTTTCAGAAGAATGGACTAAGATAAGGAGACCCTCTGTCTCCAAATCTCTTCATTCTTGCTGGGGAGGCTCTTATTAGAAGTCTTTATAATCTTTTTACAAACAATAACAGCATGCAATTTTACTTAAAGTCAGGGTACATCTTACCACGCCTGGCATTTGATGACGATATTATCATCTTCACCAACAATATCCCTTCAACAATTGACAAGCTTGGCAACCTGTTAGACCAATATCAGTTAGCCTCAGATCAGATTATCAATAAGCACAAAACAAAAATTATCACATCAGCAAAATCAACACAAGCTTGCACTACAAGATTGAAGCTTACCACTGGATTTAACATAGAGTCTACTCCTTTTACATATCTTGGAATCACCATTTATGCAAATAATAAAGGGAAGAATTACTTGCCTCTTCTTGGTAAAATTTATAATAAAATTCATGATTGGGATATGAAAAATCTGTCCTTTGGGGGCAGATTGTCTCTTATCAAGAATGTTCTGCATCCAATTATCTATTATTGGATGCATAATAGTGTTATACCTAATGCTATTATAAATAAAATAGAATTATGCTTTAATAAGTTTCTGTGGAGGTCCAAGTTTAATGACAAAGCAATCCATTGGACTTCCTGGAGCCAGCTTTGTAAACCCTTTGGAGAAGGTGGCTTGAATATAAAAAAACTAACTGATATTCAAACAACCTTCTCCCAAAAACTTTGGTATATCTTTAGGAAGAATTCCTGCCTCTGGGCCAATGTTATGCACCTTACCTACAGCCCTAACTCTCACCCTATTAATGCCAAATGTAAAAACACTGATTCTAATGTTTGGAAAAGACTCTTTAATATAAAAAAATCAGGCTGAAATTAATATAAAATGGATCATTGGTGATGGGTCTGTTGATTTTTGGTATGATGAGTGGCTTGACAAGCATCCTCTCATCAGGGACCACAACTCCAGCAATTGGTTTCTTCCTGTCAGTGTAAAGTCCTTTTGGAAAGACAACAATTGGGACACCAATACTCCTTCTAGATTTATGGCTCAGAGTAGAGTTGAGCAAATAAATAGCTTTAAAATCAATCCTGTCCAGAAAGACAGAACAGTTTGGAAGCTTTCAATTGATACCAATTTCAATACAAATCAACTTGGGAAAGTATAATATGTAAATACAACAAATCTTTGTTTTTCAAAAAAAAAAATTGGAATCATTATATCCCCAAAAAGTATTCTTTCTTATGATGGAAGCTAGTGAAAAACTATGCCCCAATTGATAACATTCTTTCCAACAGGCACATTTACATGGTCTCTAAGTGCCAATTTTGTTGCAGTTGCGAAAAGAAAAACCATCTCTTCGTCAACTGCAACTTTGCTTGGTCTTTGTGAAACTACTTTGGCATTTTATTCAGGATTCCTATAAGGCGATTTATGACCCTAAATCACTTACTTCATTGCTGGTTTTAGGCCTCTAACAGTAAGTTTCGTGTTACACAACTTGTCCCACAGATATTCTGTTGGACAATTTGGTATAACAGAAACTACTGTAAATTTTATAATTCTCATGACTCTTACATAAATGTTGTTAATCGAATAACTAGAGCCATGATTGGTATTGACTCGGCCAACAGAATGAACTCTAAGCATTGGTCAAATGTTATGGATGCAGGTTCTACCCTAGGATGCAAAACAATCAATAACAGAAAGCGAAATCCTACTTAATTGAAATGGATTACTCCTCGCCCTGGCAGATACAAAATCAATATTGATGCAGCTTGCAGTTCCACCGGTGAGACTAATGGAGGTATTATTGTCAGAAATGACTCTGGTGAGATCGTCATTGGCTCTGGGTGCCTCTTTGGGAAGATGACTCCTCTCCAGACTGAATGTAGAGCTCTCATCGAGGGTCTGGTCATTTGTAAGAGGAACAATTGGCAGAAGGTTGATATAGAGTCAGATTTCCTGACTCTAATCAACATTCTGGCCACTGGATCTTTTGCTCCTCTTCTTCACCCTTTATTCGATGTTTGTCGAAGGCTAATCCATCCTAGCATGATTCTACGCCACATCTTGCGAAACCAGAACATGGCTGCTGATTACATTTCAAAATGGACCATTGCTTCTCGTCGTGACCACAATTTCAAAGGTTTTAATGCTCCGATTCCTTTACTCGCAATAATAACGCTGGAGAGCTTAGGAATCGGATACATCGATCCTGGGTAACTCCTTCGATCAATTAGGAATGAAAATTTGATTGAACTTTGATCGATTATCTTTGGAGTTATATCGATCTAAGCTTTGGTGTTTCTGATTTTGTGAAGAAGGGAAAGAGAAGGCGAAGAGAAGAAAATTAGAATTTCAGATTCAATTAGGGATTTGAATTAGTAAAGTATATTGCGATTTAGTCCTATTCTTTCTTAATATTCTCAATTGGAGAATAAAGTTTGTAAATATCTTAATTTAGTAATAAAAGTCATTTTCGCTTAAAAAAATAATGAAACTTTTTATATTAACCTCGTTCTGAGATCAGTAACCTTTCACCTATTTGTCATTTTGTCGCTAGTTAATTACAATTAATTTTTCAAAATTATTATTTTTTAATTTAGATACCACGCCAATTTGTTTAAAATTTAAATAAAAATATTAAAACTTATCAATTTTATCAAACTAAATTTTAAAAATTTAAAACGGTCAATTAAAATAAAACTAGATCAGTTTTTGTATTTTCTTTTTTTCTCTAACCATAAATATGTCAAAGACGAAAATATCATGGTTCTCTAAGGATGTTGAGTTTGGGAAAAAAAATATAGAAACAAATGTTTATTTTGAAGAAAAATCTATAAAGATTTTCAAAGGTCTTAACAAAGATAAGTAGGTCATGAAGCCAACATATCAACAAAGTGATCTTTTTTGTGAACTCATGCTCAAAGATACTCGTTGGTGAATTGATACTCAGTTAGTGGATAATTTGGTTTCAATGCAAGTCATTTGAGTCCTATTAGAACATGAAATTACTCAAGATGATATATATTTTCCATTACTAAGCAAAATGATTTTTTTTTCAAGAGGATCAAACTATACACCCTCAACAACTGCAAACTTAAGAAATAATTCTCTTAAAAAGGTCCACTACAGATAGGAAAAACATTATATCTTTAGACTATATATTGTATCTTCAAAAACATAAAGATTCATGTGGTGTAAAAGTAAAAGATTTGTCATGTTTCAATAAATTCACAAAGAGTTTTGGTTCTCAGTTTTGGAACAACGCTATGAAGAAATAGTGTAAGTCAATGCAAAATAATGATATTTGGAAGATTGTCTCATTACGTGAAAAAAGAAGAAACTTATTGGTTGTAACTGATTTTACAACCAAACGAAATTCTAAGTGTAATATGAAGAGATATAAAGCACACTTTGTGATATTACGTATTACTTAACGAGAATAGATTGACTTTAAAATGTTTTTTTAAGCCATTTACACGAAATACTACTTTCGAACAATCATGACACTAGTTGCACACTTTGACTTTGAGCTTTATCAAATGGATGTTAAGGTCATTTTTCTTAACTGCGACACTGAAAAAGTATTCTATATGGTGCAACCTATGAACATATTAGTTGGGGATTCAAAGTCAAGGTATGCTTGATGGAGGAAAAACATTCGTCAAATACACGTCGATTGGATTAAGAGTAGTAAGCTTAAAAATTTAGAGATAAATATATGTTTAGTATCTTTAATAAATCAACCCTTATTCATGATGATTACATTACTTTTTATAGAAATTAGATATCCTAAATAATCGAGATGGATGACACGTGTATCTTATGATACATAGCAGTCATCCATTACAATAATTATATTTTTACTCGTTAACTCCATGTACAAACTAGTAAATTAAATAATTTGTCTTGAACCTTCTATAAGATTCTTTAATCTACGAGTCAGTTCATTAATAGCTCTGCTATAAGTATTATTCTTCATCTATCTATGCTCGACGGCTTTCTTTTCCAATCGTCCTAATCTAGTTTCCATCTCATGCATCATTTATAATCTGCTATTAATGTTAGTTATCGTGCATCATTTAAATATCAATATATAATCATATATAAGTCATTTTCTGCTATTAAACATGTATCATCTTAATTATATATAGTAATAGTATGGACGATGCTTTTACCTTAATGAAGATCGAGAGCAAAAGTATCAACTATAACATAATCGCATTTAAACGACATTTTACCTTCACTTTTTAGCTGACGTTTTCCTCTGTTCTTTAGCTATTATGGATCATTACCTTTCTTAACAAGAGTATTTATGTCCTAACGATATATAACATCATCAAAACTTCATTTAGTCCTTAGATTTATTTATATGTTTAAGTAGTATTAAAAAATTATGAAAGGTAAGAATCATTTTTATAAAAATACTTTATCTACAATAACTTACTTCAATATTCATCTATGTGCGCATCATCAATTTCCATCGTCTATATATATAAATTAAAAAATTAATATAAAAAATTATTAACAAAATGGTAACGTGATGTAATAATTATTTAAGCTTCCACCAATTAACTAACGACGTAATAATTATGACAAACGCTGACACCTCATATGGATCGCCTATTGTATCTGAGATCAACGACTAATATTCAACACACCTCACACTATATAAATATAATAATATTTTACTTTTTATTATTTTATTACTTTAAACTATCATAGCTTCTCTCTCTTAGAGTCTTTCTCTCGGAACTTGCGTATTGAAGATGACAATTTTCAACCATTATCTATGAATCAACTTTTTTCCTTACAAATATCAAGAATGCCTTTAATTTTTTCGTTTTTAGTTAGTTAGCTATTTAAGATAGCCGGTAGTATATATGTGGCGAAAAAATCAAATTTTGAGAATGAATAATCAGATTCACAAAATGACCAGCGAAGTGATCAATAGAAAGATGATGCTAACTCTTGAGACAAAGCAACGAGTATTGTTTATATCTTCATCGTTAAAAAAAGTAAAAAAAAACTAAAATTTACTTTTAAAAACCCTCCAACCTCTCATCTCATAATAATGTCGCTACTAGCCCATCAAAAACTATCACTCTTGGAATTGTGTCTTCATCCAATAAACCTGACTCGAAAGACAAAACGTCACCGACACTTAAGTTCTTTCACCATTACTTTTCAAATCCAACTTCATGAAGTTGAAGAAGAACAACCCATCTGATTTAAATGGGGTATAACCGATAACATCAAAATTCGTCTTCCAAAAGTATGAGACTACCCAAATGATGTTGTGGGTGATGAAGTTTGTTTTTTATAGAACTCTAGAATGGGTTGTCAGGTTTCTAATTCATACTAAAATATCTAAATTATTCTAATGGTGTTGGGTGTTCCCTAGTCAATTTATACATAATAGCTGGTGAACATTAACAAGTTTGATAATACCATATGTTTTTCTTAAAATTCCTTTAAAATACCTAAAATATTATCCGAGTGTAAATTAACAAAGTAACTAAATTCCATTTCTACTACTTCACTGCTCTAAAATATCATATCATAGTTACGCTACCATTATGTAATCACTCACGGAATGAAAAAATATTATATATCATCGGTAATTGAAAATCCAAATCAATAGCGTTGGTCAAACTGAAAAACGATGGATGACAAAAAGTATATTTACCCTTTGCATTTTACTTGTACATGATTTGTCTTATTTTTATATAATGTACTTATTGTACATCATCTTAATCAAAGAGAACCTAAAGCACTATCCATATGTAATAAATTTTAAGCTCATAGTGAAGCATCCTCAACAAACTTTCACGAGTCAGTTATCTCATTTGGAAAGACCAACATCGCCATCTATTCATCATAGATAATTTATTTCTTTCTGGATTACGGTCGTTGAAAAGAATATTTATTAAAAAAATAATGAAGTGATGAACACTACTAGCAACGCTCAATTGGAACACAAAAATCTGACCAGCCTCTTAAATGTTTATTTTAGAGATGAATTTATATGAGACACGTATAATAAAACCTACGAAGAAACGCCAACCAAAAAAACATTAATTCAACCAACATTGCAACTCTTTCTTTCTAACAATCTTTCACTCCAACTGTCAAATGTGTTAGTCATACTTTAAAAGAAATTCCAGAATAATTTCCTTTTGACGAAAACATATACAATCTATTTACTCTTCTTTCTTATGCTAATCATGAGACACATTGATATCTAATTAATTTTGTATGAGCATCATCAAGATTGGACTCAAAATCCATTACCAGAAACTTCATAACTCAATGCCTTGGATCATATTCGTCATATTTATCCAGTGTTGAACTTCTCCAACGTAATATGCAGATTACCTTTGAGGTAAAATTATTTTAAAAATTAAGTATAAAAATAATCATTCATATGATTTATCAATTTTAGCATTTGGCCTTCCACATATGTGCTTCAAATTTGGGGTCTTAGCTGGCATAAACCTATCGGCCAACGATAAAAATGTCTTGAACAAAAATCCAATCACAACCATTAGATTTTATGAAGGATTAATAGAATTGTAAGCATACTTATCGAAGCTTAATAAAGGTCTTAAAATTTGGGTAAGGGAAGAAAAAGAATAGAATAAAACCAATAAAACGCTTGAAGCCTATATTAAATCCAAATAAACTAAGATTGATAGGCTTGGAACTATTATCAAATTAAGTTTTCTCATAACTCTTAAGCTTTTTACGTCTTAAAGTCATATGTATTTTGTGAAGTTGGGATTATATAAGCCGTTTGATCTTCCATGTTGCAGTACTTAAGCTGAACACCACCATTATTCATAAGTTCACTCAAGAAGTGATATCAAATGTGTATGTCTTTTGTTCTTCCATAAAGAACTGGATCATTTGTGATTGAAATAGTATAAATATTATAAATAAAACAAATTTATTTACTTTTTTTGCTTTTCTTAAGACTCTCCGAAATTACACGCAACCAAACCAATTGAAATCTTACATAGGATCCAGTGATATATTCAGCTTCAGTAGTCGAAAGCACCACAACTGATTGTTTCTTTAAGGTCCATAAAACTGCACCACTACCAAAGCGAAACATATGCCCCAAAATACTTTTTCTATTATCACTACTTCTTGCTAAATTATCTGATGTATAACTAATAAGATCAGTTTATCTATTAACTTTATTAAAAATTCCATATTCAAATATTTCATTCACATATATCAATATTCCCTTGGAAATCTTCCAGTAAGTAGAATAAGGTTATGCATCAATCTACTTATCAAACTAACATCATACACAATGTTAGACCTTATCAAAGTCAGATAAATCAAACTTCTAACTAAACTTTTGAACATGGTTGAATTGACAAGTTTCCCTTCACATTGTTTAATAACCCCAAAAATGTGATGCATGTAGTAATTATTAGATTAGCAGTTTCCATCTCGAAATTTTTTAGAACTTTCTTTACATAGTTATCTTGTGAAGTAAATTTTTTATTATCAGACTGATGAACTTCAATGCCAAGAATATGATAAATTTATCCTAAATTTGTTATCTCAAATTCTATCATCATTGAGTGGTTAAATTCTTAAAATATTTTCACTTAATGTTTTGTAAAAAGAAGACCATAAACATATATACTGATCCCCATAAATATTCCTTGAGAATCACATTTTATGTAGAAATTATGCTCATATAGACAATTTTGGATTTCATACTTTAAAAAATAAGAATCGATGCGACTGTACTAGGCCCATGATGATTGCTTTAACCTATAAAGATATTTGTTTAGCTTGCAAACTTTATCTTCTTTTCATTTCTTAATAAACATAAATGGTTAATCAACATAAAATTCTTCTTTGAGAACACCATTCAAGAATGCATAATTTATGTTCATTTAGGACATCTTCCAATTATTTTAAGCAACAAGAGATATGAGTAACTATACTATTTCAAGTCTAAACAGATGAGAAAACACCTATGTAAACTTTTCTCCTTATTATTGCTAGTATCCTCTTGCAACCAGCCTTGCCTTGTACTTGTTGTGTGAGCCATTTGGATTCATCTTTGCCTTGTACACCCCTTTGACTCCAATAATACTATTGTATGACGGTAAATCTGTGAGCTTATATGTATTCTTATTTTCAAATAAAAAAATATCATCTTTAATGGGTTTCCTTCATACATATTTTTTGATATGCATGATATAAAGAAAGTAAAAAATACCGCATATTATTGCACAATTTCATTAGTGAAATCATATAGTTTCCAAATACTTCTCATTTTTCTGATCGGATTAGATGAAGAACTTGATGAAGAATACGGTCACTAGATATTTCATATCTAAAGAAATAAATCGGTTTTATGGGTATTTTGGGTATGAAATGTCTAGTTACCGTATTTATAACAAAAAAATATAATTTTTGGGTTCCACAAGTCAATGTATGGTTAATTGTCACGTGTCAGTGACCATATATCTAACATTCTTAAACATAGGTGACCAATTTTGGGCACAAAAAAACCTTAGTGGCAGGTTTGTAACATGTGTTAAATATGAGTGATCAGTCAGAGTTTTTAGTCGTTAGATAATAAACATTAAGATTTACACCATGTCACATACGGTGTGAAATTCTCCAACCTTCTTGTCAACTATATGTTAATAAGATAAAATTCATAAAAAAACATTTTCAACCCAAAAACATCTTGATAACCTCTTATTCTTAAGAAGACATCCAACCATCTCTATAATTGTTATGTTCTTTCAGGCACACCATTTTGCAAAGACTTATGAAGGACTATCATCTCATGTCGAAGATCAATGTCTCTGTAATAGTTATCAAATTATTTCCAAAATAACCATCTCTACGATATGTCCAAAAGGTATTGATTTTTTGTTTAGTAAATTTTCTCACTTTGTTTTAAAAAAAATTAATTTTAGAAAAACATATATTTTTTCTTTAACACAATACACTTTTTTTTATTAATCATGAATGAATGAGATAAAGTAACGGTTACCTCCAAAAGATAGAATTGTCAGTGGATCCCAAAAATCTGAGTGAATAACTTCTAGTGTTCTTCTTGCATTCCACGAATATTGAGAAGGAAACAAATATTATGTTGCTTTCTAAGCTAACAAGCTTCACAAACATTATCAAGACGTTTAATTTTCAGTACCTCTATGTCTATCATTTTACTTGAAAGTAACTTGAATTAATATGGTTCAAATGTTCATATAAATCATTCCATACATTTGGAACTTTTTTATGAGCACCATCCAAGAAATACACATTTTGATGTTGAAGAGTTAGTGAAAAAATATTATTTGATGCTACTCTAACTTTTAAAACAACTTGAGTATTCTATGATAAGTAATATGCAATGTGACAAAAATAAATCATTTTCAATAGATACTCAACACTAAGAAAATTATTATTAAGACCATGAACAAAATAAACATGAGATATTTTCTTAATCCTCCCTTTCTATTTTTTTTAACTTTAGTTCACCACGCAGTAACTTTGTATGAATTTTCATATCCTACTTTTACTTCTCTATAACCAGTTTCAAATATTTTTTATTTTTTATTTTACTTGTCATGTGTTTACTAGCATCACTGTCTATAGAAAACAAATCATCAATTTCTCCACTATGAGTACAAATAATAAGGTTACTTGATTAGTTTGGACCATATTTTCTTCATATTTTTCTTATTTTTTGTACCAGCTTATACTAGCCAGTTGGCCAGATCCATAAAATATAACATTCAAAATAACTATCACGTATTCTTTTTTATTTCCACGTCAACGGCCTATTTGTGAACCTCTAAAATTTTGATATTGGTTTATTTCTCTCCATATACTTGCATAATAACCTCTTCTATAAGTATTTGATTATTTTATTTTCTTAAATTTCCTCCTATAAAAACATTTTCGTTGATTATGGCTAGTCTTGATGTCTTCAATCCTTCCAATTTAACAGTGAATAATTTAGAAAAATAAAAAAACTTTGACTATGTAATGCGTTCTTACGCGCTACTCTCGCATAATCAAATTATTCAAAAATTTAATCGTTGGTCCATTCCTCCTTACGGTCGTCTTTATTTCCCTAAGCAAGGTAATACTCCCGTCGATGTACATGATGAAGTTTTTCTCTCTTTCATGCTCTTATCCATGGGTTTGATTTTCCGTTGGATAACGACATTATTGGGTTTTTCCACTTAGGTCAACTTTGTACAAGCTAATTAACTCCTCAGTTTTTTGTCTTTCTTTTGTCGATTATAATATTGTCAAGAAAGTTTTTTGGACGTTTTGTTTTATCAAATTTCTTTTGTCCATCATCCAGTTTTCAAATTGGGAAAAAAACCTTTCTTTCAAATGTCTTTAACCCGTTTGCTCAAAGAATTACTCGCTTTCCATATATTAAAAAATATTGGAATAATATCTTTGTTTACGTTCGTGGCAACTGGGCCACTAAAGTTGAAAACAACGTAGCTCTACTAATATTTGCTGGATTTCTAATCGTAAGTACCACTTTCTTAGAATTTTAACTATTTTTTATTTGTTGTATTTTCGTTGGCTAATTATTTCTTTTGTTGAACTTATAGTTAAGTATACATCCAAGAGGATGATGATGGAAAAGAATCATTTTCTTGTCCTTTAATAATATTACCTCATAAATTTATAGAAGACAAGGTTTGGCGCGAACAATTTGTTCAGAGAAAATTCGTTGATGTTTAATTTTTTGAAGGAAGAAAAAGTAGTAAATCTACTAGTAACAAAGGTAAAATGTCTCTCATCGAGAACATGTGCTTTGACAAAATCAACATGTGGTTTTCCTGATACTGCTTCTGAAGTGCTTGTTGTTATTTCTTCATTGGTTGAGCAGATGAAGCTTGTGATGAAGAGAGAGAGTAAGTTCCTCTTAAAATAAATATCACGTATTTTTTAGTTCTTATTCCTTAATCATTAGGTTGAATATAACTTTATTTTTTTGTTTAAGTTGTGTACATTTTCTTGATGCAGTGAGTGCGAATGATGCTCTAAAACCTCATATATCTCTTCTACCAAATCTTGATTCGTCCTTTCTATCGGTTGTAAATATCCCTGGTTCCTCTTCCTCTTTCCCTAGTGATCTGTCAAACATCATATATCTGTTTGATATGTATGTGTAATCGCATACAAGACTTTTAAAGTTTGACTTGCTTGCAAGTCAGCACTCAGACTACTTCTTGCGCTCTCACATCCTTGGGGATCAAGTAGTTATGCCTGATTTTGAACATCTCTTCCCGTTGATAATGAAACTTTCTTTTTATCTTGATACAAATTGGTGGTGATGCTATCTTTGGGATTTTGAAATACGAAAAGAGTAATATAAGTAAGCCTACAAAACTTAGGAATACTTCATTACCTTGAAAATGATGAACAAATGGCTGATGTGGAGGAAGATGTTCACATACTTCCTGAACATGTTTTTTATTCTTCAACACATACCTCATATTCTAATTGCTCTTGGCATTTCTTCCTCTATGTCTAATGATATCCTTAAATTGGTATCCAATGGTAATATTTCTTCTAGTAGTGACATAAGTTTTAATATTTCTTTCCCATTGGGGTCTAAAGGTTTTTCTTTATTTCCTTTATTTTTCATAGTAATCATATTACTAAGGTTATTAATCAATTTTTAGTGTGGTCGGGCGCATGTGTTTGCCTATCATACTTTCCTTTTTGGACCTAGTTGGTCGTCCGTTTGATCTTGGTTTTGAGGTTATTATTTCCCTTCTTTTTTCTTGATTTTCTAACCGTTTCTCTTTTTCATTTTTAATGTATTTTTATTTATTATTTTGTTATTGATAACTTATTTCAATGGGTTGATGAGGTGCCATGATTCCCAAGTTAATCCTTCAGATCAATCACTGAAGCTTTATATTCTTCTCGAGTGTGCCTCCTCCTTTGTTGATGACCTGACTTGACTTGAGGGGTTCTCTTGCATCTAATTATCCAATGTTATTTCTCCATAGTTTTTAGATTTTCCTTTAACTTTGTATAAATATTTTATTTTTATAATGTTTTTAGCTATATTCTGTAAGAATCTTTTTTATGCGAGAGCTCTTTTACATTTTTATGGACAATTCTTTATTCTTTTGATATATTTTGTATTCTCTATTTTTCTACTAACTAACCAGGTGCACTATGTCAAGAATTATTTGTTGGAACCTTATTGTTTCGTTCTTGGATTTTCTTAGAGTTTTCTCCCTAATATGGATTTTCCATTCTTTATACGAAGATGTAGCTTTTTATATTAATTAACTATTGGTTATACATATTTTTGTTATTATTTTTTTATAGGATTTTGAAACTTGGTCATTTATTTTTATTATTCATGTTTAGAATTAATGATTCTTTTAATTTTCTGAAACATTTTATTTTAATATGAAATTTTGAATTCTTAAGCACTTCATTGCTTTTGATGTTTTCTATTTTACCACTTTTTGGAATAAAGCCTTTGGCATCCTTCGAAGTTTTATTTTGCTTTGGGATTTATTTTGTAGTACTATTTTTTATTTACACTATACAAAATAAAAAATTTGATAATTTTTTAGTAAGGAAAGCACCTTATTAGTGTGGAATGCCTCATTAAATCCTTTTCACGCCGCCGAATAAGAAAAGAACGCATCCTCGTAGTTTAATAAATATTTTTATATTAGTAATAAGGTACAAGCCCTTTACTCTGTATGAATATATTAGAGTTGAGATGCTCTATATTCCAAAGGTGACATACCGGTCTTCATATCCATCCAACAACGTGTATGTTTCTGGATTTAGTTTTGCTTCGACCATAAACGGTCCTTTCCATATTGTGTTTAACTTTCCAAGTACTTTTTTTGTATATGTTGAAAGACTCTTCTTATTCATTTTTTCCATAATTTTTAATTTTTTCTCATCAATGCCTTATAGTGCTTAGATCGGAGGTGTGCGTTGATCATTTTCATTCTCATCCTCATTGTATGTTCCAACCTTATGTGATGGTGTGATTATTTTTATTGTACTACCATCTCAATACCATAAACCATAGAATTTGTGTTTTTTTTATGGCAGTGTTTGGTATAGTTCGATATGACCACATAACATCCTTTAGGATCCGCGACCAACTTCTTGTTGTTTCATAAAATATTATCTTAATGCTTTAATTTATAGTTCTGCTAGTCACTTTGACTTGCCCATTTTATTGGGGATGAAAAGGAGACTAAAATACTTGTTTATTTCATTCGTTCAATTCGATATTGTATGATAAAATAATTTGTGAACAATGTTCATTATCAGCGGTGATAACACTCGTTGTGTCGAACCTGCAACATATATTCACTTTTAAAAAAGAAATCACTTCTGGTATCGTTATGTGTTGCACTGCTTTTGTTTCCACCCACATGGAAGTGTAATCGACAGCTATGAACAAGTATTTTCTTGCTTTCGAGGACAACAAGAATGGACCTACGATATCTATACCTCATCTCTCATATGGACTAACTTTTATTATTGTTTCCATTACTGTTGTTGGCACCAGGACTAAATTTGCAATACTTTGGCATGTATCACATGTCCTTAACATTTTCTTTGCCTCCTTCATAATTGTTGGCCACTAGTAACCTTGTAGAAATATTCATTTGATTAGAGCTTTGTATCCACATTGTACACCTCATTCTCCTTCGTGTAACTCTTCTATTACAAAAAGTGTGTTATCAGTGCTCAAACATCTTAACAAAGGCTTTGACACTAATTTTATTGTATAGTGTGTCTGTTATCCACACATACCTTGAAGATATTCTATTTTATGTGCCTACTTCTTGTATTCAAGTAGTATGCCTTGTGTAAGGTATTTTTTTATCAATGTCTGCCAATGTTCTTTTTCCTCTTTACCTTATATTATCATTCCTTCTTTTGTCTTGACCGTTGAAAGCGATTTGGTAATGTGATTTTTGTCGTATAATATTACGCCTTGATAAGGAAAGGTATTCTTTAGGGACTAAAATGACAAATTCTGTAATTATAGGATTAAATTAAGCTTTAGGAGAAACCTAGGGGTTAAATTGTAAATATGACAATATGTAACCGTTTCTCTAACTAACTCACCTTGCCTATTTAAAGAGGCTGAAGGAGTTATTTTGACCTATGAAATATTCAGAGGTACTTTTCACTACTAAAAACTTCCACTGTAAACTCTTTGTTTTGAATTCACTCCCTACAACTTTAATTCACACCAAATTGGCGCTAGAAAGAGGGGGACGAGGATACCTTGATCAACAGATCAAAAATTGACGTTCGAGTTCTCGTTTTTAAAGGTTTTTCGTTCGAATTTTCATATTTCGTTTGATTTTTCGCTGTTTGAAGATGAATCCGGAGGAAGGTGACAATCCATCCGTTCGCAAGGCGATGGAAACGCTGAAATCTGATCTGCAAGAGGCAGGTAAATTTGTTCCAATTCAACCTTTTCAATTTGACTTTGAGGGAAAAATGAATGAAATGATTAGGAAGGTGGCTGAGCTTGACGAATTGGTAAAAAAGAAGGGAGATAATAATGATGGTGCTAGGCTTAGGTCTAAGATTGCGGGGGGCGATCAGAATGATCAATCGGATCAGTCGATGCACGATGGCGATGATCACTGTGATCGGCGTAAAGCACGATATGAACAAAAAAAAGAATATAGCGGGGTAAAGAGGAAATAAAAGTTACAAAGGCGACTGTATGTAAACTCTAGTGATGAAGAGGACTTCAAAGATTCTGAGTCCGATGAGACGCCGAGGTACGAACGCTCTCGAGGCCATTCAGGAAGAGCAGAGCGTGAGCTCCGACCAGCTAAGATGTACAGAGAAGGAAGAAAAAAGAAAGAAAGGCGAGTATACTCACCTCGGAAATACTCGCCTCGGAGGTGTTCGCCTCGGAAGTATGAAGGTGAGTCCAGCTTATATGCAACTGTGGGGATGAGAAATGAGGACCAGTATGTCCAGGGAGTTGACTGGAGGGACTCACCATTGGTGAGGGAGATTAGATCTGTGCCATTACCGAGGCGGTTTGATATTTCTAAAGTTGAAAAGTTTGATGGGACTCAAGATCCCGATGACCACATAGAACAATTTAAAAACTACATGACTAACTTCGAAGATGATGATAGATTGGTGTGTAGAGCTTTTTCTCAAACATTTAAGGGAACTGCTCTAAAATGGTTTAATAAGATTCCTAAGGAATCGATTGCAAATTTTAGAAGTTTCTACACTGCTTTTCGCAGACAGTTTGTGGGAAGCAAGGAGATGAGAGCCAATGGAGATACGATAATACAGTGCAAGCAGGCTGTGGGAGAGAAGTTGAAAGATTATACTAAGAGGTTTGTGTCAACAAAGGCTGAGTTGGATGACTGTGAAGAAAGTGTGGCTATGGCAGCGTTCAGGCAAGGGCTGTTGCCTGGGGATTTAGCCGATGAGACTACGAGGCGCAGGGCGTTAACGTTTGGAGCTCTTATGGCCCAGGTTGAGGACCAGATTAAGGTCGAAGAATCGACGAGGGTTCGAGGAGGTGCTAGTACTGTTCAGAAGGGGAGTGGACAATCTAACGTCTCAAATAACAATTCCTCGCGTCCGAAGAACAATCAAAATGTTTCTAACCGAGGAACCTCGAACTCGTATCAAGGGGGATATAATCAACATAATTCGAACAATCAGCAGCAATTTAGGTCCAGGTCGAATGTGTGGGTAAGGCCGGATTACTATGCAGATTTAACTGAGAGTGTGGCTTCAATATATGAAAAAACAAAGGGAACAATTAATTTTAGAAAGCCACCAGCTATCAACAGGCCAAGAGAGGAGCGCAATAATAAATTCTGTAGGTATCATGAAGACATCGGCCATGATACAAATGATTGCATTGCCCTGAAGAAGGAGATGCAAATCCTGATCGAAAATGGAAAGCTGTTAGAGTATGTCAGGAAAAATGCCAAGGCAACAGCTCCTAAAGGAGGTAATCCCAATTCTAAGCAGGAAACTGCGTTAATGATTTTAGATGTTGCAGGTGAGGCAGATGGTTTCGATGTAGCCTCGGAATATGTCGAACCGGACCCAGTCGACTTTTGTTAATGTCGATCGATGAGCCAATGCGTCAGGGACGTGTTCGAGATCTTTGTGCCTTTTTTGAATCACTAACCATATTTGGAGGAGATTCGATGACCAACAACACAAATAATTCAAGGAAGAGGCATATAGTAAACTTAACGCGGCAAATTGAGGGAGGCGCATCGGCACATCTAAGCAGCAGGAAGGATGTACCCTTTATAATTTTCGACGGAGATGATTTGAGGGGCATTACTGGGCCGCATGAGGATGCGGTGGTCATTGGAGCAGAAGTATGCGGGGTGGAGATTCGACGAGTGCTGATCGACACAGGAAGCTCTGCTAATGTGCTTTTTAAGTCAACGTATGATAGGTTGACTGCACCACCTCGAATAGAAAAATCAGAGAGGACCATCATTGGATTTACCGGCGCATCGGCAATTGTGATAGGTGAATTCGAAGGTGAAATTTCCTTGGGAAAAGGGCCTTTCAAGAAGAAAGTACAGGTGCTTTTTGTGGTGGTGGATTGTCCGTCAAGTTACAATGCTATTCTTGGGAGATCATGGTTGGCCAAAATGTACGCTGTAGTTTCTACAGTTCATCAGTGTCTGAAGTATGTGGTCGAGGACAGAGTCGGCGTAGTCCGAAGTGACCAAAAGGTGGCAAGAGAATGTTATGCTGCTGCATTTAGGCTACGTGGTAAAAGTTCTGATGATTTCATGGAGAGTTAGCAGTTTGGGGGGTTGTCTTGTGGTGAAACAGACGAGGGAATTGATGATCCGAGGTCAACCCCGAGTTCTGTAGTGGTCAATGAAGAAATAGAGGAATATATTTTTAATAATGGCAGGGTACTTCGAATTGGCACTCTGCTATCTTTGTCAATGCGAGAAAAGTTGTTAAATTTTTTGTCTGAGAACTTGGATGTGTTTGCCTGGAAATCCGAAGATGTAGTAGGGGTCCCAAGCAACATCATATGTCATAGCTTAGCGGTTGATCCAAAGGTCAAACCAATTATCCAAAAAAGAAGGGCTTTTTCATTGGAGAAATCTGAGGCTATAGTTGCCGAAGTGGATCGGTTATACAGGATGGGGCACATTAGGGAGGCCAATTATCCGAGGTGGACGGCTAATCCGGTGGTAGTAAAAAAGAAGAATGGAAAATGGCGAATGTGTGTGGACTTCACAGATTTGAATAGAGCCTGTCCAAAAGACCCTTTTCCGGTGCCTCGAATAGATCAGTTAGTGGATTCCACTTCGGGAAATAAAATTCTGACTTTCATGGATGCATTTTCGGGGTATAATCAAATTCGAATGAATCCAGATGATGAAGAAAGCACGACTTTTATTACTGATAGAGGTTTGCATTGCTATAGAGTAATGCCATTTGGATTGAAAAATGCTGGATCAACATATCAAAGGCTGATGAATAAGGCGTTTGCTTCACAGATTGGGAGAAATATTGAAGTGTACATCGATGACATGCTTGTTAAAAGCAAGGGTGATGATGAACATATTGATGATTTAGAAGAAACGTTTTTGAATCTTAGAGCCATTCAATTGAAGTTGAATCCAGAAAAATGCACATTTGGAGTCCGATCTGGCAAATTTTTGGGGTATATGATTAGTGAGAGAGGAATCGAGGTGGATCCAGAACAGTTGAAGGCCCTGATATCGATGTCTTCACCTCGGAATATCAAAGAAGTGCAAATGTTAACAGGCAGGTTAGCAGCTCTGAACAGATTCATTTCTCGTTTTTCAGATAAGTGCTTGCCTTTTTTCCAGGTGTTGCGTAAACCCAATAATTTCGAGTGGACTTCGGATTGTGATGAAGCCTTTTTGAAGATAAAAAATCTTTTGTCCTCTCCTGAAATATTATCAAAGCCTCGGAAAGGTGAGCAGTTATTTTTGTATATAGCAGTGTCAGATTATGCAGTGAGCGCAGTTTTGGTCAGTGAAGACACAAAAATTTCGAAGCCTATTTACTATGTCAGCAAAAGTTTGGTTGATGCTGAAAAACGTTATTTGAAGATCGAAAAATTGGCACTGTGTATAGTAGTGGCAGCAAGAAAGATGCGCCCTTACTTCCTGGCACATACGATTGTAGTTCGAACTTCATATCCATTAAAGAATGTTTTACAAAAACCAGACATTTCAGGAAGGATGACAAAGTGGTCTGTGGAATTGGGAGATTTCGATGTGCTATTTTCTCCTCGGACAGCTATCAAAGCTCAAGCTTTAGCAGATTTTTTGGTGGAGTTTCACTCGAGCAGATCCGAAGAGAAAGATGCAGAAAAGGTGAATGAGAATCCGACGTGGACAATTCGAGCTGATGGGGGATCCAGTAGTAAAGGGTCAAGTGCAGGAGTGGAATTGGTGGCACCAACGGGGGAATTTATGTTTCAAGCCATAAAATTTGGCTTTCATGCTTCAAATAACGAAGCTGAATATGAGGCTGTGCTAGCAGGGTTAAGGTTGGCGAAGATTTGTGGAGCAATGTTTGTGCGCTTGGAAACAGATTCACAGTTGGTAGTTAACCACGTTAAAGGGGTATCAGAAGCTAAAAAGGAGCGTTTGGTTTTGTATCTACAAGAACTTCGGGGGATGATGGCGCAGTTTGAAAATGTCGAAGTGGAGCATATTCGAAGAGGAAACAACACTATGGCTGATTCTTTGGCAACGATGGCTTACTCAGAAGAATACCCATGGATTGTAACACAACCATCGCCTTCGATCATATCAAATCCTGAGCAATGTGAAGTGGTTGATGAGGTGGTAAATAATCCGACGTGCGCTCGAGGAGATTGGAGGTTTAACTTGTTAAACTTTATTTCAAATGGAATATTACCTATGGATAAACACTTGCTCAAGAAAATAAAGTACAAATCCCTTGGCTATGTGGTACTGGATGGGGTGCTGTACAAAAGGTCTGCTTCGAAACCTTTACTACGATGTTTAGGCAAGGATGAGTCTCAGAATGTTTTGTCCGAACTGCATGATGGAGATGGGTCAGCTCATTGTGGGTTTAGAGCTTTAACGCGTAGAGTATTGTTGGCAGGATATTATTGGCCTACCATTTTGCAAGATGCCAAGTCATTAGTTCGAAGTTGTGACACTTGCCAAAGGTATGCAAATTTAATACACAAACCAGCAGTACCCCTAATGACAATTTCAGAGGCGATTCCTTTTGATAGGTGGGGAATTGATTTGGTGGGACCATTACCTATGGCTTCTGGAGGAAGACAAATGATTATTGTTGCGGTTGATTATTTTTCGAAGTGGGCAGAAGCAGAACCCTTAGCTGGGACAAAAGCTAAGGATGTAATCAAGTTTATTCAAAGAAACATTTGCTACCGTTTTGGAGTACCTCGGAAAATAACAACTGATAATGGTCCTCAATTTAATAACAAGGAAATGGACTCTTTTTGCTCTTCGAAAGGGATACAGCAATGTTTTTCCACTCCTTTTCATCCTCAGGCAAATGGACAGGTAGAGGTTACAAATAGATCTATTTTGGATGGCTTGAAGAAAAATTTGGCAGGAGCAGCAGGGAAATGGCCAAATTTCCTTCAAGAAGTATTATGGGCATATAGAACAACTCCTAGAGAGGCTACAAAAGAGACCCCTTTTTCTTTAGTATATGGGATGGACGCTGTGTGCCCTGCTGAATCTACGTTGCCCTCTTATAGACTATTACAATATTCCGATGCAGATAACGATGAGGCTAGAAGGGTGGAACTTGATTTATTGGAAGAAAAAAGGGTCAAGGCACATTTAAATGTGATTCATTATCAAACGTTAATGAGAAGCAGGTACGATGCTAAAGTTAAGAGAAGGGAATTCAAACTTGGCGATCTAGTGTTGCGAAAAGTGTTTCTTCACACTAAGGATAAACACCTCGGAAAATTGGCTCCGAATTGGGAAGGTCCTTACGAAGTTAAAATGAGGGTCAAACCAGGTTCTTACAGGTTATCAGATCGAGAAGGGAGAATGCTCAAGCATCCTTGGAACATAGAGCACTTGAAATTGTACTGTGAGTAAAACTGCCTCGAATTTTTGTAAAACTTCCACTGAACTTCGAATTTTTGTAAAACAGACATACTCTTTCCTTATCTGTTGGCCCAGAAAGGTTTTAACGAGGTGTCTGATTAATATTGAATTTTTTAATAAAATTTCTTTTGGCCATTGGTTGTTTGTTATGATGTGTGATTTATTATTTTGGTAATTTGGCAAGGATTGATCATCTTTGAAAGTTGACCAAGAATAATGTTCCGAAGCGACAGCTTTGAAGAAACAACCAAATTTTTTCGAGGTGCCACGCCTTATGAGTGCATCTATTTTTCGAGGTGCCACGCCTTATGAGTGCATCTATTTTTCGAGGTTTTTGGAAAGAATGTACCAGGCAGAAAGAGGCTTGAGATTTTCTTGAACTAAGGAGGCAACCTTATCAGGAAGAGTAATAAGAGCTTTTTTCCCTCGAGGTTTCTTTGGAGGAGTTACGCCTTCAGCCTCGGATTCCTCCTCGGCATCAGATTCAGTAGCTTCTGAATCATCCTTTTTGTGACCTTCCTCGGAGTGACTTCGAGTTTGTGTTTCTTGTTGAGTCACAGGAATTGGCTGACTACACTCTGGTGTAGTATCATCCACTTCTTGTGGGGGAGGAGGAGAGTGTTGAGGAGTGGAAGAGGTTTTTGTTTCTTCACCCAAGGTTTTTGTTTCTTCACCCATTACTAAGAAAGATGATTTTTTGGAACGTTTAGCTCTAATAGCCTCGAATTGAGGAGGAAGTGTTTTGGTTTGAGGGTTTTTTGTCTCTTCGAATTGAAGGACAGGTGATTTGAGTTGTGATTTGTTATAAGTGGGTGGTTTGTCTAAAGTAACTACTTTAGGTTTCCGATGAGGTCTTAGTAGTGAAGGTTTGGCTGGATTTTGGAGAGAAGAGGTCGTTGAGCTACTTTCTGGGTTAGAAGCTAGAGGTGAAGACGAAGTGGCAAGGTTTGGATTAAAGTTGCCATATTTAAAAGTGGTGCAGGAAGAGTGAGGACCGTTATAGATCAACCCAGCAGCTTTGTATTCTTTGGCTCTTCGAGAAATACAAAGATAATCGTAGGCCCCAAATACTTGGTTACTGGAACCAGGAAAAAGATTTTTCTTTGATCTTACTGGTCTTCTGGGTTTAAATCTATTGTATCTAGGGTATCTTCTCATACAATGGTTTTTGGTATGAGAGGTTGCTTGGTAAGACAAGAGAAGATGAACAGGTTGAAGATGAACAAGAGAAGATGAACAGGTTGAAGATGAGTAGGTTGAAGATGAAGAACAATCTGGAGATGTTTCAAAGGTGGATTCTCTAAAAAGCTTTTAATTGAATGAATAGCTGAGTATTTATAGGGTAAAGAGTAACGTCGAGAATGTGAAAGTGTGGAACAAGTGATCTGTTGTTATTGGGTGGAATATGAAACGAAAAGGAAGCTAGTGATGTCATGGGTCTATTACTAGGAGTCTAATCAGTCCATCAAGTAGGGTTCAGAGATTTCGAAGTGTTATTAAACTATGTGTGAAGTGATAATGTTTGGAAACCAAAGGCAAAGCAGTTCCACAAGAAGTCAAATTCGACGAGAAGTTAAATTCGAGGCAGTTGAGAATTCGTTTGCACCTACTCATGAATTCGAAGAGAGTCCTAATTTATTGAATTCAATCATAATAAAGATGTAAAATAACGCTGATCCGAGGAAGAATTCGAAGAGCTAATAGTTCCCATACATTAATGTATAAGAACTAGGGGGGCTACTGATAAGGAAAGGTATTCTTTAGGGACTAAAATGACAAATTCTGTAATTATAGGATTAAATTAAGCTTTAGGAGAAACCTAGGGGTTAAATTGTAAATATGACAATATGTAACCGTTTCTCTAACTAACTCACCTTGCCTATTTAAAGAGGCTGAAGGAGTTATTTTGACCTATGAAATATTCAGAGGTACTTTTCACTACTAAAAACTTCCACTGTAAACTCTTTGTTTTGAATTCACTCCCTACAACTTTAATTCACACCACGCCTGATGCTGATAATATGCAAGCTGAAACATCCAACACATCGACAATTACATTTTGTGACCTTGCCACTTGTTTGAATTCGACATATTCGAATTAAGAAGCAAAATGATGTAGCTTTATCAGGTACTAGACAACATTATCCTTTTTAGATTCGACCCGACCTGTCATTTGGCTAACTATTAGTTGGGAACTGGTTAAAAGTATTACCTTTCTTGCTTTGTAGATTTTTGTTAAGCAAAGGCTTTCAATGGCAACCGCATGTTTTTCTTCAATATTCGATGCTGAGATAGCCATATGGATAAAAACTTTGTATCCCTACCTGTGAGCCTTGATTGTTGCTTCCTCCATTGGTTCAGTACACCATGTATTTTCCAATTCTTCGTTTATAACGATTGGCCTTTCAGATTAGAATTCAATCAGGAAGTTAGCTAATGTTTGGGACTTTATTGGTATTTTAGGTTTGAATTTGATATTATAATCTTCTAGTTCTACTCACCACTTAACAACTCTTTCTAAAGCGTTGGGCTTTTGCAATACAATCCTTAAAGGAAAAGAGGTTCACATAATTATAGCGTGAGCTTGAAAATATGGTCTCATTTTCCTACCCGTTACTGTCAATGCTATAACAAATTTTTCTAATTGCAAGTATCTAGTTTCTATTGGTAGTAAAGATTTATTTACATAGTATGCGAATTTAGTTTTCCTTCCATCCTCTATGACTAGGACTGTGTTGACATAATAGTTTGACACTGCCAAATATAAATACAGTTTTTTTCTTTGCATCGGCTTTGTTAAGACATATAGTGATGCAAAAAAAAAAAAAAATCAAAGCGTCATCTCACTTTGGATTTCACTGGAATTTTTCTACTCCTTTCAATGTTTGAAAATAGGGTATGCACTTGTTTGACGACCGTGAAGGGAACTTGTTCAAATACAATCTTTCTGGTTAGGATTTGGACTTTCTTTACATCCTTTGGTGTCTCAATTGATACTAAAAAAAATCGTTCGGTTGGATCTGTTTCATTTCCTTTCTCGCTTACCATGTACCCCGTGAAGTTTCCTGACCGAACACCAAAGGTATATTCTTCAATATTTTGCTTGAGAGTTAGACGTCTGATGTTACATAATATTTTGATATGTGTGTCCGATAGAATTCTTCATGTAGGATTTTGACCAATATTTAGTCAATATAGGAATGTACATTTCTTCATATCTATGTTATAAATATTTTATTAACCAACCTTTGATAGGTTGCTATGGAATTTTTCAACCCGAAAAGGCATCATTTTATAGTAATGTAGCCATCTTTCAACGATGAACATCGTACATTATTGATCCTCTTCTTTCATTTTTTTTATTATATTCTGCAAAATAACCCATGAAATATAGCATTTTATTGCATGATGTCGTATCTACGAGCTGGTCAATTCTTGGTAGTGGAAAGTGGCCTTTTGGGCACGCTTTGTTTAAGTTCATGAAATATACGCATATTCTCTACTTTTTATTTTTTTAACCAGGACATGATTCATTGTCCACACTAGATAATAAAAATCTCTTATGTGTCTTACGACCATCAGTCTATCTATCTGAATGATAATCATCTTAGGTTTTGTTGAGGGTATGATCTTAATTTTTATATTATTGGTTTAAATTATTGTTGATCTTTAACCAGTGACATGTGGCCTCGGTCAGGTCTCATGTTACATCATGTGTGCTCCAAACAAACAACTCTAGGTTATTTTTCAAAAAATTCAAAACTTTGTACGTCTAATAAGTTGGTATGTTTTTTCCGATCTTTAGAGATTTAATTGCTCCATTACAACTTTCTTGCTTCTTCACCCAGTTGAGCTATCTAAGGGTATTCTTTGGGGTCTTCTACTACCTCTAAGATGAACCCTTCATCTTCTAATCGCTATGGTTTAAGACACATGCCCTACTTGCTTTTTGGTTTCCTCTTATTATGACTACTTGGTCATTTATAGGATATGTTACACATTAGTACACTATAGATACTATCACATGCATTTGTTCTAGCCATTATTGGCCCAAAATTATATTATATGAGGACGGTACATCTACTTCCATAAAAAGACATATTATCCTCATACATAATTCTTTTCTTTCCAATATCATTTCCAAAGTTAGTTCGCCTAGGACGGCTGCATGTAAACCTGTAAACTCTGTCATGAATCTCTAACTTTTGATCAACGTCGGTGCTCCCCTCATCTTTTAATACGTTCCCCGATATAAAATATTTTTCGAGCTGCTAGTATCGATCATTACCCGCTTGATCTCTAAACAAGCCAATTCTATTATGAACAAAATCGTACTATTGTGGAAAGAGACTACTCTTCTTAGCTCTATAAAGGACATGTTGGGGTACGAATTTTTGTACAATTTCGGGGACATTTGATCTTGACGGCGTCCTTTTTATCGATCTCTTCGTTATTCTTAAGTATGGATCTCCCACGATGATTATTCATATTATTTATCTATTTGGATCACAGTCTAAGTAATCCTCTTCCTTCTTTTGTTTTGTTTCTATTATAGCATATGTTTAAGCTTTTGTTTTGCTTCTATTATAGCATTTGTTCGAGCTTTTGTTGTTCAGTTGCTGAAGTTAGTGTTGCAGTATTACCTAAAAGATGTTTATACTCCTTATTTACTTCTTTTTGAAAAACTCATATGGTTTTCCTTCATCTATTAAGACTTAGATTGTATCCTGCAAAGACCAACAATGTTTAGGTTTGTTTTCTTTTGAGTTGAACATTTTTCCAGGTTTGTTATACTTGATAGAGTCCTTTGTTTTCTCGTAGATTACTGACGGTGGCTCTATGAATTATGTGAATGGTCCACATGCCAGTTGATCCGTTCCATTGGCACTTCCTACATTGTAATTACCTTTTGATTTCGCCCTTTGGTATTGACTTGGCCTCAGTTTGACTAAAAGCGAAGCACTACTATTTTTTGGTTCTTGACTTTGTGAGCTTAACATAGGAATTGTTCATGTAGATTGTTGAAATCTCTTGCTTGTTTTCTTCTCTCACTTGGTATTACTTCGACCACATGAGAATTTGGTTTTTGATTTAGTAGAGTTTCATTTCAATATATTTATTGACTCACAAAGCTTTGTTTTCAACCCCGTTCGATATTTTAGGTTGTGGATTGTTTTGCCTTTGATGGAAGCAAAATTTCGTGAGTTCTCACATACGGTGCCAATTGACGTGGCTATTTTGTGATCTATAAGCTTAGCTAAAATGGAGATCAACATGTGAGTGAATTTTATATATGTTTAAGAACTAAAAAAAGAAAAGAGTAAAATAGAGTAGTAATAATACGTTATGTTATGATTAAAGTTTGGCCTTTATACCATAGATCATGTTACAAAATATATATTTCCGAAATATATGAGGATAATAGATGATATTTCTCTAACCATTAAACTATGCGATTAAATATTTTTTTGCTTAATCCAATTAAATATGCACTTGCTTAGATAAGATTTATAACCTTTTCGAATACGGGATGAAATAATTATACTATTATAAAGTATATTATTCAAATCGATTTATATTAAGTCGCAAGGGAAAGCAAACATCAATTATTCAATTTGGAAGGACAAATATGTTTTTCCTTAAGGGTGAAGCTATTTCCCCCATAAGATTTTTTATTTCCTCCATGATTTAAACTTTTCAAAACACTTGACACTTGTTTTTACAAGATTACCCTTACTTTATTTTTAAATTTAACATTAGATGCCATTAATCAAATAAAAAGCCTTATAGTAGAAAATACATAATTAACCTAAATTTAATCCAACATATATGATTTTACCCTCTAAAATTAACCCTAAAACAAAAAACTTCTATTTTATCCAAGATTAATCATGGAAAATGAAGAAACCGAAACCAAACTGGAGAACAACACTGAATCAACGAACAAGGTAATTTAATCTTATTTTTACGTTTTACAATACCGTAACTTGAAAATACCACTTCGAAACTTTTGTTTTTGGAGCTAATCCCAATTTCTGCATTTCTGAGCGATAAGAAACTGATTCCGAGACAGTATCTCGGAATCAGTTGTTTTGTGCAGAAGACAATTGATTCCAAGACAGTGTCTCGGAATCAGTTGCTTATCGCTCAGGTTTTTTTGTAGAGAATTTCATATTTTTATTGTGACATCATTAACACATTACTTCTTAATAATGTAGGAATTTAAAATATCTTCGGAACCTGAAATTACATCCTCTTCTCATACTGACGATGATGTTATATATCCGGATCTCACCGACGGTTTCACAGCGTAAGTGTACTATACTAGATCTGAACTTACAGAATGGATATTGAATGTGGGTCGAGAGTTGAAATATTCTTTGATGGTAAGTAGATACGACTCTGGAAATTATAGGAATACTCCTCGATTGTTTTATTCTTGCAAAAAATATAGGAAACCTAAGTTAAAACAAAAGGATCCTAATGTGAAGAAAAAAAAGTCAAGTACCAAAAACAGATTGTCCGTTTCTACTAAGAACTCATCCTTTTGACAATGATCTATGGTATTTGGTAGTTTCATGTGGTAGGCATAACCACCCGCCATCTGAATATTTAGAAGGTTGTCCTCAAGCAAGGAAACTAACTTCGGCCAAAGAAAATTTGGTGAAGAATTTATCTATACGCGGTGCCAGTCCTCGTAACATTTTACCCGCCTTAAAGGATATTAATCCTCATAACGTGTCTAACATGCGTAACATTTACAATGCTAGACAAAAACATCGTACATTGGAAAAGTACGGTCAATCACAACTTCAATATTTATTGGGTAAGATGAAGGAGAAAAATTACATTGAATGGCATAGAATGGGAAGTGAAGGGTCTCAAATAATCACCGAATTATATTTTGCACACCCGACGTCTATCGATCTTCTTAGGACATTTCCGGAAGTTTGTATTATGGATCGTACGTATAAGACGATGAGATACAAGATGCCATTATTCGAAATACTTGGTTTTACGTCAACCAACATTACATTTGAGATCATTTTTTTCTTGAGTCACGAAAAGTTCGAAAATTACATGTGGGCATCGGAACGATTGCGGTTGCTTATGTCGGAAAACCATTGTGCTTTACCTAATATTATGGTGACGGATATGGAATTGTAATTAATGAAATAAATTGACATTATATTTCCGAAAGTGACACACATATGATGTAGATGGCACATTGAAAAAAACATCGTAATGAAGACTAAGAAATTTTTTACCGACGAAAATGTGTTCTACGAATTTCAAGCATCTTGGAATACAATTGTTTATTCGAACACCGTAAGAAGGTTACACTCAAACATTGAGTGTATGAAAGAATAATACAAGGCATACCTCAGGGCCCTCAATTACACTCAAACATGGTTCAAACCTCCTTACGGTGAAAATCCATGGGTATGATCGCGATCGTCGACTACATATGATAAGGAAAATCCAAGAAGTTCTTGAACCTAGAAGATCCGACGTTATTTAACCTGTAAAGAAAGATAAGACTAAAGGTAAAGATAGTAAATATGCTAACGGCAATTCGACGAAGAGGGAATTATCAGGATACGAATAAGCAAAGCTAGGAGATAGTGCGAAAACACTGTCGTATGTAAGTGATATTTCCCCGATTTCAATCCAAAACATTGTTAGATCATTACTTAGTCAAACAAAAAGTACACCAAATAATCCAAAGAAAGTACACCAAGTGTATCAAAGAGTACCAAGACTTGTAATACTCCTAAGAATATCAATTCTCGAAAGGCAAAAACTCCAAATGATACGAAAATATTTTCGCAACACCTCTCCAAATATTTACGTCCATTCATCTCTGAATGCAAGAATGTGGGCTCAGATGGTTATTGTGGTTTTAGATCCGTCACCCATGGACTTTATTATGACAAAAATGTTTGGCCGCATGTTAGGACCATACTAAAAGAATAAATCTTATCGGACCTACCTCTCTATGATAAACTTTACGGCAGACGTGAAAGGGTTGATGCTGAACTACGTTGCCTAGATTGTTATGCCATAATTGCCCCTTATAGCAATTGGATGACAATTCCAGAAATTTGTTATGTGATTGCTAATGCTTTTAAATGTATCATATATACAATTTCCGACGGTATTACATATATGTTTCTACCGCTAAAAGGTATCCCGCCCCATATGAAGAAAGAAAAGAGATTGGCATCGCTCACGTTCATGGCAATCACTACATTAACGTACGAGTACCTTTCTACTACTATATTTGTTATATTATTTCATACTAGTATACTAATTGGTTTTGTTTTTTAAAGGTTACCATATCCCAGGGTGGACCGTTGTCATTAGTTTACCCATCATATATCCAACATGTTTCTAAAGAAGCTAAAGGGTGGTTTTCTCCCTTGCAAATAAGGATTTTGTCCAACATTTGAGTAGTTGTACGAATCTGTTCATCATCTTCGTAGAATGTTTGGAACCCACACGTAACCCACTATAAAGATCCGCAAGAATATGCATCCCCATGCATATGATCCCAACGATTCAAGGTCATCGAGCACGTGCAACCAATTTGCTTTCACGTAGTATCCTCTTTTGTCTACAAATAGACAAGACCCAACGAGATAGAGTACATAGGATTTCACACAACGTTGAACATCGATCCTCCTTAATCGACCACCTACGTCTTGGAAACGCTAATTGGAGAAGCGGTCTCTTAGCCAAGTTAACCGTAGACCGATACCTTTACACGCTTCGAGCTCCGCTAAAGCTTTCGCTTATCGCACCCCGAGAACATATAGTATCAACTTTGCACGTTCATCTACGTTGTTGCTTCTACGCACCTCCAACAATCTACCGCATATCAGTAACCCAGTAATAATGTTCACATCCTCTAAAGTGACGATTATCTCACCAAAGAGGCTTAAATCCCTGTCTAGTCCCTCGACTATCACGGTTTCTTTTATTTAGTCCCTCGACTAAAAAATCACTGGTGAGGGTCCCTCGACTATCCCATTTTCTTTCATTTAGTCTTTCGCATTTAAAATCACCGGTGAGGGTCCCTGGACTTTGAAAAATCTATAAATTGTGTGCCTGAATCTAAGAAAAAAACCCCAAATCAGGGACTAAATTTATAGATCTTTGTAAAGTCCAGGGACCCTCACCGGTGATTTTAAAGTCGAAGGACTAAATGAAAGAAAATGGGATAGTCGAAGGACCCTCACTAGTGATTTTTTAGTCGAGGGACTAAATGAAAGAAAACGTGATAGTCGAGAGACTATTTCCTGATTTAAGCCAGAAAAGTGAAATGTTCACATCGTCTGAAATGATGCCACCATTCTATAAAAGCGGTTACCAAAGGTACCTCGGTACTCCAATGGTGGAGTGCATCCAACAATAGTCCAAAAGGGATGGACTCGACAACCTCATGCATACTTGTTTGGTTGATCAGCTTCCAACGATTGATCGCAGTTTCCGTGGCGAAAAACCGCAAAGGACGTCCCCCTCTTTCCTGATACATTAAAGTGAAACATTATATTCGAAAAATAAAAATAATTAGACAATATTTTATAGTTTATATTTAAAATAACTTACTCGGTCATGGTAAACATGGTACGCCGTATGGTTTCTAAAACCTTTGTAGTGGCGTATGTGCAGAAATCGTGCTAAAAATGTATCTTTCTTGGCTACTAAAGTTGTTTCGTCTATGCGTTTGTCAGTTTCATTATCTTTCAATTCTGATTGCGATATTGCAATCGGAGATGGTTCCCTCCTTGCACCCTGCCGATTATGTCTAATGGAACGGGACGTATGATTAGAGGCTACAAATTGAAGAGGCTGCGGTGTCTCAACAATATCTGGTTCGTTTGAGGCATTTGGAGTGGATGATGAAGAGCCAAAAAAATACTCTTGAGTAGCTTTCTTGGTCCTATAGAACAAACAGAAGAAAAATTTATAAGTTATTATAATCAATAACAATAAAAAAGTTATCACAAGCAAAAGAATTTAAATATAAACATGTAATTCTGAGGTATCATCTCGGAATTATATGTTTTTCATTTAAGAAAAAACATGTGATTCTGAGGCATCATCTCAGAATTACATGTTTTTCATTTTTTTAAAAAGCATGTGATTCTGAGATGGTGCTTCGGAATCACATGTTTTTGTTTAAGAAAAACAGCAGCTGCAGAATGAAGCAGTATTCAACATTGCAACAAATGAAGCAGAATGAAGCAGTATTCAGGCAAGCGAAACAACATGCTCCTAAGCAGTATTCGGACAAGCAGAATGAAGCAGTAGTCAACAAATATTATAGTTCACAGAAGGTCCAGTTTCAAGCGAAACAGCAGGCTCCAGGTACCCAACACAACATACCATCATGGAACAATCTAGCTAACTATTTTTCAGTACTCACAGCTTCTAATCCCCAACTAATTAAGAGGCTCTAATTTCACCTCCCATTGAAATACAAAGGAAAAAGCTTTAAGCGATTGATTTTACATAACACCATGTATCACAACATACGAATGAAAAGGAAAAAAAAACCAATCATCAAATCTAGAGTATCAAGAACTAAACTTTATCAGTAAACTAAAACAGCAGCACTATGATGATACTTTCACCAACTAGAACTAAGTGATGATAACGCATAGATTCGATACAAATTGTAAACACACAAAGGCATGAAAACATACCTGCTTAGTAGAAAGTGTAAACGTGAAGAAAAAAAACAAGATTAGAATGAGGTTTGAAATCGAAAAAATAAGGCATGAAATCGAAGAGTAAGGTTAGAACATGAACTCAGTTCTTTAGAAGCTGTTTCGGTTTAGTCGAACAGTAGGGTTTTTTAAAAGGGGACTATAACAAGGTAGGAGTATTTTTAGACTGGTTTGGTCGAATAGTAGGTTTTTTAGGAAGGGACTATAAGAAGGTATGAGTAATTTAATGGGGCTAGGGTTAATAATAAGAAATTTAATAGGATTAGGTTGGTGGATGGAAGATTGGAAAGTGGGAGTTAATGGGTTGATAGAAGATGAGAGTTAGTGGTCTTCTTGAAAATAAAAAAGGTAGAATAAATGGGTAAAATATAAAAAGAGGGCAAATATGTTATTTCTTTTATGGAAGAAATAACAACATTATTTTTTTAAACGGAGAGAAAATAAAAAATCCTATGGAAGAAATAGCTTCACCCTTCTCTTAATTCAGGGAAACTGTTTTGTCATACACCAACTATACCTATATTCTACTTATATACAATATAACTAATCCAACAGAGCAAATATATTCTCCATTTGATCTGATACTAAAAATGGTTCACAACTTCCTACTATTGTTACTAACACTAGTTTTCATGCACGAGGTAGTCGCTCAACCAGTCGTCGACTCCAGTGAGCAACATGTGGGGGACTCTGCTGGTAGTGTCCATTCAATAATGTAATCAGACCGGACTATGGTGTCAAAAAACTACGAGCGGTGTTTGAATTCATCGGAGGGTTTTCCAGCAGACCGACCCAACTAATAAATACATTCAGATTAAATTGGTCATAGACCGGTCTCCTGAGTCCGGGATACACCTAGTATTAAGAGTGAGTAAACTTGATCATTTATCCCACATCGTTTAGACTGAACAAGTACTTATAATATATAAGTGAATGAAATATCTCAACTAATGTGAAGTATTTTGGGAGTGAGCCAAGAGCAAAATCGTGCGGGACTAATCGCCCAAAGCGGACAATATCACATTAGTTGGTGGAGATATTTCTAAGATGATATCACAGAGCAAGGTTGAAACTTGTGTGTTCTAAGCCATGCAATGGGTGTATTGAGTGAGGCGATTTGAGGAGAGAGTTCACTGGAGTGATCTACCACGCAGCAGCAAATATATTGCAGTGGAATGGAAACGAACAAACGAACGTGGGATTAGTAGAAGGGATTGCTGATTACGTGAGGTTGAAATCAAATTTGGCACCTAGAAACTGGGTCAAAGACGGAGAAGGTGATAGGTGGGATCAAGGGTATGATGTTACGCCAAGGTTTCTGAATTACTGCAACAGTATTAGAGAGGGGTTTGTAGCAGAGCTGAACAAGAAGATGAAGACTGAGTACAGTGACGACTTCTTTGTTGAGTTGCTCGGGTAGAATGTCCACCAGCTGTGGGCAGACTACAAGGAAATACATAGAAAATGATTAAGCTATCTGCAGAAGAATAAAAATGATACATTGTTATCATAACAGCAAATAAAAAAATAAATAAAGCTAATGAATAAAGATGTATTACTAAACCACATGTCTCGAGGTCACTTTTCTTGCTATAATATAGGTTTCAGTTGAGTATGTGAAATGTTTAAGAGTTGAACCATTTGCCTATATTGGAAAATATAACCTCAATTTGGCAGGATGATTAGGCTTATACTGCCAAAATTAATGCAGTTTTTGATTCAAGTTACAAGAAGGAGACAGATATAGGATCCGTAGATAGACTCAGGATCCGCAAAGGACCGGTAAAAAAGTAGACAACTCCAAATCCATTCTCAACTATTGAATGACGTAGTAAAATAGTCAAATTACTAAAAGACGTTTGAATATTTTTTATAATTACTGAACTTTTGTTTTCATTCTTCAAATAATAAAATCAAAACTTTTGTGTTCTAATTGTTTTTTGTGTTCTAATTGTTTCAGTTTGTGTGTCTGTGCAATTTGTTTCATATATTTTTTATCGAGACCAAGAACGAAGTAAGGTTACTTAAATCAAAATGGAGTGTACTTAGGTTGCTGACATCGAATTTGCGTGTACATAAGTGAATGATAATGGTAGTTTTATTTTCAGGGTCCTTTAGATTAGGCGAAGTTTTGTGGAAATATGGTAAGTCATATAGCATTGGAGAGACATCTTTATATTTAAGTAATTGCAATTCTTCAGCACTATAGGACACACCGCGCTTCAGTTGTTGACAGAACCTTGATACAGAAGTAATCAAGAAACCGAAACAAAATTAGATAAAGCATAAAATCAAAAGGCAGAGTTCCTAATCTTCGAATCATATATGCTTTTACTGTATATTATCACACAATCCAAAGGCAAAGTACACGAGTAATATTATTTTTCGGTGGATAATCACATATAAACGAAATCCTATGGTTTCTAGGACACCGTGGTTCTTTTAGATTCAAAATCTGTAATTCTATTTGATAAAAAAACTAACTTATTATTAAGAGAATCACATGCTATACACAGGAGATATCTAAAAGCCTAATTAAATATTTTTTAAAATAAAATAAAAATATTAAAAACAAAAATTAAATTAAATCTAAATGCAATCATATTTGATTCATTAATTAAAATATTTTTTTACAATAAAATATTAAAAACAGTAAAATAAAATTTTCGGACTATAAACAGTAGAATTTGATGTAAATTTCGTAATCAAGCCTTTGACAATTGTTGGACTCATTGAGAAGTTTAATTTGAGTACCGATTTCGCCTAGTTTTAAAACCCGAATGACAATTAACGTCCGTTTGACTCTGTCCAAAACAGCTACATAGTTGCGGGTCGTCTGGCATACATCAGCGATGTCATTACTACACATTGAACTAGTCAGGAATATAATACACCGTCTCATTTGGCACGATGATACGCTTGTAATGTGTTTGTTAGAAATCAAGATGCAATATTTATCACAAATGTCTCATACATTACAGATGATACAAAAAAAAGATCAAACAAAACCTAGTTCGACAATATTGTTTACGCCTATGGGCGTCGCCAAAATAAAGTGTTTACTATGATAGAACGAGGTTCTAGATTGTAGTATTATCTTTTCTATAATCGTATTATTGTTTTAGAATAAAGAAACATCTTCAAGTCAAACAGCCATGTACGTAGAAGATGTGATTCCATACAACAAAGACTACACTTTGTTAAAAAACTTAATCAAGATGAACTAACAAATTATTATCTACCTAAAAAATAATTAGTTAGTACAGTTAGTATAGTTAAAGTAAGATGCATTGCTATATAAAGATGAACATATGTTATACTTTGCTAAGACCAACAATTACATATGAAATATACTCTATTTTTTCTTTATACTATGTTTTCAATCAAGAATTCCACATGGTATAAGACCAGCAAGATGTTATTTCTTGAATTATTCAAAGAGTATTAACAAGATGAAAGAACAAACGATGTTCAGAATCGGGTAGATTCTCAAGAAGATTTGAACTATGGCAATGAGTTCATAGCAATAATCGTGAAATGGTTGTTAATCATCATTTTGATAACTCATATATGTGAATTATCAGCACAAAGCTAAATCAAAGAAACTACACCATTCGGTATAGATCAATTAAGTTATCTTTTGCTACCAAACAAAGACTTAGTTTCATAGATGGAAGATTTATGGAACCTTTATTGATTTTGACCGAATATGATCAATGGAATCAAGTTAATAGTATGGTATGTTCATGGAACATCAACTCTATTATTGATCCTTTAAAAGTACAGTTCATATTCTTGGATAATGTGAAGACACTATGGGAAGAAATAGCACAAAGGTATGGTTTTTAGAATGGAGTAGTGGCCTATGACTTAAAAATGGAAATCAGTCTTTTAACACAAAGGAGCTTGAGTATTGTTGTATATTTCTCGAAGCTCAAGGTCTTATGGGATGAAATGAATGCTCTTAGACTATGGTATGTAGTTTCAATTGATAAACTAATTCAGTTTGTTTTAGGCCTTAATGGAAGCTTTGAAAGAGACAAAGATCATATCCACTTGATGGATCATATGTCATCTATTACTAGAGTTTATGCTCTTATACTTTTTGTTGAAAAGAAAACAATTTTGAGCAACAAAGCACATAATATTTTAATGATAGTTATGCTAAAAGGTTATCCGAGTGAAGGGAATATACACTTTGACAAAGGAAAGAAATATTTTTTTGAAATATAATCATTGATTCAGAAAAGAACACACCAAGGAGAATTTCTTCAAGGTAAAAGGGTATTAATATTGGTGCAATAAAATAAGTCCAAAAGAAAAAATGCTATAAACAAAACCACTACCTACTATATAGAAAGTCCATTGGAGAATGGACATAGAAAAGGAAGTAAAATGCAAGGTTTGATGCATATGGACATAAATGTGCAGCAAGACTTAGAAAGAATTATCCCACATGGAAAAAATCATAAAGTAGTGGCGGAGGTTGCCAATGTAAATCTTTCCCATTTTGAATATTTCTGAGGTACGTCTCTATCCAGTAATATTAAGAATGAAAGTAAGAAAGATAGTTTCTCAATTATTAAGCTAGAAGCATCAAATCATATGTATTGTAATCCATCTTTTTAGTTTTACATTTATCCTCTTAAAAAACCCTCAAATATTTCATAACTATATATAGACAGTCTTTTGCAAAAGTTTAGTTAAAATTTATAACAAGAATTGATTTTACAAGTCTGCACATATTTTGTAAAAGTTCAATTAGAATTTATAACAAGGATTGATTTTACAAGTCTGCACATATTTCATAACTAAAGAGTCATTTCAAGAAACTGTTTATATGAAGCCACCATCAAGTTTTCTTGAAATGGAGATAATAGGATGTGCAGACTTGTAAAATCAATCTATGGATTAAAGCAGGCTTCAAGGAAATGGAATCATTGACATAAAAACTTATTTCCTTTGATTTCACCTAATATCTAGCATATAAGTGTTTTCACTTCAAGACAATCTTATAATGGAATATTCTTGTTTGTGTATGAGAAAACGTCTCTCATGTCTTCTTCTTCGGTCATTCTTGTAAAATATACACACATACATTTATGTCAGGTCCATTAAAATAATCATAGAGAAGAAAAAGAAACCAAACCAGAGAGAGAATTCAAATAAATCATCTAAAAAAATATTCCATAAAAGTAAAGACATTTCAAAATCGAATAAAAAATATAGGGTTATCTTACATTGTTTTGGTAAGTTATTAGAAGATTTGTTAAACTAATCGAGGATATTTTATCCTAGTTATCATTTAATGTGTATCAATAAATTTGTAGGTTAACTTCCAAAATTTCGGTTTATAAAAATACGATCTAAGCAAGGGGTTCAGACGAGCAATAGAGAAAATGGTTTTGTTCATGAGTCGACAAAGAAGATTGAGAAATAAACATGAGAAAAAAAAAAGAAAAAAAATCCTAAAATAATATTTTATATAGTCAATAACCGAGATATTTTAGATTAAACTTCATTTGTAGAAATACCGACACAAGTACTATATCTTAACCTAAAAACTTTCAAACTACTCACTTCAAAAATTAAAGATTTTAAAAATCTCACTCCACAGCGTTGTTAAAGTACGTATTGTTTAGCTATATGTATGTTTTTTTTCAATTTTAATACATATATTTATACATCTATTTAGGTTTGAAAAAATTGTTAGCAAAAATTAGATTTTTATGTATTTGTAGTTTTGTTTAGTTAGTTCTATAGTTGAAGTTATGGTTAGATATTTGATTTGGTAGTCTATTTGCTAGATTTCGGGTAACAGGTTGAAGAAACCATGGTGGTTCGCGTAGTATCACGCACATGTCGCGCGATGAATAGTCGTTTCTCGCAAACAGAACGCTATATGTTTTCTGCAAATTCACGCACACTGCATGCGTAAATATTCCAAAAGTTATGCGTAGCTCATGCGCAAAGATGATTGTTGTTTGATTATTTTACAATTATACATTCAATGCTTCATAATACTACCTTACTAATGTATTTGTCTTTCATTTTATACATATTACAGGGTTTAAGAATTGTTTGAGATAACTTTTGGTATTAAACAAAATTGTTAATATAATTTCAACATTCATCGTCGACAACCACACTCTCCGTCCGGCTCGGAGCGTCAGGCAAGTGACGGCAAACTTAGTGAATGTAGACCGAGTTCACATTCAGTTAGCGTTGAGTGAAGTAGTTGTATGTCTGTCGTTTAGAACTCATGTATTACTCAGGATTAGCGTTTTCAAAGAATCAGTGGTCATGTTCTGGACTTGTCCTCGAACATGAGAGACTACAAACAGCACGAGGCGTATAACGTCTTCAACAATGATGCAAATTTATTTTAGTGGTTTATCATGTAGTAAGTTATATTGTAGTTATTGTGATTTTTTTTATATTATGTAGGCGAGCTCGTCGATACAATGTGATACGATGTACTTTACCCATCGTTGGTGGTATCTCACTCAACAGTGTAAGATTGGAGAACAAATGATGGGGACCTGTTTTAGTCCGCTCCTTGACTGTCTTTCGCATTGGTCTACCAACGTGCATTTACTAGAGTTATTTTTGAAGCGGTGGCATCCAGAGACAAATCATTTATATTTTCATTTCAATAAGATGTTGATCATACTTGACGACGTGCACACCAGCACTGGGCTTCTAGTTACAAGTAAGGTTTCAATCTACTTACTTTTCCTAGTATAGGTGAACAATTAGGTTGGTTCACTCAATTACTAGGTGTACATAAGATAACCATAGTGAGGAGCTAAATCATAAATATGTTGGTAGTGGGCGACACTTACGTCTCAACTATTTGCGAAATGTTTATTAGATTTTCCATTTTCATGATGATATGATTACGGATGCTTACTCGTGGTATTATGGGATATTTGCTCCATATGTTTGGTTATTGCATTCTTACTGAACAAGACTGGTAAAAGTATATCTCTTGACTATGTACAGTTATCGAGAACTATAGCACCACGGGTATGTATAACTGGGATCAACTGATATTAGCTCAGTTATATTACCAACCTGATATGGTTTGTTTACACGAAACATCGGGTTTTACTCGGTTTTTAAATGTCTCGCACGTCAAATTTTCATACAACTGACATGTTTATGTAGTAAGTCTGGCATGCGAGACGTGTGATTTTTTTAAACGTCTCGCGCTTTCAATCCCCACACATTTCGCATCTTTTTGCCCCATAGGATCGCATCTTTTACAAAAACATTTACAAACTCTAAAATTTGACTCTCCAAATATTTTACAACTTAAAAGAACTACTAACTCAAAAAAAATACATAGTACAATTCTTTTATAACTTATTACAAAAAAATGAAAACTTACTATTATGAATTCAATCTCGGAATCTATTCGTTGAATACGATTGTTACCGTCTTTACCGGAATCGGTATCTCAAAAAATCTTCTCATAAATCTTTGTCAAATATATTACAAGCATACGATACATCCACGAATCTCACCAGAATGTAAATATATCGTTCGAATAAAAATACAGATTCTCCAACGAAAAGTCTGGTTCGATTAGCTAAGATTGTCAAATATGTTCGAATATGTACGACTATGACGTCTAAATATGATTTCCAAACACCACAAGTCTGATTTCATTGATTTTATTTGTGAGCTATTTTCAGTTCTTCAAATCGGGATTCTAAAGAAAATAATGTGACGTATTTCTCTCTCTAATTTGAAAATTTGAATAGTGAAAAAAAAATATACCAAGTTAAAAAAAAAATACATAGGCCGTCGAAGATAATTAAGATACTATCAAAAAATTGGTATTGAGATAGAATTAAGTAAAAAAAAGATACTAAATAGTTAATAGGAATAAAAATTAATATATGATATTTGGTAACATTACTCTTCCGAAAGTAAACCTTAAAATTTAAAACATTAACTAACGTTAGAGGCGCGTAAAAACAAAAAACAAACGAACCGATGATCGATTATATACTTTTAATCAAATTAGATTCGGGCGATTATATACTTTTAATCAAATTAGATTCGGGCGATTTTCGGTTTTTCCTAACCGACCAAATATAACAGATGTATATTGTATTGTTATGTACCTCGCTGGTTTATCAGGTTGTTTAAAAGGATGGCTAAAAGTCACTATGTATTGGGCTTTACCGCCCACAGAAAGCACAATCCAGAATTCATTAGTGCATGATAAATCTCAGTAAATTCCTCCGGCTTCAAATTCACAACACTTCCAAACGACAAGTACATCAGGGAACCCTTAGGGTTTTTGTGTCTAGCCACTCCACCTCCATAAAATCATCCCGGACTGTGGAGTAAACCGCTGTAGGATTTTTAAACAGGCCCAACCGGTCTTACTTAGAAAAAGTTTGACATATAGTCCAAAATATCTTGTTCTAAGGACTCGAACGTCTCTATGAGTATGCAAAACGGGTTCTCCTGGTTCTTGTTTTGTCCGAGAATAGTCTGTTTTAGAAGTCCAAAAAGTGATAAAGGTGCAAGAAACTCGGTATTTCATCGCGTTTTAAAACAGGAAATCGAACTAAATTACTATAATAATGATAATAAAAAGAAAAAAACCACAAGAATACAAAATTGTACCCAAAGCAAATCAGAAGGCAGGCCAACATCTTTAGCCACTTGTAACCTACAGAAGAAACGGGTTGTTGATCAAACAAGAAACGGGTCGGTCTTCTTCTTTGTTGAATTTTGGGATCATTTTTTTATTTCTCGTGATCCAACGGTTTCAATACACACTGGAACTCATTTTTTAATCGATTCGATCAACAAAATCAGTTATGTTGTTAGAGTAGTTAAGGTTTTTAACGGGAATTGTACTAAAACGGCTGAATATTTGAAATTTGTATAAAAATTTTAAATTTCGAATTTTAAAAATCGGTTGGTTAGCAACAATAGCCGAATTAACCAAAATAATTTTTTTTAAGCTGACCCGTCAGCTCAACTCCAGCCGGGGGTTCTACCCCATGGATCTCACCAAGGGTTCCGTCCCTTGACCCTATTAATCATGATATAATCTAACAAGTGTATACTCCGCACTCTATGACTTGGTTGATAATGTATCATGATTAAATTGGTCGACTAGTCGATCCAATTACACTAGTATATCCCATTGTAGTGTAATTCATGATCAACTAAACACAATCACAACAAATTAATAAATTTATGCATAAATGAAATATTGTAATGATTGAATTTCACATTAGTATATTACACATTCCAAATATTCGAATATTAAGGTATCACTAAGGATTGAACGTTTACTACTCATAATGAATACATGAAAATAATATACACATAAATTTACATTCTCACTTGTTCTTACTTGACACTGTTTTTACTAACCTTGTGTCATTATCCTTCTTAAGCATATCAAAGCCAAGTCCTAGATTCTTGAAGCGGCAAAACTTCATGCTAAAATAGGTAGTTTTTTCCTCTTGCCCCTGCATATGCAATTTTCCAAAAAACTATTAAGAAGATAATCTTCAACCTTCACAACTTGCAGGTCTGAACACATACCTTGGATGATATACAAATGTGTTTCAATCTCTAGATGTTAAGATTTCCACATTGAATTCAACACCTAATGTCATATTAGATGGGAATTGGGTATCTCAACATGAGAGATTTCAGATGGACTTTAGTCCCATCTATATAGCTGATTTGTGCACAAGATGTCTACTTAACCCTTTCGTTAAATGATTAGCTAAATTATATTAAGTTCTCACAAACTCTACTGAAATAACATCATGTATGATGCGCTCACGAATCATCATGTGTCTAACACCTAAGTGACTAGACCTGTCTTTGTAAACTTGTCTGTATACATTGGTCAAGGTAGCTTCACTATCACAACGGAATTTCGTACATTAAATTTCTTAGCCACTCAGCATCTTTACTCGCTGCTGCTAATGCTACAAACTCTGATTCCATTGTTGAATCAGTAATACCAGTTTGTTTCTTAGATGCCCAAGAGATAACACATCCCTCAAGTAGGAACACTCATCCACTTGTGGAAGAATGACTTCCATATTGGAAATGTAACTCACGTCTGAATATCCTTCAAGTACAGAAGGAAATCTAGTATAAGTTAAACCATAATCCATGGTTCCTTTCAAATACTTGAATACTTGATTTAAAGCCTGCCAATGATGTGAACTAGGATTTCTAGTATACTTACTAAGTTTTCCAACAGCAAAGGAAATATACGGCCTAGTACTAGTCATGGCATACATAACACACCCCATGGCTCTTGAGTATTCAAGTTGAGATATAGCAACACCTTTATTAGGTAGAAGCTTAAGACTAGGATCTATAGGTGAGTTTACCGGAGAACAATCTTTAAAATTAAATTTATTCAATATCTTCTCAATATAGAGAGATTGAGAAATCGATATACTATTGTTCTTTCACTTGACTTTTATACCAAGAATCATTTCAGCTTCCCTAAATCCTTCATCTCAAAATTAGATGATAAGAATTTCTTTGTTTCATCAACCTGATTTTGGTCAGTTCCAAAAATCAACGTATCATCCACATATAGAAAAATCATACCTCCTTTACCAGAATTATCAAAAATTTTATATACACACTTGTTTGCTTGGTTAAGAATAAATTCATTAGACAATATCACACTATCAAAAAAATTATGCCAATCTTTTGGTGCTTATTCAAACCATACAAATATTTTTTTCAACTTGCATATCTTGTTTGCACAACCAGGCATGACAAACCCTTCGGGTTGTTTCATATATATCTCATCATCCAAATCACCATTTAAGAATGCAGTTTTAACATCCATTTGATAAATTATAAGATTGCATACAGATGCAAGTGCAGTCAACAATCTAATAGTGGAAATACTAGCAACTGGAGCATAAGTATCAAAGAAGTCAATTCCTTCTCTTTGTCTAAATCCCTGGATGACCAATCTAGCTTTATACCTTTCAATAGTACAATCTACTTTCATTTTTCGTTTAAAGATCCATCTATTTCCCAATGATTTACAACCAAGAGGTAAATCAACCAACTCACATGTATTATTATGCATAATGACTCTATCTCATCTTGGATAGCTTCTTTCCAAAATGCAGCATCCCTTGATGCCATGGAATTACTAAAAGTCCTCGGATCATCTTCAATAACAAAATAATATTGATATTTGTAGTCAATCTTATCTCTTGAACCTTCATCTAAATAAAGTTGAAAATCATATCTGAATGACTTAGATTTTCTTGCTATAGTACTTCTCCTTGGGTCAAGAGGTTCAGGTACAAAAACAGTACCACTTGATATATTTTCAGTTTGAATTGAGTTCCTATTCAAAGAGTTTTGAATAGTATCTCTAGGTCTAGGTATTGAGGTAAATCTTTCTTCATTAAATATTGCATCTCTTGACTCGATAATAGTGTTCACCGACATATAGTCATCAGATTCTAACACATAGAACCTATACGCAATAGAATGCTCAACATATCCAATGAAGATACAATCTATACCTCTTTCACCCAAATGTTTCCTTTTGGGTTCATTGAGTCTTACGACAGCTCTACAACCCAAACTCTCAAATAATTCAGTGTTGGAGGTTTCTTAAACTAAATCTCATATGGGGTCATCTTATTCCTTTTAGTAGGAATACGATTCAATAAATAACGGGCTGTTAACATAGCCTCACCCCAAAAATCCTTCATTCAAACCCGAATAGGATAATATGGAATTAACCAGTTCTTTCAAAGTTCTATTCTTTCTCTCAGTTATACCATTTTTGTGGTGTATAAGGAGTTGTGGTTTGATGAATTATACCAGTAGAGTGAAAATATATAGGATCATAATATTCACCTCCTCTATCCGTATGTAGATATTTAATCAAATCATTCTTATGTAGCTCTACTTCTTCCTTATATATTTTAAACTTATCAAGAGCTTCACTTTTTGCATGAAACAAATAAATGTAGCAATATCTAGATGCATCATCAATAAAAGTAATAATATAATTTTTATTTCCTAACAAAGGTTTAACACGGAAATCACATAGACCACTATGCACTAGTTCCAATATTTTGGAAACTCGGTTAACATTATTAAAAGGTTATCTAGTTATCTTAATAAATATGCAAGTTTTATATTTTTCATTGTTTGCATCAACATGAGGAATAAGACTCATTTTTTACATGTCTTTTATTCTTCCATAATGAGCATGTCCTAATCTAGCATGCCATAATTTTGTTTTATTCAAATTTCTACACGTACTAGTAGAAGCCATACAAACAGATCATTTTGGAATGAAACATTAATATTTAACATAAACATACCATTACACTAATATTCGAATCCTATAAATACACCATGTTTTGACAAATACATTTTTCCACTTTCGTACACTTGTTTGACACCACAATTGTTTAAAAAACACCAGACAAAAGATTCTTTCGAATCCATGAACATACAATACATTGTTTAATAATATGTATTTTCAAGAGGTAAATAGTAATTTAATATTTCCTAGTCGTTTAATTGGTTCGGTTGCAACATTTTCCATCTTAAGTGAAGATCCATCTTCAATCGGTTGAAAATTTTTGAACCACTGAAGATCCTTACATAGGTGACTTGTTGCTCCCGAATCAATCCACCAAGCAACATCGTCACCCTGCACATAAAATGTCTCAGAAATTAGATGTATATAATTCTAACCAGAATTAAAATTATAAAATAAAATCTCACATTGTTGCTTTTCAGGATCCTTAAATCCACTTGAACTAGGAATGTTTCCACTTGGACCAGCATTGTTCCCACTTGGACCAGCACTATTTTTGCCTTTTCTAACTCGAAAATCCCTCCTAAAGTGACCAGGTTTGCCACATTTCCAGCATGTCATTTTAGGCTTTTTGCTATAATGTTGCCTTTAAACTTTCGTTTATTCCCCTTATCTGTATTTCCATTCTTAAAGAATCTACTGCTTTCAGCCATGTTTACAGATAAGTTTCCCACTTGGTTTTTACCCTTAATATTATTTATTTTATCTTGAGCCCTTAGATACTCTTCAAATCTTAAAATGACTACCAATTTTGACTAAAGTCATTTCTTCCTTGTTGTGTTTCGTTGTGTGTTTAAAATCCTTCCATGAATGAGGCAATTTGTAAATAACAGAAGACACTGAAATACATTCTTCCATTTTCATATAGTGTTGAACGAATTGAACCATAATTCTTAGTAGTTCCATTACAGGTCTAGAATCAACCATTTTGTAATTTATGAAATTACTAACCATGAACTTCCTACTAGAAGCATCTTTTGAGATGTATTTCGATTCAATAGAATCCCATAACTCTTTTTTAGATTCGTCATTTTGGTATACATCAAACAAAGTATCAGACATATTATTTAATATGGGTCGCGGCAAATGTAGTCATCATTCTCCCACTTGTTGCGCCTTTTTGTTTGTTCCAGCGTTTCATTCTCCATGATCTCGAGACAGGGGATACTTAGGACATACACAACCTTGAGGATCGTCAACATAAAATGCATCTTTTTCTGCCAGCATCTCAAATCGTGTCCTTCAAACTTGTCAAGTTTAGTGAATTTGCTTGTCATCTCTTCCGCTGATTCTCCTATGTTCGTCATCTCTATCTTCATAGACAAGACCAGACTATTTCAATAATTTATAGAAAATAGTGTTTAGGTTCCGGATAATCTCTGAAGTCTTGTAAACAATTTCTTATTGACATATTTTTGAGGTTCTCCAAAAAATTAAATTGGATAAAATCAGAGATATTCAATTTGAACAGAGACTATGAAATTAATGTGTTTTCTCAACAGAACCCATCCTTTAATCGATTCGACCAACAAAATCAGTTAGGCAGTTATGGTAGTTAAGGTATTTAACGGGAATTGCATTAAAATGGCTGAATATTTGAAATTCGAATAAAACATTCAAATTTCGAATTTTGAAAATTTGTTGACTTGCAAGAATAGGAGAGTTAACCAAAATAAAAAAATCCAAGCCGATCTGTCAGCTCGACCCCAGCCAGGGGTTCTGTCCCTTGGACCTCGCTAGGGGCTCCGTCCTTGGACCCTGTTAATCATGATATAATCTAACATGTGTGCACTTCGCACTCTATGACTTGTTTGGCCTCACCATCGACGATGCTGCAGGCTACCCACATTTGTTTGCCAATATTTTTTGTGGCGGTGAAGGTGACGAGTGAACCTTTGTGAAGGTGACGAGTAAACCTTGTGAGGCTAAGCGTAGGCCTAATTGGAGAAGAGTCTTTATGTGGCATTGGCCATGAAAACATACTATTGGTACATGAAGGAGAGGTTCAGCTCCCATGTTTTCTAGACAGGTAGAAATAAAAAATAGATAGATGGAAAGAAAAGAACATCTAAGATGTGTATACTCATGGCATGACTAACTTGATGCATACATACACACATACATCGGAAAAGAAATTAGGAATCAATAGACTTCTGAAGTATATTATTTATAAGTAGAAATTGATATTTTTGTATTGGGCTAGTCTATTCAAGACCTTTTTTGGTTGTATCAAGATTCAGATTTGTTTTTGTTATATCAAAATTTACTTTTAATTTTGATGTAAAAATTTATTTTTTGATGAATTCAACACGAATGTTTCATGATAACCTAAAAACTCTCAAACTATCCACTTTAAAAGTTATGAAATTTCCAAAATCCGACTCCACAGTGTTTTTAAGGTATGAATTTCTTAACTATTGACGTATTTTTTTTAGCCTAGATATATTTTTCTAGGCTCAGTTGTATGCCTATCTTCAGTACCGACAAAATATTCCGGATCAACTTTTTTGGAGAGTCAATGGTCATGTTACGAACTTGTACTCGAACATGAGCGACTACAAATAACACGAGGCGTACAACGTCTTCGACAACGATGTAAGTTTTTTTTGGTGGTTTATCGTGTAGTAAAATATATCGTAGCTTATTGTGAATTTGTTTTTATGATATGTAAGTGAGATCGTCGTTACGATGTCATGCAATGTATTATACCCATCGTCATTGGTATCTCACTCGGTAGAGTAAGATTATAGTTCAAGTGATGGGGACATGTTTTGGTCCGCTCCTCGACTATCTTTCGCGTTGGTCTACCAAAGTGCATTTACTATTATCATTTTTGTTTTTCCCGTTTTTCAACTAAATGGTATTTTTTACAGATGTTGTAAACCATACGCATGCTAGAGACAATTTCAGGGTTTTGAATATTTAAACCTTGGTATATCTCTCTTGGGCGAGACCCGATTGTCGTGAATTTATGAATTAATTCCTCTTCGTCCTCTTTTGTTCTAGCGGCTCACGAATGACTATTCAAGTGTAAAAATAGTATGTTTCCCGTTTACCACTATCAATCTCAAATAACCAGGTACTCTTTCAACCATATTTTTTGGATGGATATTATTGTCGCTTCCTCAGAAACCACCCTTTGATCCTATCTAAAAGTGGTGTAAGAAGACCAACGGAGGGTAGGATATTGTCAACCCTTTGAAGAGACTATCTAATGCGGCTTACACCACGTGGAGGCTCGAGGTACCTCACTTATTTACCCAATGAACTTCCTTCTAGATGGCTTGTCGCCCATCCTAGAATTGAAAGATGACACATAGAGGTATATTGGTCCTAACAGTTGAAATATAGAAGAGAGAAAAGAGGATTTGAAATTGTAAATCTGATTTATTAATTCATAAAATGTGAGCTGCAGTACATATAGTAGTAGAGAAAGAATCTAGTTTGTTAGGTTTGTTTTTCAGCTAGTGGGAGTTAGTTACAATGTTGTTACACTCTTTATTTAAATGAATTTGTTTAATGAAAAACCAACTAGTCTAAACAACCTTAGGTCGTGCGATATAGCCCATGGATAGCTGAGTCTTGACATGGGCTTTAGTGATCAAGAGAACCGACCCGACTGGAGGCCCAATCTTTTAATACTTCTTGAACTAGGTCGACACATTAGAGGGTTGTCTGAAGAAACCCTAAATCCCTTCTCTTCCCTCTATCTCTTCTCCAAAACTAAAGTACAGCAGCCATTGAAGATCAGGTCGAAGTTTCAAGCAACTCACTGTTGCCTTGAAACTTCTCCGGTCTCATATTCTTCACATCCCCCCCGCAAACGAAGGGGCGACTCAATGAGCCCAAGTTTGTCCCGGAGAAACGAAAATCGGTGGTGAGGAAGCGGTTTTGTGAGACAATCAGCAAGCTGATCATGAGAGGGAACAAACCGCACTTGAAGAGAGCCCTGGAGAACTTGGTCACGAATGAAGTGAATATCCAATTCGATATGCTTCGTCCTGGCGTGGAAGACAGGGTTACAAGCAAGAGAACTCGCTCCTAAGTTGTCACACCAGATGAGTGAAGGAGGCGTGACTGGGAATTCAATTTCAGTGAGGATCGACCGGAGCCAAATCAGTTCTGCTGACAAGTTAGCCAAAGCCCTGTATTCAGATTCAGTCGATGACCGGGAAACTACATTTTGCTTCTTGGATGACCACGAAACCAGAGAGTCTCCAAGGTAAACGCAATATGCACCAACGTTTCTTCTATCGTTTGGGGAAGAAGCCCAATCGGCATCGGAGAACCCCTGGAGTTGAAGACTGCAACTGGGTTTGATGTGAAGACCAACCCACCTTGAGCCAGATAAGTAGCGAAGTACTCTCTTTAGACTTTGTAGATGTAGGGTAGTAGGTGATTGCTGATATTGGCTTAGCTTATTAACAGCAAAGGAAATATCAGGTCGAGTGTGCGTTAGATATTGTAAAGCCCCTAATAAACTTCTGTATGGTGTAGGATCAGCAAGAGGAGTCCCTGAGGTGCTTGAGAGGTGGACACCAGCAGAAATAGGAGTTGGACATGGCTTTGCCTGAGAAAGACCCTGTGAAATCAGTAAGTTTTTTATATACTGATGCTGAGTTAAATACATGCCTGTGGGGTCACGATGAACCTCTATTCCAAGGAATAGATGGAGTGGCCCCATGTCCTTGAGTGAAAACATAGCATTCAACCTGTGAACACATCCCTGTAGATATTCTGTTTGTGTGCCTGTGACAAGTATGTCATCAACACAGACCAAGACCAAAATCATAGTAGCTTTAGAGACGAAATAGAACAAAGAACAGTCAGCCCTGAGTTTTTAAAACCCCACTTAAGTAGTGTATCATTCAGCCTAGAATACCAGGCTCTTGGAGCCTGTTTAAGACCATACAGGGCCTTGTGGAGCTTGCACACATGTGTAGGTTTGGCAGGGTCCTGAAACCCCTCTGGTTGAGCCATATAAACGTCCTCAGTAAGAAAGCCATTTAAGAATGCATTGTTGATGTCTAGTTGTCTGACCTCCCAGTCCTTAGATACTGCCAAGGCTAGAACAAGTCTAACTGTAGATGGTTTGATCACCGGACTAAATGTTTCATAAAAATCAATGACAGGGGTTTGATGAAACCCCTTGGCAACAAGCCTGGCCTTGTACCTCTGAACAGAGCCATCGATGTGATATTTGACCTTGTAAACCCATTTGCAGCCTACCACATTCTGATTAGAACTCCAAGGAACCAAAGACCAGGTTTTATTAGACATAAGAGCCTAATATTCAGCCTCCATAGCAGTGACCCAGTGTGGACTAAGAACAGCCTTAGAATAAGTAGTAGGTTCCATGGTAGATAGATCAGTAGTGGTTAAGGAGCCTACATAAGGGACTTTAGGTATACGAGTCCCATCTTAAGACCTAGTTTGCACATGATGAGTGTGAGAAATAGGCAGTGATTTGAGAGAAGGATCAGGAGAAGAAAATGGCAGACAGATAGAAATTTTAGGATTAGAGCAGTCAGGGTTTAAGTCGGTGTTTGAGGCTTGTCTGTGAGTAGTCAAACTAGGGCTAGAGATATGGGTATAAGAAGAGACATTTGGTAGAGTATGTGGTGAGATAGGACTAGTGTGAGTGATAGGGTTAGAACAAGTATCAATATCAGGATTAGATGAATTGAGAGTAATACCTTGTGAGTGAGACTGATGTAGGGAACTGGCTTCATGAGAGACACCAAGAGAGGGAGTAGGAACAGAACAGTTGTCTTTAGTCACAAGCCCTGTAGGTAAACAAGGAAACCACATCTCTATAGGATAGCTAGTAGGAGACTCAGAGTTTGAAGTGTTTAGAAAGTCCCCTTGAAAAGGGAAATCAACCTCATTAAAAACCACATTTCGAGAAATATAAACCTTGCCCATAGAACTGAGACAAACATACCCTTTATGAGACTGACTAAACCCCAAGAAGACACACTTTGTAGTGTGAAACTGAAACTTATGAGTCTGATAGGCCCTGAGACAGGGGAAACAGGCACACCCAAACGTTTTTAGGACTAGATAATTTGGAGTTTTGTGAAACAATAACTCATATGGTGACTTGTTAGACAAGACTGGTGTAGGAAGTCTGTTTATAAGGTAGATAGCAGTTTCAAAAGCTTGAACCCAAAATTTGTAAGGCAAGCTAGCTTGAGCTAGAAGAGTCAGTCCTGTCTCTACAATATGTCGATGTTTTCTTTCAGCCCTGCCATTCTGTGCAGATGTATAGGGACAGGACTTCCTTAGAATAAACCCATTTTCCTGAGCCATAATGGACAAGGGTAAGTATTCCCCTCCACCATCACACTGAACCGCTTTTATAGATTTATCAAACTACTTCTCAACTAGACATTTGAACATTTTGAAAACCCCAATAACTTGACTTTTGTGTTTGATAGGATAGAACCATGTGAACCTAGTGTGGTCATCTAGAAAAATAACATAGTATCTGTGACCTTGAGTGGACTGAATAGGATATGGACCCCATATATCTGTATGTATGAGGTCTAACACACTGCTAGCATAAGAGTGAGACACATGATAGGGTAGAACATGAGATTTACCAAACTGACAGGCTTCACAGAAACTACATTCATCCTTTAAAACAGAAGAAAGATTACAAGCTTTAAGAACAGTGTTTAGAACATGTTGTGATGGATGGCCAAGCTTCCTATGCCATCTATCTTTTAGGGAATTAGAAAAGCTAACAGACAAAGCTTGAGAAGATAGAACATCAGTAACTTGAGACCTAGGATTTGTAAAGATAGAATGATCCTCCAATGCTTGTAACTTAGGAAAACTCTCCATTCTGTACAGCCCATTCTCAGTAGTCCCTTTGAGAAGCACTGTCCCTGACACCTTTTCCTTCACAAGACAAAAACCATCATGAAATTCAACAAAAACCCTGTTATGATTTGTAAGTTGTGAAACAGACAACAGATTCTTGTTTATTTTAGGTACATGTAGGATATTCTTTAAGTAAATGGGTGTTTTAGTGTAAGATTGCAAACTAGAATTCCCAATACATTGTATTGGCAACCTGTGACCACTACCAACCATGATACCTTTGTTACCTGCATACTCAGTCTTCTGAGTCAAACCAGCTGAGTTTCCAGTCACATGGTGACTAGCACCTGAGTCAGCATACCAAGCAGAGCCTCCATTTGAGTCTTGAGTAGTCAGATAGGCAGAGTGATCTCCATCCCCTTTAGGTTGTTCAAATGAGGTGGATCCCATAACAGATGGGTCATCTCTATAGTAACAAACTGCAGCAGAATGTCCAAACCTATTGCAGATTTGGCAAGTAGGTTTATTTTGGGAGAAACGTCCCCCTCTCCCTCTAAAGTAATTGTTCCTTCCTCTTCCATAGTTAGAATAGTTACCTCTTCCTCTATCGTTTCTGTAAGCACCCCTATACTGACCATTAGAACTTCTTTGATTGTTGCTGTTGTTTTGTGGTTTATATTCTGTTTTTTTAGTGAAGTTAGCAGAGGCTAAACTTAGGTTAGCTACATTGTTTTGTAGACTCAACAGCTGATCTAGTCTGCTCTCAAATGTGAGCAGACTAGTGTGTAGATCTAGCCAACCAACAGACTCCTTATCTGCTAGACTTACCACAATAGGAGTGTACTCAGAGTCCAAACCAGCAAGGACTTGAGTCACAAGATCATCAATAGACACACCACAGCCAGCCAACACTAGATTATCAGCTATACTCTTCATTTTACTTAGGTAATCATTCATTGTAGAAGTACCTTTACGTGTCCTCTGAAACTCTGACTTGTAATAGGTGATTCTAGCTCTAGTTTGTGAGCCAGAAAGTTTGCTAGCAGCATCCCATAGCTCCTTAGAAGTACCTTCTTGCATAAGTTGAGTAGCCATCTCAGAAGTCATAGTGGAATAGAGCCAGCCAAGTAGAAGCTGATCCTTAGCGATCCAGTTTTCATAGTCAGTGTTTTCAATCATGTTTCCTTCAGGATCACTAGTAAACTTAGGAGGACAGGGATTGTCCCCTGTGATGAAACCTCCTAGTTTGTTTCCTTTGACAATAGGTAGAACCATTGTTCTCCATAGTAGATAGTTGTTTCTATCAAGCCTTATTTGATTGTTGTGGTTGCTGATTGTTTGCAGGTGAGCGTTCTTGGTTGCTGTGGGGAAACAGCCAGGAAGAACTGAGCCTAGTGACTCATTGCTCAGTGTTGGTGAATCAGGATTCGCCATTGAAGGCCTTGGTAGCTCTGATACCAAGTTGAAATATAGAAGAGAGAAGAGAGGATTTGAAATTGTAAATCTGATTTATTAATTCATTAAATGTGAGCTGCAGTACATATAGTAGTAGAGAAGGAATCTAGTTTGTTAGGTTTGTTTTTCAGCTAGTGGGAGTTATTTACAATGCTGTTACACTCTTTATTTAAATGAATTTGTTTAATGAAAAACCAACTAGTCCAAACAACCTTAGGTCGTGCGATATAGCCCATGGACAGCTGAGTCTTGACATGGGCTTTAGTGATCAAGAGAACCGACCCGACTGGAGGCCCAAGCCTTTAATACTTCTTGAACTAGGTCGACACATTAGAGGGTTGTCTGAAGAAACCCTAAATCCCTTCTCTTCCCTCTATCTCTTCTCCAAAACTAAGTACAGTAGTCATTGAAGATCAGGTCGAAGTTTCAAGCAACTCACTGTTGCCTTGAAACTTCTTCGGTCTCATATTCTTCACACTAACGTGGCATCGCGCTAGATATTTCTCATAAGAGAAAAAAGAAATAAACTAAAGTGGTATCGCCTAATAAGAAGAAGCGAACTCGGCAAGAATAGAAGTTGCTTGTCCATAAAGTTTATGAAGTTAGCTAGCTAAAGAGGTTTATTGGACAGTCTACTTCTAAGCAAGAGTATGAGAAAAAGTGTATAGAAGTCGAGCATGGTGGCCAAAACCAAGAGGGGAACCCAGTTGGTTGTGGTTCCCAACCCCATAACATCGGGTGATAAAGTTTCGCAGGTGATGGATTAGCCTACACGAAAGAAGAAAAAGGTTTTGATAGAAAAAAAAAACAAATTACATAAGAAAAGTTGACGTTTGTTAACAAGGAAGATGAGGATGAGGAGCCGCTCGTGACGAAACTTCATGAAGCCTCAAAAGAATTGTCTCGATCGAATCCCTTTTTTTAGAGATATCGCTGCCACCGGCTCCTTTTTAACGCTTGTTGACGATAATATTCCTTTTTTTACCGAAAATCAAACCAAATCCGTGTACAACGGCTCATCTCAATTGAGTCCCATTTTCAGAGACATCACTACCACAATCTCCTCCAAATTTGGTAGGGCGTTCATAGCATGGATGAGTCTCTTGACGTAACTCTTCCATGACTCACTTCTCCTCTTATAGAAATCCATAATATAGTCATTTTCCTTCTTTTGTTTTTTGTTGCACACGAACCGATCTCTAGAGGCATCCCACAAACCTGTGAGATTAGGTATCAACCCCTTCAATAACCCATTGAACCAATCTGTTTCATTACCTTTGAAAGTCATGGAGAGTTCTCGGTACAGGATGCATCGTCTTGGCTGAATGACATCATTATATTATGAATTTTCTCTAGGTGGCATTCAGGGTTGAATGTCATCTAGTACAAGTCGAACATTCGCAAGATCTCTGCTTCCAGAATCTTGCCCGCGAAGTGGGATTCATTTATGACGTAAGCAGTCACATTGGGACGTACTTGGTCATATTAGACCGTACCCCTCGTCGGTAGCCAATTGCTTCATAGCTTTGTCTCAACGGCTTGTATTTCTAGCCTCCAGGGTGGCCCTTGCTTAGTTTTTCCCCTGTCCAGCACTTTGTCAGTCAATAATTATAGTGCATCGATCATCTTGGAAGTTGCATTGCCTTAATAAGTGAATATCATAAAGGGTTATCGGGGTACCTTGGTTTGCAGCGAGTTTGTCTAAAATAGGTGTGATCCCCTCGTCAACGGGACTAGAGCCATCGTTAGAATCATTAGGCAATGCATCACACTGTGTCAGAAATACATTTGCAGCAGTGACCAGATGGTTCACAAATTCGGGTGCTATGACATTTTCGGTTGGCAAGTCGCATGTTGCACCAAGGGCAACGACCTGATTGGTGTCGAGATGACTTCCTTCTAAAACCTCCCTTTTGATTTTGGATCTCGTTATCACCATTGATCAAGTTTTTTATTTTATGCTAAGTGTTTCCACAGACGACACCAATTTTGTTTGGGAAAAATCCTAACAAATGTATACCAAAATGATAAATTTATTAATCAAGAAAGAAAATATAAAATTATTATATTTGTAATCATATTTATACAATACGAGAAGAACTTTCTCTCATAATAATTGTGTAACAGTCTGTTGAACATAGACTAATGTAATGAAGTCCATAAATCACGAATAGAACCGTTACATTACACGTTCATTAATAGTTTTCAAAGATAGGACACGTGTGGAATCACGGTATGACCTGCCTCAAAAGTGGGAAAATATCCCCTCGATAAAATTCTTACTTCATTCTCCGCACGAGTTGCTATTTATTTCGCTCGGTAAGCCTTCTTGTCTTGACCCCTCGGCTGGTTGCCATTTTCTACCAGGTTTTGGTCTACTTTGTTGAGCTTGAGGATCGTGAATCAACCGAAGGTTTTGGTTTTCAACCCGGTTGGAAAGTTTCCTTGGCTTGTGGCTTCACTTTTAGCAGAGGACTTCTTTTCTTTTTGGTTCTACATTGCCATGCATAAGGAACATATATTTTCTAAAGATTATGGTCTTATCATGTGAAGGATTGGTTTCGGGGTGGGATTTTGTTAATTATTATCTAAAGTAACATACATCTTTACATTTTTATCAATGATAAAAGCATCATTTAGGTCTATAGATCGGGTGGTCACTAATATTGACATTATGTCGATGTTTTGTGTAATTAAAATAACTAGTATTATGAAACAAATAATATCAAAAAATAACACAATTAAAATAATAGATAGAGTATATTGAACCCTTAATCAACAATAATCCATCACAAACAAAACTTTTCAGTAAAGTTATCAAGTATAAGGTTGCATTTATCAAATTTAGAAATTTTATCAAATTTTGGAAAACAAATAAGGTGATTTAGAGGGTTATAGAAGAAAATTTTGGTATGAGAGATGAGGGATTAATAGTGGAGAATATGGTGTATTTATAGGGAAGAAGTGACTAGAAAACTAAAAAACAACATGCTTAGCACGGTACTTGGCTAAGGCTAAAATTTATACTTTTTTAGTACTCTCTTGATCTTTCCTATAAATACACCTCTAATCTATACTCCACTACTCATCTCCCATCTCTCAAAATTTTATCATCTTAAAATTCTCTCAACAAAATTACTCGATTTCCTTTAATAATCTCTCAAAACAAATTAGTTCTTCTTTTAGCCTTATTCCACAATTTTTAACGTTCATATATTGTTCAAACATTTTATAAAATGGCTCCAAAAATAGAAGAAAAAAGAAGAAATTATGCATGTTGGTACCACGAAGACATGAATAAGGAGGAGAAAGTACCCACTATTTAGACCGTGAGTGGAAAGTAATATTCTTGGAACTTTCTTTGTCATCGACGAAATTAGAGGAATTCCATATATGGAAGTTATAATTAAATATCTAGATAAGTTTGGTTGGTTTGCTTAAATGGTTAAGCATTTGGTACCGTGGTCTAGTTGAATAATTTTATTATAATTTTGGATATATTTGTCACTTAAAAATGATCGTGACATGAATTTTAAGATCAAAAGTGTGTCGGATACAATTTATCCAAGTGACATAGAAAAAATAATTTGATATACATGTGCGTTATTTAAGTGATGGATATCTGGAATTAGCATACCATCATCACATGTGAGGTAATAATTAACATTTGGTAATAGAACTTTCTATTTACTTATTGAATAACGGTAGAACTCGTTCAATTGCTAAGGGTAAAAAGAGGATGGTGGATATTAAACTAAACTTGACATGAAATAAGAGATTAGCGTTGAAGTTAGTTAATAATTGTTTCACTGCGGTTAACAATAAATATTAATGTAGGAAAACACGTAAATTTATCGAGTTTTATGATTAGCCATACGAAAAATAATCGTAAAACAAATATCCACCTTTTGTAAAAAAAAAGTAGATGTTGTTGAATATGTTGAGCACCAATTTCATATAAATATAGAAGAATAAAAAAATTAAAAAATAGGAGATATATACACATGATTGACGCATCTAGTTGAAGTAGCAACTTGTGTATTCATATTTTAAAATCTCTATATGATTAATGATTATGCACGACCTTCTCCATCTCAAGGGTGACAATCATATGGGCTAGATAAAGATCCATGTTAGAGCAACCTAAAGCACTTAGTACTACTAGTAGTAAGAGAAGATTGAACCGGCATGAAATAATGAAGGTGAGGCATAAAAGAAAAGATCGAATAGAACACAACATTCAGCAATTGAATTTGCAGCATCAAAAATTCAACACCAATTTTAACGATTATCGATAACGTTTTGGTTAACTATTTTAAAATTTTAGTGTTTGGCTAAATCAATTCGGCATTTATGATCGACGCTTTGATAAATACCTGAAGGTTATCGTTTTAGAAGCACGTACATTTTTGTCAGTCATAAATAATACAAGTTAAATGTAACAATTTTATTATAATCTTTCTCTAAGTTTATTGTACATACATTTGTGACATTTATAGTCACACAAATCTGTTCAATATGTAACAGAATTTGTTACACTTTGTTATACAATCTGTTACACTATTTACACTCTATTTGGACTTTGATAACTAACTCAGCCCACACAAACTAACAAGTAGAATAAGCCTTTAGCCCATAACAAGTAGCTTAGGTCTTCAGTCCACGACCCGGTCCAATACACGGCCCAATGTATAAAACACTTAAAGCTCATCTTCACCCTTTCTTGTTCCTCCAAACCCTAGTTCGAACATCAGCCTTCTCCTTCTCCAAGCCTGTCAAACCCTAGTTCAAACATCAGCCTTTTCCTTATCCAAACTTACTTCTTCTTCAATTATTCTGACTTCCCCTCTCAAACGTGGCGGAGGTATACCAAGACTAAGTTTGTCTCGTAGAAACAAGAACCGACTTTGAGACAAAAGCTTTGTGAGCAAGTCAGCAACTTGGTCGTGAGAAGGTACGTATCGTATATCCAATAAGCTTTGAGTTACCATATATCGAATAAAATGTAGATCTAACTCAATATGCTTTGTTCTAGCATGAAATACAGGGTTTGAAGCAAGGGAGCTTGCTCCAAGGTTATCACACCAGATAACCGGAGATCTGTGAAGATCAAGTCGAATTTCATGAAGAACGGACTTTAACCAGATGAGTTCAGAAGCCAGATTTACAAGCGATCTGTATTCTGACTCTGTACTCGACCTGGAGACAATCCCCTGTTTCTTTGAAGACCAAGAAATCAAAGAGTCACCCAGGAAAACGCAATAACTACCAACCGATCGACGGTCATCCAACGAAGCAGCCCAATCGGCATCAGTAAAGCCTGTAAGCTGATGAGTGTCGCTCAGTTTGATGTGGAGTCCCATCGTCTGAGTAGCAGATAAGTAACGTAGAACTCTTCTTACACATTGTAGATGAACTTTAGTAGGACACTATTGAAACTGACTGAGTTTGTTAACAGCAAACGCAATGTCTGGTCGAGTGTGCAGTAAGTACTGTAAAGATCCTAACAAGCTTCTGTACCTTGTAGGATTCTGAAGTAATTCACCATCAGTTTTGGAGAGGGGTTGACTCACCTTCATTGGAGTTGCGCAGGAGTTAGCATTGGACAAGCCCTCTTTTATCAGTAAGTCCCTTATATAGTGTGTTTGAGTCAAGTAAATACCAGAGTCATCTCTGTGAGCCTTAATGCCCAAAAACAACCTTAGAGATCCCATATCTTTTAGAGCAAATTCAGAATTTAGCTTCTGAATAAACTTAGAGACATAGGAAGGACTGTTACCAGTAACAATTATGTCATCTACATAGACCAGTAGAATGACAAAGATGCCTTTAGACCGTAGAAAGAACATAAAGCAGTCAGCCCTTGAATTTTGAAAGCCCCATAAGATCAATGTATCCTTGAGCTTGGAATACCAAGGTCGTGGTGCCTATTTCAGTTCATACAGTGCCTTGTTTATCTTGCATACATGATTAGGACACTTAGGATCAACAAACCCTTGAGGTTGCACCATGTACACCTTTTCTTTTAGATGACCATTCAAGAAGGCATTATTTATATCAAGTTGCCTGATGACCTAGTCTCTAGATACAGCAATAGTGAGAACTAACCTTATCGTAGAAGCTTTTATCACTGGAGAGAAAGTTTCATTGAAATCAACCCCAGGTTGTTGATGAAAGCCCTTAGCTACAAATCTAGCTTTGTAGCGTTGAACAGACCCTTCTAGGTTATATTTGACCTTATACACCCATCTGCACCCCACCAGACTCATGTTACTGTTGTGGGGAACAAGAGACCATGTGTGATTGTTCATCAAGGCATCATATTCACATTTCATGGCTTGAACCCATTGAGGACACTGAACAGCCTCTGAAAACTTAGTAGGTTCTTTAACAGTAATAGTAGATGTAATAGTAGTTCTTGAGTAAATGTGCTTAGGTTTTGAAATACCATCTTTGGCTCTAGTGGTCATAGGATGTCTGTTAGGTAGAGTTTGAGAGGTAGTTTGATTGTTAACTTTGTCAAAAGGAAGTTCAATAAACAACTCACCAGGTTTTGATGGTTGTGTTTCAGGTAATATGTTGGGCAAGGAGTTTTGAGCAGCTGTGGGATCTTAGGAATCAGTTTGGGCTTGTGAAGAAGTGCTAAAACTATCAGGTGAGTTACCACAAGATGCATAATGGTTTGTTGTGTTGGTCTGGTTTGATTGTAATAAGTGGTTAGTGTTTAGGTGTTGAAACTGGTTGGTATTTTGTAAGTTTGAAAAGACTGTTTTTGGTGTAGAACCCTCATTTGGCATATATAGATTAGGAAACTTAGGCAGCCAGGAGACTCTAGAAACAGACATAGAGGACTTAGTTTTTAGGAAACCAGACATACATGGGAACTCATCTTCATTAAAGATGACATTCCTTGACACATAAACTCTCCCACTAGGACTGAGACACTTATACCCTTTATGTACTCCACTGTATCCTAAAAAGACACACTTGACTGAGTGAAATTGGAACTTATTAGTTTGGTAGGGCCTAAGACATGGAAAGCAAGTGCACCCAAAGATTTTTAGAAACATGTAGTCAGGTTTAAAACCAAAGAGTTGTTCAAAAGGAGAATTATCTTTTAGAGTGAGTGTAGGTAACCTGTTAATCAAGAACACAGCAGTGTGAAAAGCCTCTGGCCAGAATTTGTGAGGAAGACCTGACTGAGCTAGGAGGGTCAGACCAGTCTCAATGACATGTCTGTGCTTCCTTTCTGCTCTACCATTCTGAGCAGAAGTGTAAGGACAGGATGTCTTGAGCTGGATCCCTGATTCTTTAGCCAAGGATAGAAAAGACCTGAACTCACCACCCCAATCAGACTGAAACACTTTAATTTTTTTATCGAACTGATTTTCAACTAGAGTCTTAAACTCTTTAAACACAGTTACAGCCTCACTTTTAAGTTTAAGAGGATATAGCCATGTGAACCTATTGTAATCATCTACAAACAATATGTAGAACTTGTAACCAGAATTGGATAGAACAGAGGCAGGTCCCCACAAGTCAGAGTGAATCAAATCTAAGACACTAGAAGAATGTGAGACTAAATTAGAAAATGGTAAGGAATGAGATTTTCCTAGTTGACAATCATCACAGAAAAGTTTTTCATTACTAGCAATAGTAGGAAGATTACAACTTTTCATCACAATAGACAAGACACGTTTAGAAGGATGGCCCAGTTTTTTATGCCACCCAACCTTTAAGGAATTAGAAGTATTAGTAAGAACAGACACATGAGAAACAGATGAATTTGACTTAGGAAAGGTTGCCTTAGTAGTCCTAGAAATAGATGAGTCCTCCAACTTATACAGCCCATTTTCAACTCTGCCTTTAAGTAGAATCATCCCGGTTGTCTTGTCCTTCACAAAACATTTAGAACTGTGAAACTCAATAAAAATATCACTATGAAGAGTTAATTGAGAAACAGATACTAGGTTTTTGTTGATATAGGGCACATGTAACACTGTTTAGGAGGATTTGTTTGTTGGTTTTAGTAGATAGGCAAGTCTTACCTAAGTTTTGAATGCTCAGTTTACTACCATTACCTACTATCACTGTTTTATTACCTGTGTACTGAGTTTTCTGGTTCAGCATCTTGGCTGAGTTGGTGACATGGTGGCTAGCACCACTGTCAACATACCAACTTTCATCACCATTCCCTGACTCTTGTGAGACTGTCATCACACTTTGATCCTGGTCAGCTCTCTGTTGATCAGTTTGTATTTGTCCCATCACATTAGGGTCATCTCTAAAATAGCAATAAGCAGCCCCATGACCAAACTTGCCACATATTTGACAGGTAGGTTTGTTGTTAGAGTAGTTGAACCTACCACCTCTGCCTCTGTAAGGTCCCTCTAGAGCCTCTGCCTTGACCTTTATTTCCATACCTTGAATTTGAACCATAGTTGCTGCTGCCAGAAGATTTAGTTTCTGGCTTGTTAACAGCAGTGAGATTCAAGTTAGCCATGGAAACTTGAATTTTCCCTAGTTGTTCAAGTCTGCTTTCGTAAGTAAGAAGTGTAGCTTGTAAATCAAGCCAATGTTGTACCTCTTTGTCACCTAGATGGACTGCAATAGGAGTGTACTCACTATCAAGACCTGCCAATACCTGTGAGACCAAATCATTTAGTGAAATAGGCGAACCAGCTAGAGCCAGACTATCAGCAATGTGTTTTATCTTGGCAAGGTACTCCTCCATTGAGCTAGTTCCTTTCCTGGTTCTTTGGAATTCAGCTTTAAAGAAAGTTACTCTGGACTTCGTTTAAGAGCCAGATAGCCTTACCACAACATCCCACAGTCCTTTGGAGGACTCCTCCTCCATCACCTGAGATGCAACTTCAGCACTCATGGTGTTGTACAACCAGTCCAACAGCAACTGATCCTTAGCAATCCAGTTGTCATACTCAGCATTATCAACTAGAGAACCATCTGGTCCAACTATAAGCTTGGGAGGTCAAGGTTTCTCACCACTTATGAAACCTCCCAGCTTGTTTCCTCTAATTATAGGCAACACCATAGTCTTCCATAGAAGAAAATTGTTTCTGTCCAACCTGAGACTAGTAAAGGCATTCATCTAATTCAAGTTGTTGTTTTTGTTTGTTAACAGGTGGTCCATTGAAGACGTAAACTGCTCTGCAGATCCTGAGCTGAAGCATGGTGAGTCAGTCCCTGCCATTGAAGGATCCTGCTCTGATACCAAGTTGAATCTTAAGAGAGAAGAAGATTGAATCAAGAAGAAGAAAATGTAACAATTTTATTATAATCGTTCTCTAAGTTTATTGTACATACATTTGTGACATTTATAGTCACACAAATCTGTTCAATATGAAACAGAATTTGTTACACTTTGTTATACAATCTGTTACACTATTTACACTCTATTTGGACTTTGATAACTAACTCAGCCCACACAAACTAACAAGTAGAATAAGCCTTTAGCCCATAACAAGTAGCTTAGGTCTTCAGTCCACGACCCGGTCCAATACACGGCCCAATGTATAAAACACTTAAAGCTCAGCTTCACCCTTTCTTGTTCCTCCAAACTCTAGTTCGAACATCAGCCTTCTCCTTCTCCAAGCCTTTCAAACCCTAGTTCAAACATCAGCCTTTTCCTTCTCCAAACCTGCCTCTTCTTCAATTATTCTGACTTTGGATAATAAATCTAAAATCTATAATTATAAACCGGTCTGACGTGGCTCTTGCCGGTGAGAACGAAAAATGATGATTTAAAAAATTAACCTTAACTCTTAATAAAAATTAAGGTTACTAGGAAGATTATTTATCCCTTTTCTGCGGTAGTTTTACATCTTCTAAAAGTAAGGTTCAAGGTCTTAAACACGGTGGCTCTTCTTATAACCAAATCCTTCACCAGGCTCATATCGCATACTTGTGTAAAAATAGATTGGTTTATACTTATACCTCGAGACCGAATATAAACAAAACTTGTAGCAGCAAGACAAACGAGGACAGAATAAGACTAAAATAATTATAAAGATAAACCACGTAACTGTATTATAACCAGTGCTATATTCGCTCTAATATATTAATCAGCAAAAAAATGAGGTGAAGATAACTTAAGCAGCTAGGAGACGCAAATTCAATTCGCACGGAAATCTAAGCTTTTGCATAATACAGGGAAACTGTTTTGTCATGCACCAGACATGACTATACCTATTTTCTACTTATATATATCATAACGACTCCAACAGACCAAATATAATATCCTTTTGATCTGATACTAAAAATGGCTCACAACTTCTTACTATTGTTACTAACAGTAGCTGTCATGCATGCCGTAGTCGCTCAACCAAGCGTCGACTCCCAAGGTGAGCAAACATCAATATTTTGCTTAATACAGGAAACTGTTTTGTCATGCACCAAACAAGACTATACCTATATTCTACTTATATATATCATAACAAATCCAACAGAGTAAATATAATCTCCATTTGATCTGATACTAAAAATGGCTCACAAAGTCTTACTATTGTTACTAACACTACCTGTCATGCATGCCATAGTCGCTCAACCAGTCGACTACAAAGTTGAGCAGGATGCAGGGCTCTCTGCTGGCAATATCCGATTCGTTAAAGAAATTGGAACTGACTACAGCATCGAAACACTAAGAGAGGCATCGGATTTCATCTGGAAGGTTTTCCAGCAGACCAACCCGTCTGATAGGAAAGACATCCGCAAAATCAAATTGGTCATAGGAAACATCAAAGGTGAAGCCTTCGCTAGCCATAATGAAATCCATATAAATGAAGATTACTTGGGAAGCTATTCCGGAGATTTGAGGAGGGAGTTCGCTGGAGTGGTCTACCACGAGGCAACACACGTGTGGCAGTGGAATGGAAACGGACAAGCAAACGAGGGATTAGTAGAAGGGATTGCTGATTACGTGCGGTTGAAAGCAAATTTGGCATCACGCCACTGGGTCCAAGACGGAGAAGGTGATAGGTGGGATCAAGGGTATGATGTTACAGCAAGGTTTCTGGATTACTGCAACAATATTAGAGACGGGTTTGTGGCAGAGCTGAACAAGAAGATGAAGATCGGGTACAGCGACGACTTCTTTGTTGAGTTGATGGGGAAAAATGTCCACCAGCTGTGGGAAGACTACAAGGCTATATATGGCAAATGATTGAGCTATTTGCAGAGGATAATAAAATCAGATACATTGTTATCATAACAGCAAATAATCTGCAATAATAAGCAAACGGTCCAAAGTCTCGACAAAAAACAAATAAAGCTAATGAATAAACATGTATTACTAAACTACATGTCTCGAGATCACTTTTCTTGCTATAAAATAGGTTTCAGCTGAGTATGTGAAATGTTTAACAGTTATACTACTTGCCCATACTCAACATACCTCAATTCGCAAGATGATTAGGCTTTTACTACTAGTTGCACATACAATTAATAAAAGGAAATAAAAAATGTAAATTTTAACCACAGCAAGGAGCAAACTAAAGTTACTTAATCAAAATGGAGTAATGTTTAAAGACTTCCATCGGTTTTCAGCTGATGAACATAATCATAGCAGCCACTGATAGAGTATCATCAAAAATAGAGTGAGAGAGACGACTTATAACACAATCGTGCCAAGCACAACTTAAAAAGAGAGGGACATCGCCACGAATGCTATACGGTATTTTTAGGACTTACTGAATCTCCCGTACCTGCAACCTGTGCTTCCTACACCGATATTGATATTATGTGCTACTGTATCTCAAGCAGAAGACTCGGGTGGTAAGAGGCAAATGATGTCCCTTGATGCAGCAGAGGCCAGGGACCTTTCGGAAACCCTAATAACTTAAGACGCGTTTAAATTGCTGACGCAAGAAATGGCGGAACCAAGATTTAAAATTAGAGGGACTAAACAAAATTTGTATTATACATTCAAAATGCATTACTACATTTATTGTTAATTTTATCTTTTTTTTATATTCTCTCAAAATATATTCGAGAAATGAACTTTTCTTAGCTTGATTATGTGTGATGTTCATATCACATTCATGTTTTTTAAATTTTGCATTGCTTTTTTCTAATTTTTAAAACTCTCTTTAACAAATACTTCATCTCCAAAACCGATATTTTTCAAACTATGTAATTTGAAAACTCTGGTTTTCTTTTCCAAATTTTGTTTTGGGAAAATTTGATTTTTTGATTCGGAAAGTCTTTTTTTAGATGAATTATCGTCGAATTTTATCTTTAGAATTGATATCGAATTCTCATAGTCCCGGATCACTGAATATATCTTTTTTCATATCAAATTCTACACTATCAATATTATGTATTGATATTTTGACAATCAGATTAGTATGAATCATATTATAATTACTCCTGACTACTTGAAGAACCAACATTATTTTTTGGTTTTCTAGTAAAATAACGATCCAATTAAATCATGTACAAGCAATGTTATGGTGAATAAAAAAATTAAAAAACTTTATTAAAAGTAAAAATATCTTATTAAAATATCATATTATTATACATAGAAATAATATTTAAAATTAAATGTTAATATATCTTAATATATTATTTTTAAAAGATATTTAGATAAATAAAATATAACATAATTAAAATTAATATTTAAAAGATATATAAATATAAAATCAAATTCTTTATATAAAAGATATATTTGAAATATATATGGAAATAAGAGATATTTTTGAAAAATAGATGGAAATAAAATCAATATATATATATATATATATATATATATAATATATATAATATGGATACATTATAAGTTGTGGTATAATGGTATTGATAAATATGGCGTCGAAACTATGTTTCTAGTATAATCTTTTATCAAACTTTTTACCGCCCTGTTTTTTTTCTTTCTCTTTCTTATTTAATTTTAATAACTCCTCATCTCCTCGTTAAACAATAACTTATTATGGTCTTCAAACTGCAAATCAAATCGGTAATTTAAAACACTAGAAGAAGACCGAGATAAATAAAAATTAAATTTTGAGATAAATATTAAACCATAATAAAATCCAAATAAATTATTACAAATAAAAATATAAAAAGACTAAAAAGACTTAAATCTTCTCGATATTAAAATGCAGACTAACACCAATAATTTATATATACTTTAATTTAAAATCTTCCTTAAAAATAGGAATAAGTTAAGATATTTAGCTTCAAGTTTTATCTAATTTTACTAATTTAATAGTTTCCTTAGAATTAGGCATTAGTTAAGATATTTAGCTTAAAATTTTATCCATTTTCTTTGCAGTTTCCTTAAAAATAGCCATTAGTTATGATTTTTAGAAAGTTTTAACCAACTTTATTTATTTAACAGTTTCCTTAAAAATAGGTACGAGATAACTTTTTTAATATTTATTCTCTTTTTAAAAAAAATTAAATAACCAATATTTTAGGGTTAGGGTTACGGGTGGGGGTAGTAGCTAAAGCCCCCCCCCCCCCAGCCCCTTAATGCATCCGCCTCTAGGTGTGCATCAGTTAGTAAGGGAGAACTTCGTCTTCCTTGAGAAGAAGTTTCTCTCATGATCTAAACATGACAAAACCTAACTACTGCTGATACATTAATAAGCAACTTTGTTACTCAGATAATTTTGATACTAGTGCTTACACCCATCAGTTTGGAAATGGGTAAAATTAGTAGAACATGACTTAGCTAGGTGCTGGTCAAATCACACCTTAATAATGAGTTTTTAAACTTAATCCAATTTACAACCCGACCCGAAGGGTCCATGGATCATTAATTAAGTATAAATACCTCAACTATTTTTATTAATGAGGGTGATCAAAATTTAATACTAGCACACACCTTAATTATCTCGCTACATCTCACCTTAAACATTAAATTTTCAAAACACTTTTCAAAATTACCTTCATTCAGAGATAATTCATACTAAATTGGTGACCACAGTGGGAGCAGAACGGTGCCTGAATTTCATATTCAAAACCAGCAAACAAGGTAGTTCGGATGGAACCGAATGCGCAACACATTCCACCTCCTGAGGTGGAAGTTGCAAAAGAAAACAATGAATACACTATTGAGGAGCGTGATCAATTGAGGGCTGAGATAGAGACATTGAGAGTGCTAAAACAAACAGAGAAAGGGGTTAAAGAAACATCCGGTGCGTTGGTGCTTCACTATACTGATAATCCTAGAGAGAACGAACAGTCCATGAAGACTCGTCTCAACTCCAAGAAAACGCATCGATCTAAACATGTGGAAAGCTCCACTTCGGAATCCTCCAGCAGCTCATCTAATGATGCAGAGCTTGAGGAGTTAGTTTTCTCCAGTAGTGATGAAGGGCAGTTGAAACAAAAATAAGGCTTACTAAAAATCATTCAAGAAAAATAGATAGTCATGGAAGGCTTAAGAAACATCATGGGAAGAGAAAGGGTTCAACTACTCAGCATATGGACCACTTGCTAATTGATCTCTTTGCTTTCCAGTACGAACCATGTATGTTTTGCTACTCCAAATGAGTATACTACTTTTAGTCGTAAAAAGAACTAGAGGAAATCATTTGTATCTGCAAAAATACTCTCCGGACATCTTCCCAAGAGGTTTAACAGCTCTATGATGGAGAAATACGACGGGAGCAAAGATCCGGACAACCGTCTGGAGCAGTTTAAAAACTTTATGATGAACTTCAATGATGACGACAGATTGTTGTGTAGAGCCTTCTCCCAAACCTTCACAGGAAGTGCCCTCAAGTGGTATAATAGTCTCCCTCGAGGATCTATAATATGTTTTGACATATTCTTGGTTGCCTTTCATATAGAATTCGTTGGAAGCAAAGAGCTTAAGGGAAATGGAGATACCATTATTCATTGCGCTCATGAGCCAAATGAGTCTCTTAAAGATTACATCAGCTGGTTTGTGAATAGTAAGAATGGTCTAGCAGACTATTTTGAACAAGTTGTGATTGCTTCACTCAGATAAGGTTTGAATCCGGGTAACTCAGTTGATTTAGTGACTCGGAAGAAGGTTATGACCTGGGAGGAGGGGTTGTTTAATCAGGTTGGAAAACAGATTAATGTAGAGGAAACAAAGAAATCCAGAGTGCCTCATACGAATAGGTGCACCACAGCAGCATCAACACCTCAAGCTGCTAATCAGTCCGGTTACAGATCAAAAGAGACTAGACAGGAATCTAACCGATCAAGGCAAAATCAGTCCAACCAGAACCAACAGGTCAGAAACAAGAGGGGACCATGGGTTCAACCTAAGTGGTTTACTGAATTGGGAGAAAGTCTAGCTACAATATATGACAAAACTAAAAATGAAGTACACTTTAGAAAACCAGCAGCGTTGCAGTCTCCCAGAGAAAACTGGAGTACTCGTTTCTGGAAGTACCATAATGACATAGGGTATGATACCCATGATTGTATAGCTTTGAAGCAAGAGGTCCATAACATCATTGAATGGGGTAAGTTGGGGTGCATGTGTCAAAAAACAAAGGGGGAGCACACCGGATAATACACAATTCAATGTCAACACTCCCCGAACTACTCCTTCAAGCAATCCTGGAACGTCTAGACAGGAAGATGTTATGGTGATTACTGAAATATTTGATATACACTATGAGTACCTTAATCTGGATCCGAGTCGTAATCGATTAGGGGTAATAACAGACAAGATTACTAATGTTTCTAGTTTGATTAAATATTTTGAATATTTAATCATCTTTGGGGGGGACACTGTGACTGCACCTTCTAGATCTTCAAGGAAGAAGCATATCCACAGTTTGACCACCTAGTTGGATGGAAAAATATCCACCCACCTATACCAAACTCCATCCTCTTTCATAGTTCTTTATGAGGATGACTTAAGAGATATTGCAGGGCTTCATGAGGCGCCGTGGTGATATTGGGATCTATAGGGGAAATGATATACATCGAATCCTGATTGACACAGGAAGTTCGGCAAACATCTTGTTTTTAAGCTCCTAAAAACATATGAGAAACCCTTCGTTTATACAACGTTCGAACATAACCATCGTAAGCTTCACAAGGAATCTGTACATGTGATTGGGTAATTCGAAGAAGAAGTATTGTTGGGAAAATGACATTTTAAGAAAATGGTGAGGGTATTATTTGTTGTGGTGGATTGCCCAATATCTTAAAATGCAATCTTTGGGAGGTTTTGGCTCTCCATAATGCATGATATGGCCTCTATGGTCCATCAATGTTTTAAATACGTTGTCCATGGACAAGTAGGTGTTGTCCGGAGCAGTCAGATGGTAGCCAAGGAGTGTTATGTAATGGCTTTTGCCTCTAAGTTTGTAGAGTCAGTCAAAATTAACAAAGATTAACAACTATTGGAGCCTTCTACGAATGAAAATAAAATTGATGATCCCAGGGAGGCTCCCAATGTCACTATACTTGTAGAAGAGGTTGAAATTCATTCCCTAGCTGAGGGCAAAAGTATTAAAACTGGTACTGAGTTGGCACCAAGTTTGAAACAGTTGTTATCTTTTTTAATAAATAATCTACATGTATTTCCTTGGTACAATGATGATGTTACCGGAGTGCCAGCTGATATAATTTGCTATAAGTTGTCTGTACGGAGCGTTTGTACAAAGAAGAAGGTCTTTCTCTAAAGAAAAAGCAGCTGTGATTGTTCAAGAAGTTGATCGTCTAACCAAGATGGGCCACATAAAAGAGTCTCAGTACCCTTTACGGACTGCCAACCCTGTTTTGGTCAAGAAAAATAATGGAAAATGGCGCATGTCCATCAACTTCACTGATCTTAAATGGGCATGTCCCAAGGATCCTTATCATGTTCCTCAGATAGATTAGTTGGTGGATTCTACTTCTGGGAACAAACAGGTTGTCCTTAATGGATGCATTTTCGGAGTAAAATCAAATACAAGTAGATCCAAAGGATCAAGATCACACCACTTTTATTACAGATAGAGGTCTTCATTGTTATAAGGTAATGTCGTTCGGATCTAAAAATGTTGGGGCCATCTATCAAATATTAGTAAATAAAGCCTTTGTTAGTCAGATTGGCAGGAATATGGAAGTTTATATAGATGACATGATGGTAAAGAGCTTTAAAGATGGCGCACATATCTGACCTTCAAGAAATATTTTCTAACTTAGAGGCTGTAAACTTGAAGTTAAACCCTGATAGTGTGTTTCTGGGGTTCGGTTTGGAAAATTCTTGGGTTATATAATAAGTGATAAAGGAATTCAACCTGATCCGGATCAGCTCAATGATTTATTAGCTATGGATCCTCCTCAGAACACCAAAGAAGTTCAAAGACTGATCGGAAGATTGGTTGCATTGAATATTTCAAGATCATCAGACAAATGTGCTCTGTTTTTCCAGGTGTTAAGGAATGCCAAAGACTTTAATTGGTCTCCACAATGTGATCAGGCATTTGTTAAAATCAAGAAACATTTTTCTTCACCCAAAAATCTCTTTAATCCTGTTGAGGGGGACAAGCTCTACATATACTTAGTTGTATCAGAATATGCTATAAGGGTTGTGCTAGTAAGAGATAATTACCATCGTCTTGTCTATTATATTAGCAAAAGTATGTTGGATGCTGAAAGAAGATATGTGAAGTTAGAAAAGTTGGCTTTGGCTTTGGAAATTGTGGCAAGAAAAATGAGACCATACTTCCAAGCTCATTCTATTTTTGTTTCAACATATTTTTCCAAAGAATATTCTTGAGAAAGCTGATGTATCAAGCAGAATAACCAAGTGGTCAGTTGAGCTGGGTGATTATGATATTGATTTTGCCCCCCGAACGGCGATTAAAGCTCAGTCAGTCTTCGATTTCTTTGTAAAATTCCATGTGGATAGGTCCCCCAAACATATGCAAGAAAACCAGTTTAAGAAAGAATGAGTAGTCTGAACTGATGACGGATCTAGTACTATGGGATATGGGGGTGGAATTCGCTTAACTTCTCCCTATGGTGATACTATGTACCACGATGTATGTTTTGGTTTCAGAGCCTCTAACAATGAATCTGAATATGAAGCAGCTATAGTTGGTCTTAAGCTAACCTTTATATGTGAGGCCAAAAGAGTCTGATGAATGAGTGACTCCCAAATACTTATTCAGCATGCCCAAGGGCAATCTGAAAGAAAGAAAAAAGAATTGATAAAATACTTGCTTATGTTGAGAGAATTTGTTGTAAACTTCAAGAGTATCCACTATGAGCACATCCCTAGATTGGAGAACATTGTGGCAGACTCTTTGGAAACCATAGCTTATTCTGAATCTTACCCTTGGATTCTGATGTTAGAATGCCCACCAATACAAACGAGCCAAGAAAAAGGTAAAGATAATGAGGAAAGTATGAGCATAGTTATCATTCAACCCTAGGATTGGAGGTATGATATTATTCGGTTTATTTCTGATGTGATTTTACCTCAGGATAAAGTCGTGTCTAAGAAAATTAAATATAAGGCTCGTGGTTTCATGGTATTAAGAGGAATTCTTTACAAGAAATCTTTCAGCAGGCCCCTCTTGCGTTGCTTAGGATCTGAAGAATCCCAAGTTGTGTTATCTGAACTACATGATGAGGAATTTTATGCATACTGTGGCTACAAAGCTTTAACATTAGAGTCCTATTAGAAGGATACTACTGGCCAACCATAATGGCAGATGCAAGAGATATGGTAAAGAAGTGTGATCCTTTCCAGAGATCTGGAAATGAAAATCATGTACTATCTAGTCCTATGGAGTCCATATCTGAACATATACCATTTGATAGATGGGGGTTGGATCTGGTTGGGCTTCTTCATATGGCATCCGGTGGATGTCGAACGATAATAGTTGTTATCGACTATTTCTCTAAGTGGATAGCGACAGCTCCCCTAGCTGGAACCACTTCTAAGGAAATTATTAATTTCTTTTTATCTAACATATGTTGCAGATTTGGGGTTCCCCGAAAGATCACCACAAATGATGGGTCAGAATTCGATAATAAAGACATGGAAATGTTTTGCATCTCCAGAGGAATTCAACACTGTTTTTCTTCTCTTTTCCACCCTCAAGCCAATGGGCAAGCTGAAGCTTCTAATTGGACAATCTTGTCCATGCAAAAGAAAAATCTAGAGGGAGCTGCTGAAAAGTGGCCAAGTTATCTACAAGAAATACAAAAAACTTGTTAATCATTTTCTCACGCAAGTATACGCGGTCAAATAGTAGGAAGTAATAAGTAAGTAAGATCGTTCTCACGAAGACCAGGTGTATATGACAAGAATTTACTTATGCAACAACGTATGATTATTAGACTAATGCTTGAACAAGTAATAAATTATGAATATAACTAACCAAATTAACTAATGAGATTATCTAACGAGTTTACTTATGCGAGAGAAAACATGGAACCCTAACTTCATTGTTTATATTCCTTCTTCTTTCGTCAATTGTGTTTTTCCTTCTTCTTTCGTCTATTCTGCTTTTATATATATATATATATATATATATATATATATATATATATATATATATATATATATATTATTTTTATTTTTATTCTGACGAAAGAAAACCCAAAACGGCACGCCCTCTTCTCTCATTTCCGTCTCTTTATATATATTTTGTCGAAACCCTAAAAGAAACCCAATACGAATCATGAAATATTTATGCTAAATAAAATAATATTTTAAACAGTATAGCTAAATAAAATCCTAGCATTAGTCTAATATTTTTTTTCTTAATTCAGCATTAATTTCCTTTTGTGCTTCGCTTTAATATTTTTTTCTTAATTCAATATTTTAAACAATATCTCAAGAAATATATTTTCCTTTTTTTTCAACATTAATATATTTTTTCAAGCATTAATATATATTTATTTGGAAAAGCATTGGTCATAATATATTTTCTTAGCATTAATATATTTTCCTTTTTTCAATTGTTCTAAAATTTCTCTCAAGTACATTAATTTTCCAGTTTCTTCAATTTCAACCCCAAATTTATTAATATTATCACAATTTACCCGCGACACAAGCGCCTTTAAGAATACTCAAAAAAACACGTTAAAACACAACGAATACTTGAGAACCGGAGACGATTTTAAGAATAATAGAAGCGTAATAAGTGACATGAAATGCACTTATCAAACCCCCAAACTTAAACCGTTGCTTGTACTCAAGCAATGCAAAACAGATTTAACAATTGATGCATGAATGCAACTAAATTTAAATGAATGCAAGAACGCAATGATCCCGAACGAGTAACCGTAACTAATTTAGCATAAATGCCTCAACGAATGTAATGACCTCCGAATACGAAATAACTAGGTACTCAAATGCTAGCAATACAAGTGTGGAAGCGTGCGTGTGTGCTCAAACTCAATCGACATGTTTTTAGTACAAATTAATGGACCTTAATTGTTCTCATCATAATAATCACAAGATCAGAAACGAAATACAACCTATATTTTCCATAGTCAAGACGCACATCCATATTTCCCCGGGGTTGTCAAAGATTTATTATGCTTTATTTTATATACAGACACACAAAGGCTTATTTGATTGTGCAATGGATGAGGTCCCCGAAAGACTTATACTATGGTGCCCATGTAGCGAGCTTTAGGTTAGCGGATCATAGACCGGAAAAATCTTAGGTCACTAGGCACAAAGTCCCCTAGAACTTAATAACTCGAGTATCAAAGAGTTCATCCTAGCCAATTTTGCCTTTTATTTTTCATCTTTTCTTTTCTTTTTCTGTTTCTCTCTTCTTCTTCTTTTTTAATCAATTGGGAATGAGTGTGTTTCGCTCCATCTCATTCCACCCCTAGACTACTCGTAATACGCAGCCCTCAGCGAGAGGACGTACATCGACGAGCGGCTACTAGCCTTTGATGCCTAACTGATTAATACGCACATTTTTCTTTCAACTCCCCCAAAACTTATATTTTTGCAATCCATGAGCTAATAAAGGATTAAGGTATGATTCTGAACCTAACCAAGGATTATGTATAACAATACTCAAGTGTGTCCGTAACTAGCATAAAAACAATCGATGAGTCTACGTGTATTAATTGTGCTTCTACATCAAGCAAGCTAACTTACAAGCATCCTAATTAGATTTTATTCCTACTGTCATTCCAAATAATTTTCATCATTGGCTACTTAAGTAGAAACAACAACTCAAGGGATCAAATATGAAAAATGCATGAACAAAATTCTATGCTAATAGACTAACTCGATCCTAAACACAGTATATATGATCATGGCATGAATATGCAAATAAGCATGATTGACATGAAGATGCATTGTCTATCATGAATAACTACTATGATGAATGCAACTACAAGAAATTAAAAGATACAAGAAACACTCCCATATTCGTCCAGCAGTGTTGATCATTGTTTCCCAGTGCGTTGCCTCCCACGAAGCGTTTGTTTAACGTCAATAGCTCGACGATACCGCTTGGAACCATGTAGCGTCAAGGCTGATGATGAATGCCTCATGGTTCTCCATATCTCCATTGTAATGCTTGAGTCGTGGACTATTGAATTTGAATTCTTTGTCTGGTGATTCCTCATAGATTTCAACTGCTCCATGTGGGTATACTGTCTTGACTTTAAAAGGTCCAGACCATCTTGACTTGAGCATCCTAGGGAAAAGCTTTAAACGAGAGTTGAACAGAAGAACCAATTGACCCGGATCAAAATCTTTATATACAAGCTTCCTATCATGCCGTTTCTTGACTTTTTCCTTATACATCCTTGATTTCTCATAGGCTTGAGACCGAAACTCGTCAAGTTCATTCAATTGAAGCAAACGCTTCTCACCAGCTGCTTCCTCACTACCTGAAAGGTTAGATGCAATAATAATGGGTAATGTAGATAACTCTCAAAAGAAAGCATACTGAGATGATCTGGTAGTGGTTTGAGTTCAAGTTTAGGAGCTTCTTCTAAAGAAGGTTTAAGCCTTTCTTGAGAATCCTTAAGATCACCCAATCCGAGCGAATCATGTGGAATATTGAGCCTCTTTTGATACGGGGCTTCCTGTGTATTTGAACACATTCGGATATTTCTTCATTTTCGAAGTCAGACTCACCATGTAGAACTCTGCCTAGAACATCTGAACTCACTAACTGATCCAAATCATTATTGTGTAATGCATCGACCATATCCAAGCTAGAACATTCCTCGTCCTCTGTTGGAGATTGCATAGCCTTAAAAACGTTGAAAGTGACTTTCTGATCTTGCACTCTCATAGTGAGCTCCCCTTTCTGGACATCAATCAAAGTTTTTCCCGTATTCAAGAATGGCCTTCCCATGATTATGGGGATGTTTTTGTCCTCTTCGAAATCCAAGATAACCAAGTTATCCGAAAAGATGAGCTTATCTACCTTTACTAAGACATCTTCTACGATACCACGAGGATATGTGATAGAGCGATCAACCAGTTGCAAAGAGATGTTAGTCGGTTTTGGCTCAGGTAGCCCAAATTTCTCAAACACAGATAGGGGCATCAGATTGATGCTCGCTCCCAAGTCACATAAACATTTACTGAAAGTTAAATTTCCGATCGAACAAGGAATGGTGAAGCTTCCGGGATCTTTAAGCTTGGGAGGCAATTTTTGTTGTAAGATTGCACTACATTCCTCAGTGAGCGCCACTGTCTCAAAATCACCAAGCTTTAGCTTTTTCGAAATAATTCCCTTCATGAACTTGGCATAACTAGGCATTTTCTCTAATGCTTCAGCAAAGGGTATGTTGATGTGTAGCTTCTTGAATACCTCCAAAAATTTCCCAAACTGAGTATCTAGCTTCTGTTTCTGCAACCTGTGCGGATAAGGTGGAGGAGGGTAGATCGTAGGCTCAACATCTGACTGAGATGGATTTTTAAGTGGCTGATCTTGATCATAATTAACCTCAGATGAGGGCTAATTTTGAGCAGAATTTTTCAGAATGGGCTGATTTTGAGAAGAATCACCCTCTTGTTCAACCGTGGGGTTCTCGGCAACCTTTCCTGATCTCAAGGTGATCGCTTGGCATTGCTCCTTGCCGTCCCGTTTACCTAGATTATGTTTCGTGTCGCTAGGAAGAACTCCCTGAGGTCTAACGATCATGTTACTGGCCATCTGCCAATCTGATTTTCTAAGCTCTTGTGAGATACCATCAGACTTTTAATCATTAACTTCATCTCTTCGAATTCAGAGTCTCTCACAAAATGTTGAGAAGGGCCAGGATTTTGATTCTGAGTTTGTATTGGGGCATACTGTTGAGATTGATGTTGCTGACCTTGTCGCTGAAATCCAGGAGGAGCGTGTGGCTTACCACCATAATGCTAATTACCTTGTTGATTATTGCTCCAACTGAAGTTCGGATTTCTGTTTCTTGGGTGATAGGTGTTTGAGATTGGTTGTTGATTCTGCATCTGAAAGTTACTCACAAATTACACTTACTCAGTAGAGATAGGGCATTGGTGAGTGTCATGCCCTCCAGCACAAATCTCGCACACACTAGCTACCTGATGTACCCCTAGTTTAGTCAAAGAATCCACCTTCATGTTTAGAGCTTCAAGCTGAGCTACTATAGCAGTGGCAGTGTCTACGTTATGAATACCAGCTACTTTATGTTGTGATAGTCTCTGAGAAGGGTTCTAGAATTCATTAGCAGCCATCATCTTAAGGAGCTCGTGAGCCTCCTCATAGCTTTTCGTTCATAAGGCTCCCCCAGATGCAGCATCGACCATGGGCCTTGTTTGCGCACCCAAACCATTGTAGAAGCAATTTATTACTAACCAATCGGGCATCCCATGATGAGGACATTTCCTGAGCATCTCCTTGTAACGCTCCCAAGCTTCACTTAAAGATTCGTCATATGACTGAGAAACCTGAGTAGTAGCATTCCTCAAGGCGGCTGTTCTTGCCATAGGAAAGAATTTTGAGAGAAAATTATGCGCTAGTATATCCCAAGTAGTGATAGAACCTGCTGGTAAAGAGTGTAACCAACTCTTAGCTTTGTCCCTCAGAGAAACTGGGAAGAGTTTCAGTCTTATTGCATCATCTGACACACCGTTGAACTTGAAAGTATCACAGATTTTGAGGAACGTCATAATGTGCATATTAGGATCCTCAGATGAAGCTCCCCCAAACTGACAAGAATTTTTCATCAACTGAATAATGTTGGGTTTAATCTGAAAATTATTCACAGCGATATTGGGTTTCACGATGCTAGACTGAATATCCATGATTTTTGGTCGAGAGTACTCCATGAGTGCTTTTAGAGCTGGATCTCCCATTGTATACACGCACAAGTACCTGAAGCACAAGAAAACACTCGAAAAGCAAGTAACCGAATCAAGTCAGTAGTTTTATAACGACCCCTGCTGATAAGCAATAAAACTGTCAAATAACACCGAGTCCCCGGCAACGGCGCCAAAAACTCATTAATCATTTTCTCACGCAAGTATACGCGGTCAAATAGTAGCAAGTAATAAGTAAGTAAGATCGTTCCCACGACGATCAGGTGTATATGACAAGAATTTACTTATGCAACAACGTATGATTATTAGACTAATGCTTGAACAAGTAATAAAGTATCAATATAACTAAGAAAATTAACTAACGAGATTATCTAATGAGTTTACTTATGCGAGAGAAAACATGGAACCCTAACTTCATTGTTTATTTTACTCAGAGTATTAATATACTTAATCAATATGTATGATAACAACGACTACTAATCAGATAACACGAAATCAAAATACGCTACCTTTCAGTACACGTAAACCAAACCATTTAAACAACCACAAAAGAGATAGTAGTTAAGCAGACACCGCTTGCATGACAATCCTATATGTCTATACGAATTGAGGTACAATTGGTTTTAAGCACAAGTCATCTATTTCGATTACATAGGGTAATATGATATGATTAGTGACATATTAAGAATCATGAACAATCACAATACGAATCATTCAAGAACCTATGTTAGCATGGCAAGTTCTAAACCCTTAAATCCACTTTCGCATTCATTAAAGATTAGCAAACTAGATGTTCGCGATGCAACTAACGATAAGCACAACCATACTAGGTAACCGATAAACGTATCTCACAAATCAATGAAGCAATCAAACCCTAAGTATTATTCAAACAAATCTGTTAGAGTTACATGACAACGATTAGTTCATAATCGAACGAATCATCATCATGGGCTCAAAAGTTAACATAGCTCCAAGACGAATGTAAATAGATGAATAAGCGTTTAGAGAATGTCGAACCGAACAATAACCACCAAATATCGTCTGACAGAAACAATTCGTGAACTACCGATCGAAAACACCGTAGCCGTTACCTCAACTGCCGGTCGAAAACGGTAGTAGCTGTCACCTGCTGCCTCTCGAAAACCACCGAAACAACTACATGCTTCTTACCGTCGGGTTGTATATTGCCACTGCAGACAGAAAACCGAAAACAGGTGACTTCCTTCTTTCTTTCGTTCCGTTCGCAGGATAAAACCCAAAAACAAGTAATCAATTTCATCTTTTCTTCTTTCTTGTGTATATTACCGTTATGCAAAATACTGCAGAATACAAAAGTCAGTAGCCAATTACGATTTTTCCTCTTTGTTTGTCTTGCTCCGCAAAATCCAGTGCTTTTTTTTTCTTTTTTTTTATTCTACGAAATAACCTAGTAGTCGTCAATTGTGTTTTTCCTTCTTCTTTTGTCTATTCTGCTTTTATATATATATTTCGGACAAAAGAAAACCCAAAACGGCACGTCCTCTTCTATCCTTTTCGTCTATTTATATATATTCTGCCGAAACCTTAAAAGAAACCCAATACGAATCATGAAATATTTATGATAAATAAAATAATATTTTAAACAATATAGCTAAATAAAACCCTAGCATTAGTCTAATATTTTTTTTTAATTCAGCATTAATATTTTTTGTGCTTCGCTTTAATATTTTTTTCTTAATTCAATATTTTAAACAATATATCACGAAATATATTTTTCTTTTTTTTCAACATTAATATACTTTTTCAAGCATTAATATATTTTTCTTTGGAAAAGCACTGGTCATAATATATTTTCTTAGCATTAATATATTTTCCTTTTTTCAAGTGTTCCAAAATTGCCCTCAAGTACATTAATTTTTCAGTTTCTTCAATTTCAACCCCAAATTTATTAATATTATCACATTTTACCCGCGACACAAGCGCCTTTAAAAATACTCGAAAAAACACGTTAAAACACAACGAATACTTGAGAACCAGAGACGATTTTAAAAATAATGGAAGCGTAATAAGTGACATGAAATACACTTATCATGTGGTCTTAACGAACTACTCTCAGGTTGCTACACAAGAATATCATTTTGCCCTTGTTTATACGATGGATGCAATCACACCCATAGAAGCTACTTTACCATCCTACATAATCCAAAACTATTCTGAACAGCCAAATGATATGGCAGTTAGGAACCAGTTGGATTTGATTGAAGAAAAAAAAATTAAAGCACATTTAAAAACAACACATTACCAGGGTTTGATGAGGAGAAGATTTTCCTCCAAATTCAAAAGAATATATTTTTAATTGGGGGACAAAATCTTAAGAAATATTTTTTTCACACCAAGGAAAAAAAGTTTGGCAAGTTGGCTCTGAATTGGGAAGGTCCTTATATGGTATGTGAGAAAGTTAAACCAAGAATATACACACTTCAAGACGAAGAGGGTAGAACACTAAAGCACCCATGGAACGTTGAACATCTCAGGTTATACTTAGAATAAAACTTTCTTGTTAATATTTACTTTTTGAATGTCAATGTAAAATATTAGGGGGGCATACTCTTTCCTACCCTAGTGGCGCAGGGAGGTTTTAACGAGGTGTTCGATTTATTTAATAATATCTTATGCATTCTTCAAAAGTCTGGTGCGAAAATCTTCTTGACTTAACCATAATGTGAGGTGGTCGGATATTAAATAGTCATTAAACACACCGGCTCTCAAATATCTTTGAGTTGATCAGACACGTTAAACACTTGATCACAATCATTTAACATTTGTGATTGGAATTATTTAATGATTGTTAAATGTTTATTTAACAAATCAGATTTAAAGTTATTTAAACATTATCTATGAAGAGATAAACTAGATTCATACAAAGAAAAACATAATATTAGAGCTTGATCGGAAAAGACCTGATCCATAGCTTACAAATGCCTTAACCATTCAAGGACTTTGATTTGTAAGATGGAAATTCATAAAATGCAACAACAAATTTCTTGGTCGTCCAAGGACTTTAGTTTTAAAACACAAAATAACAATAAAACCTTATGGCTTTTTTGTTGGATCATAAACTTGACCCACTTAAAGGGTCCAACCCACTTAATAAGGCCCATCTAGAAATTACATTCTAGAACAAATAAATTAATATTTATTTAGTATTGGAGATTGTGTGTAAGACCTTTTTTAGGTTGAGTGCAAGACACACTTTTATGTTGAGTGTAAGAAACACTTTTACCCTGAGTGTAGACTTGAGGTTGAGTGTTTAACTATCCATAATATCTTAGATGGTAGATCCTTGTCTCCACTATGGTTCTATATATATAGTGGAGCTCTCCCACCATCTAGAGCATCACCAAACACACTAAGAAGTAGAGTTAGAGAGAAAGTAAGAGCGAGAGAAAAGAGAGACAAGAATTCTCTCTTGAGTGTTAGAAACATATTTTCTCTTCTAGTGTGAGTTGTAAGAGTGTTTTGTAATACTTCTTTTTTTCTATCTATATCAAAGTTGTTTCATTGTTTTATAAAGAGAGTGTTGTTTTATATTTTCCGCCAACAAAGTGGTATCAGAGCCGCAAGCTCTATCCGAAAAAATTGTTTTAAATTTTCAACATATTTAAAAATATGGCAAATGGTGTATCATCCTTCCAAGTTCCAACACTCAACAACAACAACTACGACAATTGGAGTATCAAGATGAAAGCTCTCCTTGGAGCACATGATGTGTGGGATGTCGTCGAAAAAGGTTTTGACAAACCCGAAGATGAAGCAAGCCTTTCTCAAGAGGAGAAAACAAATTTGAATGATTCAAGAAAGAGAGACAAAAAAGCTCTCTTCCTTATCTATCAAGCATTAGATGATGATGGCTTCGAAACGATTTTGAGCGCATCATCTGCCAAACAAGCGTGGGAGAAATTACAAATCTCTTACAAAGGAGTCGAAAAGGTGAAAAAGGTACGAATCCAAGCATTAAGAGGTGAATTTCAATCCTTATATATGAAAGCGTCCGAATCTATTTCGGAATATTTTTCAAGAGTAGCAACCGTTTCTAATCAATTAAAAAGGAATGGTGAGAAGTTAGAAGATGTGAGAGTAATAGAAAAAATACTCCATTTGTTGGATCCCAAATTTGAGCATATCGTCGTAACGATTGAAGAAACTAAAGATTTGGAGAAAATGATGATTGAAGAACTTCAAGGCTCATTACAAGCCTATGAAGAAAAGCACAAGAAGAAGCAAGAAATCACCGAGCAACTCATCAAAGTCAAACTCAAGGACATGCATGCAAATCAAGAAGATGATAGAAACCAACGTGGTCGAGGCAGAGGTAGAGGTCGCGGACGAGGTGGTTATCATGGTCGTGGGCGTGGTTGGAATTACAACAACAATAATTCCAACTACAACTACGAGAAACAAGAAAGCTCAACACGAGGTCGTGGAAGAAGAAATCCGAACTCGAGGTATGATAAATCTCAAATCCAATGCTATAAATGTCAAAGGTTTGGACATTATGCTTCAGAATGCAGAGGCCCCAACAATAGAGTTGAGGAGAGGGCCAACTATGCGGAGGAGAAGATGGAGGAAAAATATATGTTACTACTAACATACAAAAACACTAATGAAGGTCAAGAGAACACTTGGTATCTTGATAGTGGTGCAATCAACCACATGTGTGGGAAAAGAAGCATGTTCGTAGAGATCAATGAAGAAGTGAGTGGAAATGTCTCTTTTGAAGATGATAACAAAATATCGGTGAAAAGAAAAGGTAACATTCGTATTCGTGCAAAAGATGGTAGTCACCAAATAATCTCAAATGTCTATTACGTGCCTAGCATGAAAAATAACATCTTAAGCTTGGGACAACTACTAGAAAAGGGCTATGATATTCATATGAAAAATTATAGTCTTTTTCTAAGAGACGACAAAGGAGACTTAATTTCTAAAGTCCAAATGTCAAAGAATAGAATGTTTCCTTTGAATATTCAAAATGATGTTGCAAAGTGTCTTAAGGCGTGTTACAAAGATTCGTCGTGGCTATGGCATGTTCGATTTGGGCATCTAAACTTTACAAGTTTAGATTTATTGTCCAAGAAGGAAATGGTGAGAGGGTTACCATGTATTAATCATCTTGACCAACTATGCGAAGGCTGTTTACTTGGCAAACAATTCAAAAAAATCTTTCCAAAAGAGTCAGAATCAAGAGCCAAGAAACCTCTCGAGCTTATTCATACCGATGTGTGTGGTCCAATCAAGCCGAGCTCTTTAGGTAAAATTAACTACTTCCTTCTCTTCATTGATGATGTTTCAAGAAAAACGTGGGTATATTTCTTGAAACAGAAATCCGAAGTCTTTGGAGTATTTATGAAGTTCAAAACAGTTGTAGAAAAGGAAAGTGGAAATAAGATCAAAGCCATGAGATCTGACCGAGGAGGGGAGTTCACATCCAATGAATTTCTGGATTTTTGTGAAGCACATGGAATTCGTCGCTGCTTGACAGTTCCCAGATCTCCTCAACAAATGGTGTGGCAGAAAAGAAGAACATAACAATCCTTGATATGGCGCGAAGCATGCTTAAAAGCAAGAAACTGCCTAAGGATTTTTGGGCGGAAGCAATGTCATGTGCAGTGTACTTGTCCAACCGATCTCCAACAAGAAGTGTTTGGAGAAAGACACCACAAGAAGCATGGAGTGGAAGAAAGCCCGAAATTTCCCACCTGATAGTATTTGGAAGCGTAGCTCACGTCCATGTACCAGACGAACAACGAACCAAACTCGATGATAAAAGCAAGAGTTTTATCTTCATCGGTTACGACTCAAGTTCCAAAGGCTACAAGTTGTACAACCCAAAAAACAAGAAGATTGTGATAAGCCGAGACGTGATAGTTGATGAAGAAGGCGAATGGGATTTTGGGTCTCATACAAATGAGTTCACATTTTTCCCCCAAATTGAAGAAGTTGAACAGACAACAAATGAGCAATCAGAAGATGTTACAACCCCACATGCTTCACCAATATCATCTACTCATGGAGACTCACCACATTCATCATCGTCAAATGGTAGTCAAAATAAGAGAGCAGTGGAACGTATAAGAAGCCTTAGTGATCTTTATAAGGTAACCGAACCAATGGATAACATTACACTCTTTTGTCTCTTTGCTGATTGTGAGCCAGTGACATTTCAAGAAGCTGCACAAGAGAAACAATGGAGAGACGCGATGGATGAAGAAATTACAGCCATTGAGAAGAATGACACATGGGAACTCACTTCACTTCCCAAAGGGTGCAAGACAATAGGCGTCAGATGTTTATACAAAACCAAGAGAAATTATAAGGGAGAGATTGAAAAACACAAAGCGAGGCTTGTTGCAAAAGTCTATAGTCAAAAGGCGGGAATTGACTATGATGAGGTATTCGCCCCCATTGCCCGATTAGAAACTATTAGACTAATAATTTCTTTGGCAGCTCAAAACAAGTGGAAGATACAACAAATGGATGTAAAGTCAGCATTTCTAAATGGCGTCCTTGAAGAAGAAGTCTATATTCAACAACCATTAGGCTATGAGGTCAAAGATCACGAAGATAAGGTGTTGAAGCTAAAGAAGACTCTTTACGGGCTAAAACAAGCACCAAGGGCATGGAACAGTAGAATCGACAAGTATTTCCAGGAGAACGACTTCAACAAATGTTCGTACGAGCACGCTCTTTACACCAAGATCAAAGATGGAGATATTTTGATTGTGTGTCTCTACGTGGATGATTTGATCTTCATCGGAAGCAGCCCGAGCATGTTCAATAAATTCAAGGAAGTAATAACGAAGGAATTCGAGATGAAAGATTTGGGGCTCATGGCGTACTACCTTGGCATTGAAGTTAAGCAATAAAAATATGGAATTTTCATCTCACAAGAAAGCTATGCCAAAGATATACTGAAGAAGTTTAAGATGGAGAATTGTAGCCCGATAAGCACACCCATGGAGTTTGGAGTCAAAATGTCCAAGCATGAAGAAGGAGAAAGTGTAGATCCGACATTATTCAAAAGTTTGGTAGGAAGTCTACGCTATCTAACTTGCACGAGACCGGATATTTTTCACGCAGTTGGATTGGTTAGCCGCTACATGGAATCTCCAACAACAACTCATTTCAAAGCTGCAAAAAGAATCCTTCGCTATCTGAAAGGTACAAGTGATTTTGGATTACTCTATTCCATTTCTAATTATTACAAACTTGTTGGGTATAGCGATAGTGATTGGGTGGATACATAGACAATCGAATGAGTATTACTGGATTTGTATTTTTTATGGGAAATATTGCCTTCACATGGATGTCAAAGAAACAACCGATTGTCACGTTGTCCACTTGTGAGGCGGAATACGTTGCTGCTACTACATGTGTTAGTCATGTAATTTGGATTAGAAATCTATTGAAGGAGATAGACCTAACACAGAATGAGCCAACTAAAGTGTATATCGACAATAAGTCAGCCATCGCCTTAGCCAAGAATCCAGTATTCCATGATCGAAGCAAGCATATCGATGTTCGCTACCACTACATAAGGGAGTGTATTTCAAGAAAGGATGTGCAAGTAGAATATGTGAAGACATAATATCAAGCTGCCGATATTTTCACCAAGCCATTGAAAAACGAAGACTTCAAACGATTAAGGAAACTACTAGGGGTCACGGGATCAAGTTTAAGGGGGAGTGTTGGATCATAAACTTGACCCACTTAAAGGGTCCAACCCACTTAATAAGGCCCATCTAGAAAGTACATTCTAGAACAAATAAATTAATATTTATTTAGTAGTGGAGATTGTGTGTAAGACCTTTTTTAGGTTGAGTGCAAGACACACTTTTATGTTGAGTGTAAGAAACACTTTTACCTTGAGTGTAGACTTGAGGTTGAGTGTTTAACTATCCATAATATCTTAGATGGTGGGTCCTTGTCTCCATTATGGTTCTATAAATAGTGGAGCTCTCCCACCATCTAGAGCATCACCAAACACACTAAGAAGTAAAGTTAGAGAGAAAGTTAGAGTGAGAGAAAAGAGAGACAAGAATGCTCTCTTGAGTGTTAGAAAAATATTTTCTCTTCTAGTGTGAGTTGTAAGAGTGTTTGTAATACTTCTCTTTTTCTATCTATATCAAAGTTGTTTGTTTGTTTTATAAAGAGAGTGTTGTTTTATATTTTCCGCCAACATTTTTCCCTTTGGTATCTTCATTACCTTTACATGTCTTGGGACATTTGAGTTCAGTACTTGAACTCTCACCAGTTCCTTTATTATCTTTGGAGTCTTCTCCACTTGCGTAGTTTTTCTTGTCACCATTAGCCATTGTATGAAAAGGAAGGTCGTCATATTCCACGAATTTCTATAAAGGGCCAAGGGTCCTCTTAGGAAATGTCTTGTGGAATAGCAAGACCATATCGGACTTAATCCCATAATCTCTTTTCTCCAAAGAGTCCACCACTTCAAAAGCATACTTCTTTATACATGCGGCTATCTCTTGGGCTTGCTTTCTTACCAAAGAAGCATTCTCATATGGGATTGGTCTATTGTGATTTTCTTCTTCTTATTGTTCTTCATTTTGTCCAGTTGGCTAGGGGCTTTGACCCTGGAAGCTAGATAAAGGTTGGAATAATTAGCCTTAGTTCTCTTCAGGATGACATCCGCGAGATGAGGAGTGGTTAATTGTTCCCATGTGAGTTCTTTATTTACTGAAATGTTCCACAAATGAGACCTTACGAAGTTCCTTGAAGTGAAGCAGTTGTGGAAACCATTCTCCCATTTCTCCGATGCCCATGCATTTGACTTAGCACATGTGCTTTTTCCTGCTTGTAAATGCTCTGAGAACTTCTTCGGAAAACCTGTAGGGAAATACAAGTCAGTTTGGAATGAAAACACAGTATTTAAAAACTAAGGGAAACATGGGTAAATGTTACTTATACTCTTCTAGCGACTGGTCGATTGACTTGGATTAGTGTCGGCTTTTATCTTTTTCCCGTTCTCCCATGCTCCACTAATAAACAAGAATTGGGTCCTCCATGGTTTTTCAAACCCCAGTGGCTGATTTACCACCTTATAATCGGTCCCCATATTGTTGTGGTAAAAGGGGATGTGGTGGTTCTTGCATAGACTCACCACAGCACCGAATTTCTCCATGGACAGAGGGATTTTTGACAACTTTGATGCCATTATGCCAGCCAACAAAGTGTACCATGCGTTCGGACTCAGCTAGCTTGGACATAATATTACCAGGTGAAAGTACCTGACTATCTATGGATCAAAAGGGAACCGGAGTCCCCAATTCAGCACCTCGGTGTATATTACTAGCTCATGAGACTTGCAGTCCATAGGAGTCTCCGGCGTGACTTGGATTCTTACCTTAACAGAATCAGGGAAGCCCCACTTTGTTCGGATACGACCCAACTCAGCAGTATAGGTGTACACATATGCAATGTTTTGGAGGGTTATCAAGTACTTCATACTGACTTTCTGAAAGTTTGGCCCCACTTTCCCTTCTAGGCACTCCGGAAGTGACTCAACTTTGGGCAGGCCCACTTTAACTTTACTCTTCTGATCTGCTCCAGTGCCCTCGATTTGTCTAAACGTCCCAAAAGGATTATCTTCTATACTATCCTCCAAGGTCTCTTCCATTACGTTTGACTACTGTTCGGATGCCTTAATTTCTGTTAGGGGCTTTATCGTCTCCGAACTAGCAGGTTTCGAAAACTATGAGTATTTTTAGCTTTGGCTTAATTTCTATGAGATCCGATCAGAGCGACTCTTTGACTTCTTAACAGTAAGGTTAATCTCTTCAGTTTGGATACAAAGACAGATCGGAGGCTCACTTCGAATATACATTGATTTTTATTTTTCCGAGTTAGCTCTTACAAAGGTTCTTTGCAAGACCTAAAGCGGCTACTGATAAGGTCGGATAATTTTGATACTACTGCTTACCCCCATCTGAAGAGCAGTTCAAACTTGACAATACCATGAGCAACCGAACAGTGAAAAATTAGTAAAACATGACTCAGCTAGGTGTTGGTCAAATCACAACTTAATAATGGGTTCTTAAACTTAATCCAAGCCCAGAACCCGACCCAAAAGTCCAATGGATCATTAATTAAGTATAAATACCCCAACTACTTTTATTAATGAGGGTGATCAGAATTCAATACCAGCACACACCTTAATTATCTCTCTACATTTCACTTTAAACATTAAATTCTCAAAACACTTTACAAAATTACCCTCAATCAGAAATAACCCACACTAATTACAAAAGACCAAGCGCAAAAAAAGGAAACAAAAAAGTTAGGATGGCTCACATGCTCTCAACTTTATGAATAACAGTGACACTTGCAGTGCGAAGTCTCAGTAATAAATGGTAAGAGGCATAATAAAAAAACGTCTTTAACCTTGAATCAGATTATTGAATTGACCGCAGCTTATCATAATATGAAAAGGTAAATTTTTTAACACAATACACATAAGTTAAACTAACCGAAAGCCAACCTAAAAAACACAGTTTCGATGTGAAACCTGATCGAGCACGTGGGCTCATCTTTTTTAACGTTCCTAAAGGAGCAGATCTCGAATCCATGAAATAAGTTTGCAACGATTATGTGCTCGGCGCCTCCACGATCTTTAGTCAACAAACACATAGCCTTTGTCATTCCCCCTCTCCCAAGTGCAGTCTAAGTGTATGAAAAACGTGTCTGACAACGTACAGAAGGCTGGCCTGACATTGTACGATAAAGCAGTCTTCAAAGACATACCTAAAGATTGCAACAATAACGAGGCAACAATATAATACCTCTCTAAATCGAGGCCACGATATAAGGAGTTAATGTTATATTTGTGAGGTATGTGAAAGTTAGAAAATGGTAGCAAAAGCAAGAAATATTACTTTATAATCCATATGAAAAATAATATATGTGTTCTTCTCACAATCAAGTTTATCCCTTTTTTATTTCAAATTTTATTGTTCAAATAATTCAACTATCATTAATTTAGATGGTTTTTACCTCACCATTTTCGTTCTGTTACCGGGAAAAGGCCCGACAGCATATTATCCTAACCGATGAGACAACACGAACGATCGAAACCACCCGAGAAGCCATACCATTATGCCCTATTCCAAGTAAGGATGAAGACATGGTTCCGGAAATAAGGAACACCAATGGCAACAAGCCACCAGAAAATCACTCCCGAGAAAATGTGATACGACACTGCATAAGAAAGCTAGAAGAGCCCAATATCTATTTCACTCATAAAGATTTGGAGTTAGTAACCATCCATCGTCGGTAAATCCTATTCATAAACGCTCAGGTAGAAAAATGCGATATGTCGAGAGTTTTTGTAGACTAGAGGGAGCGAAAAACTTTATTTTTATTCTCCCAAAGGCATACTCCTCTTTGACTTCACTCTTCATGTTGTCCCCAACTTGATAATTGGAGACAATGTGAAAGCCTTAGCCCAATTGGGAAAGAGCGTGTTGGAAATTAGGGTAGGAATCGGAAGATGCGCCAACTATAGACACTAGCTCAAACAGAAATATACGAGGATGCGACTTCGGGTACTGTCGTCGTCTTGGATGACCCAAGTGAGCACTAATCTGAATTCGGAATAACATAGGAATTATATAAGATATGTTTGGGGGAAGAGCTAACCGAGTAGTTAGCATAGGGACGAATCTGGGGAAGAAAACGAAGTCAAGTTTAAAACTCGTACTAAAGGAACACGAGGAAGTCTTTGCATGGGACGGTACCTTGGTAACAATTATTCCCAAATCATTTGCTACCCATAATCTTATCATAGACCCACAGGTAAGGCTGGTGCAACAAAGGAAGAGATGTTTGACGTTGGAACGGTCAAAAGAAGTGGTGTTAAAGATATAAGGCCCAAGACCATTAGCTCTTTATTTTATCAATAAATATGAGCATATCTTTATTTAATTCTTACACGTTCTAAATAGACAGAAACCCTAGCCAGTTCTTAGCGGCTTCTTCTTCTTTATTTTCTTTGTCGTTGTTTATTAACATGGGATTATAGCCTGTAGTAATGTGATCGGGGAAGTGTAGCGATGCTCTCTGTTTCTGCGAGGTATTCAATTTTCAATTCGTTGTTTGGATCTTCTTTCTGATATATATTCAATTTTAATTCTCTATTTAGATTGCATATTGGTATTCAATTTTGTATTAGTATTGATATTCAATTTGTTTATTTGTATTTCGATTCGTTGTTTTGTTTTGCTTTCTGGCTAGATATTCTATTTTGATTCGATGTTTAAAATATTTGATTTCGTATTTGCATTGGTATTCGATTTTGTCTTGGTATTTTAATCTAATGTTTGGATCTATTTTTTGTTGGTATTCGATTTTGATTCGTTGTTTGTATCTGTTTTTGTAGTGCTTCAGCTACTGGTTGTTCTTCTCTTCGACTTGTGCTTCAGCTCCGATCTTGTTCTTCTTGTTGCGCTTCAGTTACTGGTTTTCGTCTTGTTTTGACCATTCTACGTACCACATGGGTGTGATTTTTCTTTTTGTTTATTTTGGATCTGTTTTTGGTTGGTTTCAAATTTGTTTTTTTTTCTTCCATTGGATTTATTTATAAATTTTTATTTTTCTTTTGTCAAAAGAGATACAGTTTTTTGGTTTTCAGATGTGTTGTGTGCAGCCATTATCATACGGTTTGATCGAAAGGAAAAATGTATCCGTTTTTTCTGAATTTCAAAGAGCGTGTTCGGGATATCCAATCCTTCAATCTGACTGGTTCGATTGTGATATGGTGCCAAATTTTAGGATAAATAATTATTGAACCAGTGCATTGCTTTTTGTTGGTAAAAGAGGTCAAACTATATACATAAATTAATATTTTGATTTAATTGGGATTTGGATTTGGACTTGATTGGGTTTCGATTTGATTTTTCAAGGACCACTAAGATTTTGAATTTAAAATTGGTTTGATAATTATTTTGGATTTGAGGTTTGATTTTGATTTGATTTTGCGATTTGGATTTGTTATCTCTTGATTGTTTGATTTTGTTTAATTAGAAATTGTGGATCTTATTACGAATATGATGGGAAAATATGATTTTCTACAGCCTACTAGTACCTAACTGAATGAGAAAAACTTTGTTATGTTTACATCTGCATATTATTTAGGTATGTCTCATCTTCTGCTTCATGTATTGATTCATCATTTTGGTTTAGATTCGGGTGCATCTCATCATGTATCACCCCACATGCCAAACTTTGTTTCGTTGTCTCACGTTTCACCCATATATGTTCTATTTTCTAGTACTACAAAAATTTCAGTTGAAGGTATTGGCTCTATGTGTACCCCTCATATATCGATATCTGATGTTTACTACGTTATCACTCTTGTTTCGAATCTTGTTTTGGTTAGGTAATTGTGTAAATGTAGTTATTAAGTCTTGTTTTCTGTTTTTTTTTGTGCTATACAAAATCAACAGACTCATAAAGTGATTGGGACAGGTCATAAAATAGGGGAACTCAATGTTTTAGAAAAACTTGAAGTAACATATGCAGATGTCTATGGTGTTAATAGTGAAATAACATACTTGATTGTTATTGCTCCATCTAGTGTTGATTTGTCTTCGTTTTGTTCGAATCCTAAGACATCTATATGTATTTGATTTCTAGGTTATGATGTTACACAAAAAGGTTATCGTTGTTATGATCTCACCAGTCAGAAGCTATATGTATCTTTTCATGTCACATTCCTTGCATATCTCATTTTATTCGATTTCGAAAAAATCACATGATGTAACAATTGATCCTCTTGAAACTAATAGTGATATATTATTTTTGACATTGATATCCAAGCTTATTAGACATCTATAACTGTTGATACTACTTATTCTCCATCAATGCCTGAGTCAACTTCATCAATGCCTGAGCCAATTCTTTTTTATGGTTGAACAACAGATCCTCCACCTCTCAGAATATCCACTCGTATAAGTAAGTCTACTAAACTACCAAATTGTATGTACTCTTCTTACTAAGCTCTTTTTGCTTCTTTCATAGCAAACATACATGATTTTTATGAACCCCATTCTTTTAAAGAAGTTGTTTGTGATCCTCGTTGGTAAAATGCTATAGTCGAAGAGCTTACTTCTCTTTATCATACTCATACATGGGATAAAGTTAAACCTCCATCTGATAAGCATCTAATCGGTTCTTATTGGGTTTTTAAAATTAAAACAAATTCTGATGGGTCTGTTAAAAGATATAAGGCTCATCTTATAGCAAAAGGGTATTCACAGAAGTATGGTATGGATTATGATGAGATATTTTCCCTAGTGGGAAAATTGACGATAACTCGTACTTTTATTGCGGTCACATCCGTTCGCCAGTGGAAGATCTTCCAACTAGATATCAAAAATGTGTTTTTAAATGGTGATCTTTATGAGGAGGTTTACATGACTCCTCGTTCAGGTGTTGATCACCAACCAAGTGAATTTTGTCGACTTAGGAAAGCTTTATATGGTCTCAAACGAGCTCCTCTTGCTTGGTTTGAAAAATTCTCTACGTTATTATTTCATTTTGTTTCCTTGCTAGTAATCATGATTTGGCCTGCTTTATCAGGTGTACACGTGTCGAACGAATTATTTTATCCTTATATGTAGATGATATGATCATTACAAGTGATGATATTGATGGCATTGAAGCATTAAAACGTGATTTGGCTAGATTTTGTGATGAAAGACTAGGGAATATTACGTTATTTTCTAGGTAAAAGGTTATATTCTCTCTTAGAAAAAATATATATCTAACCCATTCGAGCAAGCCCGGCTTTCTGATAACAAGATAGTAGATACCCCACTTAAAACCAATGCTCGGTACTCTCTGACTAATGATGTTTCTTTGTCAGACCCAATTCTGTATTGAACTATTGTAGGGAAATATTGTAAAAAACTTGGTCTATCTTATTGTTAGTCAGTTTGTTGCTGCTCCTACATTCGTCCATTGGGGAGTGTTTTTCTGAATATTAAGATATCTTCGTGGAACTTAGTTCCAAAGAATTTTGTTTCCTTAGACCTATTCACTTTAATTGTGTGCCTATAGCGATGCTGATTGTGATAGTGATCTTCATGGCCGGAAATCTACTACCGGTTTCTGTATTTTCCTTAGAGATTCATTAATCTCATGGAAAAGAAAAAATCAAGATGTTGTCTCTGGATCGTCTACTGAAGCTGACTAACGTGCTATAGTCGTGACCACATGTGAGATTGTTTGGTTACGATGGCTTCCTGCAGATATTGGGGTTAATGTTACTAAACTCACTTCCTTACATTGTGATAACAAAATAACCATGTAGATAGGAAATAATTCTGTTTTTTGTAAGAGGACGAAGCACATTGAAATAGATTGTCACTATCTTCAGATCGGTAACATCTACTTCCATATGTTCCATCAGCTTTGCAGGTTGCTGATATTTTCACGAAGGCTCAGTCAACAGCACGGTTTCATTTTCTTTGTGAAAAACACTCAATGTTTATTATATTTGCATTGTGAGTTTGAGAGAGGGTGTTAAAGATATAAGGCTCAAGCCCGTCAGCTCTTTATTTTATCTATAAATATGAGCATATACTCTTTGTAATTTTTACGTTTTAAAAATAAACAGAAACCCTAGCCTCTTCTTAGTAGCTTTTTATTTTTCTTTATTTTCTCTTTTTGTTTATTAACAAGTGGAAGAGGAGATTAGGCGTTTATTATCCATGGACCGCATCACCGAAGTCAAATACCCATGGCTAACCACGTATCAATATAAAAGAAGAACAGAAAGTGGAAAATGTGCATCGATTTCATGAGCCTCAACCGAGCAGATCTAGATGAGTACATGAACTCTCACCTCGAAGACATTTTAGAAAACCTTTCCTACCCAAAGGCGGCATAATATAAAACTAAACCTCACCAAATGTTTCTTTGGGCTAACCTCTGTTGGATCATAAACATGATCCAATTGAAAGGATCAATCCACTTATTAAGACTCGTCAAGAAAGTAACTTCTTAAAAAAATAAACAATAGTTTATTTTGTAATGGAGGTTGTGTGTATTACTATCTTTAGGTTGAGTATAAGAAACTCTTTTAGGTTAAGTGTAGTTTTTTATGAGTATATATCCATCCATATGCCCTTAAAATGTGGATCATTGTCTCCACTATGGTTCTATATATAGTGGAGCTCAACCACCTATGGAAGAAAATGATATATTGTTACCAACATACAAAGATAGTAATGAAAGTCAAGAGAATACATGGTATCCAAAAGTCGAGCTCATTATTCCAAAGTCGAGCTCTCCCACCTCCCCTGTGGATTTTCGTCCTATCACTAGCTGCAATGTTATCTACAAAGTGATTTCCAAAATTTTGGCCAACAGAATCCAGGAATTGTTAGATATTTAGTGTAATTGGATGGACTAGTCGACCAATTTAATCATGATACATTATCAAACAAGTCGTAGAGTGCGGAGTGCACCCTTATTAGATTATATCATGATTAACAAGGTGAAAAGGCGGAGTCCCTGACAAGGTCCAAGGGGCAAAGCCGCTGGCAGAAATTTTTTATTTTGGTTAAATCGGTTATTGTTGCAAGTCAACAAAATTTCAAAATTGGAAATTTGAACGTTTTATTCAAATTTTAAATTTGAAGTCGTTTTATTACAAATCCCGTTTAAAGACCTTAACCACCCTAACTGCCAAACTTATCCAAATTGGTTGAATTGATAAAAGATGGGTTATGTTGATAAATAACAGACACATCAATTCATACTCTCTGTTCAAATAGAATATCTCTGATTTTATCCAATATTTCAATAAGAAATTGTTTACAAGACTTCAAAGATTATCCGGAATCAAAACACTATTTTCTACAAATTATTGAAATATTCTTGTATTGTTGATAAAGATAGAGATGACGAACGGAGGAGAATCAGCGAAGGAGATGACAAGAAAATTCACTAAACTTGATAAGTTAGAAGGACATGATTTCAGATGCTAGCAGAAAAAGATGCATTTTTTGTTGACTACCCTCAAGGTTGTGTATGTCCTGAGTACTCCTTGTCCCAAGATCATGGAGAATGAAACGCTGGAACAAACAAGGAGGCGCAGCAAGTGGGAGAATGATGACTATATTTGTCGTGCCCGCATATTAAATGGTATGTCTGATACTTTGTTTGATGTATACCAAAATGTCGAATCTGCAAAAGAGTTATGGGATTCTATTGAATCAAAATACATGGATGAAGATGCTTCTAGTAGGAAGTTCTTGGTTAGTAATTTCATAAATTACAAAATGGTTGACTCTAGACCTGTAATGGAACAGTATAATGAACTACTAAGAATTTTGGGTCAATTCGTTTAACACAATATGAAAATGGACGAATGTATTTCGGTGTCTTCTGTTATTGAAAAATTGCCTCCTTCGTGGAAGGATTTTAAACACACACTAAAACACACCAAAGAAGAAATGACTTTAGTCGAACTTGGTAGTCATTTTAAGATTGAAGAGTCTCTAAGGGGTCAAAATGAAATAAGTAATCCTAAGGATTTTAACCAAGTGGGAAACTTATCTGTAAATATGGCCGAAAGCTGCGGATTCTTTAAGAATGGAAATACAGATAAGGGGAATAAACGAAAGTATAAAGGCAACAGTAAAAACAAAACAATTCCAACAAAAAGCCTAAAATGGCATGCTAGAAATGGGGTAAACCTGGTCACTTTAGGAGGGATTGTCGATTTGGAAAAGGCAAATATAATGTTGGTCCAAGTGGGAACAATGTTGGTTCAAGTGGAAACATTGCTGGTTCAAGTGGATTTAAGGATCCTGAGAAGCAACAAGGTCAGAATTTGATTCAAAATTTTAATTCTGGTCAGAATTATATATATGTAATATCTGAGGTATTTTATGTGCAGGATGACAATGTTGTTTGGTGGATTGATTTGGGAGCAACAAGTCATGTATGTAAGGATCTTTTATGGTTCAGTAACTTTCAACCAATTGAAGATGGATCTTCACTTAAGATGAGAAATGTTGCAACCAAACCAATTAAAGGACGAGGAAATGTTAAATTACTATTTACTTCTGGAAAATACATATTATTAAATAATGTAATTGTATGTTCCTGGGATTCGAAAGAATCTTTTGTCTGGTGTTGTTTTAAACAATTGTGGTTTTAAACAATTGTGGTTTTAAATAAGTGTACGAAAGTGGAAAATATGTTTTGTCAAAACATGGTGTTTTTATAGGATTCAGATATTTGTGTAATTGTATGTTTATGTTAAATATTAATGTTTCGTTCCAAAATGATTCTGTTTGTATGACTTCTACTAGTATGTGTAGAAATTTGAATAAAACAGAATTATGGCATGCTAGATTAGGACATGTTCATTATAGAAGAATAAAAGACATGTTAAAAATGAGCCTTATTCCTCTTGTTGATGCAAACAATGAAAAATATAAAACTGGCATGTTAACTAAGATAACTAGAAAACCTTTCAATAATGTATACCGATTTTCCAAATTATTGGAACTAGTACATAATGACTTATGTGATTTCCATACTACACCTTCGTTAGGAAATAAAAAGTATGTTATTACTTTTATTAATGATGCATCTAGATATTGCTACATTTATTTGATGTGTGCTAAAAATGAAGCTCTTGATAAGTTTAAAATATATAAGGAAGAAGGAGAGCTACATAAGAATGATTTGATTAAAAATCTACGTACGGATTGAGGAGGTGAATATTATGATCCTATATATTTTCAGTCTACGGGTATAATTCATCAAACCACGACTACTTATAAACCACAACAAAATGGTATAGCTGAGAGGAAGAATATGATTTTGAAAGAAATGGTCAATTTCATGTTGTCATATTCGGGTTTGAGTGAAGGGTTCTGGGGTGAGGCTATGTTAGCAGCCTGTTATTTATTGAATTGTATTCCTACTAAATGGAATATGATGACCTCGTATGAGCTTTGGTTTAAGAAGCCTTCAACACTAAATTATCTGAGAGTTTGGGGTTGTAGAGCAGTTGTAAGACTCACTGAACCTAAAAGGAAAAATTTGGGTGAAAGAGGTATAGTTTGTATCTTAATTGGGTATGCTAAGCATTCCATTGCATATAGGTTCTATGTGTTAGAATCTAATAACTATGTGTCGGTGAACACAGTTATCGAGTCAAAAAATGCAATATTTGATGAAGAGAGATTTACTTATATACCTTGACCTAGAGATTTGTTTCAAAACTCTTTGAATAGGAATTCAAGTGAAATTGAAAATATATCAAGTAGTACCAATTGTGTACCTGAACCTTCTTAACTAAGGAGAAGTACTAAAGCCAGAAAAGTTAAGTCGTTCGGATCTGACTTTCAACTTTATTTAGTTGAAGGGTCAAGAGATAAGATTGACTATCAATATCAATATTGTTTTGTATTGAAGATGATCCAAAGACTTTTAGTGATGTTATGGCATCAAGGGATGTTGCATTATGGAAAGAAGTTATTCAAGATGAGATAGAGTCTATCATGCATAATAATACATGAGAATTGGCTGATTTACCTCCTAGGTGCAAATCATTTTGAAATAGATGGATCTTTAAACGAAAAATGAAAGTAGATGGTACTATTGAAAGGTATAAAGCTAGATTGGTTATACAGGGATTTAGACAAAGAGAAGGAATTGACTTCTTCGAGACTTATTCTCTAGTTGCTAGGATTTACACCATTAGATTGTTGATTGCACTTGCATCTGTATACAATCTTGTAATTCATCAAATGGATGTTAAAACTGCATTCTTGAATGGTATTTTGGATGAGGAGATTTAAATGAAACAACCGGAAGGGTTTGTCATGTCTGGTTGTGAAAACAAGGTATGCATGTTGAAAAAATCTGTGTATGGTTTGAAACAAACACCAAAAGATTGGCATCAAAAATTTGATAATGTGATATTGTCTAATGGATTTATTCTTAACCAAGCAGACAAGTGTGTGTATAGTAAATTTGATAATTCTGGTAAAGAAGTTATGATTTGTCTATATGTAGATGATATGTTGATTTTTGGTACTGACCAAAATCAATGAAGAAATTCTTATCATCTAATTTTGAGATGAAGGATTTGGGGGAAGCTAAAATGATTCTTGGTATAAGAATCGAGCGAAAGAACAATAGTATATCTATTTCTCAATCTCACTATATTGAGAAGATATTAAATAAATTTAATTTTAAAGATTGTTCTCTGGTAAGCACACCTATAGATCATAGTCTTAAGCTTCTACCTAATAAAAGTATTACTATATCTCAACTTGAATACTCGAGAGCCATCTGGTGTCTTATGTATGTCATGACTAGCACTAGGCCGAATATTGCCTTTGATGTTGGAAAACTTAGTAGGTATACTAACAATCCTAGTTCGCATCATTGACAAGCTTTAAATCGAGTATTCAAGCATTTGAAAGAAACTATGAATTATGGTTTAACTTATACCGGATTTCCTTCTGTACTCGAAGGATATTCAGAAGCGAGATACATTTCTAATATGGAAGATCATTCTTCCACAAGTATATGGGTATTTCTATTTGGGGGAGATGCTATCTCTTGGGAATCTAAGAAACAAACTTGTATTACTGATTCAACAATAGAATCAGAGTTTGTGGCATTAGCAGCAGCGAGTAAAGAAGCTGAGTGGCTAAGAAATTTAATGTATGAAATTCCATTGTGTCCCAAACCGATATCACCTATATCCATCAGATGTGATAGTGAAATTGTCTTGGCGAATGTCTATAGACAAGTCTACAAAGGCAGGTCTAGACACTTAGGTGTTAGACACAGTATAATTCGTGAACGCATCACGCAAGATTTTATTTCAGTAGAGTTTGTGAGAACTCAATATAATTTAGCCGATCATTTAACCAAAGGGTTAAGTATAGATCTTGTGCACAAATCGGCTATAGCGATGGGATTAAAGTCCATATGAAATTTCTCATGTTGAGATACCCAATTCCTATCTAATATGACATTAGGTGCTGAATTCAATGTGGAACGCTTAACATCTAAAGATTGGAACATATTTTTATATCATCCCAAGGTATGTATTCAGACCTGCAAGTTGTGAAGGTTGAAGAATATCTTCTTAATATTTCTTTTGAAAAATTGCATATGCATGTGCAAGATGAAAAGAACTACCTATTTGAGCATGAAGTTTAGCTGCTTCAAGAAGCTAGGATTTGGCTTTGATATACTTAAGAAGGATAAAGACACAAGGCTAGTAAAAATAGTGTCAAGTAAGAATAAGTGAGTATGTAAATTTATGCGTATATTATTTTCATGTATTCATTGTGAATAGTAAAGGTTCAATCTTTACTGATACCTTGATATTCTAATATTTGGAATGTGTAATATACTAATGTGAAATTCAATCGTTACGATATTTCATTTATGCATAAATTTGTTAATTGTTGTGATTGTGTTTAGTAGATCATGAATTACACTAAAATTGAGGAAGATTGTTAGATATTTTAGTGTAATTGGATCGACTAGTCGACCAATTTAATCATGATACATTACCAAACAAGTCGTAGAGTGCGGAGTGCACGCTTGTTAGATTATATCATGATTAACAGGGTGAAGGGGCGGAGTCCCTGACGAGGTCCAAGGGGAAAAGGGGCAGAACCCCTGGCAGAAATTTTTTATTTTGGTTAAATCGGCTATTGTTGCAAGTCAACAAAATTTCAAAATTGGAAATTTGACTGTTTTATTGAAACTTCAAATTTGAAACCGTTTTATTACAAATCCCGTTTAAAGACCTTAACCACCCTAACTTCCAAACTGATCCAAATTGTTCGAATTGATAAAAGATGGGTTCTGTTGATAAATGACAGACACGTCAATTCATACTCTCTGTTCAAATAGAATATTTCTGATTTATCCAATTTAAATTTTTGGAGGACCCCAAAAATATATCAATAAGAAATTATTTACAAGACTTCAGAGATTATCTGGAATCAAAACACTATTTTCTATAGGAATCACTCCCATCCTTAATCGATTCTAGTCAGACCGATTTCGCTTCGGGTAGAACCATCACGGGTAACATTATGCTTTCTCAAGAGCTCCTTCATGGTTACAACACGAACAGAAAAGGTCCTAGATGCACCCCCAAAATTGATCTTATGAAAGTTTTTGACAACATTAGATGCAAACTTTTGCTAGATTCCTTTACGCTATGGATTTTCCTCTCAAAATGATTGGATGGATCATCCAATGCATCTTCACACCCTCATAATCCATTAACATTAATGGAAGTTTCACAAGATCCTTTAAAGGTAAGAAAGGTCTTCACAAAGGATACCTTCTCTCCCCATATTTTTCTTTGTCATTGTCATGCAGGTCTTATCCAACATCATGAAAGAGAAGGGATATAACATACAATATGGATACCATTTAATATGTCACAAGCAAAAGATCATAAAACTCTGCTTCACATATGACTTTATGATCTTTTGTCGCGCCACCAACCCCTCTATCAATCTCATTAAGGAGGGCCTAGATGAGTTTGTATGCCTCTCTAGTCTCAATTTAACCCTTGCAAGAGCCAGGTTTTCTTCTCGGGCACCTCAGATCCAATCAAAAGAGAAATCACCTCGAAGATGGGTTTTGTCAAAGGGACGCTTCCTTTTAAATACCTTGGAGTAACCCTTATCACTTCTCGACTCACCTACAAAGATTGCAGACCTCTATTCCAGAATGTCATGAACAAGATTAACTTTTGGACCGATAAGCACATTTCTTATGCTCAGAGGCTCCAACTGATCAAATTGGTACTATTTGCAAGCCAGGTCTACTGGGCCTCAATTATTATTCTCCCCGCTCGAGTTCTCAAAGACCTCTCTACGCTCTTCCGAAGATGCTCTGGTCAGGACAGGGATGAAGATTATTGGGGCAAAAGTTGCATGGGATAAAATTACCATGCCTACAAAAGAGGGCGGCCTTAGTATCTTAAGTCCAAAAATCTTGAATCGGGCAGCTTTTGGTCCATTATGACTAAAAATTCGGCTTTAATCTGGTCTTAGTGGATCATCAGTGAAATGCTCAAAAATTAAAACATATGGAGTCTCCCCATTAACTTCTCTCTAAGCTAGAGTCAGAGGAAAATCCTCAAGCTTATTTCCATAGTCGGCTCGCTTTGCAAAGTCAAAATTGGAAATGGCGAGTCCACTTCAATCTGGTACGACTCATAGATTTTCCCTATCTCCTTGGTAAATCATTTTCATCCGAGTATTATCCGTCATTCCCATCTTCATAGTAAAACCAATGTCTCATACATCATTAGAAATGGAGAATGGAATTGGTCGATCGGCATCCATCATGGGCGTAGAATTCATATTCAACACTTAAGCGAAATTAGAAATGCTATCAACAAAGTTCCTTCTCCCTCCAGCGATGAGGATAAATTCATATGGATCCTCAATAGTAACAAGGGTAGTTTTACGATTAGCAGCACATACAACGGCATCCGAGCTCCCATTGCTACAGTCAACTGGGATGCTCTAGTCTAGAATAAGTTCAACATCCTCAGACACTTCTTCATCATTTGGCTTGCCATCTAGGGAAAATTAATCACTAGAGATAAGCTCCTTGTATGGGGATACCACACTAGTCCTTTATGTGCACTCTGTGGCATCAACCCGGAATCAGCGAACCACATTTTCACATGTTGCAGTTATACCTTGCAACTTTGGGATTATGTTACCCAAAAACTCAATATGCCCCCGTCGCACCTTGCTGGAAAGATTGGATCAACGTCATGACATCCTGAACCCCGACCAAGCAAGGTCTGGGCACCATAGAAGAGTCACCTTATGTGCTGTAATATACCACATTTGAAAGGAAATAAATATCATGATCTTCTAGAGCACCGACTCCCTCTATTCGGCAGTTGGGTATAAAATCGTATATGATATTCAATATAGATTTTATGGCACCAAGCATCATTTGACTACCCTTAAATAGACTTATTAGTTATTGACAGTTAGTTTGTTCAACTGTAATTTTGGTAGTTCTTTTATTATAAATCTAATCATGATGTACTTTCAGTTCCAAAGAATGCCTTTATGTACTTGTAAATCTTTTTTCATATATTTTATTATTTTTTATACGCAAAAAAGGATACATAGTTTCTTAGCCCCGGTACAGACAACCATATATGAGAAAAGAAGCATATTCGTAAAACTCAGTGAAGTATTAACGAATATGTGTCTTTTGGAGATGATAAATACTAGCTAATGAGAAAACAACATCTATGGTTTTATACTTATACCTTGAGACCGAATATAAACAAAAACTTGCAGCAGCAAGACAAAAATGGACATAATAAGACTAAAATATTGCACAAGGATAAGGAATAAACCACGCAACTGTATTATAACCTGTGCTAGATTTGCTCTAATGTATTAAAGGAATAAACCACGGAACTGTATTATAACCTGTGCTAGATTTGCTCTAATATATTAACTTAAGATGCTAGGAGACGCATATATCAATTTTTTCAATTCGCACGGAAATGTATGCTTTTGCTTAATACAGGGAAACTGATTTGTCATGCACCAAACATGACTATACCCATATTCTACTTATATATATCATACCGAATCCAACTGAGCAAATATAATCTCCATTTGGTCTGTACTAAAAATGGCTCACAACTGCCTACTATTATTACTAACACTAGCTGTCATGCATGCCATAGTCGCTCAATCAGTCGACTACAAAGTCGAGCAAGATGCAGGGCTCTCTGCTGGCAATGTCCGATTCGCTAAAGAAATCGGAACTGACTACAGCATTAAAACACTAAGAGGGGCATCGCATTTCATCTGGACGGTTTTCCAGCAGGCCGACCCGTCTGATAGAAAAAACATCCACAATGTCAAATTGGTAATAGGAAACATCAAAGGTGAAGCATTCGCTAGCCACAATGAAATCCATATAAATGAAGATTACTTGGGGAGCTATTCAGGAGATTTGAAGAGAGAGTTCGCTGGAGTGGTCTACCACGAGGCAACACACGTGTGGCAGTGGAATGGAAACGGACAAGCAAACAAGGGATTAGTAGAAGGGATTGCTGATTTCGTGAGGTTGAAAGCAAATTTGGCATCACAACACTGGGTCCAAGACGGAGAAGGTGATAGGTGGGATCAAGGGTATGATGTTACAGCAAGGTTTCTGGATTACTGCAACAATATTAGAGACGGGTTTGTGGCAGAGCTGAACAAGAAGATGAAGACCGGGTACAGCGACGACTTCTTTGTTGAGTTGATGGGGAAGAATGTCCACCAGCTGTGGGAAGACTACAAGGCTATATATGGCAAATGATTGAGCTATATGCAGAGGATAATAAAAGCAGATACATTGTTATCATAACAGCAAATAATCTGCAATAATAGGCAAACGGTACTAATGAATAAACATGTATTACTAAACCACATGTCTCGAGATCACCTTTCCTGCTATAAAATAGGTTTCAGCTGCGTATGTGTAATGTTTAACAGTCATACCACTTGCCCATACTCGAAACATAACCTCAATTCGCAAGATGATTAAGCTTTTACTACTAGTTGCACACATAATTAATAAAAGGTAATAAAAAACGTTAATTTTATCCGCAGCAAGGAACGAACTAAAGTTACTTAAACCAAAATGGAATGTACTTAAGTTACTGACATCAAACTCGGATGTTCCAAACCAATAAGAAATTGAGTGGAGTAATGTTTAAAGACTTCCATCAGTTTTCAGTTGATGAACATAATAGCAGCCACTGAAAGCGTACCATGAAAAATAGAGTGAGAGAAAGACAGACTTATAACACAATCGTGCCACGAACAACTCTTAAAAGAGTTAGACATCTGTGGGAAACCATCTCCAGGTGCCATGTATGCTATATGGAATTTTTATAACTTACTGAATCTCCCACACCTGCACCTGGGCTTCCTACACTGACATTGGTATCGTGTGAGTGTCGCGCAATATCTCAAACAGAAGAGTCAGGTGGCAAGAGACTAAAATGATACTAGTTTATGCAGCAGAGGCAAGGACCTTACGGAAACCCTAAAAACTTCCTGAACGATGCGCTTAAAATGCTGATGCAGGAAACTGGTGGGTGTGCATCAGTTAGCAAGGGAGACCTCTGTGCAGTTTTGCTCATGGACTAAACATGACAAAACCTAACTACTGCTGATACATTATTATATCTGAAAAACAATAATGCCTCACATGTTCTCATCTTTGTAATTAACAGTAACTTGCAATGCGAAGTCTCAATGATTAAGGGTACGAAACATCATAAAAAACATCTTTAACTTTGAATCAGATGATTGAATTGATTGTAGCATAATATCAAAAGGCAAAGTTCCTTAACATTGAATCAGATATCTGATTAACTATAGACAATCATAATATCAAAAGGCAAAGCACAAGCTTGATTTTTGTTCTAGGTGGAAAACAAGAATCTGGTATAACGAAACTATTAGTACATAGACCGTATCACATTGCCTCTGGTTGGCAAGATGATTCGATTCTAATATATCAATTGACCAATATAAGATAAATGAAATAAAGATTGTGTACCGTTGCTTAAAAGCATCAGCCACGCACACATAAACACAATTATAAAGATTGCTATACCAGCCACAGGAAGACAAGCCTCGGACTCTGTTTGAATCTATGAAAAAAGGAAGGAAAGCAAGAAAGTCTACAGCTGTTCAAGGAATACATGGAAACATAAAAGACCTAACACAAATGTGCCAAGAACACCAACAGCAGACCATTGACCAATCTTATTGGATATTAGGCAAGCACAGAAGAAAACATAACAACATATTCTCATATAAGTTGTCTGTCACACTCCGGTAATGAAGCGGTACCAAAGGATAGTCTTTCTTCTACATGGCACATTATCAGTTAACTGGTAGAGGAAATCTGGCTTGTGCCTTTTGGCGCAAGTAAATACAGACTGGTATCTATCGTTATTTCACTTTGAAAACCATACTATGGGAGCTATTTCACTACTCAAACAATTGGTCTCGAATTGAGAGAGGTGTGTTAAAGAGATTACAGCATGGTGAGCTGAAACACATTAGTAATATACAACGTGGACCACAATAAAAAGAATACTGAAAGGAAAGGGGAGCGGGCTATGTAAAAAAGAGGTCCTAGAATAGGGGTGAGATTCAGACGGGTTTTATGAAGAAACGAACTCGTACCGAATGAATTTGGTTAATAGTTGTGTTAAAAGAATCAAGTTTCTGGTTTCAGGTTGCTACGTTGGTTTTTTTGCTAGAAAAAGCTTTAAAAGGAATAAAACATATATACTTATTAAACTCATTATGTATCAAATCGAAAATATAGATTAAGATTTATATTCAACGTTTAATATATATATATATAAAAAGAAAGAAAGAAAAAATCAGTTTTTAAATCAGTTTGGTCAGTTTTTATTTATTTTTCGGGGATGTTCAGTCTTGGTTTTCCACATGCTAAAACCAATATGGAACGGAAATGGTTTCTTAAGTTTATGCTAACTCTTATCCTGGAGGACCTAAAGAGCTGTACTAGACAACAAGATCCGGAGCTCAAAGATAACTTAGTCTCAAACAATAAAAAAGAGCGAAAACGACAGCTGGGTAACATAAAAGCAGCAAACATTGGGCTAATGCCAAGGGACTGTGCATAGAAGCACTTATTTTGGAATATGACTTTGGGGAATCACTACAGGTATATGCAGAGAGGTAAGGGCACTATGCCAGTATTGAAGAATGTTTTAATAAAGGGTTTCGATCACTGAAAAGTATATTAGACGCAAAATCAGCTGTCAAGAAAAAGTATGCCTTTCCATGAAAATGGGAAGTGGTTTTGTCATGCACCATACATATGATCAGACTTGCTCCACACCTATATAATAGTATATGCCTCTACAAAAATCTAGAGTAAGCTTAATTTCCATGCCTCTACAAAAATCTAGAGTAGGCTTAATTTCCAGTGGAGAAAACATTACCTAATAAAGGAACATCAACACCCTGACATCAAAGATATCTATATATATTACATTGACTATCTCCACAAAACATCATCGGAAGGAAAGAGTACAAGTATTTCCCCCTTTTTATTAAAAAAACAACCTTATAGAAAGTAAGAGACCCCATTAATCAAACGCAATAATATCAAGGAGAAAGTTTTTTGAAACATTATAAATTCACCGAAATGAGACTGAAAACTAAAATGTTGGAAACACTTCTTTTCAAATCGAAATTGAATACAACTTGATATAAAAGAATGTCTGGACTGTTGACCTTTTAGATTACAATAGATTGCTATAGCAACCATAGATAGTAAACCCTTAAGACCGTAGATAGACAAGCCTGGAATATCTGTTTTATAGAATACTCATTATACAGTTTTATTCAACCCGGTTAGGATAGTTTTAAATAATACAATAAGGAAATAATTTTAGTTTTACCCCAAACTTTATCATGACTGAAGTTGTTGGATGGCAGAGATAACTTCACTAACGGACTGAAATTTCCTCCTTTCCTTCAGAAGCATCTTGGCACATTCAAGAGCTTGTCTCTCAGATCTTGCTCGCCTGCTAGTATCAGGGATGGATTCAAAATCCTCCACATGAGCTACACCTACAATTCTCCTATCAATCGAAATATGTAAAATCATCAGTAACAAATTTAGCGCAGCAACAGCAAGATAATCCAATTTTTGAATGCAAAATTTAAGAGACAAAGCATCACAAGAAATTAAATTCTATATATACTGGTAAGTAATGTTTCACCATAACTGCTGCATATGGTTGCAACAACCATTAAACTTCTCTCTTTTTGTAACAAATGGGCGACTTAAAAATAATTTATTTGCCAGCATGACCCGCAGGATTTTACACTTGGCATAACAGAGTGCCAAGGAGGTAAATAACCAGCAAGGACAAACGCAGGTCAACAAACAACTACACCCAAAACCCTTAGTTCAAAGCTTGGTACTATTTACCCCTTCTACAACTATTTTTTATGGTTATACAGTACAAAATACACCATTTCAGAGTTCACCCTCACCTTATCATCTTGGCCGCACCAAATCCAAGGCTGTCATGCAATAAACTTTGCAAATACTTTTCTTGTACGATTCGCCAAACTTCAGTGTTATTATAAATATCAGGAAGATAAGCTTCACCGCCACTATTTCTGTTCTGATCCCAGAGAGCAGTAAATTTGCTGTGGAAAAGATTCCAAGTCTCTGCAAGTGTCTTCAGAATCCATTGTTTGTAAGTCTGCATTTACAGAGAAATTGTAAGAAAACATGATAATAGCTTAAGTAACAGACTTCCAATGAAATTTTATATCATGCTAATCATAGATTAGAGAAATCTAAGACAATGAAAGAAGAACATCTGATTCTCTGTTTGCATGCAGCAATATCTGTTTAATATGCTTGGGTCTTACTCAAATTTGCAATTACATAGTAGTGTAAAAAGGGAAGCATTTGTAGACAAAAGTAATAAAGTAAAATGTCGATAAAAGAAACACTAAATGTCATGAACTTTGGCACCGGGAGGTTTGTTTGGTCTGTAACAAACAAGAAAAAGTCCCTGCAGAACTTTTGTGTAATAAACTGATCAAGTTTTGCCAATAAAATGCTAAATAAGCTGATGTTTCTAAAAACAAAGTCTGTTATGTTACAATTGAATATATATCTGCTGAATCTGAGGTTTTAATGTTCTTGGGATCTTTAAAGGATAAGCAAATGACGACTAAATGAGACTCTAAAACCCAAAATGGGAAGTCAAAGCAGTCGGTATATAAAGAAAACGATGTTGCAAACATACTGAAGCATCTACCATACAATTGAAAATAAAAGCCATCATAGTACTGAGCTACTGGATGATAGATACGCACTTTCCGGTCGTTTCCCTGATCAGCATGTCCATCTTGTGCAAAGAAAGCCAAAATTAAGTTGCCCAGAAAGGCACCGATGTCATAACCCATTGGTCCGTAAAATGCAAACTCTGGGTCTATAACCTGAGTCGAACTTTGGGTAACCATAACGGAACCAGTATGAAGATCACCATGTATTAGTGCTTGGGTTCTCTCACAAAACCTGTAGGTACGAGAACTCTAGTTTAGGATTAAGAGAATGTAAATGGAATATAAACTAAGAATAAGTAATCTGATATAAATAGAGAAATGATACATTGATTTTAACTCTGCAATTTCAAGCTTTAAAGTATTGTCCTCACGAACAGCCTCGGCATCAGAATCGAGGTACGGAGAAGTCCAGCGGTTATATTCGGATACCTTGTATGGGTCAGAAAATACAACCTGCTCTGTTAGCCGGCAGAGCTCCACATTCCCACAAAATTTAGCAACTGCATAAACTACAGTGTGAGCACATTGACCATATTGCAAGAATGAAGAAAGCTGAATATTACATTTTTAGACTCGGCAGAAACATTCGTACAATAATATATAAACAATAAAGACCATGCTGCTAAAACATCTTTGTCATTTAATCTGTTCTTTTTCATGAAAAAGAAAAGGTGAATGTGCATGGATTAGCACTCCTACATATGCATTTGTATACATTAATATCAGAAAACATGAATAACTTTTCTTCCTGAACATCTGCAATCTCTACATTTCGTAACTGATGAATATTGTGAACATGTCACCTGTATTTCTTAATACAAAATGGAAATAATAAAACAGCGAAGATAGTTCCATGATAAAAGGGGATCAAAGAGAATATGATTCTGATCCAAGTGAAATTGAGTTCATTTGGAACTTTGAAGTGACATGCCATTATTATAGACTTTGCGAAATTCTCTTGCAATTTTAAATTCATGTACGTGTATTGTTCCAAAGACGAAGCATATGATGCAGGCATAGTGTAGTGTCTAGAACAAATGATGCACACATAGTTTAAAAATATCTAATACAGCACAACAAGCAAATACTGTGTAAATTCTTTACCCGTGCTTTTGTGCTCGGTAGTGGTGTTGCGTAAGAGAGATGTATTGAAAAGAGTCGTGGCCATGTACTGTGACATGTGTTCTGCAAGCAAAGGGTACTCGATCCCAGCTATCAATCCTTTTCTCAGGATTATATGAGGGGGCGCCAAGTATCTCATGCCAATCAAAGCCATTGTGTGGTCAAAATGATAAACTTCAGGGACATGATCAGGGCACAATTGACCATGTTGCTTCAGTGCCGATACCTCGAAATAGGCTCGTTCTTTTGTCATTGCCCATGATTCCCCAATACATCGAATGTAAGGAAGTGCCTGTTCACACAAAACACACTTCTTTTTTAAAAGAAAAAACCCATTCTTCAACTATCATAATGGGAACAACTAAACTGATATGGACATATAATATAGTTAATAGGTACATTCGGCATTCTGTCTAACTCTTCCACTAGCTCTTCCATGGTTAATTCACCATCGGCCGACCTCACCCTTCCTATGAGATAGAGAACTTCCTATTTTCGACTTCTTACTATTTTGTGTACGATCAACTTCTAAGCTCATCACAGACAAATATTAATCATTTCAAAACAAACCAAACAATTTACTCAGTTCGATAACAATCCAAGGATTCCGGAACAACAAGCTATTATAATGTAAATCCCAACACATCAGACCCAACTGATCGACAAAGACCCTCAACATTACCCTACATTCACTTAATTGAATCAAAATTCGTTCGAGTCTTTACTAAAAATTAAGAAAACCATAGCAATAGAACTGAACTCAACCAAAAAAGACGAAATAATTAGCAAAACAAAAAGAAAATACCTGTTTGATGACGAGTGAACCAGACGAGCCAACGATGATGAAGACGAAGTTCATGTTACCATCTCCAACTTCTTTGATTTCGAGATCATCGAACTTTTCTCCGATTCTCGAGGAGAGAGCAGGGGTTACCTTTATGTATTCTCTCAGTGACTTGTCGTCGAGAGGCTTGAATTCACTAAACGACATTGTTGCCTCTTTTTCTCTTGGTTTACTCTGCCTCTACTATCAGCGATGAAGAGGCGTGAATCGTGTGACCGGTGAGTTTTGAAAATGGAGTTTTATTTGGGGCTGAAGATGATGTAAATATTAAATTATGATTACTGCAGATGAACCTGGACAATTTTAGATGAAAGCTTTGTTCTTTTAAGTTCCTTTGATAGTGATCAATCATGTAATAAAACATTCATAGAAGAGTAACTACTCTTATATTGATCTCCTTCGAATCTTGATGGATTTCATCCATACCATTTTAATTCTATCTTTTACATTTTTATATTTTTATAATATAAATATTATTATCTACCCACTTTATTAGCCGAATCTGTCACCGTTATTATCTTTTAAGAAAATAACAATATTATCTTTGTTTTAAGGAAATAAAAAAAATGAAAATGGCTAAAAGAAATCACAAAATTGCTTTGGGACTCATAAAATATAAATAAATTGAATTTTAAGAATTTTATATATCTTTTAAGGAATATTAATTTTATGTAAACCTTAAATAAATAGAGTAAATAGAATTTTAAAAATTTTATTTTTTTAATGAATCATATTTTTCTAATATTGTAAAAATTAAAAGCAAAACCCCTATAAAATATTTTTTGCGATTGTTTTAGCAATTCTAAAAAAAATTGCATATGAAATTACGTTCTCATAGCTTATTGAAATAATAATTTTATAGTGCTAATATAATTACAGTCAATAAGATTTACATTGTTTTTTTATCAATAAATATTTTAAAGAAGAAAAGACTTCTGTGACAACTTCGGGAACTTTTTCTGATCTTGTTTTGATTTTCTTAGATAGCAAATATTATTGCTCTGCTAATATGTAACATGCTCCTTTTCAATCTTCATATATAAGTAAGAGGTGGTCATTCTTTTTTATATCATTGTGAGTTCCTCAATAAGCATATGAATGACATGAGTTCATTTTCGAAACAGAATTGAGCAATGAGATGAGTTAATAAACAATACATATGTATTATTCATTTGAACTAGTATATCATAATCCTAAACTATCTAAAAGAACAATGACTATAAGAGGGTTGGCAATTTGGATATTATCAAGGTCCAATCTCATTTTACATTTAAGTGTCCATCTAGCCAGTCAATCGGGAGCTTGATTCTGAGACCTAAAGAATGTTTAATTGTTACGGTGGATCTTATTAGATGTCTATAACAGTTGATCAATGAGATTAAAAACCATGGAGCATTTTCCTGGGATAACATTCCAATTAGAAGCTCATAATCAGACTCAATATCAACAATCATATATCTTTTAAGGTACATATTATTAAACCATCTAATAAAACCATGTTTTCAGCTACGAAATGATTTGATTTGCCGTATAACCTACCATGTATACTTATTGTATCACCATTTTCATCTTTAAATATGTCAGCGCCACTAGATTCACCATTCAATAAACAAGCATCATCACAACTTAGTTTATTTTTATTATCTTTTGGAGCACTTCATTTAATGACATTAAATCTAACAGATTTTTTGCTAAATTTTTATCAGTCGTAACTTCTTTTTAAGAATGTTGGTATTTTTAAGACATGCAATAATATGATAAATCTTATCTAAAAAATATTATTATTAACATGAAGACCATCATGCTTAATTATGTTCCTAAAATGCCAAATTGTCCAGCATATTATGGTTGAAAGGATTGTTCTAATGTGAATCATTTTATTTGTAGACCAAAACCAGCATGTTATTAAATGAGGAATTGTCATATATCTTCCTATAGATATTTCAAATATTATAGAGAATTGGTTCAAGATTTCCCAAGTTATAGGATAGCTAACAAATAAATAATTCATTGTCTTTATATCTTGACAAAACATATATTTTGAAGCTAAGCTAAAATATCTCTTTTGTAAATTAGTGTCAATTGAGATCCATCCTTTCATAGTTTTCCATAATAGGAAGGATAGTTTTGTGGGAATAAGGTTATTTAATATTTTAGCAAATAGATTTGTAGTTGGATGTTCCTACCTTATACGATTCCAAGTAGATTTTGTATTATAGTCACCAGTGTGACCTAAGATCCAGAGTATCTTATCTTCATTATCAATATGAATTTTAAGTTTCTCGATCTTATTAATGTCAGAATTGGTTACATTTGATTTTAATTTCTCTAATTTCCAACTGTTATAAAAAGGTATTAATTCTTTCAATAGCATGCCAGTTATTATTTTCGTCATTTGATAATTGGATTAGAGGTTTTCCAATCCACTTGTCTAACCATAAATCTATACTACCATTTTCTAATTTACACATAATATGAGGCTCATAAATTCTTTATTTATATATTTATATTTTCTCCAAGTCATTGAACTTTTTAAAAAGTTATTTAAATTTGAAGAGAGTGTTTATTTTTACAATACATAGAGTTCATATAATTGGCTGAAAGGGAATTATTTTTTCTGAAGTTAAACCAAAGCTTGCAGGCATACGTATCTTGTAAGTCAATGATTTTTCTCACATTCAATCCACCTTCATTGTAAGGTTTGCAAAGAGTTTCCCACCTAAACCATTGTATGGTATTTGAAGAATTTTTAGATCCCCAAAGGAATCTACTAAAGAATGATTCAAATATATTAATAACATTGTTAGGCAGTATGAAACATTGGATATAATAAGTTGGTAATGTCATTAGTACTGATTGTATCAGTAATAATCTACCACCGAAATAAGGAAATTCGGAATCTCATTCATGGATTTTAGACCAAATTTGTTGACTTGTTCATCATATTTGCAAGCCTTGTTATTATTGTTTATAACGATACCTGAGTATTTTATAGACATATCTTTATATTTAAATCTTGTAGACTCTTCTAATACCTTAATTCTTTGGAAATTCATTTTATAAGAGGTTGTTAAACTAGAATTATGAGTGTTTATACTCTTACGAGCAATATCTTGGTATGTTTTTAAGAATTTTTTTAACCTATTAATGATGTTCTTACAGCCATCTATAAAGATGACAAAGTTATCTGCAGAGGTAAGATAATTGATGGTCATTTAACTTCTGGTTTTAAACTTCATATCGTTATATATATTGAGCAGACTTACTCTCATTAATAATAAAGAGGCTGGGGGAAATAGGATCCCCCTGCCTAATATTATTTAGGCCTTTAAACTAATCATGAAGTTCTGCATTTATCAAAATAGAGAGGAAAACAGATTTTATATTAATGTTAATGAGATTTATAAATTTTTGATGAAATCTAAAGGCTTTCATAACACTTAGTATAAAGTTGTTTGATAATATATCGAAAGCCTTTGTCATATCAACTTTTAACATAATTTTACCACTTTTTGATATTTTATTGATATCATAAATAATTTCTTGAGATAAAAGAATTTGTTTATGAATGTTTCTTCCATGAATAAATCCTCCTTGTTCTTGAGATATTATATTAAGAAGAATTTGGGCTAGCATATCATTTATGATGTTAGATATGATCCTATTAAAAATATTACAAAGACTTATTAGTCTCAAGTATTTGCATTGATTTGAACTTTCTGTTTTATGATTAAGACATATAGTTATGGAAAATACACCATTATAACCAGTTTTCCTGTTAAAGATTTCAATAATAGTTGAACAAAGATCATTTCTATAGTATTCCAACAAGACTGATATAAGGTTACATTGAATCAATCAGGACCATCAACATTATTATTTTTAAGATTTTTAAGCTTTTTGAATTTCATCTATAGTTAAAGTGATAAACAATAGTTTTTTAAAATTTCAACCCATATAATTTTATTATAGAAATAAAAAATAAAAAATCTTTCAAATCTATCCTTTTTAAAAGTTTGAGATTTTCAAAATCAGAGTCCACAACACTATTAAGACACGTATTATTTCATCTATAATATGTTTTTTTTTCATTTTCAATCTATATATTTACAAATATTTGAGTTTGAAATTTCATTCTACAAGAGAATCTGATTTTTATCTTTGTGGTTGTTCGTTTGATTTTTAGTTAGTTTTATTGTTTAGGTTAATTGTAAATCTTTGTTTTGGATGTCTATTTGTAGGAAATAGTCGACTAATGTAAGAGATATGGGTTTGAAGAAGCCATGGTTGTTTTAGGTGCTTTCGAGAAACTGTCACGTGAAGAACTATAAGTTTCGCGTACCTAAAACGCACGAATCCAGTTTTTTTCACGTGACTAGTGCACACAAAATTATCAGAATTGTATGCTGATTTCTGTGCAAATGTGTACATCAAACGTGCACAATTTCGCACATAATCAAGCATGATTCATGCACAAATTTTCTTAGGAAATACCTCAAAATTTTATTTAATTTCATAACACATCAAATGGTCTTCTAGTAAGTCTAATGAACGATTGTAATTTTTAGATGTCTCCTCTTCGTACGTGTTTGTCATCCGATTCAGAGTATGAGATTAATGACCAAGAAAATTATGTTCCTCATTAGACTTCACGAAGTGCTAGAATCCAGCATTGTAATTGTATGCATGTTGTTGAGCATCATATGACTTTGGACCAGCTTTTTACAGTATCAACTGTCACGTTCCTCAGTTTTACTCCAACCTCAATGACTATAAGACTCTTGAGGCGTATAGCATCTTCAAAAATGATGTAATTTTGTAAAATAATCTTATTATTGTGTAGTACTCGGGTTTTCTTAATTCGTTTTGTGCGTATGACAAACATTAGCTATCATTTGATGTGGTAGTATAATATATCTGAAATTGCTAAATTTTATCTCTATGAATTATTGATTTTTTTCGATTTTGATATGATAGTATAATATATTTAAAATTTTTTGATATAATATATTAGCGAGGTAAGAGTTTGATAGTTTTAGTTTCTTGCACTTTTATGATTAAAGTGTACAAAAGCTACAATTTGGTTAACTTTTTAGTGTTTTAGTTTTAACTTTTTATTTATTTATCTTGTAGTTAACTGTATTGTACCTTGTTTTAATATTTTGTACGTGAGATTCTCTTCATGATACTTCATTATATACGATACCCATTGTTAGTGAGATCTCACTTGTCAGATTTGATTAAAGATCAGGTTATGGGGACGTCTTCTGGTCCTCTTCTTGATTCTCTCACGTTGGTCTACCAACGATCACTTACTCGAGGAATGTTTTGAGCGGTGACATCTAGAGATAAACTATTCTTATTGCTTTTTCGGGAAGATGACAATTATGCTCGACAACGTACATATAATCACTGATCGTCCCGTCACGTGTCCGACAGTGAGTTAGCGTATTTTCTCGATTACTTGGTGTAGATCACTAAAACCTTACTAATGAACTATAGCATAACTGTAGTGATAATGGAAAAATAGATTCATCTCATACTTTTACTCAAAAACTAATATGCAAAGTCAATATTACGATGATGTGATCAGTGATGAGAGGGTTATTCATGACATGATGAGGTATTTGATACATATGTTTGGTTATTACATTCTTGCAAACAAGACAAATAACAGGTTTTTCTCTCAATTGTCTACAGTTTATTGAGAACTATAACAACTCGGGTAGGTGTAACTGGACTCATATGGTATTAGCTCAATTATATTACCAGCTTGGTAAAAGTTATTTACACACCAAATTAGGTTTTATTGGTTTCCTTAGATTGTTAGAGACATGGATCTATGATCATTTTCCTGTGCTTTTGAATATGCAGTTCAGTTTGTATGTTATCACTCAGCCAACCATGTGTAGATATGCATCTTCTCTTTTTTCGTTCGAAACAAAAAACTCGATATAATATTCATCAATCTTTATTTATGTTCAAAAAGTATGATGTAAGTTTTATTTTTTGTTTTTACTTTTTTATTATATTTTCTTTGTTTCAATAAAAATTTATTTATACAAAAATATTATTTTGTATACCTGGTTCATACTATATGGATATTTATGTGTCTGTGAGGTTGTTTGGATATATATTATACTAAAGTCTTAGGGAATATTGGAAGCTTATTATTCCCTCCGTCGCTCGATAATTAGGGCATGTTCAAGAGATATTTGGTCCAATACGACCTCTTTTAGAATGTGGTGTTAGATTTAGACGTGAAAACATGTGTTATTTATGGGATACATCTATCTGGACTGTATGACAATCCCATACTATTGACCTCATGTTGTGAGATGCTTCTTACCGACTAGACCAACCTGGTATGTTATACCATATAAGGGTAGAGACCAACTTATAGTACATATTAATTAATCTTGATTATCGTCTCCCTTATGTATATGTTGGGGTACACCCTTTTGCGATAAGTTATCAAGCGAGGCTACATGACTTGATGGATTAGTTACCCAATATGGAGTCGATATCTCATGAGTTAAGCATGGAGCAGATCCGTGAGCATTAAATTGAGTGTTTCAGACTAACATACCTTTATCAAGATTGATTTTACTACTTGTTTTTTTAGTTTTGTTATGACTTTTTTTATGTGCCACTTTGATTTTTATATTTTGTTATATCACGACTAGTTTGTATCACAACCATTTTTATGTACGGGTTTGATTTTTACGTTATGTTGTATCATAGCTATTTTTTATGACTACGAATATTTGATGTATATTACGATATTTATAATTTACAAGTGTCAGATATTGTAATATTTTACGATATTTGGCTTATAATTTAATCGAGTTGATTGGTTAAGTAGATTATGGTATCCACAACTTATATATGTTAGATATTCATAGGTTTATTTAGTAAAATTTAGGCCAATGTTATATCACAACACCTATTTTTTCGATCTCAACCCTCAAATTTAATTGTTACTCACCATGTGGGTTTATCTTGACATACATCAGGGGTTGCGTTAGTCTTATCCAATATGTGTCCCAAACAGATTGGTTAAGAGGTTTTTAATATCCATAACTTACACATGTCTAATATTGATAGGTCTATTTGGATTACATTATCCTTGGCCGAAGCTCAATAAATAGACATTACACTCTTGTAAAAGCTAAACCTAAAAAAATCACCCTAAGAAATATGCTTGTATGGACCAATATCGAAGATAAATATTTGAATAAACTCTCCATTAAAGTGAAGAAAGCATACAATGATAAGTGAGGTAAACCGTATTGCAAGGAAAGGTTATACCAATTGTAAAATCTCTATGGTTGGGATCGTGTTGAGCCACCAAAAATTTCCCAATATTTGGATGAGGTGAAAACTTTATGAAAATATACAATGACACAACATGTACATTTGGTTTTCAATCTCAACGATGAGGAACATCATACTACGTTTCACCTTTTTAATTACTTGGTGACCGAAAGTATAACCGAGAAATGGTTGGATGAGGTGCATGACCAAATAACAACGAAATGGGAGGAAGTTATATACAATGCACAAGTGAACTACAGAACAATGAATGAAGACAATGAAGATAATGAAATAGAATTGACCTAAAATATAAGAAGTAGTTTGTATTATCATCAAGTTATGGTTGTTTCAGTTTCTGAATTACTACGTTATCCATGTTTCGCTATCTTAAGTCCTAAGTTATTGATGTTTTATTTTTTAAAAAAATTAAGTTATTTTTGTATCTGATTCCAGTCAAATTTAAATTTTTCTCTCATTATTTTTCATACCATGTATTTATAATGACTTAATTTGATGATAACTTATTTTCAATTTTAGTTTTACATATTACAAACAGGTGGAAATTGAATTTTACACAAACATACAATGTGCACTTGGAGTGCATGAAAAAATACGTTCCATCACACCCAATGACAGTAAAATGGTACAATATCATGCACCTAGCACAGAGATAACATACCAAGACGCGCGCTAGTAGTACGCATATTTATATAATTTTGTACACACTAGTTACGATAACGTATAATATTTTGCGCATTTTTAGTATGAATAGTCCACTACCCATTTGAAAAATAGTTAATTTCATATTTTTAGTATAGTGTTGACAATTTAAAAGTAAAATATACATAAATATTAGAGAGATAAAAAAAACAAAAGGCAAACAATACATAAATTAGTTTTAAAGATTAAATAATACATAAATCAAACATTGCATAAGTCGTAATTATGTCGCACTAACGAAATTTAAACAAGTAATACACTTCGTAACATAATAAAGGGTCTTGGTTAAATCAATAAAGTGGGTTGAGTGGGAGTGCCCACGTAATTGCGTCTTTAGTGTAAAACAAGTACCATACCAGATATATTGGCGGCAACGGGCCATTCAAGTGTAAAAATAAAACTTGGATACGTAGCATAACGTAACATATTGTAATTTAAACTAATATAAAAAGTTGTATTGATTCTTACATAAACAAAGTGGTTACCATCTATAAAACCAATACAAATTTCTTATGTATGACATGATCAAGTCGGAGTTCGACGTAAATGTAGATATGTGTAGGATATGTGAAGATATATATGGTATACCATACATTGATATCAAGTGGCTATCACTAGGGTGATGTTGGGTAACGCTATCCAATAACCACTATCACTGTTGTATACTTTAAACCAATATAATCTATCAAGTAGATTGTATATAGTTTTCACACCACTGAACACTGTCACCTAAAAATTACGTTAAGCTTTCTTCCGCCACATCTAATTTGGGCATCACCTTCTATTGTATGCTATTTTTTAATATATCATTTGCATAACATGTGGGTAGTATTTACAAAAATAATTCAATAGCTCGGGTCAATGGTAACTTCCGGTTAGTGATGATAATATTTAGAAATGCAAATACATACATTATCATGGTCGTTAAACACTCAAAACCCTTGTATAGTTCACTTATTTCTCGGAGCTCATAAAGAGGAAAGAAATACAAAATGTCTTATTGGTTGATGTTACACCAACAATTTCGAATAAAGACATTTTGTACATTGTAGTTTTATAAGTATTGTCCATGATAATAACTCGAGAAAATATGTGTAAAAGCTCGATACTTGTAGGATGCGTGAAAAAAATACGAGGATCTCGTTAGTTGAGCTGTTTACCTAATAAGAATTACATTTTGGTTTGCTTTGTGTTTTTGATATTGTATACGAATGTTATCAATTATACGCATGCTAAATACATTTTGAGGGTTATGAATCTTGAAATTTACACATAAATGTCTAAAACGCAAACTGACTATCGCTAACCTACAAACTAATTTATCTTCGTCCATTTTGAGTCTAACAACTTGGGAATGACCATTTAAGTGCAAAATGGTGTGTGGTTGTGTTTTACGTTTAGCACAAGCAATCTTCAATAACCAGGTTGTCCTTTAATAGGCTTCATCTAAATATGAAGAGGCAACCATACTTTATTACGAACGTTGTCGTCACTTTTTCACAACCCACGCTTTGGGATTAGTTTTATAAAGGTCGTAACTCTCGCATTTAAAATATACATTAGGAATTTTTTTCATTTTTACTACGATTGTCGTCCTATGTACTAATAATGATGAAACCTATATCGATGGCTACAAATTTCAACATGTTTCCAAATCGTTTTTAGTGTAATAACTTTTGGTGGTAAAAATATGCCGCTAATCGTTCATCATACATGATGTTTGTTTTGTATCCTACAAAATACATAAAGATGACGTAGATGCGAATTTGCACTTATCAAATGCAAGTCAAATTTAAATCACGTGTATGATATGTGCAATTTTGTGCAAAATCACGCGTATGATGTGTACTATATTGTGCAAAATTGTGCGATAAATTACGCGACACTATGTCAAATCTTGCAAGAACAATGCACGCAATTTGGCGTAAAATCGCTTGTTGAGAGGGCATGATTTGGGACAATATTGGCAATCATGGGTGCGCGTCTGTGCACAATTTCGTGCATGACTAGTGCGAAAATTTAGGCGATCTAAAAGAAAATATACCTCCAAAGTTTTCTCCTGATGATTCGTTAGTGGTTTATCGTTTTCGATAGAAAATGATCAAGGTTATAGCTAAACTCATTATTTTCGGTACTTGAATTCATATTTTACAAGATACTATGTAACTAAATTAGTTTTGAATTGATTTCGTGGTTGATTTAGAAAGATAGTAAATGTGAAATTTTATAATCTTAGATAATAGGTTAAATTTAATATTTTTTTGGAGTAAAAATATTTTAAAATCTTTTGAGAAAGGAAATTGAAATTTAAATTCTTAAAAAAATTATGCGAAGATATAGACTAATCTCTTTAAAAATGTTGGAAAAAAAATAACTAAACGTTACTTTCGACTTTTTATCCATGTGTTTTTAATTATAAATTTGTGTGTAGTATTCGATAGATTTTGTTAGGGGCCGGAAATGGCTAACTTTTACAATAATATTTGCTTAATAATCAAATGGATGCATTTGTATTCTGTTTGCTTTTTTCTGTACCAGGAAAGTGGAAGACGTAATTTCTAAGCAAATGAGAATCTGATTCTTTTAAAAGTTAATTGGTTAAAATAAAAATCGAAACTCAAATAAATCCTGAAATTATAGGCTAACTATTAATTCGTAAATATATCTACGAAATTAAAGTTATTACCGGGAGAAAAAAAAAGGAAATGTCTAGTGAATAGTAAAATAAACTTTTACAACATATAATTAGTTCTCCTCGGTACTGGCTTTCCTCTCTGCATCTCTCTCCTCTTTTTTTTTTCTGCTTCCAACGGTAACAAATCTTTTAACGGTAGCTTTTTTTTTGTTCTCCGACGGGTTTCAGGCCTCATGGTCTGAAAACCATGGTTGCTCCCGTCCTTCTTTTTACGCCGAGTAAGTTCACTGCCGCTGATTTTTTCGACGGATATCTTTGTTATCAACACGGCGGATATCTTTAAATCCACGACGGATATCTTCAAATCATTTGCTGAGCTCGTGTTCTCATCTCCCTTTCAGTTAAAAATTCTTCAAAACATTTACTGACTTTTCTCTCTGCTTCACCTTTCACCTTCACTGACTTTTCTCTCTGCTTCTCTCTCCTTCTTTTCTCTTTGCCTCCAACGGTAACAAATCTTTTAACGGTAGCTTTTTTGTTCTCTGACGGGTTTCAGGCCTAATGGCCTGAAAACCATGGTTGCTCCCGTCCTCTTTTTATGCCGAGTAAGTTCACTGCCGCTGATTTTTTTGCCGGCTTCGAATGTTATCAACACAGGAAATACCCCACTCACAAATCATGTCTTTACACTTATCACTTATATTTATATTTCACAGTGTCAGATGGTATACAACGGTAACATTTGTTGAAGTCAACTAGGTTTTTCGTTCGTCGTGGCGGGTTCAGGCCATTTTGGCCTGAACGTCGGCCACCCTTCCTCTCCTCAGAGAACGGGTTCTGTTCTCTGCAATTCTCAGTCAACCGCCATTACCTTCGAACTCCCTTTCGAACTCCAGGGAAATGAATCAGTCAACCCCGATGGCTCGTACCTGGCCTCGAAGGCAACCCCTGCTCCGTGTCTCACTCTCGACCTCTCTGGCGAACACCATGGCAAAGAACCAGTAATTACCGATGGATTCCCGACCGAAAACCGACCTCGATCCGCCTTCTGCCCCTCCACCGACTTCCACTGCTATCCCCTGGGTAAAGAAACCAACAGCTACCATGGATACCCAACTGCGAACCTGGATCTCGAACCAACCACGAACCTAGATATCAAACCGTATGGCCAAATCGGCGGCAAGGGTTTAACGGGCACTGGCAGCGAAATCAACACCGCTAGGGTTTCTGGATCTGGAAATCGCAAGTGGGGAAGCTCGAGCACATCGAAGTCTTCAAGTGGATCTTCGACCGGCCAAGACGCCCTGGGACTGCCGGTTTCTGGAAGTTTAAGAAGCGTCCGGTGGGAATCGGTGCTGGGTAGTCGAAATCGGGAAACCCTCGCCTCCCCATCTGCTACAAAAATCCTTTTGAGTATTTTAATAGTTGTAAAAATTTATTTTAATGGGTTTATCTTGGGAACCCCGTTATATGTGGACCTTCAAACCGAAAGAATGGAAAAACTTTGGTTTGCTCGCATCTGCATTATGATTTCTGCAGGTGCAGAAATCCGTTCTTCCCTCTCCTTCAAGATAAGTGGCAAACTCATCACGGTGAATTTTGAGTATCAAGGGCTCCCCCCGCAGTGTACGGTCTGTGCTGTTTTTGGACATCCTTCGCGCCTTTGCAAAAAAGTAGTGCCCATTCAGGTATCCACTTCAGAGGAGTCTGATCCATCTAAGATCGAGCCGACCCTATCGAGCGGGAAGAAGCTGGATACTCTTGAAGAAGGAATGGAGCTGGAAAGTGGGGAGGAGGTAGATTCGCCTCCTAAAGATCACCGCCTAGCAGAGACTACGGCCAAGGGTATTATGGAATTGTCCTCCGACAGGACCATCGTCTAGAGCACTGTAAGAATCCTTTTTTATGAATATTTCTTCATGGAAGGTTAGGGGATTAAACGATCCCGTTAGACAAAAAGATGTTACTGATTTCATAATTAGTAATAGTATCTCCCTTTTAATTCTTGTCGAAACTAAAGTGACCTTGAATAAAGTCGATGCTATAGTTAGAAATATGGCACCATTCTGGCATGTCCTCACAAACCACGACTCTCACCACCTAGGTAGAATTTGGATTATCTGGAACCCTAGTGTCATAACCATTTCTAGAGAATCCCAATCTCCGCAATTTATTCATTGTATAGCTAAGTGTCATAATTATAATACTACCTTTAGATTCACGACTATTTATGCTTTTAATGACGCCGTTGATAGAACTCCCCTATGGAATGACTTGTCTACCATTTCCATGGTAAATAATAGTAATCCTTGGGTTTTATTTGAGGATTTCAACGCCATCCGTCACCCAAATGAGCGTGTGGGTTCCTCTGAAAACTGGACTACTGCTATTGAGGACTTTAATAACTATTGTTTCAATTGTGACCTCAGTGATCTTCGATCCAATGGCTTTCAATTTACATGGATTAATAAACAGCATAATAACCCGATTTTATCAAAGCTTGATAGAGTCCTTGTAAATCCTGTATGGGATGATATTTTCCCTATGTCTTATGCGCACTATGGTTTTCTTCGCTCTTCTGACCACACAACTGTCTTGCTTAACCTTGGATTCCCTCGCCCCAAACGCAAAAAACCTTTCAAATTTTTCAACATGTGGCAATCTCACCCGCTTTTCAAAGAGATCGTTAAATCCAGTTGGAATAGCCCAACTACTTCCACCGGGATGAATCTGGTCTCGGAAAAGCTGAGTCGCCTTCAGACTGACCTTATCGGCCTTAATCATAAAGAATTTAGTGATATTGGATCCAGTGTAAATAAAGCTCAATCCAATCTTGCTAGAGATCCTCTCAATCCTTCTTTGGTCTCTAAAGAATGTGAAGCCTCCGCTTTATATATCTTTCTTAGCAGAGCTGAGGAATCGTTTCTTAAACAAAAATCCAGAGAGAATTGGATCAAGCTGGGAGACAAAAACACAAAATTCTTCCACAATAGCATTAAGTCTCGCCTCTTTCGATATAAGATCATCTCTATCTGTAATGAGAATGGAGTAACAGTCTCTACTCCTGCTAGTGTCTCAAAAGTCTTTGTGAAATTCTTTGAGAACTCATTAGGAGCCAGGCATCTTGATGGATACCCTGGCCTTGAGACTATATCTTCTCTTCTTACCTCTAAAGTTACCAATTCGGACTTAGATTCTATGACTCGCGAGATCCCTCGTGAGGAAATAAAATTGGCTTTATTCAGTATTGACAGTAACAAAGCTTCGGGCCCCAATGGTTTCAATTGTTGTTTCTTCAAGTCAAATTGGAGTATTATTGAAAACGACATCTATAACGGTGTCCTTGATTTCTTTCATTCTAATTCTTTGGCAGCCTCCTGGAGCTCTACCTCTATTGCCCTCATTTCTAAAATTGACACTCCTTCAAAACCTTCTGATTTCCGTCCTATAGCGCTTTGTAATGTTAGCTACAAGATCATATCCAAGATCTTAGCTAACCGTATTAAGGATTCTCTTCCTTACCTGATTGATAACTCCCAATCGGCTTTTGTCAAGGGGAGAAATATTTCTGATAATATCCTTCTCTCCCAAGAACTCTTGAAGGGTTATCACTCCAATGCTAGGGACAAAAAAATCGCACTCAAAATTGACTTAATGAAAGCTTTTGATAATGTCAAATGGAATCTCATCCTAGACATTCTTGTCGCCATGCATTTCCCTGTTAAAATGATCACCTGGATCATCACTTGTATTTCTTCTCCTTCCTACTCCATAAATATTAATGGAGATCCTCATGGAAACTTTAAAGGTCGAAAAGGCCTCAGGCAAGGAGACCCTATTTCCCCCTTTCTCTTTGTCCTAGTCATGCATGTTCTCTCCAGCATCCTTAAGGAGAAAAGTAAAAATAGTAACTTTCATTTTCATTGGAAATGTCAAACACTCAAAATCATCAATCTATGTTTTGCTGATGATCTTATGATTTTTTGCCATGAAGATGTGAACTCTCTTCAGCTCATTAAAGATGGACTCGATGAGTTTTATACCCTCTCTGGTCTAAAAGTAAACCCCTCCAAAAGCCACATCTTCTTTTCTGGTATTGTTGAACCTCTTCGTATAGAGCTCAGCAATATTCTGAATTTCCCGGAAGGATCCCTTCCTGTTAAATATTTGGGGGTTCCCCTAATCACTAGTCGTCTTACTCATTCAGATTGTCGTCCTCTCATCCATAAAATTACTTCTAGAATTGAATCGTGGACCACAAAGCATCTCTCTTATGCTGGTAGGCTTCAACTCATTAAGTCTGTTCTTTTCGCCGGTCAGGTCTACTGGTCGTCCATTTTCATCCTCCCCTCGAGGATTTTAAATGAACTGACTCAATACCTTCGCCGTTTTCTTTGGTCTGGATCGGCTATGAAAATCCATGGTGCTAAAGTAGCTTGGAACACAGTAACTCTGCCCACTGTGGAGGGCGGCCTTGGGATTCTAGACCTCAAAATCTGGAATCAGGCGGCTGTCCTCAAACACCCGTGGTCAATAGTAAGTAACAACTCTCAGTCCATTTGGAGTTGCTGGATAAAAGCTGAAAAAATAAAAAATAAAATCTTTTGGAACCTCCCGATGGGATCTTCTCCTTCTTGGATTTGGCGGAAGATTCTTCGCCTTCGTCCCTTGGCTTGTAATTTATGCAGGATAGCAATTGGAAATGGCGAGGGTACCTCATTCTGGTACGATGATTGGCTCATCCCTTCGTCCCTAGCCTCCCATGATGGCGAAAGTATCATCAAGGATTCCAGACTTGGGAGAAATCTCAAGGTTGCGGATATAATTACCAATGGAAGCTGGAGCTGGTCGTCCAATATCAGAACTGCGAACCCTCGAAGCCGGGCCTGTCTACATGAGATCCAAATCCTCATCTGCTCTCTCCCTCCCCCAACATATCATCGGTTGATATCCCCTTCTGGAATGCTAAAGAAGGGTGTCCTAAATTCTCCATCAATAACACGTATCATGCTATCCGAGTGCCCCATCCTAAAGTAGGGTGGGCAGGGTTAGTTTGGAACAAATTCAATATTCATCGACATTCTTTCATTCTCTAGCTCGCTATTTCGGACAAGCTTGTCACCAAAGACAAGCTGCTCAGTTGGGATTACCACATCCCAGCACATTGTATGCTTTGCAGCTCTGATAATGAAGCTATCTCTCATCTACTCTATGATTGTACTTTCACTTAGAGCATTTGGGCAAATGCAAGTTCTAGATTAGGTTTCCCCATTCTCGCTTCTTGTTGGCAGTCTTGGGTTTGTGAAGCGTCAAATTGGTCTCCATCTCGAAACCTCTCCATTTGGCATTCATGCTTCGCCGCGGTAATCTACCACGTATGGAAGGAGAGGAACCAAAGAACCTTTGGTTCCCCTCCGACCCCCGCCTCTTTGGTCTCCCACCGAATTTTCTCAGATCTTCGGTTTCGATTCCAAGGAACCAAGACTGGTTGGACATACTAATATTATTATTGATAATCCTCCTTTGTTGCAGGGATCCTTTGTAGCATACAACTAGTGACCTGACACTCCTTTGACGGATGCTGATTGCGGATGCTGATGCGGATGTCTAGCTGATTGAGCTACTCACTGGTCTACTTGTCACGGACGAGACCTACCTTTTCTCACGTCTCGATCGATTAGTTTATGTTCTTTCCTATTATATCAAAAGACTACTTTAAGTCATTTGTAGAAGTAATTGGAGGGGAATGCCCCAGATCCTTGTATGAACCTTTAATTTTCAATTTTAATGTTTTTCACACCAAAAAAAATAAACTTTTACGAGTAAAACTGAATAGTAGTTTTTTATTCTAATTTTGCATCTATAAAATTACAAAAAATAAATTTAATTACAAATAAATTTAAATTATATTTTTATTATAATTATATATATACACGTATATGTATATAAACGAAAAAAAATTATATAATAAATTAAATTATGAATAATTTAAATAATAATATTTTATTCTAATTATTTATATATATATATATATATATATAATTTCAAACCAGAGTCTACTAGCTGAAAAACATCATAGGTATTAACTACAAATCTCTTCATTTTAAGTACGATGGTATCTAAATCTGCACCTTAAACAACAGGTTATGTGAAGAATATTGAAGATAAGAACTAAATTTTTTGTGTGGAACTCAAAAAAATTCTCCTTTCAAAAAAAGTTGACACTAATTCAAACAATCCTAGCTACCTATACTCATTATTACATGCAGATCAATTTATTACCCAAAAATGTCATTTAAAGGACTGAAACTATAAGTAATAAGTTTATGTGGGGAAAATCGGATAGTAAATCAAACATAATTTGGGCTAAATGGTTTAAGTTATGTAAGTCTTACCCATAAGGTGGCCTAAACCTAAAGAATTAGAGATCTTCAAATTGTGTAATCTTGTAAGATTTGGTATAGATTTAGAGCTCAGAGCTCATTATGGGTTAGATTCCTAAAATCCATCTACTATCCCAACACACCGCCTACAATTGTTCAAGCAACAAACAAAAGCTCCGTAAATTGGAAAAGAGTGTTAAAGATAAGAGCTATTGCTAAAACATTTATATAATGGAAACTTTGTGTTGATAACTTGGATTGTTGGACTGAAAATCAGTGTTCTAAACATCCATTTATTCAATTTATAGAGAATGAAGATACATTTTGGTATCAATTGGACGATGTTAATAACTATTGATTGAATGATCAGTGAAGTTTTGACCTCCTTAAGCACCAAATAACAACTTCTAATATAGCTAAAGTCAGTAAGCTCATGCTAAACCCCCTAAAAGAAGACTCAATCATTTGAACTCTATCTAAATCTAACGATTTCAATGTTAAAAAAATATGGAACAACATAAGATATACATTGATGAGTCCGAATTCAGCATGCTCCCCGGACACGGACAGATCAGTCCAAAGCCTCCGGACCGGACAGATCGGACAGATCATATGGACCGGACAGATCATTTTGAACACTATGACCATAGGACTGTTCGAACTATGACAAAAGTACTAAAAAACCTAAACACTTCTTGACTAAGCTACTTGCTCTCCTACTTAGAGCTCATGGGTCTTTGAACATGACCCGGGTCCATTAAACATGACCCGAAAGCCCATAAGGGCCCAAACATCAAGGTATAAATACCCAACCACCTACATTAACTATTGGTAATGAGAATTAACTGCTACCAAGATGCTTAATTATCTCTCTACTCTCTAAACACTTAAACACCCACACACCACCATAAAATACCAACTGAAATTACCAGCCTACCCTCAGGCGATTATTATCCTCACCAAATTGGCGACCACAGTGGGAGCACGAAGGTGCCTGAATCAAGCATTCAAAACCAGCTAAGAAAATCTGTCCGTATGAATCCGGACAATCCAAAAGTACCACCAGCTCTGCTCGAAGTGGTGGGAGAGAACTATGAGTACACTATCGAAGAGCGTGATAGGCTCAGGGGTGAAATAGAAGCTCTGAGGGCTTAAAAGGCCAAGATGGGCGTGAAAGAAAAATCAAAAGCATCGGTTTCTCATCCCACCGATAACCCCAGAGAGCACGAGTCTTCAAAGACTCATGTGAGCACCAAAAAGACTCATGCCAGTTCTAAAAAGTCTCACCGGTCCAAGCCTATGGAGAGTTCTGACTCAAGCTCAGAATCTTCTGATAGCTCTTCGGACAGTGATGGAGTTGAAAAATCCTTATCCTCTAGCAGCGATGAGGGTCGAACTAGAAAGAAGCAAAGACAGATTAAAAAATACTCAAGAAAAAGGGATAGACAGGGAAAGATGAAAAGGCATATTGAGAAGGGATCATCTCATAGTCGGAATCATGTGGACAAGATGCTGATGGATCCCTTCGCTTTTCACGATGAGCCAAGTATCTTTGCAACTCCCAATGAGGGTACCGTGTTCAGTCGTGGAAAGAATTGGAGGCAATCTCCATTGTCTTCTAAAATCCTGTCCGGAAACCTCCCCAAGAGGTTTGACAACACCAAAATAGAGAAGTACGATGCCAGTACTGATCCGGACAACCATCTGGAGCAATTTAAGAACTTCATGATGAACCTTTGACGATGATGATAAACTACTTTGTAGGGAATTCTCCCAATCCTTTACGGGGAGTGCTCTGAAATGGTACAACAGCCTGCCTCAGGGTTGTATTAAAGATTTCGATACGTTTTGGGTGGCCTTTCGAAGGCAGTTCGTAGGGAGTAAAGAGCTGAAGGGCAATGGAGACACAATAATCCATTGTGCCCAGGAACCAAATGAATCCTTGAAAGAATATATAAGTCGTTTTATGAACACCAATAATGGGTTGGCTGATTGCTTCGAACAGGTGGCAATAGCATCCCTAAGGCAAGGTTTGAATCCAGGCAATCTAGCTGATTCAGTAACCAGGAAGAAGGCCATGACCTGGGGAGGGTTGCTGAATCAGGTTGGCAAACAAATAAACGTCGATGAAACAAAGAAAACCAGGGTGCACAGGCAGGTGAGGTCTACCCCGGTGACACCAAATCCCAATCAGAATCAGTCCGGGAACAAAGCAAGAGAAACCGGACAGGGGCATAGTAGGGCAAAAGCTCAGTCTCAGCCAGCTGCTCCTGCTCAAAGTCAACAATCCAGAAACAAGAGAGGGCTATGGGTCCAACCGGAGTGGTTCGCAGAGTTAAAAGAAAGCATGGCCACTATCTTTGATAAAACAAAGGATGAGGTGCATTACCGGAGACCGGCAACACTGCAGTCTCCCAGAGAGCACCGCAACAACTTTTTCTGCCAATATCACAAAGATATTGGCCATACCACCGATGACTGCATAGCATTGAAGCAAGAAGTTCAAAACTTGATTGAAAGGGGGAAGCTCGGAGCTTACGTTAAAAGAAGAGAAGGCAGCAGGCCTGACAACACTCACCGGGTTGGTCCAAGTAATGCTGCTCCGGAGGGGGCTATGATTATAGTTGAAAGGTTTGACGTGGAATCTGAGTACTTGGATCCCGATCCAACTCGGAACAGAGTGGGTGCTATAGTGGAATGTTCTAGGTCGGTCTCCGGGCTCATTAAGTTTTTCGAGTCGCTTACAATTTTCGGAGGGGACACTATGACAACTCCTACTGCTTCTTCGAGGAAGAGGCATGTTCATACTTTGGCCTCCCAGCTAGAAGGAGGCATGCCATCCTATCAGTCACCAAACTCATTCCCCTTCATTGTGTTTGATGAAGATGATTTAAGAAACATTGCTGGCCCTCATGAGGATGCTGTTGTCATAGGAGCATCTATAGGGGGAAATGACATAAGACGAATCCTGGTGGATACTGGAAGCTCAGCCAATATCCTTTTCCTAACCACTTACAAGAAAATGAAAAATCCAGCTGTAATTCAGAATTCGGACAGGTCAATCGTGGGCTTCACAGGCAGCTCAGCAGATGTGATCGGGGAGTTCGAAGAAGAGGTGTTATTGGGCAAGGGCCCTTTCAAGAAAATGGTCAGAATACTCTTTATTGTGGTGGATTGTCCCACTTGTTATAATGCTATTCTAGGGAGGTCTTCGCTCTCTAGGATGCATGCAGTGGCTTCAACAGTCCATCAGTGCTTGAAATATGTTGTTCAGGGACAGGTTGGAGTTGTCCGGAGCTGCCAAAAGGTTGCAAAAGAATGTTATGCCACTGCCCTGGCTCCTCGAACGCTGGGGGCAGTCCGTATTGATGAACAATAGCAGTTTGAGGGCCTTTCTGGGGGTGAGGGTGAAATTGATGACCCTAGAGAGACCCCCGGAGTGTTGATACCAGTTGAAGAAGTAGAAACGCACTGGTTGGAAGATGGAAAAAGTGTTAAGATAGGGTCTAAAATGCCACATATTTTGAAAGATCAAATGTTAAAGTTTTTGAAGAACCATCAGCATGTCTTTGCTTGGTGCAATGCTGATGTTACTGGAGTTCCATCAGAAGTAATATCACACCACCTATCCGTCCGGAGAGATGTAGCTCCAGTAGTTCAAAAAAGAAGAGCTTTTTCCAAAGAAAAGGCTGATGTCATTGTGCAAGAGGTTGACAGACTCACAAAGATGGGGCACATTAAGGAATCTCAATACCCTTTGTGGACTGCCAATCCTGTCTTGGTAAAAAAGAAGAATGGCAAGTGGCGCATGTGCATTGATTTCACAGATCTCAATAGAGCTTGCCCAAAAGACTTGTACCCGGTCCCCCGGATTGATCGGTTAGTAGACTTTACATCTGGGAACAAGTTGCTTTCCTTTATGGATGCCTTCTCCGGATACAATCAGATTCAAGTGGATCCGAAGGATCAAGAGCATACCACATTTGTCACAGACAGAGGTCTTCATTGCTACAAAGTTATGCCATTTGGTTTGAAAAATACTGAGGCTACTTATCAGAGGTTAGTCAACAAGGCATTTGCTGATCAAATTGGAAGAAATATGGAAGTGTACATTGATGACATGATGGTGAAGAGCGTACATGAGCAGTTGCACTTGTCCGATCTCCAAGAAACTTTTGCCAACTTGGTAAAAGTGAATTTGAAGTTAAACCCTGAAAAGTGTGTGTTCGGAGTGCAGTCCGGGAAGTTTCTAGGTTATATCATAAGTGAGCATGGAATACAGCCCGATCCGAACCAGCTAAATGCTATTTTTCAGATGGAAACTCCTCGAAACATTAAAGAAGTACAACGGTTAACGGGGAGGTTAGCTGCCTTAAACAGATTTATCTCAAGGTCTTCGGACAGGTGTGCTCCTTTCTTTCAAACTTTGAAGGGTGCAAAGGGCTTTGATTGGACCCCGCAGTGCGATGAGGCTTTCAATGAGATCAAGAAACACCTGTCCTCCCCCAAAACTTTGTTCAAGCCAGTCGATGGGGAGACTCTCTTTGTATACTTGGCAGTTTCAAGTTGTGCCATCAGTGATGTGCTGGTAAGAGAGGTCGATAGTCATCCCCATCCAGTGTACTACATCAGCAAAAGCTTGATAGATGCAGAGAAGCGTTACTTAAAACTGGAAAAATTGGCATTAGCCCTGGCAATAGCTGCAAGGAAGATGAGGCCTTATTTCCAGGCTCATCCTATCATCGTCCGGACCTCCTTTCCCCTAAAGAATGTCCTTCAAAAAGCAGACATTTCGAGCAGAATGACTAAGTGGACAGTAGAGTTGGGGGACTTTGACATAGACTTTGCTCCCCGAACAGCAGTCAAAGCCCAACCTGTGGCTGATTTTCTGGTCGAATTCCACTCCGACAGGGATTCGGAGCAAGCTACTGATATAAAAGATAACAAAGTATGGGTCGTCCGAACAGATGGTGGATCTAGCACAATGGGATGTGGTGCAGGGGTATGCTTAACTTCCCCATATGGAGACAAAATGTACCAGGCTATTTGTTTTGCTTTCAGCGCATCTAATAACGAGTCGGAATACGAAGCAGCTATAGTTGGGCTAAAATTGGCCTACATTTGTGGGGCTAAGAGGGTCAAGCTGCTAAGCGACTCCCAACTGATTATCCACCATGCCTAATGCCAGTCTGAGGCTAAGAAGGAGCAACTTGTGAAATATTTACTCCTCCTCAAAAATGAAGCGCTTAAGTTTAAAAGTGTTGTCTATGAACACATTCCCCGAGCAGAAAATGAGCTAGCAGACTCACTGGCAACCATAGCATATACGGAGTCATATCCATGGATCCATGTGCTTGAAAGCCCCTCCATTCAACTTTGTAAGGGTAAAGAAGATGAGATTTTTGAAATACAAGCAAAACAACCTCAAGACTGGAGATTTCCTCTCATGCAATATCTCTCCGATGATGTTGTGCCTCCGGATAAGTCACAAGCCAGAACATTGAAACACAAGGCTCGTGGTTTCATCATATTGAGAGAAGTGTTATACAAGATGTCTTGTAGTAAACCTCTCCTGCGCTGTTTGGGGGATGAAGAATCACAAATGGTCCTCTCCGAATTGCACGATGGTGAGGGGTCAGCCCATTGTGGGTTTAGAGCTTTGACAAGAAGGGTTTTACTCTCCGGTTATTATTGGCCATCAATCATGAAAGATGCTAAGGAGTTAGTAAAAAGGTGTGACCCATGCCAGAGGTACAGCAATGAAATTCATGTACCAGCCATTCCTTTAGAATTAATTTCTGAGCCTATTCCTTTTGCTCGGTGGGGATTGGATCTAGTGGGGCCTCTCCCTGTGGCGTCCGGAGGGCGCAAATCTATAATTGTGGCCATTGACTACTTCTCGAAGTGGATAGAAGCAGCCCCTTTAGTAGGGACAACATCAAAAGCTGTTATAAAATTCATTATATCCAACATATGTTGCAGATTTGGTGTCCCGCAGAAAATAACAACAGACAATGGGCCACAGTTCGACAATAGAGAAATGGAGAGCTTCTGTGCCTCAAGGGGTATACAACATTGTTTTTCTTCACCTTTCCACCCACAAGCAAATGGGCAGGTTGAAGTGGCTAATAGAATTATACTGTCCGGTTTAAAGAAGAATTTGAAAGGGGCTGCTGGGAAGTGGCCTAGTTATTTACAAGAGGTCTTGTGGGCCTACCGGACAACACCTGGGGCTGCAACACAAGAATCACCTTTTGCCTTGGTCTATGGGATGGATGCAGTAGCTCCCATAGAAGCAACTCTCCCCTCTTTTCGTGATCATAACTTCTCCGAACATGCTAATGAGATGGAAATGAGAGGTCAACTTGATTTGATAGAAGAAAGACGAGTTAAAGCTCACCTTGAAGTTGCACACTATCAAGGCTTGATGAGGAGCAGGTTTGCTTCCAAAGTCAAAAGAAGAGATTTCCAACCAGGGGACAAAGTATTAAGGAAGGTCTTCTTACACACTAAAGAAAAGCTCTTCGGAAAGCTGGCCCCAACTTAGGAGGGTCCGTATATGGTTGTTGAAAGAATTAAGCCTGGAACTTATTGGTTGGAAGACAAAGATGGCAGATTTTTAACCCATCCTTGGAATATTGAGCATCTCCGGATGTACTTGGAATAGCACTTGTGTAAATATTTACTTGTTTAAACATCCATGTAAATATTTGGGGGCATACTCTTTCCTCCCCGGTGGCACGGAGAGGTTTTAATGAGGTGTCCGGGCTGTTAAATAAAATTTAATGCCTTCTTAAAAAAATTCTAAGTGTTTTTTAATCCCTTTTCATACTATCCGCACTGAAATATCTAAGGGCTATTTAAACTCTAGCCGGAGAATTTAAACACTCTCACAATGCAACAACTAAAGGCTACTTAAACTCTGGCTATCAAAAGTAAAATGAACAATGAAAGAAGATGATGGTTGCACAAAACAGAGACATTCATTGAATGAAATAACTTAAACTTCCCTTGGCCTTCCAAGGACTTTTAAATAGTCAAAATACAACACAAAAAACCTGTCCGGTCGAGCACCGGACACCATTACAAAAAAGAGTGCCTTGGCCTTCCAAGGACTTTAGTCTGAATAAAAAATAAATAAAGTAAATCATAAGTTAAGGTTGAGCCTTTGAGGATGGCTCACCTTCATACACCTTCTTGCCTTTGGGATCGTCTTTCTCTTACTCTGGGCTCTCCCCGGTATGCTCTTCATCATCGGATGAGGACGCACTGGAGACTCCATCCAGATCCTCATCGGCCATTGTATGATATGGAAGGTCATCATCGTCTACATAACGCCACAAGTCCCCTAGGTTCCTCTTCAGATATTTTTCATGAAAGAGTAGAACCATGTCGGACCTCACTTTCTCAATCAATAGCTCTTCACTTTTAATCATCTGGTTGGCATAAGCATTGATCTTGGCTTGGATCGTAGCCTCTTGATCCCTTAGCAACGTATTTTTCTCTTCGGCAGCCTTGGACACTGCATTCTCAAGGGCAATCTTATCAGTAGTTAGGTTGGTAATGATCTTGTCCTTTGCCTTGGTCTCTTCTTTTGAGGCAGTAAGGTCTTTCTCTACTCCGGACAGCTTTTCCCGGAGGTCTCTGATAGTTTCCTCTAGAGTAGCAACTTTTGTGTCGCTTTCCTCCTGATTCTTCTTCAACTCCTCATTTGCTTCCTTTAGCATGTCAGCATTGGCAGTAGCAGTGCAAAGGTCTTCAGACAACTTTTCCTTCTCAGACTTAAGGTCTTTGATGGTGTCTGCTTGACTCCGAACTTGTCTCTCCAGTGTAAGTACCGGCTGCACATTGCTTAACAAGGAGTGGGCTATGGTGTCCTTTTCACTAGAGACGATGAAAGTCTTACCATTGAAGTTTACAGTGTTAGAGCTACTCGGAGGAATGTAAGGCCCTGCGAAGTCGTCTCTGGGGGTTGAGGAAGTATTCGCCAAGTTCACCAAGACCGGTGATGTCTACTTCATCAATGTTAAGCTCTCCTCCCTCAACTTCATCAGTATGAAAGTCCCTTGGGATCTCTTCAGCATGTGTTGGGTCAGAAGGGTCAGCCTGGACAGAAGGCTCTGGATCCCGGAGAGCAAGCTCATCTCCCTTAGCAGTCTTTTTCTTCTTGGCTGCCCGGTCTGCCCCTTCACTCCCCTGCTTGCGATTTCTCTTGGAAGACCTTGGAGGTTTTGGGAGGTCTACTTCCTGCCTTTCGGTCTCTTGCTCCACTACATGCAAAAGAGCAGCATCGATTTGGCTCTGAGCCGGCCCCTCTGGGTCTGTTGGAGCATCATTCTCAGCATCAGCAGGATTTGCATCGCTCACCACCTTCTTGCCTTTCTTCTTGCCCTTCATTTTGCTTGGGGCTTTGGCCCGGCCTGGCAGGAAGAGTGTCCCATCTGCTTCATGGCTCCTCTTAAGCACAGTGTCCGGAGAAGGCTGGGTGGTGAGCTCCTCCCAAGTTAAATCTCTCCGACCTGTGATGTTCCACAGGTGAGACCTTGCCAGATTTCCACTAGTGAAAGCATTGTGGAATCGGTTCCCCCAGTTCTCTGCGGCCCAGGCATTGATTTTGCCACAAGTGACCTGTCCGGCCTTCAAGTAATCACCGAACTCCTTAGGCAGTTCTGTTAAGACAAAAGAAAGACCAATTAATTTAAATCAACTATGAGAAGGAAGAAGTAGACAAAGATTTAAAGTGGGAAACTTACGGTCACTCCTCCACCTGCTTTTGAGCAGGCTTGGGTTCACTCCGGACTTGATCTTCTGTCCGTTTTCCCAAGCGCCACTGACAAACAAAAACTGGCTCCTCCATTTGCTCTCAGACTCCAACAGATCATCAACAGCTTTGAGATCATTCCCCATATTGAAGTGGTAGAAGGGGAATTGGTGATGTTTGCAAAGATTGGCCACTACTGCAAATTCTTCCATAGGAAGAGGGATCCCGGACAGCCTTGATGCCATGATGCATGACATCAGAGTATACCAGCCGTTGGGGCTCAGCTGGCTCGGACAGAGTTTGACCAGATGAAAATATCTGACAATCTCTGGGTCCAATGGGAATCTGAGTCCCCAATTAAACAGCTCCGTGAAGATGACTATTTCATTCAGCTTGCAATCCATAGGAGTTTCAGGATCTATGGGAATCCTTATCTTCACATTTTCTAGGATCCCCCATTTTGTGCGCATTTGACCTAGTTCAGCCGTGTGGATGAAAGCATACTTGGTCTTCTGTAAGGCCAAGAGATATTTAAGTTCGACCCTGTGAAAACAAGGCCCTACCTTCCCTTCGAGACACTCCGGCAGCTCCGGATGCCTCAAGCATAGTTTTTCTTTGCCCTTATCTTTTTTGGCAGCAGCAGTGTTACTAGTCTAACCGGATGGCTCAGACTCAAAAGGGACTTCTTCAACAGAGTCCTCCATTCTTTCCTCCATGATCGTAGGAGGAATATCAGTGGCCCGGGGAGAATTCAAACTTGGCTCAGCATGGCTTCCAGACTGCTGGTTTTCTGTGTTTTCTTGACTTCTAGTCTCAGGCTGGGGCTCTGAGGCAGAAGTCTCTCTTTGGAGTGCTGGGCTGCTAGCCTCCGGACCGGGTAGTCTTTCCCGGGGAGCTCTGATAGGCACTCCAGACCCAGAACTGCTATTTTCTGCCCCCGATTTTGAGGGAGTGTTCTTGGAGGCTTGCCCCTTAACCAGCCGGCTTGTCCTCTTAACAACCAGTTTCTCCGGAGAGTGCTCTGTGTCTGATCCCATTGCGAGAAAAAGAGAAGGTTTCCTAAAACTTGTGACTGTAACTCCTGGCTCGACAGTAGGCACTGACTCATGAACTGAGGAACCAGAGACTATAGGGGAGAGAGTGGATTGAAATAGTTTTTTGGGCTTAGTACCTTTAGAAGAGGACGAGCCTCGATCTGACTCTGTAGCAGAGGAGATTGGTCTGTCGAAAGGCGAGGTAGGTAACCCTGCTGCGATTCGTCTTTCCTTCTCGACTTTTTGTGCCTTCTCCAACTCAGAAAGGTTGAGCCACCCGCCTTTGATCCATGCAGTCCTTGCTGTAAACATAAACTACCAAGAAAATCTTTGCTTTAGAGAGAGAAAGCTCTAAGAAAATATGCAGAGTAAATATGAAAGAGATAGTAAAACAGTAGAAAGTAAGTCTGAATTTATAGTAAATCTGGAAAAGGAAGTTGATTCCTAGGAGAATTCGAAAAGTTTGGCAATGATTAAAAGACGGCGTTGATGTCATCATTTGCAATTAAAGAGGTTGCTTTTCGAAGAAGGTGGGTTCGAATTTCAAGGTGAAAAAACGGCTAAAGCAACCAATCAGAGTGTGACACGTGTCCCACGAACTCTGGCAAAAACCGTTTTGAATTCGTGAAGCTTTATCTGTCCGGGTAAACCCATAGACCTGTCCGGATTGAAAACTACTTCTAACGCCGGACTGTTTTTCAGGTCTCTCACAAGGATACTTGCTCAAACACCTAAAAAAGGGGCTCCTGATGAGTCCGAATTCAGCATGCTCCCCGGACACGGACAGATCAGTCCAAAGCCTCCGGACCGGACAGATCAGACAGATCATATGGACCGGACAGATCATTTTGAACACTATGACCATAGGACTGTTCGAACTATGACAAAAGTACTAAAAAAACCTAAACACTTCTTGACTAAGCTACTTGCTCTCATACTTAGAGCTCATGGGTCTTTGAACATGACCCGGGTCCATTAAACATGACCCGAACGCCCATAAGGGCCCAAACATCAAGGTATAAATACCCAACCACCTGCATTAACTATTGGTAATGAGAATTAACTGCTACCAAGCTGCTTAATTATCTCTCTACTCTCTAAACACTTAAACACCCACACACCACCATAAAACTCCAACTGAAATTACCAGCCTACCCTCAGGCGATTATTATCCTCACCATACATGAAATAGTTCTAACTTTTTTGGTAAAACATGGAACTCTGTGACTCCAAAAAAATGATAATTTCTCCTCTGAAAGATATTGAACAACTGGATTCCAGTTGAATTAATTTTTCTGAGAAGAAATCTAAGTATGGCATCAAAATGTCAATTATGTCACAATATTGAAACAATCTAGCATTTATTTGTAAATTGTAAGGTTGCATGTGCTGTTTGGAAACACTTTGCGGGATTATTTGACATCATGATAGCTAAGACCATGACCTTTCATCACATGATCTGAAAATCGTACTAGTAGAACAATAAGGATATTCATATTACGACCATCATCCCCTCCTATTGTATGTTGGATCATCTGGAAGAACATAAACAAAATCAAACATCAAAATATAACCAGTATTCTAATCAATTGATTAATCAAATTATTTGCTTGTTAAATAACTTGGACAAGGTAAACATGTTAAAGAGAACTCGTTGGAGTCAAAGTAGAAATGCTACAACTACTCTTAAATGTATTCAACATTTATCAATGCCCATGAAATGCCTAACACTTAAATGGATTCATCCAACTGAAAATGAACTCAAACTTAATACAAATGACTCGTGTACCAGCTATGGTGAAGCTAATGGTGGAGGAATAGTTCGTGATGATAAAAGGGATATACTCATAGCTTTTGTAAGAATATATGGAAAACATTTCTCTTATAGCTGAGACTCATGCTCTTCTTGATGGCCTTATTATCTGTAACCAAAAGAAGCTCAAAATTGTTAATATAGAATCAGACTCGTCTCTGCTAATTGAGATGATTACTACATGAAAAGGTCCATGGTATTTAGATAAAATGATTCAATATTGTAAATCACTCATCCTCTCAACCATGAGAGTTAAATACATCTACATAGAACACAATCAAACTGCTGATTTCATTGCAAATTAGATATTTGAGATTAAGAGAAATTTTGATAATAAGAACAGCCACCCGACTCAATTGAGAGCCATTACCTTTTTTAAAAGTTTGTGAACTGGCTATATATGAATGAATGATTCGTGATGTTTTAAATGCAATTTTCTATTTACTGAACTAACAAACAAGAGGGTACGCCTAAATTTTCAAAAAATATCATTTTCTCTGGTTAGATGTCTCAGGAAGTAAGAAAGCTAAGGAATTACCCAAATAGAAAAGAAAGATATTTCATGAATCAGAGAATCATCAACATCAATCAATCTAAAGTACCCAGATTCCAAGTTGAAAGTTAACCAACAGAGAATGAATCGATCAAAAAGAACAAGAAGATAGATGAAGTTTAAGAATCAACGCATAAAAGAGAATCAAAGTTTACTTGAAACTGAAGTTGATAATTTTCCTCTGTTAAACAGGAACAGATTTCGATCAAAACAGTTTGTTAGCTTCTTTGAAACTCAATCCACATGGTTTCAGTTCACTTACAAGTCTACAATATGTCAAGTTGGAGTTTGATGGTTTGATTTGGCACTATCTAATTGCAGCTCCCTCCCAAAAGTGTTATATGTCAAGCACTATCTAATTAATTAAAAAAAAAATCTATCGTTCATTGTTTTAAATAATTATTTTTTTTATTTTTTCAATGATTATTTCGAGTGTTCATTCGTTTGAAATTGTTCATGTTAAATATTTTCATAATCTTGTCCATATATATTTTGTAACAGTTTTAAGTTAGCATGAATGTTATCTTTCATGATTTTTATATTAATAATATGTTGTACAATTTTTAAACTTTTGCGAATTACTTTCACAGTTTATTCATTTAATTTATTTTCTCACTCTTAAATCATACAATAAGCCTATCATCCACATATAACAGCAAAATAATACAAGTGTTTATAGATATTTTTTATTTAGCAACAATAGTTATATTTAAATAAAAAAAAGGATACTCTAAAGTGAGACTCGAATTTTTAAACAAGACCCTTTTGTATATAATGAGACCTCAATATTTATAATAATTTCATTGATATAAATGATCTTCTTTACAGATTTTAACTCTTTTCTCTATTCCAAACCCTAAAATTTCTCAAATTTCAATTTTAAAAAACAACTTATTTCTCAAATCCAAGTTCAGATTCACGTTACGATATGTTTTCACTATATATTGGTGTAATTGTTTTTTGAATTTACATAGATAGTCTAAATGATATCTAGAAAATAAAAAAAATTATCTTTGTAGTTGTTGTTTTGAATTTTTGTTAGGTTTATATGTTAAATTAGGTTTATATCTTCGTTTAGGTATACTATTTGCACGATCTGGGTCAGTTTTGGAGGATTGATGGGTATAGTTGTTGGTTAATGCTAATTCGTAAACTCTAAGCGCAATGGTTAACCAAATTTGTGTGTTATGTATTCGAGAATCCGACTAACTATGGCGCCCAGAGTTCGCGATTTACTGTAAATTGGGTACACTGTGTGCATGATTGCTACTATTTTATGAAATTAAGTTTTTTTTAACCTTTAATTGACTTAATTATTCCTTATCATTGCTTATGTCTTCCATGTAATACATATTAGGGTGTTTTGAATTGTTTTGGGTATGTTTTGGTATATCCCAATATGTTTTTCATTGTATTTTCAACATATCTCTTCGTCGTAAAGAGCCTATTCCTTCCGGATCAAATAACAATTCTACGCATGACGATCAACATGAACCCAGTTCACGGTCGGCTAGCTTTCAACGACACGCTCTTCTTCTTTTGCCTACTGTTGCACAACGACGTGGGACTCTAGATCAGCTATCTATGAGAGACAATCCTCATATTTCGGAGATGTATTCGAGAATCATCGACTATAAGCAGCATGGAGCATATAACATCTTCGAAAATGAGGTAAATTAGGATTGATTTAACGCGTAGTAAGTTATTTATTATCTTTTGTAATATTGTGTAGGATCGTGTATCATTCGAATTCTACGCGATATACTCTACCCATCACGCTTGGGACCTTGCGTATTAGAGTAGGATCAGAGAACAAGTTATGGAGTTTTGTTTTGGTCCCCTCATCGACTATTTTAGCTGAAGTCCACACCATTACCGATCTTCCGGTTATAGGTTAAGGTTTCGACATTCAGACTTTTCCTAGTGATGGCCAGTGTATAGCTTGGTATGCTAGTTTACTAGGTATACACACTGACAATCATACGACGAATCTTTGGGGTAATAAAACGGGTTGTAGTAGACATGTACGCCTATAGCTTTTCCATGAGATATACATTTTTCCTGATTTGTACGATTTTCAGATTAGATGGTTCCAAAAGTGACGAGGGTTATTTGCTACACATGTTTGGTTGTTCCCTTTTGACAAACAAGATAGGGAACATTATATCGCTCGGATGCTTACAGTTCGTTGAGAAATATAGGTCATCAGTTAGTTATAATTGGGGTCAACATGTATTGGCTTAGTTGTATTACCAGCTTGACCAATCCTTTTTACATGAGACCTCGGGATTTACTACTTTTGTTGCTTTGTTAGAGAAGTGAATTTATGATCATTTCCTCACCCTTATGACTATGGTCAACAATTAATACACTCTTTCAATGTCGACTATGTGTAGATACGTACCCCCTCATTTTTGTTCAGATCAAGAGACTCGAATCAATATTTGGCATACTTTATCTTCATTGAGGGGCATAATGTAATTTTTATAGTTTATGTTTCTTTTTGTTGAATAACACTTGTTTTATTTTTTACTTAGAATACTGTTTATATTTATATTGTAGGTCTGGTTCATGCCATACAAGCATATACGCGACACTTTCCTTTTTTTGTGCGGTAGCTTGGATACCCCATACTTTGAGGGCATGGGACATAGTCGAGGCATATTATCCACTAGGAATTGCTCAAAAATTGGGGTATATTCAGGATATACCTTATTTATTGCGACCTATCTTGGCGACTGCCAGAGGTAGATGTGTTAATACACGCTATTTGTATGATGAGACTATATGGGATGCATAGAGTTTGAACACCATTGATCCCAAGTTTCATGGTGATAGTTACACTATCAGACATCCTAGTACGACCTCTTTATACACGTTATGGGTCCAGTCTTATCTATGGTATATTTTGATCGATCCATAGTATGAGTCATTCGATGCATATGTTAGGGTCAACCCAATGGCGAGCACATATCAGGCTAGGTTATATGATTTGTCTGATCGTATTATCAAGTTACATTCGCGGTCGCACGCGATACGTTTGGAGGATCTTCGTGAGTCGTTGAAGGAGTGTTCGATGGTGGCGCGCCAATACCAAGAGCGTGATTGAGTGTAAATTTTGTACTATATGACTAGTTGACTGTATTTTCAACTTATTTATATCGACTACTTTGTCATATTTGGTTTTAGTTTTTATTGTACTCAATAAATAGAGGCTCCACTCTTGTATCAACACAAACTAAAAAACTCAAACAAATTAAAAACTCTTATACCTTGTAGTCTTATATGTGCTATCCATTATAAGGACTTGAGAAAAAATGCACAAAAATGATGCTTGTATGATGCGCGAAAAATAACTTGAGGATCTCGTTCGTTGCTTTGTTAATTCACTCCCAAAAAATTACTCGTGTTGTTTTACCTTACATAACAAGTATTATATTTGGGGTTTGCTTGCTTTATCGACCAAATTGTGTTTTTACGTATGTTGTAGATCGTACGTACACTAGATATATTTTCCGGGTATTTAAGCTTCAAACCACGGTAAATCTATTTGGGTAAAAAACCGACTGACATTTGACTATGAACAAACGCCTCTTCGTCTGCTTTTAGTCTAGCGGCTCGTGAATGACCATCCAAGTGTAAAAACGGTTGATGATGTTGTTTCTCGTTTACCACTACCAATCTTCAATAACCGAGTAGTTCTAGGACCGGACTTCCCATTAACTTGAAAGGACAACTGTATTTTTTCGATGAAAATTCTCGGCGCTTCTTCACATATCCCGGTTTGGGGTTAGGTTTATAAATACCTCGCTTCTCGCACTTGAAATACATTATTAGAATTTTCCCATTTTTGCTACCGTTGTTGTCTTTATTCATAACCAAATGAATCCTAATTTGGTGCTTTCAGAATCAACCCATGAGACCAAATCGGATTTCGTATAATAGTTGTTGGTAGAAAAACCTTGTGTGTAATCGACCATCGAACATCGCGTTTGCTCCGGTTCTTATAAAACATATAAAATTATATCAACATCTATTTAATTCTAAGTAATTATATCAAAATATGCTTAAATCACACAAATTAGTGGATGTAATTAGTTAAAATTGCGCGCACAACACAACCAATTTGAGTAAAATCGCCTAATAACAGTACCCAAATTAAGTACCAAAATCACGCAATATTGTGCATATAATTGAATAAAATTACGCGCTCCAAGTGTGTGATTTGGCAAAATCACAAAGAACACCATCTCTAATTTAATGCACGATTGTGGGCTCTAGGTTTGCGGTTCATGCATCCTAGCGCGTGATACATGTATTTTTTTCTACTGAATATAAAAAAACATCGAAATTTACCTCTACTTGTGTTTCTAGATTGTTCGTTAAAGGCTCCTCCTCCTCTGATGCAAAATTATCCATATTGCAAGAAAATTCACCATTTAAGTCACTCAAATCCATAATGTAGGATAGTTTTAGGGTTTTTTTAGGTTAAAGTTAGTGTTTATGAGTGGTTAGGTTGGAGAAGGAAGAGAAAATTTGCGTTTGTAAGACTCAAAATCGAGTTTTTATATGTAAGGGGCAAAATAGTCTTTCATATTTTTGGAAAAACAAAATCTGATTTTGAGGTCTCACTATAAGAGAATGAGATCTCAAAATAGTCTTGCCCTTAGTAAAATTGGTGGTAATCATAAAATATCAAACTTCACATACCATTGTTTATTAGATGTACGAGTGCAGGACAAATTATTCCACTTGGTTTTCTTGCTAGTAATCACAATTCAGCATATTATTTATTAGATGTACGAGTGCAGGCATAATTATTTTATCTCATTGGTTTATAATGAATGATTTAGAACTATTATGCTATTTTTTAGGTATTGAGGTGGCTCAGTCTTCAAAAAGTTAGATTATTTATCAAACAAAATATACATCTAATTTATATCGCACATAGATGATTTTGTTTTATTCGTCTTTGCAAAATAAAAATATTTGCGGATTTAGAATCTTTTTTAATTAAATACAAAAGATAAAAATAATTCAATGTTACAATTATACACATTTTGTCCCTTCAAAAATATTCTAAAAGATTGTTATTGTCAAATTTAAAATCTAGATACTTATTAATATTTTAAATGTATTCAACAACTTAACCATCCATAAATAATCAGAACAATAGTTAAATATATAAAATTAAAAAATTAGTGAAAGGGTATCGGGTGATTAAAAAGGAGTTTCTTTACCTTTTACCGACCCATAACTACATATATTAATTTGTATTAAGTATATAAATTGAACTATACATTTAATATATAAAAATAAAAATTGTAGCTTCCATTAATCATATTTTTAACGTAAAATTCTTTCCTTATATAAATTATTCTATTACCTTCATATGGTGTGGCTCTTTTAGTTTCTTAAACTAGAGAACTACCATCAAAATTATACACTATCACATTGATAGATTAACAAAGATAAAATTGCATTTTTACTTTCCATAAAGAAAATATTCTACAATTGGACGTTGACATCTTTGGTTCAGATCTTAAACTTTTAATGTTTATCGTCTACATGTAAAACAAGATATGTATATATATTTGGACGTTTCTATTGAGAGGACACGGGTCTGAGTATCCCGCTAGAGCTACCAAAATTTGGGTTTGTCACTTATAGCGGTATGAAAATAGTGACATGATCACTAACAATGTTTATCCTCACTCTTCGTTCATATCGAAGAATATATATTGAATATATAAATATTATTTGTTTATTATATTTCATAGTATTAATTTGACATAAGACTCATATATCTATATATGATACAATAACATAAAACTCGTTTACATATATGATATTTTTTTCATAGTACTAGGATACTAATACAATATGATACAATAACATAAAACTAGTTTACATATATGATATTTTTTTCATAGTACTAGGATACTAATACAATGATATAAAAGTCATTTATTATGTTTTTTAATTCAAAGAAAATATTATACAAACATCAATTCAAACAAATAACCAATGTTATTTATAAATAATAACTTAGAAGACCGATGCCTAATTTGTATCGATATACTTATATATATATAGCAAGCTGGTCTTGACTAGAGTATACACATCTACACATTCTTTTCTTTCAAACAATCTAGAAAACATGGGAGCTGAATCTCTTCTTCATGTACTGATGGTATCTTTTCCTGGCCAAGGCCACATAAACCCTCTTCTCCGGCTAGGCTTGCGTTTAGCCTCAAAAGGTTTACTCGTCACCTTGACCACCACCGAGACAGTAGGCAAACAAATGCGAAAAGCCTGCAGCATCGTCGATGGTGAGGCCAAACCGGTCGGATCAGGTTTTATCCGGTTTGAGTTCTTTGACGACAAGTGGGGAGAAGCAGAACCGACAACAAACCAGCTGGCCGATTACATGAAGCATCTTGAAACTGTCGGCTCACTAGAGATAAAGAAGATGATTGAAAAATTCGATAAAGAAGAAAACCGACCCGTTTCTTGTTTGATCAATAACCCGTTTCTTCCTTGGGTTACTGAAGTGGCTAAAGGTGTTGGTCTGCCTTCTGCTTTGCTTTGGGTACAATCTTGTGCTTGTTTTGCTTCTTATTATCATTATCATCATAATTTAGTTCGGTTTCCGGATAAAACGGACCCTGAACTTGATGTGCATGTCCCATGCATGCCGGTTTTAAAACACGACGAGATACCGAGTTTCTTGAATCCTTTATCACCGTTTGAGTTTCTTAAAAACGCTATTCTCGGACAATTCAGGAACCTAGATAACCCATTTTGCGTACTCATAGAGACGTTCGAGTCCTTAGAACACGATATTTTGGACTATATGTCAAAGTTTATCCAAGTAAAACCAGTTGGGCCGTTGTTGAAAAATCCTACAGCTGTTAACTCGGCAGTCCGCGGAGATTTGATGGAGGTGGCCCATGACTGCATCGAGTGGCTAGACACAAAACCTAAGGGTTCCGTCGTGTACGTGTCGTTTGGAAGTGTGGTGAATCTGAAGCAAGAAGAGGTTACTGAGATTGCTCATGGACTAATGAATTCTGGATTGTGTTTTCTGTGGGTGGTAAAGCCCAATAAAGATCTAGGGTTCCAAGCTCATGCTTTGCCGGAAGGGTTTCTGGAGCAGACGGCTGAGAGAGGGAAAGTGGTGCAGTGGAGCTTACAGGAGCGAGTGCTGGCTCACCCTTCTGTGGCGTGTTTTGTGACTCATTGTGGCTGGAACTCGACGATGGAAGCTTTGTCCTCAGGTGTCCCGGTGGTGGCATTTCCACAATGGGGTGATCAGGTGAGACTGGATTTAATTAAGTTTATAGCTATTTAAATCGAATGTTTTTTGAATTTTGATTTTGAGTTGTAAGGTATCTGTTATTGGAAACAAACGATTATTTTGGTTACGCAGGTTACAAACGCGCTCTACTTGGTGGAGGTCTTCAAGGTGGGAGTGAGAATGTCCCGAGGAGCAGCTGAGGGTAAAATTGTCAAGAGAAATGAGGTTGAGAAATGCTTACTTGAGGCGACGGTGGGGCCCAAAGCGCAGGAACTTAAAACAAACGCTTTGCGGTGGAAGGAAGAGGCGGAGGCTGCAGTGGCTGACGGCGGTTCCTCCGACAAAAATATCGATGCTTTTATTGATGAGTTGAGGAATAAACATGTGGTCAGCAGCACTTGAAGTCTCTAAATACTTGTTGAAGTTTAGCTCTCTTGTTGTTTAAATAAATAAATAAATAAATTATGTTTTAGCTTGTCAAACGACGTCTAATTAATCTATTTGAAGGTGTAGTTTGTTTCGTTTATTTCTTGCAATCTCTTTTTTTTTTTTTTTTTTTCGGAGGGAACCCGCAGCCGCTACTCAGAGTGCAATGAGTGCGCACAGGGTAAACCCTCAGTCTGACGCGATAGCCTGCAAACCAACGCCAGAAGGTAAACCACACAAGGTGACAGGCTCAGCCGAGAAAGCGTATGCAGAGGGACTCGAACTCATGACCTTTTGGTTATAAGAATGCCATGCTCAACCAACTCGGCTACCCCTTGGGGCTTTCTTGCAATCTCTTTATTAGGTCCGTTAACGGTTTTGGATAAGAGGGTACCGGATCGAAAATTCAATTGATAAGAACCGACCGAACTTTAAGCCTCCGCCTTCGTGGTTTTATATGAGACCCAAAACGATATATATCGGTAAAATCGATCCGGAACCGAATAATAATAGGGAGACTTACGTAATAGGTCTAAATTTTGTTTCTATTTATCCAAACATACCCCAAAATATCAATTTTACAAATAGATCCAACCCATTTAAAAAAAGACTCAATTATCTATAAAAACAAAATAATTACATCCCCAAATTAAAATATTTAAGCCCAATTTCAAAATCAATTATTTCTCCTCAAACTTTCTTTGTCATATTATCAAATTCATTAAAGGTAAAATTATATTTATAATTTAAGTTTGGACTAATAGGTAAATAAAATCATATTTTGGTAGATATTGATAAAATCTATTTGAGACTGGACTTATTAGTAAATGGGATAAGCTTTTGTACCCAATTGGTATAAATCCCATAATATATAAAATTGGAAATTGAAAGATAAAATCCATACCAAACCGATAAAATCGATAAAATAGTTCTACGGATTGCAAATTGGATTTATTATTATTATTATTATTATTATATTGTCAAATTTAATAGTTAATGACCATTTTTTTTCCCACAAAATCAAAAATTAACTTTTAAAATTTATTTTTTATATCATTTATTTAAATAATTTTTTTAAAAATTAAATAATAATTTAATTTAATTTTTTTAAAGGGACCAAATTGGACCCAAACTGAACTGATAACGGACTGAGTCGAAGAAATTCTTCAATCTTCTATCTAATCAACTTTTTAGCTAAACTAGAGTTATGACATCAACTGATACGAACTTGAGAATATTTTGTTGAATACAATAATAACATAGGATTTTAATTCTTTTGTTATTGTTATCTTTTATTTTGATTTCTAAAAATTATTGTTTTAACCAATCAATTTCTTAATCTTCTAAACTTCATCATTAAGTCCTTACGATAGCTTGCACCGAATCCTCGTAAAGAGATTTGAAACCTGTATCAATTAAATAACGGCAAACACTTATAAGTCATGTATTACTACTTGTTTGAAAATCGTTAGTGAAAATCTAAATTAGTTTATTAGTTGATTTAAGAAAATTAATTCTTATAATGAGAATATGAATATCCTTTGTAACGAGAGCTAAAAAAAGATTAGTTAGATAGGTAGATTAATACTAAGTAGTCTAGATAAACCTTAATTATTTAATTATAAGAAAAAAATTCTTTTAGAGTTTATTTATTAGTCTTCAAGTCTAATGTAATCAATTTCTAAACTTTCAATTAAAGTTATTGCTCTTAGTTGATCTGAAATTTGATTAGAGTTGAAATCTTGTTTTATTCTGCATTTGTGAATCCATTTCGCGACCCAATCAGCTGTCATATTTTGTTCAATGTTAATATGAACCAAAGACAATCTATAAAAAAAATTAGTTTTCTACAAAAATTTAAAATACGACTCAGTGACCAAGGGGGTTTTCCTTTCATCAATATTGTAATTAAGATGGTTGAGTTTATCGTGATATCTAGGTTGTAGATTTTTATTTTATTACAAAGAATGAGACCATCGAGCAGGGTCATGCATTCAATCATGATAGGAGTTTGTTTATCATAAGTGTTCCTTAAAAGACCACCCTATGCTTCTCCAAGTAATGAGCATGAGCCATCAATGTTAAGCTTTATTCAATTTCCAGATGGAGGTTTCTATTTTATGGCTATACTATTTCTGGAATTATTTAGATGATTGAAACAACTTAGTTCATAGGCTACATTAAGGTATTTATTCCAGTGAAATCTCTTAAGTAGGTTATCACATTTTAGCCTTATGATGATATACTTAATATGCTCTATGATAGCTTTAACATATATACTCTTCTCCAGATGCTTTAATCTGTTTATTGAAAACTAAATAACCCAGCATATAATAAGAGGCGTGATAGTACGAACATGGACTTTCTTGTTAGTTGATCAGTACCAACTCATATTATGTGTTTTAAGGTCATATATCTGTGAATAATCAAACCAAATAAACCACCAAATATTTCCATACTTCTCATGAATTATTAGTTAAACAAATAAGTGGTTCGATGATTTAATATCATTGTAAACCCGGCATTTGGAAGCTAAACTTATTTTTTCTGTTTTGTAGAATTGTGTCTACAACAATCCAAATATTCAACAGTCCCGAAAGAAGAAATGAATACTTCTTAGGAGATATATTGTTCTCAATCCTTTAGAAAAGCTTAGATTTAGAGCATTTTTCTCTTATCTTGTTCAACATCTCTTTCGTGTTATAACCTTTGTTGTAGATATCGTCTATATGATGTATATTCTTCTGATTCTTTGATTGTAAAAAGTCTTTATTCTTTTATTGTCAAAGGGCTGAACATCTTCTCTGAAGCCATAAGTTGCTGATATTTTCTTTGACATACCAATTATCATTGCCATCATTATTTAGAAGAATAAATTACTTAGTGTCACGCTATTTGTCTAACCAAAATTCTATGTCACTTCTACCTAGATTTCAGAAAATAAAATCTTCTCTAGTGTGCCTAATATTCAGAAGTCTTTTTCCACATTTTGAACTTTTTAATTGATGGTTAAACTTGTAAAAAATTCTATGAAGAGCAGTATGTACAATTTATATATTTTGACCATATAGTTTTGTGTTCTCTAAACTTGTACCATAACTTACATGATAATGTAGATTGAATTTCACCAAGCCTTCTTAAATTTAAGCCCCCATCTTGATAACGCTTAAATAAATTACACAAATTCGACCTTGTTATTACTTTATTAATTTCATGATTACCCCAAAGAAATATACTACAAAGCTTCTCTATTCGTGTAAGAACTCATTTAGGTAGTGTACAACTTTGCAGATGATAAGTTGGAATAACTAAAATATTAAATTGGATAAGAAGTAATCTCCCTCCAAATGACATTAATTTGTTGTCCGACTCTTAAATATTTGACCTGATTTTGCTTACAATTTTTTCACAATATGAAGCCTTATTTCTTGTATGTATAACACTACCAAGATATTTAATCGGAAGTTCTGCATGCTTGAAACCTATTTGGTTTTCAATTGATCTGATTCTTTATTGAGTCATTCTTGTAGATATTTTCCTTATTAATAACTTGACATGATATTTCTTGATACTAAACATTGAGCTTGTTGATTTTTTTAATACTTGAAGATGAACCATTTGTAAAGATGACAAAATTCTCAACAAAGGCCAAGCAAGGTATCAATATAGAACTTCTAGCTTTGAATCTCATAAATATATTTTCATCAAATATCTTTTTAGGAGATGTGGGATCCTCTTGTCTAACATTTTTTGAGGATTTGAAATAGCATAAAAGTTCACAATTATTAATGACAAAAACCAAATAGGATTGATAGAAATCTTACATATTTATTTTAAACAAACCTATAGCGGATGATGAAAAAATCATAATTTTTTATTTGATTTAATTAATTAAATATTTGTAATATTTATACTAAAAATATTAAATTAAATTAAAATGATTTTTTTATATAGTCAGAGATTTCTCGAGAAATTTTTGAAATAGAGAGAGAAACGACATGAAAGTAATATAATAAAAACATAACACGGGATAGAATGATGAGATAAGCATTACTAAACACACAAGGGACATGTAGAAGAAAGAAAATAAGTTAGTATGGGTTAATACGACCATGAGATATTTGATTTAGAAACCTGTAACGGAGATCTGAGAGAATGCCATAGGATAACGCTGAGGCAAGTGAGTGAGTGTTTGTGAAAATCCTTGCATTTTTATTTTTCTAAAGGTGATAAACAACCGAACGGAAACCTAAGCGCCAAAAATGACATGGGCCATAGAAAAATGGAGACGAGAGGAAAATGGTGACTCTACCCATTAATCTAACCCAACCCATTAAGATGACCCAACCCATTAGGGCTCAATGCATTCACATAAGTTGCTACGCGTGAATCTGGAGTTTGTTTAAACGGTTTGCATGTATAGATCTCGCGATTTTAGTAGCTTGATGAGTTTTCGTTACTTAAATCTTAGCTCCAATTCATTTGCTGGTCAGATATCATAAACGTTCGAGTTTTTTATGAAATTATTGCGTCAACATAACGTCCTATGTAGATGCTAAACTTGCAAAGGTAAGAGTACAATTGGGAAGCTAATTGGGAGAAATAAACTTATAATAATAATTATACTGTTTGGTATGATACGTGGCATATTGAGATTAACCTCACGCGTAAGGAATTGAATTTGCAACACGTTAGTGATAAAAAGGATCATTATATACAAAAATGAACAAAAATGACTGTTGTGCGAAAAATGATAAACATGAGGGACTAGTCGTATTTTCAGCCTCAATATGACGTACCCGTAAAGGTACATGTCATTCATCCATATACCTGAGATTAGTTATAATATAAATATGAGATTATCCCTTCGGTTAGAGAATAAATATTATTTTGGAGAAGATTAAACTCGATTATGATTTTTATTTTGAAAGTGAATTTGGAGAGAAGAAATGATTAAGAGAGGAGATGGATATGAGGATTGCGTTAAACTTTAGAGTTGAGAATTAATTCACTAAAGATAAATATGAGGGAGGTAGATTGGTTTGTGGAAAATTTGGGGTTTGGGTTGGGTTTATAGATTAAATCTTGGTCCAGCCTAGTTATAATACAAGGTAAATAAAGTTAAAAATAGTAAATGAAAAATATTTATGCTGAATATTAAAATGACGTGGTGGGTGACTGAGCTGCTGACTAGGACGAGAGAAGGATATAATGAGACAAAATTATGGGGGACTAATAGTCGACACAAAAGTTATGTGCAGAAGGACTAATCATGCAAATTTCTGAAACAGAATGATGATTGAGACAAAAGTGAAAATCATAGACTAGTTCGATACACAGATGAAACATGTGGGACTAATGGTTATTTTTAATTTGATAAAATATATTTCAAGCCGTGCTAGAGCGCTTTAGATAACCAAATTATAGAAGTTAAGATTGGACAATGGGATCGTTCTGTCGAAAAAAAACTTGTGAAACAAAACTTCATTCCAAATTAATGTAACTGACACATCGATTCCAATATGGAAAATAGGATCAAGACATAATGCAACCATGAGAGAAAATAATGTGACGATTGATATAATTCTGAAAGAAAACAAAGAGTTAAAGTAAGTTGTCTGTGAGGCTGAATAAGATAAGAAAAATATTGCCACAAATCTTGTTGTATTGAAAGTCCAAGCTAAAAAAGAGGAAGGAACTACACTTTCTGATTATGCTGGTAAATGAACGAAAAACTGAAATTGGTGCGACATTGAAGTCAAATATGAAATGGTCCATGGTTTTCATAAATTAATTTGGATTTAGACTTGGGCTCTTACTATGATACAGTTGTGAAAGAGAAATATCCGAAAATATTTCATTCAAAGATGAAAAAAGAATCTGAAGATGTATTTGAGCCATCCGAAGATTTGTATGATGATAATGGTAGTGGTGATTTTGCAAGTCGGGATTCCAAAGAAGGGAGCTTTCAAGAAAATCAGTCTGAAGAAGATCTTGAGGATGTTGACTAACTTCATCTTTTGTGTTTCTAATTTTATAACTCTGTTTTTGTATGTCTCTTTTTTAATTTCAAGTCTCTGTACGACCATGGCATTTTATGTTATTATTTCAGATTTTATAAGTGCTAATATCTTTGTTAATCTTCTTTTTTATTATCATGTAATTTTTGCATATAAAGTCACGTTTGCATATTCTACCCAGTCGAGGGTGATCAGCTCACAAATGGTTACAATTTTTTTTTATAGATTCAAGATTGTTAAGCTCACAGTATTGACCAACTAGTGTTGGAACCTTTAAGCATGACGAACTACTATTAGAACTTTTAAATATGGCCAACGAGTATTGGTATCTTTAAAAGTAAGATTTTAGATTGGAAATTCATGGATTTTTAAAAAATGAAGTCGAAAAACATGAGTAACTAGTGCTCGAAGCATTTAAAGGAAACTCTTAAGTCGTAAATTTGTGGAGATAACGAAAATGAACCTTAAGATTTATTGTAATATAAATTAAAAAATAGCCTTTAATTTAGAAAGTGAATAATACTTTAGAGAAAGAAAATTAGTACAATTGAGATACTTCTTCTACTTCTTGAGTTTTTCAATTTAAATTGATAAGGAAAATACTTATTTGGATTAATAGTCGGGTCGGTAAATAAGAGGGTAATTTGGATTTATAAAATTATTTTAATAGAAGCCCAATAAATATGAAGTATTGAGGGTGCTTTGTGTAATAAATAATAATTATGGTTAATATTAGTAAAATAGTAAGGTGATATGACCTTAAATGGGTTAATCATGTGGTTTTTGGGTCAATCACTTGAACTATATGGAACAACACCCCCTTTTGGGAAAAATGTGAATATTTATTACTTTATTGCTACTTTTGTCAACTTCTCTCTCTATTTTTCCCGTGTTGCTCTCAATAAACAATCTCCACCAAACATATCTTAGACATATAATCCCTCTAAGAAATATTTGGAACTATCATTGGCGCTTTCAGAGACGAAGATGCTATTCTTCAAGTAGAAAGATGAAACCAAGGCATCGATACGATTAAACTGAATCTAGTGACTATTCCCTTTATGACTCAGACGAGTCATCCTCCCCGACAAGGGATAACTGATACGGAAAATGTGATAAGAGAAAGGATTCGAAGAGGCATATAGACAACCATTAGATATATTGTCGGGCCATAGGAAGAAATAATCAAAAGAAAATGGTACTCGCGCCGAGGAATAGGATAAAGTGGTAATTATCGCTAAAATGGAGCAAGCTACACCCATGTTCAGATCCCATCGAGAAATGAAAGTTTTAGATACCGTGTGAGTAACCAGTTGACGAACCCATCAAAAGAGGGTGTATATACCATTGTGAACGAAGGCCCCCGGGGTAGTATGTATAAGACCGAGCATAATTGAAGGTCATCTTCTCTCTCCGTGAAAATTCTGTCAGGGTATATGCCAAAACGGTTTGATATCTCGAAGTCAGAAAAGTTCAACGAGACTCAAGATCCACAAAGCCACATCGAGCATTTCAAAATTTTATGATTAATTACCATGACAATGATAAATTGTTGTGCAAGGCTTCCGCCAATACTTTTTGGGAAGTAAAACATTACGTGCAAATGATGATACGATATTTACTGCAGACAGAAAGTTGGGGAGAGCCTAAAGGATTATGCGAATTGTTTAATCTAAACTAAGACTGACATGGAGGTTTGTGAAGACAAATTGGCCTTGAAAATTTTTCGAATGGGAATTCTCTTTGGTATTTTAAAATATAACATCGCAAAAAAACTGACCATGGTATTTAGGGCATATTGGACCAAGTAGAGACGATAATTCTAGCGGAAGAGACACAGGTGTCAGAAGTGGCTTCTATGGCACAAATTGAGCATAACTAGTTCCAAAAATCTTTGATGGTAATATACAATCGACGTTCCACAAAATTCCTCCAACTTATCTTCCGAAAACCAATATCCGACTAAGAGTACCGACCTAGTTACGCCTGAAACTGAGGGTAAATCCACAAATTAGAAACACACAAAAGGGTGTCAAGCGGATGTCAAATAAGTAGGTTCGGCCAACTTATATTTTCGAACTAACAAAGTGTGTTGCTATAATATTTGATAAGGCTTAAAATCATACAAAATTCCGCAAACCAGCCATAATGCAGACTCCTAGGAGAAGTAGAAGCAGCAGGTACTCTAAAAAAGGCATATTGTGAGCCTAGCTACTTATTTAGAAGTGGGCGCTTCACCACACGTATACTGAAGTCCACCTCTGTTGCTCTGTTTTGAGGATGATGGATTAAGAGAAGTGGCTCTCTCATACGAGGACACTATGGTAATAATGGCAGGAATTTCTAGAGATGAGATACAAAGAATATTGATAGACACCGGTAATTGTGCCAATTTTTTTCCATAAAAACTTATGAGAAATGGAAATCCCCCCGGCTATTCTTTGTTTGGATTGGAAAATAAAAGGTTTTACTAGGGTGACCACCAAAGTAGTTGGGGAGTTTGAAAGGACCATGGAATTGGGTCGTGGGCCGTACTGAAAAGAGGTGACATTGTTATTTACTGTAGTGCATGCACCAACATCGTGTGATATGATATTCAGGAGATCCTGGTTATCTAGAATGCGTGCAGTTGTCTTGACTATTCATCAATGTTTGAAATATGTCGTGGAAAATAATATAAGAACAACCAGGACTATCCAGAAAATAGCAAGCGAATGTTACCGAACAAATTTGGCCCCAAAGCAGATTAAAAGTCTGAGTAAAAGAAAACATAGAAATTAGTGGGGTCATCTCTGGGGTCGGACCATGTTGATAATCCGAGGGAGACCCTCGGTTTTCTGGTCCCTGATGAGAATTTCGAGGACTATGTTTTTTCAAGTGGGGAGATTTTAAAGATTGGTACAAAGTTATCTCTGGAGGTGAGCAAGAGGTTAATTCAGTTTATATCAACAAAGTTACACGTGTTTGCGTGGTGCCCAAAGCAATAAAGACAAGGACTCCACCTCCTGTGGTAAAAAGCACAAGCAATAAAGATAAGGACTCCTCAAGCTCAGCCTCATTCGAAGAGCTATTGGAGGACTCCGAATCTAAACTTTCAACAGGCTTGGACCGATGTGTCTTCTTAGAGCTGACAGGAGTCTTATTTTTTTTAACTCAGATGAGTCTTTATTGATGAATTATTCTCCCTAGGGTTGTAAGTATGATGAATAGTTGACGCCCCTGATTTCGCCCTTATACCATTTTTTGCTTGTTTTATGGCCTTTAACGTCTCTATTTCTGCTCTTAACTTGCCTCGCTCTTCAATGTTGTATTCTTTGTTTTCACCAACCGTTTCCACCACAGGAGGTGGAGTCCTTTGCTCGTTCGGACCCATCCGAACTGGTCTTTTCTACTGATTTTGAATGGTGCTCCTACTATGGTCGCCAATATGGTTTGGTTTATTTTGGGTTGAGGGTAGTTTGGTAAATATTTTTGGTAAGTTTGAAGTATTTAGTGTTTAGTGGAAGGAGTAATGAGATAATTGAGCAGCCTTCTTGTATTAAATGTTGATCCCCCTCATTAATGAGAGTGGTTGGGGTATTTGTACTCTTAATTTAATGACCCATGGACTTATCGGGTCAAGTGATGAAACCAGGTCAAGTTTAAGGACCCATTAGTCTTTTAAGTTGATTAGCAAGTAGTTTAGTAAAAATGTGTTTCACATTTGTCTGTTTCGATTTTCTAGTGGAGTGTTATAGTCCGAATTGCCCATGTCCGGATTAAGCAGAGGGCTGTGTCTGAAGTATCCGAACTCATCAACACTAAGCTCAACTACAATAACTATGATGTAGAATATTACGAGGTGGGTTCATCATTAAAATATTAGAGTTCTTACCTCACTTATAATGAAATTTCCCTCTACATTAATTGTGATGCTTTGAAATGTTTTCAAAGTTAGGACAAGGTATCTATGCGTTATGCTCACTGGGAAGCATTTACATAGCAATTAACCTTCGCGATTAAACACGTATTTGGGGCATTTCATCGTGTTGCTTATATATTAAGCATGCGTAATATAATAATCCCCATGGAAGGTGAGGTCACTGGTTTTGAGATTTCAAAGGAATTGTTGGTTATTGATCTGTCTTTTGGTCCCATTTTAAAGGACATTATAACTGGTTTGAGAACATATTTTATTTTATGAGCAATAAGTATTTATTCGAAGGTAATATTTTGTGTGTTCTTTCTACGAGTTTTCAATCATTTTAAGTGCATGAAATACACAATAAGAAACACGGTGGCCGAGATCAAACCCTCCAGTCTGTATCTAGTCAAAAGTTTTACCCTATTTGAGAAGGGATGTTACATGCTTTGTAGTTGGATCCAGAAATTAGTATATGGTAAAAGAGATAAGTTCCAGTGAAGATTTATATTTACCGTTGTCTATGTCGGACAGTCAATGGTGGAGTGTGAGCATGAATTTCATTTCATAATTACCTCAGACATAGAGAGGGAATGACTCTATTTTTGTGGTTGTAAATCGTTATTCTAAAATGGCTCACTTTATTGACGGATGCTATAAACGTTGCTACATTATATTTTCAAGAGTTTTATAATTTGTATAGTCTACCTTTCAATGTTGTTTTTACCAGGATTTGAGGTTTGTTGGTCATTTTTGGTGGAGTTTGTGGAGGTTTACTAACACAAATTTAAGCTTTAGTAGTTCCTCTCACCTAAAAACAAATGGGAATACCAAAGTGGCAAACGAGACACTGGGAAACATATTACATGCAAAAGTGGTTGGAAATTTGAAGTGTCGGGATCAAGGAATTTTTCATTTTAAATTTTCTGATAACATGCACTACAAGAGGAGTATAAGGCATAGTCCGTTCATGGTGTCTACGGTTATAATCCTCGTAATCCTATGGATTTGGTTTTCCCAGATGTAGGGAAAGTTCCCGTTAGGGTTGAAAGATTTATTGAAAAGTTATGGGAACTTCAAGAGAACATGCAGAAACATATTGAGAAAACAACTCAAAAGTATAAAGTCGTAGCTGGCAAGAAACGTAGGTTGGACGAATTCAACGTCTAGGATTTTCATTTCGGATGTGTTGACCAGGGATTCCTATTGGTGTGGTTTATTTTAGTCTGAGGGTAATTTTGTAAAGTGTTTTGGATGTTTTGTGGAATTTAATGTTTATGGTAGTGAGTAGTGAGATAATTAAGATGTGTGCTAGCAATAAATTTTGATTACCCCCATTAATGAAAGTTGCTGGGGTATGTATACTTAATTACTGACCCATGGGATTATTGGTCGGATAGTGAAGTCGGGTCAAGTTTAAGGACCCATTAGTAATCTAGTATGAAGTGACCAGTAACTACCTTAGTCAGTATGTATTACGTTTGTCGTGTTCGGTTTTTTATGATAGTGATTATGGCCCGAACTGCACTTCAGATTAATTCAAGATACAACAACTAGAATATCCGATCTCATCAGTAGCCCCTTTAGGTCTTGCAAAGAATCTTTGGAAGAGCTAACTCTTAAAATTTTATACCAACATTATCTGATCCGGTGTTGCGTCCGAACTGTAAACATTTCCTTCAAGAGTGACTTTGTTTGAATTTTTGTAGAACTGATTTCTCAATTCATAATTCTAAGAGTCTTTTTTCAATCATGTGACACATGTCAAGCTCTGGTTCGACCTCTCAGCCATTTTTTCCTAGATTCTCATACCTACCAGGCTAGAAAGTTACCTAGGTTTTAACTCTCGTACCTTGCATCGTTTAATGATTACCAAAATCGATTTACCTTCTCCTAGGTAACTGTCGCTTTTTCTTTGCTATATATAAACCTTCTTACTGTTTCATTGTCTTCAACAATCACAAATATTTCTAGTGAGAGAAAGCTACCTTCAAATTTGAGTTCAAGTCATATATGTTCAAAGCAAGAAAGGCTTTAGTAAAAGGTAGTTGGCTGAACTTATCCGAGTTAGAAAAAGCGAGAAAGGTTGCCAGAGACGAACGCATTACTGTCGGTCTCCTTATCTCTCCTGGTGAAGGAAACAATCAGTCACAAGTGAACACAGACTAGGGTTCATCATCCTCAAAAGCTTCCAAGGTTAGGAAACTGCCCTTTGTCACAAGCCTTTCACCTCTTCCATCAGGGTCTTCTGTTCAGGAATCCCAACCTCTAAGGAAAAAGACATATCTAACGTTAGAAAACCCTTGCCTTTCATTGCAATGAGGTCAGATCCAGAGAAATCTCCAAATAATAACCCCACGTCGAGTCACTTGTCAATCTAAATCAAATTCCACACCTACTTCTTCAAAACCCTTTAGTTCGGTGGCTATAAAACCTGTGGAAAAAACCAATCCATCTGGAAAACAACCTCTGGTAGAAACCAGAGTATCTGAACAGTCATCTAAACAACCATCCGAACAACCATCTAAACATCCATCCGAACAGCCATCCGAACAACCTCTCAAAATTATGGAAGAACGTATGGAAGATAGTCTAGATGAAGCCCCTTTTGAGGCATCTGGTCAAACAGAGGATACAACTGCAGATCAGAAAGGCAGGACCAAGGTAGGAATGACTCATCCGGAGAGTCTGGAAGGTAGAGTGGGGCCATGCTTCAAGAAGGTCAATATGAAGTATTTGTTTTCCCTTCAAAATATAGCCTACGTATGTACTCACACTGCTGAGCTGGGTCAAATTCGTACTAAGTAGGGAATTCCAAAGTCTGTGAAAGTGAGAATTATGGTCACCTCATAATCCCCAATGGACTGCAAGCCCAATGAATTGGTGGTCTATACAGAAGTGTTGAACCGAGGACTCTGGTTTCCTTTGGATCAGGAGATAGTCAGATACTTCTATCTGACCAAGCTATGTCCCAGCCAAATGAGCCCCAACGCTTGGTATACCATTCTGGCCTGCATCATGGAATACATGATGTCTAAGATTCCCTTACCAATGGAACAGTTTGTTGTTGTGGCAAACTTGTGCAAAAATCATCACATCACTTTCTACTACTATAACATGGGGAATGACTACAAGGTAGTGAACAATGTGCTGGATTCAGAAAAACCATGGAGGACGCAGTTCTTATTCATCAGTGGGGCTTGGAAGAATGGGAAAAAGATGAATGTTGACTCAAACCCAAGCCAGCTGACCAGCCGTTGGAAGAACATTTATGAGTTTTTTTATTTCTTCTTTAATATTTTAAGCATTAAGTTCTTAATCAGAACTGACCCATACTTATTCGCAGTGTTTCCGAAGGAGTTTTCAGACTATGTAGAGGCAGATCAGGATACTTGTGCCAAACTGAACGCTTGGGCCTTAGAAAAGTGGGACAACGATTTCCATAACTACTTCACATCATGGAACTATGTGAGGTCTCATCTGCGGAACACCACAGGAAAAAAGGATCTCACCTGGGAAGAGTTGACCACCCCTCATCCTGCAGATGACATTCTGAGGAGAACATATGTTAAAGATGCTAAAATTTACCTGCCTGCCAGAGTTAAAGCCCCCAGTCATCTGAATAAGATGAAAAACAAGAGGAAGAAAAAAACCACAACATCCCTACCTCAAACAACCACTGAAGGGACTGATTCGGAGAACCAAAGAGGTATCAATGCTGCTTTACATGAAGCAGTAGAATTCCTTCTGAAGGAGGTCGGTGGGTCAGACAACCCACCGAAGATTTCGAAGAAACACAATAAGCGTAAGGCCAGTAACGATAAGAAAGCTGCCAAAAAGAAGAAAGTTACTATGGGATCATAGATAATTCTTCGTCCTTCTGAAATCCCTCCCCCACCTTCTACCGATCTTACCTTGCAAGAGGAAATTCCAACCAATCTCTATTCTGAACAGGTTACTGGTGATTGTACCGAAGAGGTACACCTTGACGCCTTTCAGAACATCAACATCTATTTTAATGACTTAGAAAATGATTATTTCGCGGGGCCTTACCGTTCTCCTAGCTCTTCCAACGTTCTGACTCACAATGACAAGACTTACGCGATATCCAGTTAGCAAGATACCTTGAGCCATGCCCTCTTGGGTTATATTCAACCAGTGCTTGATCTGGAGAGACAGATAGGGGATCAAACTGTTACCATCAACAACCTGACTACAGATAAGAAAAACTTGTCAAACGATCTTCTCAGTGCTCAAAAAGCATAGAATTATTGAGGAAGGAAAAAAAGGATTTAGCTGTCAAACTGCTTAAGTCAGAAATGGCCAGCAAAGAACTTCAAACCAAGTACTCCGATCTGGATACTTTTTCCTCAAATGATATCACAACTTTGAAGGAGAAAGTACAATTTAAGGACAGTACTATTCAGACTCTATCCGATGACAAAGTCAAAGTGGAGAATACTGTCCAAGAGAAGACCAAAGAGAAACCTACCCTAGAACGCCAACAAGCTCAAATAATAGCCGCAGAGATAGAGAGTTATGCCAGCGGAGTAGTGGATTCTTTGGAGAAGAGGGATAATGAAATTAAGTCCGATATGGTTTATTCTTTCATGAGACCTTTCCTAAGAGGACTTTTGGTCCTTTGTGGAAATATGTGGACTATGATGATCTCTCTTTCCATACGATGGATGATGGTGACAAGCATAATTACTCTAGTGGCATAAAATCTGATGACGATGAACAAGTGGGTGAGAGTTCAAGTGCTGAACTTAAAAGTCCCAAAAAAGATGGTGATGAAGAAAAAACCGAAGGGAACAAGCCCTAAGGTTACATTATGTACTTTTTGTTTAAAATACTAAATTCCTTGGATGGCCAATGCATTTTGCTGCACTGTTTGTTTAAGCTTTACGTTGTAAAACTTTAAAGTCCTCTAATAGTCAAGGAATTTTGTGTGTATCGGAGATCCATTTGAGTCCGATCGGATTCTAATTATCATATTCCCCTTTGTTTAAATTTTGTTTAACTCTCTTATGTCCAATGTTTAAATAGCCTTTAATATTTCAAATGTGTTGAATAAAAGTATCCAACATCTTCGACCACTTGTGTTTAATAAATGTGATCAAATGCTTAACATATCCGATCAACTCAAGAATACTTGAGAGTCGGGGTGTTGAATAAGTATTTAATATTCGAACTGAAACAAAGTTGCACCAGACTTTTGAAGAAGGTATCATATATTATTGAAAAACCCAGACGCTTCATTAAAACCTCCCTGCACTACTATGGTAGGAAAGAGTATGCCCCCTAATATTTACATTGATATTTAAAAAGTAAATATTTACAAAAGAGTTTTATTCTAAGTATAACCTGAGATGTTCAATGTTCCATGGGTGCTTTAGAGCTCTTTCTTCTTTGTTTTGGAGCTTGTATGTTCCTGGTTTAACCTTTTTACAGATCACATAAGGGCCTTCCCAGTTCGGAGCTAGCTTACCGAACTGCTTTTCCTTGGTGTGTAAAAAGACTCTTCTTAAAAATTTGTCCCCTATTCGAAAGATCTTCTTTTAACTTTGAAACAAAATCTGCTCCTCATCAAGCCTTGGTAATGCGTTGTTTTTAGATGTGCTTTAACTCTTTTTTATTCTATCAAGTCCAACTGATTCCTGACTACTATATCATTAGCCTGTTTGGAATAGTTTTGGACTCTGTAAGATGGTAAATTATCTTCTATGGGAGTAATTGCATCCATCTCATATACTAAAGTAAAAGGAGACTCTTGTGTGGCAGCCCGAGGAGTAGTTCGATAGGCCTATAATACTTCTTGCAAATAACTTGGCAATTTTCCTGCAGCTCCTTCTAAATTTTTCTTTAACCATGACAAAATGGTTCTATTTGCAACTTTAACCTGGCCATTCGCTTGAGGGTGGAAATGAGAAGAAAAACAATGTTGAATTCCTCTAGAGGTACAAAAAGCTTTCATGTCTTGATTATCCAACTGTGGCCCATTTTCGGTAGTAATCTTTCGGGGAACCCCAAATCTGCAAGATATGTTAGATAAGATAAATTTAATAACTACCTTCGAAGTAGTTCCAGCCAAAACAGTTGCCTCTATCCAATTAGGGAAATAGTAAATAGTGATTATGATTGTTCTACGTCTACCGGACGCCATAGGAAGAGGCCCAACTAGATCCATACCCCATCTCGAAAAGGGTACTGGTTCAGATATGGAATTCATAAGAACTGTTGGCACATGAATTTCATTCCTATATTTTTGACAAGGATCACACTTTTTCACCATCTATTTAGAATCTGCCATTATGGTTGGCAAGTAGTATCCTGCTAATAGGACCCTTCTGGTTAAGGCCCTATATCCATAGTGTGCAGAACTTTCTCCATCATGTAGCTCAGATAATACAACTTGGGATTCTTCAAATCCTAAACAACGTAGGAGAGGTCTGCTAAAAGGTTTTTTGTAAAGGACCTCTCTTACTATCAAGAAACCACGAGCCTTGTACTTGATCTTTTTTGCCAGAGCTTTATCCGGAGGCAATATCCCATCGGAGATGTATTGGAGAAGAGCATATTTCCAATCTTTAGGTTGAATAACGAGTATATTCATATATTTTTCACTCTCTTTTTCCCGATCTGTCTGTAAGAATGGACATTTCTGCACAAGAATCCATGGGTAGGATTCAGAATAGGCTATAGATGCCAAAGAGTCTGCCAGATTATTTTCGGATCTAGGAATGTGCTCATAGCAAATATTTTTAAAGTTTGCGGCAACTTCTTTCAACATAAGCAAGTATTTAATCAACTGTTCTTTCTTTGCTTCAGATTACCCCTGAGCATATTGAATGAGCAATCAATAATCAATCATTAACCGGAATCTCTTTGCCCCACATAGGAGAGCCATCTTAAGACCATCTATGACTGGTTCATATTCAGACTCATTGTTAGAAGCTTTCAGCCCAAAACATATGACCTGATACATCTTGTCACCATATGGAGAAGTTAGACAAATCCCAGCTCCACATCCCATATTATTTGATCCACTATCAGTTCGAATTACCCACTTTTTCTTAGATCTATTTTCTGATTCATGTCTGAAGGATTCATCAGTATGAAATTCGACCAAGAAGTCAGCCACTGACTGGGCTTTAATCACTGTTCAAGGGGCAAAGTCAATATCATAATCACCCAGCTCCACTGACCACTTGGTCATTCTTCTTGACACATCAGCTTTCTGAAAAATGCTTTTTGAGGGAAAAGATGTACGAACAATAATGGAATGAGCTTGGAAGTATGTTCTCATTTTTCTTGCTGCAATTAGTAAGGCCAATGCCAATTTTTCTAATTTCAAATATCTTCTTTTAGCATCCAACAGACTCTTACTGATGTAATACACTGGACGAGGGTAATTGTTCACCTCTCTCACTAGCACAACACTTATTGCATATTCTGATACAACTAGATACACATAGAGCTTTTCCCCTCGAACAGGTTTGAAAAGTGTTTTAGTTGAGGATAAATGCTTCTTTATTTCAATAAAATCATGGTCATACTGTGGAGACCAATTGAGGTCTCTAGCATTCCTCAATACTTGGAAAAATGGAGCGCACTTGTTTGATGATCTTGAGATAAACCTATTCAACGCAGCCAATTGTCCTGTCAGCCTTTGAACTTCTTTAATATTTCGAGGAGGGTCCATTGCTAGTAAAGTATTAAGTTGATCTGGATCAGGATGAATTCCGTTTTCACTTATTATGTAGCCCAAGAACTTTCCAGATCGGACCCCAAATACACATTTCTTAGGGTTCAATTTCAAATTCACAGCTTCTAAATTGGAAATTATTTCTTGAATGAAAGATATATGTGAATATTCCTCCAAGCTTTTAACCATCATATCATCTATGTAAACTCCATGTTTATTCCAATCTGATCAGCAAAAAATTTATTCACTAACCTCTGATAAGTGGCCCCATCATTTTTCAATTCGAACAACATCACCTTGTAACAACGAAGACCTCTATCTGTGATGAAAGTAGTGTGATCTTGATCCTTCAGATCTACTTGTATTTGGTTGTACCCTGAGAAAGCATTCATAAAGGACAATAGTTTATTTCCAAAGGTAGAATCCACCAACTGATCTATCTGAGGAATGTGATAAATATCTTTAGACCATGGTAAGTGAAATCAATGCACATACGCCACTTGTCATTATTTTTCTTGACTAAAATGGGATTGGCAGTCCACAAAGGGTATTGAGATTCTTTGACGTGACCCATCTTAGTTAAACGGTCAACTTCTTGAACAATCACGTCTGCATTTTCTTTAGAGAAATACCTCCTCTTATGTACAACTGGTGCAATATCATTCCGAATTGACAACTTATGAGAAATAATATATCAGGGTACTCCAGTGATATCATTGTTACACCATGCAAAACATGTTGATTATTCATTAAAAAACATAATAACCGGTGTTTTAATTCCGGTGCTAGCTTGGAACCAATCTTAACATTCTTTCCCACCGCAAGGGAGTGGGTTTCAACCTCCTCAATCAGTATTATAACACTAGGAGCCTCCCTGGGATCATTAATTTCATTTTCATCAGCAGAAGGCTCCAATAGCTGATAATCTTTGTTAATTCTTAATGCCCCTAGTGTTTTAGGGGCAAGGGCTGTTGCATAGCATTCCATGACTATCTTCTGACTGCTCCAGACAACACCTACTTGTCCTTGGACAGCATACTTCAAACATTGGTGGATTGTAGAGGCCACAACGTGCATTCTGGAGAGCCATGACCTCCCAAATATTGCGTTGTACGATGTTGGGCAATCCACCACAACAAATAGCACTCTTATCATCTTTTTAAAGGGTCCCTTGCCCAACAATACTTCCTCTTCAAATTCCTCAATCACATCTGCAGAACTTCCTGTGAAGCCTACAATGGTTCTGTTCGAACATTGTATAACCGAAGGGTTTCTCAATTTTTTGTAGGAGCTCAAAATAGTTAGTGATTTAAAAAAGCTGATCAGTCCGGAAACTGTTTTGGTTTTGTCTGTTATCACCCCACCTGATTTCGACTCGGATCTGGATCCATACACTCAATGTCTACATCAAATATTTCAACAATTACCATTACACCCTCTTGTGTAGATGTCCGGGGAGTATTGGTTTACGTATTATCCGGTCTGCTTCCCCCTTGCTTTTTAAGGTAGGCCCCCAACTTTCCCCTTTCAATGAGATTCTGGACCTCCCGTTTCAAAGATATATAATCGTGAGTATTATGGTCTATGTCATTATGGTATTGGCAGAAGTGAGTGCTCTGGTTTTCTCTTGGGGACTGCAATGCTGCTGGTTTTCTATTTTTTTTCAAATAAACAGAACAATTTATCAAAAAATTCACAAAACACCAATTTATTTACTATGCTGCTGGTTTTCTAAAATACACATCATTTCGTAGTCTTGTCATAAATTGCAGCCACACTCTCCCCCAACTCAACAAACTACTCAGGCTGAACCAAAGGCCCCCTCTTACTTCTAGTTGGTTGGATCTATATTTGATTGGACTGATTCTGCCTTGGCCGGTTGGACCCTCTCTCAGTCTCCTTTGCCCTATAACCGGATTGGTTAGTAGCTGAAGGAGTTGTTGTAGTAGTAGTAGATCTCACTTGACGGCGTACTCTGGCTGTTTTGGTCTATTCTACGTTGATTTTATTTCCCACTTGATTCAACAATCTACCCCCAGGTCATAGCCTTCTTCTGAGTCACTGAATCAGCTAGGTTTCCTGGATTTAAGCCTTGCCTAAGCAAAATAATTGCAACTTGTTCAAAGTAATCTGCTAACCCATTCTTTGTATTCACAAAATGATTAATGTACTCCTTCAGGGACTCGTTTGGTTCCTGAGCACAATGGATCATGGTGTCCCATTATTCTTGAGTTTCTTACTTCCAACAAATTGCCTCCGGAAGGTAACCCATAACGTATCAAAATTTCTTATACACCCTTGATGGAGACTGTTGTACCATTTGAGGGCACTCCCTATGAAAGTTTGGGAGAAGGCGCTACACAGTAGCTTGTCATCATCGTCAAAATTCATCATGAAGTTCTTAAATTATTCCAGATGGTTGTCCGGATCTCGACTCTCATCGTACTTATCCATCTTGGAGCTATCATACCTCTTAGGAAGATGTCCGGAGAGTATTTTTGTGGACAAAGGTGATTGCCTCCAATTTTTATTACGACTAAAAACAGTATCTTCATTGAGGGTAGCAAAAATACCCGCTTTGGACTGAGGCAAAGAGATCAATCAAGAACTGATCAATATGTTTATTAGCTGATCTCTTTCCCTTACCATGTTGCTTTTTAAGCCTACCATGCCTATCCCTCTTTCTTGAATGTTTTTTAGTCAGCCTCATTTTCTTTTTAGATTTTACCTCATCATTACTTGAAGATAATGATTCTTCAAGTTGTGCCTCATATAATGAACTGCTGGAAGACTCATATACAGATCTCTCAACAGGCTTAGATCGATGTGTCTTCTTGGAGCTTAGATGGGTTTTCAAAGACTACTCATTTTCTACAAGATTGTCAGTGTGGTGAAGTACTGACGCTCCAGATTTTTCCTAAACTCATTTTTCTGCTTGTTTTATTGCTCTCAACGCCTTTATTTCAGCCCTCAGCTGGTCTCGCTCCTCGAGGGTATATTCTTTATTTTCCCTTGCACCTTCCACCTCAGGAGTGGAACATTATGTTCATTCGGATCCATCCGAATTACTTTGCTTGCTCGTTTTGAATTGTGAAATTCAGGCACCGTCGTGCTCCCACCGTGGTCGCCAATTTGGTGTGGTTTATTTTAGTCTGAGGGTAATTTTGTAAAGTGTTTTGGATGTTTTGTGGAATTTAATGTTTAGGGTAGTGAGTAGTGAGATAATTAAGTTGTGTGCTAGCAATAAATTCTGATTACCCACATTAATGAAAGTGGTTGGGGTATTTATACTTAATTACTAACCTATGGGCTTATTGGTCGGATAGTGAATTCGACTCAAGTTTAAGGACCCATTAGTAATCTGGTATGAAGTGACCAGCAACTAGCCTAGTCAGTATTTATTAAGTTTGTCATGTTCGGTTTTTTATGATAGTGATTATGGTCCGAACGGCCTTTCGGATTAATTAAAGACACAACAGCTGAAATATCTGATCTCATCATCTATCCCACCCATTAATTTAGAAAACTGGAAGCAATGAGGGTGTGTCTATTATTAAATTGTAGAAAAGATCAACGCAATGCTTACAGATTGAAGTAACGAGTCTTATTTCTTAACTGAGTATCAAATTTGGGTAAAATGGGTACTCAAATTGAAGGTTTTTACGAGCCCTTACGTTACCGCGGGCGTGACCCAGTTCGCATCCCCAGCCATGAGGTTTGGCCCTTAAAACTCACTATTTAGACCCCCGAATTATTATTTTCCAGTTTTTACTAGATTTAGTTTAAATATTTTGCGGAGTATTTTAAATAGTTAGTCAACTCTATCTATGTTGAGATTTGACATGAATATATTTTTCAGATATTTAATTTGTTTCCATATATTTATTTATGATTTTTGAGTGATTCCTATATAAGGCACTCTTAACTCTACTTTCACGATTAGTGTTTTATTTAAAAAATATTAGACATTTTGTTTATTGAACTTTTAAGTTCTTGAATCCCTACAAGTTTAGAGTTCAATATCCATCGGTTTCTTCAAGAAAACCTGCATCACCGACACACATATATTTTGTACATCGACATAAAATTTATGATATGTTATTCTTCTTATTTATAATGGTGATATATATTTTGAGAGGAGTCCATATTTTATATTCATATAAATCGATTTTTTTATCAAAATATTTAATTATCAAAATTAAAATACTTAGAGAATAAACATAATTTTACTTGAAAACTTTTAAGGGTTAGGTATATTTAATGCTCTTTTTGTTGGATGTCTTATCCAAAATTTTAAAATTTTGTTTTTTCGTTTAAAAAACTAATTTTATCCGTCACTTACAAAATTAATTTAAAAATTATTATTACTACAACACCAAATTTATCTTTTCCTTTCCCTTTTCTTTTTCCATCATTTTTTTATTTCTCTCTCAATTTTTTTTCATCATTTCATCAACATATGTAAGCTTTTGGTTATTTTCACATGACTCCCTCATTTTTTTTGATAAAAATATTATACAATTAAGATGAATTACAACGAGACTTCACAAAATTTACGTTGCTATATGATTTTCTAGTTTATCAAAGAAAAACAATATTAGATAATTGAAAATAATAGTCCTTAAGTTACATAAATAAACTTTAATATGGTTCACAAAATTACTTTCTTTTTCTTTATAAGTGTAGAATCAAATCGTAACCCAATTCATAAAATCCGTATACACCAAAATGAAAAAACAACAAGTTGAAAGAAAAACAAATTATATAAATTAATAAAAATGAAAAACAAAAACAATAAAAAACCAAAATTTGTAAATAAATAATAAATTAATAAATTTGATGGTTCATACAATCAAATATGAGATTTAAAAAAGATGCGAAATCTAATTACATAAATCTAACAATCATTATATATTAAAATTTGATTTGTTTGTTTGATATTTAAGGTCAGTTGGGTTTCTTGTGTATCCTTCACCTAAACATATGTACCCGGCCGTTACCCATAATTCCTGTCAGCAAAGACGAACGTAACACGAATTGTTTGATTCCCAAAATAAAAAACTCCAATTTTGATTTGAAATTTCAGTGTCTCTCACAAATGGAACTCTAAAACCATTTTAAATCTTAAATTTGATACATGTATATGTATAGGCAAATTTTATTCAGATTTCAGTAATGTATGAAGAATTTAAGCCATCGCAGGGATAAATAAGTTTAGTGAAATAAACAAGTTCAAAATTTAAAAGAAAATCTTCGTTCAAAGTTTTGATTCCAAATTCTTTTTAAACTATAATTTAGTTGTAATAATATTTAAAACAAAATATAAATATAAAACCAAAAGCGAGGTATTTTTTAATTTAGTCTTTTCAAATAAAATAATGTTTTCTTAATATTAACTATAGTCAAATTGTGTACCTTACCCAACAAAAATACGTACCATCTTACTTCTCGTGAAAACTAATTTCACACTCTGATGTAAACATGTTTGGTTCAGATTTGCTTAAAGTTTTGACTTTTATCATCGTAGAGTAAAACATAAAACATAAATTTTGTCAGCACTGTACTTATTACTTTTTTTTCAACTTTATGAGCATTTCGCTAGAACCATCGCAATTGAGCAATTGGGCTTGCCACTCTTAGCAGGATGAAAAGGACTGATGCAAGTAACGGATCCTTAACAATGCTTACTTTCCCTCCTCGTTCTTATCGCAAAATAGGAACGGGATATATAAATATCACTTGTTTATTATTTTTCCTACCACCATATAATAAAGCAATGACATAAAACTGGTTAACATATATAATATGCTGGTCATGACTTGAGTATGCACATCTATCTATCTATTTTCTTTGTACCTATTTAGAAAACATGGGAGCTAAACCTCTCCTTCATGTCCTCATGGTATGCTTTCCTGGCCAAGGCCACATAAACCCTCTTCTCCAACTAGGCCTACGCTTAGCCTCAAAAGGTTTACTTGTTACCTTCACCACCAACCAAAGAACTGGGAAACAAATGTGGGAAGCCTGCAACATCGTCGATGGTGAGGCCAAACCGGTAGGATCAGGTTATATCCGGTTTGAGTTCTTTGACGACAAGTGGGGAGAAACAGAACCGACAGTACACAACCTAGCTGATTACATGAAGCGCCTTGAAACTGTCGGATCACAAGAAATTAAAAAAATGATCGAAAAATTCGACATAGAAGAAAACCTACCCGTTTCTTGTTTGATCAATAACCCGTTTCTTCCCTGGGTTACTGAAGTGGCTCAAGATGTTGGTCTGCCTTCTGCTTTGCTTTGGGTACAATCATGTGCTTCTTTTGCTTCTTATTATCATTATTATCATAATTTAGTTCGGTTTCCGGATAAAACAAACCCAGAACTTGATGTGTATGTCCCGTGCATGCCGGTTTTAAAACACGACGAGATACCGAGTTCCTTGCATCCTTTATCACTGTCTGGATTTGTTAAAAAAATAATTCTCGGACAAATCAAGAGCCTAGAGAACCCGTTTTGCGTACTCATAGAGACGTTCGAGTCCTTAGAACACGATATATTGGACCATATGTCAAACTTTTTCGTAGTAAGACCCGTTGGGCCGTTGATTAAAATTCCTACAGTGGTTTACTCTGCAGTCCGGGATGATTTTATGGAGGTGGAGTGGCTAGACACAAAGCCTAAGGGTTCCGTGGTGTACTTGTCGTTTGGAAGTGTTATGAATTTTAAGCAAAAGGAATTTACTGAGATTGCTCATGGAGTAATGAACTCTGGCTTGTGTTTTCTCTGGGTGGTAAAGCGGAATACATATCAAGGGTTCCGAGATCATGTTTTGCCGAAAGGGTTTTTGGAGCAGACGGCGGAGAGAGGGAAATTGGTGGAATGGAGCCTACAAGAGCGAGTGCTGGCCCACCCTTCTGTGGCGTGTTTTGTGACACATTGTAGCTGGGATTCTACGATGAAAGCTTTGTCCTCAGGTGTCCCGGTGGTGGCATTTCCACAAAGGGATGATCAGGTGACATTGGATTTAATTAAGTAGATTGCTATTCAAATCGAATCCTTTTTAAATTTTGATTTTGGGTTGTATGTTATCTGTTTTTAGCTGAGGGTTATTTTGGTCGTCAGGTTACAAACGCGCTCTACTTGGTGGAGGTGTTTAAGGTGGGAGTGAGAATGTCTCGAGGAGTAGCTCAGGGCAAAACAGTGAAGAGAAACGAGGTGGAGGAATGTTTACTTGAGGCAACAGTGGGGCCAAAAGCGGAGGAACTTAAAACAAACGCTTTGAGGTGGATGGAAAAGGCGGAGGCGGCAGTGGCTGACGGTGGATCCTCCGACGAAAATATCGATGCTTTTATTCATGAGTTGAAGAATAAACATGTGGTCGGCAGCACTTGAAGAATAAGTACTTGTTCAAGTTTATTTCTTTTGGCTTTTAATAAATAAAGGAAATTGTACTTAAATCACCTACTTAACTATTCAATTGTAACTTATTAGACAAGGTTTGATCAATTGTCTCATCTACCTTATTATTACTTACAACCTAATATTATTTTAATACCCTAACTACCTTTAACCTACTAAATAAACATAATTTTCTGTTTTCTTTCTATTTTTTTTAGCTTTTTGAAGATCTGAATTTGTTAGCCGCTCTAACCACCTAACCCTACGAACCACCACGAAAACCGGTTGAAATCACATTTTCCGGTGATCAGAGTGTTTAAGGTCTGTTTATTTATTTAGTTTTGTGGTGTAAAACGTATCTAACCACTATCTTCTACGTACAGGAACTAATCGTGTTTCTACGTACACGAATCTGTTGTTTTGCAAGTAATCGTGTTTCTGGTCCCAGGTAATCGTAATTACCTACTGATTTCGAAGTTATTTTGTTGGTTTTATTAGTTGGAATAGGTTATATTTTATTGTTTTTAGACGCCATAGCCTGATTTCGAGCTTTTCTCTGTTTTTTTTGTTACAGTGATCTATTATTGGTTTGTTAATATTTGTAGTTATATACTCATGTTCTTGTTTTATGATGTTATATACTAATTTTGTAGTGATTTAGATTTTTATTTCGGACGTTAAACATGTGTAGATTACGAGTTTTAGTTGTCCAGGCCTTCCACGCGAGATGCGAATTGTTTGATGTATCCGATGAGGAAGATGCTAATTGTATTATCAATTCGCATGGTGACATGCGAATCACATGAAAGAATTTCAAAATTTGCTTAGAAATATGTTGCGAATTGTGTGAAGAACATACGTTTCACATGTTATGATGCGAACTATATGAAACTCTAGAGTATTGTATGTTCAAACAAATACCAGGACTTTTAGTTAATTTTCTACGTTTTCGCATGTTATGATGCGAAATGTGTAGAACTCTAAAGTATTGCATTTTCAAACATATATCAGTACTTTTTTAGTTGTTTTTACGTTTCGCATGCTAGGATGCGAACTATCTAGAACTTTTTAGAGTATTGTATTTTGAAACAAATATTAGGACTTTTTTTACAAACAACTATCAGGATAGGATGCGAATTGAGCACAGTCCGCAACTTGTAGGTATACACAAATCGCAAGATAGGATGCGAATTGTTTGATGCAGTAATAAATAATTTGCACATAATTTTTGGGACTAATAACTAATAGCTTGTTCTGTCATGGGTAAGAGATGTCCAAATCACGAGTTTTTATTTTTAAATATGGTCACCAAACCCCAATTGTGCCTTTCACGGAGTTTGAAAGCTTTCAAAGTATCCAAGCTTATGTGGAGAACACATGGGAGGAGCTTGCCACAGGTGACTACCTAATTACCTACTCCTGCGGGGATCACAATAATTGTTTCTTTAATAACCAGAATGATTTTGTTGGGTTGGTGTTATATCTTGATTTGGAGCGTTTAAAACGGGTTAGTTTTCTCATAGAACAACACGTCTTCGATAAGGGTTCTGATGAAAAACGTTCTGTTGATAAGAGCTCTGGTGGTAAGGATTGTGGTGTAAAGCGTAAAGAGCGTAGCTTGAGTTTGGGAGAACCATCTCTCAATCAACTAGTTAGCGAGGAGAGTAGTAACGGTTTAGTTAATTCTGATCAGAGAAAAAAACAACTTGCTACTGCTGGTTTTGGCTAATGCTATTAGAGGAATGGGTCAAGCTTTTGAAGAAGGTGCTGCCGGTCTGAGGTTATCTTTGTGCAAGTTTGCGTTAGAGCATAATTTTTCTTTCAAATACCTGCACAACACAGCAACCAAGATCACTTCTTATTGTGAAAATAAGTTCACAAGCGGGTGCAAATGGAGGCTAGGAGGGGAGTTTTCGGAGATAGTTCATAAGCATAAGCGGCACATGCATTTGACATCAGATTTGATTGCAGAGTAAATTCAGGATTCTCTACGAACCTGCCATTCGTTGACAGCCAAAACAATACAATCGACTGTCAAACAAGATTACGGTCTTGACATCTCTTACCGTTTGTCATAGAATGCTTTAGAGAAGGCTAGGAGGGGAGTTTTCAGAGATAGTTCAAGTTCTTTTAGTTTACTAAGCGGATACTTCAAACGCTTGAAGAGCCGGGATATTACTTTAGACTGCCAGTTGGAGTTATCAGCTGGAAACCGATTCAAGCATTGTTTTGTAGCATTTGATTCAACCCTTCAGGTTTTCATTCATGTCGTCCAATGTTGTTTGTCGATGGAACCCACTTATATGGAAAGTATAAGGGTACCTTGCTTATTACCGCAGGAAAGGACGAAAACAACGGTTAGTTACATTTAACTAGTTAATCGGAATGATGTTTTTTGTGTGAAATTGTTGTGCAAAAATTCGCATCCAAAGCTGCGAATTAAGCAGTGTTCGAATCTTTACATTTCGCATTTCAGGATGCGAATTATGCGATGACAGTTCGCATCCTTTATATGCACACCATTTGTTGTTGTAATCTTGACATTTCGCATTTGAGGCTGCGAATTAGGTAATATTTGAAACTGTGCTTACATCGCAGCTTATGCTTGTACATAGTTCGCACGCAAATATTTTGAGCGCAACTACCAGGACAACATGCGAAATGTGTACATTTTTAAACGTTTGAGTACTGTTGTAGTGTTCATTTGATATGACCTTTTCCAGGACTATTCCCTGTTGCTGTTGGTATAGTTAGCATTGAAGATTGGGACAATTGGATGTGGTTTTTGGGGTGTTTGAAACCATATTTGTTGGATCGCCAGATCACATTTATTTCAGACCGTCATTCTGGTATTGTTAATGCTGTTTCTGTCTAGTATCCAAACTGCTATCATGTGTACTGTTATTTCCATCTCATGCAGAATTTGAAAGCCAAACTAGAACATACTAACATAGACTATAAAAAAAGGATGTTGGGTTTCTTCCATCGTCTTGCTTATGCTCCCAGTCGAGAGCTTTTTACAGATATACTAATAGTTTTTCTATGTGAAGGTGGTGACATAATGAGTGATTTGCTTGCAAATTTACCCCTTGAAAAGTATGCGCAGGCTTACGTAAAAGGGAAGCGATACGGCTCCATGGCTTCTACTGCAGCTCAATCGTTTAACAATTAGATCAAAAAATATTCCGGCCTACCAATTGTTGAGTTTATTTACTGGATTAGAGTCTTGCTTAGGAATCAAGTTTCACGAAGATACGAAGAGGGTCTCAGATGGAGTATTAATTTGGTCCCCGAGTACGAGAAGAAGCTAAAGCAGAATGTTGACATGTGCCGAACTTGGGTAGTACGTAAGTCGTCTACCGCCATGTTCGAAGTCTTTTCGAATCCTGTGGCTGTTGTTAATCTGTTGGATTTCAAATGTTCTTGGGGATCATGACAACAAGAGTATTTTCCATGTCCTCACGCTTTAGAGGCAATACAATATACTGACCAAGATCCATTGACCGTAATAAAGCCCTTCTTTATGGTTAAGAATTACAGGAAAAGTTACTCTTTCAGCATACCAGCTATAACAGATTTCGGGGAAAGGTCCAGCGCTAACGATCCTTCGTTTGTTGAAGTTCTGCCTCCGAACGTTAAGAGACGCTCCGGAAGGCCTAAGAAAATGAGAATCCCTTCTGGAGGAGAAATCTCAACCAAGCAGTTGAGGTGTGCCCGTTGTTCGAAATCAGGCCATAACAGGAGGACTTATGATGTTCCAGTTTAAGGACAATCCGTGTTGTGGACAATTCTGGTTGACCACATTTATTTGTACTACTGTTATTGTTTTGTACAACAAACTAAACATTTTTAAATTTTTGTGTTTGTAATGCTTTTATTAGAGTGAAGAAATGTTAAGTGCTTTGAGTTGCAAGCATTTCAGCAGCAACCATTGGAACAGCTTGCACTGGTTGAGAGTCAGCTGAGTAGTAGTCATCATATATTTCTAAATCAAAGATAGATACTGGGCTGTTTGGTGGTGCTGCTGGCATGATCAAGTCATCGCTCCAGTTAACGGTTAAGGATGACCAGGAGTCACCCAGAGAACCAAGTGAACCATAGTTTGAGTATGAGGTGGTGGTTGTGGAAAAAGACACGACTGTTTGAATTCGAAGAGAAGAGGGAAATGAGTTTGTTAAAAAATAGCCTCTGATTTTAAATGTGTAGTTTGTTTTAAAATAGCCTCTGGTTTACTAGTGTTATTTATAGGGAAATGAGGTAATCATTACATATCCTCCATGTCCAATCAGCAATAAATGAGTTATGTACATGATTAGATTGTTTTTTGTGTGCTCAATGGAGAAAACGTTTACCAAGGCATAAGCCATAGCCTGTTCGTATTCTTGAACTTTATATTTTGAATTTTTTATTCTGTACTAGGCTGCGAACTGTTGTTTAATGTGATATACCAGGGTTTTCTGCGAACTGTTTACTGATAAGTAAGCATCTATCAGGTTAGGCTGCGAATTGTGTGACAACCAATCTTATATGGACATGTCAAGCAATTTGCAGCATATGGTGCGAATTTTTTGATATCCAATCCATTTTGTCTGCAAGCATTTTGCAGCCTGTTTTATTGAAATGCATCGTTCAAAACGATTCACATCCTATGCTGCAAAATGTGTTATGGATAGGCTGCAAGATGCAACTGATTTACTCACATTTCGCAGCACATCTCGATCACAGTTCGCAGCATGCGTTGATCATGCATACTTAAAAATGTGTTTAAACGTAAGTGTATAGTTGGGAATATTTACCAGTTGTGTAGGTGTCCTTGTGGTGTAGTCTATGGCTTTCAGTTTAGGCAGAAGTGGATTGGAGTTTGTTATTGACCTGCCGTCGACGTTAATGACGAGCAACGTCCAGTGGTTTATCTGGTCCTTTGTCTGGGTGCATATTGGGATCATGATGATGTAGGGGTTTTTGGGCGCCTTTCTAAAAGCTGCGTCGACCAAATTTGTTACTTCCCACCCTGTTTTCAATATGTGCTGCATCCAAGCGAGAGTACGTTACAATGAGAAGATTTTCTGAAACTTTGAAATTTACCTTAGCTAAACTTACCGTATTCATGCCCGAAATCAGTACGGTGTCGTGTTGCTCTCCTTCAACTTTAGTGAATGGAACTTTGAAGTCTGCTTCTTCTTGCATTTTTCGAATCCAAGCGTCGATAACCTAATAAATGAGTTGTTTATTTATGTTAAATATACAAGACATATTTGAAACATTAAAAATAGAATTGGTTGACAATTGGATACCTTTACGTCCAGCTCCAGTTTTAAAGGTAGTGCCATCACATCACTCGCTTGCACTCTGATTCCGTATGTAAATTTGGACTCTGGTAACTGCCATACCACTAGATATGGGGTGTCGCTCTCGTAGGCTTTAACTAACCGTATTTTGTGGTATTCTGTCACATCGATACGGTCAGTGACTTTTGTTTTCTTTGTCCAGTCGTTGTAGTCTACTTTTGGCGGTTCCCGTACTGTTATAAATATCTCTTTCTCTTCCTCTGCCATTGAAAGGCTGTGTTGGTGTCAGTAGATTAAAAGTAGGCTCCTCTGTCTCTTTACTTGGCTCGACCTTAGAAAATAACAAAAATCAAAAGTAGAAGGGTGTCAGTCATTATAATGTTAACGACCCTAAACAGTTCGCATGCTAACATGCGAACTGTTGGTTCTAGTTGACCACACTTCAAAATATCTATCAGGGTAGCATGCGAACTGTTCTAGGTTCCACTGAACACTTCGCATGATACCCTGATATTCGTTTGTAACATTGAAAATCGATCCACACAATTCTCATGTTATGATGCAAAATCATTATAAGTAGCCCTTACCGCACGGTCAGCGATAACTAATGCCGTTGAATTGTTCGGCATAGGATCTGGATCGTGTCGGCAGAGATCATTAAATTCATCCTCCGACATGTTCTCCAAAGACCGTTGTATTATAGAATCATAATATACATTATCAATTTCATTTAAAAATGTCTGTGAAACTTGAGTGTAAATACTATCAACAAAAGCATCGGGTAAACCTACTGTGTTATCGTTTGACTTTGGAGCTTGCAGCTGATTTGTTACCGCTGCTACAGTTTCACGTTGGCTTAGAAATTCTGACTTTGCGCACACCACCGTTGGTCTTTGAGGTGCATCTGCATATGTGGTGTTGTCTTCTAAAGATGGTCCTTCCTGGCTGAGTAGTTCCGTCTTCTCACAAGGATGGACATGTTCTGACTCCTGCGGTGCTATCTCTTGCGTTAGCCTTTCTCTCTTTGCCAATGCTATCTGTTGCTGCTGTTGTTGTTCTTGTTGTCTTTGTTATTCTTCTTGTTGTTGTTGTTGAAGTTATTTCTGCTGTTGTTGTTGTTGTTGGTGTTGCGATTGTTGTTGTTGGTGTTGAACTTGTTGTTGCTGTTGTTCATGTTGAACTTGTTGCTGCTGGTGTTGTTGTTGTTGTTGTTGCTGGTGTTGAACTTGGTGTTGTTGTTGTTGTTGCTGCTGTTGTTGTTGTTGTTGTTGTCTTTCGGTCTCCTGTTTCATAAAAATTCTAATAAAAAAGGTAGAAGGATTAAGCATACTATAATCATTGTTGCGAACGATTCGCATGCTGGCCTGATATTTGTTTTGTCCACTTCAAACAAATCGCAGCTCAGCATGCAAATTGTAAAATAACTAATCCACTAGTTGAATACACAATTCGCAACATAGGATGCGAATTGTTTGGACAGGACTACAAAACAGTCCTGATATTTGTTTGATATCATCATATCATGTGATGGCATTTTTTGGAATATGTATTCAACTGGGAAACCCCGCCGACTGTTTTAAATAGATACACTAAGTTTGTTTGAATATTTATACAAGAGTAAATATTATTTTAATAAATTTCATCACAACAAATAAATAAGATATTTGAATCTTAGTGAACTTTTGATCCACTTACATCTTCTAGGCTGCCTGGTTTTGAAACTTCTTTCGCACGATCTTCTATCTCCTGTTGGTCATTCGGAGGAGACTCGTGTCTTTCTTTCTCTGTCTGTGTCTCCGTGGTGTCCATCTCTGTGGGCACCGACAACTCTTCGTGCATCCTTGCAGATTGTACCGGTATGGGTGAATGGTTGGCATCATCATCCCTCTCTTCTGGCAGTACTGCATCCGCATGGTGCTGATCAACATCAGACACTGATGCTTGCAATACAGTGGATGCTGCTCTATCTGGAGATGTTGGTACCTTCTCAACTATTGGGCTTTCAATTTGGCAAATTTCTTGAGAGATAGCATTGTGGAGTTGTTGTGCTTTAAGATCCGCTATATTCCGTTTCAATTATTCAAACTAAAAAAACGATAGCACACGTTTTATAAAAATATTAAGTGCTGATTATAGCGATTATTGAAGGCTCAAGTCATACTTACTTCTCTGGCCTGTTTTTCTATCTTCTTCTCGTACTTGTTCTTGTCGGCATATGTCTTCAAATGCTTTGATTCAGCAACAATTTCAGAAATCTCGGGATTAGGTTCTCTGCGTTTGAATAAATAATCACCGATTGTTTCACTCATACTGGTTGTGGCATCGTCGTCGGGCTCCTGCCTGGATTTGCCTTTCAGTGGTGGTGGAATCGTTTGCTTGGGGAGTCTTGGTGGTGGAATCGTTGGCTCGGGGAGTGTTGGTTGTTCGGGTCTGGGAGACATCATCTTATTCGTTTCTTTCTGTGATGCTCGTCTCCTTTGTCTTGGTTTTGATGATGTGCTTTTCTTCTTCTTCCTTGATCTTTCTTCTGGTGAAATAGTTTCCTCATCTGCATCTCCTCTATCTGGTGAGAAGTAGTGGACCTTCCAAAACCTACCAACAGAGGCACATGTAAGTAAATAGATGCAAGAGGCTTGTTTTGAAAGTATGAGGGTGTGGACAAACAAATTGTTTTTTACAAACAATTCGCATTATATGCTGCGAAATGTGTGAAACTATATCCATGTTAGAGTTGCAACAATTCGCATGCTGAGCTGCGAATTGTGTGTAAACAACAGGTTGCGAACTGTGTTGAAACAATAAAATGCGAACTAAGTATTCATGTCAGGCTGCGAAATGATTGATAAATTTTCTAATATAACACCAATCAAAACGCATGATATGCTGCGAACTGTTTGCAATCCTAATTTAATAGTTATATAAAAGCTCATACCTGATCATTTTGCAGGTCGGGTATTTTAATAAGCAACGCCACGGTTGTTGTTTGGGAATCTAATCCAAACCATTTGAAAAACCTTGGTATCAAGGTTGGCTTCACTACCTCGAGGCCGATTGTTGTGTGCTCCATGAAGAAGGGCTGCATCGGGGTAAGTTTTATCATCAAGATGTTATGTACATAACTAATTTTTATACTTAATAAATCAATCTTACAACTAGAAGGACGACGTAGCCGACGACTCGATCAGGTTTTTCGATTGCTAAGCAACTTCTGATAGACTGCCGGAGCTTGTACAGTATTGATCCGGACCAGTCGTAATTTTTTATTTTGCTCAGGTCTTCAACATAATAAAGCGTGCTCCAACCCAGGATATCTCCAGATACGGAGTAGAATAGGGTGGAGCACAAAAACAGTATCAGCAGCCTTGTAACGTCTTCCAACTCATGCTCCCCCCCTTCGCTTATGGCTTTTTCTATACCTTCCTGTAAAACCAACGACAACAGGCTATGTTAGAAAAGTATAGCATCCTACTTTATAAGATGAAGTCGATTTTACACATACCTTTATAATGGCATTCGTTATTGTTTTAGTATTACTCGCGTCTACTTTCCTGCCAGTTTTACCCATGAAGTATTTCTTCATCATCCTCGATTCATCCTCTTCGTCGGGCGCATATTTGTTGTGAAATGCTCCGGTTTTCTTTAACCGCATTTTCTCCGTGACATGCTTCATCCCGAATATGACCTTCACATCGTCTTCGGTTAGCTTTACAAATTTTGAGCCAATACGAAAGGCGTCTCGATCGACAGAGAACCTCTCGACGAGATACTGAATGATAGAGTATATTTTTTTCTTCGGTAGCTCTGCCTCGTTACGGATGTCGAAAGCCGTTTTCAAAAGCATATAGAATGGTGTGTTTCTTGCAGCTTCAATGTGGGCACAGGTAATACCCATCTCTTTAAGAAGCTTCAGAAATCTCACCAACCCTGATCTGTAACAGCTTGGTTTTGTTGTCATACTTCATGCACAAACACAAATCAGTTGGAGTGTCACACACCTCGCATCACAAGCTGCAAACTTCATGTAAATACAAGCTGCGAAATACATGACATAAAAACTGAATCGAGCTGCGAATTGCTTGCATAATGGGTGATAAAGATGCGAACTGTACTACAGCCACACGTACAGGCTGCGAACTGTTCTATTTTTTACATGCACGTTGCAGGGATCTGGGAAATATTGAAACAACATCAAAATCAAAAATCAACTACCTAATTCACATCTAACATAGATCATAGTTCTCATGAAAGTATTAACATTACATGCAACTAAACTTCTACCCTGCGTTCGACGATAAACCCAGAAACTGACCAACTATCGTCACTAAATACTTCGTTCCGGTATAAAAAGCAACGACGATCGTGAAATAACAGAAAATAGTGTTTCGAAGTCATCAAAAATGCAAAAAAAGTACACTTTCCACTTTAATGAATACCTGTTTACTTCTAAAAGCTTTCCTATTCACCGGTCAGAGAAGGTGGTTACTCGTTGGACTGAGTAAAAGACGGTGTCCGGTGCGATTCCGTTGAAGGTGGGAATGACGACTGATTTCGAACGTTGAGAAGCTGTAGGGGTTTTGGGTTTGAGAGAGAGAGAGTGTATCACGAAGTCGAACGGTTTCTGGTTAGTAACTAAAATTAGACGTGTTTTGGGTTTGTTTAGGGTGATGGGAAGGTGGAAAAGTGGATTTGAAGTGAAAAATGGGTATATATAGTCGATGGGTATTTTTGTCCAATTTTTTAGTCGAAGTACTAAGTAACACTATCCAAAATTTGAATACCACAGAGTAATAAGATACTTGAATGAGTATTTACCGGCAGTTTTCTCATAAATAAATACGTTTTAATAGGTTTACGTATCAGTTAATGTTTTAAATATTTGAACGTGCATTTTTAGAACAGTTAACTGTTTTAAATATTAAAAATAAAAACTACTATCTAATATCTAAAATAAAATGATTGTTTATTATGATCTGAAAATAGGATTAAGATTATTTAGTAGGTAATCTATCTAAATAATCATTTAGTTTTGAAACTAAATTATTAATCACTTTTTTTATTGATACCGATTATATTTTCTGTTTGTTATTATAATCTTTTTATGTTTGTATTTTTTTCTGTTTGTTATTATAATTTTTTATGTTTGTTATTATAATCTTTTTATGTTTGTTATTATTGTTTGATCAATTTTCTTTTCTACTTAAAGATTAGATTTTCTTTTTCATTCGAACAAGACGTTTTTGCAATTGTGGATCGTTTGTTTGTTTTTCTGCATTTGTCATCGGTCGTTTATCGATTTATAGGTGATTTTCTTTTTTTTTGTTATTTTTTATCGTTTTGATAACTATCTAAACAGATCGATTTCGGGAAAAAACAAATTTTGTTAATTTTTTGGGGTTTGCTTTGTTGCGTAATTATGAACATTATGGCTGTGCAATTTGATATTGCATTGGTTGTGAAATTATGTACATTTTTTTATGTGTAATTAGTAGTAGATTTGGTTGGAAAATTACGCGTACTTGGGTTGCGTAATAATTATTTATTCTTTTGTGCTTTTAAGGTGCAAAAGTTTGTTAAAGTTGTCTTTTGAACTTGTATTTTTTTTATTTTTTATTTTGTAGGTTTGCAATAAAAAACAATATCTTGCTACTAGAGGTTGGGTTGGTGGTATTCAAGGTGTAGGGCAAGTATTTAAAGAGGGTGTTACATCATCGCGTCTTGGTTTATCCAGATTTGTTATTGAACATGGATTTACTTATAAATTCATTCATAATAAAGGAGTAGAGTTAAGTTTTCATTGTTCAATGAAAGAGAGCAAAGAATCTACATGAAGGCTTTAAGCTTCAATTGATCAGCCTAATAGAGATATGGTTATCAAAAAGTATATTGATGATCATAAGTGTTATCCTTGTTTCTCAACGGCAAATAAAAAATATTTAATGTTCAATTTGATATCTAACGAGATAAGGGATGGTATTAAATCAATAAGTGATATCATTCCTAAAAAAGCTCAAGCTCTTGTTAAATCTGATTATGATTTAGATATTTAATATCGTAAGTTTTGGATGACGTTGAATAAAGCTATAAAGAAATTTTATAGAGATATTTCTACTTTATTCGACTTGTTATAAAGTAATTTTAAGATCTCAAAGACTCTAGAAGTCATAAGTAATTTTGTATTCGAGTATGATGGTGACAACTATTCGTTTAAACAGTTTTTTATAGCTTACGAAGCTTATCTTCAGGGGTTATACTCTTGTCATCTGATGCTCTTTATCGATGAGAGATTTTTAAGTGGGACATATCGATGGGTTTTACTCATTGTAATAGCTACAAATGGTAACAATGGTAAGTTTTTTTAACAAAAATATATGTTTAAATAAAATGTTCTTTTATGGATTTGAAATTAAGTATTAACTGGTTGCGTAATTACGTACAAAATGGTTACGAAATTAGGTTTCATTTATAAAATTAACATGATTGTATGAAAATATAGGGTTTTTGTTTCTTACATAATTACGTGTTAGCCGGGTTTGAAGTTAAGTGCAACTGGGTTGCAAAATTAGAGATTATATAATTAGTTTTTTAATTACTTTATCCAATTGATACTTATTAACCTTATTTATTTTGTAGGGTTATTTTAGTAGCATTTGTTATTGTTAGGTCCGAAGATAATGATAATTGGAAATAGTTTTTAGAGATATTGAAGCCTCATTTACTTGGTCGATAAATCACTTTTTATCTGATCGTCACCTATGTATTGTTAATATCATCTCAAGTATTTTACCTAATTTTTATAATTTATATTGTCTTTATCATCTTATTAGAAATATGAAGCATGCGTTGAGACATTCACCAAAAGCATTTAAAGAAGAATATGGTCATATCTTGAAATAGTGCGCTTACGTACCCAATATGAGTTTATTCAATTTACATTTGCATGATTTTCTTAATTAATGTGATAGACTTATCTTCATACAAAACATTCATCCTGAAAAGTACAGATGCATGTTTTTAGGTACATGTTATGGTTTTAATGATTATTAGTCCAGGTGAGTCTTTTAACAATCAAATCAAATAATTTTGTAACCAACCAATTTCGGAATTACTGGATAGAATTATGGTTATGATTATGACTCAGATGTCAAAAAGTTATTATGATTGTTTGCATTGGAATAAGTTTTACGTTGGAATAAGGAGCTTTACCCCAATATTGAAAAGAAAATTAAAAGTAACGTGAAATAAGGTCGTACATGGATTGTTTGATCATCTACTGAAATATTGTTTGAAGTTTGATCGGAACTGGTTGAAGTTATTGATATTTCAAACTACAAATATACTTATGGTAATTGGAAAATATAGTGTTTCCAGTGATCTCACATTTGTGCTATTAAATTTAGTATTTAAAAGGAATTATTTGGTATATTGGGAGTCATGCTATATCCTAAGTTATTATAAGACAACTTACTCTCAGAGCATACTAGCTTTATCTAATTTTTATGAAGCTTCTGGTTGAAATCAATATCCTAATATTCATCCACCTATCCCAAAAATTAGAACCAAAAGGCCCAAGAAAAAACGGATTCAATCCCAATGTGATGAGTTGATTCATAAAGTAAAGTGCACATGTTGTAAAAAAGATAGTGATAATAGAAGACATTATGAAACAAATATATAAGCAATGTATTTTTGTTTTTTTAATTGGATATATTCTTCTTATTTTCCATTTGTATTACTTTTTTTGTTAAACAGTTTGGAATCAGACATTTAAAGTAAACATTTGTTAGTTATGTATGAAATTACGTTATAATGGGTTGCATAACTAGAAAGTTGTTATGAAAAAATAATAGTGTAATTTTAGAAGAGAAAAAAATATAGATAATAAGAAGGTTAATTATATTAAATATAAAGACTAAATGCATGTATTTAATGGTCAAAGACTAAACTAAAGCAAACATAATGAATAAGAGGCCTAAATGATATACCCTCAGAACTTGTTTGTAAAGAGCAAATGAGTGGGGTGATAAATCCACTTTAACAGTGGTAATCATGTAATTTCATTATTCACCTCATGTACTATATTAAGAAAATTCCCTTTTTGGGAAAAATGCTAATGATTTATCAATTATTATCATATTTATTCCTATCGTCTCTTTCTCTCTCTATCAAATACTGATTTTCTCTCTAAAAGTATTTGATACAAACATTTCTTAGACTGGTGCTCTCATACAAACATGTTCTCATCTGGATTTATACCTAAAATATATCTAAACTTCATCAGTGGCACCGTCTATGGGAAAATGAGTGGTACCCAGAATCAACGTTCCAAAACCATAAAAATAATCTAAAAGAAAATTAAGACAATGGAAACTGAAATTCATAGATATTTTGAGGTAAATCCGACTAATAATTTGATCGGAGTCTCATCTGGAGAACTTGTAATGAAAGAGAAAATGACAAATGAAGGAAACGACAATAATCGATATGATGAATAGCTTATTGAAGAATCTGTATTGGTTGCCAGGCGACAAGAATTGTTGGAGGACATTGAAAGGCTAAAAGATGAAAAAGAAGCAATAATAAGATTAAGAATAATCAAATCAAAAGTTAGACAAGAGCGCGTCATGGCAGAGTAAGTCCAAGATGTCAATCAATCAGAGGAAAGGCATCGGAGAAAAGGTCATCGCTCTTTCAAAAGGTGAGTTACATCTGAACAATGTACAAATCAATAGAATCTAGTGAGTATACTTCTCTTAGTTCAGATGAATTTTCATCATAGGATACCGATGCTAGGCATAAAGTAGATGAGAAACAAAAAGATTCAAGGGTGTATAAAAGTTCTCACCGAACCAGTTGGAGAATTAAGAGTTCAAGGAAGAAAAACACACGACCACAGAAAGAGAAAGTTATGCTCCGAAGAGCCCGACAAAGGGGTAAATGCAATTAGACCAGAATACGTAACTCCTCAGAGATAAATTCAGTCTAACAAATACAGTCAAGATTACCGAGTCAGTAATCAATTTACTTTCTTGTCCGAGGAGAGACTCTATATGGGCGTGAACAAAGGACCGGAGGGAAGCGCTTATAAGGCCTACATAATTGGAGGTCATCTCCACTCCCTTCAGAAATTTTGTCCGGGCATCTTCCAAAGTGGTTTGAAATATCCAAGCTGGAAAACTTTGATGGGACACAAGATCCAAATAGGCACATCGAACAGTTCAAGAATTTCATGATCAATTACGACGACGATGACAAGTTATTGTACATGGCTTTCTCTCAAAATTTCAAGAATGATGCATTAAAAGGGTCTATAAAGAATTTTGATAAGTTTTGGAGCATATTTTGACAACACTTTATTGAAAGCAAAACATTCTGAGTGAACGGGGACACTATACTCTACTGCAGGCAGAAAGTTGGGGAAAGTCTCAAAGAGTAAACAAAGCGTTTCATCCAAGTTAAGACATATATGTAATTTTTTGAAGACAAAGTGGCTTTGGCTACCTTCCGAATGACTTGCTTCCGAGGGTGATGAAAGATAATACCAGAGAGATGCAGAATATGACATTCAAAGCATTGCTGGATCAGATAGAGAAGTGAATTCTAGTTAAAGAAACTAGAGTGTCGAAGATAGAGTCGATGTCTTAGTTCTACCAGGATCCGACCATGATAAGAACCAGTGAGGCCACCAGTTAATGTCCGACCGCAAGTATTGCAACCAACAAGCACAGTCCAACCCCGAGCACTTGTTCAAGTTATAAATCAGGCACCTCAAAGAGTAGTTAACACTCTACTGTACACATCTATAGTCAACACCCAATAATATGTCTGGCCCATGTCCAACAAATGGGTCTAACCCACTCAATATGCTGAGTTGACTGAGTGTGTATCAACTATCTTTGAGAAGGCACGTTCGAATGTAAACTTTCGTAAGCCCTTCCCAATGAAGACTCCAAGGCAGCATATAAAAAACAAGTATTGTCAGTATAATGAGGATATCGACATGATACAAAAGTTGTGTAGCACTGAAAAAAGAAGTGCAATACTTGATATAAAATGGGAAGTTAGTCAATTTTGTGAAGAAGAATTCTACGGTTGCTCTCAAACAAGAAGTTGTTCCTAAGCAAAAGGATACGATGATGATATCGGAAACAATCGATGAAAAATCTATAGATGCATTTGATATCTCTACTGAGTATTTAGACCCAAAGCCGGATAGAAACAACATAAATATGTTAGAAGAACCGATATCAAAAGGAAAGGTTAGTGAGTTATGTGTTTTTTTTAATCACTAACAATTTTTAGGGGAGATACAGTTACAAGAATATCAAATTACTCTCAGAAGAGGCATATTGTTAGTCTAGCAACACAACTGGAAGCATGCGCTTCAACACATTATAGAAATTCATCCCCAATAATCCGTTTCAAAGATGATGATATGAGAGATATAGCTGGTCCACATGAGGATGGAATATTCATCAGAGTGGAGATAGCTGGTCCACATGAGTATTTCAGCTAACATAATGTGTATGTCTACTTACAGCCAAATCAAGAACCCGCCAACAATCTTACGATCGAATTGAACAATACTCGGATTCATCGGGGCTAAGGCTAAGGTAGTCGGAGAGCTCAAGGGGATGGTAGAATTAGGTCGAGGACCATTCAAGAAGGCAATTACAATTTTATTTGTAGTGCTAGATGCTCCCACGTCTTATAATGCTATCTTCAGAAGGTCTTGGTTATATAAGATGCATGTCGTGCCATCAACTGTCCATCAATGTTTGAAGTACGTTGTGGGAAGCAATATGGGAACAATAAGAAGCTGCCAGAAGATGGCAAGAGAGTGTTGAATAAAAAAAGAATAGCAATCAGTGGGGGCTCCCCCGTGGATGATCCAATGGAAGCCCTCGGGTTCATGGTCCCACATGATAACTTTGATGATCATGTCTTCTTTCCGGGAAAAAGCCTCAAAATTGGCACAAAATTATCTCTAAAGGAAAAAAGAAAATGTAATCAAGTTTCATTCAACCAAATTACATTTGTTTGCATTGTGTACAGATGATGTCACAGGGGTTCCAGCAAACGTCATCTATCATAGGCTTACGATATGAAGCAATGTTTGTCCGATCATATATAAAATAATATCACGCCAGTCACAATATACTTTATGAACTCATAATCCAGTCCTAGTAAAGAAGAAGAATAGAAAGTGGCGAATATGTGTGGACTTCACCGACTTAAACAGAGTGTGCCCAAAGATCATTTCCCTATGCCTAGATCAGTTTGTTGATTCAACGTGTGGGAACCGGTTTTTATCTTTTATGGATGCTTATGTCGGGTATAATCATATCCAAATGGGTCCAAGAGATCAGGAGAGTACAACTTTTATTACTTGAAGAGGTTTACACTGCTACAAGGTAATGTCATTCGGGTTGAAGAATTATGGAGCAACATACCAACAATTAGTAAAACAAATATTTCGAGACTCAAATTGGAAGAATTTTGTAGGTTTACATTGATTACATGTTAGTAAAAAGCTCAAAAGATGAAAACCATTTGGCTGACTTAGAAGAGACTTTTACCAATTTGATAATAATAAACTTGAAACTGAATCCAGAAATATACACTTTCAAGGTGAGATCCGGAACTTTTTTAGGGTACATAGTCAGTGAGCAGGGTATTGAAGCCGATTCGGTACAATTAAAGGCTCTGAGTACTATGGAACCACCAAGAACAATCAAAGATGTACAAATCTAGACAATAAGATTGGTAGCGTTGAACAAGTTTATATCGCGGTCGTCGGATAAATACGTTCTTTTCTTCCAAGTGCTAAGAAAATAATTTTTTTTTAAATGGACTCAAGAATGTTTGGACGCTTTTCATCAGATAAAAGAATACCTTTCTTCATCGGAAATCTTCAAAAATCCAAATTCGGGGGAAAAGTTATATATCTATTTTGCAGTATTAGATTTTGCGGTGAGTGCGGTTTTAATCTGAGAAGAGGGAAATGTTCTGAGGCAATATATTATGTAAGTAAAGGTCTTCTAGATGCTGAGAAATGATACCTCAGGTTAGAATATCTAGCCCTTGTACTAGTTACATCCACGCGATAAATGAGGCATTACTTTCAGGTTCATTTAATTGTTGTATAAACATCTTTTCCATGGAAGAACATGTTACAAAGCCGTGATGTGTTGGGGAGGATGACTTAGTGGTCGGTTGAGGTTATGGATTTTGCACAAGCATTAGCTGATTTCTTAGTCATATTTTACTCTAATCGGATTGATATGGAAGTCGATGAAGAAGAAATTGGAGCAGTGTAGACAATTCGAACGGACGGGGGTTCAATCTTGTCAGGTTATAGAGCAGGTACGGAATGGGTTTCTCCAGTGGGAATCGCAATGTAGGAAGCCATCCAATTTAGGTTTAAAGAATCAAATAACGAAGCCGAGTAAGAAACTGCTTTGGCAAGCTTAAGATTTTCTAAAATTTGTGAAGCTAAAAGAGTAAGACTGATAAGCGATTCACAACTTCTCATAAACCATGCATCTGGCTTGTCGGAGGAAAGAAAATATCACTTAATGAAATATCTGAGGGGCTTTGAAGGTTTTAAATTTGACTTTTGAGGGGTTCAGATACAAACATATTCACAAAGCGGGAAATTCAGTAGCTGATTCTTTGGCTAAAATATCTTACTTAGAGGAGTACCATTGGATAATCATACAAGAAAACTTTTCTATTATAAAGGGATCTGAATAAGTTAAAGGATGCGTTAAAGATTTCTAAATTTTTACAGGTATAGCAAAGGACTGGACGAGCAAGATCCAAGAATGTTTGGTGAATGACATATTACCAGTTGATAAGGTGATTGCTAAAAGAATACGATTCAAGGTATATGTGTATATTTTACTCGGAGATGTACTGGTTAAGAAATCTTTTAGCCGGCCCTTACTCCAATTTTTAGAAAGAGATGAGTCGCAGATGATATTTTCATAATTGCATGACGGGGAAGGATCAACACATTGTGGCTACAAAACATTGATATGAAGAGTCCTTCTTGCTGGGTATTAATGGCCGACCCTCTCCTTGGATGCTAAGGAATTAGTGCAGAAATACGATACCTGGCAAAGATTTGCTAATGTAATTTATGCACAGGCTATGGCTCTTGAATCAATACCTGAGTCTTCACCATTTGACAGATGGGGGCATTGACCTGGTCGGATCTTTACCGATAACATCTGGAGTTTGATAGACAATCATTGTTGCAGTCGATTATTTTTCTAAGTTGGTGGAAGTTGAGCCTTTGACATGGACAAGAGCTAAAGATGTGATCAAATTTATTGTCTCTAACATCTGTTGTCGCTTTGGGGTTCCGAGGAAAATTACAATGGATAACAGACCACAATTCGATAACAAAGATATGAAAGACTTCTGTACATATAAGGGGATACAACAATACTTCTCAGCAGCTTTTCACCCCTAAGAAAATGGACAAGTCGAGGTGATATCGGAAAATTCTGGATGGGCTAAAGAAGAATTTGGAGGGTAAGGCTTGAAAATAGCCAGATTATTTACAAAAGGTTTTGTGGGCTTATTAGGAACAACTCCACGGACTGCAACGCAAGCGTCACCATTCACACTCGTTTATGGGATGGATGTAGTAGTACCTTCAGAAACAATTTTCTCTTTATTCGGACTTAGTGAATATTCTTAGGAAACAAATGACAAGGAAAAGTGCACATAGTTGGATCTGGTATAGGAAATGAGAAGAAGGGCACAACTAAATTGTCTACATTATCAGACTTTGATGAGAAGTCTATGCTTCAAAATTTAAAAGACGAGAATTCAAAGCCGGGGACAAAGTTTTGAGGAAAGTTTTCCTCCATACGAAAGAAAAAAGGTTGGGCAAATTGGCTCCTAATTGGGAGTGTCCGTACACGGTAACAAAGAATGTCAAGTCGGGGACGTATAAGATCAAAGATAAATAAAGAAGATATTTTTTTCCATCATTGGAACATTGAGCACCACAAAGTTTATTTAGAGTGAATGTGTGAATGTGTAAATAGGTAAATATTTTATTTATGAGTTTATGTAAGTATCACTGGCATACTCTTCCCTATCCTGGTAGTGCAAGACGGTTCTAATGAGGTGCCTTAATAGTCGACTTATGTATAAAATTCTTTTGCCATCTTAAAATGACTCTCATAGATGTCCATATTTTTTTTACTCAAAAGATACTCCAAAAAAATTTGGATGGTAATGTTCATAATTTTGGACTCAAAAGACATTCCAAAAAAGTTTGGATGGTAATGTTCATCTTTTTAGACTAAAAAAACATTCCAAAAAATTTTAGATGGTAATTTTCATCTTTTTGGACTAAAAAAATGTTCATTATTTTAAACCAAGAAACGTTTTCCAACGAATATCGATGACGATGTTTATTATTTTGAAATAAGATAATCTAATAAGTAGTGAGCCACAGTGTTCATCATTTTGAACCTCGGTAAACCATATTCACATAAAAGATTTTTTACCTACGAGACAAGTTAAAATAAAACATTTTAACATGAAAGATTGTACTGAATCTGAATTAGAGTAAAAAAAATCATATTAAGAAGTTATTTACTCGGGGGGGAGTATGACTAAGAGATTTTCAAGTAAAAACATTTTCATATGAAAAATTTGTATGGGGAAGAGAAGTATGGTGGAGTGTGAGCATGAATTTCATTTTAGGATTACCTCGGACATAGAAAGGTAATGACTCTATTTTTGTGGTTGTAGATCCTAATTCTAAAATGACTCATTTTATTGCGTGCGAGAAAATGATGGATGCTATAAAGGTTGCTATATTATATTTTCAAGAGGTTTATCATTTGTGTAGTCTACCTTTGAATATTGTTTTTACCAGGATTTAAGGTTTTTTGGGCATTTTTGGTGGAGTTTGTGGAGGTTTACTAACACAAATTTGAGCTTTAGTAGTTCCTCTCACCCACAAATAGATGGTCAAACTGAAGTGACAAACCAGACACTGGGAAACATATTACATGAAAAAGTGGTTGGAAATTTGATTTTCCCAGATGTAGGGAAGGTTCCCGTTAGGGTTGAAAACGTTATTGACGAGTTATGGGAACTTCACGAGAACATGCAGAAACATATTGAGAAAACAACTCAAAAGTATAAAGCCGCAGTTGACAAGAAACGTAGGCTGGTCGAATTCAACGTCAAGGATTTTCGTTTCGAATGTGTTTACTAGGGATCCCTATCTTGCCTATGAATTCAGGAAACTGGGAGCAAAGAGGTTGGGTCATTATTAAATTGTAGAAAAGATCAACGCCAATACTTACAGATTAAAGTAGCCCAGCCAAATGAAGAGTCGTGATGTCTTAAACGTGAAATACCTAGTTCATTTTACTGACCTAGATGATGATAATGCTATGAATTCGAGGAAAAATTCACCTCAACCAATGGATTATGATATCTTGGCTCAGGCCCACAACTATCTAGAGGTAGTGGGAAAACATAAGCGAGTCTTATTTTTTAACCGAGTATCCAATTTGGGTAAAATGAGTACTCAAATTGAAGGTTTTTATGAGCCCTTGAGCTGTCGCGGACGTGACCTAATTCGCAGGCATAGTCATGAAGTTTGGCCCATAAACCCACTATTTAGGCCCCCGAATTGTTGTTTTCCTATTTTTCCTAGATTTGTTTTAAATATTTTTCGGATTCATTTTAAATCGTTTGTCAACTCTATCTCTGTTGAGATTTGACATGAATATATTTTCAGATATTTAATTTGTTTCCACATATTTGTTTATGATTTTTGAGTGTTTTTTATTTAAGGCACTCTTAATCCTACTTTGACAATTAGTTGTTGTACTTAAAAAATATTAGACATTTTATCTTTTGAACTTTTAAGTTCTTGAATCCCTAATAGTTTAGCGTTTCGTATCCATCAGTTTCTTCAAGGAAAACTGTATCACCGACACACAGGTTTTGTACCCCGACATAAAATTTATTATATGTTATTCTACATATATAATAATGATAAATATCTAGAGAGGAGTTCATATTTTATATCTATATAAATAAATAAAAATTATCAAAATATATAATTATCTAAATAAAAATACTAAGAGAATCCACTTAATTTTACTTGAAAACTTTAAAAGGTTATGCTATATTTTATGTTCTTTTTGTTGGATCTCTTATCCCAATTTTATAACTTTTGTTTATCATTTAAAAAAACAATTTTGCCCATCACCTCCAAAATTAATTTAAAAGTTATTATTACCTACAACACCAAATTTCTCTTTTTGTTTCCTTTTTTCTCTTTCTATTTTTTTTATTTCTCTCCTTTTTATTTTTTCATCATTTCATCAACATATGTAAGATTTTGGTTATTTTCAGATGACTCCCCAATTTTGTTTGATAAAAATATTATACAATTAAGATGAATTACAACCAGACTTCACAAAACTTACATTGATATATGGTTTTCATGGTTTATCAAAGAAAATATTGTTAGATAATTGAAAATAATTCTCTTTCGACTATAGAAATAAACTTTAATATGGTTCACAAAATTACTTCATCCTTTCTCTTTATAACTGTAGAATCAGATCCTAACCCAATTCATAAAATTCGCATACACCAAAATAAAATAAAAACAACAAATTAAAAAAAAAAACCAAAATATATAAATCAATAAAAATGAAAAAAAAACCAAAAAAGAACCAAAACATATGTACTAATTTGATATTTTTTCCTAAAACTTAAGGTTAGTTGAGTTTCTTGTGTATCCTTTGCCCAAGCATATCTACCAGTTACACGTACATTTCTATCAGTAGGAACGAACATAACACAAATGTTTTTTTAATCAAAATAAAAAACTCGAATTTTGGTTTGAAATTTTAATGTTTCTCACAAACGGACCTGTAAGACCATTTTAAATCTTAAATTTGATACGTGTATAGGCAAATCTTATTCAGAGATTTCATTGATGTATGAAAAATTTAAGCCATCGCGGGGATAAATAAGTTTAGTGAAATAAACAGTTTAAAATTTAAAAGAAAATCTTCGTTCAAAGTTTTGATTCCGATTTTTCTTTTAAAACTATATTATTTTTAATAATATTGAAAACAAAATATAGATATAAAACCAAAAGCGAGGTATTTTTTTAATTTAGTCTTTTCAAATAAAATAATTTTTCTTAATATTAACTAGGTTTTGGTTAAAATGGGGTAAAAAATGTTAACCATTCCTAAAATTAGAGCGTTTTTGGACTTTTATCTTTGGTCGCTCAACCGGCGGGGAACTGCCCGACGGATGAAACCTTCTCATCCCTCGGGTGAAACCCTCTTACCCGCCAGACCAACTATATTCACCCGGCGGGAAGCTTTCCCGCTAGCTCAACCGGCGGAGATTAAAAGATTTATTTGATAAGCGTTAAAATTGGTTAAAATTTTGGGATTGGTTATTCCCTTTAACCTAGATTTAGCCAAAACTTATTAACTATAGTCAAATAGTGTACCTGACCCAACAAAAATACGGTTTTACTTCCGGTAAAAACTAATTTTACACTTTGATGTAAACATGTTTGGTTCATATTTGCTTAAAGTTTTGACTTTTATCATGGTAGAGTAAAACATAAAACATAAATTTGGTTAGTACTGTAGTTATTACTTTTTTCTACTTCTTTCAACTTTCTGAGTATTTTGCTAGAACTATCGCAATTGGGCAATTGGGCTTGCCACTCTTAGCGGGATGAAAATGACTGATGCAACTAAAGGATCCTTAACAATGCTTATTTTTCTTCCTCGTTCTTATCGCAAAATAGGATCGGGATAAAGCACTATTCGTTTAAACAGTTTTTTTATAGCTTACGAAGCTTATCTTGAGGGGTTATACTATTGTCATTTGATGCTCTTTATCGATGAGAGATTTTTAAATGGGACATATCGATGGGTTTTACTCATTGTAACAACTACAAATGGTAACAATGGCAAGTTTTTTTAACAAAAATATATGTTTAAATAAAATGTTCTTTTATGGATTTGAAATTAAGTATTAACTGGTTGCGTAATTACGTACAAAATGGTTACGAAATTAGGTTTCATTTATAAAATTAACATGATTGTATGAAAATATAGGGTTTTTGTTTCTTACATAATTACGTGTTAGCCGGTTTTGAAGTTAAGTGCAAATGGGTTGCAAAATTAAATTTTGGATTACAAATTAGAGATTATATAATTAATTTTTAAATTACTTTATCCAGTTGATACTTATTAACCTTATTTATTTTGTAGGGTTGTTTTAGTAGAATTTACTATTGTTAGGTCCGAAGATAATGATAATTGGAAATCGTTTTTGGAGATATTGAAGGCTCATTTACTTTGTCGTCAAATCACTTTTTATCTAATCGTCACCTAGGTATTGTTAATATTATCTCAAGTATTTTACCTAATTGTTATAATTTATATTGTCTTTTATCATCTTATTAGGAATATGAAGCATGCGTTGAGACATTCACTAAAAGCATTTAAAGAGGAATATGGTCATATCTTGAAATAGTGTGCTTACGTACCCAATATGAGTTTATTCAATTTACATTTGCATGATTTTCTTAATTAACGTGATAGGAAAGCACTTACCTTCATGCAAAACATTCATCCTGAAAAAGTACAGATGCATGTAATGCTTTTAATGGTTATTATTCCAGGTTAGTCTTTTAACAATCAAATCAAATAATTTTGTAACCAACCAATTTCAGAATTACTGGATAGAATTATGGTTATGCTTATAACTCAAATGTCAAAAAGTTATTATGATTGTTTGCGTTGGAATAAGGTTTGCCTTGGAATAAGGAGCTTTATCTAAATATTCAAAAGAAAATTAAAAGTAACGTGAAAGAAGGTCGTACATGGATTGTTCGATCATCTACTGAAGTATTGTTTGAAGTTTGATCAGAACCGGTTGAAGTTGTTGATATTTCAAACTACAAATATACTTATGGTAATTGGAAAATATAGTGTTTCGAGTTATCTCACATTTGTGCTATTAAATTTAGTATTTAAAAGGAATTTTTCGGCATATTGGGAGTCACACTATATCATAAGTTATTATAAGACAACTTACTCTCAGAGCATACCATCTTTATCTACTTTTTATGAAGCTTCTGGTTGAAATCAATATCCTAATGTTCATCTATATATCTCAAAAATTAGAACAGAAGACCCAAGAAAAAACGGATTCAATCCCAATGTGACGAGTTGAACCATAAAGTAAAGTGCACATGTTGTAAAAAAGATAGTGATAATAGAAGACATTATGAAACAAATATATAAGCAATGTGTTTTTGTTTTTTTAATTGGATATATTCTTCTTATTTTCCATTTGTATTACTTTTTTTGTTAAACAGTTTGGAATCAGACATTGATAAGTGCATTTCATGTCACTTTTTACGCTTCCATTATTCTTAAAATCGTCGCCGGTTAACAAGTTTTCGTTGTGTTTCAACGTGTTTTTCATTCATTCTCGTAGGTATAACAATATGCAGACAATATAAACGTTTTTAGGAATAGAATGCTCATAATGTTCTTAATAATTTATAATTTTGTATGTATTATTTCCCTTTTAGCATTTTTATGGCTAGATTGACTATTGTTTATGTTCGTAACCTTCATTTTATTTCAATGTAAGGGCATGCATATAAGTGACAATAGTCCTGAGAGATTTCGATAAGAACTGTTCATTATTTCGATTACGATCCAATGATTTTAATATTTCCTTTTATTTGGCATCACGGGAAAATGTTGGTTGCTTTACCTGCACCACTAGACCTTCTGTTCCAAAGAAAATGTGTAGTGTAGGGCTGGAGTTGTACCGCGGGTAAATTGTGATAATATTAATAAATGTGGGGTTGAAATTGAAGAAACTAGAAATTTAATGTATTTGAGGGAAAGTTTTGAAAGAGTTGGTGGGCCCATCACTCTTTCTATGTTTACAATCACTCATTACGCCGGAAAAAGAAGAAGATAAAACAGGAAAAAAAGCCCAGTAGAAAGAGAATGGGCTGGTTTTAGAGTTTTTCCATTAGAATAAACAAGAATATAAAAAGATACGGAGAGATGGAAGGTAGAGGACGACGACTTGGTTTACGGCAGAATACAAAACAAAGATGAAAAATAGGAACTGGCTACCTTTTGGAGTTTTTAACAATACAAAGCGAGAGAAAAAGAAGACAACACACAATCGACTACTTGGGTACTACTTAGAACGGAGAAAGCAAACAGAGAGGAAGAGAAAATGGAATTTGCGACTTCGGTAGTTTTCTTTCGGCACGAGGCAGTTGACAGCTGCTTTGGGTTTTCGATCAGCAGCTTCGACAGGACACAAACCACGAAAGAGGGGTAGCAGGTGACAGCTACTGTCGTTTTCGATCGGCAGTTGAGGTAACGACCACGGTGTTTTCGATCGGTAGAGTATGTATTGCTCGAGGCAGGTGACTGCTACTTTTTGTTTCGATCGGTAGTTTATGGATTGTTTCTGTCAGGCGATACTTGGTGGTTATTGTTCGGTTTGACGTTCTCTAAACGCTTATTCATCTATTTACATTTGTCTTAGAGTCATGTTAACTTTTGAGCCCATGATGATGATTCGTTCTATTATAAACTAATCATTGTCATGGAACTCTAACAGATTTGTTTGAATAATACTTATGGTTTGATTGCTTGATTGATTTGTGAGATACATTTATCGGTTACCTAGTATGGTTGTGTTTATCGTTAGATGCGTCGCGAACTACTAGTTTGTTAATCTTTAATGAATGCGAAAGTGGATTTAAGGGTTTAGAACTTGTCATGCTAGCATAGGTTCTTGAATGATTCGTATTATGATTGTTCATGATTCGTAATATGTCACTAACCATATCATATTACCCTATGTAATCGAAATAGATAACTTGTGCTTAAAACCAATTGTACCTCAATTCGTATAGACATGTAGGATTGCCATACAAGCGGTGTCTGCTTGACTGCTATCTATTTTGTGGCTGTTTAAGTGTTTGGTTTACGTGTACTGAGAGGTAGTGTATCCTGATTTCGTGTTATCTAATTAGTAATCGTTGTTATCATACATATTGGTTAAATATCGTAATACTCTGAGTAAAATAAACGATGAAGTTAGGGTTCCATGTTTCCTCTCGCATAAGTAAACTCGTTAGTTAATCTCGTTGGTTAATTTGCTTAGTTATATTCATTCACCCATACTTTATTACTCGTTCAAGCATTAGTCTAATAATCATACGTTGTTCCATAAGTGAATTCTTGTCATATACACCTGGTATTCGTGGGAACGAACATACTTACTTATTACTTGCTACTATTTGACCGCGTATACTTGTGTGAGAAACGGACTAACAAGTTTTTGGCGCCGTTGCCGTGGACTCGGTTTTATTTGACAGGTTCATATCTTATTATCAGGGGTCGTTATAAAACTACTGACTTGATTCGGTTACTTGATTTTCGTGTGTTTTCTTGTGCTTTAGGTACTTTAGCGTGTATGGAAACATGGTATCAAACTAGAGCTTTAGTACAGAAGGAGCTTGAAACACAACAAGGAACAAAGTTACTACTCTCAGATTCTGATACTAATTCTATAATGGGAGATCCAGCTCCAAAAGCACTCATGGATTACTCTCATCCAAAGATCATGGATATTCAGTCTAGCATTGTCAGACCCAATATTGCTGCGAATAGTTTTAAGATTAAACCCGACATTATTCAGATGATGCAGAATTCTTGTCAGTTTGGGGAAGCTTCATCTGAGGATCTTAATATGCACATTATAACCTTCCTTGAAATCTGTGATACTTTCAAGTTCAACGGTGTTTCAGATGATGCCATAAGACTGAGACTCTTCCCATTTTATCTGAGGGACAAAGCTAAGAGCTGGTTACACTCTTTACCATCAGGCTCTATCACTACTTGGGATATACTTGCGAATAAATTTCTCTCAAAATTCTTTCCCATGGCAAGAACAGCCGCCATGAGGGATGCTATTACTCAGTTTTCTCAGTCATATGGTGAATCTTTATATGAAGATTGGGAGCTTTACAAGGAGATGCTTAGAAAATGTCCTTATCATGGGATGCATGATTGGTTAGTAATAAATTACTTTTACAATGAGTTGAGTGCGCAAACAAGGCCCGTGGTCGATGCTGCATCCGGGGGAGTCTTATTAACGAAAAGCTATGATGAGGCTCACGAGGTCCTTGAGATGATGGTTGCTAATGAATTCCAGAACCCTTCTCAGAGACTGTCACAACATAAAGTAGCTGGTATTCTTAACGTAGACACTGCCACTACTTTAGCAGCTTAACTTGAAGCTCTAAACATGAAGGTGGATTCTTCGACTAAAGTAGGGATACATCATGTAGCTAGTGTGTGCAAGATTTGTGCTGGAGGGCATGACACTCAACAATGCCCTATCTCTACTGAGTCAGTGTAATTTGTGAGTAACTTTCAGAGGCAGAACCAACAACCAATCTCAAACACCTATCACCTAAACAACAGAAATCATCTGAACTTCACTTGGAACAATAATCAACAAGGTAACCAGCATGGTGTTAAGCCATACGCTCTGCCTCACGCACTAGAGGCAGCATCCCACGCACCCGAGGGTGAGGATCAGGATTTTTTGTCGTTGCTGCCGCATGTCCCGGCTCTCTTTCCGGATTATACGTTGCACGAGGCTTTCAGCGTCTATCACGGAGATGTAAGTATTATACCTTTATATTGTTTTATCACTTTCTTACGTGTTCGATACATATGTTTATAATAATTGTTTTTTCACGAATTTACGTGTTTGATAGATATTGCAGGATAGGGTCACCCTGCGATGCTTCGCTATGTACGACAGTCTCCGGAGATGGGACCTGACACAGCAGAGTAGGGTACGGGCAAGGGTGATGGAGACTATTTTTGGCCCGCTCGTCGATGCACTCTACCGCTGGCATACGAACATACATTTGGTGGAGGCATTCTTAGAGCGATGGCATGAGGAGACTTCTTCATTCTATTTCTCGTTCGGGGAGATGACAGTCACCTTGGAAGATGTCTACATCATCACTGGATTACCGGTTGTAGGTAGGTCTTTTGATGCTTTACCTTTTGACTCGGAGGTTGAGAGGATTGGTACTTATGCTGGCATGATAGGTGTACGACCATCTTAGTTGAGTAAAACCCTTAGGAATGCTAGTAGTGCGAACCTTGGGTGGTTGCACACTACATTTAGTGGTGTTAGGTATAGTGATAGTAGGATCACAGATGAGAGGGTAGATCATGCCACCCGTGCCTACATACTGTATTTGTTAGGTACCACCATATGTGCCAAGAAAACCGGCAACAACATTCCTTTAGATTACCTCCAGTTCGTGAACCAATATCAGGGTATGCATAGGTATAACTGGTGTCAGTTGGTTTTAGCACAGCTGTACCACTCCCTTAGTCAGGGATCTCTCCATGGTACGGGAGGCATTTGCGGGTTTATAGGGATGCTCGAGTGGTGGATATTTGCACATTTTGTTCAGCTCCGAGCTCCACTGTTTTGCGATTACGACATATCCATGCCCCATATGTGCCGACATGCACCGCAGAAGATTGGTGTCTCTCATGATGTGCGCAGACAGATGAGATATGCACTTTCGACGTGCACGGAGGCAGATGTAAGTCATATTCGTTCATTTTAATTATAAGTACTTTTATTAATATAAATGGCTAAGTTTTTCATTTTTTTATTTAGAAGTCATGTTCCTTCCCTTCATACACTTACGGGACCATTATCCGTTCCATGGGGTGACTTGGGTTGAGTTGACGCTTAAGGCGTTCGACGTGGTTGTGCCTTACTACCCAGACCGTGTCACTCGACAGATGGGGTTCGTACAGCTGATTCCCAGACCGTGCCGTACTACCCAGACTTGTGGAGGGATTGGGACAACCATGTGTACACTCCTGATGGCACGTTGTACCGTGGTAGTGGAGAGAGTGCTGACCTGATGTACTATATTTGGGTGAAGAGGCGGCTGTGGTACATCGTTAGCAGTTCTGCACCAGCTAGAGGTCCTCGGTTGGAGCCGCAGGGTGGTGCTGGCTTTGCAGGGTAGGAGCAGATTGTTCAGTTTGCTCCATCGATACCGAATCTGGAGCACGAAGATCTTGTAGAGACCGCCCTTCTTATGTGCAGGATTGCCGAAAGGTATAGACGTCACTGATTATTGCTCGCAGCACACCTTTGTCAGACTTTCCGATGTTAACACTATAGTTTTGTAACCGGTTTATTTTATTACTGCTTGTATTTGGTGTATTTGATGACTGCTTTTATTTATTGTATTTTAATTAATTAATTAGCACTACTTTTATATGTCACTTAGCCCTAACCGCAACCACCCACAAATCAAATCAAAATTACATTATCAAATCAACAGATAAACATCTAAAAAAATCATATCAACCGTTAAACATCTTAAAAGACAGAAAACTAAAGCACTGGTTTTGTTGTTCGATAGTAATCCGAAAAGACTTAAATCTACTTTTAAATGTCACTTAGCCCTAACCCCAACCACCCACAAATCCAATCAAAATTACATTATCAAATCAACAGATAAACATCTAAAAAAATCATATCAACCGTTAAACATCTTAAACGACAGAAAACTAAAGCACTGGTTTTGTTGTTCGATAGTAATCCAAAAAGACTTAAATCTACTTTTAAATGTCACTTAGACCTAACCCCAACCACCCATAAATCAAATCAAAATTACATTCTCAAATCAATAGATAAACATTTAAAAAAATCATATCAACCGTTAAACATCTTAAGAGACAGAAAACTAAAGCACTGTTTTTGTTGTTCGAACATAAGAAACATAACAGTGACAGTTTCGTCTACTTCAAGAATATGTTTCGCTCTCACTATTTATATCTCTCTATTTTTATTATAACGCTCGATTGTTCCTACTCTCCACAACATTCATGTTGTATTAATTAATAATAAGGTAATTCCAGCGACAGTTGAATGCTCAAGCTGTGTAGTAACAGTTAGAGCTTTTACCATTGAAAAACATTATACGGTAAGTTTTACTCTTATTTTTTATATTATTTATTTTCATAGTATATCATTTTATTATCCACTCTAAAATAAAAAACTCCCGCTCATTCTCAAAAAGCAAAACTCCCGCTCATTCTCGAAAACTAAAATCTCCCGCACATTCTCGAAAACTAAAATTTCCCGCTCATTCTCAAAAAGCAAAAAATCCCGCTCATTCTCGAAAACTAAAATCTCCCGCTCATTCTCAAAAATCAAAACCCCCGCTCATTCTCGAAAACTAAAATCTCTCGCTCATTCTCAAAAACTAAAATCTCCCGCTCATTCTATAAAATCAAAAACTCCCGCTAATTCTCGAAAACTAAAATCTCTCGCTCATTCTCTAAAGTAAAAAACTCTCGTTCGTTATAAAAAATTAAAAAGTCCCGCTGAACTTTAATTCCCTATATAAAGCCACTCCAAAACCTTTTACATTCATAGAAACTTCTCAGACATAAACAATTTAACAAATGGAGTTTACTCCTCATGAAGACTACCATCTACTTGAGGCGGTGAAGATTGCCCGCCGAGAGATGTGGGAAGATAGTAGCGATGCTTTTTTTGATCGAGTGCTTTGTAAGATGTACTACGGCTACGGCCGTTTACAAACTGGAGGTCTCCTCGTGCGGAACCGTGAGCAAATCAAGCAGAGGTACTTATTTTGTAAACTGCTCCAGCGTTTGTTGTTTTTGCCATATAAAATTAAGCAAGACGCGGCCGCCGTCTGGAACATGACTGTGGTTGACTACATCACTAGGGATATGGTGGCGTATCTTCAAGATAGGATTACGGAAAGGGAGGAGGGAGTTGATTCAGATGACAACTTGGGATATAACTTCGATGATTGAGCATTTTGGTTGTTGGCATCTAATTGTTTAATTATTTTCTTATGTTTGTTTAAGTTAAGGTGTTAACTTGTTGTTTTCGTCTTTATGTATTTCCTTCAAGTGTACTTGTTGCTTTGGTCTTTATGTATTTCCTTCAAGTGTACTTGTTGTTTTCCCCTTTCCCCTTTTTAATGGTACTTTACTCCAACAAATGTATTAACCGCATTCTTTAGGCCATTTATGCTCTCTGTCTGAAACATTTGGCCAAAGTTTTGGCCTTACGTCGCATGCGACTACCATCACAGACGTTCGCATTTTCGGAGTGCAATATATGTTCTCTGCCTGAGATTCAGGGCCAAAATTTTAGCCTTAGGTCGCATGCGACATGGACAATCGACAGTCGCAAGTTTGGTATGCGATATATGCTCTCTGCTCGAAATTCAGGCCCAAATGTTTGGCCTTATGTCGCATGCGACTTAATTCAAAGACGTTCGCATTTTCGGTATGCGATATATTCTCTCTGCCCGAAATTCAGGGCCAAAATTTTGGCCTTACGTCGCATGCGACTACTATCAAAGACGTTCGCATTTTTGGTATGCGATATATGCTCTTTACCCGAAATTCAGGGGTAAAATTTTGGTCATTAGTCGCATGCGGCGGGACCCAAATTGCGTCGCGTGCGACTGCTATTTTTTTTACTTAAAATCTAGCATTTCAATTAATCACGTCAACTAAAATACATAACACATTAGTAGTAATTTTCCTACTATAATTTTTCAAAAATACATTAACTATATTACACGAAACGTTAGGTAAAATAACTTAAAAATTTGTACAAAAGCATTTCAAGCGTCGTCTCTAGTCAAATCTGTTACATGTGGTTTTTCGTTCAAGTTGATTTTCCTTGCGGGCATTATCTGTGTAAATTTGTTCAACCGCCGGTAGTAGGGATGCGCCCATTGATTCGCTTCTTCGGTTGCATAAGCAGCCCAACAAGGGTATAATGGAGGCAACGGTCCATAGCGTAAGAAATTTTGATTGGAAACGAAATATACTTACATTAACAAAGTGACATCCATGCACGAAAGCTATCCCAACTTCTATGATTGTTGGAATTGTTGACGGGTGACTTTCCACGGATTGGTAGATACGTTAACGAGGCTGCTTGCGATACATGGTATACCATGCATTGATACCTTGTCGCGATGACTAGTCCAATGTCCGGAAATGTCATCCAATAGTGGCTACTAGGGTTGGGCTTGAAGTAATCTAACCTTTGTATCAAATCGTCAAACACCTTCTGTGAACCATATACATCCAACCAACATGCACGGTTGTCTCGCAACTCCTTCAACAACTCGCGTCTAACATCCTCCCATCTATCTTCGTCGTTGTATATTGAATGCGCTACGGAACGATATCCGCATTGTCTGTACGGAAGAACGTCAACTAATTTTAAAATGTAAGTGTGTAGAAAGGCCGAGATGCAATCCGGATGTAACGTTAACTTCCCATCCTTAACAATTTTCTTAGGCCTTCCAACTTTCTTTTTTGCTAATGGAGGTTTGGGGGGTACAATGGGAACCACTTTGGATGCGGCCGTGCTCCCTAATGTGTTTACGGGTGTACTACCTACCGAGTTAGCCGGAGTACTAGCACTAGCGGTTTGTTCAATGGGATATTCCCACGAACTAGGGTTCCGTTTAGTCGATTTATCAACGCCTCCCTTTGGTCTACCCTTAGCTCTAACCGCTTCTTTAGGATCTTGAATATGACTTGTCTCGGGCCTCAATATTTGCATTAACCTATTGATAATATGGTCTTGTTGGTCGGGTCGGAAACTACGAATGGAGTTGTCAATCAAGGAAAGTGTTTTTTGCAATTCCTCTTCACGAGAGCTAGGATCTCTATGCACAATATATAATCTTTTCCAAAAGATATCCACGTCTTCTAAAGGGATGCACCTACCATCTCTAGCTATAAACGCAATTTCACATGCACAAGGTAAACCATGCGTTTTCCTAAGGAAACAACCTCCACATGCTACCCGATCTACTCCTATATTTCGAGCACGCACAATAGCAACCATCAGTATCTTTAGCCCCACATGTAACACATGACCTTTAAGATTTTTGGTCAAAACACCATCAAAGCCGGGAATTGTTCTAAACTTACTTCGCTCGAATGATTCGACGATACCCGCATGCTGCTTCGTTAATAAGTTATGAACTTTTTCCAAAAAAAGCTCAAAGTTGCATTGATTCGTCCCAAGATATTTTTTTAGGGACGAGTGAGCACCCCCGCCCTACATAGTTCAAGTAATAAATTATCAACTTATTGAAACTAGATAAAATAACTCAACGAAAATTAGGATAAACGGACTAACCTATTTGTAGTTGTTTGGCCATAATGCTTAATCGTGTTCGTTCAGTACGCAAGGAACTTGTCACCATATTTCGTTATCCACGAGTCCATAACGTACGCAAAACACTCAGGTTTAGATGAAAACATCTCCTTCAGTGTATCTAGATTCTTTTGTTAACTCTCAAACGTGTTCACCTCCGCAACGTAGCCGTAAAATTCGACAAATTGTTTCGCTACCGCGTCATCGTACAATATCTTCCGGATCGCCCCAAGAATGTTCTTACTAATGTGCCACGTGCATAACAAGTGGTGCGTGCCCGGAAAAATATTATCGATCGCTCGCATGAGAGCTAACTCTCGATCGGTAACAATAACGGATGGAAATGCGCACACGCTATCCATCATCAAACCACGAAGAGTTTCCAAAGCCCATACGTCGTTTCCAATCTTCTCTCCGCTCATAAATACGTACGCAACGGTAAATGTAATGGAAGTCGACGTTAAACCGAAAATCTCTAATAACGGCATCTTATACCTAGTCGTCTTGTACGTACAATCTATGAATAACACGTTCGGGAATGTACGTAATAAGTCTACGCTAGTAGGATGTGCGGAGAAAAAGTCAGTGATCACCTTTGAATCATCTTTCAAACGCTCCCACGTCGAGTATCCATTCTCCTTCAACTTCGTCAAAAGATATTGCATTTGCGTTTGTCCCCCATGCTCGGCATCCCGATGTTTTTTACGGTAATTATAGATTGCACGCATGTTTGAAATGTTCTCTGGATATTGGTATTTCAAACCACTATATATCTCCCCAGGTCGCAAACCGAGGTGAGACAAACTACGAACTAGTTCCTCCTCATCCAGTTTTAGCCTACAAGCGTGGGAGTGACCGTCTAGGCGAACGTAGGGTTCATGATTGTAAGTACCGTTTATCACCTCCAAACGCCATTTCATGGCTAGTACGTTGATCGGATGATCTTTTAGCGTGAACGGACAATTACATTTCTTCGTCGATGTCATCCTCTTTTTCAAAGTTTCCGGTTTCGCCTTTGATACGAATACACCGTATCGCTCGCAAACGTACTCTAAACTAGGAGTCATTCCCTATTTCCCGATATCGTAGAGTTTTCTAATTGTGACAAACTTGATCTTCTTCGATTCAATGTCCACGAAAGCATCCAATTCGTCTTTAGTAAATAATCTGTTCGTGTTGAATATTTTACTGTAATCGGCATCCATAAATGGAGGCTGGGCAGGTTCCTCCTGCAAAATATAAAATTGAAAACTATAAGTTTATATAACATTCTTGTCGCATGAGACATGTCTTCAGTGCCGTCGCACGAGACATGCCTCTAGTACGGTCGCATGCGACACACTTTTGTATTCGTCTCATGCGACGGGTACGTTTAACAAGTAGCACGATCGTGCGATGACGAAGGTGTTCGTCGCACGAACTGCGTGCGACACGATCGAAAACCAAAATACAGGGTTTCGCTTCTTATCTTCATCCGGTAACCTTCCTCCTCGTCTAGTAAGTCTTCTAGAGACACGCCCATCTCTTCATTGTCCATAGATACTCCAATTCAAGATTTTTTTAAGTGGATTTGATCGGTTTCGGTAAAAAAACCTAACCTTTTCGGTTTAATGGGTTTAGAGTAGTAGATTTTAGTACAAAACTTGTAGATTTAGGGTAATAACGAATAGATTTCGGAGTTTCGGCTGTTTTGGAGTGTAAATGGCATGAATGTAGAAATCTAGAAGGAGAAAAAACAATTTTGGAATTTCAACTTTGAGTTTGAAAAAAAAAAGGAGTAGAGTGAGAGATCTATCAAAATGTGTATTATTTCTAGCCTGGCCTTTATAAAAACCCTAATATTGACCTAATTTGACTATTTGGTTTCCAAATCTTTATATGAATGTATATTCTCCATTCCTTTATTGTGGTCATTTTTATTCTTCTCGCTCATAAAATTATATAACTGATTTTTTTAATTGGATATATAAATATATTATAAATATATGCAACTTTAACAAATAAAAACAAATTTAAATTGTTACACTATCATTCTGTTATTTTTTTTTCATATAAAATTTGTCATATTTAATATTTATTATATCCGTAAAATTATATATATATATATATATATATAAATTTAGTCTGTTAAATAAAGTAAAATAATGTTTTATTTTTTTATTATTTTTAAATTTTATTTACCCAACTTAAATTGAAATTTTTTAAATGAAAAATGTGGGAGCTGAGAAGAGAAAAGAAATGCATAGTTTTTGAGGAGAGAGAAATGATGCAGTAGTACGGGAATAGAGAAGAAAATATGCAACTTTAACAAATAAGGACAACAAGCAAGTGCTACATAGAACATTGCATGTCAAGGTGGTATTAGACATGTGTTAGAAGTTGATGCAACTTTAACAAATACGGACAACAGACAAGTGCTACATAGAACGTTGTAATTTGGCACGAAGGTTATATTTTTAATTTATTTAGATTAATTCTGTAAAATGGCACAAATATAATTTATGCTAAATAATCTATGAGAAAATATTTCTAATTAAAGTTAGTAGAATTCCATAACTCTTTATCTATTAATAATTAATAGATAGTTTTGGTATAGATAATTTTGGTATAGGTTAGTAAATCATTTTCTATTAATTTAATTAGTTATATGATTAGTCCGTCCTAGGTTTTGATACTAGTTCGTACTAATTATCACTGAATATTATATATTTTGAAAAATATATTTCAACATTTAATATCTAACCTAGGACGAACTTCAAGGTGGTATTAGACACGTGTTAGAAGTCGAATGTAGCAGATGCTTTCCGCGTGTGGGTGGCCTATTGTACCCAAGACTTGCTGTTTTCTTTAATAAAAAAGGATTTAAAACATAACCTAAATTTTATAATCCTTTTTCAAAATAAGAAGGGTATCCATATATGCGCGTATGAGTTATATCTGGTTCGCAGCTCAGTAAATTGGACTTTTTTTGGTGTGAGTAAATTGGACTTTGTATAGCAATAAATTATTTTATTCCTCAAATATAGTTTTAAATGTATGGAAAATTTGAATAATCAGTGAATACATATATATTTAGAATTATAAAGAAAATTTAAGGGACTAGGTAAGAGTTAATTTTCTTTATTAACAAGTTAAAAATATTTATAAAGACATTATAGTTCCTCGTCAATATATATATTTAATCGAAAAATAAGAATAATTATAAAATCAATTTTTTTTAAATGAGAAGCTTGTAGTAAACATTAATAAAAATAGATATTGTATAATATTTTTAGGGTTGAAAGTTTCACATGTTTTTTAAATTATTTTTAATTTTGTTTAATCCTACTTTTACTACCACCTGCAAAAGCTATAATTAAAAAGGTCAAATAGAATATTTTACTAATCGAAAAACAAAATAATAATAATAATAATAATAATAATAATAATAATAATAATAATAATAATATAAGTTTTAGATCCATATAGATAAACCACTAACAAAAATTTCAAATTTAAAAGGAAAGAAAACTAAAAATATTTTAAATAATTATTTTATGTGTAGTGTTTTTGAAAATATAATGTTTTATTTATAAATAGATAATTATCAGCCATACTTTCTAATTTTTTTGCTTAGAAAAATATATTTATAAATAGATAATTTGAGAGCTAATATTACAATTATATTAAATAAATATATTTTTATTATTATATAATCCTTTAACTAATTAGTGATAAATGCATAGATGGTAATTATTAAAAACTATGGGTAATAAAACATGATATTAGATTAAAGCTTTTGAGCCTAGCCTTTTTTATAAATATATCTAAGTATCATGTTATCTATAGGTTTTAGGTCAAGGAATTTGATGATATAACTGACTCATCAGGTTCTGTCTCAGCTTTAGACGTTTGGCTGTTAGAGGGTTTTAGTGCCAAAATTTATCAAAACTTGGGTTTTAGTGTCTTATAGCAAAATTTATCAAAACTTAACTACGATCACTACTGACATTCAGCTTAATAAAAGAGTACAGGTTTGGTGTAAATAAAGTGGTGTTACACGAATTTTTTTTAAAAGAATAAAATATTTTAAAAAATGTTTAAAGAAAAAAATATTTTGAAAAATATTTTGGAACAACCAAAAGTTTCAATTGCAGCATGAAAATTAGTCCGAACGAATTTATATATCATATTGGACTCAAATAAAAAATATTTATACGGAAAACTAGTAATAGTTTGTTATTGTTACGAGGACGATCAAAATATCACATTCTAAATGAAAATAACCAATGTTATATAAATAACATTAAACAAAAACGAATTTCTACGTGTTTTTAGATGCAAAACGAACAATATCGTACTAGTGTGGAAATCGGAATATGTGGTACCCATATTTTTAATAGTTATCCCATATTTTCAATAATTATGAATAATTTTGATATAAAATATAGTATAAAGTAATATAACGTACAAATATATTAAAATTGGATCTTGGTACAACCATTTTGGTCTGTTCATTTATATTTTTCTTGGTATACACCAATTTACATATAAATGTGATATTTTTAATTCAATCGAGTTCAGAACCAAAAGTTAGTAAGACAGTTTTTTTAATAACAACAAAATATTTTCATCACTTGGTCACGCGCGTCTTATTAGATAACAAAAGTTCGGCTAACGTCTCATTAGTGTAACACTAGAAAAAGAAAAGGTGGTTCGTATTGGGAACCAGCTTGATCTTATATACAAAGGAAAATTTGGAGTGATTATAAGGTCACTGGGGCTAGTTTAGAAATCATATGTCATGAGCTCTCTATTGATAAAATTGTGCGACTAGTCCGACCAAAAAGAAAAAACCTTCTTCTTGAAAAGTGAGAGGTAATTTTCAAAGAGTTGGACAAGCTTCTCCAACTAATTTAGATTCAAAAAGTGAAATACCCAACCTGAATAACTAATCTTGTCATTATAAAAAAAAGAACGGTCAATGGTGAATGTGTATGAACTTCACCGAATTAAATTGATCATGCTTAAAAAATACTTTCCCGCTACCATAAATTGACCATCTTGTGGATGCCGCGTAAGATAATGAACTTAGGTCGTTCATAGATTCCTACTCACTGTATAACGAGAGTTGAATGCACTTCACCGATAAAGAGCACATAATTTTCCAAATAGAGCGGTGCCTCTAGTGTTACCAGATAATCTCATTCAGATTAAAAAAAAGACAGGGTCAACGTATCAGCAACTCGTGAATCAAATTTTCAAAAACCAACTCGGCAAGAATATGGAGGTATATATTGATGATATAATCGTTAAAAATAACATCGAGAGTTGTCATCTTGAAGTATTAACAAATGTATTCGCGAACCTGCACGTGTCTAATCTTAAACTAAACCCGCTAAAATGTTTGTTCCATGTGCAAAGTGATTTTTTTAGGTTACATCATGTGCAAGAACGAAACTGAAGCCGACTTGGATCAATTGAAAGCATCTCTAACCATGGAGCCACAACAAAATATTAAAGATGTCGAGAAACTAATGGGGCATCTCGCCACTTTATCTCACTTTATCTCCAGAGCATCGAATAAGAGTCATGCTTTCTTTAAAGTGCTAAAATGTGCAAAAATAATTTACGAGAAAGACGACCAGAACGGCGTGTTTCAAGCGCTCTAGGAGTACCTAACTTTTCCCGAGGTGATATCAGTACCGGTACCCGGTAAACCACTTTATCTTTACTTGTTTGTCTGGAAATATATTGCGCGTGAGGTTATAGTAAAGGAAGCCGAAAGAATACAAAGAACGATCTACTATGTAAATAAAGTTTTACTCGACGCCGGAACGAGATACTTACAGCTGGAAAAACTTACCTTAGGACTAGTAGTGGCTGCTAGGAAAATGCGACCGTACTTTCTAAGTCACATCATTATCTTACACACGTCCTTCCCATTAAGAAACGTTCTACAAAACCCCGATATCTCATGAAGGCTTACAAGGTGGTAAGTTGAATTAAGAGAGTAGAAAATTATCTACGAGCCTCGTAAAAAAATAAAAGCTCAAACGGTAGTTGACTTTACCAACAAGTTCGCTGGGACATAGAATATTAGGATAAGGAGAAACACCCCAAGTGGGTAGTGAAAGTAGATGGGCATCAAACACCACTAGCAGGGGAGTGATAATTGTCTTTAAAACATCTCTCGGCGAGTAAATCGGACAATCAATTAAATTCAATTTTCAAGGTAACGAACAATACAAAGGAGTATGACTTGTTCCTGGGAAGGCTAAAGGTAACTCATATTTTTAGGGCCAAGAGTTTGCATGTATGATTAAACTTGTCGCGTGTTATCAACTACGCTAAGAGATTGTGCATAACGAAGCAAGAAAGCACGCAAAGATAATTTGAAGTGCTAAAAGACTGGGAGAAAAAGGTTTAAAAAGTAGAATACGAGTAAATACCACGCCTCGATAATTTTATCACAGATTCATTGGTAAAAAAAACAACTTCCAGTGATAATCCATCCATCATTATTCAAGACATGACCACTATAAACGATAACGTGCCCATAAACGAAGTCCTGGCAACTAAAACAACAAATTAGTTGAGAAATAAGTATATTTCTTACTTAAAGGATCAAAATCTTTGAAAATGCACACTCGAAGTGTAAATATTGCTTACCTATATTTCAAAGTTTAAAAATAATTACCAACAAATATAACATTTAAAAAAGGTATTATGGTCTCGCATCTCAAACCTGTGAGAATACACTGGACTAACATTTGTGAGGCATGCACATGTCTCATATATCATATAATACTAATTATATTCTCGTATCTATCAATTATAGTTCCACATCTATAAAACAAATTGTGATGCATGCACAAGTCTCGCGTATATAGGTCTCGGATATACGACGCATGCACATGTCTCACAACTCTAATATAATATTTAGCATAATCTCGCATCTATTTAATATATTCTTGCATTTATCAATATTATATGCATGGACATGTCTCATATATAGAACATATGTCTCGTATGCGAGACATTTGGTAATTATAGAACGTCTTGCGTCTAATACTCAACACACCTCACATCCTTTAACATCGTACCTGTAAAATGTAAAATCGACTTCCCAAAAATTTCATAACCTAAAAGTAACTCTTTATTAAAAAAACATGAGTTTATAACTGATTAACAAAATAATAAAAATGAGAACTTTGATAAGTCCGGTTTTTCTCACCACTCACTGTAGAAACCTGACAGGAGCAATTCGGACAAAAACCACCCACTCAACCATCCGAACAGGACTAAAGTATTAAAAACTAATCACTTTCTGACTAATCTAATTACTAACCTGCTTAATAAACTAATGGGTCTTTGAATTCGACCCCGTTTCATGAGTTTGACCCGAAAACCATGAGGCCCATAATCAAGGGTATAAATACCCAACCACTTTCATTAATGAGGGTAATGAACATTTAATACAACCAAGCAGCTCAAATCTCTCACTACAACCCACTTAAACATTAAATACCCTTAAAAAATCACAAAATACCTGACCAAACTACCCTTAGACCAAAATAATCCACACTAAATTGGCGACCACAGTGGGAGGAGAAGGTGCCTGAATCAAGCATTCGAAACCATCAAGAAAAACCAGTTCAGATAAATCTGAACGAGCATGAAGTACCACGAGGTTTGGTAGAAGTGGTGGGAGAAACCGATGAATATACGATCGAGGAGCGAGATAGACTAAAAATTGAGATAGACGCCTTGAGGGCTGCTAAGAGGGCAGAGATGGGTGTGAAAGAGAAGTCAAAAGTGTCAGCAGTTCATCATACTGACAATCCAAGAGAGCATCAGCCATCAAAAAATCATGTGAGCACTAAAAAGACTCATGCTAGTTCAAAGAAGTCTCACCGGTCTAAACCGGTGGAGAGCTCAGATTCAGACTCAAAATCTTTCAGCAGCTCCTCAAATGAAGACGGAATCGAAGAATCCCTGTCATCCAACAGTGATGAAGGCTGTTCTAAGAAGAAACAGAAGTTGGTTAAAAAATACTCAAGAAAAAGGGACAGGCATGGAAAGGATCGTCTCATAGTCACAGCCATGGCCGAAGGCACGTAGACCGATTACTAATGGATCCTTTTGCCTTTCATGATGAGCCAAGTATCTTTGCAAATCCCAACGAAGATACTGTGTTCAGTCGAGGCCGGAATTGGAGACAATCTCCATTGTCCTCTAAGATACTGTCCGGAAACCTTCCTAAGAGGTTTGATAATACAAAGAAGGAAAAATATGATGGTAGTAAAGACCCAGATAACCATCTAGAGCAATTCAAAAAATTTATGATGAACTTTGATGATTATGATAAGCTGCTTTGTCGAGCGTTCTCCTAGTCTTTTACGGGGAGTGCTTTGAAGTGGTACAATAGTTTGCCACAAGGCTGCATCAGAAATTTCGACACTTTTTGGGTGGCCTTTGGAAGACAGTTCATTGGAAGTAAAGAAGTGAAGAGCAATGGGGACACTATTGTCCATTGTGCCCAAGAACCAAATGAATCTTTGAAGGAGTACATAAGTCACTTTGTGAACACCATGATTGCTTTGAACAAGTAGCAATAGTTTCTCTAGAGCAAGGTTTGAACCCTGTCAATTTGGCTGATTCAGTAACCAGGAAAAAGGCCATGACGTGGGGAGGTTTGCCGAATCAGGTCGGAAAACAGATTAATGTGGATGAAACAAAGAAAACTAGGGTGTACCGGCAGGTGAGATCTACTCCAGCTGCACCAAATCAAAACCAGAATCAGTCCGGGTATAAGGCCAAAGAAGCCGGACAGGGTCAAAACAGGGCCAAGGCTCAATCCCACCCAGCTGCACCGGCTCAAAGCCAGCAATCTAGAAATAAGCGAGGACCTTGGGTTCAACCGGAGTGGTTTTCTGAACTAAAAGAAAATGTAGCTACCATTTATGATAAAACGAAAGGTGAAGTACATTTCAGAAAGCCGGCTGCATTACAATCACCCAGAGAAAGTCGAAATAACAGTTTTTGTCAGTATCATCGTGATACTTGCCATACCACTGAAGATTGCATCGCGTTGTAACAAGAAGTACATAATTTGATTGAGAGAGGGAAGTTGGGGGCATATGTTAAAAGAAGAAATGGAAATAGGCCTGATAATGATCATCGGGTTGGCCCGAACAATGCAGGGACATCGGCTCCGGATGGGGCTATGGTAATAATTGAAAGGTTTGATGTAGAATCAGAGTACGTGGATCCTGATCCAACCAGAAACAAGGTGGGTGTTATCACAGAGCGTTGCAAGACGGTGTCCGGACTAATCGGTTTTTTTGAGTCCTTACAATATTTGGGGGAGACACCATGACTGCACCAACTGCTTCTTCGAGAAAGAGGCATATACATACTTTAGCCACCCAACTGGAAGGAGGCATGACTTCATATCAATCAAAAATTCCTTTTCCCTTCATTGTTTTTGATGAATATGATTTGAGAGACATAGCTGGTTCCCATGAAGATGTTGTTGTAATAGGAGCATCCATTGGAGGCAATGACATAAGGCAAATTTTGGTGGACACCGGCAGTTCGACCAATATCCTCTTTTTGACTTCTTATAAACAGATGAAGAATCCAAAAATGATTCAGCGTTCGAACAGGTCAATAGTGGGTTTCACTGGAAGCTCAGCTGACGTAATTGGGGAATTTGAAGAAAAGTTTTGCTGGGCAAGGGCCCTTTTAAGAATATGGTCAGAATACTTTTTGTTGTGGTAGATTATCCTACGTGTTACAATGCCATTTTGGGGAGGTCTTGGCTCTCCATAATGCATGTTGTGGCTTCAACAGTCCACCAATGTCTGAAATACGCTGTGTAAAGACAAGTGGGAGTTGTCCGAAGCAGTCAGAAGGTAGCAAGGGAGTGTTATGCAACATCACTGGCCCCTCAAACTTTGGGGGCAGTTCGGATCAGTGAGGATTAGCAATTTGAGGGGCCTTCTGGGGGAGGGTGAAATTGATGACCCCAGAGAGACCCTTGGTGTTTTAATACCTATTGAACAAGTTGAACTCACTCTCTGGCAGAATGAAGAAGTGTGAAGATCGGATCCAAAATGACATCGGAGTTAAAGAGTAAAGTGTTAGACTTTTTGAAAAACCATCAACATGTTTTCGCTTGTTTCAATACTGATGTAATCGGAGTACCAGCAGACATTATATAACACCAATTATCCATCCGGAGGGATATAGCACCAGTTGTAAAAAAGAGGAAAGCTTTTTCTAAGGAAAAGACTGATGTCATAGTTCAAGAGGTTAACTGACTTACTAAAATGGGACACATAAAGGAATCTCCACATCCTTTATAGACAGCCAATCCGGTGCTAGTAAAGAAGAAAAATGGAAAGTGGCATATGTGCATTGATTTTACAGATCTCAATAGGGCTTGCCCAAAAGACTTATATCCTGTCCCTCGAATTGATCAGTTGGTGGACTTCACATTTGGGAACAAGCTAATGTCCTTTATGGATGCCTTCTCCGGGTATAATCAAATTCAAGTAGATCCGAAGGATCAAGAACATACTACATTTGTTACGGATAGGGGCCTCCATTGTTACAAAGTGATGCCATTTGGGTTAAAGAATGCTGGGGCTACCTATCAGAGATTAGTAAACAAGGGTTTTGCTAATCAGATGGGAAGAAACATGGAAGTCTACATTGATTACATGATGGTAAAGAGTGTGGACGAAGAGCTACACTTAGCAGATCTCCAAGAAACCTTTGCCAACTTGGTAAAGGTAAATTTAAAATTAAATCCTGAGAAGTGTGTGTTCGGAGTGCAGTCCGGAAAGTTCTTGGGGTATGTGATAAGTGAGAGAGGGATACAGCCTGATCTAGACCAGCTTAGTGCTTTATTGCAAATAGAGCCTCCACGGAATATTAAAGAAGTACAAAGATTGACAGGGAGCTTAGCTGCTCTAAACCGTTTTATCTCAAGGTCTTCAGATAGGTGTGCTCCGTTTTTTCAAACTTTGAAAGGTGCAAAAGAGTTTAATTGGTCTCCCCAGTGTGACCATGCTTTTGATGAAATTAAGAAGCACTTATCCTCCCCTAAAACTTTGTTTAAACCTGTTGATGGAGAGACACTCTACATATACCTGGTAGTTTCTGATTGCGCCCTAAGTGTCATGCTAGTAAGAGAGGTGGATAATTATCCTCGTCCGGTGTACTATATCAGCAAAAGCTTGATTGATACAGAAAAAAGATATCTGAAACTTGAAAAACTAGCACTGGCCTTAGTAATTGCTGCTAGGAAAATGAGGCCCTACTTTCAGTCTCATTCGATCATTGTCCAGACGTCTTTTCCCTTGAAAAATGTTCTTCAAAAGGCAGATGTTTCAAGCATAATGACCAAGTGGTCAGTGGAGTTGGGGGACTATGATATTGAATTTGCCCCTCGTACAGCAGTCAAGGCTCAGACTGTTGCCGATTGCCTAGTGGAATTTCACTCAGACAGGGACACCAGACAAGCAACAATTGAAAAAACTAAGAAAGTATGGGTTGTCCGGACTGATGGAGGGTCAAGTACCATGGTCTGTGGTGGTGGAATATGTTTAACCTCTCCCTACGACGAAAAAATGTATCAAGCTATATGTTTCTCTTTCAGGGCTTCCAACAACGAGTCCGAATATGAAGCTGCTATAACAGGCTTGAAATTATCTCTAATTTGTGGAGCCAAAAGGTTCAGGTTGATGAGCGATTCGCAACTTCTAATCCATCATGCACAAGGCAAATCTGAGGCAAAAAATGAGCAATTGGTTAAATATTTATTTGTCCTTAAAGAAGTGGCGCTTAATTTCAAAAACATCACCTATGAGCACATACCCCAAACAGAAAATATGTTAGCAGATTCCTTGGCAACCATAGCCTATTCTGAGTCATATCCATGGATTCATGTGCAAGAATGCTCATTAATTCAACTCAGTCAGAACAAGGAAGAATAAAGTTTAATTATACAAATCAGCCTCAAGATTGGAGATTTCCTCATTTCCAGTACCTTTCAGATGGAATCTTGCCTCCGGAAAAAGCAGTAGCAAGAAAAGTAAAGTATAAGGCTCGTGGTTTTGTCATCTTAAGAGATGTTCTTTATAAAAAATCCTTTAGTAGGCCTCTTTTACGATGTTTGGGGTTTGAAAAGTCCCAAATGGTGCTCTCCGAATTGCATGATGTTGAGGGATCAGCACATTGTGGGTTCAGGGCTCTAACTAGAAGGGTCTTGTTAGCTGGGTACTATTGGCCCTCCATAATGCAAGATGCCAAGGAATTTGTAAAAAAGTGTGATCCATGCCAAATATACAGTAATGAAATTCATACCCCAACTGTCCCATTAGAGTCCATTTCTGAGCCAATACCTTTTGCTCGTTGGGGGCTAGATTTGGTGGGACCTCTACCTATGGCATCCGGAGGATGCAGGACTATACTAGTTGCTATTGATTAGTTCTCAAAGTGGATTGATGAAGCCCTATTGGCAGGAACTACTGCGAAAGCTGTGATAAAATTTATCCTATTTAATATTTGCTGCAGATTTGGGGTTCCACAAAAGATAACCACGGACAATGGGCCACAGTTCGATAACAAGGATATGGAGAATTTCTGTGCCTCTACACGAATACAATACTGTTTATCTTCTCCTTTTCACCCACAAGTAAATGGTCAAGTTGATGTAGCTAACAGAACCATCTTGTCCGGTCTTAAAAGATTCTAGAAGGGGCTGCTGGAAAGTGGCCAAGTTATCTACAAGAAGTCCTATGGGCTTACCAGACCACTCCCGGGGCAGCGACACAAGAATCCCCATTTGCCTTAGTATATGGTATGGATGCAATAGCTCCCATAGAGGCCACACTCTCTTAATTTCTAGTCCACCATTTTTCCGAACAAGCTAATGAAGAGGCAATCAGAAGCCAGCTTTACTTGATGGAAGAAAGAAGAATCAAGGCTCACCTTAGAGCCACACACTATCAGGGTTTGATGAGAAGCAAATTTGCTTCCAGATTCAAAAGGAGGGATTTTCAATCAGGTGATAAGGTGCTGAGAAAAGTTTTCCTACACACCGAGGAGAAGCAGTTCGGCAAGCTAGCTCCAACATGGGAAGGACCCTATGTGGTCACTGAAAAGCTCAAACCTGGGACATACAGGCTCAAAGATACAAATGTAAGAATTTTAAATCATCCCTGGAACATTGAACACCTTCGGTTGTATTTAGAATTAAGACTATGTAAATATTTACTTGTTTAAAATCCATGTAAATATTTGGGGGCATACTCTTTCCTACCCTGGTGGTGCAGGGAGGTTTTAGTGAGGTGTCTAGGTTCTTTAATAAAGTTTGATGCCTTCTTGAAAAATTCGAAGTGGTCTGACTAATAAATCGGATTAATTCGGTGGAGTGATGACCTTTTAAACACTTGTCATCGGAGAATTTAAACACTCTCACTTTAAAATATTCAAAGGCCATTTAAATACGAGCCATCAAAATTGGAAAACTATAAAACAATATCAGAGTTGTGTAAAATGAAACTGCCCGGAAAATACCAGAGAATGATATTAAATATATAAAATGCCTTGGCGATCCAAGGACTTTAGAGTTTCAAAGAGAAGGTTTGTCCGGACAAGTGCCAAACACGGTTACAAAATTGCCTTGGCCATCCAAGGACTTTAGTCACAAAAATTAAAGAAAAATATGGTTAAAACCATAAGGCTGAGCTTTCTTGGATGGCCCAGCCTCACTTGGTTTCTTCTTGGGGTCTTCGATCTCCTCATCTAGACTCTCTCCAGTCCTTTCATCTTCATCAGTGGTATCATCTCAACCGCTGGAGTAGCCGTGCTTGTCACCATCAGCTATGGTGTGGTGAGGAAGGTCTTTGTATTCCACGAATCACTATAAATCTCCCAGGGTCCTTTTTAGAAATTTCTCATGAAAAAGCAAGACCATGTCCGATTTGACTTCAGCATACCTTTCCTCTTCGGAGTCTATCACCTTGTTGGTATATGCATCAATCCTGGCTTGGATTGTCTTTTCTTGTTCGTTTACCAAGTCGTCTTTTTCTTGTTTGGCCGTAGACACGGCATCCTCAAGCGAAATTTTGTCACTAGTCAGGGTCTGAATGATGTTGTCTTTGGCCTTCACCTCCTCTTTTGAAGTAGAAAGATTCTTCTCTAAGTCATCATATTTGGATTGAAGTTCTTTCACAACCCCCTCCGAAGTGTCCAACTTGGTGACCAAGTCCTCCTTCCCCTTCTTCAGCTCCTCATTTTCTCTCTTTAATGCCTCAAGACTCTGGTTGGCAGTAAGGAGGTCGTTAGACAAACTCTCATTGTGAGAATTGAGTTAGTTAATGATGGCTCACTGGTTTCGCACTTGCTTCTCCAAGTTGAGCATCGGTTGAATATTGCTCAACAGGGAGTGGGTCACCATATCCTTCCCTCCTGAAACAGAAAATGATTTACCATTGAAAGTGACTATGTTCGAAGAGCTTGGGGGGAGGTAAGGGCTAGCAAAGTCATCTTTCTCAAGGTCTCCGAAGTAAAGGCCAATCCTTGAAGGCCACTAATGTCTACCCCATCCATGTTGATGTCCCCTCTGGCGCCCTCTCCAGTGTGAAAGTCCCCTCCAACGCCCTCTCCGGTGTGAAAGTCATTTGGGATTTCCTCTGCTTGAGTTAGGTCTGTTGGGTCGACCGGAGGAAGAGACTTCGAAGGCCGGAGAGAAATTTCATCTCCCTTTGAGGTTTTATTCTTCTTAGCCTCCCTATCTCCACCTTCTGCTCCCCGTTTTCGATCTTTCCTGGGAACTTTTGGGGGCTTTGGAGATCCAACTGCCACTTTAGTACTCTCATTTTCTACCACTTATAGCAAAGCAACATCAATCCTTCCTTGGTCCTGCTCCTCCTGGTTTGCTGGGACAGCTTCCTCAACATCACCTGGATTGACCTTAGCCACATCTTGCTTGCCTTGCCTTTCTTGCCCTTCATTTTTCTTGGGGCTTTAGCTCTGCCTGGCAAGGCTTGCTTTCAATCCTTTGCATCTGTCTTCTGAAGAATCACCTCCGGAAGGGGGTGGAGTGGTTAATTCCTCCCAAGATAAGTCTCTCTCGGCCGGTTGTATTCTAGAGATGAGATCTTACCAAGTTGCCTCCGGTGAAACAGTTGTGGAAGAGATTTCCCCATTTTTCAGCAGCACAAGCATTTAGCTTGGCACAAGTAGTCTGCCCCTCCTCTAAGTAGTCATTGAACTCCTTCGGAAGCACTACCAAAAAACAAAAGAAGAGGAATTAAATAAACAAACTTATTATAAGAATAGATAGAAAGATGTAATGCAATGTATACTTGTGCTCTTCCATCTGCTGATGAGCATGCTTGGATTGTCACTAGCTTTAATCTTCCTCTCATTTTCCCAAGCACCACTGAGAAACAAAAAATGAGTCTTCCAGTTCTTCTCCGACTCAAGCAAGTCATCCACCGCTTTGTAATTGTCACCCATATTGTAATGGTAAAAGGGGATGACATGGTTTCTGCAAAGGCTGGCCACAACAGTAAATTGCTCCATCGGAAGCGGGATTCCGGAGTGCTTGGAGGCCATGATGCAGGCCATAAGGGTATACGAAGCGTTGGGACTGAGTTGGCTTGGGCAGAGCTTTATCAGATGGAAATATCTGACAATCTATGGGTCCAAGGGAAACCTAAGCCCCCAGTTAAATAACTCTGTGAAGAAAACTATCTCACTGAGCTTGCAATTCATTGGCGTCTCCGGATCGACCGGTATCCTCACTTTAACATTTTTTGGGATCCCCCACTTCGTCCGGATCCGGCCTAGTTCAACTGTGTGAATAAAAGCATAATTAATCTTCTGCATGGCTAGAAGATATTTCACACTCACTATGTGGAAGAAAGGTCCCACTTTTCCAACGAGGCACTCCGGCGAGTCCGGGTGTTCAAACATAGCTTCTCTTTTCCCTTGTTTTTCTTGACAATGGCGGTCTCACTTGTCTGCTCGGAGACATCGGTCTCAAAAGGGGCTTCCTCAACACTATCCTCCATTACGTCATCAATTACCAAGGAAGGGTTATCAGCTATTTTTGGGAGGGAAGTGCTAGTGGTTGGCTCATTAAGTTGTCCGGATAACTGAGCACTGCTTTCTTTTTGTGGTCTGGAGTCCGGCTGGGGCTTATATCCGGAGGGTTCGTTTCGAAGGCTTGAACTGCTGGCCTCCGGACCAGACAATTTGTCCTCAGGAACTTTAACGAGCGCTTCCGACCCTGAAATGTTGTCTTTGGCTCCAGATTTAGAAGGCACAGATTTTGGAGATTTAGACTGTGGGGCAACAGCCTGACCTTTTACTAAGCGGCCTCTTCGTCGAAGGTTTAGCTTTTCTGGGGAAACGTCAGGATCCGATCCCATGGTTATGAATGTAGAGGGTCTCCTAACACTTGTAACTACTTGCTCTTGTTCAACAATAGGCTCCGACTCCTGAACCGATGAGCCTGAGATGATTAGTGAAAGACTAGGTTGATATAACCTTCTAGGTTTGGAGCTCCTGACAGAAGACGAACCTCGATCAGGCTCTGAGGTTGGTATTTCAGGTTTGTCAATAGGAGAGACTAGGAGGCCTGCTGCGATGCGCCTTTCTCGTTCGACCCTTTGTGCTTTCTCTAACTACGACAGATTCAGCCACCCACCTTTTACTAGAGCGTTTCTTGCTGTAAACATAAACTTACACTAAAATACGTTTTTGGAAAAGAGAGATAAAAGCTCTGAAGATTAGAAGTGAAAAGATGTTGAAGATGGTAAAACAGTGAAAAGTGATTTAATTTATCATAAAGAAACAAAAGATACCTTGAAACCTAGGAGAATTCGAAAAGATAGGGTAATGATTAAAGACGGTGCTGACATCACCAGTATTAATTGAAGAGGTTACTTTTGAAGTTCGTGGGAGCGCCATTCTATGAGAAAAACGGCTGGTGAGGCAAATCAGGAAGGGACACGTGTCCCACGATCTGTGGCAAAACCGTTGAGCTTCTGAGAGATTTGCCAGTCCGGATAAATCCGTTATACTAATCGAAATCTGTCAGGATATTATTACAGGTACTCATGAGTGATTTTTTAGGTCTTTTCAAAGGCCTTCAAAAACATAACCTAAAAAAGGGCTATTGATGAGTCCAGTTTTTCTCACCACTCACTGTAGAAACCGGACATGGGAAATTCGGACAAAAACCACCCACTGAACCATCCGAACAGGACTAAAGTATTAAAAACAAATTACTTTATGACTAAGCTAATTACCAACCTGCTTAATAAACTAATGGGTCTTTGAATTCGACCCGGTTTCATGAGTTTGACCCGAAAACCCATGATGCCCATAATTAAGGGTATAAATACCCAACGACTTTCATTAACAAAGGTAATGAACATTTAATACAACCCGACAACTCAAATCTCTCACTACAAACCACTTAAACATTAAATACCCTTAAAACATCACAAAATACCTGACCAGACTACCTTTAGACCAAAATAATCCACACCAAACTTAATCGGACGAAATATAACACATAGTAGATAGATTATCTCGATTCTGAATATGGTCTTCTTATTTTTATTACTTTTGGTATTCTCTCGAAAAATCAGATCTTCTTCACCTTTCGAAACCAAATATAATTTTTAAATATATAACTATTTTCTTTCCGATGAATTAAAATAATAGAAATATTCGATATTTTTTATATTTAAGGACAGTTTATAACTGCTTAAAGTTTTTTTTTTGAAATAAGGTCTATATTTTTTATGAAAAGTATTTAAAATATTATTAAAAATATTAAATCTTAAATAATGAGTACCAAAAATGATAATAGAATAAAAGTAATAAATGAAAGAAAAAACTGATATGGATACTTTAAATACAATATCTCATGTATAATAACTTTAAATGTAATACCTGAATATATCTTAATTTTAAAAGGATAGATTTAAGTTAAAAATGTTATATAAAATCAACAAAAACAGTCGAACATAAAACAATGTGGTATACTTCTGGGCAAAATAAAATAATAAATAATAGCATACTATATAAAGGTTAGGTGCATGATTGAAACATCAAATATAAACAAATTTCTTTTGATACAAGTACTACTATTAATTTAATATAATTAGATCTTGTTATACCACACTCAACCTTAAATATCTGATAATTTTATTATTAAAAACAACTTCCGAATTCGACTGTTTGTTATTCCTCCTTTTATGTTAAAAGTTGTGACAATAGTCACGTCTACGATTTGGACTCACCACTGTTATTTTTTCGTATATTGATATTGCATTAAAAGCATTTTAGTATTTTTTTTAATAAATAGAGAACTTTTGATGGAAATAGCAGGTTATGTTATATTTAAGCAAAACTAAAAGAGGTTTTTCAAATGAAACAAGGCGCCGGATTCTAGTATTTCGGAGAGAGATAATTTTTTTTTAGCTTTTTCTATATTTTCTTTGGAGATGTTGAATGAAACTCAGAAATTTGATCGAAGATCAATTGTGAATAATAGCTATGGATTGAGCTATGAATCTTAATGAAAGAAAACATTTATTTCTCTCTTGAATAAAGAACCTAACTGAAAGACGATTCATCAATTAAGGTTTACAACTTCTGAAGTTTGCTTGCTTAGATTTCTGTTTGCATTTCACTTGTCTTGAATCCAAGAGATTTTGATGCTTCATCAGCTTGTTTTCTTATCTTTCCCTGTTGAGTGCTTTTTTAACTTGAAACACGTTGAGAAACCAAGAACCTGCATACGTTTGTAAGGCGATATACTAGTAGTTTTGAAAAGGTTAGTGGAATAAACTTTATATTAAAAACACTTGGATGAAGATGAAATTCCGGTTGGAATTAAGAATCACTTCTTACATAACTCAAGCCAATACTTTCAAGTAGAGTGATTGCACTCAGTTGAAAGGGGGCTTGGAAGTTGTTGAAATGAATCTTTATTTTTCACTTTAAGATCTATTTTGCTAGCCATTCGGCAGCTTTATTTTGGTCTCTAAAAATATGCACAATCTTCATTGAATGGGTATATAAGGCGCCTATAACACGTTAGAATTGGTTCGAGAGGCCAAGGATAATTTCCAGTTGAAAGAAAATATACCAAAAATTTGAATGTCTAATTCAGTGTCGATATTAACCAAACTTTTGTTTTGAAAAAGAGATCTTGTTTCAGCCATAATTGAAGTGAGCTTCCTATATAAATTGCCAAAGCCCTGAAAAATGTCTCCCTTGTTGTCCCTGATGATAACACCACCACTTGATTCGGCGTTGGCTAGACCAGACCCATCGGTATTAAGTTTGAATTTATCCAATAGAGGAGGAGACCATCTGAGGTGGGAAAACTTTTGTTTGTCCTTTATATGGTTGCAACAACCCGATTTAATACCTGATGATTCATCTTTAATCCAGTGCATTTTCTTAAGAAGATTGGATTGATCTATTCTTTTGAAGATATGCTTGATGTAGTTAATAGTAGAAATAAAGGAGTTAATAATGCCTTTAAATTTAGCTATATTTTTTCCTTGCCATATTTCCTAACTTATGATAGGAGGCAGAATAGAAAGCACGTGAATTTCTTGATGAGTACACCAAAACAAACTCATTGTCATATGCGCTATAATCATGTATCTTCCAATGCCGACTTTGAATATAGTAGGATAGTATGACCAAATATACCAAGAATAGTTGCAAGCCACAAAAGATGATTATGGTATTCAGAATTGTTGGAGAATTGTCAATTGGAAGCCATAAGAGTGTGCCTCTTTTGATAGAGTCTATAGATAACTAGCTTTGAAGGATTCTCCAATGCAAAAGGATCCTTTGTTAGGAGTTATACTATTCCAAAGCTTGCTGAATATGCTAGATTTGTTATGTTTCAATCTGATGTGGTTCCATGTTTCTTTTGTCTTGAAGGTACCATCTTTAGAGAGCAACCATATATTCGTGTTTTCCTTATACTGTTTAATAGATAACTTATGAATTTGACGAATTTCATTACGTGAAATAATACCACTTAGCTTGTTTAGGTTCCAAGTATTATTTTCCCACAATGTCTTAACTTTATCAAAACTATACCAACTATTATTAGTGTTGTCATGAAGTTTCATTAGATGGGATTTTCTATATGAGTTTTCCAACCAGAAGTCCACATCGTCTCTGCCCAAGTTTCACTTTATATTTGCTTCAGCTTTAGTGTTTATCTTAGCCAACCTTTTTCCAAGTCTGAGAGCTAGTTATAGAGTAGTTGAATGAGAGAGGGTGTAAATCTTTACAATAGATACAGTGAAGGCACATAGAGTTTTTCTCTCTAAATATGATCCATAGATTACATGAACATATGTATTGAATATCCTTTAGGTGTCTAACATTCAGAGTACCTTCATATATAGCTTACAGAATTTATACCAATTAGTCTAGTAAATGTTTTGACTATCCTGAGTAGAACCTCATAAGCACTTGTTGAATATTATTTCAATTTGAGTTATTATAATTGTAGGAAGGTAGCAACATTACATCAAGTACATGAACATAATAACTAAGAAAATGCTAATTAATGTAAGCCTACCCCCATATGATATTTGTTTACCATCCCACTACTTGATCTTATTCCTTATTTTGTTTAGCAGAGGATAATAATTGTTGTTAGTGTTAAAGGTAATACCTAAGTAGGTAGTAGGAATGATACTATTGTTGAAACCAAACTGGTTAAATATAGTAGTTACTTTAGTAAAATGGAGCTTTGAGGAGTTTATAATCTTTATCTTGTCCTTGTTGATGATCTGGGCCGAAATATTTTGATACTTCTGTAGTTAGTTACCCATATTAGTTATAATAGATTTCAATCCATTAGTAATATAAGAATGTCATCAGCGAATGCAGGCATGTAATTATTATATTCCTCATTGATGCAAATTTTATTATCTTGTTTATGTCAAATAAATTTCTAAGGCCCATGACTACAACCTCTTCAGCAATAATAAAGAGACTAAGAGAGAATGGGTCCCTTTGTCAGATGCCTCTTATTGTTTTGAAATGGCCTTTAGCCTCTCTATTAATAAGGACGGGGACATACATATTTCTGATAACCTTTTCTATGATGTTTACGAAACTAGGACTAAAACCAAAAAACTTGCATGACTTTTAAGATGAAGTTGTAGGAAATTTTGTTAGATGCTTTAGACATGTCCACCTTGACCCGGATGTTGCCATCTTTAGTCTTTTTATTTAAATCATGGATTATCTCTTTACAAATAAGGATATTATCCTAAATAGACGTGTATCATACATAGGCACCTTGAACATCTGTAATAACTTTAGGAAAAGGCTTTATCAGTATGCTATTGAGGATTTTAAACATTAATCTGTTCATGATTACACAAGCTAATTGGCCTATATTCTTTCCATGTTGTAGGGTTGCAAAATTCGTGAATGAGGCAGATTCAATGGCCAAAATTCCATGAGGGATGTTTGACCCAACAAAACTGAGACCGTTGTTTCATAGTGATCGTTTTTTATTATTTTCTAGCAAGTAATAAAGAAATATTTTTTTGAATCTATCTGTGCCCGCAACGCTTATAGATTTAAGGCTCTTCATGATAGATTACATCCCATCTTCAGAAGAAGGAACCATTAGTAAGTTGTTATCCTCTTGTGTAATCAACTTAGGAATAAAGCTAATTTTTATTTATTTATTATGTTAGTATCTTCTTGATTGTTTGGGTAAGGTAAGTAAATTAGGATATCTTTAAAATAAGATTGAGAAAATATGCCCAAGAGGTGATTATCTGTGAGCCAATCCATACCATTCGTTTATACTTAGAATTCTGTTTCTTCTTGTTTTCTTTTGACATAATTGTGGTAAGCTTTAGTATTCTTGTCCCCGTCTTTGATCAGATTAAAGTAGCATTTCTAGTGCCAATAGGATTCTTTAGTAGCTAAGGCTTGAAGATATAGAGTATTGGTTTTAGAAAGGTTGATTAAATCTTTCATACTATTAGTTTCATGAAGTTTTATTCCTAGTATTTTAACAGAATCCTCATCCTCCAAGACTTTGTCAAATATATTTCTAAACCATTGTATGTTCCATATTTTAAGGGCATCTTTGAGTCTCTTGAGCTTGTCCCTGAATACATGTATAGGGTAGCCAACCATCTCATGATTCTAGTTATCTTCCACCATGTTCATAAAATTATGGTTTAACGATCACATGTTCAAGAATTTAAAACCTTGTTTAGAAATATTCATTTTCTGAGATACGGTAATGCATAAAGGAGTATGGTCAAAACATGTTCTAGTCATATGGAAGACCTTTGTACTAAGGAAATAATCTGACCAAGCTGAGTTGTATTAAGCACGATCCAATCGTTTCTGATGAGGTTTGATTTTGTTATAATAAATTGCTAAGGAAAAACTCTAGAGAGAGAAAATGCTTAAGAGTTTTTAGAGAGAGAAAACACAAGTACAAATGAGTTTCAAGTAAAAGTGTTCAACACCTTTATTAGAGTAGTCGGGTCCTTTATATAGAGGAGCCAAGACTTAGTCTCAAACTGAATCTGTTAGAGAAGTGGACTAATTTTTGTTTAGTCCTTATGAATTATACAAAGTTACAAATATCCTCTAAAACGTAGACCAGTCACAAATTAAGGACAAAACTTACATTAATTACAATTAAATCCCTAAATTTACATTATTTACAAATTAATCCTTAAAAACCTATTTTCATATCAGAAGCCCCCCTAGTTCTCATGTTAGTAAATGAATGAGAACTAAAAAGTCTTCAAAACCGTTTGTCTTCGAATCGTCAACCTGTCATGAATCAAAAATAACTATTCGAAGCCATTAGCTTCATCTATTATTGGAAGAATATATACAATATAAAAGCTATAAAGGTTAAAAACATATTCGAACCAATCTTAAAAACATATTCGAACCAATGGACAAATAATCTTCGAATAGTAACCAAAGGAATCGATGTAATCACTTCGAATAAAAAGTTCCCTTAACGTTTTATGTAGTTAGACCATCCTCGAATGTAACGGTTATATTCCAACCTATCACCAAGTGGGTCTCTCCATCTTCACACGTCTTCACTTATTTTAGTATAAATACTACGTATCTCTCATTTCAACTCTCCTTACACAAAACCACTTTAGAGAGAAGTTAGAGTTTTTTTGGCTACCTTCATCTGCTCCTCCCCTATTTTCAAAATTCAAACCGCAAAACTCGAATTTTCCGATCAATCTTTATCTTCTCCGATCAACCCATACCTGGTTTATGAGAAAGAAACCAATAATCAAAAAGTCGAAGGACACTCTTCCCAAAACACCAAAATCCTCTGATATTGACAACAAACTGGTGTTCAGATCTTACGATTATTTCTGTATAACGGAAAGAGCCGAAGAATATCGAAGAGCAGGGTTAATTCGAAGTGGTCCAATTGGAACTACAACTGAGACATTTTATTACGGTAATTTTGATCCTACCAAAGTCCCAAAGCTTTGTCCTTCTCCCAAAAGCGAAGAACAAACGTCATATAGAATCTCAGGCCCTAAAATACCTCGAACTTCCTCAACTCAAAGCAAAGTTTCTCCTCTGAAATTGAAAACAAATAACCCTTTCTCAGAAAAACCTTCTTTAACCAAACCAAGAAAGACCTTCATCGCCATGGGAGACGAATCAACAATCATCTGAACTACCTCTCCTTCAAAAACCACTACGAATGATCCTCCTTAGAGAGAATTGATGGAAGAGGCAGTTCAAACTGCTAACCCTCTTACGAAAACAATTATTTCAACTTCTCAAGACCCTCGAGAAGAAAATTCCAAAGCCAGCGAAGCTGAATCGGAGGCTACAAAAACCGATGCTGAAGCTGAATCTCAAAAAGAGGCTGATATATGCTCCATTTCCGAGGAGGAAAGAGATAAAAAGTGGGAGGAATATAAGAAACCTCGAAAGCAATTATATTATCGCCTTGAAGACGGTTTGATATATATACTACGGAGAAAGTTAAGCCTCTTCCCTTAAGAAGCAATGGGGAATGGGGGAAAACATAACCCGTTGACTGCCAAAAGAAAGAGAAACTCCCCTCGACTGCAAGGACGATGAACTAGTGGTATACCTAGAAATCATCAACTGGGGTCTTCGATTTCCACTAGATCCGATGAACGTAGAGTACTTCGAAGTCCTCAGTTTGTGCCCTACCCAGGTAACATTGAATCAATGGTTTACCCTCATGTCGATAATCATGGCATCCCGCCTATCCAAAATGCCGATCAACATTAAAGATTTCATTTTACTGACTCAGCTTTCAAAAGGTCTGAAGCTTTCATTCTATTACCTCACATTAATGGATGACCTCAAGATCATCGACAATATTCTGGAGGCTGATAAATTCTAGAAACAAAGATTTGTTTTCATATTCGGGGCTTGGGAGAATGGCAAGGCAATTTCTAAAGACAATCCTTCGAAATTAACTATGGTTTGAGAAGCAACCGTAAGTTCCTCAAAATTTTACATTTTAATACAATTTTTTTATTTTCTTATCTTTAACATTTTATCATATTGGTTTATACTAGAAATTTTGAAGCGCTACTCAACACGTCGAGAAGCTGCTAAAGATATATTCCAAAAACTTGCTGCCTAGGCTGAAAAGGAATGGAAAAATACATTTCATAATTCCTTTCAGCCCATCAATTTCCTCCAATGCCACATGTTTCCGATCAAAGAAGGTGGGCTGCTTCCTAAAGATTTATTTTCAGATCCAGATCCGAAGCTCGTATGCCAACGAATACTCCAGCCCGACTGCAAAGTCTTTCTTCCTGTTCGCAACATATCAGATAGCCATCTGCCAAAAAAGCAGAAGAAAAAGATTACCAAAGAGAAAGGCAAAAAAACAGTTAGCACATATGGTGCTAACCCTTCCACGCCCTCAAAACCAAAGCGTCGAAAACAAAAAAGTTGCAGAACAGTCTATTTCACCTATCGAAGAGGGAATTTCTCAAGAAACCTTGTCGAAGAAAAATAAAAAATCTTCGGATTCCTTCGGAAAGAAAATGACACAAAGGAAAATTACTTCGTATAATTTGGTTGATGAACACGAAGACGATGCTGCTGAAAACCAACAACACCCCCAAATCCTTCGACCGAAGATCATTCCAACAAAGACAATCCTGTGATTCTCATTGATGACAATTTTCCCACCGTTTATCACGCTCCTACAAGCTTCGACCGAAATATGTTTATCGATTTTGAGAACACAGAAGTGCTTGCTGGCCAAGAGGACCTAGTTATTCAAGTCATCCAAAATCACATGCTTGATTTTAGGAGGCCTACTCTAGATAAAGAGCTTCCAGAAGTTACTCGTTCTTAAGAACCTGCCACATCTCTGGATATGATTCAAAAGCCTAGTATATCAGAATTTCGCAGCCCTCATCCAAATCCTGCAATTGCTATCGCTCTTCAACCATTTTCCGATCTTGGCGCTGCTGCAAAAACTCTTGACTCTCAAATTGAAGCCTCTCAAGACCATCTCAAACAGTTGGCTAAGGCTATGGTTCACTATAAGGAATCTTATGAGGCTGAAAAGAAATTCAGAGAGACTTTGCACAACAAAGTAACCGAGCAGTTTTATGGTTATGAGATAACAAGATCCGAGCTGATATAGGGCGCTCTCTGTATAAAGGATCATCTTTGAATCAATCATATGGTCGACACAGAGCTGCTGACAAATTCTCACGAAGAAAATATAAAGAAACTCAAAACCGAGCATGTTGCTGAATTGAATATCGAAAAATCTAAATCTACCACACTTCAAAATTCTATAAATCTTTGCGAAGCAAAAAATACAAAGTTAACCGATGAAATAGAGAAGCTGAAGAAGAATTTCGAAGCAGAAAAAGTTACTGCTGTAACTACTGCCGAAGCTGAGCTTTCAAAGAATATGCAAACAACTATTTAGGTCAGAAAATAAGATGCAACCATCCTTCTCCATGGAGAACTCCATGCTGCCTATCCAAAAATCAATCTTAAAATTTTTTGGAACGATATTCCTGAAGAAAAACGTCCAAGCGAGGCTTTCGACCCTGTTCCCAGCTCATCATCTTCAGAGGACGAGTCATCTGAAGAAGAAGAATCTTCTGACTAATTGGCTAGGTACCCTTTTAGTTTTTTGTCTTTGTCTAATCAAAATATTCCTTTTTGTATTGTAACAACTTGATCTGAATGACAAAGAGTTCTTCTTTTTTATGTTGCCGTTCTCTTGCATATTATTCGATGCTAAATACAAAATAATTGCAAAATCTTAATAATATAAACTTACCATTTCAAATACCTTAATAAAAATGAACAAGTATCATAATTCTTCGAAAAAAATTATATCTTTTTCAAAAAGATTTGAATGTGTTGTTAAGCTTGATTAGCTCATCAAAATTCTCACTGAGTTTTTAAACATTCAATTCAAAATACCAAATGTAAAGTGGTTATAAAACATCGTTATCTCTTCGAAAAGTGTTATACACAATTTGGAATATTCTACCCTTAACAAATCTCAAAGGTAATCAATCTTTGATGATTTGTTAAGATAGTATCCAAATAAATGTAAAACAACCATTGGCCAAAAAATAAACTTTATTGATAAAGTTGAATATGTACATGTACATAACGCCTCATTAAAACCTTCCTGGGCTAATAGGGTAGGAAAGAGTGCGCCATTCAAAACAAAAATTCCAAAATACAAAAACGTGTCTACTCCCAATAAATCTTCAAGTGCTGAATATTTCATGGATGTTGTAGCATCCTCCCCTCGAAATCACAAAGACGATAAGATCTTGGCTTAATTCTTTCAACAACTGTATAAGGCCCTTCCCAGTTTGGAGCCATTTTTCCGAGGTTCTTTTCTTTTGTGTGTAGGAAAAATTTTCGCAACACTTTATCACCTTCTTTAAATTCTCTTCTTTTCAGCTTCGAATGATATCTACTTCTCATAAGAGTTTGATAATGTATTGTATTCAAATAAGCTCGAACCCTTTTTTCCTCAATCAAATCCACATTCGCCCTTCGAATTTCATCATTAAATCTTTCAGAATATTGAGATATTATAAAAGATGACATCGTAGATTCAATAGAGCCAACTACATCCATACCATATGCCAAAGAAAAATGAGTCTCTTTTGTAGCCTCTCTTAGATTTGTTCAATAAGCCAAAGCACATCTTGCAAATAATTTGGCCATTTTTCTGCTGCCCCTGATAGATTCTTCTTCAAGCCATCTAAAATCATTCTATTTGTCACTTCCACTTGTCTATTAGCTTGAGGATGAAAGGGCTTCGGAAAACATTGTTAAATCCCTTTAGAAGTACAACATGCGGCCATCTCCCTATTATTAAATTGAGGGCCATTATCTATTGTAATTCTCTGAGGAACCCCAAAACGACAACATATATTATTCACAATAAATTTGATGACATCCTTTGCTTTTGTGCCTGATAGCGGTTCTACTTCTACCCACTTCGTAAAATAATCCACCGCCACAATAATCATTTGCCTTCCCCCAGAAGCCCTCTGCAAAGGTCCTACCAAATCAATTCCCCATCTATCAAATGGTATCGCCTCAGATATAGACATAAGCGGTACTGCTGGTCTATGAATAACATTAGCAAATCTTTGATAAGTATCACAACCTCAGACTAAATTCTTAGCATCGTTCATGATTGTAGGCCAGTAAAACCCTGCAAGTAAAACTCTACGCGATAAAGTTTTAAACCCACGATGAGCTAACCCTTCACCATCAGGCAATTCTGACAATACTTATTGTGATTCTTGCTTGCCTAAACATCGTAGTAATGGTCTATTTAATGCCTTTTTATATAAAATTCCATCCGAAGGCTTTACCCCTTAACGTTTTAGCCAATTGAGAATCATGTGGCAATAATACTTGGGTAAAAAAATTAAGGATATTCGATCGCCAATCACGTCGGGTTTCATCAGTGACAAAACAATCTTCTATAATTTCACATTGGCCAGATTGAGCAACAATTGAAGGATTTTCTTGTACCAAAATCCAAGGATATTCTTCCTTATTAGCAACATTTGCTAAAGAATCAACCACCATGTTACTTCCTCGCCCGATATATTCCACAACCACATTGTCAAACAGAAGCATTAAATTCCGAAGCTCCCGAAGATATAAAATCAAACGATCCTTCCTTGCTGCGGAAAATCCAGATACTTTATTTTCCAATAACAGAGAATCCTTTTCCAGACGTACTGAAGTCGCCCCACAAATTTTTGCCAATCTCAAACCTGCCAAAGCAGCTTCGTACTCACCTTCATTTTTTGATGCATGAAAATAGAATTTAATTGATTGGACCATTGTTTCCCCCGTCAGAGCTATCAATTGAACCCCAGCACTGCACACTGAAATACTAGACTCTCCACCTATTCGAACAATCCACCTTGAATCTATAGACAAAACGTTTATGCTTTATTCCTCATCCGATCAACTTGAGTGGAACTCAACAAAAAAATCAGCCAATGTTTGTGCCTTGATCCTTGTTTGAGGTGTAAATAAAATATTATAGTCCCCTAACTCCACTGACCATTTGGTCATCCTCCCCAAAATATCAGGTCGTTGCACTACATTTTTTTAAGGGGAATGAAGTTTGGACTTCTATAGTTGAGCTTGAAAATATGGACGCATCTTCCTAGCAGCAATCACCAATGCTAAAGCCAGCTTCTCCAGCTTCATATACCTTTTTTATGCTGCCACCACACTTTTACTAACGTAATACACCAGCTTCAAAATTCCTGAATCTTCACTAATTAACACTGCGCTGAGTGAAAAATCCGATACAACGATGTATAAGAATAATTTCTCCCCATTTCGAGGCTTTGTTTTTATTTCTGGTGATGACAATAAATTTTTAATGTTTGTGAACGCTGCTTCGCATTACGACGTCTATTCGAACCTGTTAGGTCCTCGTAACACTTGAAAGAAAGGAAAGCATTTGTTAGAAAATCATGAAATAAATCGATTAAGTGATGCTAACCTTCTTGTCAATATCTGCACTTCTTTGAATGATCGAGGTGAATTCATTGTTATCAAAGCTTCTAACTGTTCTGGGTCGGCTTCTATTCCTTTTTCACTAATAATAAAACCCAAAAACTTCCCCGATCGAACTCCGAAGGTACACTTTTTAGGATTTAACTTCAAACTGATCGCTCTTAGATTCAGAAAAGCTTCTTCTAGATCATCAAGATGCATTTCATCCCTTGAACTTTTCACTACCATATCGTCTATATATACCTCCATGTTTCTTCCGATCTGTGTAGCAAAAGCTTTATTCATTAATCTCTGATAAGTGGCTCCAGCATTCTTCAATCCAAAGGGCATCACTCTATAACAATGGAGGCCTCTATCAGTTATAAAAGGCGTGCACTCTTTTATTGCCTGAAGTAGAATCAATCAACTGATCTATTCGAGGAACATGAAATGGATCTTTGGGGAAAGCTCTATTCAAATCTGTAAAATCCACACACATCCTCCATTTCCCATTCTTCTTTTTAACCACCACCGGATTTGCTGTCCACAAAAGGATACTGTGAATCCCTTATGTGTCCGACCTTAGACAACCGATCCACTTCTGCAACAATTGCTTCCGCTTTTCCAAAACAAAACGCTCTTCTTTTTTTAATCACCGGTTTGGCCTTCAGATTTATGGCCAAGCTGTGCCGAATTACTTCGATAGGTACTCCTGTAACATCTTCTGTCTTCCAAGCAAAGACATCCAAATTCTGAGATAAAAAATCAAGCTGTTGTTGACGTAGATAAGGGTCAATAAAGTTCCAATCCGAAGCACTTTTCTTTCCGAAAAAGTAAACTCCTCTATTTCTTCACTCACTGTTAAAGACCCCGGGGTTTCCTCAGATCGTCAACCCTTTCTTCCAAATCCGAGGGGACCCTTTCTAACTGTTATTCTCGCATCAAATCTCCACTGTTGGATCCTCGGACCCGAAGCGCAGTGGCATAACATTCTCTGGCAACCTGTTGATCGCCTCGAACCACTCCAACTCTGTCTCCAACCACGTACTTAAAGCATTGATGAACTGTTGAAACTATCCCATACATTCTTGAAAGCCATGATCTTCCAAAAATACCATTATAACTTGTTGGACAGTCGACCACCACAAAAACTACTTGGACCTTCTTCTTGAATGACCCTTTCCCCAAACTAACTTCTCCCTCGAATTCTCCAAAATACGAGTTGTTACACATGTGAATCCGATAATTGTTCGATCCAATTGAGTAATTCGAGGTGGGTTTATCATCCTATCATATGTGGACTTAAAAAGGACATTAGCAAAACCGTCAGTGTCAATTAGCACACGTCGAATTTTGACGCCAGCCACCTCAGCTCCAATTACCACAGCCTCCTCATGTGGTCATGCAGTCCCTCTCAAATCATTTTCATCAAACAAAATGAAGGGAATATCTTTCTTTCCATACAAATGTGTTGACATCCTCCCTTCAATTTGAGTTGTCAAATTGAAAACATGCCTTTTTCTCCAACTTTCGGAATTTCCAATCATTGAATCGCCCCCAAAAATTGCCAACGATTCAAAAAACTTGCATAATTCCCGAGCATGTCCCTTTTCCACAGAAACCACCTCAACAGGCTCCTCGACTGCCATCTGAAGCAACCTGTTCGGATCCTTTTCAATATATTCATTAGAAGCGTCGAATGACTCAATATGTGAATCCATAATAATCAAATTCTCAGCTGGCGGTGCAGCCTTTGAAGTTGATGCACCATTATTCTTCGATGCACTCCCATGTGACTTCACATAAGTCAGGAGCTTTCCATTCTCACTCAAATATTGGATTTATTTTTCCAAAGCAATACAATCATTTGTATCATGCCCAATATCATCATGATACCTACACAATTCATTATTCCTTTATTCTCTCGGTTTGCTAATAGGAGCTGGTTTCCTAAAGTTCACAGAATTCTTAGTTTTATCCCAAATGACAGAAACACTCTCTGTTAAATCAACATAGTACTCTGGTCTGACCCATGTATTTGGCCTAGGCCTGTTGTAATTGTTAGATGGAGTGTGGTTCGAATAACCACCACTGTGAGGAGGCAAATTACTGTTCTTCTGCCTCGATTGCTGATTATTCCCATTACCATTGTTATTTCCATTCGAGGGCTGCTCCTGATTATTGGCTGTCTGCCCGAAATTTTTGAGGGTATTAACTGGTCCACCTCGGACTCTACTATACTCCTTAACCTTAATTTGATCCTCGGCTTGAGCCATCAACGCTCCAAAAGTCAAGGCCCTTCTCTTTGTCGTCTCATCAGCCAAATCCCCTGGAAATAAACTCTGGCGAGAAGGTATCATTGCCATATTTTATTCACAGTTGTCCAAACTAGTATTGGTCAACACAAATCTATAGGTATATTCTTTCAATTTTTCTCCCGGTGCGTGCTTGCACTGAATAATTGTATCACCATTGGCTCTCATATCTTTTCTTCCCACGAACTGCCCTCAAAAAGCAGTATAAAAATCCCTGAAATTTGATATGGACCCCCTCGGAATCCTGTTGTACCATTTGAGAGTTGTTCCTTTAAAATTTTGAGAAAAAGCACGACACATAACCCGGTCATCATCGTCGAAATTCATCATATAATTTTTGAACTGTTCGATGTGATCATTTGGATCTTGCATCTCAGCGAACTTTTCAACCTTCGAAATATCAAAACGCTTCAGCGTCATGGAACGAATTTCATCTATTAATGGAGACTTTCTCCAATCAACACCTTGAACGAATTGGTCATCGGTCCCCATTGTGACATACAATTTCCTATCAGTTTCAACGTACTGGTTCGAAGGATTTCCTTCATGCCAAGTTGATCGAGGAGCATTCGTAGACGTGCTCTCATTTTTATACCTCCTCAAATAATCTATTTCTAATTCCCCTTTCGAAGAACCTATATTCATTTTAAATCCCGATGTTGAACTTTCTACTTCATCATCACTAGAAGTTATCAACTTTTGTTTATCTTTTTTCTCCTTTCGAGACAAATATCGCTCTTTAGGAGACACAAAGGCTTTTTTATGTTTAGACTTAGCATGTCTATCATCAAAAGATCGATCTGACTGACATTCCAAATAGGTTTTTTCCATTTCTTGTCTAACTTCTGATCTGATTCTAGCAGAAAGTATCTCTTGCTCCCTTCGTTCATATTTTTCATTCAAAGCATTGATTTTATCTAGAAGTTGATTCATTCTTGTCTCAACATCAGACCGAACTTGGATCGAAGACGATCCATCAGTTCTATTCCCATGAGTCACATTCTTTTGTAAATCTCCTCTCACAGTTTCTATCGCCGATTGAAGCGTATGATTATTATTTTCAGGATTCATCTTATGAATTTTAGTCAAAGAATACCACTGAATAGTATCACTTTTGAACAGATAAGCTACTGATTTTTCTTATTCAGTCCCAGTGGAGTCGCCAATTTGATGAGGTTTGATTTTGTTATAGTATATTGCTAAGGAAAAATTCTAGAGAGAGAAAATGCTTAAGAGTTTTTAGAGATAAAAAACACAAGTACAAATAAGTTTCAAGTAAAAGTGTTCAACCCCTTTATTAGAGTAGTCTGATCATTTATATAAAGGAGCCAAGACTTAGTCTCAAACTGAACCTGTTACAAAAGTGGACTAATTTTCGTTTAGTCCTTATAAATTATTCAAAGTTACAAATATCCTCTAAAACTTACACTAGTCACAAATTAAGGACAAAACTTACATTAATTACAATTAAATCCCTAAATTTACATTATTTATAAATTAATCCTTAAAAACCTATTTCCATATCAGTTTCCATTTAGATTTGTTAGATCATATGAATTTAGTACCAGCATAGCCAACATCCTCACGAAAACATTTGTTAATAACTTTATTAAACCATTCAGTACTATTAAGACAGTAAAAGGATATCCAAGCTGCTCATTAGAGGATGTGATTATATTAAAATAACAAATTACCAATTATTCTTTGGTTGTAATTGATATTGTTCTAAGAATATTCCAAAGATCAGTTTTATTCTTTTTATGATATTTAACATAAACATTAGTGAGTAAGAATACTTTATCTAATGAAGTATGACTAATTTCAGCGTGGATAAGCTGTTGATGATCTAGAAGGATGTTAACTTAAAAATCTTCACTCGGTAGATGACAAATTTTGTTTTTTCATATTGGCAAATTAATGCTTGAAACCTAATTTAATTAAAAAGTTTTCTAGGAGGTTTACTTTGATAAGAGGCTCTTGGATGGCAATCAACTTGATCTTGTCCTTGTAAATAATATATTTCAACCTGCTAAGAGAGGATTTATTTCTAATTCACGGGTATTCTAGTTAAGGAGCTTAATCATCATTATGTGTATGGTTTAGTGATTTACTTGTCCCAAAAAGAGACTTGATTACAAGGTTACCCTTTTTATTCATGCATTTTTCTTCATGAAGTTTCTTGTTAAGTATTTCTTGAAAATCTTTGTCAACTTATCTTTGTTAGTATTAAAGTGGTTGGTAGGATTCCAATTTTTTGTTGGTTTGGGGTATGATTTTCAGATGCTAAGTTTTCATAATCAAGAGAGGATGATAATGTATAACCATATTCAAGAGTTTGGATGGCCTCAATACATCTTCTTATTCTAAAGTGTTGCTACCCTTCTTGAAGGTATTTTTATTGTTTATAGTTGATATTTCTTTGTTTAACTCTTGTGTAATCATTCTATCATGAGCATTTCTTGTTCCATTTGATGAGTAAGTTGGATTTTTATGAGGAACTATATTCTGGCTTTTTAGTTTCTTTAGCAATATTTGTGTTTTTATCCTCTTTGGCTATTATCGAATTTATTTTTGGTTTCCCAGATTGTATTGTGTTAGAGTCCATGATACAACTTGTGCCAAGATTCTTACCGTACTCAATATTTTAGGATTTTATCTGATCTTTCTTGAAATTGTCATGTGAATGAATCATGTGATGATAAAAATGACAATAATTTGGAAGATCTTTATAGCTTATTTTAATCCAACACCCGTCATTGTCTCTAAAACCAATCCATACATGATACTGGAGTTTATTTGTCAAGTTAAGTTTCACCCATGCATAACAAGCATTATACTATTATTTTTTGGCACCCAAGTCCTGAGAGGTTCACCAATTAAAGAGGCAATAGAATGAATGATATCCTCATTATAGAAGAACTCCAAAACCTGTACAATATTTATCCATACAAGGGTCATAGGGCATTATGATTTTGGATTAAATGAGGTTGTCCACTTAAAAACTCGCATTGAATACTCTCCCACAGTCCATAAATTTCTAACCCATAGTTTACACATAATAGTTTTTGAAGAAAATTCAATCATAACATGCTTTGTGTCCCAGATGGAGACATTGAATTCACCTGTAAATTTCTTGGCATTCAAGAATTGTTTAAGGATATTAAGTTTTTGGTATACCTATAGAGAGCTTTCCTATTAATGTGTTTTTATTGCAGTTATGAGGTTTTGTTTGTCTTGCATTGTGAACTGCATTGAAATATGATCTTACTTTTCTTGGACTTCAACAAGAGAGAAAATTGGAGGTAAATTTGTCGATTTGAACATATAAACGCGAGATTTTGGTGTCTACGAATTGTTTCCATATGTAACAACTTAATTTCGATCATTTTTAAAAATATTGCTTCTTTTGTTTTGGATTAGAGAGATTTTTAGTTAATTTAGGGCTGGAAATTCTTCTTCCATAACAGTTATATTTTCTTCTTCACTTACAAGAAGCCTGGTGGATGTTGGTCTTGAAGATGAGTTCATGCCGACCTTTTAGTGAAGAAGTTTAGCTGATGGTTCTTCAAATGAGTCATTCCTATCCAATGACAAGTAGCCAATGACGCCACGAGGGATGGTGAAATCACCTCACCAGGGATAAAAAGCTCATCTTTAATAGATAAATATTATATCTCTTAGAAATCTTGAAGCCTTCGAAGAATAATATATTTATTATATCTATCAATATTTAAATAATTTTTCAATACCAAAATTAAACATAAAATAAAATATGTATAACTATAAGTTGCATAAGTTTATTTTAATTTATTATGCAGACTTTAGCATTTAAGTATCACATATTTTATGTATATATATTATTATAAATTATTCACCGAAACAATTTGGTATACATATTTTATTATACATTATCTAATAAAACAATTTGTTTATTTTGTATTCATATGATTGATTAAATTAGTTGGTATTTAATTTATTTACGAATTAAAGCGGATATTTAAAGTGGATAATTAATTATTTATATGTTTTGTTATTTTTTTTTCTGGTAATTTTAGAATTCTTATTAAACTTTTTACAAGTATGCAAGAATATGTTTAGAAGAGACAATTTTCAGAGACCATTGTTATTGGCAGGTTAATCAAAATTTGCCAAACAAAAGCGCCAAAACCTATCTTCTCTTTGTCTTATTTTTCACCTTCTGAGCCTTGACACTCATACGATTTGAGAGATAACCAAAAAGAAAGTCCAGCCTTTATACCAATCCGTTTTGGCCTCAAAATCCAATTCCTTGTTAATAACTTCCTTAATACAGGGACATCAAAAGCCTTCATCAATTTTAAACGCAGACATAATGAAGAATGGACAATAATTCAGTTTGCTACCAGGTACAACTTCGATATCCCCTCAGGAATATACTCATTTATCGTTTTCAAAAGATTGATATATCTCGTACCAAGGCTTTCCAAAAAAATTATGGACTTGAGCTGAAGATCCTCAGGGTTGTAGTCAACATTAACCCCAGTTTTCATACCTTGTTTTGAAATTCAGTAAGTTGTAACATTTTTCTCATGAAATACTTTAATAAAATTCATCTTCGACGTTATTAGTTTCATGCGACTTGTCGTCTAAGAATCATCTTCGTTACGATACTTGAATTTGTTTCTATGTATAACTCATCGATGCCCTTCTCTTTGCTCATAAGTAGACCATCTAGTAATGCCCAGCACTTTGTCACAATTGGAGATTGATTTCCATATGCTCTTCCAAATCCAACAATCATCTCCCATCATGATCCTTGATAAGACCACCTCCTCTTGAATCACCATTGTAGTTGCTGGCTCCATCAATATTAAGCTTGTACCTTCTGCTTTTAGGATGATTCCTTTTTAAGGAAATAACAATTATGGGTTTTGTTAAGTGATAGACACTCGTGTGGTTTATTTCTGTTTGAGGGTAAGTTTGTAATTTTTGTTTAGAGTTTTGTGGAATTTTGAGAGTATTTAATACTTGGGTAGAATGTAGAGGGAGAATTGAGCTGCCTGGTTGTATTTAATTTTTATTACCCTCGTTTAATGTTGGTGGTTGGGTATTTATACCCTTATATTTGGGCCACATGGGCTTTCGGGTCGTGTTTAGTAGATTCGGGTCTAGTTTAAAGACCCAATAGTTCTAAGTAAGTAAATAGGAAGCTTAGTCAAAAAGTGATTAGGTTTTAAGTACTTTAGTTCTGTTCGGATAGTTCAATGGACGATATTTGTCCGAACTGCCCCTGTCCGATGAGGTGGACATTGTCCGAATTGACCATGTCCGATTCCCATAAAGTGTGGTGACAGAATCCGGACTCATCAGTAGCCCCTTTTTAGGTGGTGTTCAAAAGCCTTTGGCAAGACCTAAAAACCAGCATGTTGCTGGTGACAGTTACATCCGGACAGGTCCTTCGAACTGTGTTATAGCTTTATCCGAAATGAAAATGTTCTTGAAAACTAAACGGTTTCTTGCCAGAGTTCGTGGGACACGTGTCTCTCTCTGGTTCGTCACATCAGCCGTTTTTCACCTAGAATGGCGCTCCCACCTTCTCCAAAAAGTAACCTCTTCATTTAATGAAGATGACATCAGCGCCGTTCCTTAATCATTGCAACCCTTTCAAATTCTCCTAGGTATCAAAGCATCGTTTTTGTGTGTTTACTGTAAATTAATCATTCCTTTACTGTTTTACCATCCTCTTCATCCTTACTTCGCTAAATTTCAGAGCTTTCTCTCTCAAAAATAAATACTTCTTTTCGGTTGTGAGTTTATGTTCATGCTAGGAACGCTTTAATCAAAGGCGGGTGGCTTAATCTATCAGAGTTAGAAAAGGCCCAAAAAGTTGAACGAGAAAGGCGCATTGCTGCAGGCCTTCCTACTTCCCTTGTCGACAAACCAGAAAGTCCAAACAGAGAGCCTGACCAGGGCTCTTCTTAAACTAAAAGCATTAAACCGAGGAGATTGTTTTAAACCAACCTCTCACCAATCGTTTCAGGATCGTCGGTTAAAGAATCAGAGCCCACTGTTGAACCAGGGCAAGCAGTTACCAGTTTTAAGAAGCCTTCTCCATTTATTGTCATGGGGTCAGATGCAGATGTCTCTCCAAATAATTTTGTTGATCGGAGAAGAGGTCGCCTGGTAAGAGAGCAGGCTAAAAAAGGTACACCTTCCAAATCAGGGGCCAAGGATGGCAACACAGGGTCAGAGGCACCCATGAAAATTCCTAAGGACAAGATGTCCGGACCGGAGGCATCTAGCTCAAGTCTCCGAAAAGAAACTACTACATCTGAGCCCCAGCCGGAGGCCAGAGTACAAGAAGCCAGTGAAAACAAACAATCCGGAGGGCATGCTGAGCCAATCTCTAACTTCCCTCACCCAAAAACAACTGAAAACCCCTCCTTGGTAATAGAGGAAGTAATGGAGGATTCTATTGAAGAGGCTCTGTTTGAGTCCGAAGTCTCCGGACAAACGAGTGATCCTGGTGCTTCCAAGAAGGATAAATGCAAATAAAAGCTATTCCTAAGGCATCCAGATCTGCCGTAGATCCTTGAGGGAAAAGTGGGACCTTGTTTCCACAAGGTTAGTGTTAAGTATTTAATTGTTTTGCGAAAAATTAATTATGCCTTCATCCACATAGCTTGTTTTGAAATTCAGTAAGCTGCAACATTTTTCTCATGAAATACTTTAATAAAATTCATCTTTGACGTTATTAGTTTCATGCAGCTTGTCCCCTAAGAATCATCTCCGTTACGATACTTGAATTTGTTTACAATGTATAACTCATCGATGCTCTTCTCCTTGCTCATAAGTAGACCATCCATTAATTCTCTACACTCTGTCACAATTGGAGATTGATTTCCATATACTCTTCCAAACCCAACAATCATCTCCCATCATGATCCTTGATAAGACCACCTCCTCTTGAATCACCCTTGTAGTTGCGGGCTCCATCAGTATTGAGCTTGTACCTTATACTTTTAGGATGATTCCTTTTGAAGGAAATAGCAATTATGGGTTTTGTTAAGTGATAGACACTGGTGTGGTTTATTTCTGTTTGAGGGTAAGTTTGTAATTTTTGTTTAGAGTTTTGTGGAATTTTGAGAGTATTTAATACTTGAGTAGAATGTAGAGGGAGAATTGAGCTGCCTGGTTGTATTTAATTTTCATTACCCTCATTTAATGTTGGTGGTTGGGTATTTATACCCTTATATTTGGGCCACATGGGCTTTCGGGTCGTATTTAATGGAATCGGGTCGAGTTTAAAGACCCATTAGTTCTAAGTAAGTAAATAGGTAGCTTAGTCAAAAAGTGATTAGGTTTTAAGTACTTTAGTTTGTTCGGATAGTTCAGTGGACGATATTTGTCCGAACTGCCCTGTCCGATGAGGTGGACATTGTCCGAATTGACCTTGTCCGGTTCCCATAAAGTGTGGTGACAGAATCCAGGCTCATCTGTAGCCCCATTTAGGTGGTGTTCAAAAACATTTGGCAAGACCTAAAAAACAGCCTGTTGCTGGTGACAGTTACATCCGGACAGGTCCTTTGAACTGTGTTATAGCTTTATCCGAACTGAAAAAGTTCTTGAAAACTAAACGGTTTCTTGCCAGAGTTCGTGGGACACGTGTCTCTCTCTGGTTCGTCACATCAGCCGTTTTTCACCTAGAATGGTGCTCCCACCTTCTCTAAAAAGTAACCTCTTCATTTAATGAAGATGACATCAGCGCCGTTCCTTAATCATTGCAACCCTTTCAAATTCTCCTAGGAATCAAAGCATCTTTTTTGTGTGTTTATTGTAAATTAATCATTCCTTTACTGTTTTACCATCCTCTTCATCCTTACTTTGCTAAATTTCAGAGCTTTCTCTCTCAAAAATAAATACTTCTTTTCGGTTGTGAGTTTCTATTCACAGCTAGGAACGCTTTAATCAAAGGCGGGTGGCTTAATCTATCAGATTTAGAAAAGGCCCAAAAAGTTGAACGAGAAAGGCGCATTGCTGCAGGCCTTCCTACTTCCCCTGTCGACAAACCAGAAATTCCAAACAGAGAGCCTGACCAGGGCTCTTCTTAAACTAAAAGCATTAAACCGAGGAGATTGTTTCAAACCAACCTCTCACCAATCGTTTGAGGATCGTCGGTTAAAGAATCAGAGCCCACTGTTGAACCAGGGCAAGCAGTTACCAGTTTTAAGAAGCCTTCTCCATTTATTGTCATGGGATCAGATGCAGATGTCTCTCCAAATAATTTTGTTGATCGGAGAAGAGGTCTCCTGGTAAGAGGGCAGGCTCAAAAAGGTACATCTTCCAAATGAGGGGCCAAGGATGGCAACACAGGGTCAGAGGCACCCATGAAAATTCCTAAGGACAAGCTGTCCGGACTGGAGGCATCTAGCTCAAGTCTCCGAAAATAAACTACTACATCTGAGCCCCAGCCGGAGGCCAGAGTACAAGAAGCCAGTGAAAACCAACAATCCGGAGGGCATGCTGAGCAAATCTCTAACTCTCCTCACCCAAAAACAACTGAAAACCCCTCATTGGTAATGGAGGAAGTAATGGAGGATTCTGTTGAAGAGGCTCCATTTGAGTCTGAAGTCTCCGGATAAACTAGCGATGCTGGTGCTGCCAAGAAAGATAAAGGCAAAGAAAAGCTATGCCTAAGGCATCCAGATCTGCCGGAGATCCTTGAGGGAAAAGTGGGACCTTGTTTCCACAAGGTTAGTGTTAAGTATTTAATTGCTTTGCAAAAAATTAATTATGCCTTCATCCACACAGCCAAACTGGGTCGGATGCGAACAAAGTGGGGGATTCCGGAGAATGTAAAAATAAGGATCCCAATAGACCCCGAAACACCGATGGACTGCAAGCTCAGTGAAATAGTTATCTTCACTGAACTTTTTAACTAGGGACTAAGGTTTCCCTTAGATCCGGAGATATTCAAATACTTCCACCTCATCAAGCTTTGCCCAAGTCAACTGAGCCCTAATGCCTGGTACACTCTCGTGGCCTGTATCATGGCTTCCAGGCTCTCCAGAATTCCTCTTCCAATGGAGGAATTCGCAACTGTGGCCAGCCTCTGCAGAAACCACCATATTCCCTTCTATCACTTCAACATGGGTGATAACTATAAAGCAGTGGATGACCTGATCGAGTCGGAGAGAAATTGGAGGACTCACATTTTGTTTGTGAGTGGTGCCTGGGAGAATGGGAGGAAGATTAAAGCCGGTACCAACCCAAGTCTCCTCACCAGCAGATGGCGAAGTGATGGTAAGAATCCCATCTCTAATTCCCATCTTCATTCTTTATAAATTTGTTTATCAAACTTGCCTTTTCTTTTTTTTTGTTTCTTGCCAGTGCTGCCTAAAGACTTCAACGATCACTTAAAGGTCGGGCAGATCACTTGCACCAAGATAAACACTTGGGCTGCTGAAAGGTGGGGAAATCGCTTCCACAACGCCTTTACTGGAGGCAATCTTGCAAGGTCCCACCTCTGGAACACTACTGACCGAATGGACTTATCCTGGGAGGAAATTACCACTCCACCTCCTCCAGAGGTAGTCCTTAAAAGAACACACGCACCAGACGGGTCACTATATTTTCCTGTTCGAGCCAAGGCCCCAAGTAAGATGAAAGGCAAAAAAGGTAAGGCCAAGAAGAGTGTGGTTGAGGCTAACCCCACCGAAGCGGAGGAAACTGCTCCAACAAACCAAGAGGGGCCAGTTCCAAGTCAGATTGATGCTGCTCTTCTAGAAGTTGTGGAGCACGAGAGTACTAGGGAAGAGGCAGGATCTCCAAAACCTCCAAGGGTTCCTAAGAGAGACAGGAAACGGGGAGCAGAAAGCAAGGACAGGGAGGCTAAGAAGAAAAAGACCTCCAGGGGTGATGAACTTTCTCTCCGGCCTCCGGAGCCCCTCCCTCCTGTTGACCCTACTGATCCAACAAGAGCAGAAGAGATCCCTGGTGACTTTCAAACCGATGAGGTTGGAGGAGGAGACATCAGTATTGACGGTGTCGACATTACAGGGCTTGAGGGACTTGGTGACTACTTTGAAAACCTCCCCAGAGATGACTTTGCCGGGCCCTACTTCCCTCTAAGCACTTTGAACACCGTTACCTTCAATGGTAAATATTTCACCGTTTCAAGTGAAAGAGATGTTATAACTCACTCTATATTGAGTAATATTCAGTCAGTGCTGGTTCTGGAGAAACAAGTGCGAGGTCAGTCAGCTATCATTACTGCCCTTAATTCTGACAAGGAGAAACAAAATGCTGATGTTTTGAAGAGAGAAAATGAGGAGTTAAAGAAGAACCGGGAGGGTTGGGCCACAAAGGTACCTACCCTAAAAGATACTATCAAAGACCTTCGAGCAAAGAAGTCCGGGTTGGAGAAAGATCTCTCCTCTTCGAAAGAGGAGATGAAGGCCAAGGACCAAGTCATTCATACTTTGACCAATGACAAGATCGCACTCCAGGACTCGCTGTCCAAGACTGCAGAGGAAAAAGCTGCTCTGCTAAGGGAGCAAGAGGCAAAAATCGAAGCCAAGATTGATGCTTACACCAATAGTGTGATAGATACACAGGAAGAAATGTATGCCAAAGTGAAGTCAGAAATGGTCTTGCTCTTTCATGAGAAGTTCCCGAAGAGGAACCTGGGAGATTTATGGACTTATGTAGAGTACAAAGACCTTCCCTTCCACATTATGGCTGATGGAGACTTGCATGATTATTCTAGTGCTGACTCATCCGATGAGGAAGAGAATACCGGGGAGAGTCCAAATGAGGAGAATGAAGACCTCAAGAAGAAGAAAACGAGTGAGGCTGAGCCATCTCCAAAGGCTCGGTCTTAGAATATCAATTATTTTTTCACCTTTTGTTTTGATTGAACTAAAGTCCTTGGAAGGCCAAGGCACTTCGGTTGTTTTAATGGGTATCTTTACTTTGCATAATTCTTGCATTCTTTCATAGTTTTTCAATTTTGGTGGCTAATGTTTAAACAACCCTTAGTTATTTCATAAAAATTCTAAAGTGAGAGTGTTTAAATTCTCCGATGACAAATGTTTAAGTAGTCATCACTCCTTCAATTTAAGCCGGCCTGTGTTTAAATAAAAAATTGACAATGAAGTATTAAGTAAAAACACTTCGAATTTTTAAGAAGGCATCAAATTTTATAAAAAAACCTCGGACACCTCATTAAAACCTCCCCGCGCCACCAGGGTAGGAAAGAGTATGCCCCCAAATATTTACATGGACTTTTAAACAAGTAAATATTTACATAGTTTCTATTCCAAGTACAACCGGAGGTGTTCAATATTACAAGGGTGGTTCAAAATTCTTCCTTCTTTGTCTTGGAGCCGGTATGTTCCAGACTTAAGATTTTCAATGACCACATAGGGTCCTTCCCAAGTTGGAGCCAATTTACTGAACTGCCTCTCTTCAGTGTGTAGGAAAACGTTTCTCAACACCTTACTCCCCGGTTGAAAATCCCTTCTCTTGATTTTAGAAGCAAACCTGCTTCTCATCAGACCTTGATAGTGCACAGCCCTAAGGTGAGCCTTAACTCTTCTTTCCTCTATCAAGTCAAGTTGGCCTCTGATAGCCCTTTCATTAGTGTGTTCGGAGAAATATGAACTCAAAATGAAGGGAGAGTTGCTTCTATGGGAGTTATGGCATCCATCCCATAGACCAAAGCAAAAGGTGACTCTTGTGTTGCAGCCCGAGGTGTAGTCCGGTAAGCCCACAAAACTTCTTGCAAATAACTAGGCCATTTTCCAGCAGCCCCTTCTAAATTTTTCTTCAAACCGGACAGTATAGTCCTGTTAGCCACTTCAACCTGACCATTTTCTTGTGGGTGGAAAGGTGAAGAGAAACAATGTTGTATACCTCTAGAGGCACAGAAACTCTCCATTTCCTTGTTATCTAATTGTGGCCCATTGTATGTTGTTATCTTCTGTGGAATTCCAAATCTGCAACAGATATTGGATAAAATGAATTTTATAACAAATTTTGATGTTGTACCTGCCAATGGAGCTGCTTCGATCCACTTCGAAAAATAATCAATAGCAACAATTATTGTCATGTGTCCTCCAGATGCCATGGGTAGAGGTCCCACCAAATCCAACCTCCATCGAGCAAAAGGTATAGGCTCAGAAATTGACTCTAAAGCGATGGCTGGGATATGAATCTCATTGTTATATCTCTGGCATGGGTCACACTTCCTCACCAGCTCCTTAGCATCTTGCATTATAGAGGGCCAATAATAACCAGCCAACAAAACTCTCCTTGTTAGAGCCCTGAATCCACAGTGAGCTGATCCCTCACCATCATGTAATTCAGAGAGCACTATTTGAGATTCATCAACCCCCAAACATCGTAAGAGGGGTTTACTGTAAGACTTCTTATAAAGAACATCTCTTAGTATGATAAAACCACGAGCTTTGTACTTTACTTTTCTTGCTATTGATTTATCCGGAGGCAAAATGCCATCTGAAAGATATTGAAGGAGAGGAAACCTCCAATATCGAGGCTGTTTCGTATGTATATCAAAGCTCTCTTCCTGATTACCCATACTGAGTTGAATGGAAGGGCACTCCAGCACATGGATCCAAGGGTAGGATTCAGTATAGGCTATGGTTTCCAAGGAGTCTGACAGTTCATTTTCTGTTCGGGGTATGTGCTCATAAACGATGCTCTTTAATTTAAGTGCCTCATTTTTAAGAAGAAGTAAGTACTTTATCAGCTTCTCCTTTTTTGCTTCGGATTGACCTTGTGCATGATGGATAAGAAGCTGGGAATCGCTCATCAACTTGACCCTTTTGGCTCCACAAATAAAAGCAAAGTTTAAACTAGCTATAGCAGCTTCATATTCGGACTCATTATTAGAAGCCCTAAAATCAAAACATATAGTTTGGTACATTTTGTCACCATACGGAGAGGTCAAGCATACCCCTGCTCCACATCCCATGGTACTTGATCCACCATCAGTCCGGACGACCCAGACTTTGTTTATCTTGGGTATCTGTTGTTTGCTCTGTATCCCTATTTGAATGGAATTCAACTAAGAAATCAGCCACAGCTTGGGCTTTGATCGCTGTCCGGGGGGCAAAATCAATATTGAAGTCTCCCAATTCCACTGACCACTTAGTCATTCTACTTAAAACGTCTCCCTTTTGAAGAATGTTTTTTAAGGAAAAAGACGTCCGGACAATAATAAGATGAGCCTGGAAATAAGGCCTCGTCTTCCTTGCAGCAATCACCAGAGCTAATGCTAATTTTTCAAGCTTCATATAACGTTTTTCTGCATCTATCAAGCTCTTGCTGATGTAATACACCGGACGGGGATAATTATCTACCTCCCTCACCAACACGGCACTTATGGCACAACTGGAAACTGTCAGGTATATGAAGAGTGTCTCTCAATCAACAGGTTTAAATAGAGTCTTGGGGGAGGACAAATGTTTTTTAATTTCATTGAAGGCCTCATCACATTGTAAAGTCCAATCGAATCCCTTGGTACCTTTTAAAGTTTGAAAGAACGGGGCACATCTGTCCGAAGACCTCACTTTTCTGGATTTAGCTTCAAATTTACTTTTACTAAGTTAGCAAAAGTTTCTTGGAGATCTGTCAAGTGTAGCTCTTCATCCAAACTTTTTACCATCATGACTTCCATGTTTCTTCCAATTTGATCAGCAAAATCTTTGTTTACCAACCTCTGATAAGTAGCCCCATCATTTTTTAACCCAAACGACATCACCCTGTAACAATGAAGGCCCCTATAAGTAACATATGTAGTATGCTTCTGATCCTTTGGATCTACTTAAATCTGACTGTACCCGGAGAAGCCATCCATGAAAGATAGTAGCTTATTCCGAGATCTGTAAAATCAATACACATACACCACTTGCCATTTTTCTTTTTTACTAAGACCGGATTGGCTGTCCATAAAGGATACTGAGACTCCTTTATGTGCCCCATTTTAGTAAGCCTGTCGACTTCTTGAACGATAACATCAGCTTTTTCCGTGGAAAAAGGTCTTCTCTTTTGTACCACAGGTGCTATGTCTCTTCGGATGGACAGATGGTGTGATATAATATCTGCTGGTACCCCGGTAACATCAGCATTGCACCAAGCAAAAACATGTTGATGTTCTTTTAAGAACTTCAACATCTTACCCTTTAGTTCGGATGTCATTTTGGACCCTATCTTAACATTTTTTCCCTCTTCCAAAGAATGCGTTTCAACTTCTTCAACTGGTATTAAAACTCCCGGGGTCTCTCTGGGGTTATCAATTTCACCCTCACCCCCAGAAAGCCCCTCAAATTGCTATTCCTCATTGATACGAATTGCCCCCAACGTTCGAGGATCCAGTGCTGTTGCATAACATTCTCTTGCTACCTTTTGGCTTCTCCGAACAACTCCCACTTGTCCTTGCACAACATATTTCAAACATTGATGGACTGTTGAGGCCACTGCGTGCATCCTAGAGAGCCAAGACCTCCCTAGAATAGCATTATAACAAGTGGGACAATCCACTACGACAAACAGTATTCTCACCATCTTCTTAAAAGGGCCCTTGCCCAACAAAACTTCTTCTTCGAACTCCCCGACCAAATCTGCTGAGCTTCCAGTGAAACCCACAATTGACCCATTCGAACGCTGAATTACCACAGGATTTTTCATCTTTTTGTAGGAAGTCAAAAAGAGGATATTGTTTGAACTCCCAGTATCCACCAAGATTCATCTTATGTCATTTCCCCCAATGGATGCTCCTATGACAACAACATCTTCATGAGGACCTGCTATATCCCTTAAATCATCTTCATCGAAAACAATGAAGGGAAATGGAATCTGTGATTGATATGAAGTAATGCCTCCCTCCAGTTGGGTAGCTAAAGTATGAACATGCCTCTTCCTTGAAGAAGTAGTGGGTGCTGTCATGGTATCCCCTCCGAAAATTGTGAGTGACTCAAAAAGGTTAATAAGCCCGGACACTGTTTTACAACGTTCCTCAATGACACCCACTCTGTTTCGAGTTGGATCAGGGTCCAAGTATTCTGACTCTACATCGAATCTCTCGATTATCACCATAGCTCCCTCCGGAGCGGATGTGCCTGCATTGTTTGGAGCAGCCCGATGAGCATTATCAGGCATATTTCCTCCTCTTCTTTTAATATATGCTCCCAACTTTCCTCTTTCAATTAAATTCTGGACTTCTTGCTTTAAAACAATACAATACTTAGTGGTATGGCCAGTATCATTATGATACTGACAGAAGCAATTGTTACGATGCTCCCTAGGAGATTGTAGCGCAGCCGGCCTTCTATAGTGTACTTCTTCCTTTGTTTTGTCATAAATGGTGGCTACACTTTCTTTTAACTCAGCAAACCACTCTGGTTGAACCCAAGGCCCTCTCTTATTTCTAGATTGCTGACTTTAGGCAGGCGCAGCTGGCTGAGACTGAGCTTTAGCTCTGTTATGACCCTGCCCGACCTCCATTGCCTTGTTCCCGGAGTGATTTTGGTTGGGGTTTGGAGCAGTTGGGGCAGACCTCACGTGCATGTGCACCCTAGTTTTCTTTGTTTCATCTACGTTAATTTGCTTTCCAACCTGATTCAGTAGACCTCCCCATGTTATGTTCTTTTTCTGGTCAGAGAAGCTATTGCTACTTGTTCAAAGCAATCAGCCAACCCATTTTTGGTGTTTACAAAGCGACTTATGTATTCTTTCAGAGATTCGTTCGGTTCTTGGGCACAATGGATAATTGTATCCCCATTGCCTTTCACCTCCTTACTTCCAACAAACTGCCTCCGGAAGGCCACCCAAAAGGTATCGAAATTTCTGATGCACCCTTGTGGTAGGCCGTTGTACCACTTCAGGGCACTCCCCGTAAAAGACTGGGAGAATTCTCTACAAAGCAACTTATTGTCATCATCGAAATTCATCATAAATTTTTTGAATTGTTCCAAGTGATTGTCCGGGTTTTTACTGCCATCGTATTTATCCATTTTTGTACTATCAAACCTCTTAGGGAGGTTTACGGACAAAATCTTGGATGACAATGGAGATTGTCTCCAATTCCGGCCACGACTGAAAATGGTATCCTCGTTAGGAGTTGCAAAGATACCTGGTTCATCATGGAAGGAAAAAGGATCCACCAGCATCCGGTCTATGTGTCTCCGGCTATGAGATGACCTTTATGCCTCTTTAATTTTCCATGCCTATCGCTTTTTCTTGAATACTTCTTAACCAACTTTTGTTTCTTTTTAGATCGGCCCTCATCACTACTGGAGGATAATGATTCTTCAACTCCATCTTCGCCCGATGAGCTACTGGAAGATTCTGAGTCTGAATCAGAGCTCTTCACCGGCTTGGACCGGTGAGACTTTTTGGAGCTAGCATGAGTCTTCATCGTACTCACATGGGTCTTCGAAGGCTCATGCTCTCTAGGGTTATCAGTATGATGAGCAACTGATTCCTCTGACTTCTCTTTTATGCCCATCTTTCTCCTCTCTGCCCTCAGAGCTTCTATCTTGCCCTTCAACCTATCACGCTCCTCGACGGTATATTCATCATTTTCTCCCAGCACTTCAAGCAAAGCTGGTGGTACTTTTGGTGCGTCCGGATTCATTCAGACTGGTTTTTCTGAGGGTTTTGAATGCTAGATTCAGGCACCGTCGTGCTCTCACTATGGTCGCCAATTTGGTGTGGTTTATTTCTGTTTTAGGGTAAGTTTCTAATTTTTGTTTAGAGTTTTGTGGAATTTTGAGAGTATTTAATACTTGGGTAGAATGTAGAAGGAGAATTGAGCTCTATGGTTGTATTTAATTTTCATTACCCTCATTTAATGTTGGTGGTTGGGTATTTATACCCTTATATTTGGGCCACATGGGCTTTCGGGTCGTGTTTAATGGATTCGGGTCGAGTTTAAAGACCCATTAGTTCTAAGTAAGTAAATAGGCAGCTTAGTCAAAAAGTGATTAGGTTTTAAGTACTTTAGTTTTGTTCAGATAGTTTAGTGGATGATATTTGTCCGAACTGCCCCTGTCCGGTAAGGTGGACATTGTCTGAATTGACCCTGTCCAGTTCCCATAAAGTGTGGTGACAGAATCCGGACTCATCAGACACGACCTAATTTCATAACTTTATTTGAGAATTTACGCCAATGTCTTCTAATTAGAAATCTCTATTGATCCAAACTAGATAGTATTTTGATAATGTATTCTATTATTGATTTTGAAATGCAGGTAGATTATTATGATTTTGTTTGTTCCTTGGAGACATATAACCCAAGTAATAATCACCAAAAGTATTGTCTTGATGTGAATATCCTTCTTTGTACACCAAAACCAAGACCTCAACATATGTACGTAGGACATGTTTCTATTAATACTGATTCCAAACAAAGATGCAAAGAATGTCCAAGTTTCCTAAGCCTTAGAACAATATATAAAGACATGTTTTGTGCTCTCTGAATCACCACAGTGTTGATATTTAGATGTTAAGTAGAACCTTTTCCTTTTAATATTAACATCTATAGAAATACAGTTATAAATTACTCTCCAAGTCAAGAAGGATCATTTTTTGAGTGTGATTGCGTTACACACTTTCTTGAGCATATTTGACTTGTTGTGTTTGTTTTTTAGAAAATTTTATATTTTGTGCTATAATATCATGATTTAGATGGCGTCAGCGATGACGTCATCAAAAACGGATATTTAAAAAAACCATATAAATAGGAGACTCCTCCAACCCTTTCTTCACACCATCTATATCCTACGTTATTCTATCTCTTACAATATACTCTCTAATTTTTTTTTTAAAATTTCAAACATAAAAAAAAAACAAAATTTATATTAATGTCTTCTATGAGAAAATCAAAGCATGTTCGGAGAAGTGTTGATGATTTATCATCCTCGAAACAAAGATCAACTTTCAAAAAAAGTTCTTCGCATCAAGACATAGAAGAATTAGAGAGCCGGACATTCGAATATCGGGGCGAGGGGTAGGTTCGCGTCCGTAACCCGCAAGCACCACAAGGTGTAACCGAAATCTAGTCGGGTATGTATTTGGATTACGAGGAACTTATCCAAGTTGAAGGTATGCAAGATTCATTCAAACTTCTTGAACCTAGTAATGGTATATCTAATTAGTACAAAATGTGTATGTCACTACACATATGATTGAGAAGGATGCTCATGGTCGAGGTTTAGGAATGAGGTGTATAATCAATGGTGTTACCTATAGTTTTTTTGAAACTGATTTTGAAGATGAATTTTTCCTTCCATCTGAAGATATGTATAATGGTGATAATTTACCATCGCTTTCTTTATCTCGTATGGGTTGAGATGTTGATTGACCTATATCCTTCTAGGATGCAGTAGAGATTCTGAGTTGTGATCTGCACCAACCATAAACTAATTTTAAACGTAGAGCTGTAAGAGGGAATTTGGATGCTAATGGAAAATTAGCTTTGAAATTGGTTAACAGTTGGTTTATCCCCCTAGTAACAATGAATCACAACTTTTCTATATTCAAACATTTTTAACTTCTTTTGTGGTAAGAAATGAGGGAATAATTAATTTAGCTAGTTTGATAATTCAAGATATGGCCTCTGAAAGTTGGGAGGATAATTTACCTTATGGGATGCTATTGAGTGATTTGCTTGTTAAGAAAGGGGTTGATGCGAGTATGTACACTCTGATCAAAGTTAGGCCAAGTAGTGGTATAGGTAGACACTCTTTAAGATTGTAAGAGATATATTCTTGCGATGGAGACTTGATATCAAAATGGCAGGCATAAAGTTGTCATTTTCCCATATTGAATGATATTTGAGTTGCAAACAATATTACCAAACCACCAAATCTATGTATTGGTACGTATCCAAGTTGGATACCCCTTAACATAAAAGCCTCTATGTACGTATCCAAGTTGGATACCCTCAGTAAGAAATTCAACCGCCAACTCCTCCCATGGCTGATGGTAGTTCTTCTGAACAACGACAACAACATGGACTTTTGGATGGAAAATATGCTGAGTGGTCGCATGGTCAGCAAATGCAGTATGCCGAGTGGTCGCATAATCAGCATATGGAGTGGCATGGTCCTCATACGCACTGGCAAGGTCAACAAGAGCAGTGACAGGTTCGAAACGACGAGCGACATGGGCGATACGAGCAGTGGCGGAGTGAACACGAGCAGTGCTATGGTAGACAAGAGGAATGGAATGATCGATTTGCAGCCTCTCAAGCAGAACAATCTGAATACATACATTTGCAAGGTCCACCACCACCTTCGAACAACGACGACGAAACTCCTTAGTTCTTTTACATTTGACTGTAGTTGACATTTTTATTGTAATTTTTTTCTTTTTTACTTAACTGAACAACTATGTTATTTGTTTGGTTTTTATTATTAATGAATTACTTGTTTATTTTGCTTATATTTTTTATTAAATGTTAATTAAATATATTTTAATTTTTGTATTGTTATTTACAAATAATATATGTTTAGGTATTCATATACTTTAATAATTCTAAAACTTTAAATTTATACTTCAAATATCTAGTAGTTCGAAAATACAATAAATGATGGGTAAAGTACTATTTAAGACCTAAAACCCTAACCATTATCCATCTAAGACCCATATTTTCATGTTTCTCCGAGAAAACCCCATTTTAGTCAAATATTTACCATTTAAGACCTACTAATACAGTAAATACCCTAATTAATTATATAAAAGCTTTTAACACCCATACTTCACCTTTTTCTCCCCAATTGTTTTCTCTGTAAGTGAAAAGAATAGTGCCCAATTTTTTACTCGATTTCTTGTTTTTCTTTTGTTTTCGTATGATTTTGATTGCGTTTTTATTTTATTTCGAAGTTTGATTGTTGATATTTGTTTAGCTAAGTCCATTTGTGTGTGTGGTAACTCGAATCCTGATTTCGAAAGACTCGAGATCTCTTTTCTTTCTGATTTTTGGTGTTCATATGGTATTATGTTGTTAATGTATTTTATTTGCTGTATTTAAGTTAGGTTTTCATGGATTTTTAGTCTGTTTTATGTGTTCGTGAAATTTTTGTTCGAGTAAAACGGTTCTGGGTTTCAAAAGAAGGAGATGCAAAACATGTGGTGTCTGTACGTACTGCTAAATGCGAAACGTTATTGTTTTTTTGTATAGTAGATGCAAAACATAGTAACAGATAGATGCAAAACCTATGTACTATTTTCTACTGGTATATGCGAAAACGTTATTTGTTCTTTAATCTTTTAAAAAAATATATTCAAAACATATGATAAGTGATACTAGTTCTGTTCATCTTAAAAAAAACCAAAGGTGTTTTCGGATTTTTTTTTCGAGTTACGGTTTAAAAGATACAAAGTTTTAAAGTTTTAAAATTTATAGGGGTTTAACAAAGAAGATGTGAAACCTTCTTTGTTCCGGGAGATGCGAAACCTTCTTTGTTGTGCTAGATGCGAAACCTTCTTTATTTTGCTAGATGCGAAACCTTCTTTGTTTTCCTAGATGAGAAACCTCTTTGTTTTGCTACATGCGAAACATTATATGTTTTGCTAGATGCGAAACCTTCTTTATTTTGCTAGATGAAAAACCTCTTTGTTTTGCTAGATGCAAAACTTGTTTAAATTTGTACTGCTAGATGCGAAACCAGCCCACTATGATAGATGTGAAACCATATATTGAGAAACTTTTGTAAAATATTATTTTTTAAAAAAAATCAAAACCTATCATGAGTGGTACTATTTTTGTTCGTCTTAAAAAAACAGAAGCAATGATATTTTTGAATTTTTTTTCGAGTTGCGGTTTAAAAGATATGAGCCTTTAAAATTTTAAATGAAAAAAGAAAGAAAGAGAAGTTGTTAGTGGATTTTATATGGAAGTGTAGTTTAAGTATACAGTCTCTTAAAAAATTCAGGCTTTTATGTGCAATAGGTTTGTTGAATGAGTCTTAAATGGTAAGTATCCCATAAATTATTTAAAACATCTAAACATATACACGTTAAACTTGAAATATCAAAAGAAAGATGTAATGAATTAAACTAAAACTATATAATATTTGAAAGATCTAAAAAATCCAACAAATATTAGAAATTATAAATTTATACTAGTTCTATTATATGATAAGTTTTTCAAACGACTAATACTATATATATATATATATATTAAAAATATTGTGTTTAAATATCTTAAATTACCTATCTAATAGTTAGATATTATAAATATTTTTTTAATAATAAATAATTATTTTTAATATCTAACTTATATTTCAAACAAGAGAAATGTACCGGTAAATACCCACTCAAGTATCTTATTACCCGGTAGTACCCAAATTTTGGATAATATTACTTAGTTCCTCGAGTAAATATTTGAACAAAATTACCCCTCGACTATATATACCCATTTTTCACTTCAAATCCACTTTTTTCCCACTTCCCATCACCCTAAACAAACCCAAACACGTCTAATTTTGGAAACCACCAGAAACCATTTGACTTCGTGATACTCTCTCTCTCAAAACCAAAACCCCTACAACTTCTCACCGTTTGAAATCAATCGTTGTTCGCACCTTCAACGCAATCGCACCGGTCACTGTCTTTTACTCAGTTCAACGAGTAACCACCTTCTGTTCGACAAAGTTGTCGTAAAGTCGTCTTCGACCGGTGAATAGGATAGTGTTTAGAAGTAAACATGTATGCATTATCGTGGAAAGTGTAATTTTTTTTCCGTTTTTTGAGGACTTAGAACACTATTTTCTGTTATTTCACGATCGACGTTGCTTTTTATACCGTAATGAAGTATTTCGTGACGTTAGTTGGTCAGTTTATGGGTTTATCGTCGAACCCATGGTAGAAGTTTGATTGCATGTAATGTTAATACTTTACTGAGAATTGTGATGTATGTTAGATGTGCATTAGGTAGTTGATTATTGATTTTGGTGTTGTTTCAATATATCCAGATCCCTGCAACGTGCATGTAAAAAAATAGAACAGTTCGCAGCCTGTACGTGTGCGCTGTAGTACAGTTCGCATCTTTATCACCTACTATGCAAACAATTCGCAGCTCGATTGAATGTTTATGCCATGCATTTCACATCTTGTATTTACAAACAATTCGCATGCCTGTATGCGAATTGCTTGTAAAAACTCTACTGATATATAGGCAATTCGCAACTTGTCATGCGAATCATGTGACACTTTAACTGATAAGATATGAAGTTCGCAGCTTGCGATGCGAGGTGTGTGACACTCCAATTGATTTGTGTTTGTGCAGGAAGTATGACACAAAACCAAGCTATTACAGATCAGGGTTGGTGAGCCTTCTGAACCTTCTTAAGGAGATGGTTATTACCCGTGCCCACATTGAATCTGTAAGAAACACACCCTTCTACATGCTTTTGAAAACGGTTTTCGACATCCGTAATGAGGCAGAGCTGCCAAAGAAGAAATTATACTCGAACATTCAGTATCTCGTTGAGAGGTTCTCTGTTGATAGAGATGCCTTTCATATTGGCTCAAACTTTGTAAAGCTAACCGAAGACGATGTGAAGGTTATATTCGGGATGAAGCATGTCACGGAGAATATGCGGTTAACGAAAACCGGAGCATTTCACAACAAATACGCGCCCAGCGAGGAGGACGAATCGAGGATGATGAAGAAATACTTCATGGGTAAAACTGGCAGGAAAGTAGCACCGAGTAATACTAAAACAATAACGAATTCCATTATAAAGGTACGTGTAAAATCTACTTCATCTTATAAAACAGGATGCTGTACTTTTCTAACATAGTTTGTTGTCGTTGGTTTTACAAGAAGGTATAAAAAAAGCCATATGCAAAGGGGGGAGCATGAGTTGGAAGACGTTGCAAGGCTTTTGATACTGTTTTTATGATCCAACGTATTATACTCGGTATCTGGAGATATCCTGGGTTGGAGCACGCTTAATTATGTTGAAGAGCTCAGCAAAATAAACAATTACGACTGGTCCGGATCAATACTATACAAGCTTCGACAGTCTATCAGGAGTTCCTTAGCAATCGAAAAACTGATAGAGTCGTCGGCTGCTTCGCCGTTCTAATTGTAAGATTGATCTATTCAATACAAAAATTAGTTATGTACACAGCATCTTAATGATAAAACTTGTCCCCATGCAGCCCTTCTTCATGGAGCACACAACAGTTGGCCTCGAGGTAGCGAAGCCAACCTCGACACCAAGGTTTTGAAATGGTTGGGATTAGAGTGCCAAGCAGAAACCGTGGCGCTGCTTCTTCGAATACCCAACCTGAAAGATGACCAGGTATGAGCTTTATATATGTATTGAATTTGGGTTGCAAACAGTTCGCAGCATATCATGCATTTTGATTGGTGTTATATTAGAACAATGCATCAATCACTCCGCATCCTGAGATGAATACTTAGTTTGCAGCTTATTGTTTCCACACAGTTTGCAGCATATTGTTTACACACAATTCGCAGCTCATCATGCGAATTGTTTGCAACTTTAATATGGATAGAATTTCACACAATTCGCAGCATATAATGCGAATTGTTTGTATAAAACAATTTTTTTGTCTACACACTCATACTTTCAAAACAACCCGCTTGTATCTATTTACTTACATGTGCATCTGTTGGTAGGTTTTCGAAGGTCCACTACGTCTTACCGAGGATGAAAATGAAGCTTTCGGAGAACGAGTAGATAGTGGAGATACAGATGAGGAATCTATTTCACCGGAAGAAAGACCAAGGAAGATGAAGAAAAGCACAGCACCAAAACCAAGACCCAGGAGACGAGCATCACAGAAACAGAAAGAAACGAATCAGGTGATATCTCGCATACCCGAACAACCAAGACTCCCCGAGCCAACGATTCCACCACCAAGACTCCCCAAAAAAACGATTCCACCAGCACCGATAGGCACATCCAGGCAGGAGCCCGACAACGAGGGCACAACCAGTATGAGTGAAAAAATCGGTGATTATGTACTCAAACGCAGAGCCCCTACTCCAAAGAAGTCTGCAACTGTTGCTGAATTAAAGCGTTTGAAGACATATTCCGATAAGAACAAGTACGAGAGAAAGATAGAAAAACAGGACAGAGAAGTAAGTATGCAACTGAGCCTTAAATAATCACTATAATCAACACTTAATATGATTATAAAACGTCTGCTATCATTCTTTCAGCTGTAAGAATTGAAACACAAGATAGCAGATCTTTTCGGGGGGTAAATTTGCAAGAAAATCACTCATTCTGTCACCACCTTCACATAGAAAAACTGTTAGTATATCTTTAAAAAGCTCTCGACTGGGAGCATAAGCAAGACGATGGAAGAAACTCAACATCCTTTTTTATAGTCTCTGTTAGTATGTTCCAGTTTTGCTTTCAAATTCTACATGAGATGGAAATAACAGTACGCATGATAGCAGTTTGGATACAAGACAGAAACAGCATTAACGATACCAGAATGACGGTCGGAAATAAATTTGATCTGGCGATCCAACAAAGGTGGTTTCAAACACCCCAAAAACCACATCCAATTGTCCCAAACTTCAATGCTAACTATACCAACAGCAACAGGGAATAGTGCTGGAAAAAGGAAGATCAAATGAACACTACAACAATACTTAAACGTTTAAAAAATGTACACAGTTCACATGTTGTCTTGATAGTTGTTCTCAAAATGCACGCTGCGAATTGTGTACAAGTGTCAGCTGTGAATTAATCACAGTTTGAAACAGTGCCTAATATGCAACCTCGAATGCGAATCGTTTTGAAATATCAGGATTCCAACAACAATGGTGTGCGTATATAGGATGCGAAGTGTTGCCCAAAATTCCATTGCCTAATTCGCATCCTCTATTACGAAATGTCATCACTTAAACAACACTTCTTAATTCGCAGCCTCAGATGCGATCTAGTTCACCAAAATTTCAAACAAAAACATAATAACACATTCATATTAACTAGTTAAATGTAACTAACCGTTGTTAGCGTCCTTTGTTAGGGCACTAAGCAAGGTACCCTTATACTTGCCATATAAGTGGGTTCTATCGACAAACAACATGGGACGGCATGAATGAAAACCCTGAAGGGACGAACCGAATGCTACAAAACAACGCTTGAACCGGTTTCCAGCTGATAATTCCAACTGGCAGTCTGAAGTAATATCCCGGCTCTTTAAGCGTTTGAAGTCTCCGCTTAGTAAACTAAAAGAACTTGCACTATCTCCGCAAACTCCCCTTCTGTAAAGTATTCTACGACAAACGGTAAGGGATTGCAAGACTGTAATCTTGTTTGACAGTCGATTGTATGCTTTTGACTGTCAACGAATGGCATGTCCGGAGAGAATCCTAAATTTCCTCTGCAATCAAATCTGATGTCAAATGCCTGTGCCGCTTATGCTTCTGGGAGAAAACGGGTCTGCAAGTATGGTGCGGAACATACTTGTTGATCTTCATCAAGCCGGTGCTAGAATCAATAGATCCATAAAGCATCTATTTGCACCCAATTGTGAACTTGGTCACTGTGTTGTGCAGGTATTTGAAAGCAAAACCATGCTCTATAGAAAACTTGCACAAAGATAACCTTAGACCTGCAACACCTTCTTCAAAAGCTTGACCCACTCCTGTAATAGCATCAGCCTAACCAGCAGTAGCAAGTTGTTTTTTTCTCTGCTCAGAATTAACTAAACTGTTACTACTCTCCCCGCTAACTAGTTGATCAGGAGATGGTTCTCCCAAACTCAAGTTACGCTCTTTACGCGTTACACCACAATCCTTACCACCAGAGCTCTTATCACCAGAACTTTTTTCACCAGAACACTTATGACAAGAACCCTTATCGAAGACGTGTTGTTCTATGAGAAAACTAACCCGTTTTAAACGCTCCAAATCAAGATATAACACCAATCCAACAAAATCCTTCTGGTTATTAAAGAAACAATTATTGTGATCCCCGCATGAGTAGGTAATTAGGTAGTCACCTGTGACTAGCTCCTCTCATGTGTTCTCCACATAAGGTTGGATACTTTGAAAGCTTTCAAACTCCGTGAAAGGCACAATTGTGGTTTGGTGACCATATTTAAAAATACAAACTCATGATTTGGACATACCTTACCCTGCACCAAACAAACTATTAGTTATTAGTCCAAAAAATAAAGTGCAAATTATTTATTACTGCATCAAACATATCGCATCCTATCTTGCGATTTGTGTATATCTATAAGCTGCGAACTGTGTTCAATTCGCATCCTCTCCTGATAGTTGTTTGAAAATCAGCTAAAAAAGTCATGATATTTGTTTCAAAATACAATACTCAAAAACGTTCTGGACAGTTCGCATCCTAGCATGCGAAACGTAAAAGTGACTAAAAAGTATTGATATTTGTTTGAAAATGAAATACTTTAGAGTTCTACACAGTTCGCATCATAGAATGTGAAAACATAAAAAAGTAACTAAAAAGTCCTGGTATTTGTTTGAAAATACAATACTCTAGAGTTCCACATAGTTCGCAACCCATCGTGAGTTTTGTAAGCAAATAAGAGTCCTGATATTTGGTTTGAAAATGCATTACTTTAGAGTTCTACACAATTCGCATCCTATCATGCGAAACGTGAAAGTAACTAAAAAAGTCATGATATTTGTTTGAAAATGCAATACTTTAGACTTCCACACAACTCGCATCATAACATGCGAAATGGAAAAAAGTAAGTAAAAAAGTCTTCGTATTTGTTTGAAAATACAATACTCAAGACTTTCACATAGTTCGCAACCCATCCTGAGTTTTGTAAGAAACTAAGAGTCTTTATATATGTTTGAACATCCATACAATTCGCAGCATATTTGTTAGCAAATTTTGAAATTCTTTCATGTAATTCGCACGTCACTATGCCAATTGGTACACAATTAGCATCTTCCTCATTTAATATATCAAACAATTCGCATCTTGCCTGGACAACTAAAACTCATAATCTACACATGTTTAACGTCCGAAATAAAGATCTAATGCACTATAAAATAGAAAGAAAACATAAAATTGTGCTTATATAGTAGGTTAATGGTAGTTAGAGTATTAAAATAATAATAGGTAGTAAGTGACAATTAGGTAGTTGAGTTTGGTATTAAATAACAATTGATCAAACCTTGGGTACTAGATGACAATTGTATAGTTGAGTGGGTACTTTAAGTGCAATTTACCTTCGGACAAAATCAAAATAATATTACTAGTACTTTTACACCAAATACATATCATAATTATTGAAATTTGATTTAGTTAAAACATATAAAATATTTAAAAAATGTAATATTTAAAGATCAAAATACAATTAGATGTCTAATATGTATATATTATTAATATCTACCTAATATTAAATAATAATATCTAATTATAATAAAACAAAAGTATATTATTTACGATATACATATTTTAATTATAAAATTTTGATTTAATTAAGATCATACAAATTATTTTTTAATAATAGTATAAATATTTTAAAAATATATCAAAATATAATAAATATCATACTTATTTCGTTCATATTATACGTACCTCAATTACTGAAATTCGATTTAATTAACATATACAAATTAGTTTTAAATATTTGAAAAAAAAATTGATGGACAATGATTTAAATTAGTTGTGTGGTGGATCTCCTGCATGGATTTACATGCATAATACGCGCACACGCAAAGACACGCCAGACATATAGCACGTAACCACACTAACATTTTACACGTATAAGCAGTCACATGTAACACGCAACATGTCAAACACGCTCACTCTAAAAACTGCTAGATGGATCGCACTCGCACACAAAAAAACAAGCTGAAAAGTGTTATATGAATCGTGGATCGACAGGTTTGCCACCCTTCCCACCCCTATGCCCTGGGTGTCTGCCATTGCTTTAGTAAGAGAAAACATCAACCTTTTTATCTTCAATCGTCCCATTGCAGCAACCTTTTTATATTTAAGATATTTTATTTAATATTAGGTACATATTAAATAATATATACCTATTAGACGTATCATTGTATTCTTATTTTAAATTATTAGGTGATTCTTTAGATATTTCAAGCTTGAAGTGTTTATGTTTAGATGATTTAAATAGTTTATTGGATTTTCAAACTATTCAATATTTGAAGTTTAAATTTAAAACTTTTAGAATTGTATAATTATATGCATAAACTTAAATTACTTGTAAATAACAAAATAAAAATTGAATTAAAATTGAAAGTGATTTAAATAACATTTAATAAAAAAATATAAGCAAAACAAACCATTCATTAAAAATAAAAACCAAACAAGTAACATAGTTGTTCAATCAAATAAAAAAGAAAAACATTACAACGAAAATGCTTAAGACAATCAAATGTAAAAAACTAAGGAGCTTCATTGTCGTTGTTGTTAGGCGGTTGACCTTGCAAATGCATGTTCTCCATCATCTGTCGCAGATACTCCGACTGTTCGGCTTGAGAGTTTGCAAATCGCTCATTCCGTTGATCTTGTCTATCATGCCACTGCTCGTATTGACCATACCACTGGTTGTATTCACCATGCCACTGCTGCAGGTGACCAAGTTGATCATTCACCCCTACCTGCCCCTGTTGTATCTGGCTAAGCTGGTCATTTACCCCCCCCCTGCCACTGCTGAAATTGAGTTTTCCAATCCGTAAATTAATCATGCCAGTCCGATTGTTGAGTATGCACCCAGTGGATATAATCCATGTGCTGCTCATGCGAATGCTCAGCAAATTCGAGGTCGGTTCATCTTTCTTGTCGTGGTAGTCCAAAAGAACCACCAATAGCATTTGGATCGAAAAGCGGCTCAATTTGCTGCTCAGAAGGTGGATTTGGCGGGTTTGTAAGACCGTTCGCAGCCCATATATCATTCAACTCGGGCCTATGGCTACGCCATGCCTTCAATTTTGATATCAACTCTTCATCCCAAGAGTATACCTCCTGCAATTTCAAAGAGTTTCTACCTATAACACTAGTTGGCCTAACTTTCATCGGAGTGTACATACTCACATCAACTCCTTTCGAAACAAGCAAATGACTCACTATCATCCCATGAGGTAGTTTATCCGTCCCACACCTCATAGCCATATTTCGAATCATCAAGCTAGGTAAATTAAGTCTTCCCTCATTTCGCACGATAAAAGCACTTAATGTTTTTTGAATATATGAAAGCTGCGAATCATTGTTACTAGGGGGGAAAATATACTATTTACCAATTCCAAAGCTAATTTCCCATTAGCATCCACATTACTTCTCATGGCTCGAAATTTACCGTTAATTTTTGGAGCCTCCAAACCACAACAAGTAAGAATCTATAATGCTTCGTCGTAGGACATAGGCTAATCAGCAGCCTAACCCAAACGAGGATAAGTGATGGAAGGTAATATATGACCGATATATGTATCACGGGTTGGAAAGAAAAAACGTTCTTCAAAATCAATTTAAAAAAACTATAGGCATCAACATCAATTAAACAACTCATTCCTACAACTCTACCATCTCGATCATTCTCAATTAAACGTGTGGTGGCATAAAACTCGCGTACTAATTCGATATACCATTCACAATTGAATCTAGCCATTGTCATCCAACCTAGGTCATTATTAGGTTTAACATGTCTGAATTTGTTTTGCATACCTTCTACTTCGATGAGTTCATTATAATCCAAATACATACTTGCCCAAAATTTGCTTACAACTCGTGGTGCTAGCGGATTACGGACGCGAACGTCCCATTCGCCGTGATGTTCGTAAGTCGCGCTCTCCAATTCCTCCACCTTTTCCTGCCCCGAATCTCTTTCGGAATTCGTTCTTCGTCTCGAGGATGATGAATCATCTCCTCCACTCTTCCGGGCTTGCTTTGATCTTCTCGAAAACATTCTCCGTAACCTGTATAAAAAAATTGTGTTTGAAAATTATAAATAAAATTTAGACAGAGAAGTTTAGGTAACTAGAGAGAGATTGGTAGTGGTGTGAAAAATTGTAGGGCGAATGGGTAGTATTTACAGGATTTGTTTTCGAAGTAACCGTCGGATGACGTCATCCATGCGGACCAAAGAAACAACGGCTAGTTTATTAACTAGTCGTTGTTTTTTTCAGGGGCATCCGGACACCTGCAACGACTAGTTAAATTAAACTAGCCGGGATGTGTCCGGATGCCCCAAAATGTTTTTGGTCCGGACACCTGCAACGGAAATTACTTCCGGATAGTCCGGACAATTTTTTTTCTGAATTTTTGAATTTTTTTCATGGGTCTCCCCTATAAATAGAGGAGACCCCAACTCCAAACTCACAAACTCACAAACTCCTCTCTAAATCTCTCTACTTGTTCTAAATATTCTAGAAAACTCAAATTTCTTATTTGACATATTATAGTTCTACTTTCGGAATTGTTTGAACTTTTTCCGCAAATTCTGTCTATTTGATTAAAACACTTAAATAACGTTAAGATAACATTATAATAGCTCAATTAAGAGCTTCGTATAATTTATCAAGTTATTTACTTTTTGTAGTTATTTAAATTAGTTCTTTTAATTCTAATTTTATTAGTTGTTATTAGTTGGTATCAGTCTAAATTTAGTTTTTATTATTTGAAATATTAATTAGTTTCGATTAGTATTTTATTACATATTTAAAAAAAACATTGTTTTAAGTTTTAAAATGTCTCTAAAACGTAGAAATACTAATGTTCACCCATCCGCTAATGTGGATCTCAATACCGTAGATGATTTTCCTATAGACTCCCCTCACATTGACACACTCTCCTCCCACGAAAGTGGTGGTGGAAGTAGTAGTGGTGGATCGAGATGTCTTAAGAAAACATCTTGGATTTGGAAACACTATATTGTATGAGAGGATGGTTTATCTAGTATTTGTAAAGAGTGCAATAAAAGTTATCTTCACGTAAGTGGAAATAGAAATATGGGCACTAGCACTATGGTAAAACATTTACAAAAACATAAAATATATGATCCTACAAAACCTAACCCAAATAATGTTTGCATAAACCCTCAAACAGGTCTTCCTTTTGAGTTTAACCACGATACGTATAGGGAAGAAACAATGATTTATGCAGTCGGTAGTTTACAACCATTTAGTTTTGGGGATTCTTGGAGATACGAAAATTGGATGCAAGCTGGGATAAACCCACACGCAAAACGCATTCCACGTACCTCTTTGTGATCGCTAGCCTTTAAATGTTTTTTAAAAAATAAAAAAAACATTATTCAAACTATGCTAACTTTGCCATGGAATGTTTCGATTAATAGTGACATAACTACTTTTACTGATTTTGATATGGTATGTGTTACCCTTCATTGGATGGATCCCGTATGGGTACTCCAAAGGAGAATTATATGGTTGAATCTATTGGTCAGTATAACGCACAATTAATTAGGGAGAGTATGGTTGAATGCATGAATAATTATTGCATTAGAAATAAGATTACGTCTATTTCGTTCGATAATGCATCTTCTAATTTGAGTGCTATAAAATTGCTTACACAAGATTGCACTCCCATTTTTCCTAAATTGTTTCACACCAAATGTTTATGCCACGTACTTCAATTAATTGCGAAAGATGGAATAAATAGGGTTATGGTTAATTATATTGGCCCTATTAAAAATGGTATCCTATTTTGCACGACCTCCGCTGCTAAAAAAGAGCTTTTAAATCACTTGTTATTGAAAATGGAAAACAATATAAGAAGCTTATATTAGATGTCGAAACTAGATGGAATTCTACTTATGCAATGCTTGCACGTGCGCAATTTTTTAAAGAACAGATTATGACGCTTTATAATGCACCTTATCCTGAAACAGTTTTTGAAAAACAACATTGGACATATTGTGCACACATGTTAAGATTTTTAATACTTTTTAAAGATAACACTCAAAACTTTTCTTCACAAAATCAACCTAATGTTCATTTGCCCCTTTTCACGATTACCAATCTTGCCATGCATATGGATGAATTTAGACCAAATTTTGTATGCGTAGACATGGTGCCCCGTATGGAATTCAAGTTCACAAAGTATGTTCATCCCATCCCCATGACTTATTCAATTGCTTGCATTTTGGATCCTTTTCATGAAAAGATCAATTTGAATGGCTAGTTATGGTGAGGATAAAAGTAGCCTGAGGGTAGGCTGGTAATTTCAAGTGAAGTTTTAAGGCGGCGTGAGGGTGTTTCACGGTGGTGTGTGTGTGTTTAAAGGTGTTTCAAAGTGTTTTTAATGTGGAGAGAGAATTGAGCAGCTTGGCAGCAGTAAATTTTTCTTACCCATAGTTAATGCTGGTGGTTGGGTATTTATAGTATGTAATTTGGGCCCTTATGGGCTTTCGGGTCAAGTTTAATGGACCCGGGTCATGTTTAAAGACCCATGAGTTTTAAGTAGATGAGCAGGTAGCTTAGTCAGATAATGTTTAGGTTTTTTAGTACTTTAGTCATAGTTCGAACTGCCTTAGACTTGCAGTGTTCGAAGTCATCTTTCCGATTCAAAAGTCCTGTCCGAATTAAGCTCTTGGAGTCTGTCCGGTTTACGGAGAGATTTACCTTGGGATGCCCTTCCGGGGAGCACTCCGAATTCGGACTCATCAGGAGCCCCTTTTTTAGGTATTTGAACAAGTATCCTTGTCAAAGAACTGAAAAACAGTCCGATTCAGGAAGTGGTTTATCAATTCGGAGAGAGTTGAGAACAGAACCGGGCAGACCAAACGTTACGAATTCCAAATGGTTATTGTCAGAATTAGTGGGACACGTGTCACTCTATGGTTGGTCTCTTTAGCCGTTTTTTCTCCTTGAAAGTTGCACCACTTTCTCGAACAAGTTACCTCTTTAAATGCTATTAATGACATCAGCGCCGTCTTTTAATCATTGCCCAACTTTTCGGATTCTCCTAAGAATCAACCCTTTTTTTTTATTTACTATAAATTCTTTTCACCTTTCACAGTTTCACTATCTCTTTCACTTTGCAATTTCACCCAAAGCTTTATCTCTCTAAAACCTCAAAATTTCCTTAGTTGTTTATGTTCACAGCAAGAACAGCACTCATCAAGGGCGGTTGGCTTAATCTCTCAGAATTGGAGAAAGCTCAAAGGGTTGAAAAAGAGAAAAGACTTGCAGCAGGGCTTCCAGCGTCGCCTGTCGAGAAACCAGCCCCTTCAATCAAAGAATCTGACAGAGGTTCGTCTTCTTCTAAAGGTACGAAACCTAGGAAACTATTTCAATCAACACTCTCCCCCATAGCATCTGGCTCTTCTGTTCAAGAGTCGATCCCTATTGTTGAACCGGGGGTCACTGCCACAAGTGTTAGGAAAAAATCCTCTTTCATTGCTATGGGGTCCGACTCCGACCATTCTCCAGATAAACTAATCATGAAAAGACCAAGTAGATTGGTTAAAGGGCTTCCCTCTAAAAGTACACCCTCAAAATCGGGGGCAAAAAATAGTGAATCGGGGTCCGGGGCAACTATTAGGACTCTCCGGGAAAGGCCGGTTGGTCCGGAGGCTAGCAGCCCACTACCTCCCAAAGAAACTTCGACCTCAGAAACTCAGACTGAGGTGAGAACTCAAAAACATACAAAGAGCCAACAGTCCGGAGGATCAGCTGTGCCAAGCTTCATCCCTCCCCGGGCTGTTTCTGCAGAAGCTCCCCCAACAATAATGGAGGAAAGGATGGAAGACTCCACCGAGGAGGTTAGGTTTGAGTCCGGGTCTTCCGGACAAGCTGAAACTGCTATAGTTGTTGCTAAGAAGGGCAAAGAGGACTTGTATCTGAGGCGTCCGGACCTGCCGGAGAGCCTCGAAGGGAGAGTAGGGCCCTGTTTTCACAAGGTAGAGTTCAAATATCTCTTATCTCTGTTAAAGACCAAGTATGCGTTCATTCATACTATAGATCTGGGACGACTGCGTACTAAGTGGGGGATCCCTGAGAACGTAAAGATTCGGATTCCCATCGATCCAGAGACCCCGATGGACTGCAAAAGAAATGAGATAGTCTTCTTTACAAAGCTATTCAACTGGGGACTTAGGTTCCCACTGGATCCGGAGATAGTGCGCTATTTTCACTTGGTCAAGCTATGTCCAACACAGCTAAGCCCCAACGGTTGGTACACCTTGATGTCATGTATTATGGCATCTAGGCTATCCGGAATTCCTCTTCCTATGGAAGAGTTTGCAGCTGTGGCCAACTTGTGCAAACACCATCAGTTCCCCTTCTACCATTTCAACATGGGGAATGATCTTAAAGTTGTCGATGATCTCCTGGAGTCGGAGAGCAAGTGGAGGAGCCAGTTCTTATTTGTCAGTGGCTCATGGTAAAATGGCAAGAAAATCAAAACCGGGGAGAATCCTAGCCTTCTTCGAAGCAGATGGAGAAGCGATCGTAAGTCTTTATTCTAAGTTTCTGTTCGAACCTCTTTTTTCTTTAAGTTTATACTAATCAGTTTTTCTTTTGTTTTGTCAGAGCTGCCAAAGGAGTTCGGGGACTATTTGAAGGCCGGACAGGTCACCTGTGGCAAGCTCAACGCTTGGGCCGCAGAGAACTGGGAGAACCGGTTTCACAAAGCCTTCACTCCTGGGAATCTAGCGAGGTCTCACCTGTGGAATACCACAGGTCGAAGACACTTAACCTGGGAGGAGTTCTCCACCCCACCTGATGAAGATGTCGTGCTGAGAAGGTCTCATGAACTGGATGGTAACCTCTTCCTTCCTGCCCGGGCCAAAGCCCCAAGTAAAATGAAGGGCAAGAAGAAGAAAGGCAGGAAAGCGGTAGAGGATACTGAGAAAGAGGCCCCAATGGATTCAGAGGTGCCAGCCCAGGCTCAAGTTGACGCAAACCTTCTACAAGTGGTAGAACAGGAGAGCGAGAAACAAGGAGTGAATCCCCCAAAACCGTCAAGGACTTCGAAACGAGCTCGTAAGCAAGCAAGTGACAGTGCTGACAGGGAAGTCAAAAAGAAAAAGTCTTCCCAAGGAGAAGAGCTCGCTCTCCGGGATCCGGAGCCCACTTTCCCAACCGATCCGACGCTAGCCGAAGAGATCCCATGGAATCTTAATGAAGGAATTCCAATGGAATTCCATACTGATGAGGTCGAAAGGGGAGAGATTAACATGGATGAAGTGGACGTCACCGGCCTTGGTGAATTAGGTGATTATTTTCTTGGCCTGTCCAGAGATGAATTCGTAGGGCCATATGTTCCCCCAAGTAGTTCCAACACAGTGAACTTCAATGGTAAGACTTTTATGGTTTCCAGTGAGAGGGACATCATAGCCCATTCTCTCCTTAGCAACGTGCAGCCATTACTCACTTTGGAAAGGCAAGTTCGAAGTCAGGCAACCACCATCAAAGACCTTAAGTCTGAGAAAGAGAAGCTGTCCGATGACCTCAGGACTGCTGCTACTAAGGTTGATTTGCTTAAGGAGTCGAACGAACAGCTAAAGAAGAATTATAATGAAAGCAACACAAAAGTTGCTTCTTTAGAAGAGACCGTAAAAGATCTCCGGGCTAAGCTGTCCGGACTGGAGAAGGATTTGACAGCCTCAAGGGAAGAAACCGCAGCAAAAGAGAAGCTTGTCACCAATCTGACCACTAACAAACTTGCTTTAGAGAATGCAGTAAACCGGGCTGTTGAAGAGAAAGATGCTTTGGTGAAGGATCAAGAGGCCATGATCAAGGCCAAAATCAACGCTTATGCCAGGGAGATGTTACGGAGTGAAGAATTAATGATTGAAAAGGTGAAGTCCGATATGGTCCTCCTGTTTAACGAGAAGTTCCCGAAGAGGAGACTAGGGGACTTATGGCGCTATGTGGATGAAGATGATCTCCCATACTGGACCATGGTTGATGAAGGGTACACCGATGTGTCCTCGTCTGGTGACGAAGAGGAAACCGGGGAGAGCCCAGGTGAGGAGGAGATTGACCCCAAAGGTAAGAAGATTGTCGAGGAGAAGAGCGACATCAAAGGCAAGAAAGCAGATGAGGGTGAGCCATCTTCAAAGGCTCAACCTTAATTTATAATTTGTTTTGTTTATCTTTTGTTTTGAACTAAAGTCCTTGGAAGGCCAAGGCACCTTTGTTGTGATGGTGTCCGTATTATTCGGACAGATTTTTGTACTGTGCCCAAACATGTTCAAAAAGTCCTTGGAAGGCCAAGGCGACTTTAAATTGTTGAATGAATGCTTTTATTTTACTCAACCATCTTCTTCTTTTATTATTTGTCTCACTTTAGAAAGCTAGAATTTAAGTAGCTCTAAGTTATTGTATTGTGAGAGTGTTTAGTTTCTCTGGCTAGTATTTAAGTAGCCTTTAGTCCTTTCAGTCCGGGTAGTATGACAAACAACAGAATTTTGCAAAAACTTAGAAAATTATTGGAGAAAGCATCAAGTTTTATTGAAAGCTCTCCGTGGCGCCGAAGAGAGGAAGCGGTATGCCCCCAAATATTTACATGGATGTTTAAACAAGTAAATATTTACATAAGCTTTACTCCAAGTACATTCGAAGGTGTTCAATATTCCAAGGATGAGTTAAAACCCTGCCATCTTTGTCTTCCAACCAGTATGTCCCAGGTTTGATTCTTTCAACCACAGTATACGGACCCTCCCAAGTTGGGGCCAGCTTTCCGAAGAGCTTTTCCTTGGTGTGCAAGAAAACTTTTCTCAATACTTTATCTCCTGGTTGAAAATCCCTTCTTTTAACTTTAGAAGCAAACCTGTTTCTCATCAAGCCTTGATAGTGTGCCATTCTAAGATGAGCTTTTACCCGCCTTTCTTCAATTAAATCAAGTTGATTTCTAATTGTCATCTCATTAGCCTGTCCGGAGAAGTTATGAACACGAAAGGAGGGGAGTGTCTTCTCTATGGGAGCTACTGCATCCATCCCATAGACCAAGGCAAAGGGGGATTCTTGTGTTGCAGCCCCAGGTGTTGTCCGGTAGGCCCACAGGACTTCTTGTAGATAACTAGGCCACTTTCCAGCAGCCCCTTCTAAGTTTTTCTTTAAGCCGGACAGTATTGTTCTATTAGCCACCTCAACTTTCCCATTGGCCTGTGGGTGGAAAGATGAAGAAAAGCAATGCTGAATACCCCTTGAGGCACAGAAGCTCTCCATCTCTTTATTATCAAACTGCGGCCCATTGTCTGTTGTTATTTTCTGGGGGACACCAAATCTGCAACATATGTTAGACAGAATGAATTTTATAACAGCTTTTGATGTTGTCCCTGCCAAGGGGGCTGCTTCTATCCACTTCGAGAAGTAGTCAATGGCTACTATTATGGTTTTACGCCCTCCGGACGCCACAGGGAGAGGCCCAACTAAGTCCAATCCCCATCGAGCAAAAGGGATGGGCTCAGAAATTGATTCCAAAGGTATGGCTGGTACATGAATTTCATTGCTGTACCTCTGACATGGGTCACACCTCCTTACCAGCTCCTTAGCATCTTTCATAATTGATGGCCAATAATATCCGGAGAGAAGCACTCTTCTTGTCAAAGCTCTAAATCAACAATGGGCTGATCCCTCACCATCATGCAATTCAGAGAGAACCATTTGTGACTCATGATCCCCTAAACAGCGTAGGAGAGGTTTGCTATAGGACTTTTTGTACAAGACTTCTCTAATCATAATGAAACCACGAGCCCTGTGTTTCAATGTTCTGGCTTGTGATTTATCCAAGGGCACGATGCCATCGGACAGATATTGCATTAGAGGAGACCTCCAGTCTTGAGGTCGGTTTACTTGTATTTCAAAGACTTCCTCTTTTTCACCTTCATCAAGTTGAATTGAAGGGCTTTCAAGCACATGGATCTATGGGTAGGACTCCGTATATGCTATCGTTGCCAATGAGTCTGCTAATTCATTCTCTGCCCGGGGGACGTGCTCGTAGACAACAGCTTTAAACTTTGATGCTTCATTTTTAAGGAGGAGCAAGTATTTGATCAATTGCTCCTTTCTGGCCTCTGACAGGCCTAGAGCATGGTGGACAAGCAATTGGGAGTCACTTAGTAGCTTGACCCTTTTTGCTCCACATATGTATGCCAATTTTAAACCAGCTATAGCTGCTTCGTATTCGGACTCATTATTGGACGCCCTGAAAGCAAAACAAATAGCCTGGAACATGCTGTCCCCATAGGGGGAAGTGAGACATATTCCTGCCCCAGATCCCATGGTACTGGATCCACCGTCTGTTCGGACAATCCACACTTTTTTGTCTTTTGAATCAGCAGGTTGTTCTGAATCCCTATCAGAATGGAATTCGACCAGAAAATCAGCCACAGCTTGAGCTTTTACTGCTGTCCGAGGAGCAAAGTCTATGTCAAAGTCCCCCAACTCTACTGACCATTTTGTCATTCTGCTTGAAATGTCTGCTTTTTAAAGGACATTCTTTAAAGGGAAAGATGTCCGGACCATGATAGGATGAGCCTGGAAGTAGGGCCTCATTTTTCTTGCAGCTATCACCAATGCCAAAGCTAGTTTTTCAAGTTTCAAGTATCGTCTCTCAGCATCAATCAAGCTTTTGCTGATGTAGTACACTGGGTGAGGATATCCATCGACCTCCCTTACCAACACAGCACTGATGGCACAACTTGAAACAGCCAGATATACAAAAAGAGTCTCCCCATCGACTGGTTTAAACAAGGTCTTGGGAGAGGACAGATGCTTCTTGATTTCATTGAATGCCTCATCACACTGTGGTGTCCATTCGAACCCCCTTGCACCCTTCAAGGTTTGAAAGAATGGGGCACATCTGTCCGAAGACCTGGAGATGAATCTGTTCAAGGCTGCCAATCTCCCCGTTAACCGCTGTACTTCTTTAATGTTTCGAGGAGGCTCCATTTGGAACAAAGCATTGAGTTGGTCCGGGTCGGGTTATATTCCACGCTCACTTATGATATACCCTAAGAACTTCCCGGACTGCACTCCGAACACACACTTTTCCGGGTTTAATTTTAAATTCACTTTGGCCAAGTTGGCAAAAGTCTCTTGGAGGTCGGACAAGTGCAACTGCTCATCCACACTTTTCACCATCATATCGTCAATGTAAACCTCCATATTTCTTCCAATTTGATCAGCAAATGCCTTATTGACCACCTTTGATAAGTAGCCCCGGCATTTTTCAAACCAAAGGGCATCACCTTGTAGCAGTGTAAACCTCTATCAGTGACAAAAGTGGTATGCTCTTGATCTTTGGGATCCACTTGGATCTGATTGTACCCGGAGAAGGCATCCATAAAGGAGAGTAGCTTGTTCCCCGAAGTAGAGTCTACTAACTGATCTATCCGGGGGACCGGATACAAGTCTTTTGGGCAAGCTCGATTGAGGTCTGTGAAGTCAATGCACATACGCCATTTACCATTCTTCTTTTTTACCAAGACAGGATTGGCAGTCCACAAAGGGTACTGAGATTCTTTAATGTGCCCCATCTTTGTGAGTCTGTCAACCTCCTGTACAATGACATCAGCCTTTTCTTTTGAGAAAGCTCTCCTTTTTTGTACCACTGGTGCCACATCCCTCCGAACTGATAGGTGATGGGAAATCACCTCTGATGGAACTCCACTAACATCAGCATTGCACCAAGCAAAAACATGCTGATGGTCTTTCAAGAATTTCAACATTCCTTCTTTCAACATCGGTGACATTTTGGATCCTATCTTGACATTCTTTCCTTCTTCCAAGCAGTGTGTTTCAACCTCCTCGACTGGGATCAACACTCCGGGGGTCTCTCTGGGGTCATCAATTTCACCCTCACCCCCAGAAAGGCCCTCAAACTGCTATTGGTCATTTATTCGGACTGCCCCCAGCGTTCGTGGAGCCAAGGCAGTGGCATAACATTCTCTTGCAACTTTTTGGCTGCTCCGGACAACCCCAACCTGCCCCTGAACAGCATATTTTAGACACTGATGGACTGTCGACGCCACTGCATGCATCCTAGAGAGCCATGATCTCCCTAGAATAGCATTGTAACAGGTGGGACAATCCACCACAATGAAGAGTATTCTAACAATTTTCTTGAAAGGGCCCCTGCCCAATAACACTTCTTCTTCAAACTCCCCGATCACATCGGCTGAGCTGCCTGTGAAGCCCACAATTGATCTGTCCGACTTTTGTATCACAGCTGGATTCTTCATTTTCTTATAAGTGTTTAGAAAAAGGATATTGACAGAGCTTCCAGTATCCACCAGGATTCGCCTTATCTCATTGCCCCCTATAGATGCTCCTATGACAACAGCATCCTCATGAGGGCCAGCAATATCTCTCAAATCATCCTCATCGAAAACTATGAATGGGAATGAGTTTGGAGATTGATAGGATGTCATGCCTCCTTCTAGCTGGGAGGCCAAATTATGAACATGTCTTTTTCTTGAAGAGGTGGTAGGAGCTGTCATAGTGTCCCCTCCGAAGATTGTCAGTGACTCGAAGAATTTAATGAGCCCGGAGACTGATCTAGAACGCTCGTCAATAGAACCCACTCTGTTTCTGGTTGGATCAGGATCCAAATACTCGGATTCCACGTCAAACCTTTCCACTATTACCATAGCCCCCTCCGGGGCAGCGTTGCTTGGACCAACCCTATGAGTGTTGTCAGGCCTGTTGCCTCCTCTTCTTTTAACGTATGCACCCAACTTTCCTCTTTCAACCAAGTTCTGTACCTCTTGCTTCAGCGCTATGCAATCATCAGTGGTATGGCCAATATCATTATGGTATTGGCAAAAGGAATTATTTCGATGTTCTCTGGGAGACTGCAAAGTTGCCGGTCTCCGGTAGTGTACTTCATCTTTTGTTTTCTCGAAAATAGTTGCCACACTTTCTTTGAGCTCTGCAAACCACTCCGGTTGGACCCACGACCCTCTTTTGTTTCTAGACTGTTGACTTTGTGCAGGAGCAGCTGGTTGAGACTGAGCCTTTCCCCTTCCATGCCCCTGTCCGGTTTCTCTTGCTTTGTTCCCGGACTGGTTTTGATTTGGTGGTGGTGCCACCGGGGTGGATCTCACTTGTCTGTGCACCCTGGTCTTTTTCGTTTCATCAATATTTATTTGCTTGCCAACTTGGTTCAGCAATCCTCCCCAGGTCATGGCTTTCTTCCTGGTCACCGAATCGGCCAGGTTGCCTGGGTTCAAACCTTGTCTCAGGGATGCTATTGCTACCTGCTCAAAGCAATCAGCCAACCCATTCTTTGTGTTTACGAAGCGACTTATGTATTCCTTTAACGATTCGTTTGGTTCCTGGGCACAATGGATTATGGTATCTCCATTACCCTTTAACTCCTTACTCCCCACAAATTGCCTTCGAAAGGCCACCCAAAAAGTATCAAAGTCTCTGATACAACCCTGAGGCAGGCTGTTGTACCACTTCAGAGCACTCCCCGTGAAGGATTGGGAGAATGCCCTACAGAGTAGTTTATCATCATCATCAAAATTCATCATGAAGTTCTTGAATTGCTCCAGATGATTGTCTGGATCAGTACTGCCATCGTACTTCTCTATCTTGGTGCTATCAAACCTCTTGGGGAGGTTTCCGGACAGTATTTTAGAAGACAATGTCGATTGCCTCCAATTCCTCCCACGACTGAACGCAGTATCCTCATTAGGAGTTGCAAAGATACCTGGCTCATCATGGAAGGCAAAAGGATCCATCAGCATCCGGTCTACATGCCTCCGGTTGTGAGATGACCCTTTTCCAATGTGCCTTTTCATTCTTCCATGGTGATCTCTTTTTCAGGAATACTTTTTAACTTGCTTTTGTTTCTTCCTGGTTCGTCCCTCATCACTGCTAGAGGACAAAGACTTCTCATTTCCCTCACTGTCCGAAGAGCTGTCCGAAGACTCTGAACTCGAGTCAGAACTCTCCACAGGCTTGGACCGGTGAGACTTTTTAGAGCTGGCATGCGTCTTCTTAGTACTCTCATGAGTTTTGGAAACCCCATGCTCTCGAGGGTTGTCAGAGCGATGAGTAACGGACGCTTTGGATTTCTCTTCCACGCCCATCTTGGCCTTTTCAGCCCTCAGAGCTTCTATTTCAACCCTCAACCTGTCACGCTCTTGGACAGTATACTCATCGTTCTCTTCCACCACTTCAAGCAAAGCTGGTGGAAGCTCTGGATTATCCGGATTCATTCGGACAGAATTTCTTTACTTGGTTTTGAATACTTGATTCAGGCACCGTCTTCTCCCACTGTGGTCGCCAATTTGGTGAGGATAAAAGTAGCCTGAGGGTAGGCTGGTAATTTCAAGTGGAGTTTTAAGGCGGCGTGAGGGTGTTTCACGGTGGTGTGTGTGTGTTTAAAGGTGTTTCAAAGTGTTTTTAATGTGGAGGGAGAATTGAGCAGCTTGGCAGCAGTAAAGTTTTCTTACCCATAGTTAATGCTGGTGGTTGGGTATTTATAGTATGTAATTTGGGCCCTTATGGGCTTTCGGGTCAAGTTTAATGCACCCGGGTCATGTTTAAAGACCCATGAGTTTTAAGTAGATGAGCAGGTAGCTTAGTCAGATAATGTTTAAGTTTTTTAGTACTTTAGTCATAGTTCGAACTGCCTTAGACTTGCAGTGTTCGAAGTCATCTGTCCGATTCAAAAGTCCTGTCCGAATTAAGCTCTTGGAGTCTGTCCGGTTTACGGAGAGATTTACCTTGGGATGCCCTTCCGGGGAGCACTCCGAATTCGGACTCATCAAGTTAGATATTTTTTATCGATCTGTACAGTTTTTTGTAACTAGTCCACCAAAGGATCCAATTGACCCTGAAGGGTATATTGTCAGCGTATATGAATGTATGCATAATATGTATGATAAGTATGCTGAAAGATATAGATTAAATACAACTACAAATGTAAGGAGTAGTAACAATAGGGGTAGATGGAGACTTCCTACGAACTATGTTCAAATGGCAATGTTACGAAGCAATGAATTTACAGAGGGTATATTAACTTCTTACAACTTTCTAAAAGAGGACTTAAATACCTGGGATATTTCCCATAAGCCCCAAATTTGACTATAACTAAGGAATCTGTTACTATATCAACGTTTACCCAATTATTATTTTTACTGATGATGAGACCATCAAGTAATGCTCTTGATTCATGCATTAAAGGAGAGAGCTTACCGTAAAGATTGCTAAAGCCAACAACAATATCACCTGAATTGTTTCAGATGATTATTGCACCACTCAAGTCTTCTTTTTCCTGGATTGCACCGTTTGAATTCAGTTTGAGTCTACCAGCAGCTGGAGCGATCCATTTTAGGTAAATTGGTCTTTTTTTCCACTTATTGTAAGAAATACAACCAATCTCTTGAGCTGATTTGATGTTGTTAGTCCAGTGTTTTGGCATGCACATATTAGCATTGTCGATAGCACATAATATGAATTTGCATGCTTAATGGCATCCATAGAATAAAATATTTTTTCATTAAATTCGACTTTGTTAAGATTGTGCCAAATGACACAGAAATTTTTTAAGAGGCAAAATAGTAGTAATATTCACCTTCTTTTTGTTATCCCAAAACTAGTTTTTAGTTAAAAATAGTCATGAAAGTATCAATTCTGATTTTGAATATACTAGCAATATATGAACAAATTTTTCCAGGCAAAATGACATGATATAAAGAGATGCTTAGGGTTTTCAATAGTATTACAAACGGACATTTTGGAGCTAAGTTAAAGTGTGTTTTTTGGATAAGAGAATCAGTAGGGATATAGTTGTGAATAACTTTCGAAAGTAGAAAAGAATACTTCCTAGGAGTTATTGAGCTCCACATTCTGTTGAGAATATTTGATTGATTGTGTTGAGTTCTCAAGTTGTTCCATTCTTCCTTCATGTTAAAATTGTAGTCCTTTGATAGCTTTAATATCACCTTATCTTAGACATAGTAAATTCATGTTAATAAAAATTAAGTAAGTATAGAATAGATTTAAGGAGACATAATAGAATATAAACCTAAACGAATATGAAGTATTGAAGAAAAATATGACTCAATTTATATTCTAGAATAAAAACCGAGATATAATTAAAAGTTAGATAATCATGTTTAATGATAGTTGATTGAGTCAATCAAACATCAATACTTAAATATCCAATTTCAAAACTTTCAAAGAAAGTATAACAAAAGTATTGACCATGTGTCTTCAATGCAAAAAAGGATAATAAAAAATACGGATGACCATGAGTTAATCTACATAAAATAAGCTACACTTATTTAACAAGAAGAGAAAATCCTACCAGAAAGTCATGCATTCAAAACATACTTGGTAAATCATATAAATATTTAACGAAAGAATCAAGATATGATAAGGTCTCCATTATAGAAATAGAGTCCATTGGGAAAGATGCGACTTAATAAAAAGCAAAATGAGTGTAGTGGACACGCAACAACAATGGATCAAGGCCAAACCGAGGGGTATCCGTCTCATAATAAGGTAGCTTGCAAACCATTGAGCAAGATCACTACTAGCAACCGCGCCGAGGCCCAAACAAGGGATGCCAATGCCATCTTGCAAAACTTGACCAAACATAAGTCATGTGGAAAGATCAACATAACTTGATCGAGGTTTGCCCAACATAAGTCATGTGGAAAGATCAACATAACTTGATAAACATAACTTGATCGAGGTGATCCATGTACAGTACAACGACTATAGTTATAACCAGGATTATGGATCCTTTATCATAAATATATGTTCAAGATCATAATTAATGGATTTATATGCTTAGTGGAAAAATGAAACTACTTTGTAAATAGTATAAATATGATTGTGATTACATAAAAAATCATATTTTCTTATTGGACCAATAAAATTCATACTTAGCAATTATTTGTGAGATTTTCTCTTAACAAATTTGGTGTCGTGTGTGGGAATTCTCGCACATGCAAACGCATTTTAAACCAATGGTAGTAACAAATTATAGGGTTGAAAGGGAAACCTCTAAAAGAAATCTTGTAATGGAAAAGCAAACTCTAGTACTAGATCAAGTCGACAGGCAAAATCAGGTTCGTCCTTCCGGCGTGACTCTCAAGAAAACCATAATGTGGGAGAAATATAGATACAAATTGGTATGCTCCCCGCACCAGTCTATCCTCAACTCTTCCCTCTCACGGAGGACGACATGGCAGAGCATGTATAGCCAATTTTTGCAGATGACAACCCCACTGATGGTTTTGGAATTCAAAAATTGGAGCAATAGGTCACACTAATGCAGTAGGCTTAACATAGGGCTTCTCACGACCAGAAAGTCAAGAACCATGTAGCTAAAGCAACCCTAACGGAGATGATTGACTCCCTCAGTGGGTTAACGACTAAGATACAACGAGGTAGACGAGAGCGACGATGATCAGGAGTAGAGACTAGCCGGGCACCACAATAAGAATGATTATCCAAGAGCGAGGAACACGATGAGAAAGAAGGAGAAAGCGGCGACAAAAAGTAGTCTAAGGAGCAGGAACGGCACTGTGAGGGCATCCAAGCTACTCCAAAATGGGCTAAGAAAATTGAGGCCCAACAGTGCGATCAATGTTAAGAGAAAATATAACAAATAATCTGCCAATTAGTATACTTTTACATAATCGAGAACTATTATACTATTTACAAAGCATTTTATTTTCTCATTCATTACTTAATTCTCTTAATCTTGTTCGTGGACCAAAATTTATCGCAATGGCCTTATAAGTATGGTCATTACTCTAGTCATGGTCCGTTAAGCCATTTTTGGTGAGCATTCTGTTAAATAAAGTTCAGCTCCTTTACGATTTCTTTGCTAATGGAAACGGACGACTTGGATCGTCAAACATCGGTAACTATGAAATGTTATTTGACAGTCCTCTCTCTGACCATTTTTTCTTCACGCGTGGACTCTACTTGGAAAGGCCTCCGCTTAGTTGCTCTTTGTAAGATAATATTGATGTCCTTTGGTTGCACCTCAGCACGGTTGCTAGTGATGATCTTTCTTGATGGGTTTCCCATTATCTTGTTAAGACATCAATACCCCTCAATTTGACCTTGGACACTTGATATCAAATGTTGTATTGGTGTATTGCTTATAGGTTGCCTCGGTTTTGCATAAAGAAACCTTCGGTTTGATCTTATTTGTGTCTCTATAGTTTATGGGTTATATGTTAAAAATATATAATCGACGAAATAATAGGTTACAAGGCAGAAGAGATGGTAAAATACTTGGTTCGTTAGTTTCTCACGTGGGCCTTCCGTTATAGTATTCATGACAACAAGGTGATTGTTTTCCAACGTGTAGTGTGACACGTGACGGTTACAAGGCAGCGTCTGTGATATGACATTTTTGACACATAAATCTGTTTCGATGTAATATGGCGCTTAAGTTATGAGGAAATGTGCTAGCTAATTAATGGGATTGACAGCTGTTGTCTTATCACGCGTAAAGTAAAACATCGATTTGGTTCAAAACAGTTTGCTTAACTTTTGTAGTTTTTATTATTTTGAAAGTAACTATGTATTCGTAGGAGGAAGAACACTTGTCTCAGAAGCCAAAGCTCTTAGCCATTTTTAACTTTTCGTAGTCGTTGCCGGTAAAATAGGTATATTTGTATTCTAACTTCATATAAATCTCTTATAATTTCCAATAATAATGTCGTATTGGGGCTACCCTAACTTGGTGTAGTTGCTTGAGCCCTAACTCAATTGGGTGTTGGGAAAACCCCTTTACTGGTAGTACTGCTCGACGTGAGTTATCCTTGCAATTTGGTTGCTCTGATAAGTTCAAGTGGCTCATTGCAGTCCTTCTAGTGACCGTGATAATGTCTAAAAGATGGGAAAAAGAAAGAGAATTTGGGCATGATTTTCGGTGAAGGAATATAATCAGAATATAAGATGGGAGTATTTCTCATGATTAACCCCAAAATATAGGTCACTTACAGATAATGGCCTTTAGGAATTTAAGGCTAGCATATTTTTATTAATCGACTCAAATGGTATGGGCTGAGTATAACCTCTTGTGTAGCCTATAGGCATGACCATTAGCCCAGTCGCAATTATAAGGATGGAGAAAGATAATAGACAAACACATGAGTTGGAGAAAACTATAACAATTTATTGAAGTTAAGTTGAGGTATGATGCCTCCTTAAAAAATAACCATGGGCCATCAGGGGTGAAAGAGTGCATCTACACATGGTAGTGTTTTGCTCACACACGTGCTTAATCGCGGCGCTCCTCTATAAGGTTCACATTAACTGATCGGTCGGTGTCATTAGTGGCCCCGGTATAGTTGGCGACCCAATGACTTGGGATAATAACTTATGTCTGTACAATAGCTTCAATACCATAGACGAGAGTGAAATGGGTTTCACCGGTCGTAGTTCGTGGGGTAGTACAGTAAGCCCATATGACCTCAATTGGTTTGTCTTGTCATTTTCCCTTAGCTCTTCAAGCTTCGTTTTGATTGCATCCAGAATGGTTCAGTTGGTGACTTCTACTGGCCTATTTTCCCGAAGGTAGTAAATGCTGGTTGATCCCGTAAAACTTGCAAAAAGTTGTGACCACAAAATTTTAGAACTGGAGGCCATTGTTTGTGATCAATTATCTTGGGATTCCAAATCGATACATTAACTCACTTGGTAAACAACCGGTATTGGCTAAATGCTGACATGGGTGGCACTGTTGTACATGTCGTTCAGCATTATTTGCCAACTCTACCCAATAATAACCTGCTAAAAGAAAATATTGAATGAGGCGGCGATATCCGCAATGCGCCCCAACGTCATCAATATGTAAGTTATGCAAAACTGTGGTAGCTTTTGCTTGACCAAGGCATTAGAGCAACGGTTGTGTTACATTTTTCCGCTAAAGTACATTGTCTAAGATACAATGTTTGGCTGCTCGAATTGGATTTCCCGGGGAACAAACTTGGCTATCAGAAGTGTACCCGAACGGAGGTAAAGTAAGTAAGGTTGTCTCCAATCAGTGGTCTCCTCAATTGTGCATATGCTGTGACACTAGCTAAGAGTTTCAGTGGTTGAAAGTTGTTGTATAATGATAAGAGGATGTTCTCCTATGGCTGCAATTTTAACCAATGCGTCGGTTGGAGAGTTATTGAGGCGGGACAATTGATCATAGACAACTTTTATAAACTTGGACTCATATTCGTCGAGAACCACCAGATAGCTGCGGATCCCCTCTTTCTTGGCATCGTAGGTGTTGTTAGCTTGATTGACAAATAGCTAGGAATTGGGACGGATCCAGAGGATTTGAGCCCGATATATCAATTCTAGTTTCATGCCTCTGATAACTTCCTCATACTCTTCCGCGTTATTAGTTATTGGGAAGTTGAAACGGATAGCTTGTCGAACTTATTCTCATGTTGGTAGCTTTAATATGATACCAACACTTCCTTCTGAAATACTTGATGCCCTATCGGGTTCAATTATTCATTCCATATTATTGTTATCAGGCGATGGTTCGACTTGGAATGATGCATCACGGGGCAATAAGAATTCAATAAGGAAATTAGCAATAGCTTGTCCCTTGATCACAGTGCGAGGTTCAAACTTGATGCAGTCCTCCCCCAATTCGATGCTCCATTTAGTCAGTCGGCCAGAGCTATTGGATTTTTGTAACACGGTTTTGGGGGAAAATGACGTATGAACAATGATAATTTTTGGGAAAGTAAAGGCACGTTTCCTGAACGGTAATAATCAGACCAAATTCTTGTTTTTCTTGATTAAGATAACGAGTCTCTGCATCAACTAAGATTTTACTTGTGTAGTATATCGGTCGTTGGATAACTTCTCGTTCATCTACAAACACCGTATTAATTGAGAAAAGTAAAACAGAAAAGATAAATATAGAGGCTCACCCATCACAGAAACGGACAATATTTTTGGCGATGCGAGATTTTTCTGAATATCTCAAAATCCATATTACATTCTTCTCGGTACACGCAAACTTTTTAGCACATCGGATTACGAAGAAGGGGTGGATTTTGACTATAATAGTATTATATATACTCATTGTGTAGTAACTATTCAATAATAATACAATTGAAAAGCAACCACGTATACTTGTTATAATAATCTTACATGCCTTTATTCACCGCATATGTGTGATTATAGTTTCTAGTCCTATACAAAAAGTTATATTTAAAATGCATGCGCAATTATAATTGATCCAAGTGATGATTGTTGGAATCACTGAGTTGATATGAGCCTTGATTCGAGCATTCGAGAACCATGATCTAATCAGGTGAGTAATAGACATAAGTTTGCTGATCTTTATCTTGAGTAACTATGCAAATTAAATCCATATTGTGCAGAAAAAACTACAAGATACAAAGAAATGGTGAGTAGTCTCTAAATTATGCCAAAACTGGCATTTAGATACTATAATCATATGCTAGACTGTAATATAGAATGAGTAGGGATCATATTGTTTAGGATTCTCTAGAGAAAGAAGGAAACTTCTTGGGGGTAAATTGGTTCCAGATTTTTTCAAAGATAATTGAAGTGTTATACTTGATTATGATGTGCTGCATTGTATCCTTGAAATTGGATGAATCATTCTTATAAATCTTCCATTGAATTAGGTCATCTTGCGGATCATTAACTAGAAGCTTATAATTAAATAAATTTTAGAAGCAATGAGTAAAAGCTAAAGTTGATTTATATTTCAGGAATGATTGTGCCAGAAATAATAACTTTGTTACCCGAACCCAGACATTATTCTCGTTATAATCTAAGTTATTAATAAGGGAATTTCCAAACCAATTGTCTAACCCGATGTCCAATTTGTCTTTTCCTAGCTTCCATTTGATATTCTCTCAGGAATATGCTTGATGTTGAATAATTTTTTCCATGTTTGAGAACTTGTCTATGAATAGTTAGCTTGAAGTGGATGTTTATCTTTGCAATAGATGCTTGAAGATTTTTAGCCCAGAGATATTTTTTCTCTAAATCGATACCACAACTTACAAGAGAGAGTTGTTTGGATACCATTAAGATTTCTCAATTTGAGACCACCTTCCTTGAATGATTTGCAATTTGTAATCCAAGAAAACCAGTGGATATGCTTTGTATCATTTGAAGAACTTCAAATGATTTTTTTTAACATTCTTTCAATCTTAGAAATGATAGATTTAGGAATCCAACAGCTCTGCATCCAATAGATTAGAATCGAGAGCAAACCAGAGTTGATAAGAGTTATTCTTCCTCTATAAGATAGATTCTTGTTCTCCCATTCAACAATTTTGGATCTTATTTATTCCAAAAGAGCAATATAATTGTTGGTTTTATTTTTAGAGCTGATAATGATGCCAAGATAAGTTGTAGGAAGGAAGTTGGTGCTGAAACTAGTTTGGATAGTGCGAGCATTAATTTTGTCTTGAGCCAGATGTGAGGTTATGATGATTTTGGTATTTTTTTATTGATTGACTGACTGGATTTTTTTGATACGTTTGTAAAACGTTGTCTAAAGTGTTCATAGATGAAGTAAGGCCATTAGAGAAGATAAGTTAATCATATGCAAAAGCTAAACTAGATAAATTAATATTACATCTACTAGCATACTTTAAAGTTTTGTTAGTTTCATAAAAATTATTTAAACCTTTTATAAGAATTTCTTCAGAAATGATAAATAGACTAGAGGATAAATGATCATTTTTCCTAATACCCCTCCTCGTTTTAAAAAATCTAACATTTTTGCCATTGATAATGATAGACGCAAAAACGGATTTAATCAAACTTCCAATTAGATTGTTAAATCTAGTATTGAAACCAAAATACTGCTATAATTTAATGATGAAACTATGGGAGATATTATCAAAATCCTTGGACATATCGACTTTAATCATTATGTTACCAGCCTTGGTTTTTCTCCTCAGATCATGAATCAACTCCTTAGTAAGAAGTATGTTGTCATGCATTAACCTGTTCTTAACAAATACTCCACGCACTTTAGATATTATCTTAGGAAGATGTTAGATAATATATTATTCACAATTTTTGACTTACTCTATTCAAGATGGTGCACATGCTAATTGGTCTGAAATCATTTCATTGAGTAGGGTTGCATGCTTTTGGGGTGAGGCAAATTCATGTTTCCAGGATGCCTTTTGGAATATTATAGCATTAAATAAATGAGGTCATAGCTTTACATAAGTCATTCTTTATGGTGGTTCAACAACAAATAAAGAAACATTTGTTATAGCCATCCACTCCTGCTGCATTCGAAGACTTCAGCTTCTTAATTATGCTTTAAATTTATTCTTCTGTAAGAGGATCTATAAGTGATCTATTATCTGCTTCACTAATCAGGTTATCGCTCATAAAATTTTGTTCTTCAATAGAGTTTCGATAAGGATAAGAACAAAGAATATTTTTAAAATAAGTTTGACCAGATAGGGTGTGGAGATTCTCATATGTGATCCATTGATTGTTGTTTTTTATGCTGGTGATTCTGCTATTTTTTCTCTTTTTCTTAACAAAATTGTGATATACTTTAGTTTTTCTATCTCTAATCTTTATCGACCTTGAATAACATTTTTGAAACCAATAGTTTTCTTCCACGTTGAGGGCTAATAGATGCAGTAGCTTTAGCAAGTTTCTAATTGTCTTCATTGCTATTAGAATTCTGGTATTTGGCCTCACAATCTTTAACCATGTATTAGCTCATAGAACTTTGTTAAACACATTTCCAAAATGATCTTTGTTCAAGGATTTAAGAGTAGTCTTGAGCCTTTTGAGCTTCTGCCAAAAGACGTACACTGGGAAACCATCCATTGGTTGATTCCAATTGGAATCAACAAGATTGAAGAATTTTTGGTCAACATTTCACATGTTCAAAAATTTAAAACCAAGCAGGTACGAGCCATGTGGATCACCTTAGTGTCATTAAAAAAAGTCAGACCAAGCTTGGTTGAATAAGGCTCTATCAAGACGCTTTCATTTAGTCTTGTTAGTCCAAGAAAAGTTTGTTCCAAGGTAGCCAACATCTTCAAGATAACATTCTTTAATCAATTCATTTAAATCTTCTGAACTTTATGTGAAAAAGTAGTACATCCTAGTTGATCAGTGGAGAACATATAGCGATAACATCATCTAGGATAAGCCACACTTTAATAACAGTTGATATATGTCTAGGAGTATTCAAAAGGTCAACTCGATTTATTCTCTGACATTTTGCATAAACTACAGTAACAAATAGCATGATATCAATCTAACTATGCCTGATTATAACATGGATACATTGAGTATGATTGATCAATACATTAAACTTCATTTCCTCCTACCAAAACAACTATATATTATTAGTAATATTAGAAGTATAATGTTTAAAACTCAGCTCAGTAGATATGGCCTTCTGTTGATTAAAATTAACAAAATCTTCTTGAATAATAATAAGACAAATTTTTTTTTAAATAACAGATTTGAGTTTTCTCACCTAAGCCTTATTACCAATACCCTGGATGTTCTAATTAAGAAACTTAATCATGTTATAATTTTAAGAGTAATTATTTTTGTTTCTACAAATTACAGAGACTTGATGATTATACGGTTCTTTTTTCTTTATGCTTCTTGCTTGTTTTAGCTTCTTGTAAATGAGTTTCTGAAAACTTGTATCGATCTCTTTTCTTTTCAAGATAAGGGTTATTGGCAGACTTCCTATATATCCTGATTAGGATTATAGTTTCCATATAAGTTAGTGTCATCCATTGTAGGAGAAATGCCATAGTCATCATCCAGGGATTTAATGATTTTGATTATTTCATCTTTATTACCAGTAGAATCCATATTTCCTTCAGTAGTGTTGTTGTTTTGAAATTTCTTGTCCTTTTGGTGATCATCTATTTTTTATGATATGAAGAACAGACTATGATATCCTTATTGTTGTTTGTAACAACAATGGATTTCATTGTTGGCTTTAGATCAATAGGGAACAAATCTTCTTCAATATATATTTTAGTAACTTTTTTTAGTCAATTCATCTTCAATATATTTTCAAGTAGCTTTTATAGGAATCATCTCAACTTCAGAGTATTTTCCAGTGATCTTACTTGAAATCAGTTCCACTTGAGTATCTTTTCCAATATAATGTCTTGGATCCAGGTCTTCTTATGGTTCTTTGATTTTTGTGACAACTTTCTTTCATTTGTTCTTTCTATGACCAAGATGTTTATATAGTTGATAGTATTGAGGAGGGTTTTGTAGCTTATCTTAAGACAGTTTCCTTCATTCTACCCAAAAACTACGCAGATGTTATATTGTATAGTCTTGATAATACTAAGCTCTATCAAAGCATAACAAGCATTGCGAATGAATCCATTTTTTCACGCACCTAGATTTTTAATAGATAACCTAAAATTGCACCAATCGTTTGTATTATAGAATCATTAAAATAATTCTGGAATCTTGAAGATCCTGACTCAGACAATAGTGATTAGACTCTCTACTTTTGGGTTAAAAGATGGAGTCTATTTCAGAATCCTTATGGCAGAATGATCTATTGTCCATACATTTTACTCCATATTTTGCATAAGTCTTCATTCAATGTGAATTCTAGCAATATGTGATGAATGTCCTAGTTTAAAACATTGAATTCTCCATTAAATCTGCGATCATTAAGAAATTTAGTTAGTGTTTGTTTTTTTTGGGATTCAGGAGGGAACTTTTCCTATAATTGTGAATTTAGATCAAGCTAGTAGATGATATTTTTCTTGTTTTCTAAATCGAAGTGAAACATGACCATTTTTATAATGTATAATAGAAGGAGTGTAATCATTCTCTTTGGTTAAAGGTTTGAATAAATCTGCATAAGGATTGGTATATTAATTAGATTATTGTGTGTAAATTTTCTGATATTTTGATGAATCTTGTATTCATGGGAATTTTGTTTCTGAAGCAATTTTGAATTGTTGGCTTCCCATCGATGCAGGAACTGAAGATGGAATGTTGAAGACTGAAGATATTTGCAATTATAAACATAGGATTTGACAAGTAGTCAAATACAGAAAAATAATAAGAATATGAGGTGAAAGATGATGAAATCATAAACTTGCTATCGATTAGAAATTGAGTGATTCTGCAAAAACAAGTTAGACCAGTGTATATAATAATACATATATTAAATTAAAAAGAACATATGACTGAGAGTAATAAATTCATTAGGGAAGAAAGCTTTCTTGAAAGCCATGAAAAGCTTTCTTCGGAGAGAGTTCTTTATTTAAAATAGAATTGAAAGAATACTAACTCTAATAAATCATATAATTCCTAAGTATTTACATTTAATGTTAGTAAATTCTATAATTTCGTGGACAACTACTTATCTTTTGTTTGTATTAAATAAACAAATTTGTTTAATGGAGTTGTAATGTTTATGGAATTTATATGTCAAATCACTTCAACAATAGCATTTAAAATTGCAATGTTTTCTTAATAATTATTTCTAAAATTACATATTACATTGTCAATACAAGAAATCTGCCTTATTTGCATGTCCAGAACAACCATAAATATCACGTTATTCAATACTCCAAATATAGTTTCATATAAAATGTTGTTAATGCAATAATTTACTACGAATTGTACATCCTTTTAAACTATTTTGATGATTTATAATTATTTCCTTATAAAATTGGAAAGTATATTCTAAACATGATGGTTTCATTAACCAAATTAACTAAAACATTTTTCAGCAATAGATTATAGATTAAAAATTTGACAAATTTGAATTTAACTTCATGGTGGTTGTTATACCACTTGTTAGAAATTCAATCGAATTTCTAATCTATTTATTAAACCATGAAGATAATTCATCATGTAATCATGCAGAAAATACTTAAAGGATGTAGACATTTCTTGAATTTCCAGATTTTGAACTTGAAGTAGATGATCTGTGATTCTTTGCTAATGGTTATGAGTCTTCTAAGAGATGACAACTAAAACCCATGTTTTGTAATAGATTTGAAGGAATAATCAATATGTTTCTCTTTGTGAGATCGTGGTTTTCAAGAAGTGAGAAACTTACTTCTTATTATAAGACCAACAGACGTTTCTTCCTTTTTAACTCTAATTTCCACACAGTTACTTAAGGAAGACCAAATCTTATTAAATTACAACTCTTAGGGACCATAACCCGATATTATTTTGTCTTACAAAATAATCTCAAAACTTTACGTTTTGCTTAAGTTGTTTATTTCCGAATCTGATCCTTCACAGTATTCAGAATTAAACCTGGTATTTATACAATTCTCTCAATGATACATATTTTGTCTAGTAGTCCTTTTTTTATATTTAATTTTATTGGACTCATATTGACCATAGTCCGATAATCAATAAAACATGTGATGGTCCAACTCAAAAAAAAATATCCAACATATCCATAAAAATTTAAAACAAATTTGATCACATAAAAATATATATTAAAAGTTATTGAACAAAAAATGTCTAAAAAATATTCAAAGTTTTTAAAGTATCGTATGTTTTATTTTTTTTACTGAAAAGCTTTAATTCGATGTATAATCATATACAATATTTTGCTATATACCAAAATTTCAATATCAATGTAAAAATAGGTAAGATAATTAACTCTGATGTGTCTTTTTGAGAACCTAGTTTTGTCTCACCTAAGTTAATTTAGGTGATTTGTATATGTACTGATGTATCTAACATAATTTTTTAAAATTTAGTAATGGTGAATTATTTGCTTGTTTCTTCATTTTGGATTTGTTATATTTGTAGGTATAGAAAATGATTATAAGATTAGGAAATATTGACCGACAAAAATATTTAAATTTAGTATGTGTTGTACTATTGAGAGTTGATTATGTATTGAAAGTGTTAGGAGAATATCTAACTTTCCCATTGAATTTGATTTTTAAAATTAAATAATTTGACGTCAGCCATTAATGGTTTTTAATGTTGCGTTCGATTTTTTAAATTAAAAATTATGTTTAATTTTCATTTAGGATTTTGACGACAGTGAGATCGTAATAACAGTGTAAAAAGAAAAATAGGTACCAAGATAAAAAAAACAATAGCAGGAAAGGTAAAAGATGAGAAAATAGCATATTAGCTTCAGAATTCTAATTTATACACACAGTAGTATAAATAAATAAAACAATTCTTTTAATTAAATTTAATTTTAAAAACTTTTAAAAAGAATGGTATAAAAGTGGTCTCTCCCATAACCTAGAACTAGAAGAGCCCTAATATTCCAAATTAATCTACTTGGACTATTTGGATCCCAAATCATTAATAATCATAATATTTCCCATCCTGTTGATATCTGGTTTTGTTATTCTTTTCACTTAGCAAATTATTTAACTAAATTGTTTAAATAGGATATATAGATGTATTTTTAAAAAAAGTAGGCTAAACAAAATATCAAATATGCAACTTTCACATATAAAGGACAACAAGCAAGTGCTACGTAGAACATGTAGACACGTGTTAGAAGCTGAATACAATATATGCTTTTGCCGTGAGGCTCACCTTTTCTATCTTAAAAAACATTGGTTTCTTTAGAATAAAGGATTTATAACATAACCATGCCACTAGTTATTTTTGTTTTTTCATAACAAGTATCGGTAGCCATACATGCGTATGAGGTATGAGGTATTTGTGGTTGGCAACTCAGTAAATTGGACTTTGTCTAGCAATAAAAGAAAAAAATACCATTCTCTAATTTAGTTGGAACGGGTTTCCAAATATCAAATACATTTTTAAATGTATGGAAAATTTGAATGATTATTGAATACATAGTTATCTAGAATTATAAAGAAAATTTAAGGAATTGGATAAGTGTTTATTTTCTCTATTATTATCTCACTTGAGCAATAAGTAATAAAGTAGTTATAGACCCACTTTAGTTCCTCATGAAAAAAAAAACCATATTTAATCCTAAAATAATTTTTATAAGCGACTTTTAGATATTTGAAAATCACATAACATGTTAAGCTTAGACTAAATAGGGAACTAATGAATTTATTTTACAATAAATAAAAAATTGTATAATACTGTTTACAGTTTAATTTTCACATTTTTTAGATTTTGTTTTTATAATTTTGTTTAAACCTACTTTTACAACCACTAGAAAAAGATATAACCCAAAAATCCAAGTCTTTTTTAATAATCCAAGACATAAAAGATAGTGTTTTATATAATAACAATAATAATAATAATAATAATAATAATAATAATAATAATAATAATAATAAATACTGATGATAATAATAATAAATCGAGGTAAAGAAGCGACCAACTTTCAAATTTAGAAAGAAAGACAACTAAAATTATTTTAAATAAATATTTTATCGTGCGATATTTTTTTAAATATAATAATTTGTTTATAAATAAATAATTTAATATTTAGAGTTAAAGAATCATATTAAATGAATTTATTTTTATTATTATATAGAACTTTAATTAAATATTAAGAAATACGTGATTATTAAATACTATGCATATTGAAAGATGAATTTGGATTCAAGCTTTTGGACTAAATCAATTTGAAGATGTAACATACTGATCATAATTTTCTTTATATCAGCTTTAAAAGATTTGGCTATTATGGAATTGAATTCTTATGAAATTCTTTTTTAACAAGACAAAGAGATTGACAGTAATGTGTTATTGCGACTAAAGACATGACGCTTCCTAAAAGAGTAGGGATTTGGTATGAGTTAAAGTACAATTATAAAGAGTAAAGTCTCAAGTGAAGGAAAGTGAAAAGAGCATGCAAATATAGTTAGAAACTTAGAATTCACTTTTTACCACTATATTTTTCATTTTTTTATCATATATAATTAAACAATATTTTTTTATAAATATTTCTTATATTATTTTTTAAGGATATCTTCCAAAATAATTCAATATGTAATAGAATAGTTGGTTCATGATGTACGGATAGAGTAAAGAAAAAAGTCAAAAAAAAAAGTAATGGAAGAAACATCTCGTGAAGTTTTTTTAACACAAATACAATTTTTGAAAAACTAGTTGGACTATTGGTCGTCATTTATTAACGGATGAGGCTTTTTAATTCCAGCTCAAGCCAAAGTTTCATGAACCAATTACCAGTTTTTGGCCCAAACACAAGTGCAAGCCAAAACTAATAAAGAAACAAGCTGCTGCAAATTGGACTCACATAATCGTAATATAGAAGATATGATTTTGTAACTAACAAAATGAATATTTTTTTGTAGCCAATAGTACACTAGTTGTCAACATTGTATGTGTTTACGATTTGTAACAAACTTATTCATAAAGAATATAATTTTTTTACGCAAACATCTTCTTTCTCATTCTTCATTATTGCTTATTTCTTGATATCTGAATTTTAATGACTAATATCAACTCTCCAACGTTGAGCTCAGACCCAACCATTTCAGATGGAATTTTACCTCATTTAATGACAATCAACAAAAACCAAATGATTCAACTAAGCAATACTAGTCACCAATTCATACTAGACCATACTAACTTTCTGAGATGAAATATTATGATTATTCCTGATATCAAAGAGAGTAAAATGTTTGGTCGTATTATAGGGAATATTCTATGTCGTCGTGAGGTTTTACTTGATTCAAATGGTATTCTAGTAAGAAATCTATCCTTTGAGGAGTGGCACTCTACAGACCAACTCTTATTGGGGTGGTTATTCACCAAAATTACTGCAGAAATAGAAGCACAACTATTGGAGCGTGAGTAATCTAAAGACTTATGAGATTTTTTTAAAACTCTCTACCTCGTAAACTAGAGCTAGGATCTCCTATTTCGAAGAACAAGAAAATGAACTATTACCATGGGTGAATTTCTAGCTAAAATGAAGACCATTACTAATAGCCTAGGTATAGCTTGCTCTGTTGTTTCTCTTATTGATCTTATTTCAAAGGTACTAGTTGGCTTAGATGCTAACTACACCCTTCTTGTAGTACTCCTGGAAGAGACGGGAGGCCTGACTTGGATGATTCTCCAATCACCTCTCATAACTCTTAAGAGCGTATTCGAGAAACTTTCATCCTTGCAAGGCTCTATAACTAGCCTAAATCTAGCTTCTGCTAACAACAATACTACAAAGAATGATAAACAATAAACCAATAATACTTAGAACTCACGAGGTACATGAAACTTATATAAAGGTTAAGGTTGTGGTTTTAGAGGAAAAAATCATAATAAGTATAGAGATAGAGGCAACTACAATTATCATTGAGGAAGATGAGGCAAATATTATTCCATAAACATGCGAACATGTTAGCTTTGTGGTAGATTTGGCCATGCTGCCTCCCACATGATACTTCGAGGATGTTCGTAATGTTATGATTCTCACACCTGCAGAATAGCATCAACAAAGCTCAGATCCAAATTCTTACCTTATGACTAAATAATTCAACAATGATAATGCCTAGTATGCACAGTCATGAGCCACTCATCATCTGAATCAAAACCGTAGTCTCATGAGTGAAATGATGAACTATAGAGCAATTGTTTTTGTCTAAGTTGGAAATGGTAAAAAATACTTGATGAAACATGTTGGTAATCGGAGGTTCCCTAATTTTAAAAATGTACAAGTTAACCTAAATCATGTTCTTCATGTGCCTATGATCTCTAAAAACCTAATATATGTTTCTAAACTAACCTCCCGAGATAATGTATATGTGAAATTTTATAAAAATATATGTTTTATGAAGGATTTCATAACAGCGAAGGTCCTTCTAACATGGAAAGCTATGAAAACTTGTATAACATTAACAAACGAGTGGAACAACCATCTACAACCTTTCTTTTGAGTTATCCTTAGGTTATAGTTCTATGTTTTCTTTACCTAAAAAATGACACCTTAGATTTGGCCATCCATCTCCTAGATTTTGTCTAAGATCTTAAACTTATGTAATGTTCCTTTCAATAAATATCAACTTGTTTTCTGTGATTATTATCTGTTTGGTAAACCTCACAGATTATCTTTTTATTTGTTTCTAATTCTCATGATCTTAATATCTTGATCGTGTTCACATTGCTTTTTGGGGACAAGATCTCACGTAAAACATAAATTTTCACAAATATTACATACGTTTCCTAGATGATTATAGTAGATTCTTCTAAGTTTATCCCTTAAAAAAATGGTTGATGCACTTATTATCTTCGTACAATTTAAAAATCTAGTTGAGAATAAGCTTGAAAGACGCATCAAATTCTTGCAAACTGATGTAGGGGGAGCAAATAAAACTTTGTTACCATTCGCTAAGACTTGTGGCATCAATCACATAATTCCATGCCCTCACATATTTGCTTAAAATGGCAAAGAAAATAGGATAAACATGCAACGTGTTGAGACTGGTCTAACCATTTTAACTCAGTCTTACTTACCATTATCTTACTGATCTGATGCTTTCAGCACAACCACCTATCTAATCAACAAACAATTGGTTGTCAAAATTTTATTGGCACAGGTTGGACGCTTAAAAGTTTTGGCAACCAAAAATAGTTTTATCAATGTAAGAAATACATATTGCATTAAGTTGTATAAAATGTGTGCTGCAATGACTATATTTATCATTGTAAAAAGTTTGTAGTTGCAACAACTTTTTTTATTATAAAAATCATCATTTGTGATATGAATTATGGTTGGTATAACATTTCTTAGCAACAAATAATATTTTTTATATATAATCTTATGCAACAAAGATAATATTATCTAAAATTAATATTTTTGCAAACATAAATAGCACAATATTTGAAAATAAATTATTTTATTCGTTATAATTTAGTTTTTTGTTTAATTAATTAAATATTAAATTTTATAAGAATTAATTAATTAATTTTTATTTGATTTTTTATTAATCAATTAAAATATTAAATCTTATATGAATTTAAACTTAATACAATAATGGAAACAAAAGAACCAACAAAGTAAAATACATAATAAAAGCATATAGCAAACGTTCAGTGTTTTACAAACAATATTTTAATGTTTTACAGTTCTAACAGAGCGCTAGAGAGTGTTCACATCTTAATGACTAAGCACAACTCTTTACATAAGGTCATCTGTTTTTCTGAGAGTACATTTGATGAAAATCATGGTGATTCAGCATCTATATTGTTAGTCCTCTTTTATGCAAGTTGTCAATTAGCGTGAATATGCTAGTAGCACTATAAAAATTATTGTTATATACAATAATAAATATTTATTGCAAAACATTTTAATCGATTGTTACAAAGATTTAACAACAAACAATTGGTTGTCAAATTTTTATTGGTATAGGTTAGACACTTAAAAGTTTTGGCAACGAAAAATAGTTTTATCAATGTAAGAAATACATATTGCATTAGTTGCATAAAATGTCTGCTGCAATGACTATAATTATCATTCTAAAAAGTTTGTAGTTGCAATAACTTTTTTTATTGTAAAAATCATCAATTGTGATATGAATTATGGTTGGTATAACATTTCTTAGCAACAAATAATATTTTTTATATATATAATTTTATGCAACAAAGATAATATTATCTAAAATTAATATTTTTGCAAAAATCAATAGCACAATATTTGACAAAAAATTGTTTTATGCGTTATAATTTAGTTTTTTGTTTAATGAAATAAATATTAAATTTTATAAGAATTCATTAATTAATTTTTGTTTGATTTTTTATTAATCGATTAAAATACTAAATCTTATATGAATCTAAACTTAATACTGGTGTGGATTATTTTCGACTGAGGGTAATTTGTTCAGGTGTTTTGTGGTGTTTTAAAGGTATTAAATGTTTAAGTGTTTTGTAGTTAGAGATTTAAGCTGCATGGTTGTATTAAATGTTCATCCTCCTCAATAATGGAAGTGTTTGGGTATTTATACCCTTAATTATGGGCCATATGGGCTTTGGGGTGAAACTTATGAAACCGGGTCGAGTTTAAAAACTCATTAGTTTATTAAGTAGATTAGCAATTAGCTTAGTCAAAAGGTGATTAGTTATTTAATACTTTTTGTCCAGTTTGGATGGGTCACTGGGTGATTTTTGTCTGAATCGCCTCTGTCCGGTTTCTACAGTGAGTGGTGAATATTTTCAGACTCATCAAATACAATAACGGAAACAAAAGAACCAGCAAAGTAAAAAACATAATTAAACCATATTGTAAAAGTTAGTGTTTTACAAACAATATCTTAATGTTTTACGGTTCTAACAAAGTGCTAGAGAGTGTTAACATCATAATGACTTAGCACAACTCTTTTCATAAGGTCATCTGTTTTTATGAGAGTATATTTGATGATCTCATCAACGCGAAGGATCATTACGACAACCTCAGTTGCAAGGAGTACGATAGCCTGCTTCGCTTTGAATGCTTCACGGATGCCAAATTCCACCATATCTCATACTTGTCATCATTCAACATAAACACAACAATATTGATACTAAATTTAAAGTTTATGTTTGAAATACTGGTTTTTAAGAAAAGAGTGAGCTATTTTAAATCAAATTTAGGTATGCGTTTACACATGCAGGCAAACTAGTCAGATTGGCATACTGAAAATGATAGAGTTTTGCCTGACCAGACCATAAGAAATTGTATCACTACTTGTACGTCTATATAAAGCTCTCAAGAATTTGACATAACAAAGTACAAAAATATGCAATAATTTATAAATAAATGGGGTATACGTTTATACACGAAGTGAAATCAAGAGATTGCCGATGTTTGTGGTGACTGAAACAGAAAATAAAATTCTTAAATATTATTCATCATGCTTGTACATCAAATGAAAGAAATATCAGACTTCATATATTATATTTTTTCCAACACTAGTTTTACGATAATATTTGAGATACAACCAAAAAAGGAAATTGAATAGTTATGGAGATTTTTTGTTTCAGCCAGACTTGAAAAAGTTGACAAACAATTTGCACTCTGAAACATTGGAAACGAATATTATAGTATTCCAACAATCAAGATAGTGATGGAAATCTAACAACGTGAAGTTAAATCATAATTAGAACCACCTTTAGTATATTAAACTCTTACTACTTACTAATCCATAGATAATATCAATGCTTTAATTGCAACATGCATCATCATATAGAAGTCCCCAAGGCTAGACATGGGAGCTTGAAAAAATTCACTCTAACGCAACCCCTTCTTCTTAGTAGATGAAGGTAAAATGAAATGATCAAGTAAAGCTATAGCACCAGCTAAACCTTAATCGCCAACGCGAGAAATGCGAAACTAAATCATACAACATATATAATTTAGAAGAAAAAATTGTCGTGAGCTGACTTTCATACAAGAATTACAAGGTCTCCGACCGTATTATTAATTTTCATTTTGATTGTTAGGTATCAATAAACAAATACACAAATTGTTTATTCAAATAAGAATTTAAACACAATTTTGGTATGTTTCATGTAAAACATATTTTTATGATTAGTAAAGGAATATTTCATATGATGGATGAAGTATGTATGCATAGACAAAAGTGAAGGAGTAATAGATCAAACTTATAAAAGTACCTGATGATTTAGTTTTCCGGATGCAGTCTTATGTTTGCTGCAACCAAGTCCAGTCTTATGATTATATATAGAAATTACCGAATTTCATATGTTTTTTTTAAAGATATATTACTTCATCGAGTACTAGTTTTAATAATTATCATATTAATTTGGTTAATAGTAGGGGTACGTGTAATTCATGATGTAATTTAATGTATATGTCATTTTTGAGCGAGTGTTGCAGTTCTAATTGGGTATGAAATTTTTATTCATTCTTACTATTTTTTGTTTTTATTTTGATACATGTGAAGCTCAAATCTCTTTAAGATGATGAAAAAAATGTTGAGGTTTATACTTTTGTTACTTTTTTTTACTTATGTCTAACGTTTTTCAAGGGGTTGAAGACTATATCCATGATTATCTTTCTTTGTTTTTTATTTGTTTGACTGGAGACGGAAGCTATTCAAGGGGATGGCGACTATATTCAGACTTATCCTTCATTTTTTGTGATCTTATTTAATTGAAGACGGAAGCTCCTCGATGAGGAGGGGGGATTAGGCTGAATAATATGTTAAGATTTATCCTTTACATTCTTCGAAGTAAGGCTAAAGTCCATGCAAACGTTTTAGATTAGATGTAGTCATCAGACTTATATTTCATATATTAATTTATATATCACTATATTGTAAAATCCATAATAGATTGATGCATAGGAAAAACAAATTGAGACTTATGTAATGGTATCAATATACATTTATTAAAGATAAGTGCCTCTTTGAAAGCTTCTGCATAGAAATCCATACACCCCATATATAAAAAATATATTACATAAATGAGACCATAATAAATAACTGAAGATTATTGAGAAAAATTATTTTACATATTTTACCGAGAATTTTATACTTGATATGGAGAAAGAATATTCTTAGAACTCCATCCCCCACCTCAAAGATTCAAAACTGAACTGTGGGTCTAGATATGTTTCACATCAATGTTTCATATATTGGGTGTGTTATCCATGCTTCTAACCGAATATGATGTTTAACTATCTTTTCTTAATCACATAGATTTTGATGCTCCTTGCTTCTAAATTAATCCTCTCCTCGTATGTCAAGTTTTATGGTAGGTAAGATAGTTTTGGAAATGACCACTACCTCTATGCCGTACAACAAAAGAAAATATGTTTTCTGTGTTCCTGATCATGAAGTGGTTCTGTAGGAAGAAAGAACTTCATGTAATAAAATATGCCAAGTTGTTTGTGAATCCTTCTAACCTGTTTTACATGCCATCAAATATGGTCATATTAGTTTCTTCCACTTTGTTATTCACACGAGGAAGGAAATTTGAAAAGAAACGTTTTTTAATATATTTTGTGTTGTAGCAGAGTGAGTAGTTTTTGAAATTAGTATAATTGTTTTTTATGATGATTCGTGGTACGCCATATCTACAACAAACATTGCAGCGTAGGAAATTTATTTATTTTTTGACAAAGATGTTCAATAATGTTTACCCCCAACCATTTGGTAAAACATAAATTACTACAACTAGGACTTGTATACATCTTGGATCCTTTCGAAGAGGTCATATGATGTCCAAACCCCATTTATAAAAAGGAATGACTTCATATTTAGTTTCAAGTACTGCGACCAAGACTTAGATGTATTTAGACAAGTGTTGGCATATATCGCAATGTTTGGCTTTGTTATTGACATCCTCTATCAAGTAGGGAAATAATAACCTTGTAACAAAATACAAGATTATTCTTTGAAGATCTTTGTATTTGTAATGGGCACTACATTCGTTGTCATAGAGCTCTTCTAGCATGAATATTGCTTCATTTAGTTTAAGATAAAAAAGAATTTTTTTGGTGAGGCCTTGGATGAGCCTTATGCATTCCTTTATCATGTAGAGTCATGTTGATTCTTATAACTGAATTGGGAAATAATTAGAGGTTCTCCACCATGTATAAATGAGTAACCATACAGGTAGGTAGATATGACACCATCTCCACCGTTCTATTTCCCTTTCCATCTCATCCAATTTGATGTAAGACTAAACTTGAGCTAATAGATCTCCAAAAGCATGTGTTTTTTTCCATCATAATTGATTTGGACAAACGTCCTCTTAAAATTCATTGCTTATATCATATGTATGCTATATTATACGGGCAATCTCACATCTGGTTTATTGTTTCCACAAATCACTCATGTATATATCCGCAATTTCTCATTCGGTCGTTGTTTGTAGCGTATTATGAAATATGAATCTCTTATCATTTATTTGAACTCTATTACCAAGCTTTGTGTGCAAGCTATTAAACCAGGTGAGAGTTGTCCCTTCAGTGTTGGACAAATTCCTTGTACTTGAAAGCATCTTGTGTTACCAACTACTTTATCAGTTTGCTTTGGAAGTTCTCCATGCGGGATCTGGGTCACCTTTGCCAGTGAAGTTGTCAATTTTATGTGGGTTGAAATACACAGTAATATTGTGTGATATCTAAAAAAATGAAAATTGTCTCTACATGAATTCAACATAAATATCATAAAAAAAAGTTTTTTTTATTAATATATAGTTCTCCTATACCAGTAGATAGCCTGCCAAATCTTGTTCCTTTATTTGTTGAAGCTCGGTTGATGTAACGATGGTCTACAAACTGCGTTGGGGGATAATGGTCGGGCGTTGGGGGAATGCTCGAATTCCATTCTTATTGTGGGTGTTTCCCATATAGAATGATGGAGGTCCATATGGTTGTTATATTTGTTCCAATCGAGACAAACGGGTAGCTTGGTGACATGTGAGAGTAGGACGAAGTAGCACTATGGGATATGTTTGGTACGACGGTCAGATAAGTGCTCGAGGATGCGAGAATATTTGAAGTATAGCTCTTGATCCTCCATGGCATTATTATTAAAAAATTGTGCTTGTTGGACACTTAGGGAAACTGGACCAGAAAAAGAGGGTACTTCTTGGTACAATCCATGATTCAGAACAACTGTTAGACGATGTATATTTTTTGTTATCCGAGTCGTTTGAGATTTTCTCCCATCTTTAATGGGTTAATTGCTTATTGGAAGTGTTCTCCCTTTTTACTTTCTACTATTCGGTTGTTATCCAGGGTTTAGATCATCCTCTTCTTCTTATGTCATAAATACTTGCCATTTTTTATGAAGACACCTAATTTGGTTCATTCGCATCTTCCTATATTTACAAAAAAACGATATTAAGTTTATTGGTTACATGTTGATATGTGCATATGTGTTATCCATGTCGTCCCTTTTTTTCCTAGGTTTATAAATCTGTGATCTGACCCTTAGTCTGAATGGTCAGACATTGATAAAGTTGTCTCTAAAGACATGGAAGGCAAATGATGCACCTTAGTCAGATCGAAACTTGGTTATAAGAGAATGACTATAATTGAGTTTATAAAAGATTACGATGCTAGAAGCACCGACAAATTTGGCTACGACATTCTAGTTGAAATTCTCTTTAGGATATATGTTTTGTGTTTATGTTTGCCTTTAAACATTTTGATTTCAATTATTATTGAAGATCTGCTTACTTTAATTTGAATTGTACCATAAAAGCTTCTCTTTTATCCTCAAAATGCCACATGCTTCAGTTTTGTTACTCAAGTCATCTAGTACAACTCTTTGTCATATAATTAGGCTTAGAAACTCTACTATATATTATGTGTAGTAAACTCTACTATATATTATGTGAAGATGAGACATTTTTGTAGTCATGGTCAACTGTTAGGAATCTTTATATCCAATAACCATACCTTAACTCAAAACCTTTAAGCAATTCATTTAAAACATTATATTGACATTATGATGATTTTTTCACATATATCGTATTACCTAAAATCATTCGCATGATAAACATGTTAGTTGTTGACAATATCACATATAGCCTAAAGTAAGTGGCTTGATCTATAGTAGATAATCAAATCCCAATCTCTTGCCTTTTTTCCAATATCCTTTAATAAGATTCATTCTTCTTTTGTGGATTAAAATTAACTAGACTGATTTCATGGCTTTTGTGGTACCTGACTTGTGCTAGAGAATATGTGATTGATGACCTATATAGCTTATCAATAAGTTGGAGACTATAATCATGGTGATTGAGCATCTATATTGTTAGCCCTCTTTTATGCAAGTTGTCAATTAGCGTGAATCTGCTAATAGCACTATTATTGTTATATACAATAATAAATATTTATTGCAAAACATTTTAATCGATTGTTACAAGGATTTAACAACAAACAATTGGTTGTCAAAATTTTATTGGCATAGGTTGGACGCTTAAAAGTTTTGGCAACCAAAAATGGTTTTATCAATGTAAGAAATACATATTGCATTAAGTTGTATAAAATGTGTGCTGCAATGACTATATTTATCATTGTAAAAAGTTTGTAGTTGCAACAATTTTTTTATTATAAAAATAATCAATTGTGATATGAATTATGGTTGGTATAACATTTCTTAGCAACAAATAATATTTTTTATATATATAATTTTATGGAACAAAGATAATATTATCTAACATTAATATTTTTGCTAAAATCAATAGCACAATATTTGACAAAAAATTGTTTTATTCGTTATAATTTAGTTTTTTTGTTTAATTTAATAAATATTAAATTTTATAAGAATTAATTAATTAATTTTTGTTTGATTTTTTATTAATCGATTAAAATATTAAATCTTATATGAATCTTCATTAAATACAATAACGGAAACAAAAGAACCAACAAAGTAAAATACATAATTAAACCATATAGCAAAAGTTCAGTGTTTTACAAACAATATTTTAATGTTTTGCCGTTCTAAAAGAGCGCTAGAGAGTGTTCACATCTTAATGACTTAGCACAACTCTTTACATAAGGTCATCTGTTTTTCTGAGAGTACATTTGATGATAATCATGGTGATTCAACATCTATATTGTTAGTCCTCTTTTATGCAAGTTGTCAATTAGCGTGAATATGCTAGTAGCAATATAAAAATTATTGTTATATACAATAACAAATATTTATTACAAAACATTTTAATCGATTGTTACAAGGATTTAACAACAAACAATTGGTTGTCAAACTTTTATTGGCATAGGTTGGGCACTTAAAAGTTATGGCAACGAAAAATAGTTTTATCAATGTACGAAATACATATTGCATTAAGTTGCATAAAATGTCTGCTGCAATGACTATAATTATCATTCTAAAAAGTTTGTAGTTGCAACAACTTTTTTTTATTGTAAAAATCATCAATTGTGATATGAATTATGGTTGGTATAACATTTCTTAGCAACAAATTATATTATATATAATTTTATGCAACAAAGATAATATTATCCAAAATTAATTTTTTTGCAAAAATCAATAGCACAATATTTAACAACAAATTGTTTTATTCATTATAATTTAGTTTGTTGTTTAATGAAATAAATATTAAATTTTATAAGAATTAATTAATTAATTTTTTTTTATTTTTAATTAATCGATTAAAATACTAAATCTTATATGAATCTAAACTTAATACTGGTGTGGATTATTTTCGACTGAAGGTAATTTGGTCATGTGTTTTTTGGTGTTTCAAATGTATTAAATGTTTAAGTGTTTTGTAGTGAGAGATTTAAGCTGTCTGGTTGTATTAAATGTTCATCCTCCTCAATAATGAAAGTAGTTGGATATTTATACCCTTAATTATGGGCCATATGAGCTTTCGGGTCAAACTTATGAAACTGGTTCGAGTTTAAAAACTCATTAGTTTATTAATTAGATTAGCAATTAGCTTAGTCAAAAGGTGATTAGTTATTTAGTACTTTTTGTCCAGTTCGGATGGTTCAGTGGGTGATTTTTGTCTGAATCGCCCATGTCCGGTTTCTACAGTGAGTGGTGAATATTTTCGGACTCATCAAATACAATAACTGAAACGAAAGAAACAATAAAGTAAAAAACATAATTAAACCATATAGCAAAAGTTTAATGTTTTACAAACAATATTTTAATGTTTTACGGCTCTAATAGAGCGCTAGAGAGTGTTAACATCATAATGACTTAGCACAACTCTTTATATAAGGTCATATGTTTTTATGAGAGTATATTTGATGATCTCATCAATGCGAAGGATCATTACAACAACCTCGGTTTCAAGGAGTACGATAGCCTGCTTGGCTTTGAATGCTTCACGGATGCCAAATTCCTTCATATCTCGTACTTGTCATCATTCAGCATAAACACAACAATATTGATACTAAGTTTAAAGTTTATGTTGGAAATGCTGGTTTTTAACAAAAGAGTGAGCTATTTTTAATCAAAGTTAGGTATGCGTTTACACATGCAGGCAAACTAGTCAGATTGGCATACTGAAAATAATAGAGTTTTGCCTGACCAGACGATAAGAAATTGTATCACTACTTGTACGTTTATATAAAGCTGTCAAGAATTTGACATAACAAAGTACAAAAATATGCAATAATTTATAAATAAATGGGGTATACGTTTATGGAGGAAGTGAAATCAAGAGATTGGCCATGTTTGTGGTCACTGAAACAAAAAATATAATTCTTAAATATTAGTCATCATGTTTGTACATCAAATGAAAGAAATGTCAGACTTCATTTATTATATTTTTCCCAACACTAGTTTTACCATAATATTTGAGATACAACCAAAAAAGGAAATTGAATATTTATGGAGATTTTTAGTTTCAGCCAGACTTGAAAAAGTTAACAAATAGTTTGCACTCTGAAACATTGGAAACGAATATTATAGTATTCCAACAATCAAGATAGTGATGGAAATCTAACAACGTAAAGTTAAATCATAATTAGAACCACCTTTAGTATATTAAACTCTTACTACTTACTAATCCATAGATAATATCAATGCTTTAATTGCAACATGCATCATCATATAGAAGACCCCAAGGCTAGACATGAGAGCTTAAAAAAATTCACTCTAACGCAACCTCTTCTTCTTGGTAGATGAAGGTAAAAGGAAATGATCAAGTAAAGCTATAGCACCAGCTAAACCTTAATCGCCAACCCGAGAAATGTGAAACTAAATCATACAACATATATAATTTAGAAGAAAAAATTGTCGGTGAGGTGACTTTCATACAAGAATTGCAAGGTCTCCGGCCGTATTATTAATTTTCATGTTGATTGTTAGGTATCAATAAACAAATACACAAATTGTTTATTCAAATAAGAATTTAAACACAATTTTGGTATGTTTCATGTAAAACATATCCTTATGATTAGTAAAGGAATATTTCATATGATGGATGAAGTATGTATACATAGACAAAATTGAAGGAGTAATAGATCAAACTTATAAAAGTAGCTGATGTTTTCTGTGATTCATGTCAATATGGAAACTAATGTGTTTTTACCTATACTAAATCTGAGAAATAATCTGCATATGTTTTAGATTTGATACATTCAGATGTTTGGGGACCAACCTTCATACTCTCTAAATAGTTTTAAATTCTATATTATGTGGGTTGATGACTGCACTAGGTTTATATGGTTATAACCTTTAAAATACAAAGGTGATGCTCTAAAAACATTTAAGGATTTAATTGTTTTGTTGAGAATTAATTTTCGAGAAAGATTAAAAGTCTTGAGTCTAATTGGGGAGGGGAGTTTAAAGTTTTTAATCCTCTAGCGAATGAGTGTGGGATTCCTCTTCGCACCTCTTGCCCTCACACTTCTGTCTGGAATGGAAAAGCTGAGAAGAAGCATATACATGTTGTCGAAACAAGTCTCACACTCTTAGCTCAGGCCTCTCTTCTTTACTATTTATGGCCATAGGCTTTTCTAGACTGCTACCTATTTAATAATCAGACTTCATACCTCAATCATACACAACTTATCACCTTTTGAAAAACTTTTCCAAACAAAACCAGACTGTTCTTACCTAAAGGTTTTAAAGGTTCATGTACCCGTGTCTAAGGCCATATCAAACACATAAGTTTCAGTTTCACTGAACAAACTGTTTCTTCCTCGGCTACAGTTATACACAAAAAGGTTACAATTTCTTAATACATGCACACTATACATTTCAAGATATGTAGTTTTTAATGAAATGGATATTCATTAGCCTACAAATTTTTTAAACACTACAAACCCTGAATCTAAGTGTGTTATTGACTGGATACCTATGCTTCCTCGACTATCTACATCTATTAGAACTACTAATAATGCAGGGCCAATCTATATTTCTCAGTAAGTTACTGACACCTACAGATCTAGCTCAACATACAACAAACAACACAAAGAGTGAGTCAAAACAAGTACCAAACTCACCCTGCAACCAACAATCACATAGTCCTATATCCAATAACTATCACCCTAAACCACAAAACTTACACTTGGCCTCACCCAATACACAATCATCAAACATACACAACACACCTACCATAGTTATTAACCTAAAATTACCACAAACCACACAACACACACAAACATACAGTACACACAACATGATCATCATAGAAAAACATGGCATTCACAGACCAAAGCAACCCCACACCGGCCTGACCACTGCTCCGACAGTAATTCTATCAAAACCTATAAACTTTTATGATGCTATCAAAAATCCTAATTGGGCTCAAGCTATAGAAACTGAACATGTTGCTATTGTAAAGAACAACACTTGGACCCTTTTTCCCGCAAGTTCAACATGAACATAATAGGATGTAAATGGGTCTATTCAGAGATATAAAGCAGAGATGGTGAGGCTTTCCATCAGACACCAGGTGTTAACTTCATAAAAATATTTAGTCTTGTGATAAAACCTTCTAAAATCAGATTGGTTCTGACTCTAACAGTCTCAAAGAATTGGTCAGTTTGAACACTTCCTTCCTAAATGGTGATGTCACTTATACATGGCTCCACCTAAAGGTTTTGAGAACCCCCATGAACTTTTCTCATTTATGTAAGCTTCACAAGGCTTTGTATGGCCTCAAACAAGCCCCAAAGGATTGGTACTCTAAACTACGGGATACTCTGACTCCGTAGGGTTTCACAAACTCTAAGGCTGACAGCTCGATGTTTTTTCTTTGTGTCAAAGAAGGTTATTCTCATCCTATTGGTTTACGTGGATGATACTATCATCATTGGAAACATTCTTGATCACCTACAAAATGTTATCAAGAAACTCAACCTAATGTTTGGGGAAGCTATATTATTTCTTAGGTATAGAGGTATCACACAACTCTACGGGGTTTCTACCTAACAGAACAAGCATACATTAGGACTCTATGAGGTTCTGCCTACCACAACAAGCATACATTATGTGGATGATATTATTACTCCTATGCGTGCCTCTCCTGCCATCTCTCTTGCTGAAGGTACTCCTCTCCTGCAACCAATGAAATACCTCAGCCTATTAGGTTCCCTGCAATTTATTCTCCACACAAGAGCTGACATTGCTTTTGTTGTGAATAAACTTAGTTAGTATCAACAAAATCCAACTTACATACACCTACAAGGAGTAAAAAGACTATTGTGATACTTATCTGGAAGCTCGAATCTTGGTCTTCATATCAAACCCAGTCTTAACCTCCACCTTAGTGGATTTACTAACGCTGATTGGACATCCTCTCTTGATAAAAAACACTTTGTGAGTGCCTACTGTGTATATTTTGGTAAAACCGTTGTCTTATGGTGTTCAAAGAAACAACAGGTGATGGCACAATTGAGCACTGAGTGCAAATATTATACTCTTTAAAACCTTTTCAACCAAAATGATATGGCTTCAAGTTGTTCTTCAAGAACTGCAGTTCTCTCTCTCTCTCGCTCGCTCTCTCTCTCTCTCTCTATCCCTAATAATTTGGTGTGAAAATCTTGGAGCCACTTCGCTTACTTCGAATCCAGTTTTTCATGCTCAAACGAAGTACATCGAGCTGAACATCCACTTTGTACGAGATTCTGTAATCCAAGGCAAGCTCGATATCAGACACGTCTCTTCTTATGACCAAATTGTCGACGTCTCGACCAATCCTCTTCCTGAGAGTCGCTTCTTGTTTCGCAGGGACAAACTCGGATTATCTATGAGAGCCCTTCGTTTGAGAGGGGAAGTGAGAAAACCACTTAGGGGTTTCAGTAGCCCTAGTGAACAGAAGATAAACACTAATCCTAGTGAAGAGAAGGCAAAGGATGCTTCAAGGAAAAACACTTTACTTTTATATAATTGGCCATAAAAGATGACTGATACATCAACACACACTGGGTCAAAAACAAAAACAAGCCCATTCGAAGTTCGTACACAAATAAACCTTACACACTGAATCTTTACACAAAACATAGACGGTTTTCTCTACCTAATTTGGTTACACAATTTGTCACATGTAGATAAGAACATATAGTTAATGAAATATTCATTTTCCCACTACCCAATGGTGTATTAACTACTCGACTCATATATATGTACACCGCAACATATAAAAGTTAGTGAAAACAAATATACACAAATTTAAAAATAATTCTTAACAGTATAGAATCTAACTATAGAGTTTGTTGGAGGTTTATTCAATCCTTTATATATGCGTACGATACATGCATATTGGCTATTCTATCTACCATGTACTTGTAAATTTAAACGTTTTCATTTAAATTTTTTGTTGATTCAACTCGAGCTATTTTTTGTCTTAATTGCTCGAGATCCTTTCATTCTTCCAATATTTTTGTTGTCTTCCATAATCAGTGTGAAATCTGTAAAGAACTAATTTATAGATTGCATTACTATTTTGTGCACCTAGATACAATTTTGATAAAATTCGAGTTTTTCAGATATTTAGAGTCTTTTTTTATTGTATTGGACAAGGGAAAATGATCTATTGTTCAAAGAGAATTTGGGTCTAGATGATCTCTATAAAGTTGACAAAGCTTATTTATCGTTCGAGTTTGAAATGACATTAAGTCCGTATTTTTTTTTGGAATGTTAGTATAATCGAATGAATTAAGAATTATATATCCTCAATAACATTTTAAAAACACATTAGAAATTTATTTAAGGATCTAGTATTTTTTTTTCATTTTTTACTCATGTGTAATTTTCAAGTATTACAAATTTATGTACTGTTCAACCAAATTTAATATAATATTATATGTTATGTTTGGAATTATGAAATAAGACTGCATGTGCTATGTTGCATACGTATTTGTAGTTTTTCTTTGTAGTTTTATTAAATTTATCTCCATAAATTTTCATTTTTATTGAGTATCCATCTAGACTTCTCAAGAAAGAAACATAAAATACAGTCTCTAAGTTCTATCCGAATGAGGTAGATTCAAAATTGTGCATCTTGCTTTTACACATGATTTGATGTTGTTAGTACATGGTAGTGAGTTGTCAATTGTGATTCTTAAAAGTTTCTTTGATGATTTTCAAATCTAATATTATATGGTTGAAATTTAGTCATATGCTATAAAAAGATATAAATTGAAACACCCATCTAGTGGAAGGACCCACAACATTCTCATACCTTAGCATCCTATAAATTTTGGCCACTTTAAAGGTCGTGGACTTTGGTTCCCTCTTTGAAAAAGTAGGTTCAAGAATTTTAAACTTCATTGGATATAATTGTCCTACGTCGGTGAAGTTGAGTTTATTTAATCGGTCTCGTAAGGTATCCAGTCCTTTAGTTTTCTACTTTTTCCATCCCGGAAACGGTTAGGAGACACATTATTAGCTTGTATCGAACCTTCCTTTGGGTTCAAACATTTATTTGGTTGTTTGGGATGAAATATATTTACTGAATTCTAAACGTGGACTTATCATTACAGATTTGAAATTATGGAATTATTTTCTCATTTCATTATTACCAAGAAGGATTCTTTATTGATTTAATAGGTTAACCAAGTTTGTATGACGGAAGCAACTGTTTGGGATTGAGTTGTAAAAAAAAAAAGTAGTTGTTGTTCAAAAACATCTTTATCATTAAGGATAAGCTTCAAAGCTATCATTTTCACAAGTAAACCGAAAGTGTAAAGTTATTAATGTGGCATTCAAAGTATTTGGGACACATAGTGCATACAATTTGTTTAGGCAAAACAAATTTCTAGGTCGTTGAAAACTACCATTTAGATATCATATATCACACCTAAACATAATTTTTTGTTGTGGTTTGACATGAAAGATAGAATGTTAAAGAGGAACATAATCACCTATTTTGAAATTGACCAAGCATGTCACATGTGTGGAGATCATCTTGGAAACTCCAGACATCTATTTTCCGCACGTTCCTTTAGCAATACTATTTGGAACGAGATACAGGATTAGAACTAATTTAGAAGAGCAACGACTATGTTGTAAAATGCAGTCAAGTGGCTTAAAAGGATGTCAAATAAATTTCGTGCATGTATAAAACCAAAAATGTGATATTGCTCGCATAGTTTATCATATATCGATCGTCCGTGATCAACCGATTTTATAATAAATAGTTTCCCATCCGAAAGTATCAATCACGCTATCAATATTTATAGGGCTGTTATCACCTATAAACCACTGCTCATACCTTTTATGCAAAAGCAAAAGATTACGCTTATGTTCTGGTGATTTATTATAAACGGCTCGTTCTGATAATTTGATAGTTATACTATATTATTTGTCACAATATATTAAAAATAATATACGAAATATATAATAACTTTTATTATATTAAAAAAAGTGAACATAGCCAATCCAAAGTTGTTTATACATAATCATTTTAGATCGCAATAGCAAAATAAAACCTTAAATATTATTTGGATCGCAATCATAAATAAAATAAAATAAAAACATGAGAGCGTTCGCCTGAGGTACGTTGGGCCAACTTTAGTTTGAGGGCATCTCATGATCTCTTCTTATATTTGTCAGATTTATGAAGTCCTCGGACAGAAAAATTGTTCAAAAATGTTCACAATTTAACTTAACTAATACAAATTTGAACATCCTCGTTACTTTATCTTAATTTATAGATATTTCTATTTATACAGAATAAAGTGTGTATCTATATGCCAATAGGACCCTAAGAAAAGCTTAAAATTCTCGAAACAAAGACATTTAACTAACACCGTATATATCTGAAACTATAACGTAACACAATAAACTTCATAGGTCACTGCTTATTTCCCGTAACAATTTTATGTCCTACTCCAGGGCTAGGACCCGACTCCTCAACTTCCTTAAATGTCTCAAAACGTTTGTGTCCTACACCAGGACTTGGTCCGGACTCCTTTACCTCATCAGATGTCTCAATACGTTTGCCTTTGTGTCCATCACCACGAATTGGTCTGGACTCCCTGACCTCATCAGATGTCTCAAATGCCTCAAAACGTTTGTATTTGTGTCCGACAACAGGACTTGGTCCTGACGTATCTATTTTAAAAACTTGGCTGTGTAATCTTGAACCTATTGGCCTTGCTTCTAGTGGGCCGAGAAAACTGAAAGAATTGAGAAGAAGAATGAACAAAACCGTGATAAATTTGAAGTATATGTTCATTTTCATTATAGTAAGATGGTTATGGTTATGATTTTGGAACCAAATTTTATTTGTAAATATTTGGTGTTGTAGTGGGAGAAAATATATGCTCATGCATGTATTTATAATGATTAATTTGAGTGTCAAGCAGTGCAATACAAACATGAAATCTATTTGGTTAACTTGTTTTGACTTAAGAGGGATGCATCAAAATCAAGTGAGCAGCCCCACTAGTTTCAGTTGAGGGGACTAACAAGGTAATTTCTTTTCGGAAAATGACCATAAAAAGTATAGGTTTAGTTCCAAGAAAGTTGCTAAAAGTGCAAGCAAGAAATGTGTATATGTTACGTCTAATCCTATAAAAGAGTATTCGTGTCATAATTGAATTCATATATGTTAGCCAAATAATTTTATTTCGGTTCGTAGTCTGAAAGTATCTTATTTACTTATACTATAAGATTTATGTATCTTGAAATAACAATAATACTGAACTTTAATAACGGCCAAACATTAATCAAAATTTAATCATTTTTAATTGAAAGTTCGTTAATAGTGGGTCCTATAACAGAAAAATATGAGATTCGTATAGTTTCATTTCGTACGAAGAATATTAACTATGAACCAGAATTAACAAAGAAGTATATCAAATGAGAATGTTAAACCACACTTATATAAAAGGTTACACGAAATCTCTCTCAAACACTTAAACATTCAAACACTATCTTTTATATAAAAGGTTACACGAAATCTCTTTCAAACACTTAGACATTCAAATACTATCTTTTGTTACAAAGCACTCTAAATTTACAAACGAATAATGAACTCAACCTATCTCCAAATGTTTGTCTTCTACCTCAACTATAGAAAGCTCTTAATTTTCCCTCTCAAATCTCTACACTATAGAAAGCTCTTAATTTTCTCTCTCAAATCTCTACGTGTTTCTCGCGCATTAAATGACTTCATAACATTTTTCCATTATTTATAGAAGATAAAATATGTGAACAATGTTCTTCATGCTGACAATACCACATGACATTCCATTTTCTTAATTGGCCAAGTAAACAAACACAAAAAAGAACAGTGGTAGCGCTGACACTTGTACGACATGAAGTGACACCTCCTTGTAATGTTCTGCCACAAGTTAACTATGCATAGATCTTAGATCAACGACGCTTTGATAAACAGGTCTTTGATCAATAATTGGAATTTCACATCCATTCAGACCCTTATTGATTCAAATTCTTTTAGAAGCAAAATAAGTATTTTCATAAGTCCTTTTATAATCATGTTTTGCACATTCGGCTACGCATGTGATCCATCTAACCATTCAGTTACCGCACATACATACTTCGTTCCTTCAGGATATCTCTCTATTGGATTCCAATAAACGTATTTGCATTTATGCTTCAACCCAACTTCTGTCATCATAAATATTAAAGTATTTAATGTTTTATAAGTCTTCAGTTATCTATCTCAATCTACTTATAGTCTTCAACTGTACCTGTTTTTTCAGTTACTTATTGTATACACATAACTAATCTTCATTTAGGCTTATAGTAAGTCCACCCTCTGTTACACCTAACTAAAAGATTCTCCTCACAGTTAATTTTTACCACACTCACTTCATCTATCTCCACATATCTTGGACGAAATACAACCTGGTATCTATGTGCTTAGTTCACTCAGGGAACTTTAAATTCTACATTAAATAAATAACACTAGTATTATCAAATAACATAATCACATCTTAGTTTATACCAGTGATCTCAGTCAACAACCCTTTGGGTCATATAGTTTCCTCCATTGCATCTTAGTAGCCATATATGCAACTTTTGTAGATGACAAAGTAAGGACCTTCTGTATACAAGACTTCAAACTAACCATTACTTCAAGAACAAAAGCATATAACTCAAAGTTGACATCTTTGCGTCAAGGGAGCAATTAGAATCATAAAACAACTCAGCTCCAACCTAACCTTTCTAGTATCTCATAAGACACTCAATTGCATGTCAATAAGGTTTCCTAAAATTTCACATAAACATACTTAAAAGACTAATAAAGGTAAGATCGGGTCTTGTGCATATTATTTCATATAAAATGCTACTAATTTCATTGACATAAAGTATTTCTTGCATAAAATTCTTATATATAACTTCGATTGGTGCTTGACTCATATTAAATTTGAATTGGACACAGATAAGTGTTTGAGCCGCTTTGGCTTCGAGAATTAGGACCTCTCTAAGGACCTTATATACGTATTCTTGTTAAGATATAAATAAATACCTCTTTAGTTTTCTCTTTTGCATCTCAGTACCAAATATCCTTCTAGATTTCCGATATCCTTCATTCCAAACTCTCAATTAAGCTGACCCTTTATCATTTCAGTCTTACACATGTGATCCAAATATTAGGATATCATCTAATAGAAACAAGACATGTCTCTCCATTTGTGTTTCACTATTACAATATGCACAGTTATCATATCAAATTCGGACATACTTGATGAACATTTATTTGATCTAACTCTATATTAAGTTTAGCAACCGTTAATATTAGAACCCTTATTGAGGTTTTTTCATAATATTTGTGAGAAACGTTTACTAGAAATCAACATCCTACTTTTGCATAAAGCCCTTAACCACCAACATATATTTGTATTTAGATAACTCAAATCTATAAATACTCTGCTTCTTTTTACTCATAACAAGATTTTGACCCTTTCATTGCTTCACATGAGTCTAGATTTTGACCTTTAAGCCACTTCTCTTTATTATTTTCTCTTTATATCATCATGAAAACTGATAATTCTTGAACATCTCAATAAATTTCAACCAATAAAGAACATCTCAAATAAATATACTAAAGCACAACTTTAGTTGTATGGTCACTAGACATAAAATTTACCCTCTTGATTTTTCATAACACGCACCCTTCACAAAATTTTAACATATAAACTATGCTACCTTTGTCAACATCCATAAGTTTTTTCTCAATTACATGCCCAAGCCTCAGTTGATATAGCTTGGTTGAATTATTTTCGACACTAAACACACTCCTTACTACTACATACCCTTCAAAAACTAACACACCATTAGTTCAATAAGCTTTTATAACACAAATTAAGCCTTACAAAACATTAAGTATGATGTCTCCACACTTATAATTGAACCTCTCCTCGTCTAACGTTCCAATATAAAGAATGTTTTGTGTAACTCCAGCTACATACCGAACACTCATTATTACTTTTTCAAGTTTTGTTGATAGCTTGAGCCAAACAGTTTCCACTCCTTTGACAACACACGATCCATTATTATTGAGGATTATATTTCCATCTTTAAACTATCTAAGGTTCTCAAACTAATATTTATTGCAATTTATGTGGAATTAAGCATCTAAGTCCATCACCCACTTGTCACTGTATCTGTAATTGGAATCCATAAAACAATCATCGTACTCATAATCATCTGAAACCATCATTGTACTCATAATCAATAGAAACCATCATCGTACTCATAATCATTTGAAACCATTACAACATCTTCAACATCAGATTTTGATAATTATTTCCTTTTATTCTCCCTATGAGTTCCTAATAATATGAGCCTCTTTCTTGAACAATTAATATCTCACTCTAGAACCCGTCGCAATCTAATAGACATAGACCGAGAGTATCATATTTTTTACACCTTACTATCCTAGATGGCCCATTATACTTTGTCCAAGACTTTCAGAGTAACCCTTTACCATTTTCTCCCTCTGAAGATCCTTCGTCCATCATAAAGGTCTCTTTTCTTTAGAGTCTAGTATTAACAAAATGCGTGTATAAATTTGGCACAAAACTCAAGAGGAATATGCTATGATTTTTGTCTTCTGTCCTGACGTTAACTGCATTAAAATCAAGAATTAATATATTAAAATCATTTATATGACTTGGGATTTACTTGCTACCATCCAGTAATAGTGTGCACAACTGTTTGTAAAGATAAAATATATTGGCCATGTACTTCTTCATGTAAGTGTATTTCAAACGATTCCATAACGTTTAATATCGTAAGCTCTTCGGATATTTCTTGAAGTACTCCATCCTCCAATCTTAATATTAGGGAACTATGAGCTTTGGATACTACTTCGACATCAACCTTCTATATACGTTTCTCATGAATGGAAATAACCAATACTTTTTATACTAGGATACCCTAAATTTTAATTATCGAGAGGTTGAAATCATTATCTCTATTAAATTTATATAGGCCGCACTTTATTGTAGTCATCTCGGTGTATTTTCTTGGTTTTCAATGGGATTTTTTTCTTTATCCTCAAGATATGAAATTATCTTCGTCCTTTCAAATGTGTAACAACCTTACAAATGATATCTATCACGGTTATCCACACTCACTTCACCATTGTTAGAGAAACTCTTACTACAAGAGCAACCCATTTCAAAATAATCAACAATACAAAGCTTTAATAACAGCCGAACTAAAAACAACGTTAGCCAAAGTTCAATTGATATTTAATCGAAATCTATTCTTTTGTAGAGTAATGCATAAAGAAACATGACAGCCACACGAATTCGTCTCATACGCAAATATTCCATTATGAACCCGAAACAACAAAACAATATATTTAACAAGAATATTAAATCAATGACACACAAAATATATTTAACATGGTTCAGATCGTGAACAAATCTTACATTAACAGGTAGTGGGTACAAATTTTATATATTGAAGGTTATAGGAAGACTCTCTAAAACACTGAAGAGTCAACAACTCACATTTTGTTATAAAATACTATTAGTTTATAAAAAGAACTCTCGATCTCAGAATATCTCTAAATATTTATATTTTACCTTAACTATCCAAAAGTTGTTAGTTTTATTTATCAAATATCTACGTGTTTCTCTCGTGCATCAAATGACTTTTTACTAATGTATCGCTATTTATAGAGAATCAAAGATGTGCACAATGTTCTCCAGGCTCACAATAACTCCTAGTAGTCGGCTTCCTTAGTTTTCCAAACAAACATTCATAAAAAGACAATGGCACGATGACATATGTATGCCAAGTAGTGGCGCCTCGTTGTATTATCTTCCACAAGATAAGCACACCTAGATCAAATTATATTTAATCAAAAAATGAGGTTTCACGTTCATTCATACCCTTAGTGATCCAACTTTTTATAGAAGCAAATAAGTATATTCGGGATTCATTCGGCAGACATGTTATGTACCTTCAACTCATGTAGGTCATCAACCTACACCTTTAGTTACAGTTAAGCCATACCTTTACCTTTAATATAGCTCTCTTTTATATTTCAACCAATATCATTTCACCTAAGCTTCGGCCTAGCTCCGACCGTTGGAGAGGTTCACACATTTCTTATTTTTTAAATTTTTAATTGTCTATTTGAAATTATTTCTAATATTGGATAATATTTTTTCTCTCAATTACTTATAACCTATATGTATACCAAATAATCTTAGCTCATCATTCATCCACATTAACTAGTTTAGATCTAAGTATCTGAACTGGAAAAGAATTCCAAAGTAAAAGAAGTGATTTTCGATAACGAAGCAATACCAAAATCATATATTTACATCTATAAATAAAAGTTCATATTTTATGTAATTTTTATTTGGTTTTGTACCGTTTAATTTTTAATAATTAGTTTTTAACCTTGTCACCCATCCTATCATTTGTTAGATTTGTCGTATATGTAAATAATTAATCTCTCAATTTTAAAATGTAACAAACTGGTTTTTCAATTTATATATATTTTAGACAACTGATTTTCTTTAACCGTGTAAAATATATCTATCTTTTATACATAGATAAAAAATATGGTCGTCTGAAAATAGATTCAATTACCTAAATATTGATAGATCTAAAAAGATAAAAAATATAGTCGTCTTAAAATTGGTTCAATTACCTAAATATTGATAGATCCAAAAAGAAATATGATATATTTTAAAATTAATGATAATATTTAACATTGAGAATCTGAACTATCGTAATTTCTTTTTGGATTAAACTGAATTTTATTTGAGAGATCTAAATGAAATAAGACAAGAGTGTAGGTACAAAAGTAATTTAACTTATTAGATTTGTAGATTTGTGAAAATTTAAATTAACGTCTAATTTTTCATCCCAAAACTTCCTTCCTATACAAGGCAGGGCCTCCTTGATTGGTGAAGCCAAAATTTTAAAAATCGTGCATGGAATAGAAAAATGCTTTCGAAAACATAAAAAAATTCATGGAGAAGAGAGATACCTTCCAATACATTATTCTACAAATTCAACCTAAATCAAGCGTCCTGAAAATGAAGTTCGATCTCCAACTACATTTATTCGAGAGAGGATAACAGCTCTGATTTACGCAAATGAGAGTGAAGGAACTGATTTGAGGCATAGAGTTAGGATTTTAGAGCTAGAAACTAGTGAATCATCCAGATCTTTCGAGTCTGCAAAAACAAAAACAAAGATATCTTATTAGGGATGGCAATGGGTCATCCGCGGGTCGGGTTCGGGTCTTCCGTGGGTCGGGTTCAGGTCGGCCCGTCCAAGCCCGTTTTTTGGACACTTGAGCCTGAACCCGGCCCAACATACTCACAAGCTTATAGTTTCAAACTCGAGCCCATCCGTTCATGTATGTTGGTCAACCTGGCCCGACCAGCGGGTGTTAATTTTAATATTATTTTAATATTTATTAATTATTTTAAATATATTAATTTATTTTTTATATATATTATTTTTATTATATACATAAATATTATTATTTTTATATATTTTATAATTTTCGGGCCGGAACGGGTCGGACAAATTAGAATCCCAAGCTTGTCCCGACCCGGTTGCGAGTTATAATTTCTTAACCCGAACCCGACCCATACTTTGTTTGGGCTGGACAAAACTCGGTCGGGTCGGATCGGGTCGGACAACACTTAAATTGCCATCTCTATGGCTTTCGTCATGCGTAGCTTGCTGCACAAAGTTGGAATCATGCGTAGCTTGCTGTAAGTTATTCTTCATCCTCTCTGCTGCTGTGAATGCTTATATTTTTCTTCTCCTCTTAACAAAATTATGAAATAGATTTGTGTTTTTATTTCCCTCACTAATCCAGTTGATATACCACTTTTGATACCAGTAGCTCTCCTCCATTTTGAGGGCTAAAAGGAGTTCTGCATTAGTTTTGGAGAGGCTGCATTTAGAATCGAGGCTGTTTTGAGTTTGATGCATGATTTTCATCTCCTTAGCATGCATTTCAGCTTCCTGCACTTTCACAAAAATATTACCAAAGTGGGACTTATTCTATTCTTTAAGACCATGTTTTAAAATGTTTAGCTTTTGCCAGAAAACAAACATAGGGTAAGCTTCAAGCCTTTTGTTCCAGTTATTTTCCACGAAGAGGATAAACTCAGGGTCTTTGGTCCACATATCAGAAACTTGAAGCTTTGATGGATAAACTTGTTGTTTTTAATGGTGATGCATAGAGGGCTATAGTCTGAGCAAGTCCTAGCCATATGCATCACTTTAGTTTTATTAAAAAGAGAAGACCAGTTAGTGTTAACAAGAACTATATTTAGTATTTTCCACTTAGAGTTCTTGTTCCATGTAAATTTAGAGTCATAATACCCAACATCCTCAAGACAACACTCCCTTATCATGTCATTAAACTCCTCAGCATTGTCAATAGAGTAAGTGATACAGCCAACCTGCCTATCAGGAGATATAATTGCATTGAAGTCTCCCATGATAGACCAGGGGTTATTAGAAGTATTTTCAGAGATATATTCCAAGCCTTTCCAAAGCTCTCTCATGCTAGAAGATTGACATTTTCCATATACAATGGTTAACAAAAAGCTAAAGTTTAAAGTAGGATTAGAGACACCAAGATGGATGTATTGATCATGATTCAAAATGATTTTAATAGAAATTTCTTTTTTCCAGAAATACCAAATTTTGTTAGATAAGTTTCCTATACAAGAATCAAAACCCAGTTTATTTGTGATAGACACCATATTATTAGTATTAGACATAGGTTTTTGGATAGCAAGCATAGAAATTGTTTCTTTAGCAATTATAGAGTTTAACCTCCTGACCGTAGTTTTGTTGTTAATGCCTCTGAGGTTCCAGTTTAGGATGTTAATCATCTTGAACTGGATTTAGTAACTTTGTTTGTCCATGAGAAACTCAAAGATTTGGTAGCCAATATTTGTTTGATCCTTTTAGAGCTTCAAGACCATTTGAAAGTCTGTGTCACTTTCATTTTTGTTGAAGGTTGGATTTTTCTTCTTCCTCAAGTGATACATTACTATTATTCTCACATTCCCTTTTATATCCCTTTTCCAATGACTTTATAGATTTAGTAATCTCATTAGCATTTGGTGTTATCAGTCCATCATCCTGTATATCAGATTGTTCAGTGTTGTAGCAATGTTTTTGTTATCTGCAGAAGCAATGGCTTTGCTTTTGTTAACAATGATCGACTTGATCTTCTTTGTAGCCTCAGCATCATGGTTTTTGTTTCTCGTATTAACTTTATTGTTGTTATTTGCTTCATCGGAATTCCCATGATTTTTTGTTCTTTCTTGAGTTTTGTTACATGACAGATGATCATGTCCTATATGACTGCAGTGAGCACAATATTTGGGGAGATCCTTGTAGCTAGCAGTGATCCATCATCCATGGTTTTCCCCAAATTCGATCCGGATATCAGTTTGGATCTTACTTGTCAAGTCAAGTTCAACCCATATTAAGCAAGAGTTATGGTAGACGCGATGTTTTTATGGGATCTTTATTTGTAAAGGATTTCCAATAGACTTCACAACGGAGAAGATCATTCTTTCATTGCACAAGAACTTAGGGAGATTTTCAAGTCGGATCCATACAGGACACACTCGACATTCTCTTTTTATGTTTAATTGAGGTGTCCATTTAAGTAAACGCATAATAGAGGATCGTAGTTGCCAGACATTCTTCGTCTACACTCTGCATAAGTCTTATTTACAGTTAAATTCAAGAAACATATGACGTGAGTCTCATACACTTATATTGCACTGCATTTTCATATTCATTTTTTCCAAGAAATCTTCTATTCTCTCTCTTTTGGGGATGCCTTGACTGAATTTCGCAACCAGAGTATACTTTCTTTTGCTTTCGAGATTTCATTTTACTTGTTCTGGAGATTGAATTGAAATGTGGTTTGTTTTGTGAAAACATTCCATTGTGAGACACTCTGTTTCTTCATTTCAATCTTGTACTATATCAGCGTAGGATTTCCTTTCTTTTTGTTGGATATTTAATGATTTCTTTATTTCGAGGTGCTGATATGAATCAGTAAGGGCTGGATAGTCCTCCGTCAAGATTTTCAGAGAAAAATAAAAAAGCAGATTGCTTCCGAAAAGAAAAAGGAAGATTAGGAACGGAAAAGAGAAAAGCTGGAGAAATTGCGTAAGTCCAGAGCATCAGAATTTTAAGAACTCTTCTTCGAAAGAAAAACAGAACCTTTTTTTTAATTATAAGTAGAGTTTAAATTTATTTCCAAAGCAAATTAGAAACCCAATCTGTCGTAAATAATTCGATCCGTTCAAAAGCTTATTTTGTATATATCTTATACAGCATCTAGTATATTTAAACTATCATAACTTTTAAATTAAGGTATAAAACATATACTACTCGATTTACTTTCTATCCATTTTAATTTTAAAAAAAATAATAGTACCCAAAATATATTTTACTTGTGATTAAAACTGAAACCTCAATGTGAATTTGATCTAGTCATAATCCATGAACCATAAAAAGAAATTATATTACTTAGTTATTTAGGTCTAAACGTTTCCATAATGATATCTTTACGGAAGATTGAATTGGAGATTCAATGTACTAACCTTCAAATTTGGAAGTTCATCCACCTCTTTGAAGTTGATACCACTATATTTGAGATTATGAAAAGGAGATGTTCCAAATAGAACTATTTCTAAACAGTATATTTTAGGTGGATTTTAGCCGTTGAAGACATATAGAGAGAGCTTTCAAAAGCTTTAAATTTCCATGCAGATTAAGACAATACAAAACAGTCAACTCTGTGGAACTATATGGTATGTTTAAAGGCCGCTCATAAAAAATGATCTAGCATTATAAAAACTATTAATATTAAATTCAGAACACTAAATTACACACGGCAAATTATAAGTTGAGAACTCAAATTGAACCTTGTTTTAGAAACTCAACTTTGACAGTTCAGCTAATGATGTATAAAGTATAAAGTACGAGTTGATCGAGTTAAATTCATCTTAGTATATACATTATTGTTTAGTTAGCATCCTAATCCAAACGTTAGGATATTCCCGCAAGGGTTTTCAGGAGTAAATCTATGCATATATATTAGTGTTTTATGACCTAACCGTAAAATTTTAGATGCATGAATTGGGTATGTGTCTTTTTGTATGACTTTTGTACTTGTCAATGTCGAGTACACCTCTCACTACTAACACTGTTTCTTAGTGCATATGATGCAATACAGGTTAGTCTTGTGTTCAGAAAAATGGGTCTGGTAGGTAGTTACGATATACACAAATAAATATTCTTTCCGTTTCATAGTATGGGTTTGTTCAAAACAAATCACCATTATTAAGAAAAACAATAATGAGTTTAAAAAGAAAAAAAAAATATAATTAGTGGAATAAATAATTTGTACAGAAAATTAACTATTTTTTATTTTATTGATGGGAAATGGTATATATATACACAATACTACGCTAAAAAATAAAAATAATATTTAGTATGAAAAAACACACTAAATATTACATATTATAAATAGAAGAAAAACATACTTTTTTATATATATATATAAATTGTATTCTTATAACATATATTTATTATGTCATAAAATATTCAATTTGTTTAGGTGGCCGTGAAAAATTTATAACACATAAAAAGAAAAGAAAGAGAGAACTTTCACATCTTTATTTGGAATTATGTTAGAAAATGAACGATGAGAGTGAGATTAATATACCTCAGTATTTGAGCCAATGTTTTTCTTTCTAAATTTATCACTTTTTAATGTCATTTAAAAACATTGTATCTGACTTCTGTATACTCCAAAAAAAAATTTATTTATATATTATCTATTATTTTCAATTTCAACGACGTGTATAATAAAAGACCAAATAATTAAATGATTTAGTTTATTCTTCAAAACTCTCTATCAAATCTAATAAGACAGAATGAACATGAAAAATCATAACACATGGCAGAATGAACGTCATCTAACCACAATAGAATGAACATAGTTTTGAAGCGACTAGTATGATATTGTCCGTTTTGGATCGGAAGACCATCACAAAAGACCTTATATTAGTTAAGAAATTGTCTCACTTATATACTATATGCGGGGTGGGATAATATACCAAATAAGGAATTAAGTTTATTCTTCAACAAAGCGGACCATTCGTTACTAACATCTTTTTGTATTCTACCTATATTGATATTCACATATTATACATTACTAACATTGGTGTAAACTTGATTGTTATACCAAACTATATAATCTCAACCGTGGTAGAATGATCATTATATTTTATTCAATTTTATACAACCTAATCAAACACAGATTTCTCACAAACAAATTATATGGTAGCTAAATTTTTGCTGAAAATTTGCTTCTTACATCGAAAATTTAATAAAGGAAACCATTTAAGCTTAGTGTATCAAATTGGAATCTTTTTATAGCCGTTAGTTTTCCAATTTTATTCTCAAGTGCTACAGAGTGTGATAATATACTTACATATTCTTATATTCGATAAGGACCAAATTTTATGATTTGTAACCAAACGTGTAATAATTAAACATATCTTATATAATAATGGGTTTGGGTTATCCAAATGAACCCATGGATCATGTTAGTCCAATGGACTTAACTACCATATAAAGGCTTGTTTATGCTTTGAGAAATTTAAGACGATATTTACTTCTCAACTACTTTTATTAGATCTTCTCTCTTTAATTAATTACCGACCTGAAAATACGCCCTGAAATTTTTTGACACCATTAATATTAATCATATGTTAGGATAGACCTAACAACAATATTTAATCTTTGAGGTAAATAGAAATCGCAATATTAAACGATTTTAAAATTAACCAAATTTTTTGGTTAAACTCGTATAAGTTTTGGCAGTAATGTCGAGACTTAACCCAATGATAATTAATTTCATGGAAGTATGAAACAAAACGTTGACTCTATCTAGTTCCAACTGAAAATTAACAACAAAAACATAAATGAAAATCAATCGGAAAAAGACAGGATTTAATGTGGTCCGGATAGTGAATAAATTCTACAACCAAGGACAATAGATAATGATTTTATATAGAAAGAAGATTGCAATAAAACTTTCAAACATAACTAACAAAGTCATTTTCATTTTGTTTCAAAGTTTCTCAACCTTATACAAGGAAGTATAAGTTTTTTCCTTTATTTCTATTTATAATACTCTAATAATCACTAGTTTTCTCTTTTTTTGTCTCGCACACCCAACACTTGTTTCATACTTCTACTTTTCTATTCATAGAACTAATATTGGGCTAAATAGTACTTTAGTCTCACAATAGCAGCTGACAGTTTCTTGTCACAAACAACCAAGAGATAGTGGCCACAACCACCCGACAATTGTACAGACACCCACTATCTAGCATATAGTGCCACCAACCTCTGATATTTGACATCTACATCACTAGTTCTATCATAACAATCTTTAAGGCACGATCAGATCAACGATTGATGAGGTTCCATATATTTGGATTTTATTCATAATAATGAAACTAATTCTATCCATGAACAATAAAAATATCTTCAAAATATTTAGCAATTAATATTAGGTAATGTTCTTGCACCTAGCTTCCAACAGCATAGTCCATGCAACTATATTTCAGCAACCAATGTTTATGCACTTTAGTTGTAGGAATTCTTATTCAAGAGTCTAAGATAAGTAACCAATGACTATTCAATGTTAATAGTCTTTCATCTTGCCATAACAAGATGTTGATGAATAAGATAAGTAATCTAAGATTAATGAAATTGTTCTTTCTATAGTTGTTGATCTGTATATACTTTTACATGATTTGTTTTAAATGATAGTATATAATAGAATCAAATATTCATAGATAAACTCGATGAGTGCTCTCCAATAATCTAATTTTGGTTAGATTAAGTAGAAGTTTGGTCACATTATTCTTAGAATATACTAGTATCGAAAGTAGCATCGGATCTCCAAAGTATATTTCAATTTTTTATTGAAGGAACAATACGAGTTTATAAAAGATGCAATAATTCATAACAACAGTATAATTTCATATGAATTTATCAAATATGTGACCCAATAAAAGAGAAAACAATGTAATGATAAAATTAAACATGAAAAAAAAACATGTGATATAAAACTTTAAATTATTATAAAATTATGTTTTAAGGAAATATTTGTAAATCTTATTTGGATATATGAGAGTAATTATAGATTCTGAATACATAGTCATTGGTCAAACAAAGGGTTTTGTTTCAATGACTTAAAAAAGTGAAAAAATGAAAGATGATATCTTTTTTTTCTAGTTTGTTTTCCTTAGAGAGATGTTATCTCAAAGGTCAAACCATCTGTTAGAAATTTGGAATTATATTATATATATATATATATATATATATATATATATATATATATATATATATATTCAAGCCGAACTAGAGTAATCTATCATACAATTTATTATTACGTGTTGGCAAAAAGTGATTATTGCACCTCAACCAGATATTTGAGGGGGAAAACTTGAGTATGGAACGAACTTGAGGGTCATCGGTGATGACTCTCTATATGGATGAGTGTTCAGCTGAAGACTTAGGTGTAAAGACGTCTGTTGAAACTTAAGAGTGAGCTTAGCCAAAGATAAATATTTATGTTAAATCTGAATCTTAAAGATGCATAAACTTTTAAGCTGGAGATTTCTAAATATACCTAAGTTTTTCGATAAGTATTTGCTTCACTAATATTTTGGACAATTTTAAATAAATGAATTAATATCAGTCATTGATCAAGTAACCATTTTTATAAAGTGTGCGTAAATATTTAGAAGAATAGTACATTGGTACAAGCTCAAGTGTCAGAACAGTGGTGTTATTACCTAGTGCGGTGTAAAACCGTTTGGATGGTAATTGTGCAAAATATTTTATGTTTTTTTGTTATTTAAGAGAGAAAGTTGTAAGTTTCTATTATGAGTTCAAGGGTTCATTTATCTCATCATTGGTTTTATATATTGTAGAAGAGATGAATGAACATATTTTCATATGATTTTGTTAGAAAGAGAAATTCTTATCTTTTTTATTTTAAAGAGAGATAACAAAGTAGATGATAAACACTAATGGAAACACTAAGATCCATAGTCCCGTTTGTAAGCCAAATGAGATTTGTAACAGAGGACAATTAGTTTTGTTAGTTGTGTTTAGAGAATATTCTTATAACCTTCCTTTATATAAAATATATGTATCTCGCCCTTGGATGTAGGATTTCTTCATAATCTGAACCATATTAAATTTGTCTAGTGTAATTAGTTTTACTTATTTTTCTTTATATAAACTTTTTATTGAAAGAGAAACATGGTCGTTTCTATACTTCCGTCCTCCTACACTTGCGATGAGTAAATCATATACGATATAAAACCAAGACATATTGTTGAATCATATAACTTAAGTCTTGTTGTCTCGATGATTACCATTAAACTTTCCATTTTTGGCCAAATAATTACATTCTCCTAACATTTATACTAATTATTTGATATTATTTTGTAGTGGTAATATTATAAATCTTAATCATGTTTGGAATTGTCAAACAATTAAAGGAGACAAGTCTAATGTGTATCTTATTACGCATATATTTATTTTATAAAAACTAATAGTAAAAGAATTCTAATATAATTAAACATAATATTTGTTTATGTTTAATGTGTTTAATAAGTTGTTTAAATATTTTGGGTTCATATAAATAACATAAGTTGGAAGACGAGATTTGCAAAAAATAGCTAGATAGTCATATATATATATAGTAAATTTCGGGTGATATTTCCATTGATAAGGTTATATGCCGCTGTCACGGAATTCCGTTATTTGAAAATTTTAAAGATTCATATCACTAAGGTAGAGGCATCTGATGAGGGTGGAATTTGCCGATATAAATAATAAGGACTTAATTGAGAATAAAAGATACTTGGTATATTTATTATTGTATTTAGGATCTCTCGGGGACCAATTGTGAACACGATATTTACTAAGGGGCCTCATTAAGTATGTAAACAGTCCACTAAGGATTTTAGTGGGTCCACCTTATTTTAGTATAAAAGGTGACCCACTTTTTGGTAGTTGGGACATTGAATATTATTCTATTACATTCTCTTTCTCTCTCTAGTCATATCAAGCACAAGATCCGAAATATTCTTCCAAACATTTATTGACTCATCATTGGTGCCGTCTGTGGGAACGAGTGATACCGAAAAGGAATCTTTGTTCTTTGAAAATCACGCTTTGCGAGATGAACAACGAAGCTGTGGTAGAGAGGGTCGGTAGAGAAGTAATCTGAGCCGTCTCGGTGTCAGAGGGCGAGGAAGCGCTTGGTCGGGAGCACCACGACCGGGGTCGGGACAAACGGTCGACTCTAATAATGACCCGAAAACAGCTCCTTGAAGACATTGCCAGGCTAAACGCAGGAAGGGAGCGGGCACTGGACGAGAAAAGGGTCCGGGAAGGAAAAGGCAAGGAACCCCTCTTGGAGGATCGGGAGGGGGCCGACCATGATGTTGGCCCGCGCATCGAAGCCCGACCTGTTAGGTATTATCGAGAGCCTCATCCCGAGGAAGGGCAAAATGCCAGGACTCGGCGGTACCTAGAGGATCAGCGCGTCACGTCAATGGACTACACCTCGGATGACTCATCGGGAAGAGAGTATCGGGGACGGGAAAGGATCCAGCGCACACAAAAGAACCGTTCCCGACGCCCCCGAGGGCCCAGGACAGACTTCCCAAAATACAAGAAGGGAAGCACCGAGAAGCGAACCTCGGTATCCCTTGAGAAGGAAGAAATGCCTGCCGCCAGCCGTCAAGAGCGGGCTGCGCTGCCTCCAGTGCCATGGCAACCGTCGAATAGCCAGAATCACGGTTACCAAACCAGCAACCAGTTAATCAGCCTAGGAGATGAGGGACTCTACGGAGTTCAAACAGAAGGACTGGGAGGAGGGACGTGCGGGTTCGGAGTCAATTGGAGGGCATCTCCATTGTCCGACGAGATATTAGCGGGACAGCTCCCGAAGCGATTTGACATTTCTAAACTAGAAAAGTACGATGGGAAGAAGGACCCGGATAATCATTTGGAAGCTTTCACAAACTTCATGCTGAGTTTCGACAACGACAACAAACTCCTATGTAGAGCTTTTTCCATGACCTTCAGGGACTGAGCATCTAAGTGGTACAACCGCTTACCGCAGGGCTGCATCCGGAACTTCGGGATGTTTTGGACAATGTTTAGGCAACACTTTGTGGGAAGTAAGAGTTTCCGGGCCAACGGAGACACTATCATGAATTGCAGGCAGAAATTGAGGGAAATCCTCAGAGAATATACCAGACGATTCATCGACGCGAAGACCGACCTAGACCACTGCGAAGAGAATGTGGCCCTAACTGCATTCTGCTTGGGTCTGCTCCCGGGACCAATGAAGCAGGCTGTGACGAAGAAACAAGCGTTCACGTTTTCCGCACTTCTAGCTCAAATAGAAAAACAGATATTGATCGAAGAGACCGAAGCGTCTGAGTTGGCGGCACAAATTCAACAAAGTGCCCAAGCGTCGGTAGTGATAAGGTAGGGCGCCCGGTCGGATTACGCTAGGGCAGCCCAACCGGTTAGCACGATACACCCGACCCCGCCTGTATCAGCCAAGCTTTCGGTCCTGTCAGGCCCAAAACCAAAGCAAAGGAGTCAGACGACTTCCCGACCCATGTCTAACAAATGGATTCGACCTGCATATTTTGCAGACCTTACGGAGTGTGTAGCGTCGATCTACGAGAAGACTAAGAAGAGCGGAATGTACCGAAGACCTTTCCCAATACCGACACCTCGGGAACAAAGGAATAACCGCTATTGTCGCTATCACGAGGACGTTGGGCATGATACTAAGGACTGTATTGCCTTGAAGAAAGAAATACAGATGCTCATAGAACACGGAAACCTTCTGGAGTATGTTAAGAAAGCACAGCAGAGTACGACCTCGAAGGAAGTTGTGATAGTACCCAAACCCGAAACCACCATGGCAATTTCAGAAGTAACCGATCCTTTCGATGTTTCCATCGAGTACCTCGACCCTGAAGCAAACCGCAACATCATCGGAATCATCGAGGAGGAAGCCGATGAGAACGTCGGTAATGTACGAGGCCTTTGTAATTTTTTTGAATCCCTAACTATCTTTGGAGGAGATTCTATGACAGGAGTTACAAATTCGTCCAGGAAAAGGCACATCGTCAACCTGACCCCTCAGTTGGAGGCCCGAACTCACTCCCAGTCCAGAAGCGTCCCATCTCCGATTCTGTACTTCGACGATGACGACATGAGGGACATAGCCGGGCCCCATGAGGATGCCATCGTAATCGGGGCAGCCATCGCGGGGGAGGAGGTTTGGCGCATCTTGGTGGATACCAGGAGTTCGGCCAACATAATCTTCGCATCCACTTTCACCAAGTTTAGGACACCACCAGTGATTGCACGGTCCGACCGCACCATAGTTGGGTTCACAGGGTCAGCAGCCGACATTATAGGAGAATTTGAGGGCGTAGTCCAATTAGGCCGCGGCCCATTCAAGAAAGAGGTTACGGTTTTATTCGTGGTAGTGGACGCACCGGCTTCCCACAATGCCATTTTTGGCCGATCGTGGATATCGTGAATGCATGCGGTATCTTCTACAATCCACCAATGTTTAAAATACGTGGTCGGAAACAACGTGGGAGTGGTCCGAAGTAGCTAGAAAGCAGCACGGGAATGTTACCGGGCGGCATTAGCACCTAAAAAGGATCAAGAGATGATTCAAGCTCGGGAATAGCAATTAAAGGGGCTTGCCCCGGAATCACTGCTCGTTGATGACCCCAGGGAAGCCCCGAGCCTCTTGACGACGGACGAAGAATGCGAGCAACACCAATTCGCTACGGGGAAAGTCCTGCAGATTGGGGTATGCCTCTTGCCAATCTTCAGGGAACAGCTGCTGACTCTCCTACGGGAAAACTTAGATCTGTTCGCATGGTGCTCAAGAGATGTCACCAGGGTCCCAGAATCCTTTGCTGTTCACAAGCTAACCATCAACAGGAACGCCAGACCGATCTCGCAAAAGCGTCGGGCTTTTTCACCAGAAAAAGCAGACATTATCTTACGAGAAGTCGAGAGAATGATCAGCGTCGGTCATATCAAGGAAGCAAGTTACCCGTTGTGGAACTCAAATCCCGTTATGGTCAAGAAGAAAAATGGGAAATGGAGAATTTGTGTGGATTTCACCGATCTTAATCGGGCATGCCCGAAGGACCCATTCCCGGTGCCAATAATCGATCAGTTGGTAGATTCGACGTCGGGTAACAAATTGCTGTCATTCATGGATGCATACGCCGGTTATAATCAGATCAAATTACACGCTGCGGATCAGGAAAGTACCACATTCATCACAAGCCGAGGACTGTACTGCTACAAAGTAATGCCCTTCGGGCTGAAAAACGCCGGTGCAACATACCAAAGGCTAGTCAACAAAACGTTCGAGGGTCAAATTGGGAGGAATATGGAGGTGTACATCGATGATATGTTGGTTAAAAGCGGCACAGATGAAGCACACCTTACCGATCTGAGAGAAACCTTTGATAACTTGCGGGGAATAAATCTCAAGCTTAACTCGGAAAAATGCTCCTTCGGGGTCCGATCAGGAAAGTTCCTAGGTTTCTTCGTTAGCGAGAGAGGGATTGAAGCCGATCCTGTACAACTTCGGGCTCTAACCGATATGACTCCGCCCCGAAGCGTCAAGGAAGTTCAAATCCTAACTGGGCGTCTGGCGGCCTTAAATCGATTTATTTCTCGCTCATCTGATAAGTGCGCTCCCTTTTTTCAGGTCTTGAGGCAAGCTAAAAATTTTGTGTGGACTCCCAAATGTAATGAGGCGTTCTTGGGAATCAAACAATATCTGTCATCCCCGAACCTCTTGACGAAGCCCATCGCGGGCGAGGCACTTTTTCTTTATGTTGCGGTTATCGACTTCGCGGTTAGTGCGGCTTTGATTAGCGAGTTGGGCCCGGCCCCTACAGCAGTTTACTTTGTGAGCAAAAGCCTGCTAGATGCGGAAACCCGGTATTTAAAGTTGGAAAAAATGGCGCTCGCCCTGGTGACAGCGGCGCGAAAAATGCGCCCATACTTTCAAGCCCACCCTATCATAGTCTGAACATCATTCCCACTCAAGTACATCCTCCAGCGGCCAGACATGTCCGGGAGAATGTCCAAATGGTCGGTCGAGCTGGGCAATTTTGACATCAACTTCGAACCTCGGACGGCCGTTAAAGGCCAAGTCCTGGCCGATTTTTTAGTAGAGTTCCATTCCGAACGAACTGATCAGGACGCGTCTTCCCAAGAAGCCGCACTGAGCGAATGGACAGTCCGAACCGACGAAGGGGCTAACGTCAGTGGCTGTGGAGCAGGGATACAATAGTGACCCCATCAGGCATTAGCATGCACCAAACCGTCCGATTTGGTTTCCCCACTTCGAACAATGAAGCTGAATACGAGGCTGCTCTGGCAGGATTACGGTTAGCACAGGTATGTGGGGCAAAGCAAGTACGCCTCATAAGAGATTCCCAACTTTTGATAACTCAAGCTTCGGGGAGTGCGGAAGCTCGGATAGAACATTTGGTACAATACCTAGCAGCGCTCAGGGTTTTAGCCGCCTCGTTTGACAAGATCACCTACGAACATGTCCCGAGAAGCGAAAACATAGCCGCAGATTCTTTGGCAACACTATCCTGCTCCAGTAACTATCCTTGGGTGGTCGAACAAGAAAGCCCGTCTATTATCAAGCGTCAAGAGTTAGACAACCGACCTGAAATCGCCTGTCAGATCTCTTCGGTAACCATCTCAGATTGGCGGCGTGACATTATCGCCTTCTTAGCTGAAGGTCGGTTACCTAGTGATAGCGCCTCAGCTCGGAAAGTACGCAACAAGACTCAGGGTTACGTCATTTTAGGTGAAGTGCTATACAAGAAATCCTTTAGCCGCCCCTGATCCGATGCTTAGGGGTCCATGAGTCGCAAATAATTGTATCCGAGCTGCATAATGGTGAGGGGGCAGCACATTGCGGTTACAAAGCTTTGATCAGAAGGATTCTTCTCGTAGGATTCTATTGGCCGACGATAGCAGCAGATGCGCGACTAATCGTCAAAACGTGTGATACATGTTAACGATTCGGAAACGCGATAAACATCCCCGCGGCTCCTCTAGAGTCCATCTCCGAAGGACTACCATTTGACCGATGCAGAATCGACCTTGTCGGGCCGCTACCAATGGCGTCGGGAGGAAGACAGACGATCGTCATGGCAGTGGACTATTTTTCTAAGTGGGTCGAAGCCGAACCTTTATCTGCTACCAAGGCCAAAGATATCATCAAATTTATCTGGTCCAATGTATGTTGCCGGTTCGGGGTACCACAGCGGTTAACTATGGATAATGGACCGCAGTTAGATAGCGGGGAAATGAAAACTTTATGCGCTACGCATAAGATCAGGCAATATTTTTCCTCTCCTTTCCATCCTCAAGCAAACGGGCAAGTCGAAGTAACCAACCGTACCATTTGGGACGGCCTCAGAAAAAACCTTGAAGGAAAGGCCGGAAAATGGCCCGACTACCTACAAGAAGTGCTGTGGGCTTACCGAACCACCCCCCATACGGCTACTCAGGAATCACCTTATGCTTTAGTATATGGTATGGATGCGATAACCCCTGCGGAATCCATTTTTCCATCTTTCAGGATCGGAACTTATGCGGAGGAAGCGAATGACGACAGTCGACGCCTCGAGCTCGACCTTATAGAGGAGAAGCGCGACCGCGCCCAATTAAACGCTTTACACTATCAGACCCTGATGAGAAGTCGATACGCTTCTAAAGTCCGACGTCGGGAATTTAAGGTCGGTGACAAGGTTTTAAGGCGCGTCTTTCTTCACACCAAGGACAAGAGCCTCGGTAAACTCGCCCCGAATTGGGAAGGGCCCTACGAAATCGTGGAAAAAATCAAGAGCGGGACATACCGCCTGCGAAACAGGCTCGGGCACCATTTGAGGCTACAGTGGAATATTGAACACCTAAAATTGTATTTAGAATAGTGGCAAAATGTTTGTAGTTCTTTCGACGTAGTCTGTAAAAACTTATGGGTCGGGGATGCACTATTTCCTACCTCGGTGGCGCGAGAAGGTTTTAACGAGGCATCATAAATACCCGATCACCTGATTACATTAATCAAATTTTTCTTTTGCCTTCCAAATGTTAAAGTGTTACGACCTTGGTCAGCTGACGAGCTGGTCAGCGTCTGTTCCTGCTTACAATTTTAATTTTCCCGACCCTTTGGGAAAAGTTTCAATGATACATTGATCTACAGAACCTTAATAGGTTTTTCAGTTTTTACAACTGATCTACATGTTTAATTTTCCCGACCCTTTGGGAAAAGTTTCAATGATACATTGATCTACAGAACCTTAATAGGTTTTTCAGTTTTTACAACTGATCTACGTGTTTAATTCTCCCGACCCTTTGGGTAACGTTTCAATGATACATTGATCTACATAACCTTAATAGGTTTTTCAGTTTTTACAACTGATCTACATCTTTAATTTTCCCGACCCTTTGGGAAAAGTTTCAATGATGCATTGATCTACAGAACCTTAATGGGTTTTTCAGTGTTTACAACTGATCTACAAATTTAATTTTTAGACCCTTCGCATAAACATCAATATTACATGTGTTTCTTTTCCAGACCCCATCAGAGATTTTACAGATAACGCTGATCAGACCCTATTTTTGTTTTTCACAAAAACATTTCAGTCTACCCAAGTAAAATTATGGTGTTTGACAGATCAATACTAACAAGAGGCAGAGTCCGCACATTATGGTAAGGAACAACGATTGATTACTCAAAACACAAAAGTCAAAATGTTCACAGGCAATAAATGTTAGGGGACCCCCAAGCCCCCAAAGATATTACAAACAAAAAACAAAAAAAAGCAAAAGTAACAAAACAGCCGACCGATCACTCGCTATTCTCCTCCTCGGACTCCGTCTCGTCCGACTCATCCTCGCAACCTACTCCCTTAGGTCGATCCGCCTCGGGTACATCCAGCCACATCGATCCAAGATGAAGGGTCGGGAAACGGTTGTGGAACAAAAGCACGTAGGCAGCTTTCGCATCGGCCGCCTCTTTATCCGACCACTTCTTGCACTTATCTGCAAATGCGGTGTTCGAAGCCTTCAGCTTTTGAATCTCCTGAGCTAGAGCGGCAGCACGATCTTCCCCGGCCTTCTTCGTCTCCTCCGAGATACGGATAGTCTCTGCAGCTTGCCCCTCTGCTAATTCCTACGCGTTTTTAGCGCTCTGCACCGCCTCCTTTAAACGAGCGATTTCAGCCTCCGCGCCCGCTAGCTTCTGGCTCAGCTCAGCCGCCCTACGCTCCTTCATGGCCGCGGGTACAAGCAGGTTGTACAAAGACAAGGCCAGTCCATCTGATCCTTTCAGCGGGAATGTATGCGGTGAACCGAGCATCGTTAGCACCGGGAACCGAGGACCGCTGGAGGATGCTGCGGCTGGATCCGATGCGTGGGGAGGGTCGACCTCATCCGGAACCACAACTACCAGATCCATTGGCGATTTCCCTTTAACCCCACCAAACTGATCAAACAGCTCCCGTACAGTGGGATTGTCCGCCCCAGCCACGACCTCGCTCTCTTTGGCCCTTTTTTGCTTCTTCTTCTTGGCCCCCTCAGCGTCGGTTCGGATTTTCCTCTTAGGCACCAGAGGCGGGGCAGGGTTAGACGCGCCACCCTCAGCATCATTCGCCGCTATACGACCCGCTCCCTCACCACCAGCTGCAGTGTTCCCCCCGACCTCGTCGTCCGACTTTGGGCGCTTGCTAGGCGCCTTATTGCGCTTCGGGAGGTACAGCTGATATCCGGGAGCGTCGGTTTTAAAAATAATGTCCTCCAGACTGGGGGGCTCCCGCAGTTGCTCAATGGTCAGCCTTTCCGACGAGCAACACCAGAGGTTACTCTTGAGCAAGTTGGTGTCCTTGAAGGTCCGATGCATCGCCCGACCCCACTGCTTCTTCGAAAAATACTTCAACACTTGGAAAGTGTCTTCAGCAGCCTTCGAGAAGTCCTTCTTTAGCCTTTGCAAAAACTCCTTCGACACTGCACGAAGGGTCGGTGTTAAAAAAAAAAAAAAACGGTACCATCATGGACCCAGGTCCGAAGCAGCTGTCTTTTGTTCTCCGGAGTATAGGGAAGACCGTTCTCCCAACACCCGCTCAGAAACACGAACCGATGCTTCCAGCCTTTATCTCCCTCCAAGAAGTCATTAACTATCTTCCACTTGTTTCCTAAGGAAGAGTAGAAGAACGGGGACTTCGGAGCCTTGGACAGACCTGACATAGTGATATATTCGTCCATATGCATAACCCGACCTGAACGGCGGGAAGCTATTATGCAGGACATTAAAGTGTACCAGGCATTCGGCGTCAGCTGCGATGGGCAGATCTGGAGGGTGCAGAATTAAAGCGCGATCTCAGGATCTAAGGGGAAGCGCAGACCCCAATTGAACAGCTCGGTGAACACTACAATTTCCCGAGATCGGACGTGAACAGGGGTTTCCCCAGGGACCGGGAACCGAACCGTGACGCAGTCAGGAATTCCCCAGCGGATCAGCAGATCCTTGTGTTCGGACTCGGGGAAGTAGAGGTACTTCACTTCGAAGAGAGAGACGACATCCTTCGAAGGAAGCCAACCGAAATAAGTGGTGGTGATTGCAGCCTCAACTTCTTCGGGCAGGGGATCATCAGAAGGGTTAGCAGCATTCCCAACAGCGGCAATGCAGACCTCCGCGGGTGCAACATCCACCTCTGATTCGCCCACATCGGGGTTCGAAGCTTGGTCAGAGCTTCGGGCTGTAGCAACTTTAGGATCCGATGGTCGTACCCGAGAGGTGGAAGGTTCAGCCGTATTTCCTGAATGAGCCCGATGAGCTGCATCCAATTCCTCTGGCGTCAACCGACGCTTAGGCAGACCTATAAAAGTTACGGCAGTGTTAGTACCGGTCTGATACCCTCGGATTGAGGGAGTAAGTTGAACCATTTCAAAATATTTACCTCCTGCGAGAGATGTAGGGGGATTGTTTTCGCCCATGGTCAAGAACTTAGTGTTGCGAACGCGTCGGGGCCGGAACGAATGCGACGGAACGTGCGAGTTGACAGACGATGGGGTCGGATTCTCCGACCGGACTGCAGGGGAACGAGAGGAGCTGCTACTGGAAGAAAGGACAACGGTTTCTGAAGATAGGCTAATCTCGGGAGAAGGAGAACCAGGAGGATCGGGCAGAAGGAAGGATTCAGCAGGGATCGGGGTGGCTAAAACGGGGTCGTGAGGACGCGGGACGGGAGTAAAGGGTTTTGAGTTGGATCCCCAAATCAAGCCGGCGCGTCGGTATTCTTCGGCTCGGTCTCCGATGCTAGCCCACTCTTTGAAACTCCACTCAGGCTTTTTCTTTTTCTTGGCTGATTTTTGCTTCGGGTGTCTGGGTTTCATAAAACAAACATTCCCTTCCTAAGAATGGTCTAACAAGTACTCTCCCTCTCTAGAAATGGTCTGACAGCGCTTTCCCTCTCTAAAAACGATCTGACAGCACTTTCTCTCTCTAGAATGCCTCTGAGAGAAATCAATAATTGTGGAGTATTTATAAGCAACGTTGAATGACCGGGGAATACCAATCGACAAAAGCGCAGCGGGAAGACGAAGAGTCTCCCTAAGAGTCTAGTCTGGCAAAGGCGCATCCCGTAAACTGGTGACACGTGTAGACCACTTCCTAACGAAGCCTTACCTAGGCTACCCCCATCGAACCGACTGATAAGATGGGCCTTCTCAACCGTACCCACTGTGAAAAGCCGGCCCATCACAGTGGGGCCAGGGATAGAAGCTCAAGAAAAATCCAACAGAGCCTGAGTATCGCCTTCGGGTAAAATTAACCAGAAAGCACCGCGGGAGTGCCGTCGAACGCCCGAAGGAGAGACCGGGACAGACAACGTCGTGGAACGACCGACGCGTTTGGGAAAAGAATAAATTCGTCTAAGGGTAAACCGTTGGCCCGAAGCATAGGAGGCTGCGGATGACAGGTGTAGGCTCGGCAGTAAGTCTCCGCTCCTAATACTCCCGAAGACTGGGGGGCTACTGATGAGGGTGGAATTTGCCGATATAAATAATAAGGACTTAATTGAGAATAAAAGATACTTGGTATAGTTATTAATGTATTTAGGATCTCTCGGGGACCAATTTGTGAACACGATATTTACTAAGGGGCCTCATTAAGTATGTAAACAGCCCACTAAGGATTTTAGTGGGTCCACCTTATTTTAGTGTAAAAGGTGACCCACTTTCTTGGTAGGTGGGACATTGAATATTATTCTATTACATTCTCTTTCTCTCTCTAGTAATATCAAGCACAAGATCCGAAATATTCTTCCAAACATTTATTGACTCATCATTGGCGCCGTCTGTGGGAACGAGTGATACCGAAAAGGAATCTTTGTTCTTTGAAAATCACGCTTTGCGAGATGAACAACGAAGTTGTGGTAGAGAGGGTCGGTAGAGAAGTAATCTGAGCCGTCTCGGTGTCAGAGGGCGAGGAAGCACCTGGTCGGGAGCACCACGACCGAGGTCGGGACAAACGGTCGACTCTAATAATGACCCGAAAGCAGCTCCTTGAAGACATTGCCACGCTAAACGCAGAAAGGGAGCGGGCACTGGACGAGAAAAGGGTCCGGGAAGGAAAAGGCAAGGAACCCCTCTTGGAGGATCGGGAGGGGGCCGACCATCGAAGCCCGACCTGTTAGGTATTATCGAGAGCCTCATCCCGAGGAAGGGAAAAATGCCAGGACTCGGCGGTACCCAGAGGATCAGCGCGACACGTCAATGGACTACACCTCGGATGACTCATCGGGAAGAGAGTATCGGCGACGGGAAAGGATCCAGCGCACACAAAAGAACCGTTCCCGACGCCCCCGAGGACCCAGGACGGACTCCCCAAAATGCAAGAAGGGAAGCACCGAGAAGCGAACCCCGGTAACCCTTGAGAAGGAAGAAATGCATGCCGCCAGCCGTGAAGAGCGGGTTGCGCTGCCTCTAGTGCCATGGCAACCGTCGAATAGCCAGAACCACGGTTACCGAACCAGCAGCCAGTTTATCAGCCCAGGAGATGAGGGACTCTACGGAGTTTAGACATAAGGACTGGGAGGAGGGACGTGCGGGTTCGGAGTCAATTGGAGGGCATCTCCATTGTCCGACGAGATATTAGCGGGACAGCTCCCGAAGCGATTTGACATTTCTAAACTAGAAAAGTACGATGGGAAGAAGGACCCGGATAATCATTTGGAAGCTTTCAAAAACTTCATGCTGAGTTTCGACAACGACGACAAACTCCTATGTAAAGCTTTTTCCATGACCTTCAGGGACCGAGCATCTAAGTGGTACAACCGCTTACCGCAGGGCTGCATCCGGAACTTCGGGATGTTTTGGACAATGTTTAGGCAACACTTTGTGGGAAGTAAGAGTTTCCGGGCCAACGGAGACACTATCATGAATTGCAGGCAGAAATTGGGGGAAAGCCTCAGAGAATATACTAGACGATTCATCGACACGAAGACCGACCTAGACCACTGCGAAGAGAATGTGGCCCTAACTGCATTCTGCTTGGGTCTGCTCCCGGGACCAATGAAGCATGCTGTGATGAAGAAACAAGCGTTCACGTTTTCCGCACTTCTAGCTCAAATAGAAAAACAGATATTGATCGAAGAGACCGAAGCGTCTGAGTTGGCGGCACAAATTCAACAAAGTGCCCAAGCGTCGGTAGTGATAAGGCAGGGCGCCCAGTCGGATTACGCTAGGGCAGCCCAACTGGTTAGCACGATACACCCGACCCCGCCTGTATCAGCCAAGCTTTCGGTCCTGTCAGGCCCAAAACCAAAGCAAACTAGTCAGGCGACTTCCCGACCCATGTCTAACAAATGGATTCGACCTGCATATTTTGCAGACCTTACGAAGTGTGTAGCGTCGATCTACGAGAAGACTAAGAAGAGCGGAATGTACCGAAGACCTTTCCCGATACCGACAACTCGAGAACAAAGGAATAACCGCTATTGTCGCTATCACGAGGACGTTGGGAATGATACTAAGGACTGCATTGCCTTGAAGAAAGAAATAGAGATGCTCATAGAACACGGAAACCTTCTGGAGTATGTTAAGAAAGCACAGCAGAGTACGACCTCGAAGGAAGTTGTGATAGTACCCAAACCCGAAACAACCATGGCAATTTCAGAAGTAACCGATCCTTTCGATGTTTCCATCGAGTACCCTGGCAATGTTTAAATATAACATCGTTCAAATGAAGATCTGGAATAGATGATGAAAAGAGAGTATCTGTAAAGAAATTGACTACTAGCATCAGCAAAAGAGAGATGCAATGGCAGCTGATAGAAGCATGAGAAAAATAATATTTTTTAGTAGTCGACGCTAAAGTGAAGGAAAAAAATATGATAGAAAGTACTTGAAGACAATAAAAGGTTCGAGATAAGTGTGATGTATTAACTAAAATACACATAGTACTTGAGGGTAGAATAGTAATTTATATAAAATATAGTCAATACATGTCATAAGATACACATGTCATCCATCCTAAATAATTAGAAATAAAGTAGCCATAAATATGATGTCCAATCATTGTAAAAAAAATTGATTCATTGGTTAATAAAATTACTTTTACTATCACTTTTGATAATTAACTAGTCTTAACTCTTTAGAAATAACTTGAAAAGGAAATAACCTCATTATAATTGGCACCGCCGATGTAAAATATTCAAATAAATATTCTATTTGACAAAATGGTTATGACTGGGTCAAGAATTGATACATTATTTTTCGGAAAAAATGTTAATAAATCTTCAACATTGATTTTTCAAAGTATTGCTTCGTCGGCTTATGGGAACATTAAAATGCAAGCAACTCTGAATGTATTATTAGGAATATTTATGGTGAAGTCTCTAGCTAATGAATTTAATAAAACTCCAAAATGATTGGGAAATGTTCATAGTTCGCCGACGGATCCTGAAGTTGATCATTCGAAGTCTCCTTCTCAAAATTTAGACTTATAAATAAATTAGTTGCGATCAAAGCAGCATAATAATACTTTACTACAAAATCAATGAGATGAGGAAAATCAAAATCAGTTTGAAATCAGGGCTAGGACTTTATAGGTGATAAGATTATACATGAGGATGGAAATATCATTAAAGATGATATGATTCATGAATATATATAGTGGTTTCTAAGAAACGAGAAGGTGGAAGTAAAGTGTTTTAGTTTAGTGTTGAAGTGTCGTGAGAAAGAAAATGGAAAATATTTGATAATGGTCAAAGAGAATATGTATGACCAAGGATGGCTTTATATACGCTGGTTAAATCTTCATTAACACGGATAATTTTAGATGGAAATGTAGTAAACAAGTTTGATCGTTATAGGACTAAGAAATAAGATGTAACAATTGATCCAAAGTATCGAGCAGTTTTGTAGTATCTTGTTGGGGTTCGACCTGGATGACGCTTTACTTTGTTGTGCATTTTCAATGAAATTCAAGAGAAGTGTGTTGTCATGGTTCAACAATTTACCGTCGGGGTCAGTTTATAGCTTTTTAATTTGTTAACTTCATCTCTTAAACATGTTATTACTCATAAGTATTTAAAACATCAAGGGGATCATAACATGACTCTATTTCAAAGGTTGAGGAGTCTTTGTAAAAATATGTTTAATTTTCTAATGAGATTAGTGATTTAGAAAATTTTAATGAGAGTGTTATTTTACCATCTTCCAATAGAGGTTTACTTTAAATAGTAGTCTCTTGCAGGATTTACTTAATTTAGGTTTGTATGGGAAATTTGTTAGCCAAAATAGAGATGTAATACAAAATAGAGAATACAAAGAAATGTAGTGTAGTATAAATTAAGATGATAAAACAAATGTTTGATCTATTTGAGAAACAGATAAGTGACGTTAAGAGGATTTTGGAAGTTTCTAGAAACCTAGTGAATAGATCGTATTTTTATTATTACAATAATCCAAGACGACGGTTCACCCAATTGAATTCACTTATAACAATCGATTATGATAAAAACAAGAGAGTGGATAAACTATTGATTTTCATGAGTGATGTTTACACCAGTTAACGAGAAAAATAAACAATATTTGTTTGCATATCACAATGAGTATAGACATTCAACGAGAGATTATGTTGATAATAGAGAGTTGTTCGAATTCGTAAAGATGAGAGAAAGTGAAAAGAGAGAAGAAAGTAAAAAATAATGAAGTCCTAAGAGATAGATAAAAGATGAATAAGTCAAGTTGTGCATTATTTTTGGGAGAAATACTTTTTCGGGAATAACTATTTCATCAGGAAACATATATATTGAAAATATATAGAAATCCATCTAATTAATGAATTACATTTGCATTTACATAGAAATCTTGATTTAAATTTATCATTTACTTATTATGGTTTAAGAGGCTTAGTTATATGTTATTAAAATATATTTTGTTGGTGACCCTTGTGATTGTTATAGTAATTGTGAGAAGGGTGCTGGATATCATTGGTAGTTCAGCTAATCTAGTTAATAAGACAAAATATGATCCATTGATTCACGTTGCACCTTTTAAGAAATCCAACTAGAATTTGGTTAATTTTATCAGTAGATCAATTGATTGTGTCGGCTAGGTTGAGTTAGATGTGATTTTCTAAAAGGGAAAAATAATTGTTACTACAGTGTTAATGATAGTTAAAGTTCCAAGTTCTTATAGTACTATTTTGGGACGATGTTGACTACATAAAATAGAGTTTGTAGTATATAATGTAATATCATAGCAATTACAAGGGTCTTCATAGGATGTTTTGATGGGAAAATATTTTGAACCGTTACTAGTTATGAAGAAAAATGAGGTCGATGGTTTGCAAGAAGAGTTGAAGGAAACCAAAGGTTTGGAAAGGATTGAAGATTGTTTGTTAACTGATCAAAATATTATGAAAATTGGAAGGCAGCATGAAGGAGAGTTTAAGAATAAATTAGGGTATTTTGTAAATGAAAATGTTGAAGTGTTCGCATGAAATATTTATAATGTTACTAGAGTTAGTTGATGGGTTATTTGTCGCGAATTAGTTATTTATGATAGGTTGAGACCCATCCGATATAAAAGAAGTTATTTTTTCAGTTGAGAAATCTGAGGCTATTGTTGAAGAGATTAATATATTATTAAAATTAAAGCATATCAGAGAGACAAAATACCCAAAATGGTTAGCAAATCCAGTGTTTGTTAAAAATAAAAATGGGCAATAGAGGATGTGCATTGACTTTACCGATCTCAATCGTACTAGTCCAAATGATGATTTTCCTTTTCCTAGAATTGATCAACTAGTTGATGCAACAGGTGATCATGAGTATTTATCTTTCATGGATTCTTATTCAGGGTATAATCCAATTAATTTGTATATGAATGACGAAGAACTATTATTTTTATGACTATAAAAATAGATATATTATTACAAGGTAATTCCATTTTGTTTAGAGAACATTGAGGTAACATATCAAAGGCTTGTTAATCATATTTATGCTAAAAATTAGGAAAGAATTCTAGCCCTTAAATTTCATTTGATATTCCAACTCAAAGACTACGAGAAGCCTTGATGAGGACATACCAGTCTCATAGTGATAAAGAAACAAATGAACTTATTTAATTAAATATATAAAAGCATTTAATTTCTATTATGAGTAAATATATCTTACTAGTAAAGGTATGTTATACATTTATATTTGTAGCATTTGTTATTTATTACATATCTAAAGGCGCATCCTAAAGAGAATAGACAGTTGTTTATGATTTATATTCTCTTTTTATTATTTTATTTCTATAAACACCTCTCTATTTTTATGTTCTTGATAATACAATCATATACACTCATCGTATTTATTTGATGAGGTAAAATCCTTTATCAATATAAATGTTACTTAAAGTGGGTCATATATGAACTATCCAACATGGGTGGCTAATTCATTTTTAGAGAAAAAGAAAAATAGACAATGGAGTATGTGTGTTGATTTTACCAAACTAAATTGATTTTTCCAAATGATGCTTTTACTTTACCTCGTATTGACCAGTTAGTATATGTTATTGAAGGATATAATCTAATATCATTTATGAATGTTTATTCATGATATAAATAGATTAACGTGAGTCTAAATGTTGGAAAAAACACAAAATTTCTGACATAAAAATGTTTGTATTGCTATAAGATAATGTCAGTGGGGTTGAAAAATATAGGAGCAACTTAATAACGATTTGTAACCATATTTTTGGTAAGGAACTAAGAAAAAATATGGAAGCCTACATCAACGAGATGATATTTTTAACTAAGATATTTTATAACCCTAGAAAATTGAAATTGAAGTGAATATGTTGAAAAGTGTATTGCAAAAATTATATTATATTGCACAATTTGAAGGTCATGTTATTATATTACATAAGTTTACGACCATGTTATTATATTACAAAAATTATATTATTATTTGAAGGCTATGTTATTATATTGCAAAATCATATGTATTAGGTCGTCTAATATATTGGGCAACTGAGTCTGGTGAGTATGAAATTGAATATGAGCCTCGTAAATCAATAAATGCACATACAATTTTGAATTTTATCAATGAAATTTCAAAAATAATGATCTAATGATAAAAATAGTTATTTTTAAATAAAATTGTGTCTAAATACAAATATTGGATTGTATGACCATATGAAATTTTTACTTTTAGAGATAGTAGATTTGATATCATTTTGATTACTTTATGTGGAGAATAAATTTGAAAAGTTGTTAAGTTTGGATTCTACACTACAAATAATAAGGTATAATATGAGGTAGTTTTAGCAATAATATGTTCAGCTCGTACTTGTGGTGCACAAATAATAAGGTTTATTATAGATTCTCAATTAGTTTTTGGTCAGGTTCGTGGGATATTTGAAGTAAAATACAAAAATATAAGAGAGTACCTAGAAATTATAAATTTCATATATGAATAAATAAATTATCTAAAAACTGAAAATGCATATTTGTTGGGTAAGTTTGTATGTTTTGAAAATAATCATTTAACAATTATTTTATATACACCATCATTTGATGTTGAGGTTGAGAATTCAAAGATATTATTAGTTTACGAGCATAAAGATTGGCATCAAGAATATTTTTAAAAGACCAGTGTTCCCATAAGATAAAGCATAAACACATACGTTTACGAGAAACAAAAAATGTGATTCTTCATGAGGACTATATAAAACAAGTGTTATACAACCACGTATGAGATGTTCCTCCATAGCAGAAGCATGGTTTATTTTTGGGGGATCTACACGAGGAAGTTTTATGAGTGTCATGTGGTTATAAAGGATTAATTCTACATTTTCTTTTAGCAAGATATTAATATCCTACCTTTGGAGATGATGCAAAAACTACAAATTTGTGGTATTTCTTAGCGGTTTACTAATAAGAATTATTCCTAGCAAGATTATCGGTTTGAATCCTTCTCCATGCATGTTTCTCAGATGAATAATTTATTTAGTAGGAAAATTATCAATGAGAACTAAAGGAAGGTAGTTTTATGGTAGTTGTGGTTTATTTCACCAAATATGTATAAGCCAAACCTCTAGCAAGAATCTAATCCTAATAAGTTTATGATTTTTTCTAGAGTAGTGTCTTGAGTTGTTATAGGATAACAAGGATACGCATGATTGATAACGGACCTCATTTCCAAAATGACATGTTCATAACATTTGTAGGAAGTAAGAAATAAAACAATACTTTTCTGGTATGTATTATCTATAGCTAATAGCCATGTAGAAATTACTAACAGAACAATTAAAAATTTTACTAAAAGAAAAATTAAAAATTTTACTAAAAGAAAGATTGAAGTTTTCTGAACCATTCTATATGAGCTATCTGGGTGTACATAACAACTCATAGAGCATCTACTCGGGTGTAGTGAGTAGATCATATTTTGACAGTTTTACCCTCAACTTGCTCGCTCGATAGTGTTTCTTGTGAGGTGAGCTCGGATTGGAGTTTTTCAATTAGGTGACTCGTTGATGGACATAGCCTCGGTAATATGTTTACGTGAATTAATTTTGTTAAGGGAAAATTCATTGATAAAAAACATCCAATAATAATAAGGCTAAACAACTCACGAAACAAGAAATGCCCGCAATAGTATTATTTCACTCTTAGGTAAAAATGATTACAACTCTTACAAATGAGGTCGAAATCCTTATTTACACTACTATTTAGCCTTAACATTATGAAATTATCCTCTAACTATCCATGGTGTTTTGGTAATATTAAACTGTTAATTATAAGGTTATTTAATGTTTTACTTTCCACGAAGACTCTCTTCTCTAAGTCATTTTCTTTGTTTATCAATCCTTCTTCTCTACATTTTGATCATCTTTTACCTTTTATGATTATACTTCTTTCAATGTTGATTCTTATCTGAAACTGGTTTTCTTTGCTCTGCTCACCTCCTTCTTGTACATTTGGTTCATATTTACCTTCCTAATTATTCTTCTATCCATTTATTTTCTGCATCTTGGTTGTTTAATTATTCTACATTTTCATTTTATTCTTCATTGAATTGTCTTGTGTTATTCCTTTCAACGTATAATATATCACCTTTTGCTTCTTTAATTTTAGTTTTAAATGTCTTAACTTACTTCTTGATTATTGTTGTCTCGTTTAATAATATGACATAATAATTTTCTATCTTTGTGTTTCTCTTTTTATGGACATTTACCAATTAAATATATACATACGAGCCCGAAGGGGAAACGACCTTACCTAATTTGAGTTACCAGGATGGGATCGGGTAGAATGTAGGTGGGGTGGTATGAAAGATATACATTAGGTCATCCTGAAATCATTGCACGTATCATCTCTTTAATTTTTATTCATTGCTCAACATGGGCTAAGAGTTGAACAAAGTTGAGCAGATTACATTTCATAATGTCTGCGGACAAGAGGCCATGTACAATTTATTGGTGTAATACAATGCAAGTTACCCTGTCGTGAAAGGTTTTGATGATGGTTTTAACGCCGATAAATCTCTTGTTGTAGTCACGCATGATTTTGTTTATTTTTATGCTTACAATGGATGATGTAATCCATGTCTCTGTGTTTTATCTTACTATCTACGAATTGAGCTTAATATTCAATTTAGAGACATTTAAATGTGAAAATTGATCCTACAGTATAAGAGTTGAACGACGTCAAAATGCTACAATGGAAGGACATACAGAAAGTTAGGAATAAGAGCATGTCATCTCTGATAAACCTGAGTATCTCATTACAAAACTGCTGATATGAGATCACATGCATCGTCATATCTTTAATTTTGTATTAGTTAAAAAAATTAGTAGAACATGGGGCACTAGTGGAGAAATAGTATTTACATATATCCTCCTAAATCTATATTTTCCAATCCTTAAACTCGTTTAAATAACCATTGTTACCACTGTACTCTTATTCACCCACCTCCATCTCAACATTTTCCTCATCGATTCTAGTATCATATCATCGTCTTCAACCGCAGAGACAACCAAAAAATCAATAGAAGATAAAAGACAAACTGGAAAATAAGCGAATGACGAAGAACAAGAGAAAAACATAGAAAATGGCCTTGCTCCTAACTAGAAAGACATGGATGCTTATTCCTCGGGCTCTTAAAAATTTTGGTTTACACTTTATATTTTAATTTTATTTCAAAATCATGAGATATAACTCTACGTGAATCGTTCGTTCTTGCTTACAATCGATTTCATGATTTATTTAATTTAATTAGGTTTACGTAAAGAGAATTTTGAATTTTATCGACATATCATCCTGGTTTTAAAGGTTGATTCGTAGGTGGTCTCAATATTTTTTTATTTTGATCTATATTGAGTAGTCTACATCCAAAGTTGTACATATGACTTCATTTCTTATCTATAAAATTATCTAGCAATTATGTTGTGCTCATACACTAATCATATTTAATATGTTTAACAAATTTGTTATTTTTGTGTGTTAACGATATCTGGTCAATAATCTTAAACCAAAGTCTCAATAAATTAGGGGTTGAAAAACTTAGTAATAATAATGTTCCAAAGATGTAGTGGGAGGTGTTGGAGGCCAATATTGGAAATCGAATAGTTACATGCGTATTGTTGTAAGCACTACATAATCTATGTAGAATATTTGTTTAGTTTTTTGTTTAAATGACTTCATACATTTTAATATGTGAAACTATTTTTTATCGGCAAACGAAAAGATTGTGATCAAATTATTTGAAGGTTTTGATCATCTCATGGATCATATTTTTTCCTACGTCACTACTAGTTATTTTTTAGTTTTCCATATTTTTAGTAAGGAAATTGCCAAAATAAAATGTTGTTTGTTTTTCTTAGACATGTATGAGATAATATGGTAGCTTCACTCAGAGGTATGTTGTGTATAATGAGTAATTATGTGTCTAATACATGTCGGTACTCAGTTAGAATTAAAGAAAAAAGTTGTTTGAAATCTTGAAGAGAGTATGGTGAATGTGGATTATTTTTATTTAGTATTTTTTCTTCTTAATTATGCTACAATCATGAGATATATATATATATAGTACATTATTTAGTTAGTTACACATTTGTTATAGGTTTGTTGTAAAAAACAATATTATGTTAAGCATGGAGCAACTACTAAGTAACTTGTTTCAACTTGGGCTTGCTAGTTAATTGATTAGACTATTTCTTAATAAAGATGGGGCTTATTCCACTAGTTTAACCCGTCTTATACAACTTAGTAGATCAAGACTCAATCATACTTTTCAAATTCAAATATCGCATATCTTTACAATGAGATTGGTCTTCTATGTTTATACCTTTCTAGCTTTTTCTCTTCTCCAACACACTCTAAAATACTAAACTTCCCTTCTTCGTCATTTACTCTATTAGTCCCCTCAGACTCAAACTGAAAGGAGGAAGTTGGAGTCCAAGTTTGTCTCAAAGAATTCTAAACTGAACTTCAGACATGGATTTCATGAACATATCTATTGTTTTTTCTATTGTTGGTATAAACCAAATGTCGAAAGCTCGTTGAATAATCTGTTCATAAAAGATATGAATATCAATCTCGATATGCTTCGTCCGTACATAGAAAACTAGGTTTGAAACCAATTAGGCAGCTTCAATGTTAACACACCCGATAATAGGGGGTCGAGGTAAGGGTACTTGAAGCTCGCAAAGAACATATTGGAGCCAGTTGAGTTCAGAGAACAGGTTAGCCAAGGCCCTGTACTCTGACTCAATGCTAGAGCGAGCAACAACTTGCTACTTTTAAGAGGACCATGAGACCAGTGATGCACCAAGGAAAATATTATACCCACTAACATAGCGCATGTCATCAATCGAGCCTTGCCATTCCGCATTTGAAAACCCAGTCAATGTTTGTTGCGTAGAGGGTTTCATATGAGTCCCAAGTCTTCGAGTACCAGATAAGTAACATAAAACTCTTTTGCACTTTGTAAATATATAGTTGTTGGAGCTTTTAGAAACAACGATAACTTGTTTACCATAAAATGTATATATAGCCTTGTATTTAGTAATTATTGCAAGGAGCCTAATAAACTGCGGTATACTATAGGATCAATGATAGTGTGGTGGAAGATTAAAATAAAGAAACAACGATAAATCCCTAACCCTAGGTTAGAGAATAAAAGACTCAGATAAATAATCTCAAAATTCTATTAATCGAATATTCTAAAAAATAAAATAACAATATTAAAAATTAAAATCAAATCAAATTTGAATGCAAGCAGATTTGATTCACTAGTCAAAATATTTTTCATAAAATAAAATATAAAATATAATAAAATAAGATTTTTGGACCCTAAAGAGTAGAATTTGAGGTCCAGATTTTATGTCGTTGTCACACTTTTGACAGTTGTTGGCTCGTTGAGACACTCTATTTGAGTACCGATTTTGCCTAATTATGAGAGTGACAAAAGGCTCATTCGCGTTTGTCCAAAATAGCTACATAGTTGTGGGTTGTCTAGCCTATATCATCCTCGCCAGGTTGGGAAGAATTCGCCCTCGAATTCTCAATATAATCGTCATTAGCCGGTTCTTCAAACTCTTCAATAAATCTTGTTTTTGTTTCTCTATTAATTTCGTGTGGTAGGTGTAGCGATGCATAGTAAACAACTAATTCTTCTACAGTGATCTGCGGCGAATGTATGTCAAACTGTTCCTCAACTTCATCGCTCAGTCCCACATTTAGTATCACAATACCCTCACAAATATTATGTATTACTCCATCATCTCGAAAAATGCCTTCAGGTTCTATTAAAAAACCTAACCTTGTATCCATTAAAGCATTACTATTTTCTTCTATCAATCTCTTCATAATCTCAAACAAAAAAAATATCATCTTTTATTTTCCCAACGCAACAACATGTATCCACAAAGAACTCAAACATGGGTTCGATTTTAGGATAACATAAAATACCTGGAAGATACATCTGCACGATAAAAGCTACTGATTCGCAGTCCTTCTTCAACATAAGCTCTAGAGATATGCAACCCTTCTTCAACAAAACATCGATTGGTTGTAAATTACCTTCATTTGTGTCAATTGTATCTTCCTCTATGCCGATTTTTTTCTCGTCACTAGTTATTTCTTTTCTTCATTTGAATTTTTTTGTGCTGCCAATTCTCCTACATCAATGCTCTTCTCATCGACCGCATTGTCATACTCATCGTAGACTGGTTTGTCAAATACCGGTCTAGACGCACCTTTAAAGATATCCTTATCATAGACTGGTTTGTCAAACACGATCAAAGACATAATTTTAGCATCATAACTAAGATCGGTAGTTGGTGTAGTGTGAGCATGAAACTCCTTAATTGGTGGTGGTTTTGGAGACACTACTCTAGATGGAACTAATATAAACTTACAACCATCTTTCACAATATTGTATCGATTCGTTCTACCATCATAGTTAGAATTCTTTTTAAATTGCTATGGACGTCCTAAAACTAGATGGTAATAGTCCATAGTAACTATGTCACACCATGTTGTATTTTTGTAATTACCAACATAAAATACAATTAGAAAGCGTTTAGAAACTATTACCTCAGTATACTCTATCAGTCCTAATAGTATGTACATATATGGAAGAGCTTCAGTCTTAAACGCCAGTTTCTGAACAACCTCCTACGAAATCAGATTCTCATAATTATTTGAATCGATTACAGAATTTCAAATTCTTCTTCCAATTGTGCATGTAGACTAGAAGATGTTGATGTCATTCTCGATTATAGTCCTCAAATCAAGAGGTACCCGGAACATGATTCTTGTATCTGCGTAGTAGGAATTGCTGGCTCTGATACCAACTGATAGTGTGGCAGAAGATTAGAAGAAAGAAACAACGATAAAAACCTAACCCTAAGTTAAAGGAATAAAGGAGATTCAGAGAAATAATCTCAAAATTCTATTAATCAGGGTCTAGCGGTAAAATAGGGTATAAGATGTTTTATATAGTAATTACCCAAAAACCCGAATAAAATATTCTAAAAAATAAAATAAAAATATGAAAAAATAAAAATCAAATCAAATCTGAATGCAATCAGATTTGATTCACTAATTAAAATATTTTCCTAGAATAAAATATAAAAAATAATACAATAGGATATTCGGACCCTAAACATTAGAATTTAAGGTCCAAATTTTGTGACATTTTTTGTCATGCTTGTGATAGTTGTTGGGCTCGTCGAGACGCTCAATTTGAGTATCAATTTCGTCTACTTTTGATACTCGAGTGACAAATAAAGCCCATTCGCGTCTGTCCAAAACAGCTACATAGTTGCGGGTTGGCTGACCTACATCAATCAAAGAGAAGATCACCCTCACTGATAGATAAGGACTGGCCAGCGGACATAGGATTCGCAGAGCGTTTTAAGCAGGTTATTCCATTGTTTTCAAGTAAGTTGTCATACTATTGTTAAATAATGTATAAACTAGTGTTCTCTCTGATAACCTCTATTCCACTTGGGTTTGCTACTTAATTGCTGAGATTAACTATTAATAGAGATGAGGACAAATCCACTAGTGTGACCCGTGTCACACAACTTAGTTAGTAGGTTAAGACTCAATTATAATTTTTAAGCTTAAATGTAACCTCTCTCTATAATGGGATTAGTCTTCTATATTTATATCTTTCTTGCATCTTTTCATCTCCAACACACTCTAAAACACTGACCTTCATTTTTTCATCATTTAATCTATGACACTCACCAACAAATAGCTTGAGAAATTGATTGCCCATTTTTTTATCTAGAACAAGAAACAACTTGTTCTCTTTATTTATATAATATCTTTGACTATGGGATCTCTTATATACTCCGTCCATCCTTTTATATAAGTCGTTATGGTTATGCACACTTATTCAAGAATGTCATAATTGTTTCTTGTTTTTATAAAAAGTGAAAAAAAAACCAACCCTATTGATAGAAAATCAATAAAAATATTAAATTTTACATTAATATCCTAAAACGACATTTAAAATGACACAAAAAAAAATTCCTAGAAAAACATATATTTTAGGACGAAAAGAGTACATCAGTAAAAGCATTGTGACGAGAATTAGAAAAACAAACTGATATCCTGAAAAAGAATTAAATATAGAAGTATATTGCAGAAGATCTTTTTAGCACTTAAATCTACGAAAAAATGTTATTAAATGTGTACATAAACTCTTAAGCAATTGATAAGTACATTGACACTAAAAGGTAGATTACATATTCTTGCTCATATATATTTTTATAATTGTCTCATTACACGTGTGTCTATGGTAGTGCTCTCAGTTAAAGGCTGTAAAACAAATTCAAAAAATGTGATATCCGACCGAAATATTCGATATTAAATCTAAATAAAACGGACAATATCGAATCTCAATGGATATAGTCATATCTGTATTCAAAATATCTGATATCCAAAATTATATATATATATATATATATATATATATATATATATATATATATAATTTTTTATATTTAAGCATGTTTTTAGCTATCTCATATTGTAAAAAGCAAAACAAATTACTAACAAAGTTGGCCATAAATATAAAGGGTTTGTTTTTTAAAAAATGTATCTTATCCAACATCTAAAATGTGAAAAAGAATTGTTACCAAACTTTCTACCAAAGATATGGTGACTTTTTAAAAATAAATATATTTGTTTAACTTTATTCCACATATAAAATGGAAATATGAATTTCTACTAAGGTACTCATACAGTAGTTCAACCAATAGTACAATTAATTAAAACATTCAATGGAAATTCAGCTATATTCAGATTCGGATATTATCTGTATCCAGATAATATCAGTCGGATACGAATTCAGATATTATTTTTAAAAAAATTGAATTTAAATTTGAATTCAAATATGAATTTCAGATTCATACTCGGACGTAGACATATCCATATCCAAAATATCTGTTTGACGTCTCTACTCACGACCATCACTAATTTTTATAAGTTATTTGTTTTAGATTCATTAATACAATTGGAGATGCATCTACTTGCAGCAGCAGTTTAGCTCACCTAAATTATAACTGAATTGGAATTCGAATATGAATTTCAGATCCATACTCGGACGTACACACATCCATATCCAAAATATTCGTTTGACATCCCTACTCACGGCCGTACACACATCCATATCCAAAATATTCGTTTGACATCCCTACTCACGGCCATCACTAATTTCTTCAAGTTATTTGTTTTAGATTCATTAATACAATTGGAGGTCCATCTACTTGCAGCAACAGTTTAGCTAACCTAAATTATAACTTGCTACAGATTCAAACAATATGCAAGGGTAAATCCGGGAATATGATTAGAGAATTCTCAATGGGTTTGACTAAACAACTTGCTCAAATAGTTCATGATTATTGTTTGGGCCAAAAGTTTTCCTACTTGGTCTTAAGCACAGAATACATTTATAATTCCTACTTTCTATACTTTTGATGGTCTTAACAAAATTATTTAATATATATGGTTAACCAACTGTATAGATAGGTCAATTAATCGTAATACATAATTGTAAAAATAAAAATAAAAATATTATGTATTTTATAATGAATAAATAAAGAAAATATAAGACAAACGATTTTGCAACGAAATTCAAACAATAATATTTTAAATTCGTTGCAAAAGAATTTAGTTTATTAGCAACTATTTTCAAATAATATGATTTATAAATTTGTCTCATATTTCTGACACATGTTTATCAAAGATTTGTAACAACATGACATGTTTTTTATACGGATCAAATCAGCAATAAACTCTTTTACAATAGTAGATCTTGCATTTTTTATCAGCTAACGTGCAATTGAAATATGTGGTGCACGTCAAAATAATATTGAAAAAAACCGATAAGAGGTATCCTATGGTACACGTCAAACTACTATCGTAAAAAACCGATAAGAGGTGTTCCAAAATAGAACTAGGGATTTGGCGATGTTATGGAATAACTAGACATGCTCGTTTTCTTTTTTATTTGCTTCAACATGTATAAACATATTTATTTTGATGGCGGAAGGAAAATTGGCATGGTTAATAAGTTTCGATAGTGGCGTTCACGTTTGTCTCTTTTGAGAGTATCATTCTTATGTAGTGTTCTTATGTGAGCAATTTTTAGTATTTGCAACGTGGTCAGCAATCAGCCGTTTAACATAAATTGTCTAACAGAGGTGGAAGAAGCATTTTCAGTTTTGTTAGAGTAGTTATAATTATTTGAATGATAGATTAAAACAAATTGAACAGACAAAAGTTGAAAAAATTGATTTGACAAAAGTTTGATTTTATTACTTGAAGAAATGAAACAAAAGAGTTCAGTACTTATAGAAAATATGATTCTCCTTACTCACTAACATCACTTAGTAATTTGAGACTTTCAGACTTCTTAATAAGACTCATGTTCCTCCACTAACGTCATTTAATAGTTGGAAATTGATTTGGAGTTGTCTGTTTCTTTTGAAGATTTTTGTGGGAACTGTGGGAACTGTCCGCAAACTCTGTGGGAACTGTATGTCTCCTTCTTGTAACTGAGATCAAAGAGTGCACTAATGTGTGACATTAGAATCGTGGTCATTACCGTATTGTGATTTGTGATTCTTGCAATATATCATACTGTTGTTGGTCTTTTGATAGCGGTGATCAAATTTTTTATAGCCAGAAACTCAATTGCGTTGGTTATTAAGTATGTTATTGACTTGCTAATTTTTTACAGAGATGTGATCTAAATTCTCAAATTTTGCATGACGTCGATAGCATGACTTCAAAACTCAAGATTCCATGGTTTTAACATAGTAGAAAACTTGATTTCATTTTTCGATTGTGGTAAAAGAAGAGTTTTCGATTTGATTTTTTATAAAATTATATTGTTCACTTTTCAATTCATATAAATAACGTGAATTATGTACTGTGGTTTTTTTTAGCTAGAAGGTATTAGAGTCAGATAAAGTAATTACTGTTTTACGTTAATTGCAAGTGAGGAGAAGAAAATATCACAATAGTCGCTATGTTTGATTGGAATGAGATCTCGACTTCCTAAGTTGGAGGTTTTAGTTGTACCAGTTTCATTTATTACTTAATAAATAGAGTGCGATCTCAACTTCTTAAATCGGAGGTTTTAGTTGTACCATCTTCATTTATTACTTAATAAATAGAGTGAGATCTCAACATCCTATGTTGGATGTTTTAGTTGTACAACTAAAATATAGTATTTTGAATATCGGTCAATATTTAAAAATAAATCTATAAATTGAGTAGATACAAAAAAAGAATTATTTAAGCTTGATTAACAGAGTCTAATCATATGCTCAACTTTGTAAATAGAACGTGATATAAAATAATAATAAATTATCTTTTGAGGTGAAAAGGGGCCTTCTCTTTAAGAAATCTTTTCTTGAAGTTTAAGAAATATTTCTAATGAGTCGATAATGTCTATATTCTCTTTTATCTTCTTCAATTGTTAACTCCTTCTCTAGTATCAGTGTTATCAGTTCGAGATTCAAGCATTCTCTGACTCTTTGTCAGATCTGCATCATCAGTACAAAATCAAGCATTCTCTGACTCCTTGTCAGATCTGCATCATCAGTACAAAATCAAGCATTCTCTGACAAGGCAGTACAAAATCCTACATCAATAATGGAAACAAGACAATTAATTCTAAGAAATGAACAAGAGTGCCGCAGATACATAAAAATATCAATCAAAGATTGGATGAATCCTCTCCAACAACAAAAACAAAATACGGAGACCTATTTAAAACAACTCAATCAAACCAGATCTTTAATCCAGAATCGATCAGCCACAAAAATGACAACATCTCGCTTTATTCTCTAAGCAAGTCAAAGAAACTCTGATGAAAAAAACTAAATTTACCTTAATCGGTAAATTCACTACAGGTATTCTTAAAAGATCACTTCTAACAAAATTCTTGAGTGATCGAAAATTTAGAGGTGCTTATAGTATCCCATACTAGGATTCTCACCACATACTTATGGATTTCTCTGTCAAGGAAGATATCAGCAACATTAGGTCAAGAAGTGTATGGACTATTGACCATTCTGTTATGAGGGTTTTGAAATGGACGCCAGCATTCAATACTAAAATCGAAAGCCCAATAACCCCTGTTTGGATTAGGCTTTCAAGAATTCCTGAATATCTATTTAACGAAGAAATTATTGAAACAATAGCATCTACTATAGGTGTTCCTATCAAGTCTTGGGTGCCAGAGCGGAATAGAGCATTATATAATGCGTGCTATGTGTGGCTCAAGATGGATGTTACTCAGAAAATTCAGAATTCTATCTGGGTGGGTTTCGATGAGAATGAGGGATGTTAGATTGATGTTAGCTACAAGAACACCCCTCTTTACTGTCAGTCTTGCAAACATATAGGCCACAATATAGACAGCTGTAAAAAGCTTACTACTACCATTCAAAACAAGAAGGAAATAGAAGATCCTCAGATAGAAACGGCAAACAATAAACTTACCAGAATAAAATCCTTGATAGTTGTTCCTCACGATGCTGACCAGAGCCAATGTATGGAGGAAAATAACAAGTCTGAGGAACCTGCAAAGATAAATGATCAGGTTTTGATTAAAACAACTAATAAGAAGATAAAAAAAATAGGTATTCAAGTAAGAAGATCAACAAAGAAAATCACTTTATGAGTGAGCAGATGAACAAAAATAATAATGAGGAGGATATCATAGATGCCATTAACTCGTTAAATAATGACTATGATTTATCTCCATCTATACTATCTAACAACAGCTCTACTGGAAATCATACACCAAACCAAGAAAACATTGGAAACTATCCTCTAACTCCAATCCTAAAGAATAAAGATATAGATACTAGCTTTCAAAAAATTCTTAATAACAAGCTGAAACAAGCAAGAAATAAAAATAAAAATCCCTCAGTCATCATTAAGTGTTTGCAGTTCTTAGAGCCTAAAAGATCTACTCTCACAAGTCCTCATTTTTAGCATCATAAGCTGGAATATCCGTGGGATCGACAACAAGTCTTCTGTTCGTAGGCTAAATTCTATTATTCATATGTTCAAGACTAGAAATAAAAAATTATGCGATCATTATGAACATGCAGCAATTGAAATGGTTTGTATCAATCATTTCATCAAGAAAAATAAAGTAGAATACCTAACATGGAGGCTTCCTCTCCCTGGTCGATGGAAACTCAATACATACGCTAGTTTTCTTTCGTCAGGAGAATCCAGTGGTTGTATCGCAATTAGAGACAGCAATGGATTAGATTGTGGCTATCTCTTACTCTGGTCTACACTTTGGAAAATCTCAGTCAATATGAGCCTCAATAGTAGTACCTGCTAATAGTTCTTCGATTGCTTGACCCAAGTCAATATTATCATGCTCTCTATGGATCAAACAGATTACATGGAATCTCTAATGCTCCAGAATTGTCATTCAATAGATGAATCCTCTGCATATCGAAAGAAATTGAATTTAAGAAGATTAAAGACAGAAAATCAGAAGATCTATCAAAGAATCGTCGATCAGTGTCAACATAGTAATAGTTATGGTATTGGTAACCGGTCTATCAGCTTTTTATCTGTACACCAATAAAAAATTAAAACAAGGAAGGAGTGGTGGTAGGGAATATGGATTTCTATAAGTCCCTTCTCACGATCCACATCTGAGAAAACCTCTCTCTAGCTCGATCTCAAATGACAATCAAGAGAAAGAAAGAAGACTGGATGAAGATCCGATAGTTGCGGAAGCCATTTAACGGAATCCATGGTCTCTGCTATCTTTCTCAAAATCTATTCTCGCTTGTGGAAATCAAATCCTTTTGAATGCGTCGTTGTATAAGGACTCTTTCTTTCTTGCTCTTATTCTATTTAGCTTCATGATATATGGGCTTTTTATCTCCAATGGACTTTGTCTCTTCAAATCTCGATTTGAATTCAATCCCTCTGAAGATAGATCTAGTCCATTACAGCAAAATTTTGTCTTCTGTGAGGTCGCTTCCAGATTGCTTGTATAGGAGTAGATAATGGCAACTATTTTTCAATACTTTGAAGGTTTCAATTTAGGACTAAATGCGTTTCAATTTAGGACTAGATACGCATAGCCGTAGATTTTATTTATAAGTCCTTGGACTTCTTTTTTTTATTTATTAATAAAAGGATTAGTTTGTTGCTTAAAAAAAATTTTATAAATGAAACTCGATATTACTATAATGTTGGAAAATACGTGAAAACCCTAAAGATGGAAGATTAGAAATCATTCAATAATATTCTATATTTTTTAGACGAATGGATTATCACATGAAGTTAAAAAAGAAAATAGAGAATAGTCAAACTCAAATTCCGTTAATACTCCTTCTTTAACTTCTAACATTGTATTATTTTTAGTCATATAAAACAAACATTTATTACATCATATACTAACAAATACTGTTACACTGGAATTTGATTCTTGTTTCGAAATATCCAATTACACACTTTGATTGCAAGAGACTAGAATTCAAAAGATAAAAAAGATCAAAACATTAATTTTATATAATTTTGATATAGGTTTGCAAGTATAATATTCAAATGATAACTAGAGCTCCGTTGGTTCAAACATACCTATATCAAAATTTGCACGGCTGAATTTAGAGTTTAAAATAATCAGGGGACTATTGAGCCTATAAAAATAAGGTTTATATTAGTGTATCTTATAACTAAGAGCTTGGTGTCAAATATATATATTCTTTGAAATGATTATTTTTTTTTAGCATGAGTTTGTATTTAGTTTTGAGATATGCATGTACTATGTTTTTTTGTACTATGTTTTTTTGTACCATTTGATTTACTTATTGATATATATGGGTCTTTAAGCAGGAGAATACCCATAATTTGTTGGGAGTTATGAGGGTCTAAGCTTTGGATTCTTCCTCCTGTTAAGAAGAAATATTAGCTACTACTATATAAACAAACAAACTATTTTATTTTAGAAAAACGTCAGTCCTTCGCCATCATACACATGAGCGTAAACACTAAATAAACAAGATTGCAAAGAAGATAGAGATATGACAATGCAAATGAAGAAGTATCCATCCCCATTTCGTTTGACAATTTTGCTTTCTTTATTAACCAAAACGACGAGCGCCAGCATTATTCTGATAATTAGCAAATAGCAAATTGGAGATCAAACGGGTCTCTTGAATCAAGAGTAGGAGTTCCATACGGTGACGAGAATTCTGCTCTCTCCATTAATTGTTCTAAATATTTCCATACTCAATCTCAATGAAGCAGCCTTCCCTCCTAAAAGGCTTAACCAGAACCTTCGAGTCACGCACAAAATGAGGATTTCCTTTGGCAAGTACGATTTCGACAGTTTCTGTGTCAACAAAAGTAACAAGCCCAACCATTGGCTTTTTCTGGTCTGGTATGCTCACTTCTTGCACTCGGCCGTAAATACTTCATACAAACAACAATAGATTAGTAAACTGTGTTTTGAAACAAAAACAAGAAGAAAAATCTGATCCACCATGTTCAGAAATAACAACAACCTGAAATAGTTTGACAAATCATCTTCTCTGATTCCACTATCATGGGGAAATTGCACTAAGATTTTCTCCCATAGGTAAATATCACTTCTTTCTATCTGGGGTCGGCCACACTTGTGAAGATCTTCACTCACCTTCATAGCAGTAGCCCCTCTAAAACATATCCAAATCGCAAGTTATGGCATAAAACAAATCGATATACATATCAGGGAAGACACACCGAAAGCTTGGCAACAAAAGCCGCACTATTTTGTTGGTATGTTTGGGCTCTCGATATAGTTACGGCCTATTATTGGTTCGGACCATATGGACCCTTGAGCTATCGGTTCTAGTTTATAGGCCTGGATCGAACTATTGGTTCCGTCCGGACCGGTTTTAACAATATAATGTATACAAAAAATTAAAAAACAAAATTAGTGGTCTCTAGTAATTTTGATTTTATCGATGTATCGATTCTATCGGTTTACAGTATTATCGATCTGATTCTATCGGTTGACCAATTTTATAGTTACGATTCCAAATCGATTTTACCAGTTTAATCGGATTTTATCGTTTCGGTCTATTACCAGTCCTGGTCTTAAGAATGGAAACGTGATCAAAACCATTAAAATTGGGTTGGGTTGTTCTTAGCGATTCTGTCCCGGTTTGGCTTGGTTTTCCATTTTGAGGAACCATCAACAGACCTAGATGTAGTACATGCGAAAGGAATGAAGCCAGAAACCACAACGCAGTTCAAGAAAACAAAATCTATTAGCAAATGATAAATTTAGTACTAAATTTTTCCCATAAAATTCTATGTGAGCTCGAGGGGGATTATTAAAAATAAAATAAATCAAAAGCAATACTCCTCCAAGATTCTTGTTCTAAGTCTATACAATAGATGATCAAACTAAACAGTTTGTACCTGTGCGAAGCATCTTCTTGCTGCTGACAAAGTAAGTTCCTGGACCTACGAGGATAGTAATGAAAAGATTTGCCATTAATCGTCACTAGCTGGGGAGTTGAGTTAGAAGCCCTATGGAGTTCACAGCAATGTGCACCATCTTCTCCACCATTCATGGGTGGTTGATCTTCAGGGCCAGACGGTAATCTTATCATCTCTTTTTCACTGTGGTCCTGACGTAGGAGAATACCTATAAGTTTTGGGGAGTTATCAGGATCTAAGCTTTATATTATGAAAAATTGTTTTTAATTGGTAAAATTCTAACTAATCAAACTATTATCATGCCTTAAATCAGGATCCGTACGTTAAATCAGAGTGTAGACTTGAATAAACAAAAAGCACGAGTACAAATTATAATGGAGTTTTTTTAAAATATAATATCTCTGTCACAAATGAGAGTTGATTATTAGATTAGAATAGTTGAGATGAGTTTTATGGTATGTATTAAGCCCTATAATATTGTTTAATTTTTTTTAAAGATAATAAATAATTTTTAAGTAAAAGTATTGGATAAAACTTTAAGCTAAATTTTTTGTTAAACTATGAAATTTTAATCTAAATATCTTAAATAATTCGTGTTAAGTTAAAGAAGTGAATGACCTGCTACAATATCTTTTAATTATGATAATTCTTCATTAACCATTGTTGATGCGCTGAGTTTTCATCGTCAGATCAAAAGGGAACTCGGTCTACCATAACCTCAGGTTTTTCAACACTTGTGCTAAATATGTCCCCTCTTCAATTTCAAGGGGAAGAGTATCTAGCGGATGAGTATGACACGGAAGATGCAGATGAAGATACGGATGCAGATAAAGGTGCTTCAGATTCAGATTTTGACCTGGATGATTACGATCACTCGCAAAACAAGGTAGCTGATACTTCTGCTGCTGAAGCCCGAAAAGGAAAAGACATCCAGGGAATTCGTTGGGATAGGCAAGGCATCACAAGAGAAAAATACAGGCAAATTAGAGTTGAGCAATATGAAAACTTTCAAAATTTCCCCAACTCTGGAGATGGAGAGAAGGACTACAAAGTAACTACAAAGGGGGCTTCATACTACGAATTCAGGAGAAATTCAAGATCCGTAAAGCCAACTATTTTCCACTTTCAGTTAAGGAATTTGGTTTGGGCTACATCAAAGCACGATGTCTACCTTCTGTCGCATTCTTCTATCATCCATTGGTCTTCATTAAGATGTAGCAGGAGTGAAGTTATGAATGTTTCAGGTCATGTTGCACCATCTGAGAAACATTCTGGAAGTCTGTTGGAAGGATTTACTGATACGAAAGTTAGCACTCTTGCTGTAAAAAATAGATTGCTAGTTGCCGGAGGAGCCGAAGGAGAGCTTATTTGCAAGCATCTAGATAGACCTGGGATAAGCTTTTGCTCACGTACAACTTATGAAGATGATGCCATGACCAACGCCATCGAAATTTATACTACACCCAGTGGTGCACTTCATTTCACCGCCGCATCAAATAATGACTGTGAAGTCAGAGACTTTGACATGGAAAAGTATGAACAGGCTAAGTGTTTCCGCTTTCCTTGGCTAGTGAACCATACCTCTTTGAGTCCGGATGGTAAACTGATAACTATTGTTGGGGACGATCCAGAGGGTTTAATTGTCGATGCCAACACTGGAAAGACAGTTAAGACTTTTTCTGGGCACTTGGACTACTCATTTGCATCGGCATGGAACCCTGATGGTGTCACTTTTGCAACTGGTAATCAGGACAAAACATGCCGGATCTGGGATGTGAGAAAGATGTCAACCGCCCTTGTTGTACTAAAGGGGAACCTTGGATCTGTTCGTTCAATTCGTTATAGCTCAGATGGACAATTCATGGCAATGGCTGAGTCTGCTGACTTTGTTCATGTTTATGATGTTAAAAGTGGATATGAGGAGGAGCAGGAGATTGATTTTTTTGGTGCGATATCCGGAATATCCTTCAGTCCTGACTCAGAGTCTCTATATATTGGCGTGTCCGATAGGTATGGAAGTCTACTTGAGTATGGCCGGCGTCAACACTACTCTTACCTGGACTCCTTACTTTAGTTGGGTGGTAAGTAGGGAAGCATATTATATTTGGTAGATGTAAATGTGTTTTTTGAGCAATTGTTAGGGCAAGTAGAGTCAGTTAGCTGTTTGGTAGGGAATGTACAGAAGGTGGAAACCATAACCTGGTGTGAAATATAAAAACACTAGGTGGTTTTTACGCTTTTAATATCTTAAGTTTGCAGTATGTGTTGCTTTGCCTTTGTTTACCTGATTTCGGTTCTAAAATTGTTAACTAATGGCTTATGAGGAAGGTAAATAATTTTTTAATGCCTAATTCCTAGCCTAAAATATTTGTTAATTTTTTTTAAAGATAATAAATATTTTAAAAAAAAAAGGTGGACTAATGCTTATTTCTAAGTAAAAATCTTGGATAAAACTTTAATGCGGAGTTTTTTAAACAATAAAATTTTAATCTAAATATCTTAACTAATTTGTTAAGTAAAGAATTGGATAAAACTTTAAGTTAAATTTTTAGCCTTAAAATATTGGTTAATTTTTATAAGGATAATAAATAGTTTAAAAAAAAAAAGTTGACTAATGCCTATTTTTAAGTAAAAAGGTTGTAAAACTTTAAGCTATTTTTTTTTAACTATCTATTTTTAAGAAGTTTTTTAAACTATAAAACTTCAAGTTAAATATCTTAACTAATGTCTATATTTAAGGAAAATGTATTTATTACAATACAAAAGATTAGAAGTTGATTTTGTAGGTCTTTTCGGTTATTTTATATTTTTAGTGCAATTATTTGTTGCGATTTTATTATGGTTTAATCTTTCTCTCAAAATTCAATTTTTATCTATTTGATTTTCATCAATTCCATCCATATTATTAATATTTTAATAATATTAATATTATAATATTAATATTATAAATTATGTTTAATATAAATTCTATCCATATCATATATATATATATATGGTAATAAATTCTATTGTAGATGGATTGATAAAAAATTATACTAAAACATAGATTAGGGTTAATTTTTTACATCGTCCATATTTACGTATGAGTACGAGGCTTATATTCGAACTTGAAACATACATCAACGATATAATTGACAAGGACGAGTTCTCCAATATTGAAGATTTGAGAAATTTAGCTGAGATACTGGTCTAAAAACATCAAAGATACTAGTCTGAAAGACATCAAAGTTTCCGAGATTGATCGAATTGATATCTGGATGAATGATCTTTTAGTTGTAAACAACGAGAGAGAAATTTTTTAAAAAAAAATTGATAGTGAAACCATTTTACGACGATTCCAAGATATAAGGAGTCGTGGTTGTCAATTGCCACCTATCAATCACAAAAACTTTGAATGAATATTAGCCCCCTAGTTTCAAATCCTGGTTCCGCCACATAAACCATGAGTACTATACTAAAACAATTAAATGGATTTCTATGGACCAGCTTCTGATACCCAAATCAAGCATTCCCTTGTTAATGTCCCATAGGCCTAGCAAGTGAGGTACGAGTAAGTTAATCCAGACGAATAGATTATGTGCCATGGGTTGTTGGAGTGTCGTTAGAGATTTCGGTATAAAGCATAACATGTCGGGAGAGTAGACCGTGAGGGATGTAGGGCCCAAAAGATGGAGCATAGGAATAAACCAAAGGGTTAAACATGCGAAGCCAAAGTGGTCCGGCCTGAAGATTGGCAAGGAGTCCTGAAAAGACATGGCTCAAAGAGAAACCCTAACAGAAAATTGGAGTGAACTAGATTGCAAAGCAATGAGATGCCTCGATTGATTCACTTCCTGTGTTTATATAATAACTTACACCAATCTAATTAAGGTAACGTCTCCTAAATAAACGAAACGACTCCTAAACAATAGCCACTAATTACGGAGTTACATTAAACACTCCTAAACAATAGATTCTAATTAAGGTAACGTCTCAACACCCTCCCTCAAGGTGGAGCATGAGGTTCAAAAATGCCCAGCTTTCCAAGAAGATAATCAAATTGTTTCTTTCCAAGGGACTTTGTAAAAATATCCGCCAATTGTGCACCAGTAGGAACATATGACGGAGCAATCAAACCATCGACTACTGCATCCCGAACAAAGTGACAATCAACCTCAATGTGTTTGGTGCGTTCATGAAATACCGGATTTTTGGCCATATGGAGGGCTGACTGACTATCACAAAAAAGCTGGATTGCCTGAGGGTGGTGCACGCCCAAGCTCAGAATCAACCCCTTCAACCATTTGAGCTCACAAGTAATGGCTGCCATAGCTCGGTACTCCGCTTCTGCAGACGAGCGAGAAACTGTGTATTGCTTCTTGGTCTTCCAAGAAATAGGAGATTGTCCAAGAAACACAAGCCATCCGGACAAAGAGCGTCTAGTTATTGGACATGCTGCCCAATCAGAGTCACACCAACCCTGCAGAGATAGATTACTATCTGCACGTAACAAAATACCCTTACCCGGAGTACCTTTCAAATAACGAACGACTCTCAAAGCTGCCTCCCAATGCTCAATTTTGGGCTCCTGCATAAACTGAGATAATATATGAATCGAGTAGGCCAAATCTGGACGGGTCACTGCCAGATAAATGAGCCGACCCACTAATCTACGATAGGATTCAGGGTTCGACAAAAGCACCCCGTTTGCGAGACCCAATTTGTGATTTTGCTCAATCGGGAAGCCACACGGCTTGGCTCCCAATAATCCAGCCTCCGAAATAATGTCAAGCGTGTACTTGCGTTGACACAAGAACAAACCAGCTGAACTCCTTGCCACCTCGATTCCGAGAAAATATTTCAAATTGCCAAGATCTTTCATCTTAAAACAGTCACTGAGATAGGCTTTAAATGCCTTAAGTGCAACGGAATCAGTCCCAGAAATAATAAGATCGTCGACGTACACTAGCACATTTATTTGAACATTGCCCTTAGTGTAAGTAAAAAGGGAATAATCAGAGTAGGATTGCAAGAAACCGTATCCTTTAAGAGCCGTGACCAACTTTGCAAACCAACATCTCGGAGACTGTCTCAACCCATAAAGAGATTTTCGTAACCTGCAGACCAAGTTTGGATAAGAACTCTCAAATCCAGGGGGAAGTTTCATATAAACCTCTTCCTCAAGATCTCCATGCAAAAAGGCATTGTGAACATCCATTTGATGAAGTTCCCAATTTTTCGAAGCTGCAATAGCCAAGAAAGCACGTACCGTAGTCATTTTGGCAACCGGAGCAAAAGTCTCATTATAATCAATACCTGCTTTTTGATGATTCCCCAAAACTACTAATCTGGATTTGAGCCTTTCAATATCACCGCTTGAGGAATACTTGGTTTTGTAAACCCACTGACTTCCCAAAGCACGCTTACCCTTTGGAAGAGGTTCAAGCGTCCACGTACCATTTTCCTCCAAAGCCCGAATCTCCTCCTGCATTGACTTTTGCCAACCTACATCTTTCATAGCTTCTTTGAACGACTTGGGATCATTGCTCGAAATAATAGATGCAAGAAACTTCTGATAATTCACAGAATAATGGTCACAATTTATATAATGTGCTATGGGATAAGGGGTACCTGAGGGATGCTGTGGAGACGGAGTGGCGGAAGATGGACTTTCAGCTATAACAGTATGAGTAACGAAGTCTCGTAATAGAACTGAAGGAATTTTATTCCTCATCCCCCTTCCCATAGGAACGGACTGCCCATTGCGTGTATTATCAAGTCCTGGTGACTCGGGCCTATCAGGCAAAACAACTTGTGACTGAGAAGGGGCCTCTGTTTGTGCTGCTGATGAAGTCTCGGTATGGACCTGCCCACCCTCCCTGAAACCTGGGTCCCGATCTGCATCAAAATGGGATGCTTGATCTTGGTGGGGTTGTGTTTGGACTTGTGGGTTAGGCAAATCAGCATTAACAAAATCAGCAAAATCATGATCAACTTCAACATGTGCCGTAGGCACAATATTTTCTGGAATAATATTTGCAGCACCTGGGTTATTAAACGGAAAAATATCCTCAAAGAACTTGACATCTCGAGAAACAAACGATTCCTTTCTGTCCAAATCAAACAATTTCCACCCCTTCTTTCCAAACGGGTAACCCAAAAAACACATTTTCTACTTCTACTTGCAAATTTGTCATCACTGGATTTTTTATTATGAGCAAAGCTAAGGCAACCAAAGGTACGTATTTCCTCATATGAAGGAGGGGTACCAAATAGAATTTCAAAAGGTGTTTTATTGTTTAAAAGAGGAGAAGGAGTGCAGTTTATTAAATGAGCAGCAGCCAGAACACTTTCTCCCCAAAAATAAATAGGCAAATTTGCTTGAAAGCGTAATGCCCTCCCGACATTTAAAATATGTTTGTGTTTTCGTTCAACCCTCCCATTTTGTTGTGGGGTCCCCACACAGGAAGTTTGGAACAAAATACCAGTTGCAGAAAAGTAGTCAAGCAAGCATTTAAATTCTGTACCGTTATCACTTTGAACGACTTTCACTGTTTGAGAAAATTGTCGATCTACCATTGCAATAAAAAACATGAACATACGAAAAACCTCTGTTTTATCAACCAACAAATAAATCCATACAGCTCTTGAGAAATCATCAACAATAGTTAAAAAATACCGAGCTCCACAAGAAGAGACATGTTTACAAGGTCCCCACAAATCACAATGTATTTTCTCAAAAATTCTAGTTGCCTTATTGTCACTTAATGTAAATTTGTCTCTTGGATGCTTAGCACGGAAACATATTTCACAAGCTTTATTTAAACTACCCTTAAGACTACCAACCGGAGGAAGTAACTTTACTATTTTTGCTGAAGGGTGTCCCATCCTTTTGTGCCACAACTCCAAAGTCGATTCTGCTTTGTTGACAGACACATGTTGTACTGAATCACCTTCATCTCTAAAGAAGTAGTAAAGTCCATCTCGCCTAACTCCCGTCCCAATCAGCTCCCTGGTGTGGTCCTGTATAGCACACATATAAGAATTGAATTGGACAATACAATGTAAGTCATCATTCAATTGTGAAACCGAAAGTAAATTGCAATTGAGTTTCGGCACATATAGAACATTATTAAGAGTTAATTTATCTGATAATCGAACTGAACCAGATTTTGTTGCAACGACAGATTCACCATTAGGAAGTCCAACTGGACAGTCAAATAATGCCACAGTGTCAAATAACCAAGACAAATCACCGGTAACATGATGAGTTGCCCCAGTGTCAATGATCCATGACTTCGTGTCAAACTTACCACTCAACCTGTCATCCTGAACAGGAGCATTACCAATTAAGCCTGCAAGAGCTTTCCATTGTTCTGGTGTGAAGAGTTGATCGGTGGCGCTTTTAGTAGAGGATACTCCAATTGTACTGCTTGTTGCATTAGCACGAGCGGAACCACGCCCACGACCAGCCTGCTGACGACCACGACCAGCACCCACATCAGCCTTGTTTTGATCCAACCACCCCTGGGGATATCCAACTATTTCATAGCAATTATTTTTTTCATGACCATGCTTGTGACAGTGAGGACAAGCAACGAGAGACCAACAATTCGAAGACTCATGCCCCGTCTTCTTGCAGTGGCTACACACAGGCCTGTCCGTTTTTCCGCGGCCTCTTCCTGTGCCAGTAAAGCCAGTACGAACAGCGAAACCAAGAACCTCTGTTGGGTTGTCTTCTGTCACTGACTTGGCAAGCCGCACACGTTCATCTTGTATCGCCAGTTGGTACGCTCGATCAAGCGAAGGTAAAGGATCTTGAGAAAGAATATTGGTACGTAATTGAGCATACAAGTCAGTGTTGAGTCCCATCAAGAAGTCATGTAATTTACCTTGTTCTCGTCTTGCTTGGTGCAAAGATGCGGCAGTACAAGACTGACAACAGCTGCAAGTAATTAGTGGTTCATGCTTAAACAATTCTTCCCACAATACATTCAGTTTCCCGTAGTAAGTTGTAACCGACATAGATTTTGGTTGCTCACACTTTGCAATTGAAGTCTTTAACTGTTGAATTCTTGGACCATTAACCATAGCATATCGTTGCTTAAGATGCTCCCATAAACGTTTCGCATCACGAAATTTAGATAGGGTACTCTTTACCGTAGGATCGATTGTGTTGGTAATCCAAGAAACCAACATGGCATTGATGGTGTTCCAATCAGATTGGGTATATGGAGGCGTCGGTTTAGTGATGGTACCGTCCAGAAAATCGAACTTGCGGCGTGCCTCTAATGCTAATTGAATATCTGAAGCCCAATCATCGTAATTGTCTCCGCATAGACGAGTGGGTGTGATGAAGTCGCCTGGTCGGTCTCCCGTGCCGAGAAAAAATGGTGAATTCATCTCCCTTCTTGGTGACGATGGTGATTTTTCATCGTCGCCGGCCATTGTTTTATTGTGTGTGTATGTCAGGCTCTGATACCATGAAAAGACATGGCTCAAAGAGAAACCCTAACAGAAAATTGGAGTGAACTAGATTGCAAAGCAATGAGATGCCTCGATTGATTCACTTCCTGTGTTTATATAATAACTTACACCAATCTAATTAAGGTAACGTCTTCTAAATAAACGAAACGACTCCTAAACAATAGCCACTAATTACGGAGTTACATTAAACACTCCTAAACAATAGCCACTAATTAAGGTAACGTCTCAACAAGTCCGGATAGGTCATGCGATCAGAATTGGACCGATGGACTGCAACTGCCTTGTCAGTCTTGTCCGTTCTAGAATGTCTAGTTGTATATACCAGTTGTTTAATGTACGATCGACTACAGAAGGAAACAGAATTTTGAAAAATTGTAGGTCCAAAGGAGGGAGGGGTATGGTATGGAGCGGCAAACGAATAGTCGACAAAAAAGTGGAATGAGTCGCTAAGTTTCTGCCAAAAGGTTGGTAAACTGCATAGCGAGTTGTGGTGCTGAAGTTGAATTTGAAGACTTGTGCAGCGGCACACCTATCCTTTGACGAGAAACGAAAAAACCAGTACGACGGTTATCGTGGGTGCATTCTGACAGAAGTAACAGTGAGAGGCGAAGGATCATATCCACGTGATATATAAATCATTCGGGTATGTCTTAAATGCCAGTAATCATTAACATGTGAGTTATTGTCGTTGGCATTTGGGACTTGTCAAGGTAGCAACTAAAGCGTCTCAGGTTTGCATACCATAATGGCACGACACTCGGCTTTCTTCCAACTCAAACCTCCTGCCTACCAATAAAATCCAATCATTAATAACCAAAAGATACGCAGACTCATATCTTTTGCCTATAAATAGGAGCTCAAATCTTCAGAACCCTTCAAAATATATTTAGAAAATATCTGTAAGTGCGCCACTTGCTCTATGACCGTCCTCTTAATACAAACTTCACTTAACCAAAAACACAATAGCAAGAAAATGTTAACAGTTAACAAGTGGTACCAAAAAACAAACCGCCTAGCCCAACACGAACTTGGGCTTCTAAAACGAAGATGAGGTAGATTCGAGCCCAGGTTAAAGGTAAGTGGAATGCCCGTAGCTCAAACAGCTAAATGTTTTACAGCTGTTTTCGTGAAAAGGGTTAATAAACAAAGAGAGAGAAGAAAAAAAATGTTCAAAAACGGTTAGGGGTTTTGTTTATTTTGAAAGCGTAAGAATTACCTATAGCATATGTTTATATTATAGATAAAATAAAGAGTTAACGGGTTTGGGCTTTATATCTCTAACACCCTCTCTCAAACTCAGAATGCAACAATAATAAGTATTGAGAGTTTGTCACAAAGCAAATGAAACCGCGCTATTGATTGAGCCTTCGTGACAATATCAGTAACCTGCAAAGCTGATGGAACATATGGAAGCGAGATGGTGCCCATCAGAAGATGATGCGGAGTGAAGTGACAATCTATTTCACTGCTTTGAGTCCTCTCATGAAAAACAGAATTCTTTGCTGTATGCATGGCGCTTTTGTTATCACAACGTAAGGAAGTGGGTTTAGTAACATTAACCCCCATATCTGCAAGAAGTCATCGTAACCAAACAATCTCAGATGTGGTCACGGCCATAGCACGATACTCAGCTTCAGTAAATGATCAAGAGACAACATCTTGTTTCTTGCTCTTCCATGAGATTAATGAATCTCCAAAAAAAATACAAAAACGAGTAGTAGATTTTCGGTCATGAGGATCAATATCCCAATCAGCAGCGCTATAGACAGGCAGTTCAAGTGAAGAGTTCGATGGAAACAAGATGCTCTAGAACTGAGGGCTACGAAGATATCTCAATATTCAAAGAACAACTTCCTAATGGACAGATGTAGGAGCAATAACCAATTGAATAACCGCATGAACAACATAAGTTATATCTGGCCGATTAAATGTAAGATAGACCAAGCCCCCTACAAGAGTTCGATATAGAGTTGAGTCTGACAAAGAAACACCATCAGTCAGAGAATTCCGAACATTGGTTTTAAAAGGGTTATCTATCGTCTTGTTATCTCAAAGCCGCGCTCGCTCGAATAAATCATATATATATATATATATATATATATATATATATATATATATATATATATATATATATATATTTTATGAGAGACAATATAACCTTCTGAAGAGATAGCCACCTCAATACCTAGAAAATAACGTAATAGTCCCAAGTCTTTCATCGTAAAACAATGAGCCAAATCACGTTTTAGTGCCTCAATGCCATCAATATCATCACCTGTAATAATCATTTCATCTATCTTTAAGGATAAAATAATTCTTCTTGCACGCGTAAATTTGATAAGCAAGGCCGAATCATGATTACTAGCAAGAAACCAAGTGAAGTAATAATCGTAGAGAATTTATCAAGTCAAGCACGATGAGCTTGTTTTAGACCATATAAAGCTTTCCTAACTCGACAAACTTCACCTGGTTGGCGAGAAACACTTGGAGGAGGATTCATGTAAACCTCCTCATGAACATCATCATTCAAAACACATTTTTTACATTTAGTTGGAAGATCCTCCACTAGCGAATGAATGCAACCGCAATAAGAGTATGAACTGTCGTCAATCGATACCATACTTTTGTGAATAACCTTTTGCTATAAAAACGAGCCTTATATCTTTTAACAGACCCATCAAACTTTGTTTTAATTTTAAAAACCCAACGAGAACTAATTATATGCTTACCGGATAGAGGTTTAACTACATCACATGTATGAGTTTGACAAAGAGGAGTAAGCTCTTCAAGTATAGCATTTTGCCAACGAGGATCACAAACAGCTTCTTTAAACGACTAAGGTTCATACAAATCATGTATGTTTGCTAAGAATGAAGCAAAAGGAGCCGAGTAAGAAGAGTACGCAAAATCTGGTAGTTTAGTAGACTTAATTATACGAGTGGATCTCCTAAGAGGTGGAGGATTTGTTGTTCTACCAGAGAAAAGAGTTGGCTCGGGCATTGATGAAGCTAACTCAGTCATTGATGGAGCAGAAGTAGTATCAACTGTTGTAGATGTCTCATGAGCTAGAATATCAATGTCAAAAGATATATCATTATGAGTTTCAAAGAGAACAATAGCTTGAAGGTTTGTCTTTGTTACATCATGTGATTTTATTGCAATCGAATAAAATGGGATATGCTTAAAAAATGTGACATGGCAAGATATATATAGCTTCTGACTGGTGAGATTAAAACAAAGATAACCTTTTTGTGTAACAACATAACCCAGAAAAAAACATAAAGTTATTTTATGACCCAATTTTTTGCGTTCAACATGAGGCGAAGGACATAACATGTACATCCAAACACTCGTAAGGAAGAATAATCTGGAAGTTGTTTGTATAACTTCTGAAATTGAGACATTCTGGCATCATCAGAAGTGAAAATTTGATTAATCATACAAACAATAGTTAAAATTGCTACTCCCCAAAAAATAATTGGAACTTTAGTTGATAAAAAGAAAGAACGAGCAGTCTCAACAAGGTGACGATGTTTTCTTTCTGCAACACTATTTTGTTGAGGGATGTCAGTAAAAGATGATTGATTTATAGTACCATCGAATGAAAGTAAATATTTGAAATCATTGGAGGTATATTCACGCCTAAATCACACCTGAAACATTTCATCACACTAGAATGTTGAGTCTTACGGAGTGCTTTAAATTTCTATAAATTCCAAAAATAATTGACATTCATTTTATTTGATAAATTCATGTGTATTGAGTATAATCATCAATAAACGATACATAATATGAAGAACCATCCTTTCTGGAGCTAGGAGACGGATCCCAAACATCAAAATGAATAATATCAAACGGAGCAATAGAAGAAGTGAGACTTTCATTAAACGATAACGTCAAAAAATTTGCCAGTTTACAACCATTACAATCTAAGATATTAAAAGTGTTCAACTGATCTAAAGAACCTGTAGAGACTAAAAATTTCAAAGGATTTGCTGATACCTGTCCCAGACGAGAATGCCAAAGATAAAACTCAGATGATTAAGGATTCAAACGAAACGAAGATAAACCAACACCGGAAGTAGCAATATCAATCAAGTATGTTTTTTCACTATCAACATCATAGACATCCACATATGTTACTTCGAGTTTTTCTAAAATATAGAGTCCTTTTATTTTACGACTTTTTCTAATTACTCTATGAGTCTGTTGAATTTTTATAGCACAACCAGAATCAAAAAATAAGACCCAATAAACAGATTTACACAATTTTCTAACCGAAACAAGATTCAAAGCAAGGGTGCGAACGTAGTAAACATCAGATAGCGATATATAAGGGGTACAAATAAAGCCAATTCCTTCTACTGACATTGTTGTAGCACTAGCAGATAAAACAGATATGGGTTAAACTTGAGACAATGAAACAAAGTTCGACATGTGATGAGACGCACCCGAATCCAAAATCCACAATGATAAATTAATACCTGAAGCGGAAAAAGATGACATACCCGAATGGTATGCAGATGTAGACATAACAAAGTTGTTCTCATTCAGCTTGGTACTAGTAGCCTGTAGAAAATCACATTTTCCTATCATATTCGCAATAAGATCCACAATCTATAATCAAACACAATCAAACAATAAAGAGATGCAAAATCCATATATGAAAATCAAATTAAAATCTTAATCAAACCCCAAAATCTAAAATAATAATCAAGCCAAGTCCAAATTCAAAAACTTATTGGTCTGATAAAATTAAATCAAATACTCAATCAAATCCAAATATTAATTTATGTAAAAACTCAAACCTCTTTTACCAATAAAAACCACTGCACTGGTCCATCAGTGATTTATCGTAAACCATAGCACCAAATCACATCAGAGGGAAGGATTTGATGTCCAAAATTCAGAAAAAGCTTAAAGGGATCCAAAAACTAAAAAGCTTTATATCGTCTGACGAAAAACATATCCAAATTTCCAAATGAACTCAATCAAAAAATAAAATAACCGATTGGAAGCCAACCAAAAACATATCCACTATAAACAAGGAGACCAATCACACCCATGCGTCACGTAGACGGTCAAAACAAGAAGAACAACCAGTAACTGAAGCACAACAAGAATAACAAGGCAACAACTGAAGCACAACATAAAAAGAAGAACAATCAGTAGCTGAAGCACAACAAAAGCATATCAAAACAATGAATTATAATTGATGAGTCCGGATTCCATTACCACTTCGGACAGGGTCAGTTCGGACAATGTCTACCTAACCGGACGGTGACAATTCGAACACCGTCATCCATTGGACTGTTCGAACAGAACTAAAGTACTTAAAACCTAATCACTTCTTGACTAAGCTTCCTGCTCTCCTACTAAGAGCTCATGGGTCCTTGAACTTGACCCGGGTCCATTAAACATGACCCGAAAGCCCATAAGGCCCAAATGTAAGGGTATAAATACCCAACCACCAACATTAAATGAGGGTAATGAAAATTAAATACAACCAGGCTGCTTAATTCTCCCTCTACACTCTACCCAAATATTAAATACTCTCAAACTTCCACACAGTTCTAAACAAAAATTACAAACTTACCCTCAGACGAAAATAAACCACACCAAATTGGCGACCACAGTGGGAGCACGACGGTGCCTGAATCAAGCATTCGAAACCATTAGAAAAAATCAGTCTGAATGAATCTGGACGCCCCGGAAGTACCACCAGCTTTGCTTGAAGTGGTGGGTGAAAATGATGAATATACCATCGAGGAGCGTGATAGATTAAAGGGCGAGATAGAAGCTTTGAGGGCAGAGAAGGCAAAGATGGGCATGAAAGAGAAGTCAAAGGCATCAGTTGCTCATCATACGGACAACCCTAGAGAGCATGAGCCTTCGAAGACCCATGTGAGTACCAAGAAGACTCATGCTAGCTCCAAAAAGTCTCACCGGTTTAAGCCAGTAGAGAGTTCTGACTCAGACTCAGAATCTTCTAGTAGCTCCTCGGACGAGGATGGAGTTGAAGAGTCCTTATCCTCCAGCAGTGATGAGGGCCGATCTAAAAAGAAACACAAATTGATTAAAAAGTAATCAAGAAAAAGGGATAGACATGGGAAATTAAAGAGGAATATAGGCAAAGGATCATCTCACAGCCGGAGGCATGTAGACCGGATGCTGGTGGATCCTTTTGCCTTCCACGATGAACCAGGTATCTTTGCAACTCCCAATGAGGATACTGTTTTCAGTCGTGGCCGGAATTGGAGACAATCTCCATTGTCTTCCAAGATTCTATCCGGAAACCTCCCTAAGAGGGTCGATAGCACAAAAATGGAGAAATACGATGGCAGTAAAGATCCGGACAACCACTTGGAACAATTTAAAAACATCATGATGAATTTCGATGATGACGACAAGTTTCTCTTTAGAGCGTTCTCCCAATCCTTTACGGGGAGTGCTCTGAAGTGGTATAACAGCCTACCATAAGGCTGCATCAGGAATTTTGATACCTTTTGGGTGGCCTTTCGAAGGCAGTTTGTTGGGAGTAAGGAATTGAAGGGCAATGGGGACACAATAATCCATTGTGCCCAAGAACCAAACGAGTCACTGAAAGAATACATAAGTCTTTTTGTGAACACCAAAAACGGGTTGGCTGATTGCTTCGACCAAGTAGCCATAGCATCTTTGAGGCAGGGCTTGAACCCTGGAAATTTAGCTGATTCAGTGACCAGAAAGAAAGCCATGACTTGAGGAGGTCTACTGAATCAGGTCGGAAAGCAAATCAACGTTGATGAAACAAAGAAAACTAGGGGGCACATGCATGTGAGATATGCCCCGGTTGCACCAAACCTTAACCAAAATCAGTCCGGGAACAAGGAAAGGGAGACCTGACAGGGACATAACAGAGCTAAAGCTCAATCTCAGCCAGCTGCGCCTGCCTAGAGTCAAAAATCTAAAAATAAGAGAGGGCCTTGGGTTCAACCGGAGTGGTTTGCAGAGTTAAAAGAAAGTGTGGCCACCATTTATGACAAAACAAAGGAAGAAGTACACTATAGAAGGCCGGCCGCACTGCAATCTCCTAGGGAACATCGTAACAATTCCTTCTGTCAGTACCATAATGATACTGACCATACCACCGACGATTGTATAGCTTTGAAACAGGAAGTTCAGAATTTAATCGAAAGAGGAAAGCTGGAGGCATATGTCAAAAGAAGAGGAGGAAATAAGCCTGATAATGCTCATAGGGCTGGTCCGAGCAATGCTGCTCCGGAGGGAGCTATGGTTATAATCGAAAGATTCGATGTGGAATCAGAGTACTTGGATCCTGATCCAACTCGAAATAGAGTGGGTGCCATTGAGGAACGTTGTAAAACAGTCTCCGGGCTTATTAAGTTTTTTGAGTCACTCACAATATTCGGAGGGGATACTATGACAGCTCCTACTGCTTCTTCAAATAAGAGGCACGTTCATACTTTAGCTACCCTGCTAGAAGGAGGCATGACCTCCTATCAATCACAAATTCCATTTCCCTTCATTGTTTTCGATGAAGATGACTTAAGGGATATAGTTGGCCCTCATGAAGATGTTGTTGTCAAAGGAGCATCCATTGGGGGCAATGACATAAGACGAATCTTGGTGGATACTGGGAGTTCAGTGAATATCCTCTTTTTAACCTCTTACAAAAAGATGAAAAATCCAGTCGTAATTCAGTGTTCGGACAGATCAATTGTGGGTTTTACTGGAAGCTCAGCAGATGTGATCGGGGAGTTCGAAGAGGAAGTTTTGTTGGGCAAGGGCCCTTTTAAGAAGATGGTTAGAATACTTTTTATTGTGGTGGATTGTCCCACTTGTTATAATGCTATTTTAGGGAAGTTTTGGCTCTCTAGAATGCATGCAGTGGCCTCAACAGTCCACCAATGTTTGAAATATGCTGTTCAAGGACAAGTAGGAGTTGTTCGGAGCAGCCAAAAGATTGCAAGAGAGTGTTATGCCACAGCACTGGCTCCACGGACGTTGGGGGCAGTTCGTATAAACGAAGAATAGCAGTTTGAGGGGCTTTCTGGGGGTGAGGGTGAAATTGATGACCCCAGAGAGACCCCTAGAGTGTTGATACCGATTGAAGAAGTTGAAACACATTCTTTGGAAAAAGGAAAAAGTGTTAAGATAGGGTCCAAAATGCCATCCGAACTGAAGATTAAAATGTTAAAGTTTCTAAAAGATCATCAACATGTTTTTGCTTGGTGCAATGTTGATGTTAGTGGGGTTCCAGCAGATATTATATCACACCACCTATCCATTCGGAGAGACATAGCGTCTGTGGTACAAAGGAGAAGGGCTTTTTCCAAGGAAAATGCTGATGTTATTGTTCAAGAAGTTGACAGGCTCACTAAAATGGGGCATTTAAATGAGTCTCAGTATCCTTTATGGACAGCCAATCCGGTCTTGGTAAAAAAGAAAAATGGCAAGTGCGTATGTGTATTGATTTCATAGATCTCAATAGGGCTTGCCCAAAATATTTATACCCAGTCCCCCGGATTGATCAGCTGGTGGATTCCACTTCTGGGAATAAGCTAATGTATTTCATGGATGCCTTCTCGGGGTACAACCATATTCAAGTAGATCTGAAGGATCATGAGCATACTACATTTGTCACTGATAGGGGTCTTCATTGTTACAAGGTGATGCCATTTGGGTTAAAAATGATGGGGCTCCTTATCATAGATTGGTGAACAGAGCCTTTGCTGATCAAATTGGAAGAAATATAGAAGTATACATTGATGACATGATGGTAAAAAGTGTGGATGAACAACTACACTTGGTAGACCTCCAAGAAACTTTTGTTAACTTAGTAAAAGTAAATTTGAAACTAAAGCCAGAAAAGTGTGTGTTCGGAGTGCAGTCCGGGAAATTCCTAGGTTATATAATAAGTGAGCAAGGGATACAGCCCGATCCGGACCAGCTTAATGCTTTATTCCAAATGGAGCCTCCTCGAAATATTAAAGAAGTACAACGGTTGACTGGGAGGTTGGCTGCTTTAAATCGATTCATCTCAAGGTCTTCGGACAGATGTGCCCCATTTTTTCAAACTTTAAAGGGTGCAAAGGGATTTGACTGGACTTCACAGTGTGATGAGGCCTTCAATGAGATTAAGAAACATGTGTCCTCCCCCAAGACTTTATTTAAACTTGTTGATGGAGAGACACTCTTCGTATACTTGGCAGTTTCCAGTTGTGCCCTCAGTGCTGTATTGGTAAGAGAGGTGGATAATTACCCCCATCCGGTGTACTACATCAGCAAGAGCTTAAAAGATGCAGAAAATCGCTATTTAAAGCCTGAAAAATTAGCATTAGCCTTGGTAATTGCTGCAAGGAAGATGAGGCCTTATTTTCAGGCTGATCCTATTATCGTCCGGACATCTTTTCCCTTGAAGAATGTTCTTCAAAAGGCAGACATTTCAAGTAGAATGACTAAGTGGTCGGTGAAGTTGGGGGACTTCGATATTGATTTTGCTCCTCGAACAGCAATCAAAGCCCAAGCTGTAGCTGATTTCTTAGTTGAATTACACTCTGATAGGGATACGGAGCAAACAACTGAAATGAAAGATAAAAAGGTATGGGTTGTCCGGACAGATGGTGGATCAAGTATTATGGGATGTGGTGCAGGGGTGTGCCTGACTTCTCCATATGGTGACAAAATGTACCAGGCTATATGTTTTGCTTTTAGGGCTTCCAACAATGAGTCTGAATACGAAGCAGCTATAGCTGGTTTAAAGTTAGCTTATATTTATGGGGCCAAAAGGGTCAAGCTGATGAGTGATTCCCAGCTTCTTATCCACCATACGCAAGGTAAATCTGAGGCTAAAAATAAGCAACTAGTGAAGTACTTACTTCTTCTTTAAAATGAGGCACTTAAGCTCAAAAGCATTGTTTATGAGCATATACCCCGAACAGAGAATGAACTAGCAGATTCCTTGGCAACCATAGCATACACTGAGTCATATCCTTGGATCCATGTGCTGGAGTTCCCTTCCATTCAACTCAATGTGGGTAAAGAGCAATAAATTTTCGATGTACGGATAAAACAACCTCAAGATTGGATATTTCCTCTCCTGCAGTATCTCTCTGATGGCATCTTGCCTCCGGATAAATCACTAGCAAGAAAAATGAAGCACAAGGCTCGTGATTTTATCATACTAAGAGACGTTCTGTATAAAAAGTCTTACAGTAAACCTCTTTTGCGATGTTTGGGAGATGAAGAGTCTCAAGTAGTCCTCTCTGAATTACATGATGGTGAGGGATCAGCTCACTGTGGATTCAGGGCTCTAACAAGGAGAGTTTTATTGGTTGGCTATTATTGGCCCACTATAATGCAAAATGCTAAGGAGCTGGTGAGAAGGTGTGACCCATGCCAAAGATATAGCAATGAAATTCATGTCCCAGTCATCCCTTTAGAGTCAATTTCTGAGCCTATACCTTTTGCTCGATGGGGGTTGGATTTGGTGGGACCTCTTCCTATGGCATCCGGAGGACGCAGGACGATAATTGTTGCTATTGATTATTTTTCGAAGTGGACTGAAGCAGCCCTACTGGCAGGAACAACATCAAAAGCCGTCATAACAATTTTTTTTTTTCCAATATCTGTTGCAGATTTGGTGTTCCACAAAAGATAACAACAGACAATGGGCCACAGTTCGACAACAAGGAAATGGAGAGTTTCTGTGCCTCTAGGGGTATATAACATTGTTTCTCTTCACCTTTCCACCCACAAGCAAACGGTCAAGTTGAAGTGGCTAATAGAACTATACTGTCCGGTTTGAAGAAAAATTTAGAAGGGGCTGCTGGAAAATGGCCTAGTTATTTACAAGAGGTTTTGTGGGCCTACCGGACTATTCCTCGGGCTGCAACACAAGAATCACCTTTTGCCTTGGTCTATGGGATGGATGTCATAGCTCCCATAGAGGCAACTCTCCCTTCATTTCGAGTTCACAATTTCTCCGAACATGCTAACGAAGTGGCAGTCAGGGGTCAGCTTGACATAATAGAGGAAAGACGAGTTAAGGCTCACCTTAGAGCTGCACACTATCAGGGTTTGAGGAGAAGCAGGTTTGCTTCTAAAGTTAAAAGAAGAGATTTTCAGCCGGGGGACAAGGTGTTAAGGAAAGTCTTCTTTCACACTAAAGAGAAGCCGTTTGGCAAACTAGCCCCAACTTGGGAAGGACCTTATATGGTCATTGAAAGGCTCAAACCTGGAACATACTGGCTAGAAGACAAGGATGGAAGGGTTTTGAATCACCCTTGGAATATTGAGCATCTCCGAATGTACTCGGAATAGAAGCTCTGTAAATATTTACTTGTTTAAAAATCCATGTAAATATTTGGGGGCATACTCTTTCCTACCCTGGTGGCGCGGGGAGGTTTTAATGAGGTGTCCGGGCTTTTTATAAAATTTGATGCCTTCTTAAAAATTCGAAGTGTTCTTACTTTGTTTCTTGTCACGCCATCCGGATTAAATTAAATGAATGATGACTACTTAAACATTTGTCATCGGAGAATTTAAACACTCTCACTTTAGAATATTTATGAAATAACTAAGGGTTGTTTAAACACTTGCCATCAAAATTGAAACAAACTATGAAAGAATGCAAGAGTTGTGCAAAACAAAGATATTCATTGAAATAACCCAAGTGCCTTGGCCTTCCAAGGACTTTAAAACTGCCAGACAAAAGAAAAGATCTGTCCGGTCAAATGCCGGACACAATTACAAAAATGCCTTGGCCTTCCAAGGAATTTAGTTCAGATTAACGTAAAAGGTGAAAAGATAATTCATAATCTAAGACTGAGCCTTTGAAGATGGCTCAGCCTCACTTGTCTTCTTCGGCTTGGGGCTGGCCCCTCTGGGTTTGTTGGAGCAGCCTCCTCCACCTCGGCAGGGTTAGCCTCACCTGCAGCATTATTTCCCTTCCCTTTCTTGCCTTTCATTTTACTCGGGGCCTTGGCTCGACCTGAAAAGTATAATGACCCGTCTGGTTCATGTGTTCTCTTAAGGACTACATCCGGAGGGGGTGGAGTGGTGAGTTCTTCTGAGGTCAAGTCCCTCCGACCAGTAGTGTTCCAGAGGTGAGACCTTGCAAGATTGCCTCCGGTAAAGGCATCATGGAAACGGTTCCCCCACTTTTCAGCAGCCCAAGTGTTGATCTTGGTGCAAGTGGCCTGCCCAGACTTTAGATAGTCATTAAAGTCTTTGGGCAGCACTGTACAAAAAATAAAAGACAAAACCAGTCAGCTAAATAGATTTGATAAAAATGAAAATGAGAAGTGTAAGGTGGGATTCTTACAATCACTTCTCCATCTGCTGGTAAGAAGACTCGGGTTGACTCCAGCTTTGATCTTCCTTCCATTTTCCCAAGCACCACTCACGAACAAGAAGTGAGTCCTCCAATTCCTCTCTGCTTCAAGCAGGTCATCCACCGCCTTATAGTTATCACCCATGTTGAAGTGATAAAAGGGGATATGAGGGTTTCTGCAGAGACCAGCCACAACAGCGAATTCCTCCATTGGGAGAGGAATTCCGGAGAGCCTGGAGGCCATGATACAGGCCATGAGAGTGTACCAAGCGTTAGGGCTCAATTGGCTTGGACAAAGCTTGATCAAATGGAGGTATCTAACTATCTCCGGATCCAAGGGAAACCTTAGCCCCCAGTTAAAAAGCTCAGTAAAGATGACTACTTCACTAAGTTTGCAGTCCATTGGGGTTTCAGGGTCTATTGGGATCCTAATTTTCACATTCTCCGGAATCCCCCACTTCGTTCGCATCCGACCCAGTTCGGCTGTGTGGATAAAGGCATAGTTGATTTTTTGCAAGGCAAGTAAATATTTGACACTGACCTTGTGGAAACAAGGTCCAACTTTTCCCTTTAAGACCTCTGGCAGTTCTGGATGCCTGAGGAATAGTTTTTCTTTGCCTTTATCCTTCTTGGCAACACCAGCATCACTTGTCTGTCCGGAGGCTTCAGACTCGAATGGAGCCTCTTCGACAGAATCCTCCATAACTTCCTTCATAACCGAGGAGGGGTTTTTAGTTGTCTTTGGGAGGGAGGAGTTAGGAGTTGGCTCAGTCTGACCTCCGGACGGTTGAGCTTCGATACTTTCCTGAGCTCTGGCCTCCGGTTGGGGCTCAGATGGGGTGGTTTTCTTCGGTGGCTTGAGCTAGTGGCCTCCGGACCGGACAGCCTGTCCTTAGGTACTTTTATGGGTGCCTCTGACCCTGTATTGCTGTCCTTGGCCCCTGATTTCGAAGGGGTGCTTTGGAAGCCTGCCTTTTAACCAGCCGACCTTTTCTTCGATCCACCCGTTTGTTGGGAGAGATATCTGCGTCTAACCCCATGACAATAAATGGGGAAGGCTTTGTGAAGCTGGTAACTGCTAACCCGGGTTCAACAGTGGGTTTCTGATTCTTGGACCGATGAACCTGAGATAATGGGAGAAAGGTTGGTCTGAAACAATATCCTCGGTTTGGCACTTTTTGTTGAAGAGGAACCCTGGTCAGGCTCTGTGTTTGAGGTTACTAGTTTCTCGATGGGGGAGGTAGGTAGGCCTGCTGCAATACGCCTTTCCCTTTCAACTTTTTGTGCCTTTTCTAGTTCTGATAGATTGAGCCACCCGTCTTTGATTAAAGCGTTCCTAGTCGTGAACATAAACAACTAAAATGAAGAACTTGTGTTTGAGAGAGAAATCTCTGAGAATTAGCAAAGTGAATATGAAGATGATGGTAAAACAGTGGAAAAGTGTTTAATTTATAGTAAACATGAAAAAGGTGCTTTGATTCCTAGGAGAATTCGAAAGAATTTTCAATGATTAAGAAACGGCGCTGATGTCACCTTCCTTTAATAAAGAGGTTACTTTTCAAAGAAGGTGGGAGCAAAATTCAAGGTGAAAAAACGGCTGAAATGACGAACCAGAATGAGACACGTGTCCCACGAACTCTGGCAAAAAACTGTTTAGATTCAAACTTTTTTCAGTCAGGATAAAACTATAACACAATTCGGAGGACCTGTCCGGATGTAACTGTACTAGCAACGGACTGTTTTTCAGGTTTTGACAAAGGTTTTTGAACAAACACCTAAAAAAGGGGCTACTAATGAGTCCGGATTCCGTTACCACTTCGGACAGGGTCAGTTCGGACAATGTCTACCTAACCGGACGGTAACAATTCAAACACCATCATCCATTGGACTGTTCGAACAGAACTAAAGTACTTAAAACCTAATCATTTCTTGACTAAGCTGCCTGCTCTCTTACTAAGAGCTCATGGGTCCTTAAACTTGACCCGGGTCCATTAAACATGACCCGAAAGCCCATAAGGCCCAAATGTAAGGGTATAAATACCCAACCACCAATATTAAATGAGGGTAATGAAAATTAAATACAACCAGGTTGCTTAATTCTCCCTATACACTCTACCCAAATATTAAATACTCTCATACTTCCACACAGTTCTAAACAAAAATTACAAACTTACCCTCAAACGAAAATAAACCACACCAGTAATCGATACAAAAAAAAAACAGATCCAAACAGCGTACCGAAATACCAATACGAAATCGAATAACTTAAACAACGAATCAAAATCTAATACCTAACAGAAAGCAAATCCAAACACCGAATCAAAATACCAAGACGAAATAGAATACCAATACCAATACAATATTGAATAATTCAAACACCTAGTCAAAATCGAATAACTAGCAGAAAGAAAATCCATAAAGCAAATTGAAATACCAAGACGAAATCGAATACCAATACCAATACATAATTGAATACCAAATCAGCGAATCAAAATCAAATACCTAGCAGAAAGCAGATCCAGACAACAAATATAAAATTGAATACCTAGCGGAAATAGAGGGGATTGCTATACTTCCCCGATCAGATTACTCCAGACTCATGTTTATAGATAAAATAAATATCTAACAGGCTTGGGCCTCATATTTTTAACAAAGATAAGGTTGGGAACCCTCAATGAGGTAAACTACTGAATTTGAGGCTTGAAGACCAACAGAATCTGAAAAGTTGGGCGCCACTCATGTGGCTTTCAAAAAATCTTATTTTGAGCATAACTAATTTTAATACACTTAATATCCTCTACTCAAGCTCCTTAATTTTTCGAAAGACTGGACATACCTGACTATGTCAAGGTCGACTACCTATTTAGCCAGAAACCAATGTCAACGTCCAGTTAGTGAGACATTACTTTTTTATGCTTGCTTTCGGTTGTAGTGTGTGGTTCCACTAGCAAAGTATTTTCAGAAGGGATATTTTTGTCACAGTCCATTAAACATCCAATAACAAATATAGTATCTCCTTCTTTTTTTTTTGGAGGGAACTTCAAAAATCCCCTATCACTAGCTCTCTATACAAAACAGGTAAAAATTTAGGATAACCTACCAAAATTAGACAAAAATAGAGTAATGTGTTTGTCTTCATGAGCGGAGACTAGGAAGCTTGTAAAAATGAAAAAATGACATGTCACGTTGGAACTGGAGTCTACCAAGTAAATATTTTTTGTGCTACGTTTTAAAATTTATTTGGTCATATATTCTTAGCTTGATCGGGACACCAACCTTCTTTTCTTTTGGTAGATATTTATGGGTCATATTTGAATTTTCCCGAATTTTGAGTAACATTTTACCATAATAACTCAATCAATACTCCAAAAGTGTTTGGCATAAAGACTTCCATAGTATGATCACTCCTGGTAAATGTTATGAAACTATGTTCTAAAGTTTGCTAGAGAGTCTGTAAGCATGTACTAAGAATTTTGCGTGATCGTTGGATCATAAACTTGATCCAATTAAATGTCCTAATTCACTTAATAAGACCCATCAAGAAAGCATCTTCTATAAACAATGAAATATTAATTTATTTTGTAGTGAAGGTTGTGTTTAAGACCATCTTTAGGTTGATTGCAAGAAACTAGTTTATATTGAGTGTAAGAAACTCTTTTATCTTGAGTGTAGTCTCTTGGTTGAGTGTTTATGTATCCATAAGCTCTTGGATGGTGGATCTTTATCTCCATTATGGTTCTATAAATAGTGGAGATCTCTCACCATTTAGACAACAACTAAATACACCAAGAAGAAAACTTGGAGAGAAAATTAGAGTGAGAGAAAAGAGAGAAAATAATGCTCTCTTTAGCGAAAGAAAGAGTATTTCTCTTCTACTGTGAGTTGTAAGAGTGACTTATAATAGTTTTTTCTTTTTAATCTATATCAAAGTTGTTTGTTTTTGTTTAATGAGTGTTGTTTTATATGTTCCGTGACCAAAATGGTATCAGAGCCACAAACTCTATCCAAAATTTTATTTTAAAATCTTCAACATATTGAAATATATAGAAAATGGTGTATCATCCTTCCAGGTTCCAACATTCAATAACAACAACTACGAAAATTGGATTATCAAGATGAAGGCTCTCTTTGGAGCTTATGATGTGTGGGATACAGTAGAAAAAGGGTTTGACGAACTGGAAGATGAAGCAAGCCTTACTCAAGAGGAGAAAACAACTTTAAAGGATTAAAAAAGATAGACAAAAAGCTCTTTATCTCATCATCAAGCATTAGATGATGATGGATTCAAAAATATTTCAAGCACATTTTCCGCCAAGAAAGCGTGGGAGAAATTATAAATCTCCTACAAATGAATCGAAAATGTGAAAAAGGTACGTCTCCAAACGTTAAGAAGTGAATTTGAATCCTTACACATGAAAGCATAGGAGTCTATTTCGAAATATTTCTCAAGAGTAGCAACCGTTTTTTATCAATTAAAAAAATGGTGAGATGTTACAACATGTGAGAGTAATAGAAAAAATACTCTGTTTATTGGATCCTAAAGTTGAGCATATCATCGTAACGATTAAAGAAACTAAAGACTTTGAGGAAATGATGATTGAAGAACTCCAAGGCTCATTACAAGCCTATGAATAAATACATAAAAAAAGAAGAAATATATCATTGAGCAACTCCTCAAAGTATAACTCAAGGATATGCATGCAAGTCAAGGGGACGATAGAAACCAACGTGGCAGAGTCAGATGTAGAGGCCACAGACGAGGTGGTTGTCATGATCGTGGATGTGGCTGGAATCACAACAATAATTTTTCTAACTACAACTACGAGAAACGAGAAATCTCAACACGAGATAGTGGAAGAAGAAATCTGAACTTGAGGTACAATAAATCTCAAAATCGATGTTATAAATATCAAAAGTTTAGACATTATACTTCAGAATGCAGAGGCCTCAACAATATATTTGAGGAGAAGGCTAACTATGTGGAGGAGAAGATGGAGAAAAAATATACATTACGACTAACATACAAAAATAATAATGAAGGTCAAGAGAACACTTAATATATTAACACTGGTGCAAGGAACCATATGTATGAGAAACGAAGCATGTTCGTAGAGTTCAATGAAGAAATGAGTGGAAATGTGTCTTTTGGAGATGATAGCAAAATATCAATGAATGGAAAAGGTAACATTCTTATTCGTGCAAAAGATGTTAGTCACCAAATAATTTCAAATGTCTATGTACCTAGCATGAAAAACAACATCTTGTGTTTGGGAAAACTTCTAGAAAAGGGTTATCATATTCACATGATATATTATAGTCTTTTGTGAGAGATAACAAATGAGATTTAATTGCTAAAGTTCAAATGTCAAATGATAAAATGTTTCATTTAAATATTTATAATGGTATTGCAAAGTGTCTTAAGGGTTGTTACAAAGATTCCTCGTGGCTTTGGTATGTTTATTTGGGTATATAAACTTTACAAATTTAGAGTTATTGTCCAAGAATAAAATAGTGAGAGGATTATCGTGTATCAATCATATTGATCAACTATGCGAAGGATGTTTACTTGGGAAGCAACTCATAAAAATATTTCCAAAAGAGTGAGAATCAAGAGCCAAGAAATCGCTCGAACTTATTCATACTGATGAGTGTGTTCCAATCAAGTGGAGCTCTCTAGGTAAAATTAACTACTTTTTTCTCTTCATTGATGATTTTTCAAGAAAAACTTGGGTATATTTCTTGAAACAAAAATACGAAGTCTTTGGAATATTTAATAAGTTCAAAGAAGTTGTGGGAAAGGAGAGAAAAAATAAGATTAAAGTCATGAGATCTAACCAAGTAGGGGAGTTCACATCCAATCAATTCCAAGAGTTTTGTGAAGCACATGTAATTTACCGTCGTTTGAAAAATCTAAGATCTCCTAAAAAATGGTGTGGTAGAAAGGAAGAATAGAACAATCATTGTTATGGCGCGAAGCATACTTAAAATCAAGAAACTTCCTAAGGATTTTTGGGCAGAATCAATGGCACGTGCGGTCTACTTTTCCAACCGATCTCCAATGAGAAGTACTTGGGGAAAGACGCCACAAGAAGCATGGAGGGGAAGTCAACCCGTCATTTCCCACCTAAGAGTATTTGGAATCATAGCTCATGTCCATGTACCAGTCGAACAATGAACCAAACTAGATGATAAAAACAAGAGTTTTATCTTCACCGGGTACGACTTAAGTTCCAAATGCTACAAGTTATACAACCTAAACAATAATAAGGTTGTGATAAACCAAGATGTGTGATAGTTGATGAAGAAGGCGAGTGGGAGTTTGGGTCTCACATAAAGGAATTCACATTTTCCCCTCAAATTGAAGAAGATGAGCAGACACCAAATGAGCAATCAAAAGAGGTTGCAGCCCCACATGCTTCACTAACATCAATTACTCATGTAGAATCATCACCTTTATCATCGTCAAATAGAAGTTAAAGTGAAAGAGTTGCAAAACATACAAGAAGCTTTAGTGATCTTTGTGAGGTAACCAAACTAATGGATAACCTTACACTTTTTGTCTTTTTGCTGATTGTGAACCAATGACATTTCAAAAGATACACAAGACAAAAAGTGGAGAGACGTGATGGACGAAGAAATTAGAGTCATCGAGAAGAATGACACATTGGAACTCACATCACTTCCCAAATGGTTTAAGACAATATGCGTCAGATAGTTATATAAAACAAAGAAAAATGCAAAGGGGAGGACTGAAAAATTAAAAACTAGGCTTTTTGCAAAAGGCTATAATCAAAAAGCGAGACTTGATTATGATCAGGTATTCGCCCTCATTTCCCAATTATAAACTACTAGACTAATAGTTTCTTTTATAGATCAAAATAACTAGAAGATACAACAAATGGATGTAATCTCATCATTTATAAATGACGTCCTTGAAGAAGAAGTCTACATTCAACAATCATTAAACAATGAGGCCAAATGTTACGAAGATAAGATGTTGAAGATAATGAAGGCTTCAACAAATGTCCATACGAGCACGCGTTATATACCAAGAAAACAAATGGAGATATTTTGATTGTGTACCTCTATATGGATAATTTGATATTTACCAGAAGCAGTCCAATCATGTTCAATAAATTCAAGGAAGTGATGACGAAGTAATTCGAGATGACAGACTTTAGGCTCATGGCGTACTACCTTAGCATTGAAGTTAAGCAGCAAAAAGATGGAATTTTCATATCACAAGAAAGTTATGCAAAATATATCTTTAAGAAGTTTAAGATTGAGAACTGTAACATGATAAGCACACCTGTAACGTTCGGAGTCAAAATATCCAAATATGAAGAAGAAAAATTGTAGATTCAACATTATTCAAAAGTTTGGTCTGAAGTCTATGCTATCTAACTTGCACGAGACCAGATATTCTTCATGTAGTTGGATTGGTTAGCCGCTACATGGAATCTCCGACAACAACTCCAAAGCTACAAATAGAAACCTTCTCTATTTGAAAGGTGCAATTGACTTCCACTACCTCTATTTAATTTCTAACGATTACAAGCTTGGTGGCTATAACGATATTTATTGGGTGGAGATATAGATAATCGAAGGAGTACTACTGGATTTATATTTATAGAAAATATTGCTTTCATATGGATGTCAAAGTTAGAACTGATTGTCATGTTGTCCATTTACGTTGCTGCTACTACATGTGTTAGTCATGCAATTCAGCTTAGAAATCTTAGGAGATAGAATTAACACAAAATAAGCAAACTAAGGTGTATGTTGATAATAAGTGAGCCATCGCCTTAGCCAAGTATTCAGTATTTTATGATCGAAACAAGCATATTGATGTTCGCTACCACTACATAAAGGAGTGTATTTCAAAAAAGGATGTGCAAGTTGAATATGTGAAGACACAAGATCAAGTTGCCGATATTTTCATCAAGCCACTGAAAAGCGAAAACTTCAAACAATTAAGGAAACTACAAGGAGTTAAGAGATCAAGTTTAAGTGAGAGTGTTGGATCATATACTTGATCCAATTAAAAGGTCCAACCCACTCAATAAGGCCCATCAAAAAATCATCTTCTAGAAATAATTAAATATTAATTTATTTTCTAGTGGAGGTTGTGTGTAAGACCCATCTTTAGGTTTAGTGCAAGAAACTCTTTGATGTCGAGTTTAAAAAACTCTTTTATCTTGAGCGTAGTCTTGTGCTTGAGTGCTTATGTATCTATAAGCTCTTGGATGGTGGATCTTTGTCTCCACTATGGTTTTATAAATAGTGGAGTTCTCCCACCATTCAGACAATAACCAAACACTTAAAGAAGTAAACTTAGAGAGAAAATTAGAGTGAGAGAAAAGAGAGACAAAAATGCTATCTTGAGTGAAAGAAATAATATTTCTCTTCTAGTGTGAGTTGTAAGAGTGACTTGTAATATTTATTATTTTTAATCTATATAAAAGTTGTTTGTTTGTGTTTAGTGAGTGTTATTTCATATTTTCCACCAATAGTGACACACGAGTTATGGCATGGCGAAAATTAGAAGAAATAAACAAAGATAAAATGCTAAACCTAGGTTAGAGAATAAATGAGATTCACAAAAATAATCTCAAAATTCTATTAATCAAAGTCTAACGGTAAAATAGGCTATATGATGTTTTGTATAACAATTACCCAAAACACTAATCCCAAAATAAGGAAATTACATAAATGTCTTAAAATCAAATACTATAATAAAATAAAAATAACAGTTAAATATTTAAATAGCACGTAAATATACAAAATGATTTTTTTAAGATTTTATTGGTCGAATTTGGGTATCAAACTTAGTGACAAAATCACATTTTTGAAATCTGACAGGCTCGTCGAAATCTTCGATTTGAGTACGTGTTTGACCAAATTCTGATACATGAGCGAGAAACCAATCTATTTGCATTTTTAACTACATCATCCTTCCCCGGTTGCCTTCATGTTTGTTATTCATCTGATTTGAAAGATTAGGGAAATCATATTCTATGTTAAAGTTGATGAGTCCGGATTCAAACAGCTACTCAAAAGGGGAGTCCAAAGTAAAACTCCCCGGAAACCGGACAGACTCCAAGACCTCAATTCGAACAGCCCTATTTGAACCGGACGGATGATTTTGAACACTGCAAGTATAAGGCAGTTCGAACTATGACTAAAGTACTAAAAAACCTAATCACTATCTGACTAAGCTACCTGTGCATTTGCTTAAACTTCTTGGGTCTTTAAACTTGACCCGGGTCCATGAAACTTGACCCGAAAGCCCATAAGGGCCCAAATTACACACTATAAATACCCAACCACCAGCATTAACTATGGGTAAGAAAAATTAACTGCTGCCAGGCTGCTCAATTCTCTCACCACCCTTAAAACACCTTGAAACACCCTGAAATATCTTGAAACACCATTAAACACCACCACACCACCGTGAAACACCCTTACGCCGCCTTAAAACTCCACTTAAAATTACCAGCCTACCCTCAGGCTACTTTTATCCTCACCAAATTGGCGACCACAGTGGGAGGCGACGGTGCCTGAATCAAACATTCAAAACCAAGTAAAAGGATTCTGTCCGAATGAATCCGGATAACCCAGAGCTTCCACCAGCTTTGCTCGAAGTGGTGGAAGAGAACGATGAATATACTGTCCAAGAGCGTGACAGATTGAGGGTTGAAATAGAAGCTCTGAGGGCTGAGAAGGCCAAGATGGGCATGAAGGAAAAGTCCAAAGCATCAGTTGCTCATCGCTCTGATAACCCTCGAGAGCATGAGGCTTCAAAGACTCATGTGAGCACTAAAAAGACACATGCTAGTTCTAAAAAGTCTCACCGGTCCAAGCCTGTGGAGAGCTCTGACTCAAGTTCAGAATCTTCGGACAGCTCTTCGGACAGTGAGGGGAATGAAAAGTCCTTGTCCTCCAGCAGTGACGAAGGGCGAACCAGGAAAAAACAAAAGCAAGTTAAAAAGTATTCCAGAAAAAGAGACCACCATGGAAGAATGAAAAGACACATTGGGAAAGGATCATCTCACAGCCGGAGACATATAGACCGGATGCTGGTGGATCCTTTTGCCTTCCATGATGAGCCAGGTATCTTTGCAACCCCTAATGAGGATACTGCGTTCAGTCGTGGGAGGAACTGGAGGCAATCGCCATTGTCTTCTAAAATTCTGTCCGGAAACCTCCCCAAGAGGTTTGATAGCACAAAGATGGAGAAGTACGACGGCAGTACCGATCCGGACAATCATCTGGAGCAATTCAAGAACTTCATGATGAACTTTGATGATGATGATAAACTACTCTGCAGGGCATTCTCCCAATCCTTTACGGGGAGTGCTCTAAAGTGGTATAACAGCCTTCCTCAGGGCTGTATCAGAGACTTTGATACCTTTTGGGTGGCCTTCCGAAGGCAATTTGTGGGAAGTAAGGAGCTCAAGGGCAATGGAGACACTATAATCCATTGTGCCCAGGAGCCAAACGAATCGTTGAAAGAATACATAAGTCGTTTTGTGAACACAAAGAACGGGTTGGCTGATTGCTTTGAACAAGTGGCAATAGCATCCCTGAGACAGGGTTTGAACCCGGGCAACCTGGCCGATTCAGTAACTAGGAAGAAAGCCATGACCTGGGGTGGATTGCTAAATCAAGTCGGCAAACAAATTAATGTTGATGAAACAAAAAAGACCAGGGTGCACAGGCAGGTGAGATCCACCCCGGTAATACCAACTCCCAATCCAAACCAGTCCGGCAACAAAGCTAGAGAAACCGGACAGGGGCATGGAAGAGGAAAAGCTCAGTCTCAACCAGCTGCTCCTGCACAAAGTCAACAGTCTAGAAACAAAAGGGGGCCGTGGGTCCAGCCGGAGTGGTTTGCAGAGCTCAAAGAAAGTGTGGCAACCATTTTCGAGAAAACTAAAGATGAAATACACTACCGGAGACCGGCAACTTTGCAGTCTCCCAGAGAACATCGAAATAATTCTTTTTGCCAATACCACAATGATATTGGCCATTCTACTGATGATTGTATAGCCTTGAAACAAGAGGTTCAGAACCTGATTGAAAGAGGGAAGTTGGGTGCGTATGTCAAAAGAAGAGGAGGCAACAGGCCTGATAACACTCACCGGGCTGGTCCGGTTAATGCTGCCCCAGAAGGGGCCATGGTAATTGTTGAAAGGTTTGATGTGGAATCAGAATATTTGGATCCTGATCCAACAAGGAACAGAGTGGGTGCGATAGAGGAACGTTCCAGGTCGGTCTCCGGGCTCATTAAATTCTTTGAGTCCTTGACAATTTTCGGAGGGGATACTGTAACTGCTCCTACCACTTCGTCAAGAAAAAGGCATGTCCATAATTTGGCTACCCAGCTAGAAGGGGGCATGACCTCTTATCAATCGTCAAGTTTATTCCCATTCATTGTCTTTGATGGGGATGATTTGAGGGACATTGCTGGCCCTCATGAAGATGCTGTTGTCATAGGAGCATCAATAGGGGGCAATGAGATAAGGCGAATCCTGGTAGATACTGGGAGCTCAGCCAATATCCTTTTCCTTGATACTTACAAGAAAATGAAAAACCCAGCTGTGATTCAGAAGTCAGACAGATCGATCGTAGGCTTTACGGGCAGCTCAGCTGATGTAATCGGTGAGTTCGAAGAGGAAGTATTGTTGGGCAGAGGCCCTTTCAAGAAAACAGTCAGAATACTTTTCATTGTGGTGGACTGTCCCACTTGTTACAATGCTATTCTAGGGAGATCTTGGCTCTCTAGGATGCACGCAGTGGCTTCAACAGTTCATCAGTGTCTAAAATATGCTGTTCAGGGGCAGGTTGGGGTTGTCCGGAGCAGTCAAAAAGTTGCAAGAGAATGCTATGCCACTGCCTTGGCTCCACGAACGCTGGGGGCAGTCCGTATGAATGATCAATAGCAGTTTGAGGGCCTTTCTGGGGGTGAGGGTGAAATTGATGACCCCAGGGAGACCCCCGGAGTGTTGATCCCAGTTGAAGAAGTTGAGACACACTGCTTAGAAGAAGGGAAATTTGTCAAGATAGGATCCAAAATGCCACAAGTGTTGAAAGAAGAAATGTTGAAATTCTTAAAAGACCATCAGCACGTTTTTGCTTGGTGCAATGCTGATGTAACTGGAGTACCATCAGAAGTGATTTCTCATCACTTGTCAGTCCGAAGAGGCATAGCACCAGTGGTGCAAAAAAGGAGAGCTTTCTCAAAAGAAAAGGCTGATGTCATTGTACAAGAGGTTGACAGACTCACAAAGATGGGGCACATTAAAGAAGCTCAGTATCCTTTGTGGACTGCCAATCCAGTCTTGGTAAAAAAGAAAAACGGTAAATGGCGAATGTGCATAGACTTCACAGATCTCAATCGAGCCTGCCCAAAAGACTTGTATCCGGTTCCCCGGATAGATCAGCTGGTAGATTCTACTTCTGGGAACAAGCTACTCTCCTTCATGGATGCTTTCTCCGGATATAATCAGATCCAGGTGGATCCAAGAGATCAAGAGCATACTACTTTTGTTACTGATAGAGGATTACACTGCTACAAGGTGATGCCCTTTGGTTTGAAGAATGCTGGGGCTACTTATCAAAGGTTAGTCAACAAAGCATTTGCTAATCAGATCGGAAGAAATATGGAGGTTTACATCGACGATATGATGGTGAAAAGTGTGGAGGAGCAGCTACACTTGTCCGATCTCCAGGAGACTTTTGCAAACTTGGCCAAGGTAAATTTAAAGTTAAATCCTGAAAAGTGTATATTCGGAGTGCAGTCCGGGAAGTTCTTGGGGTATATTATAAGTGAGCATGGAATACAGCCCGACCCGGACCAACTCAATGCTTTGTTCCAAATGGAGCCTCCTCGAAATGTTAAAGAAGTACAGCGGTTAACGGGGAGGTTAGCAGCTTTGAACAGGTTTATCTCTAGGTCTTCGGACAGATGTGCTCCTTTCTTTCAAACTTTGAAAGGTGCAAAGGGGTTTGAGTGGACACCACAGTGTGATGAGGCGTTCAATGAAATTAAGAAGCATCTGTCCTCTCCAAAGACTTTATTCAAACCAATCGATGGGGAGACTCTATTTGTGTATCTGGCTGTTTCAAGTTGTGCCATCAGTGCTGTGTTAGTTAGAGAGGTTGATGGGTATCCTCACCCAGTATACTACATCAGCAAAAGCCTGATTGATGCTGAGCGACGTTACTTGAAACTTGAAAAACTAGCATTGGCCTTGGTAATAGCTGCAAGAAAGATGAGGCCTTATTTTCAGGCTCATCCTATTGTAGTCCGGACATCTTTCCCTTTAAAGAATGTCCTTCAAAAGGCAGACATTTCAAGCAGAATGACAAAGTGGTCAGTAGAGTTGGGGGACTTCGACATAGACTTTGCTCCTCGAACAGCAGTAAAGGCTCAGGCTGTGGCTGATTTTCTGGTCGAATTCCATTCTGATAGGGACTCAGAACAACTTGCTGATTCAAAAGACAAGAAAGTATGGATTGTCCGAACAGATGGAGGATCCAGTGCCATAGGATCTGGGGCAGGAATATGTCTTACCTCTCCTTATGGAGACAACATGTATCAAGCTATTTGTTTTGCTTTCAGGGCATCCAATAATGAGTCCGAATACGAAGCAGCTATAGCTGGGTTGAAATTGGCTTACATCTGTGGGGCAAAACGGGTCAAGCTGCTAAGTGACTCCCAATTGCTTATCCACCATGCCTTGGGTCTATCAGAAGCTAGAAAAGAACAGTTAATCAAGTATTTACTTCTCTTGAAAAATGAGGCAATGAAGTTTAAAGCTGTTGTCTATGAGCATATTCCCCGGGCAGAGAATGAATTGGCAGACTCATTGGCAACAATAGCATACACGGAGTCCTATCCATGGATCCATGTGCTTGAAAGTCCTTCTATTCAACTTAATGAAGGAGAGAAAGAGGAGGTCTTTGAAATACAAGTAAATCAGCCCCAGGATTGGAGGTCTCCTCTTATCCAATATCTGTCCGATGGCGTCGTACCCTTGGTTAAATCACAAGCCAGAACGTTAAAACACAAGGCTCATGGTTTCATCATGATTAGAGAGGTCTTATACAAGAAATCCTACAGCAAACCTCTCCTACGCTGTTTAGGGGATCATGAGTCACAAATGGTTCTCTCTGAATTACATGATGGTGAGGGATCAGCCCATTGTGGATTTAGAGCGTTAACAAGAAGAGTGCTTCTCTCCGGATATTATTGGCCTTCAATAATGAAAGATGCCAAGGAACTGGTAAGAAGGTGTGACCCATGCCAGAGGTACAGCAATGAAATTCATGTACCAGCCATTCCTATGGAATCAATTTCTGAGCCTATCCCTTTTGCTCGATGGGGATTAGACTTAGTTGGGCCTCTCCCTATGGCGTCCGGAGGGCGTAAAACCATAATCGTAGCCATTGATTACTTTTCGAAGTGGATAGAAGCAGCCCCCTTGGCAGGAACAACATCAAAGGCTGTTATAAAATTCATTCTATCCAACATATGTTGCAGATTTGGTGTCCCTCAAAGAATAACAACAGATAATGGGCCACAGTTTGACAACAGAGAAATGGAGAGCTTCTGTGCCTCAAGGGGTATTCAGCACTGCTTTTCTTCACCATTCCACCCACAAGCCAATGGGCAAGTTGAGGTGGCTAATAGAACAATACTGTCCGGCTTAAAGAAAAATCTGGAAGGGGCTGCTGGGAAGTGGCCTAGTTATTTACAAGAAGTCTTGTGGGCCTACCGGACAACGCCTGGGGCTGCCACACAAGAATCACCTTTTGCCTTGGTCTATGGGATGGATGCAGTAGCTCCCATAGAGAAGACACTCCCCTCTTTTCGTGTTCATAACTTCTCCGGACAGGCTAATGAAATAGCAATCAGAAATCAGCTTGATTTGATTGAAGAAAGGCGAGTAAAAGCTCATCTTAGAATGGCACACTATCAAGGTTTGATGAGAAGCAGGTTTGCTTCTAAAGTTAAAAGAAGGGATTTTCAACCAGGAGATAAAGTATTGAGGAAAGTTTTCTTGCACACCAAGGAAAAGCTCTTCGGAAAGCTGGCCCCAACCTGGGAGGGTCCGTATACTGTGGTTGAAAGAATCAAGCCTGGCACATACTGGCTGGAAGACAAAGATGGCAGGGTTTTAACTCACCCTTGGAATATTGAACACCTTCGAGTGTATTTGGAATAAAACTTATGTAAATATTTACTTGTTTAAACATCCATGTAAATATTTGGGGGCATACCACTACCTCTCTCTGGCGCCACGGAGAGCTTTAAATGAAACTTGGAGCTTTTTTGAATAAATTTTCTAAGTTTTTACGAAATTCTGTTGATTGCCATACTACCCGGACTGAAAGATCTAAGGGCTATTTAAATTCTAGCCAGAGAAATTAAACACTCTCACAATACGAAGTACTTAAACAAACTCTAGAGTAAGAGAAAGGTTGTGCAAAATAAAACATTCATTCAGTAAACTTAAAGTTGCCTTGGCCTTCCAAGGACTTTGTGAACAAGTTTAAACACAATACAAAAATCTGTCCGGTCAAAACGGACAGCATCACAAAAAAGGTGCCTTGGCCTTCCAAGGACTTTGGTTCAAACAAACATTAAACAAAACAAATTACCAACTAAGGCGGAGCCTTTGAAGATGGCTCACCCTCATCTGTTCCCTTGGTCTTAACATCGCTTTTGTCCTCAATGACCTTCTTTCCTTTGGGGTCAGCCTCTTCTTCTCCCGGACTCTCTCCGGTTTCCTCCTCGTCACCAGATGAGGGCTCATCAGAGTACCCCTCGTCATCAGCCATGGTCCAGTATGGGAGATCGTCATCATCTACATAACGCCATAAGTCCCCAAGTCTTCTCTTCGGGAACTTCTCGTGAAATAAAAGGACCATGTCAGACTTTACCTTTTCAATCAGTAATTCCTCACTCCGAATCATCTCTTTGGCATAAGCGTTGATTTTGCCCTTGATCATAGTCTCCTGATCCTTCACCAGAGCAGCCTTCTCCTCAATGGCTTGAGTCACTGCATTCTCTAAAGCAAGCTTGTCAGTAGTCAGGTTGGTGACAAGTTTCTCTTTTGCTGCAGTCTCATCTCTTGAAGTTTTTAAGTCCTTCTCTAACTCGGACAGCTTAGCCCGGAGTTCTTCAAGGTTTTTCTCTAGAGAAGCAATTTTTGTGTTGCTCTCATCTTTACTCCTCTTCAGCTGTTCATTTGATTCCTTAAGCAAGTCAACCTGGGTAGTGGCACCCCGGAGGTTGTCGGACAGTTTCTCCTTCTCAGACTTAAGCTCCTTAATGGTTTCTGCCTGACTCCGGACTTGCCTTTCCAAGGTAAGCACCGGTTGCACATTGCTAAGAAGGGAATGAGCTATGATATCCCTTTCGCTAGAGACTAAGAAAGTTTTGCCATTAAAATTCACCGTGTTGGAACTACTTGGAGGAACATACGGCTCGGCAAACTCATCTCTTGACAGACCAAGAAAGTAATCACCTAGAGGACCCAGGCCGGTGACGTCCACTTCGTCCATGTTGATCTCTCCCTGTTCAATGTCATCAGTGTGAAGCTCCCCGGGAATCCCTTCGTTAAGGTTTTCTGGGATCTCTTCGGCTAACGTAGGATCAACTGGAAAAGTGGGCTCCGGATCTCGGAGAGTGATTTCTTCTTCTTGAGAAGTTTTCTTCTTTTTAACTTCTCTTTCAGTACCCTCGCTTACTTGCTTGCGAGTTCGTTTGGGGGCCCTTAAAGGTTTTGAGGGAGTCTCTCCTTGTTTATTGCTTTCTACTTCAACCACCTGTAGAAGGCTTTCATCAACCTGAGCTGGGACTGGCACCTCTGTGTCAGTTAGGGCCTTTCTCTCTGTATCCACTGCTGTTTTCCTCCCTTTCTTCTTCTGGCCCTTCATCTTACTTGGGGCTTTGGCCCGGGCAGGGAGGAAAAGGTTCCCATCTAGCTCGTGAGACCTCCTCAGCACTACGTCATCATCCGGAGGGGTGGAGAACTCCTCCCATGTTAGATCCCTCCGACCTGTGGTGTTCCACAGGTGAGATCTGGCTAAGTTTCCCGGAGTGAACGCCTTGTGAAACCGGTTCTCCCAGTTTTCAGCAGCCCATGCGTTTATCTTTCCACAAGTATCCTGTCCGGCTTTTGCATAGTCTCCGAACTCTTTTGGCAGTTCTAACAAAATAAAAAAAAACTAGTTAGTGAAAGTTTAAAGAAGGAAAGATTCGAACAGACACTTAAAGAGAGAACTTACGATCACTTCTCCATCTGCTTCGAAGAAGGCTAGGATTCTCCCCGACTTTAATCTTCTGGCCATTTTCCCATGAACCACTTATGAACAGGAACTGGCTCCTCCATTTATTCTCCGACTCCAGGAGATCGTCAACAGCTTTCAGGTTGTTCCCCATATTAAAGTGATAAAATGGGAACTGGTGGTGTTTGCATAGGTTGGCAACAGCAGCAAACTCTTCCATTGGAAGGGGAATTCCGGACAGTCTGGATGCCATAATGCATGACATCAAGGTGTACCATCCGTTGGGGCTCAGCTGCGATGGACATAACTTCACTAAGTGGAAGTAACGTACTATTTCTGGATCCAATGGGAACCTGAGTCCCCAGTTCAGCAGCTCCGTAAAAAAGACGATCTCGTTCCTCTTACAGTCCATCGGGGTCTCAGGATCAATAGGAATTCGCACCTTTACATTTTCAGGGATCCCCCACTTAGTGCGAAGCCGTCCCAGGTCTCTAGTGTGGATAAATGAATACTTGGTTTTCAACAAAGATAGAAGATACTTGAACTCTACTTTATGAAAGCAGGGCCCAACTCTCCCCTCAAGGCTCTCCGGCAGATCCGGACGCCTTAGATACAACTCTTTTTTGCCTTTTTTGGCAGCGACTATGGCAGTTTCAGCTTGTCCGGATGACTCGGACTCGAATCTGACCTCCTCAGTGGAGTCTTCCATCCTTTCCTCCATTACAGTTGGAGGAGCTTCTACAGAAACAGCCCGGGGAGGGATGAAGCTTGGCACAGCTGATCCTCCGGACTGTTGGCTAGATGTGTGCTTTTGAGATCTCACCTCAGTTGGAGTTTCTGAGGTCGAGGCTTCCTTAGGAGGTAGTGGACTGCTAGTCGCCGGACAGACTGGCCTTTCCCGGAGAATCCTAACAGCTGACCCAGACTCCGATTCACTAGTTTTCTTTGTGGAAAGTCCTTTGACCAGTCTGCTTGGTCTTTTCATAATCAGCTTGTCTGGAGAATGATCGGAGTCGGACCCCATGGCAATGAAAGTAGACTTTTTTCTGACACTTGTAACAACAACCCCCGGTTCAACAATGGGGATTGACTCTTGAACTGAAGAGTCTGAAACGATGGGAGAGAGTGTTGTTCGAAAGAGCTTTCTAGGTTTTGTACCTTTTGAGGAGGACGAACCTCTATCAGATTCTTCGATCGAGGGGGCTGGTTTCTCGACAGGTGATGCTGGGAGCCCAGCTGCAAGCCTTTTCTCTTTTTCAACCCTTTGAGCTTTCTCTAGTTCTGAAAGATTGAGCCAGCCACCCTTGATTAAAGCTGTTCTTGCTGTGAACATAAAACGATTAAGGAAATTTTGAGGTTTTAGAGAGATGAAGTTTAGAGTGAAATGACGAAGTAGAAATGAGACTGTGAAAGATGAATAGTATTTATAGTAAAAGTAAAAAAGGGGGGTTTGATTCCTAGGAGAATCCGAAAAGTTGGGCAATGATTAAAAGACGGCGCTGACGTCATCAAAACCATTTAAAGAAGTTACCTATTCAATAAAGTGGTGTAATTTTCGAGGTAGAAAAACGGCTGGAGTGGCCAACCGGAGGGTGACACGTGTCCCACTACTCCTGACAAATAACCGTTTGGAATTCGTAACGGTCGGCCTGTCCGGGCCTATCTCACATCTCTTTGAATTGAAAAACCACTTCTCCAACCGGACAGTTTTTCAGTTCTTTAAACAAAGATACTTGTTCAAACATCTAAAAAAGGGGCTCCTGATGAGTCCGGATTCGAACAGCTACTCAAAAGGGGAGTCCAAAGTAAAACTCCCCGGAAACCGGACAGACTCCAAGACCTCAATTCGAACAGCCCTATTTGAACCGGACGGATGATTTTGAACACTGCAAGTATAAGGCAGTTCGAACTATGACTAAAGTACTAAAAAACCTAATCACTATCTGACTAAGCTACCTGTGCATTTGCTTAAACTTCTTGGGTCTTTAAACTTGACCCGGGTCCATGAAACTTGACCCGAAAGCCCATAAGGGCCCAAATTACACACTATAAATACCCAACCACCAGCATTAACTATGGGTAAGAAAAATTAACTGCTGCCAGGCTGCTCAATTCTCTCACCACCCTTAAAACACCTTGAAACACCCTGAAATATCTTGAAACACCATTAAACACCACCACACCACCGTGAAACACCCTTACGCCGCCTTAAAACTCCACTTAAAATTACCAGCCTACCCTCAGGCTACTTTTATCCTCACCAAAAGTTATAAAAAAACTTACCCGGTGATTATACTCTGTTTTCCGAATTTTGAGATTCATTATTCTTGTGCAAATATTTCTTTGAGGTTGGGCTTTAAGGTTTTAATAAGGACAACAAGGAAGTAATTTTTTCTTCATCCATTGATTATTCAAGTGGAAGATTAGCAGTCGCACGTCTCTTAGTCATAATAGTTTGATACAACCAAGAATACTAACGTTAGAGCTGATCTACCTCTTTAATAAATACTAAACTCAGGCTTAAGTGTCTCACTGACCAAACTCAGAAAATCACTAGCAAGGATCTTTACACAGTACGAATCATGGTATCGTCTTTGTGGATTTCTCTGAATCCCCGATTCTCTAAAAGATTGATTTTCGTTTCCTATGTTTATAATAATATTTATTGCATTGTGGTTAATTTTTTATGTTTTATATATCTTTGTAGTGTATTTTTTTATGTTTTTTATATCTGTGTAGTTACACTTGTAGTGTTTAGATTTTCAAAATTTACGATTTTATATTAAGAGTTTTGTTGAATTTGAGGATTATAAAGTTTTGTTTGTTATTTCTTATTAACTGGATTATGAGTCGCGAAAAGGTTAAACTAAATAACTTATTTACCTTAGGGTACCCAATAATTGGATGTCCTTTTTACTTAATATTATTATTTTTCACTCACTGGATTGTAATTTAAAATAAATTTGAAAAACAAATTGGTCTCTTTACAAAATATAGCAAGTTGGATTATAATTTGAAATAAATTATAAAACAAATTGTTGTCTTTAAAAGTAAACAAATTGTTGTCTTTAAAAAGTATAGATCATGTGCTAAACAGAAATATGGCTGCTTGAGCCCGGCTTTTCAAAAACTAACAAACCTCATTCAAAGCATAGCTAATCAAAGTTGAAAAATGAAAGGTTCACACTTGTCTGCTGTGTGCTGAGGCTAAGATAATGTCATTACTCGAGCTCTGTTTATTAACTAAAATTCTGAAATCTTTTATATATAGATTTAAAATTTTAAATGACTCATTTTTATAAAAAGAAATCTTGATTATTAACAATTTTTAAGATCAATATTTACAAGTTAACCTGCTATATCCAACCTTTTTATATATTACTTTATTAATATTATAAGTTCAGCCTTCACAAGTTAACATGCTCTATTCAATCTTTTTATATATTACTTTATTAAAACCGAATGACTTTCATTAGAATTTACTAGACGTTATAAAATTTTGGGCAACTATTTATTGTGGCATGTGAGGGTTTCTTGGTATTCACTTCATTGTTGAAACTTAGTACTAAGTGGAGTATTATATAAGGTGGTGTTGAATATTATCAAAACAATAATGTTTATGGTCAATGCATTGATAGTTTCAATGAGATTGATAATATAAATGCTCACGTAGTTTTAGAATATATTTATAGTTAAACTTTTATAGTAATTTTATATAAAAATTGAATTAAGCATATAGACATTCTATGAAACATAAATGTAAGAGTTAATGGCATGAAAGCAAATATAGCCATAAGTCTCGGTGATATTTTCTATTCTATTTATTAATAATATTTAGGAGCTTACCATATAAGTGTTAGAAAATATAGAATAGATTTCCATCACCAGTATCTCTAACCACTTCCTTGCGTGATTCAACAAGAGTGGTTTCTCTTCATAGCTCCAAGGACCTTTAATAAGATTCTATTTTTATTTTTTCAAACAAAAACACGACAAAAAATATAAAAATTAATGATGAACCGTTACATTTATAATATTTTTTATAAAGTATAAAATGAAGTGCTAATTTTATAATATCTTGCTCATAACGGAAAATGAAGGATTAAAATGTGTTTTTATTCTGTTTATGATAAACGATTTTTTTGGTTGGAGCAGATGATATGAAGAGTGAAAGTATGATATACGCATAGAAGAGAGAGGAGTATTCGAAGAGATAGAGACATTAATACACACTTTTTGTTGTTTACTATTGAAATCAATAGTCAAATATGTAAACTTTTAATTTAATTTAAATTTATGAATAAAATGTTTGATGTGATGATATGTGTTGTAATGTAAAAATATTTTTTTTAAAATATATATATATATATATATAAATTCGCATAAAAAATAAAATTATATATGATTAAATTTATAATAAAAATATCACTAATGAGATATTTTAAAAATATAACACATAATAAAACATTGATTAGATAAACTGTGCATGCCAAAATGAGTATCAAGCGGGAAAAAAATCACAACAAAAAGTAATTATTTAATGAATATTTAGTTTAGTTTAACTTCTATACTATTAAATTATAAAATAAAAATCTTGAACACTAATACAACTAACCAAAATTTCTTCCAATAGTGTACAATATTTCTGAAAACAAATATTAAAAGTATATAATAAGAAACGTAAAATAGTTAAATAATAAAATAAACTTAAACTGATATGAAAAATATTTCTTATATCTTATATGAATAATTCAAACAATTTTAGTGGTCAAAATATTTTAAATTTTATAATTAGTTTTAAAAAACCATGCATTACTGAGGGGAACAACACTACTCTCTGTATTCACTTTATATTTTATAAATATATATTAGGTTAATTTATTATATTTTATTAAAAAATATTAAGAATATATATATATATATATATATTGTTAATTTATATTTTTTAGTTTAAAATGTATAAAAAATATTATTTTTAGTGATTAGTTAAAATTGAATATTCTTTAAAATGATTTTTTTAAATATAAAAGAGAAAATAAGCATAAATTATGATATAAACTTTTAGGTGTAAAAGTTATACATAATAAGAATAAGTTTTTGAAAAAATAAATGTTGTACATTAATTGCGAAATTCAATAATACTTCTATTTTCAAGAAATCTTCTACATATTCGAGAGATCTTCATTATATTATATAAGAATATAATGTTATATTATAGTACTCCAGTATAGACATGCTTGTGCCAAACATAACAATGGCTGAAATCACAAAACGTGTCACTCTTATTTTTCTCATTTTATCAAGTACAATGCTCATCTTACAATCCCAAGCTCGGTTACTGAAAGATCTCCGGTCGGAACAAATATCTACTAGAAGGATGGAGGTTACTACTGCAAAGGAAGGACCGAGTCCAAGTGGCGGTGGACATAAATCTAAGGAACAAACAGGTCTTTTTCGACTTCAAAATTCTGATCAGACTTTAAATGTAAGGCTTGATCATTATAGTGGGTTGTACCCTTGATTAGAAAAAAAATTATGAGGATTACTATAATGTAATGTTAACAGACATACTGTTTTGTTTTAGTAGTCTTTTAAATAAATTTTCAATATTAATCTCTGTTTGTTGTATAATAATTTATAAATGAATTATAATAATTCGCTTATTTGTACGGTTTTATTGTTAAAGTTGTTTGCTTGGATTCAAACCCAACTCGATGAATCTTAAATTAAGCAAAGGTTACGGAAACTACCGATTCTTTCCTAAACTAATTACTAAATCATGTATTTAATGTCAACTAAAAATTCACTAGCGTATATATATTTTCAAAGAAATAAACAATAAAATCTAAATAATCTTTAATATACTCTAATTTATTTTAAAAAGTAAAATGGTTTCTTCAAATTGAAATTTTGTATAATCTACTTTTAAATATATTTTTGTTTAACCTAAGAAAGAGAACGGAGAGGCAAATCGTAAAAAGAACAAATTAATTTTTTTTCATATATTTTAATTTTCTAAAAACATACAAATATAATTTTTTCGAATAAATATTTTATATAAGTCTACTTCTAATGAGTTATTTGATTGCAATATAACAAAAACTTTCAACAAGAGACAAAGTAACTTTAGGAGTTTCAACACATTTCTTTGATTGTATGTTGTATAGTAGTTCGACAAAAATTTTAAATCATCAAATATATTTTCGTTCGCAACACATAGGACATTATAAGCTCGAAGCTCAAATTTTTTATTCCATACTTTGATTAACCGACCTGGCTACAACACAGTCAGCTCATGGTCCATTTTCACTACCGATCAGAGCAACTTTTGACGAACTACCTTTTGTGTTATGGTTTACCACATTTGGAAAGAGGTAATTGCAAGAATTTTCACATATACTACCTCCCTCGTATTGGTGACATCTCACCACCCATTTTAGATGTTTATTAAATGTTTAATGGCACCAAAATCTTCTAACCTAACATGTATAAGCATACATATAACTTTGTTATCTTTTGCGTATGTTTCACTCAGGTTCACAACTGTCTAGCCGACCGTAGCCCATGATCGATGGTCCCACCAGTCAATTATCTAGTCTTATGCAATACCAGTTTGATTCACTAGTCCATGTATTAAAATTGATCATCAGTTTTTTTAGTAATTTTAGGAGGTTCATTCCTTTTGGACCGATGTATATATGTTAACTTAATACTCTATCTTCGGGGAATATCTTATGTATATGCAACTAATGTATTATACTCTATTGAATATTATGTGTATGGGGTTCGACATCTGTAGAGGGTTATGTCTTGGCATATATTTAGCCATTGTATGGATTTTGACATCTCCATTACGTTCGGGCACGCTAGGGGTTCATTCTCAGGTAGATATAAGTCGTTGCTTGGGGAATCAGGGTGAAAGTAATTTTGATGTATTGGTTTGTTTTTAAAGAATTTTAAAGGTTTATTATAACTTTTTTGGTGTATTATTCGATAATGACGTGTCAATGATGGTACAAGCTTGTTATAAATGTGTTGGTTTGCTATCATAAGCATGATATATTTCGGCTAATATATATCAGATTTTAAAGGAATATTGAAAAAATAAATATGAACAAATAGGAGAATAAGGAATTAAGAGATTCGAGAAAACTTGTAATGTGTAGTTGAGAACATATTGAGAAAATATTGAAAGTTGAGAAACCTCTAGAAACTTGTATTGTGTTGTTGAGAATTTTTTGCATAGTATGTGAGGTTTTATTGAGTGTTCTTGTAATTCTTCGAAAAGAGTTCCATCAAGAAAATAAGATCATGGGTGTAGGATTGCTCCAAATAAATCATATGTTGATGGGTTTTTTTAAGTGTTTTAAGTTCTCTATAAGAGCTTATTTGGAAATTCATCTATAAAGTGCACTATAATTTATATTTCCCTAATAAATTATGTGGTGTTCTTAGATCTGGAAATCAGATGATCGTCGGTGATCAACAAAGAGGGAAAACGGAGCTTGGTGAGAAAATAAATTTTAATTGTGATCAATTTACCATAAATAATAATTTTGGTCACTCGAGAATTAAGATCAAAGTAAAAGGGATTGTCTGGTGCTATTGATAAGAAAGTTACAAAAGAGGTAGATGTTAAAGTGATATCCAAGGCCACGCAAATTGGGGCTCGACTTTCTCAGTCTTTTGTTGATTATTATTTAAAATGATAAAAAATAGCATATATATTAATAAAATATCTTATGTAAAAGATTGGTTTATATATTAATACAATATCTTATGTTAATATATAATTTAGTGGATATATTTCATTCATATGTGTATCCAAGTTTGAGATTACAAAGATATTCTATATTAATATTTTATCCATGTATATTTTCAATATTTGAGTAATTTTAAAATATAATCACTAAGAATTAGTTAATAATTAGACCTATATATAATAATATAATAGTATCATACAATATAGTATGTAGATACTAATTGCGTTAATATGCATTTTGTGATAAAGAGTTCTTTTATCCAACACTTGAGTTATTACGCTTACAGAGATCAATGACGGTTATACTGCCTCAAGAACATGAGATCACTGGATAATAATGTTATTAAGCACAACAAATTAATATAAAATTAGAAGTTACATATATATGATATTCAGCCGTGAAGCATATACATAAAAAGTGTTTCATAATGATACTCATTAGAGAAAGAAAATAACATATCTTATTCTTTTTAAAAAATTTAAGGTTTCCGACTTCCCATCAATTCATTGGTCTGATTTCTTCAGTCTATCAAGAGTTCAAATAGTTATAATTTATTGGAAAATAATACCTAGCGTGAATGTTCGTAAACTCTCATAAGATCAATAACTGAGCAACTGGAATCTCAACACCTTCAATCAAGACGAATTCATGTAATCTGCAAACATATCTTGATTAAAATAGTTTATTTAAGACATGAAGTCGTATATGTGTGTATTAGTGATTGAAAATGAGGGAATGAATAAGAATTTTTTTTAGATTTTATTTTAACAACTTGTCTTCTAGGTTAAATTTAAATTTTATTTAAGATTAATTAAAAGTAAATCGTAAAAATTTTCTTTTGCAAAATGAGTATTTTTTAAGCACAACCAATTTGTTATGCTTATCAGCATTCTTTTTATATCTTTAGTGATATGTCTCGATGCATTTTTGATTTTTTGCGTAGATATTTTCAATTTGTTTGACCATTTTTACATGTATCACCTCTTGAATAACTAAAAATATTTTGATCCAAATATAGAGGCCAAATGGGATTCTCATCGTACAAAATATCAAACGGGTTCAACCTTTGTTTTTAATTTGTACAATTTTTATAAGCAAATTCATCTTGGAGTAGCAAAACTTGCCACCCTTAATTTTTTTTAAACTTATTAGAACAGAACCCCAATTGTAATTAACAATTTATGTTTGCTTATATGTTTGAGACTGTTCTGTAGTACAAAACTTCAATTAAGTTCTAATTTTTCTAAATGGCGGAAAAACTTAGCATATCGATCATAAATAATAATTGAACTCTTTTTATGTAAAATAAATTATTAATATACATGTCATTATAATTTTTCTTGCAACTAATAAAGTGAAACTTGTCAACTACCATAAAGATAAAGTCCTAACCCTTTTCAAGCCTTGGTGATCCAAGTACAAAATTAATATTAATATTCTTCTAATGTATGTTAGGTATTTTTAGTGGTATGTATAGTCCAACGTTATTATTTATCATTTTTTCTTTATTGAGTTTTGCACATCAAACCAATATTTGTTCACATCTGAATCACTTTTAGCTAATTAAAATTCTCTTGTACTAAATTTGGCATTTTTATTTGGTTAAAATAACAAATTAAAGTAATATTATAAACTTCTCGGGTTATAAGCTTGTAGTTAGAACTTTTAAATACATAATTGATTTACATGGTACATATAGGCTTTACACAAAATAGCTTTTTGGATCTTTAGAGCATGTCTTTCATAGTTTCTAAAATTATTATGAGATGAATAAAGTTTTTTTATATGTACAAACTTTCAACTAAGAGCCTCGACAAATTTATTCAAATTTTCATGTCTCCTATTTTCACATCTTATATTGATATGGTACTAAAAAACTAATATTGAACAAAGAAATCTTTGATAAAAAACTCAAACCAATAAAACTTCGAATCTTCAAGATATTTTTTGTTGTTTCCCCTATGCTTGATATGCATGTATATCCAAGCTAGTTATTATGTAACCCATCAAAGAGACTCAATTACAATATTGTATTTGTTTTATGTTATCGTATAATTGTTTATGTTTAAGAATACCTAAAACCTGGTTCAAATTATTAGAATTCTCGGATTTTTATTTGTTATATATTAAAACATTCTCCAAATAAACAACAATTTTTTTATCATGTATGATAAAGTTTGACTCATCAATATTATAGATATACTTGGTGTATTTGTTAACCTAAATCACATTTCAAGCCACGCTTACAGAAAAATGTTTGAATGTGCTCTTCAAGTTATAATCTCTCTCATACAAATATGATAATAACCATTCTTTAAATCGATCTTTGAACAAATTTTTCATCGTAAAATTAATCAAATAAAACATCCAAATTGGAATAGTTGATTGTTCGACTCTCCATACACATTCTTTAAAATCTATTTTTTGTACCAATAAAACAGTTACTACACATGAAATAATACTCTTTCTTACTAGTCTCAAGTTTTTTCACCTTGTTGGGCAATAAATGACCGTTTAGTGTGTGGCAAGCTTGCAAGAAATATCTCTGATATAATATCGTGAAAATCTTTGATAATTGGATAGATATTGAGATTAATGGTTTTTTCTATCGTGTGTTTCTCTAATAATACCAAAACATAGTGCTCTTCTCCATCAACTATGCGATCCTCCAATTGTAAGTGAGTAAGAATTTAAGTAATTATTTTGGTATCCCTCATGCATGACTCACCTTTCATATTACCATGATCTTCCAAAAAACATTACATTTATCATACCATGTCTAAATTAAGTAAAACACAGACTCGTCTTTCTAATGTTAATTCATTCTATTTGATTGAGCTACTGAATCTTATATGGCTTAGGAAATGGGTGTATTCAACCCAAATTGTGTAACCATTTGTTTCAAAACAACATTTGTGTAGTTTCTTTTGTCAATTATAACATTACACACTACACTAAGAGTTGCATCTTATGTGAAAGATATTCTCTGTAAGCCAAAACGCTTCATTATTGTGGGAATAATGTAAATTTATATGAATACTAAAATGTCACCCTTATCCGCATACTCCTCAAGTTCTTTTAATAATATTATTTTTATAGTTTATCTTCTATTTTTTATAATAATTTATTTAATAATTATGAATATTTTCCAATTATAACATTTATTTAAAATAACAACATAACCATGGCACTCGTAGCATATTTTCTTGGAGTGTGGATTTATATTGTCTTCAACAAACGTATTTGTTTTATATAAATCATAAAATTTTAAGTAGGGGTATTGGTAAGAAAGCATATTTTTAACTCTCGTTTTTATTTATTTTCAAATATATATTATTATTTAACGACGAAGGTTATCTCATCAATAATAAATCACATCATTAATGTATTTCAGTACGCTTTACCATAACATTTTGGTACAATAACCGTACATTATCTCGTTAATTTCTACTCCGCTTTCTTCCCACGTTTCAAGGAGTGAAAGGGTATAGGTTGTGTTGTTTGGAACCTGGGAGTGAAAAATATTTTATTAGTATGGTATGGTATTCAAGGAAGTTAACATTCCACTATTTGAGAAGGTTAAGACCACATAGAATACTACCAAGAGTGGAACTGAATTTGAGGTGGATTTTGAACAAAACAATGAGGCACCAAATGTTTTTAGAGGAGCTAGTTTTAGGCTTGGAATGGGTTAAACATCTCAAGATTAAGTTCAACCTTAACATGGGTTCGATCACTGTCACGAGGTTGATGTTTCAGATGCTTCATACGTTTAAACTGAAGAGAGATAATGAGATTCTGAAAACTATCAACTAAAAAAGTATAATGAAAGAAGACTAAGCAAGCATACACATAAATATGGTTATTCTAACATTTAAGATATGTTTTATCCATTGAAATGTTATGTTATTGAATCTTAAAGTTATTATAATTCTATGAAGAGTAGTGATAAACTAAAAATAGTTGAACGTCATGAAAGAAAAAATGAATTCTCTAACGAATAATATCATTTGGATTCTTTTAAAGCATCCAATGAATTGGAATATTGTTAGGTGTAACGAGATATATGAAAGGAGGATACGTATTTATAGAGATAAACTACCTAGTTATAAATCTAGATTAATGTCTAAGGGGTTTACCTAAAACGAGGGTGTTGACTTCAGTAAGATTTTCTCACTGGTTGTGAAACGAATTTATATTATATTTATATTGTCAAATGTTACAAGATTTGACCTTGAGTAAGATCAGATAGATGATACTACTTTTTTTTACATAAAGAGCTAGATGCTAAAGTCTGATGTCTATTTATTGAAGAGACTTTATATAGACTGCAACACTCACCAAAATAATAGAATAAGAATTTGAATCCTTTATGAAGTCAATCAAATTTGAGAGAAGTTGTTATGGTCGTTGTATCCATTACAATGAAGACATACACATAGACATATATGAGATATTCTTATAGCTAAAAAGGACAAAATGAAGATTGAAAATATGAAGATTTGGCTTAAAAAGAGTCTGAAATTAATAATATGTGAGAGGCTGAGAGGATTATTGGAATAAACATCAAAATAATTAGACGAATATATTATTTATTCTGATCTCAAAGAGAATACATACAAAAGGTGCTCAAAAAGTTTGCAATTTATGAAGCCAGAGTTACTGAGACACCCATTGTTTCTCAATTCAAACTTATGACTACTAAAGCACAAGCTTATATAAAAGATAAAAATATTATGCAAGGAATACACTATACAAATGTCAATAGAAGTATCATATATGATATGATTTACACAAAACCTTATCTTGTACACTCAATTAATATTTTGAGTATGTTTATGGTATACCTACGAAAGTTTCACTGGTATGCCCTTAAATGGCTCATGAGATACTTAACAGTATATTATATATTAGAATTTTTATAATCAGAAGTATATAGATTATGAAATATTGAGAGGTTATGTGGACTCTGATTATGGAGGTTTCCTTGAAACAAATAAGTCAACTTTTGGTTGTTAATAGAGTGGTTAGTGGAGAGCTAATCTATAAAATATTGTTTCCTTATCATTTATAGAATCTGAATATATTTCTAAAATCAAATCAATAAAATGATCAATATGGTTAAAGGGATTGTTAAGTGAGATAATTTTTATAGCAAAATAAGTAACATTGTTCACTTATATTGTTAGTGCTCTTCATATGATAAAAAACCTAAGCTCCATATGATGACTAAGAATATGAATGTTAAGATTCACTTCGTCTGGGATATGATGGAGAGAGAGAGAGAGAGATAAAGTTAAGGTTGGAAAGTTTACAAGTGAAGAAAATTCTTATGATGCACTGACAAATGTGCTAACAATTTCGAATTTCACATATTGTTTGGTACTTATTCAAGTTTGAGATGCAGATGGATTGAGTATATATGGTAAAGAATATTTTGGATATTAATAAATGAATACTTGAATTAATTTTAAGGCTAGTTGGAGAATTCTTATAAGTAGGATTTGAGTGATTGAAGATAGAACTCGGGTCGGCATGGGTCCGACCATTACAAGGGATTGGCCTTAGCATAAGGGGTTCAATATCTGTAGAGGTATTTGGCTCGTTATGGGTTCCTCTATAATAGAGGGCTCAAATGAAGGTAGATGATGATGCGTCTCGTGTAAATACGACGCTAGTGGAGGAAGCTTTTCTAGTAGATATGAATGTATAAAATGAAACTAAGATGCCATCTTGAGAAAAGGTCCATCATGTGGGTGAGGTACCTAGTTAATTAAATTTAGTCACGTTTTACAAGTATTGTTAAGTCAAGTATTGCAAACGTGTTAATCGCGAATCTGTTTTTTTTCATGGAGAAAACTAAGTTGTTGAAAAAACTTCACATGAAGGGGAAGTATATTACAAATCCAAACTGTTAATTGGAGATTATGTTTAGACTTTGGATGACGTATATAGTTAAAATGATATTAATTTTTTTTTATTTTACAAATCATATGTAGTGATGTTTTGCAAACCTGTTTTGGAAAACTGTAATTCAATAAACTCTTTATTTTCTAAAGGCAAACCTATTATCTTTGGGGAAAATGTAAAATAGATGGAGAAACATATTGGAAGATAGGCGTTAGTCGTGGATGAGGTCCATGTTATTGATGAAACATATAATTAATTGGTAGGGTTTTGCAAGTAATATTGATGCATACTTGTGGAAAAAACTATACAAAATAGGGAGGAACAGTGCAAGCGAGCTGGCACATGAAAATAAGGACCAACTGCTGAATAAAGTACATAATTCATCAGATTTAGAAAATATGCATTTCACAAGTTAGTCAAGTTTCACAATTTTGTATATTGGTAATGTTTTACAAGTGATACTTATCTATTTCCCTATATTTGACAAACGTTAACTTCAAGAAAGTATTTTTTTTACATGCATACCCACAACCTTTGGACGAAACTGCATATGATGGGGATGAGCATAATGCAACCAAGCTATCAGCTAAAGTTAAGGACCACATGCTGGATAAGGTAAATAGTTCATCAGATTTAACAAATGTACATTTCTCAAGTCACATGTAGTTAGGTTTTGCATTTGACGTATGTTGGCAATGTTTCACAAGTAATGTTTAGGCATGTTTCCCTATGTTTTTCAAACATGTAATTCAATATACAATATTTTTTCTCATAGAGAAAACATAAGCTTGTTAAAAAACTACAAATGCGGGAAAATACAAAAGAAACCCGACTTTTCTTTAGTGGATGAGGTACAAATTGGCATTTAGAAAATATGCATTTTGCAAGTCATTTGTAAACATATTTCCATATGTCTAGAAACTAAGTTACATTAAGCAATGTTTCGCAAGTAATCTTTAACATGTATCGCTAGTCATAATTAGTCATTTTTAGTGGAGTAAATTTGACAATAAAAACTTATAATCACATTAAATCAAATTATGCAGGACTAATGTGCAACCAAAAAAATAAATTTAAGATTTCTTCATAGTCGTCGGGTGAAATGATGAAATAAAACCAGAATAAAAAAATAATAACAGACAAACATATTGCTCATAAACCTTAGACAAAGAAAACAAAAGACCTTCAGCAATCAAAATCTTTGCTTCATCAATATTCCTCACTAGATTGTCTCCATCAATAGTCTTTTTTGCTTCAACAATCAATATTATTTGGTGCTCATAAATAGAGTGTATTGGCCAACTATTATGTCAATCGTTCAAGTATTATGTTAAATCGAACGATTGACACATTAATTAAATTTTGAATGTATGATTAGGTGTGTATTAAAACTCTGCCTAATCAAACTCTCTAGTATATTTATGAAGGTTTTTCATATCATGTTACATATGTTTTACAATGAATGATATATGAAGAATTTACATGTCATGTTTATGCATAATGAATAATTTATAAAGGTTTTGTATGTCATGTAACGCATGTTTCACAATGAATGATATATAAATATTTCTTATGTCGTGTTTAAGCAAATCTTACAATGAATGATTTATAAAGGCATGTTGTGTTTATGAATATTTTAAAACGAATGATATATGAATATTTTAAATGTCGTGTTTACGCATGTTTCACAGTGAATTATTTATGAAGGTTTCAGATGTTGAACTCTACTAATATATTTGAGATTTAGAGTTGAAGACCTATTAGATACCAAATTTAGGTATTTTTTTAATTTTTGTTTACATTTTTTTATTTTTTCTTTTTTACTTTAGTAAGTTGATTCGATTTTTTCTCTCTTTCCTAACTTCTTTCAAAGAAATTTCACTTCTTTTTTTACATTATTTTATAATTTTTCTTTTTACTTTCAGTTAGTCGATTAGTTTTTTTTCTCTTTCTTAGTTTTTTTTTGTCTCTTTCGTAACTTCTCTCATAGAAAAGAAACATCGAACTAGCAAAGAAAAACTGTAAGTCGATTCATCATTCAACTAATGATTTTTTATTGGATTTTACTTCTATTTTTATTCAATAAAGAAGTAAAAAAAATCATTGGATTTTATTTCAATTTTGATTATAAAAATAACGAAAAATTAGAGATTTTTCTCGGCCTAATTAGATTCTATCAAGGTTTACTTTATATTCTTGGATGAATATTGATTTCTTATTTCATTGCAGATCAGCATACGAATGAACACAGAGACTTGCACAAAGGAATTGGTAAATTTCCAAAATTAAGCAGGTAATATTATTTTACTAGAATAATGTAAATTGTTTGATTGAGAAAATTACTGTCATTATGATATTTTAGGATATTTTGTTTCCATTTATTTGTAATATTTTGCATGATACAGTATTTTGTATTTAAACAAATTATTGTATTGATTTATTTAAATAAAATTAACTTGAAATACAAATTACTGTACTTATTTTTTTTATTGAATATTTTCTTATATGGAAATAATATTTTGTATATGAGAATAATTAAGTAAATTACTAATTTGTATTTGCAGAATAATTAACAAATTACTGATTTGTATTTGAAAATTACTGATTCTTTAACACATTTTATAATATTTTTATATCTTATATATATTAATTGATTATGATTCTTTCAATATTTTTTATTTTTTATTATATATTAATTCATTTATGATTCTTCAGCAAATTTTGTAATATTTTTGTATGGAAACAATATTTTATATTTAAGAAACTTATTGTACTAATCCTTTTTAAGCAAATTATTGTTTTGTTCGTAAGAATCTTGTTCATAAAAAAACACAAGATATTTGGATTTGTGTACATACTTTTGAAGCCAGTTTTGTCATTGCCGATTTTTATCGCAAGTGTTGATCGAGTATTTTCTTTTATGAAATATGTGAAGAATAAATTGAGAAATAGAATTGTCAATCTATGACTTAATGATTGTTTAGTGATATTTGTGGAGATAGAAGTGTTTTCTACGGTTGATGACTTCCTTAGTATCTTAATCGTGTTTCCTCTGAATCTTTTCAAGACATGAATAAGAAGAGAATTCATTGCGCTTGGACTATACTATATTTTAATTTTAAGTTGTAATCAAAATATTTACATATTTTTATTATTCGATACTTAAATAGTTATCTTTTGTTGAAAACATTTACATAATACTTTTTTGGCATACCCTAAATTTTAGTCCTGAATCCGCCACTGATTACACTATGAAGCAGGTTAATGTTGAAGAATGGACAGAATATAATGAGACTGACAATATAAGTTGTTAACTTTAAAGGTTGTAAGGTCTACAATGAGGTATATGTGATGGTGACGAGGTCAAAAACCGAGTCGTAAGTGAAAATAAAAAAAAAGGATAATGATCTAATAGTATGGTCACATCATTCGTTAAAGATTTTTATTATGGTTTAAAATAATATTAAAATAAGAAAATATGATCAACTTCATTATAAGGTAAGTAATATATGTTTCTCGCCATATACAAGTGTGATAGTTTCGTTAATATATATGCTCAGGTTTTTAATAGTCACTTGAAGATGTGTCAAATATATTAATATGCTAGGTTTCGTTAATATATACAATGTGTAATCTAGAAGTAACTCGTCAGTAGAGGTATTATCGTAGAACTACATGAGGATAGTTGGATTTATACTAAACATGCATTAGGTAAGAACTGTTGAAACTCTATGGTAAAGATTTAGTCGTGACTTAGTTGTAGAGGTGTTTTCTTATCTTAATGACTAAGACGAGTTTTCAAAGAGTGGTGATCATATGTCGAATGAGATATGTGATGAGCCGAAATAGGTCGGTCTGTAGGAGACTGATTCGAAATAGGGTGTATCTAAGCAAGCTGATCTGAAGCACCACTTTAATCTGAAGCTTGAGTTGTAGCACCATAGCTAGAACGAAGAAATTTTATTTATTTGTTAGGAATCGGATATTAATTGAGTCTCTTATTTTAGTCTTATGATAATAATTATATTCCATATATTAATTAGGTATTTTATATTAGTGAGGATTTACTTTTTGTGAGGTTTCCTATATTAATGGATTATGATTTATTTCCAGCCTTTGATTTATAGGTTTTAATGTGGAGCATCTAAGGAATAATTTGATTTTTTCCATAAACTTATAAATAACAGTAGATAATAATATACAATGTATGGCATGGCGGTGCTGGTGCAATTACGTGACTATCAAATTTCATAGGTGAGTAAAATAGGTCTAACTTTTTTAGATATAATTAAGGTAAGATATAAACATTTAAGGGAGGATTCTGTTTATCACGTCATTTTTTTATAAAGAGTGATTGAGTCTTTTGTGTTTAAGAGTTTTTATGTTGCGTGTCCGTGGCACATAGATGTAGGATTTCTTCTTCTAAACCACATTAAATGATTGATTGTTTAATTGGTTTTATTATGCTTTATTTTATTTGGTGTTCATTTTAAATAATGTAAATTAAATTGTTCTTTTAAAGGTTTTTTTTAATCGTATACCGGTTTTTGGCTCGACTGAACTGTGGTGGGTTTTTTTTCCCAACAAGTGGTGCAGTGAGCGCGGATAAAAAAATATAAGAAGTAGATCAACCACATATATATATATATATGAATTCTAGAGAATTAGATCTCACGTAGAAACTGGAAAGTCACTAAAAATGAGTTCCATAAAGCTTAACCTAGAAACATTTGATAGATCTAATGATTTCAATCACTTAAGCTTAAGACTTACCTAGTAGAGAAGGTTTGAATGATGGTATTGAGGATATATAGTTTGATGTTGTGGTACTATGTAAAGCTTATAGTTCCCTCATATTAATCTTAGGAGATGAAGTGCTATGAGAGGTATCTAAAGAGCATACGACGTTGGGGATATGTAATCGCCTAGAGGAAATTTCATAAATAAGTCATTGACAAACGAATTGTATCTCAAGAAATATTTTACACGTTGTCTATGGATAGTAGCACAGAGATCTAAAGGAACGTAAATGATTATAAGCAAATCATATGCCACTTGAATTCGGTTGGTGTGAATATGGAAGACGATGACCAAAGAATCATCCTCTTAAGTTATCTTCTAAAGGAGTATGAACACTTCATGGAAACCATGATTTATGAGAAATAATCCTTTATGATGGTCAAAGTTAAAAGCGCCTTGAACTCCAAAAATCTTCAAAAGAAGAGTGTTCTAAAGGGTGACTTTGAATGGAGCGTACTGAGTGTGAGGGGTCATTCGGGAAAGTGAGATTCAAGTAATAAGAGAGGAAACTCTATGTCAAAGAACAAAAATGGTGTGACGACTTCAAAAGTTATATATTGGGTATGTAAGAAGAAACGATGTATCAGTTGGAACTTCTCGGAGAAGGGAAAAGGAAACAACTATGAGAAGGACAAAGCTGAAAATGATATAATGGTGTAAGCCAATTGTTACTATGTTGATGGTTTAATAATTTCTTGTTCTTAGAGTTATAAGGATAAGTGGGTGTTGGATTTGGGTGCGTCATTTCACATGGCCTCGAATAAACATTGGTTTGAAGACATTTGAATGCTTGATAGTGGAAGGGTCATTCTCAGGAATGAGGAGTCATGCAATGTCAAAGGGATTGGAATACAACTGAAGTTCTCTATAGAAATTAGAAATTAATTAACAACGTAAGGAATATACCTGAATTTGAACGTAACCTTTTTTGTATTGGGACATTACATGAGGAATATTTTACCTATAGCGGTGGAGATGGTAGACTTAGGGTCAGGTAAGGATCCTTTTTTGTTATGAAATCCAATAGAACTAATGTTTTGTTAGTTTTCGATGGCCCTGTAGTGATAGAGGGTATGTCTAATATGGTGAAAGATTCTACCATTTTATGGCACATCAACTAAAAAGTATTAGTGTGAATGAACTCAGTGAACTAAGTAACCAAAGGTTATTAGATGGTACGTCCCTTTGAAAGCTAAAATTTTATGAAAGTTGTGTATTCAGTAAGAGAAATTGTTAAGGGAAAATATAACAAAGATAATGCCAAGTAGAATTTTTATTGATCAATGAAGAGAAGATATATCTTCTATATTTTAATTTTCCTATTTATATTATCTCATAAGAGTTATAATTTATCATAGAATACATGATTCAACTAATTATGCGCGTAAACCATATTTATGACAATGGTCCTAAATTTGCGGCTTGTACTTCCAGTCTTTATGCATTTCGTGGGTTGATTTGTCAGCTAGTGTTGACTGTAACTGTTTCTCTCATTATCCACTTTGATAACTGACCTCGACCAGTGCCATCTTTATGTACCGATCTATCATGACATTTGCTCGACTTACTTAACAAAGGCTCCTGCTCGGTAAATGATCGACCATTTACCTTTGATGATAGCTCTCATTCAACATCCATTTCTGCTCTACTTGATAACCTTTTTGGTTTATGATATGCTCATTGATAGTCTCTGCTCGGTGAATCATCTGCTCGATCCTTCATTTTTAAGATGGCTTCAATATCTTTATTTATTTCCTTATTGATATCGCAATTGCTCTTTACATCCTGATAGGCTATCGGTTATCTTATAGGGTTACGATTACCCCTTGGGTTGGCCTCCATTACTTGATATTTTCTATTGTACTAGTGCGTAGTTTTAATTTTCCTTATACATATACAAAAATAGCTCGGTTCCATATTGGTAATACATTTTTGCCATTTTCATCTGCTCTGATATTGTCTGGTCTATTAGTTAGTATAAACCCCCTCATCGGGGCAACCCCTAGTTCATGAATTATATGTTGAGAACATAAAATCGATGAAGTAAAATTGTAAATAATGTAGAGGAAATGGTAGAATTGATGAACTAATTATATATCACGTGTGCTTCGTGACGTAATGCATGTAGAGATGAAGTATTTCGTTTGTCTATTAATAGTGTAACATGTAGACGGCTCTGACAAACAAGTCATTATTATGTAAATGCGCTTCGGTTCTAGAGGAAACGTGCTACGAAGTAATAACAAATGACAGCTATTGTGACATCACGCATGTAGTGGAGAGTAGATTAGAATTCCAATAGTCTTTTAAAATTTGTGAAGTCTTATATTGTCTATTGAGATCATTTTACTTCGGCAAAAGAAAAATCATTATCATTATCGCTATCGTTATCATTCATCATCTCCACTAAAAAAGGTATGTGGATATTTCAAAATTTGTAACTCTCTTTGTAAATAGCGTTGTCGTTTTCGAACCCTATTAGCTCAATATTTTACGGTTGAACCCTAACTTTCTTAGACCATGGAGAATAAAAACCTTCATTACTAGTAGTGGTGCTTGTGTCTAAGTTATCCCCATGGTTGTTTTGCTTGTATACGTCTTGTTGGATCATTACATTCGCTCAAGCGATCATGATGACCTTAAAACAGGTGGGAAGAAGAAGAAAAAGTTGGTTAAAGCTGTAAAATCAGAATATGAAGACCCATCGTTCTTAGATAGTTATTTCTCTTGATTAGGCCTAAAGTATTGGTATTTTAACAAATACGATATTCTGAGTTCTAGGCCTAGGTACGGGATACTCAGGGACATAATAGTGAGGGTACCGGGGTCGGGGAACATCCTTATCAGGCAAAGGAAAATGAGACCTGCCTATATACCACTGTATTTAATTGGGGCTTACGGTTGTCGTTACCCCCTCTAATAAGATATTTTTTTAGCTCTATAGGAATCTGTCATACGCAACTGGCATCAAATGGATGAAGGGTTTTGTTTAGTTTTTTGTTGAGCTCCCACCTTTTAGAAATCTCGGTCTACCTTGCATATTTACTCGTTGTTGTAGTAGCGAAGCTAACAAAGTCCCCATTCTTTTATACCAAGTTGGGTGGGGTTAGGAAAATAGTTGAACTTCCTACCTCAGTTAAGAATTGGATAATTTCATTCGTATTTATGTGTGGAAATTAGGAGCATGAAAATGTTGTCATGAATCTTCAGTTAGAACGACGGTGGAAAGCCAAGTGTAAAAAATGTTTTTGTAGTTTGTAGCCTTAATAACTAAGTGTAAATGTTAATATTAATGTTTGATTGTGCAGGTGAAGGGAAGCGTCAGGATTTGTGTAAAGAAGGCTTATCAGAAGATGTTGTAAATACCTTGATCAATGTATCAAATTGAGATAGCTCTACGTGGTTTCAAGAACCATCTCAGTTGTTCACACCAATCAATTACTTGAGAGCTGGGTTGTGGCCTATTTCCGAATTAGTGATTGCAAAGGATGGGAAAGTGATAAGGGCTGATATTGGAGAAGTGGCTACCACAGAACGGATACGGGCACAGATGGAGAAAATGTATCAAGACTGTCATAGTATGGGGGTATGGATGGGAGTACCCAAAAGTCAAAAAACGAGGGAGATAGAGGGTTCTACATCCTTTCAAATTCAGAATGAGAATGAGGGAGAATTGCTAACTATTCATGATGTTGGAGAGGTGAACCAGCAGGAATATAGTGCTACCTCCTCGCGGGATAAAGTTATTAAGAAGTGTACTGGACGCTCTTGAGAAGAACACAAGGTGATAGAGGACTAAGAAGTCCCTCTTATAAAAAGACCTCTTATGATTTTGGATTTTGAGCTGCTTTCAACGAGGAAATTACAGTTGGTGGATGAAGAAGATGATGATGATGGAGGTCGGGTGCCAGAAAAACAGAGTGTATCGGTATCAGTTTATGAGACAAAGCAGAACAAGGGTAAGCCCCCTGAGGTACTAGTGTTAGATGATGCTCAAGTGGAGCATCAGTTGATCCGTGTAGAAGAAAGTGGTGAGGGAGAAGAGCAGAGAAAACATATCCCTGAGGAGATAGCTCGAAGGATTGAGTATTTTTTGAAAACATCTGGTGTACGACCTCCTTATCTTTTTGTACAAGGGGTAGGTATAAGGTCTTCTTTTGTGAATATAGTAAGACGGGAGCTCATGCCTACAAAAAAAGGAAGCCGAGGCAAAACAAAATGATAAAACAGCGGAAGAACTCCCCCCTTCAAATATTGTGATGCCACATCCTTCAATGCTGATGTTCGAGCAGCTCAACCAGTGTCTAGGGTTGTCTTCTTATGATAGTATGCCCATGAGAGAGATATCGCAGAGGCAGTTGGAGCATGCTATCAAGGAATTGTATGCTATAATTTATATTTTGTTAAATAAATGAAAGTAGGATACTAACCCTGAAGTGACTGTAGATTCATCACAATTTGTCCTTTTGTCCTACCGGTGAATAATATCAAATGCTGGTTATCAGGTTATGGAGAAGTGGAAGCCTGATGCAATGTTCTCCGGGTCAGTGAAAGTCTGAACCACCAAACTAGCTCGGTTCAATAATTCTTATGGATCAACTAAAGCGCGAAATGTTAAGGCATCACAGGAAAATGATGGGCTTCATCGTGAAGTAGCCTCTGTTAAGAGTGTTCATAACGTTTGTGAAGAAAAATTGAAAGAGTTGACCACGGGTAATACCACTATGATATATCAGAATAATGGGCTCATTACAAGGAATGACGACTTGATATCCCAAAGTGCAGGTCTGCTCGCTCAAAATATGGCACAAGCACAAAGGGTAGAGGAGAAATCTGAATGTATTGTTGAGCTGACGGTGGAAATGGGAGGCTGAAAGCTACGGTAGATGACCTGAGGGTAAAAATAGAGCATCCGCATAAGAATATGTAGAAGAAGGAAGATGCCTATTTGGAAGAGAGGGAGATACAAGTAATGGAAATTTTAATGGGGATGATGGCCAAAAAACAACATGAAATGTTGGTTGAGCTGCTCATGCTCAATCCGGCCATGAAATTGGGATCGTTTGAAAAGTTTACATCTGTTGAAAAGGGACCATAGGTGTGGTACTTCTACTTTTGGGTTAACGCGTCAACGACAAGAGATAGGCAAGGTTGCTCCCCATGTAGCTGCAAAGGGTACGGAGTAGGAGACCGAGGTGAATCATTTGACATTAGGGGTCAATGACCCGCCAACAATACCTGATGCTTAATTTTATTTATTTATGGAACACTTAAAACATTTTTAGTTTTGTTGTGTAATCATAGATAACAAAACTATGATGGGTGCTTTGTGTAGATATTTAAATTTATGAATTTGATGTTTCGCTTCAGTCTTATGTCGATATTGGAGGTTTGACTTAGATGTGGAGACATTATGTTTGTTAATTATTGTTACGCTCAAAGAGATCCTTATAAGGTCAAGATTAGTATGGCTTATTGCGTAGCATTGAGTGAGACTGCCTCCTTAGATTGTTCGCGGTGCAGTTTTTTCGACCCATTGCGTGGCCCAATCAGGGCTTGATACTAGAGAAATTCGCTTAATATTCCATGTACAAGGTATTACGCTCAGTGTGGCCTTTACATAGCCCGTAGGCATGGCCAATTACCCCGTTCGTAGTAATATAATCAATGGTCTGGGCTCAGTATGGCCCCTTGCATAGCCCGTAGGCGTGTTCATTAATCCGTTCGCAATTGTAAAGATGGAGAAACCTTAAAAAACAAACACACATTTGGGCAAAATCAGTAAAATATTATATAAGTATTAATTGGAAATCTGATACCTCTTTAAAAAAAAACCTCTTGCGCCATCAGGGGGAATAACGTATTTTCTAAGTTACAATGCTTGGTGGCACAACTTTAGGTGATATATAATCTAAATTTGCTTTAAGGTATACCATTCTACATCGGCAAGACGGTAGGCTCCAATGTAAGGGCTTCTCAATTTGGTCATAAATTTCTAGTTTCTTTATCGCTGGATCCTTTGAACATCTTCTTCATGACCATATCCCATACTTAGAAGCTGCATGGCTTGATTCGAGCATTAAAGCGACCTTGCATCAGACTACGATATTATTGTTTTTATCATAGCTGGGGATCCTGTGATTTAAGATAATAATTACAGCTGGTATCACAACCTCATTGCCATAAACGAGGGCAAAATGAGTGTCACCTGTCACAGTCCGTGGGGTGGTTTTGTATGCCCATACTACCTCGGTTAGTTTGTCTGATCATTTTCCTTTAGCTCTCTCAAACTTCTTTTCAATTCCTTCCAGGATGGTTCGGTTGGTGACCTCTACCTGGCCATTTTCCTACATGCAATATGCCGTGGAGAAGTGCTAACTGATTTCAACATGCTTGCAGACTATCGTGACCACTGAATTTTGGAACTGAGGGTCGTTGTCTGTCATTACGATGCGAGGTATTCCAAACTGAGCTAGAATTTGGTGATGAATAAATTTACATACCTTATGGGCTCACGTGCACGAGAGAGCTTTGGCTTCTACCCACTTTGTGTAGTATTTACCGTGACTATCAAAAACATTTCGTTTTTCAGTTACTATGGGGAGTGATCCTACTAGATCGATGCCCCATTTATCGAAAGGTCCAGAGACAGCAGTGGCCTGTATCGGCTCACTTGGAAGGCGTTCGGTATTAGCGAATTATTGACATTGATGGTATTGTTGGACTATTCGTTCGACGTCGGTTGCTAATTCTGGCTAATAATATCATTTTAGAAGGAAACGTAAAATTAAGTTGCGGTATCAATAATGTACCCCACCTTATCCAGCAAGTAGATCGTGCAGAACTAAAGTAGCTTCTGCTTAATCAAGGCAATTGAGCAGTGGTCATGTTATGCTTTTCCGGTATAAGACGTTGTCTAATATACAGTATTTGGTTGCTCGTAGCTGTAATGCTCGAGCGGACACATTATCATTCGGTAGAGTGTTTGATTCGAGATATAACAAATAAAGTTATCTTCAGTCGCTGGTGTTGTCGATTGTGCATATCGTGTCGCTCTGATTAAGAGTTTCAATGGTTGGCAATTATTGTGTAAGGACAAACGGATGTTCTCCTAACGTTGCAGTTTATTCTAAGGTGTCGATGGCAGAGTTCTCCAGGCGGGGTACTTGGTCGTATACCATTGTTGTAAACTTGGACTCATATTTTTTGGGTACTTCCAGATTTCCGTGTATTTCATCTTTTTCGCATCATAGGTATCATTAGCGTGATTGATGACCAGGTGCAAGTCAGAATGGATGCGGAGAATTGGAGCACCACATATTAATGCGAGCTTCATGCCACAAACCACTACTTCATATTTCGCGTACAAGGAAGTCAAAACGGATAGCTTGACGAACCTCTTCTCTTGTGGGTAAATTAAAGATACCCCTCGCGCTACCTCCTAAGATGCTCGAATCCCCATCAGTTTTGACGATCCATTCCATCTATTCGGTCGTAAGTGATGTATCATTTCGAAGATGCTTCGCGAGACGAGGAAAATTCTGTGAGGAAATCAACAGCTTCTTGTTCCTTGGTTGTAGTACGTGGCTCGAACTTAATTTCGTATTTCCCTAACTCTATGCTCTATTTTGTTAACTGACCATACGCATTAGGTTTTTGCAACACAATTTTGAGGGAAATGACGTTCTGACAGTGATTGTGTGCCCTTGAAAATAGGGGTGCATCTTCCGTGCAGCTATAACTAGGCCCATCGCGAGCTTTTCTAGATTGAGGTACCGGGTCGCGACATCAACCAAGGTTTTACTCGTATATAGATAGGTCGCTGATTTCCGGCTGGTTCCCTAACCAATACTACACTAACAGAAAATGATGAAACGGATAAATATAAAAACAAAATTTCACCTATCAGCGAGGCATATAGTATTTCTGGTGATGTGAGGTAATTCTTTAATACCTTGAAGGTCGTGTTGCACTCTTTTATCCACACAAACGTTTTAGCCCCTCAAAGAATTTCAAATAAGGGGTGAGTTTTATCTGAGGCTCTAGAAATAAAAAGGGACACTGCTGACAAACGTCCCGTCAAACAATGAACCTCATTGATGTTCCTTGGTGGTGTCATTTGTATAATTTCTTGCAACTGAGTGGGGTCGGATTTGATCCATTTTTTACTTACTAAATAATCTCAGAATTTGTCGTTACGTACTCTGAAATAGGGCTTCGCATGGTTGAGCTTTAAATTAAATTGGCAGAAAAGGTTTAATATGGTTTGAAGTACCTCGAGTTTCTTGTCGCTTGTATGCATTTTGGAAATCATAGCATGGATATATGCATTTATGTGCTTTTATAAGTGGTCTTGAAAAAATATGATTCACCAGATGTTTGTAGATGGAGCCTACATTTTTTAGACCGAACGACATCACAGTATAGAAGTATGATTCTTGCTCTGTTTGAAAAGTTGTATGCTCCTCTTCAGATGGGTTAAGGCGAATCTGATTGTATCCAGAGATGCATCCAAGAAAGAAAGGAACTCGCAACCCAAGGCCGAATCTACCAACTGATCAATACAACGTAGGGAGAATACGCCTTTGGGCATGCTTAGTTTAGGTCGGTAAAATCAATGCATATGCGCCATTGTCCCCCTTCGTTTTTACTAACACTAGGTTCGCTACCCAGACTCGATACCGAGCTCGTTGGATATGCCTGAGCTGAGATAGTTTGTATACTTTAGCACTTGTGGCCTCTTGCTTTTCAACTGAAAATGATCGTCGCCTCTGCCGCACGGGTTTGGCCTACGAATCAATTGTTAATTCGTGGCGAAAAATAAAATGATCAATCCCTGACACATCACTGGTCTCCCACGCAAAAACATCCAGATTTCTTCTTAACAAGCTAATTAATAATTGTTTAAAAATAGAATCCAAACTGTTACCTAGTCGCAAGGTACGACCATTTGCCACTAACTCCTCAACCGACTCTGGTGGGTCTGCGTGGGGCTGCTCCGTTTCTCTAGGATCGTTAACAGGATCAGGCAAAGGTAATGTTTTGCTTTCTTCTTCACGCACCTTCTCACTAGGTAAATGCTATCGAAGAGGTTTTGTTGGGTCAATTGTGACTGCATAACACGTCCTAACAGCTCATTGACTTCCTCTGATATCCAACTGCGTTCTCTACTGTGTACTTTATATATTGTTTAGAGGTGCATAGGATGGCCTCTATTCGATGAAGCCTAGGTCGCTCAATAATTGTCCGATAAAAACTGGGAGCATCAGAGATCATGAGATGTCTTGCCTTCATAATCCACCAGGGTTCGTTAGGTCGGTTTGTAAGGTGGTACTTTGTGCATACGATCATAGATGGATTTGAAGATGATATTGCCCAAACTGCCCCCATCTACTAAAACTTGAGTCACCATTACTCCTATAATATCCAAATTTATTGTTAATGTATCCTCATGTGGCGTGCTGACCCCCATCATATCGTCATCATTAAACGTAAGGTCGATGATAGGATCTCGGTAGTTGTGGTAGGATGAAGCTTCAATCGTTTGAACTTCATAATCAGTCCTTGGTCTTTTGTTAAAATTTGAGTCGTGGGCTACCTCAGAGTTTCCTACAAAAATGGTGAATAACGATGGCGTGCGGTCGCTGGTGCCGAAAACTGAGTTGCTGGCAATATCCTCCCGGAATGGTGAACAACCATTACTGTCTGCCTGCTGATGAGGGTAGAATTCGCCAAATGTAAATAATGAGGATTTAATTGTAAATAAGAGTTATGTGATGTAGTAATTAAGGAGTTTAGGATTTCTTGGGGACCAATATGTAAATATAATGCTTACTAAGAGGCCTGATCAAATATGTAGACGGCCCACTAAGGACCCAAGCGGTACCACCTTATTTTAGTATAAAAGGACAGCCACTTTCTTGGTAGGTGGGACATTGAATATTATTCTATTACATTCTCTTTCTCTCTCTATACTTTCTCTCTCTAGTCACATCAGGCTCAAGATCCAAAATATTCTTCCAAATAATTATTGACTCATCATTGGCGCCGTCTGTGGGAACGAATGATACCAAAAAGGAATCTTTATTCTTTGAAAATCACGTATTGCGAAATGAGCAACGAAGCTGTGACAGAGAGGGTCGGTAGAGAAGTGATCCGAGCCGTCTCGGTATCAGAGGGCGAAGAAGCGCCTGGTCGGAGGCACTGCGACCAAGGTCGGGACAAGCGGTCGACCCTGATAATGACCCAAAAACAGCTCCTTGAAGACATTGCCAGACTAAACGCAGAAAGGGAGCGGGCGCTGGACGAGAAGAGGATCCGGGAAGGAAAAGGCAAGGGACCCCTCTTGGAGGAACGAGAGATGGCCGAACATGATGTTGGGCCGCGCATCGAAGCCCGACCTGTTAGGTATTATCGGGAGCCACATCCCGATGAGGGGCAAAATGCCAGGACTCGGCAGTACCCCGAGGACCATCGCGGCGCAACAATTGACTACACCTCGAGCGACTCGTCGGGCAGAGAGTATCGACGACGGGAAAGGGCCCAGCGGACACAAAAGAATCGTTCCCGACGCCTCCGAGGGCCCCGGGCAGAATCACCAAAATACAAAAAGGGGAGCACCGAGAAGCGGACCCCGGTATCCTTCGAGAAGGAGGAGATGCCTACCGCTAGCCGTGAAGAGCGGGCAGCACTGCCTCCAGTGCCTTGGCAACCATCGAACAGTCAGAACCAAGGTTACCGAACCGGTAGCCAGTTTGTCAGCCCCAGAGATTAGGGACTTTACGGAGTTCAGACAGAAGGACTTGGAGGAGGAGCGTATGGGTTCGGAATCAATTGGAGGGCATCCCCGTTGTCCGACGAGATATTAGCGGGGCAGCTCCCGAAACGATTTGACATTTCTAAACTAGAAAAGTACGATGGGAAGAAGGACCCGGATAATCATTTGGAAGCTTTCAAAAACTTCATGTTAAGCTTCGATAACGATGACAAACTCCTATGTAGAGCTTTTTCCATGACTTTCAGGGACCGAGCATCCAAATGGTACAATCGTTTACCGCAGGGTTGCATCCAGAACTTCGGGATGTTTTGGACGATGTTTAGACAACACTTTGTGGGGAGTAAAAGCTTCCGGGCTAACGGAGACACCATTATGAATTGCCGGCAGAAATTGGGGGAAAGCCTCATAGAATATACCAGGCGATTCATCGACGCGAAAACCGACCTAGACCACTGCGAAGAGAACGTGGCCCTAACTGCGTTTCGCTTGGGTTTGCTCCCTGGACCAATGAAGCAAGCGGTGACGAAAAAACAAGCATTCACGTTTTCCGCACTCCTAGCCCAGATAGAAAAACAGATATTGATCGAAGAGACCGAAGCATCTGAGTTGGCAGCACAGATTCAACAAAGCGCCCAAGCATCGGTAGTAATGAGGCAAGGCGCTCGGTCAGATTACGTTCGGGCAGTCCAACCGGTCAGCACGATACCACTGAACCCACCTGTGTCAGCCAAATCCCCGGCCCAGACAAGCTCGCGACCGAAGCAAACAGGTCCGGCAACTTCACGTCCCATGTCAAACAAGTGGATCCGACCTGCATATTTCGCAGATCTTAAAGAGTGTGTAGCGTCGATCTACGAGAAGACAAAGAAGAGCGGGATGTATCGAAAACCATTCCCGATACCAACGCCTCAGGAGCAAAGGAATAACCACTACTGCCGCTATCAAGAGGACATCGTCCATGACACTAAGGATTGTATCGCTTTGAAGAAGGAAATACAGATGCTCATAGAACATGAAAACCTCTTGGAGTATATTAAGAAGGCACAGCAAAGTACGACCTCGAAGGAAGTCGTGATAATTCCAAAACCAGAAACCACCATGGCAATTTCAGAAGTAACCGATCCGTTCGATGTTTCCATCGAGTACCTCGATCCCGAAGCGAACCGCAACATCATCGGGATTATCGAGGAAGAAGCCGAGAAGAACGTCGGTAATGTACGAGGCCTTTGTAAATATTTTGAATCCCTAACCATCTTTAGGGGAGATTCTATGGCAGGAGTTACACATTCGTCCAGGAAGAGGCACATCGTCAACCTGACCACTCAGTTGGAAGCCAGAACTTGCTTCCAAACCAGAAGCGTCCCTTCCCCGATCCTGTACTTTGACGACGACGACATGAGAGACATAGCCGGCCCCTATGAAGACGCTATTATGATTGGGGCAGCCATTACGGGGGAGGAGGTTCGGTGCATCTTGGTGGATACCGGTAGTTCGGCCAACATAATCTTCGCGTCCACTTTTGCCAAGTTTAGCACGCCACCAGTGATTGCGCGGTCCGACCGCACCATAGTAGGGTTTATTGGGTCAGCAGCCGACGTTATAGGAGAATTTGAGGGTACAGTCCAATTAGGTCGCGGACCATATAAGAAAGAGGTTACGGTTTTATTTGTGGTAGTAGACGCGCCGACTTCCCACAACGCCATTTTCGGCCGATCGTGGATATTGCGAATGCACGCAGTATCCTCTACAATTCACCAATGTTTAAAATACGTGGTTGGAAACAACGTGGGAGTGGTCCGAAGTAGCCAGAAAGCGGCACGGGAATGTTACCGGGCGGCATTAGCACCTAAAAAGGATCAAGAGATGATTCAAGCTCGGGAATAGCAGTTAAAGGGGCTCGCCCCGGAATCGCATCCCGTTGATGACCCAGGGAAGCCCCGAGCCTCTTAATGACGGACGAAGAATGCGAGCAATACCAATTCGCCACCGGAAAAGCCTTGCAGATTGGGGTACGACTCTTGCCGATCTTCAGGGAACAGCTGCTGACTCTCCTACGGGAAAACTTGGATCTGTTCGCATGGTGCCCAAGAGATGTCACCGGGGTACCAGAATCCATTGCTGTTCACAAACTAATCATCAACAGGAACGCCAGACCGTCTCGCAAAAACGTCGGGCATTTTCCGCAGAGAAGGCAGACGTTATCTTACGAGAAGTCGAGAGAATGATCGGCATCGGTCATATCAAGGAAGCAAGCTACCTGTTATGGACCTCAAATCCCGTTCTGGTCAAAAAGAAAAATGGGAAATGGAGAATGTGTGTGGATTTCATCGATCTTAATCGGGCGTGCCCGAAGGACCCTTTCCCGATGCCGAGAATCGATCAGTTGGTAGATTCGACGTCGGGTAACAAGTTGCTGTCATTTATGGATGCATACGCTGGATATAATCAGATCAAATTGCATGCTACGGATCAGGAAAGCACCACATTCATCACAAGCCGAGGACTGTATTGCTACAAAGTAATGCCCTTCGGGTTGAAAAATGTCGGCGCAACATACCAAAGGTTGGTCAACAAAACGTTCGAAGGTCAAATTGGGAGGAATATGGAGGTGTACATCGATGATATTCTGGTTAAAAGCGGCGTGGATGAAGCACACCTTACCGATCTGAAAGAAACCTTTGGTAACCTGCGGGGAATAAATCTCAAACTAAACCCGGAAAAATGCTTCTTCGGGGTCCGATCAGGAAAGTTCCTAGGTTTCTTCGTTAGCGAAAAAGGGATTGAAGCTGATCATATCCAGCTTCGGGCTCTGACCGATATGACTCCGCCCCGAAGCATCAAGGAAGTTCAGATCCTTACTGGGCGTCTGGCGGCCTTAAATCGATTTATTTCTCGCTCATCTGATAAGTGCGCTCCATTTTTTCAGGTCTTAAGACAAGCTAAAACTTTCGTATGGACTCCCGAATGTAATGAGGCGTTCTTAGGAATCAAACGATATCTATCATCACCGAACCTTTTGACGAAGCCCATCGCGGGCGAGACACTTTTTCTTTATGTTGCGGTTACCGACTTCGCGGTCAGTGCAGCTTTGATTAGCGAGTCGGGCCCGGCCCCTACAACAGTTTATTTTGTGAGCAAAAGCCTGTTAGATGCAGAAACCCGGTATTTGAAGTTGGAAAAAATGGCACTCGCACTGGTGACAGCAGCGCGAAAAATGCGCCCGTATTTTCAAGCCCACCCCATCATGGTCCGAACATCATTTCCACTCAAGTACATCCTCCAGCGGCCAGACATGTCCGGGAGAATGTCCAAATGGTCGGTCGAACTGGGCGATTTTGACATCGACTACGAACCTCAGACAGCCGTGAAAGGCCAAGTCCTGGCCGATTTTTTGGTAGAATTCCATTCCGAACGACCTGATCAGGACGTGCTTTCCCAAGAGGCCACACTGAGCGAATGGACCGTTCGTACCGATGGAGGGGCTAACGTTAGTGGCTGTGGAGCAGGTATACAATTAGTAACCCCATCGGGTATTAGCATGCACCAAGCCGTCCGATTTGGTTTCCCTGCTTCGAATAACGAAGCTGAATACGAGGCCGCTCTGGCAGGATTACGGCTAGCACAGGTATGTGGGGCAAAGCGGGTGCGCCTCATAAGCGATTCCCAACTCGTAATAACCCAAGCTTTGGGAAGCGCGGAAGCTCGGAAAGAACATTTGGTACAATACCTAGCAGCCCTCAGGGTTCTGGCCGCCTCGTTTGACAAGGTCACATATGAGCATGTCCCGAGAATCGAAAACATAGCCGCTGATTCTTTGGCAACACTCTCTTGTTCCAGTAACTATCCTTGGGTGGTTGAGCAAGAGAGCCCATCTATTATCAAGCGTGAAGAATTAGACAACCGACCTGAAATCACCTGTCAGATCTCTTCGGTAACCCTCTCAGACTGGCGGCGGGACATTATCGCCTTCTTAGCTGAGGGTCGGTTGCCTAGTGATAACGCCTCAGCTCGGAAAATACGCAATAAGGCTCGGGGTTACGTCCTTCTAGGTGAAGTGCTATACAAGAAATCCTTCAGCCGCCCCCTGCTCCGCTGCTTAGGGGTCCATGAGTCGCAAATAATTGTATCCGAACTACATGATGGTGAAGGTGCGGCACACTGCGGTTACAAAGCTCTGATCAGAAGGATTCTTCTTGCAGGATTTATTGGCCGACAATCACAGCGGATGCGCGACAGATAGTCAAAACCTGCGATACATGTCAACGGTTCGGAAACGCGATAAACGTCCCCGCGGCTCCCCTAGAGTCTATATCCGAAGGACTACCCTTTGACTGATGGGGAATCGATCTGGTCGGGCCGCCACCAATGGCATCGGGAGGCAGACAGACGATTGTCGTGGCGGTGGACTATTTTTCCAAATGGTCGAAGCCGAACCTTTATCCTCCACCAAGACCAAGGATATCATCAAAATTGTCTGGACTAACATATGTTGTCGGTTCGGGATACCGCAGAGGTTAACTATGGATAACGGACCGCAGTTCGACAGCGGGGAAATGAAAGCATTCTGCACCACCCATAAGATCCGACAATGTTTTTCCGCTCCTTTCCACCCTCAAGCAAACGGGCAAGTCGAAGTAACCAACCGGACCATTTTGGACGGCCTCAGAAAAAACCTTGAAGGAAAGGCCGGGAAATGGCCCGACTACCTACAAGAGGTACTGTGGGCTTACCGAACCACACCCCGGACGGCAACTCAGGAATCACCTTACCCTTTAGTATATGGCATGGAGGCGGTCACCCCTGCGGAATCCATCTTTCCGTCTTTTAGGATCGAGACCTATGCGGAGCAAACGAATAACGACAGCCGACGCCTCGAGCTCGACCTTATAGAAGAGAAACGCAACCGCGCCCGGTTAAACGCCTTACACTATCAGACCCTGATGAGAAGTCGATACGCTTCAAAAGTCCGACGTCGGGAGTTTAAGGTCAGTGACAAGGTTTTAAGGCGCGTCTTTCTTCACACCAAGGACAAGAGCCTCGGTAAACTCGCCCCGAATTGGGAAGGGCCCTACAAGATCGCGGAAAAAATCAAGATCGGGACGTACCGCCTACAAAACAGGCTCGGGCATCCTTTGAGACTACCATGGAACATTGAGCATCTAAAACTGTATCTAGAATAGTGGCGAAATTGTATTTAAAATTGTGTTGAAAAATAGTATTTAGAATTGTATTGATCGGGGATGCACTCTTTCCTACCTCGGTGGCGCGAGAAGGTTTTAATGAGGCATCATAAACACCCGATCACCCGATTACATTAATCAAGAATTTCTTTTGCCTTCTAAATGTTAAAGTGTTACGGCATTGGTCGGCTGACGAGCCGGTTAGCGTCTGTTCATACTAATATTAATGGATCTACATGTTTGGTTTTCCCGACCCTTTGGGAAAAGTTTCGATGACACATCGATCTACAGAACCTTAATAGGTTTTTCAGTTTCTACAACTGATCTACGTATATGATTTTCCCGACCTTTTGGGAAACGTTTCGATGATACATCAATCTACAGAATCTTAAAAGGTTTTTCAGTTTCTACAACTGATCTACATATATGATTTTCCCGACCTTTTGGGAGAAGTTTCGATGACATATCGATCTACAGAACCTTAATGGGTTTTTCAGTTCTTACGACTGATCCACATATATGCTTTTCCAGACCCTCTAGGAAACGTTTCAATTCTACGTTGATCTACAGAGCCTACTTAGGTTTTTCAGTTCCCGAACTGGTCCACAGTTTGCGATCCCCGATCCTATCATGAATTTTTCAATATAATGTTTGAACTTAGGATTTTTCACAGAACTACTCTATTTTACCCAGGTGACAATATGCGAAAGGATATAACCAGAAAAGTAATATATTAATAGGGGACCCCGTGGCCCCCAAAACATAACTAAAAAAAAGAGTTCATCGGAAATATTGATAGGGGACCCCGCGGCCCCCAAAGAGTAACAAAAACAAAAAAAAAGAATAACAAAAAAAGGGGCCTGATCACTCGTCCTCTTCCTCCTCTGCAACATCATCGGACTCTTCATCATCTTTGCAATCAACCCCCTCAGGGCGGTCCCCCTCTGGCACATCCAACCACATTGCCCCGAGGGGAAGGTCTGGAAAGCGGTTGTGGAGCGACAGCACATACGCGACTTTGGCATCGGCAGTTTCTTTCTCCGACCATTTCCTACACCGATTTGCGAAGGCGACGTTCGAAGATTTTAGCTTTTGGACCTCCTGGGCCAATGCAGCGGCACGGTCTTCCGCGGCTTTCTGCGTCTCCTCCGCGGCCTTCTTCGCTTCCTCCGCAGCCTTCCTCGCCTCCTCTGCATCCTTCTTCGCCTCTTCCGCGACACGTTCGGCCTCCGTGATCCGGCCCTCCGCCGACGCCTGAGCCGCCTTGGCTTTCTCCACCTCCCCAGTGAGGATAACAATCTTCGCCTCCGTGCCCTTTAGCTGCTGGCCTAGCTCGATCGCCCGACGCTCTTTCAGGGCAGCCGGTACGAGCAAGTTGTACAGGGATAGAGCCAGACCATCCGATCCCCGCAGCGGGAACGTGTGCGGACTCCCAAGCATTGTCAGCACCGGGAAATTCGGACCGCTCGACGAGGCTATAGCCGGGTCCGACGCTTGGGGGGGCTCAACATCATCTGGAATCTCCACAAGGTCCTTCATTTGAATACCTCCCGCAGCACCGTCCTGATCAGACAGCTTCGGCCCTGTGGCACCATCCCCCGTGCCGTCAGCAGGCCCGCTCATTTCCTTGGGGTGCTTGGGCTTCTTTGCCTTAGTCCCCTCCGCGTCGGTACGACCTTTCCTCTTCTGCACCGGAGCCTGGCCCTAGTTCTCCTCTACATCTTCATGAGCGGGCGCCTCTTCCCTAATCAGCACACCCGCACTAGCAGCCCCGGTTTCGTTCTCCCAGGCCTCGTCATCTGACTTCGGGCGCTTGCTAGGCGCCTTATTGCGCTTTGGCAGATACACCTGCGACCCAGGGGCTCCGGTTTTTGCGATCACATCCTCCAAGCTCGGGGGCTGTCGCAGCTGCTCGATGGTTAGCACCTCGGACGAGAAACGCCAGAGGTTGCTCATGATTAAGTTTGTATCTTTGAAGGTCCTATGCATAGCCCGACCCCAATGCTTCCGAGCATAGCCTTTCAGCACCTCGAACGTGGCTTCGGCGGCTTTCGAGTGATCTTTCTTCAGCCCTTGCAACCACTTCTTCGACACTGCACGAAAGGTCGGTATATATATATAAAAAAAGGGGGGAGAAGAGCGGTACCATCGTGAACCCAAGTCCGAAGCAGCTGCCTCCTGTTTTCCGAGGTATAGGGAAGACCGTTCTCCCAGCACCCGCTCAGAAACACAAACCGATGCTTCCAGCCTTTGTCTCCCTCCAAGAAGTCATTGACTATCTTCGACTTGTTTCCCAAGGAAGAATAGAAGAATGGGGACTTCGGGGCCTTGGACATACCTGACATAACAATGTATTCCTCCATAGGCATAACCCGACCTGAAAGACGGGAAGCCATTATGCAGGACATCAAAGTATACCAAGCATTCGGCGTCAGCTGCGATGGACAGATCTGGAGGGTGCGGAAGTATAGCGCGATCTCGGGATCTAAGGGGAAGCGCAGACCCCAATTGTACAGTTCGGTGAACACCACGATTTCCCGAGATCGGACGTGCACGGGGGTCTCCCTAGGAACCGGGAACCGAACATTGACGCATTCGGGAATTCCCCAGCGAATCAGCAGATCCTTGTACTCAGACTCATGGAAGTAGAGGTACTTCCCCTCATAGAGAGAAACGACGTCCCTCGACCAAAGCCAGCTGAAATAGGTAGTAGTGATGGCAGCCTCAACTTCTTCGGGTAAAGGATCGTCAGGAGGGTTAGCTGCATTACCAACAGCAGCAACGCAGACCTCCGCGGGCGCAACGTCCGCCTCTGACTGTCCCACTTCAGGGTCCGGAGCCTGATCAGAGCTTTGGTCAGTAGCGGCATTTGGGTCCGATGATCGGACCCGAGAGGTGGAGGGTTTGGCCGTATTGCCCGAAAAAGCCCGATGAGCCGCTTCCACTTCCTCTGGCGTCAACTGGCGCTTGGGCAAACCTAAAAAAGTTACCGCAGTGTTAATACTGGTCTGATACCCTCGAATCAAGGGCGTAAGTTGAACCATTTCAAGATCGTTACCTCCTACGGGAGATGTAGAGGGACTGTGTTCGCCCATGGTCAAGAATTTGGTTTTACGAACGCGTCGGGGCGGGAACGGAGGCGGTGGAACGAACGAGTTAACAGACGGAGGGGTTGGATTCTCCGACCGAGTTGCAGGGGAGCGAGAGGCACTGCTGCTGGAAGAAAGGACGACGGTCTCCGGAGATAGGCTGACCTCGGGAGATGGAGAACTGGGAAGGTCGGGCAAAAAGAAGGATTCAGCCGGGATCGGGGTGCATAAAACAGGGTCGTGAGGACGCGGAACGGGAGTAAAGGGTTTTGAGTTAGATCCCCAAATCAAGCCTGCACGTCGGTATTCCTCGGCTCGGTCTCCGATGCTAGCCCACTCTTTGAAACTCCACACAGGTTTTTTCTTTTTCTTGGTTGATGTAGGCTTCGGGTACCTGGGTTTCATGCAAACATTCTCTTCTCAATAATGGTCGGACAGTGCTCTTTTAAATGGTCTGGCAAACACTTTCTCTCTCTAGAAAACGATCTGACAGCACTCTCTCTCTCTAGAATGCCTCTGAGAGAAATCAAGAATTGTGGAGTATTTATAGGCAAGGTTGAATGACCGGGGGATACCAATCGACAAAAACACAGCAGGAAGACGAAGAGTCTCCCTAAGAGTCTAGTCTGGCAAAGACACATCCTACAAGACGACGACACGTGTCGACCACCCTCTGACTAAGGCTAACCTAGACTATCCCCCTCGAACCAACTGATGATATGGGCCTCCGCAACTGTATCCACTGAGAAAGGCCGGCCCACCACAGAGAAGCCCAGGATAAATGGAGAATCGGCCCATTACGGAGAGGCCCGGATCAGAAGCTCGAAGGAACACGGGAACCGACCTGACTCAGAACTACGAACATCGGGTGAGAAAAATCCAGCAGAGCCTGAGTATTTGCTTCGGGAGTACCTTCGGCTGACCGAAGGTCAGGTCAGGACAAACGGTGCCGTGGGACGTCCGACGCAAGAGGAAAGAGAATAATTAGTCCAAAGATAGGCAATTGGCTCGAAGCGCAGGGGGCAGCGGATGGCAGATGTAGGTTCGGAAATAAGTCTTCACTCCTAATATTCCCGAAGACTGGGGGGCTACTGATGAGGGTAGAATTCGCCAAATGTAAATAATGAGGATTTAATTGTGAATAAGAGTTACCTGATGTAGTAATTAAGGAGTTTAGGATTTCTTGGGGACCAATATGTAAATATAATGCTTACTAAGAGGCCTGATCAAATATGTAGACGGCCCACTAAGGACCCAAGCGGTACCACCTTATTTTAGTATAAAAGGACAGCCACTTTCTTGGTAGGTGGGACATTGAATATTATTCTATTACATTCTCTTTCTCTCTCTATACTTTCTCTCTCTAGTCACATCAGGCTCAAGATCCAAAATATTCTTCCAAATAATTATTGACTCATCACCTGCGTCTACCCACTTATCTTCATAGGGATTCTCTTCATCAGATGGTCAGACTTCATCCCTCTGCTCATGACGATCTTTTTATTTAATGAACTTAACGAGATCACCATTATCAATCAACCTTTGAATTTCCTCTTTGAGCTTCCAGCATTTGCCATGTTTACTTGACTATATTTCTACATCTTCACGCAACTTATATTTAAGTCATGCACGATTTGGTTTTAATCATCTAGGTTATTTCAGATATTTGTGCTATTATCCATTGACAACATATAAAATTGTTTCTTCATATACAATATATTCGCCAAGGACTTTTTCATGTGAATCGCCTCCAAACGGTTCCATATACTTAACCACGTAGGCTCTTTAAATACCTCTCGTAGCACTTCTTCTCTCAAAATTCATATAAGGGCACTATGAGCTTTGAATAGTACCACGATATCAACCAGTGTAAATTTATCATCAATAGAAGCCGCCAATCATTTTTGTACTAGGTAAGCCTTAACCTTAATTCTTATAGAGAGTGAAATCATTAGATCCGTAAAAAATTTCCGGGTTAAGCTTCTTAGAACTCATCTTTGGTGGCAATCTACTGTACCAATAACTTATTCACTTTAAAGGTTTAGACAATACCCTAATTCTTCATCAAAAGCTCCAAATTATAAGCTCATTAATCAACGGTTGAAATAACTTATACTCTATTAATATATGAAATGCCAATTAACATGGGAGCCTTAGTAAATATAATATTTTACTTAAGCACATGTGTTATAGTCCAACACTTCATATTATAGTGGTTCTTCTAATTAGTTTGCTTTGACCAGCCTGCTTTGACCAGTCTTTATTCAACTCAACACATATTTCATTTGACCCAATGATCATCAGTCTTCTACAACTTGTATCAGCCCTTAAGATCAGTGGGCGTCTCTACAACTAAGCCACAGCTCAAACGCCACAGAGTTTCAATAATTCTTGCATATACATATAACGTACTCCTTCGAAAATACCTATATTGACAAGTTACTTCTAGCGTACACCTAAAACACGCTAATATAATTTCTCAAACAAACTAATTCATAATGTTTTTCCTAGATATCTCATCATTAGCATAAACCTATCATTATTTGTTTACCAATGGAATTCACCAAGACAATGTAAAAATTATTACAAATAAAATAAGACACTAAAGCATAACAAACAGGAGGCCATACATCAAAATTTACTTCATATATTCGTTCAAATAGGCAAAGTGTTTCTAGAAGAACCATATAAAGCACTAATTTAATTATAGAAACATGACCACAAGTAAATCACGTATAACAAAAACACATAACTAGAGATTATTTTTGGAATATTTATGGATCGATATGATAAATATATATTTAGTCATTGTCATAAGATAGTCCAATAATAAAAGTAATCGAATTATTTTTTTATATAATTAATTTTGTATTAGACATATAGGTGACAAAGACGTTAATGACTTATAAGTATGGTAACTATAAGTATGGTAACTGGGTTAGATTTGGGAATTATGACGGATTAGGGCCAAATCTCAAGACTTAAGCCTGAACTAATAAATGAGGGAGTTAATTGATAAATTTAATTTACTAGAATGTGGTCCCCGCTCACAAAACGATAGATGTTAGTGGGCTTATAAAACTTAAAGTACAAATTTTATAACCTATATAAGAATGACTTAGGATTTTGTATCCCTTCAACCAAAACCTAAACAAATAGGAGTATTTGTCTGTGTAATTGAAAGCTCTAATACCCTTTTGTGGATATTTTTTAAACAAATCTTAAAGTCCACTTAAGAATTGTAAACTACCGAATATTGTATTAATGGATAACAATAGCATGCCAAACGGTAAGTTATTTTTTCTATTTATTATCTATTAAGATCATAAGAGGGTTTATTATTTTTCTGCGTATTTGATGAACTGATTGTTGGGCTTTATTCAGTATTCATCAATTGGTATCGGAGCCTTGAAACCCTTTTATGATTAAACAATTGCATATCTATTATCGAATCATGTATGCTTTTCTTACTGTAAGGAATCCATGTTATTATGATTAAATGTTTAATTGACTTGGTTATAGTATGAACTTAGGATTTTTATAAAAAGCATGTAAGGTGATTTGTTTTTGTTGTAAGCATGAATGTTTGTTTAAACATGTTTGAATAAACTACTGTGTGATAGTATTTTTATTTTTCAATTAATTTAGGTTTTGTTAGATGGTTAGAATTATTTTCCCAAAAGTAACATTAAAACTCCATAATTTCAACGAGTTGATTCAAATACATTGAAACAATGTCTCATCGACAACTTAACCTGTGATGTTAATATTGATCGCAGGTTCTCTGACGATGTCTACCGTGGCCAACAAACTACTGATGGTGCATATAAAAATCATGGCTTGCGAGGTAATTTGCAAACCCATACTGCCGATATGACAACATTGAGGGGTTGCTGACTGGGCAAACACACAGTAACAACACGAGCTGCTAGTTAGGTGGCTTATCTAGTGACAATAACATGAGGCTGATATATGATTTTTCCATTTATTTTTAAAATTAATTGTTAATTAATTTATGTGTTTAATTCATTTATTTCGAAGGTGAATATTACTTTGTAGAATGAGAATAGTGCTATAAACAATATTATGAATCATGTTTTTAAAAACACTATTCATTAAAATACGATTCATAAAAAATACTATTTATCATAACACAATTAATCAAAAACACTATTCAACGAAAAAAAATAGATTTGTTTCACATGATAAAGTGTTCGTTCATGATTTTTTTTGTATGTATTCGTGAAATAAATATTTAGAACATGTCTTGAAGTCCGTTGAAGGAATGTAGAATACCGAAGACTAGATTAATGGATAGTTATAGTGAGGAAAATCGTAAGTATCTTTTTCTGTTTATCCTGCAGTAAAATCATAATAAGGTTTATTATATTTCCGTGTATTTGATGAACTGATTAATGCGATTCATTCAGTATTCATCAATTAGTATCATAGTCATGAAACCCACTTGTGATTCGTAGGATAAACAATTCCATACCTATTATGGAATCATGTATGTTTTTCTTACAATAAGAAATCCATGTCATTATGATTAAATGTTTGATTGACTTGGTTATGGCATAAATTTAGGATTTTTATAAAAACCATGTAAGGTGATTTGTTCTTGTTGTAAGCATGCTCGTTTGTTTTAACGGTTTGGAATAAACTACTGCATGCGATAATATTTGATTTTTTCGATTAATTTAGGGTTTGTTTCATGGTTGAATTTATAGAATTTTAAAGCACTCGGTAAGACTAAACATTCTAGTGTGATGAAATGCTTCAGGTGTGATTTAGGGGTGAATATACCTCCAATGATTTCAAATATTTACTTTCATCCGATGGTATTATAAATCAATCATCTTTTACTGACATCCCAAAACAAAATGTTGTTGCCAAAAGAAAACATTGTCACCTTGTTGAGACTACTCGTTCTTTCTTTTTTATCAACTAAAGTTTCAATTATTTTTTGGGGAGTAGCAATTTTGACTATTGTTTGTGTGATTAATCGATTTTTCACTTCTCATGATGCAAAAATGTCTCAATTTCAGAAGTTATACAAACAACTTCCAGATTATTCTCTGTTTAGATGTACATGTTTTGTCCTTCGCCTCATGTTGAACGCAACAGATTGGGCCCTAAAATAGCTTTATGTTTTTTTTGGGTTATGTTGTTACACAAAAAATTTATCATTTAATGAAAGTATCACTTCTTCTATTGCTTCGTTTGATATTATTCATTTTGATATCCGGGGTCCGTCTCCTGGCTCCATAAAGGATGGTTCTTCATATTATGTATCGTTTATTGATGATTATACTCAATACACGTGGATTTATCTGATGAAATGAATGTAAATTGTTTTTGGAATTTATAGAATTTTAAAGCGCTCGGTAAGACTCAACATTCTAGTGTGATGAAATGCTTCAGGTGTTATTTAGGGGTGAATATACCTCCAATGATTTCAAATATTTACTTTCATCCGATGGTACTATAAATCAATCATCTTTTACTGACATCCCAAAATAAAATGGTGTTGCAGAAAGAAAACATCGTCACCTTGTTGAGACTGCTCGTTCTTTCTTTTTATTAACTAAAGTTCCAATTGTTTTATGGGGAATAGCAATTTTGACTATTGTTTGTGTGATTAATCGAATTTTCACTTCTCATGATGCAAAAATGTCTCAATTTCAGAAGTTATACGAACAACTTCCAGATTATTCTTCCTTACGAGTGTTTGGATTTACATATTTTGTCCTTTGCCTCATGTTGAACGCAACAAATTGGGTCCTAAAACAGCTTTATGTTTTTTTTGGGTTATGTTGTTACACATGGTGTGGATAAAAATAGCCCGAGGGTAGGTTAGTAATTTTAAGTGGAGTATCAAAGTGGTACAGGGGTGTTTAACGGTGGTGTAAGGGTGTTTAACGGTGGTGTAAGGGTGTTTAACGGTGGTGTAAGGGTGTTTAACGGTGGAGAGAGAATTAAGCAGCTTGGTAGCAATTAATTTTCATTATTCTTAGTTAATGCTGGTGGTTGAGCATTTATAGTGTGAGGTTTGGGCCCTAATGGGCTTTCGGGTCAAGTTTAATGGACCCGGGTCATGTTTAAAGACCCATGAGTTCTAAGCAGAAGGACAGGCAGCTTAGTCAGGAAGTGTTTAGGTTTTTTAGTACTTTTGTCATAGTTCGAACAGCCTTAGGCTCACATTGTTTCGAAGTGATCTGTCCGGTCCAAATGATCTGCCCAGTACTCAGAGAGAATTTACACTGATCTGCCCTTCCGGGGAGATGTCCTGGATTCGGACTCATCAGGAGCCCCTTTTTTAGGTGTTTGAGCAAGTGTCTTTGTCAAAGACCTAAAAAACTGTCCGATTACAGGAAGTGGATCTTAATTCGGAGCGAGTTATAGATATACCTGGACAGGTCAAACGTTACGAATTTCAAACGGTTTTTGCCAGAGTTAATGGGACACGTGTCACTCCCTGATTGGTCACTCCAGTCGTTTTTTCACCTTGAATTTTGCACCACCTTCTTTAACAAGTTACCTCTTTAATTGCCAATAATGACATCAGCGCCGTCTTTTAATCATTACCTGACTTTTCGGATTCTCCTAGGAATCAACTCCTCTTTTTTCACATTTACTATAAATTCTCATTCACTTTTCACTGTCTCATTATCTCTTTCAAATTTCACTCTGCAATTTCACCCAGAGCTTTATCTCTCTAGAACTCGAAACTTCCTTGGCTGTTTATGTTTACAGCAAGAACAGCACTGATCAAAGGCGGCTGGCTTAACCTCTCGGAGTTGGAGAAAGCACAAAGGGTCGAGAAGGAAAAAAGACTTGCAGCAGGGCTACCATCGTCGCCTGTTGAGAAACCAGCCTCTTCCGTCGCAGAATCTGATAGAGGTTTATCTTCTTCCAAAGGTACTAAGCCTAAAAAGCTCTTTCAATCCACCCTTTCTCCCATAGTTTCTGGCTCCTCAGTTCAGGAGTCAATCCCTGCTGTTGAACCAGGAGTTACTGCTACCAGTGTTAGGAAAAAATCGTCTTTTATTGCCATGGGGTCTGACTCTGACCATTCCCCGGATAAGCTAGTCATCAAAAGGCCAAGCCGGTTAGTCAAAGGGCTATCCTCTAAAAACACTCCCTCAAAATCGGGGGCAAAAAACAGTGAATCTGAGTCTGGGGCAACTATTAGAGCTCCCCGGGAGAGGCCGTCAGGACTAGAGGCCAGCAGCCCACTACCCCCCAAAGAATCTTCTACTTCAGAGACTCAAATTGAGGTGAGAAGTCGAATAAATACGGGTAGTCAACAGTCCGGAGGGTCAGCTATGCCAAGCTTCAATCCTCCCCGGACTACTTCTACAGAAGCTCCCCCAACAATTATGGAGGAGAGGATGGAGGACTCTACTGAGGAGGTCCGTTTTGAGTCCGAGTCCTCCGGACAGGCTGATACTGCTATTGTTGTTGCCAAGAAGGACAAAGAGAACTTATATCTGAGGCGTCCGGAACTGCCGGAGAGCCTTGAAGGGAGAGTGGGGGGGGGCATGCTTCCACAAAGTTGAGTTCAAATACCTCTTGGCCTTGCTGAAGACCAAGTATGCGTTCATTCATACTTCAGATCTGGGTAGATTGCGCACAAAGTGGGGGATCCCTGAGAACGTAAAGATAAGGATTCCTATCGATCCGGAGACCCCGATGGATTGTAAAAAGAATGAGATAGTCTTCTTTACGGAGCTATTCAACTGGGGACTCAGGTTCCCACTGGACCCGGAGATAGTGCGCTATTTTCACTTGGTCAAACTCTGCCCATCACAGTTAAGCCCCAATGGTTGGTTCACCTTGATGTCATGCATCATGGCATCCAGGCTATCAGGGATCCCTCTTCCTATGGAAGAGTTTGCTGCAGTGGCCAACTTGTGCAAGCATCATCAGTTCCCCTTCTACCATTTCAACATGGGGAATGATCTCAAAGCTGTTGATGATCTCCTGGAGTCGGAGAGCAAATGGAGGAGCCAATTCTTGTTTGTTAGTGGTTCGTGGGAAAACGGCAAGAAAATCAAGGCCGGAGAGAATCCAAGCCTCCTCAGGAGTAGATGGAGGAGTGACCGTAAGTTTTTATTTTAAGTCTCTGTTCGAATCTCTCTTTTCTTCTTTGTACTAACCAATTTCTCTTTTGTTTTAATAGAGCTGCCAAAGGAGTTCGGGGACTACCTGAAGGCCGGACAGACTACCTGTGGCAAAATCAACGCATGGGCTGCAGAGAACTGGGAGAACCGTTTCCACAAGGCCTTTACCAATGGAAACCTAGCAAGGTCCCATATGTGGAACACAACAGGCCGGAGAGACCTATCCTGGGAAGAGCTTGCCACCCAGCATGATGAGGACATTGTGCTGAGAAGGTCCCACGAGCTGGATGGGACACTCTACCTGCCTGCCCGGGCCAAAGCCCCGAGCAAAATGAAAGGCAAGAAGAAGAAAGGCAGGAAGGCGGAAGGTGACACTGAGAGGAGGCCCCAACAGACCCAGAGGGACTGGCCCAGGTTCAAATTGATGCAACCCTTTTACAAGTGGTGGAACAGGAGAGCGAAAAGCAGGAAGTGAATCTCCCAAAACCCTCAAGAGCTTCAAAGAGGACTCGCAAGCAAGCAAGTGAAGGTGCTGACAAGGAAGCCAAGAAGAAAAAGACTTCCCAAGGAGATGAGATTGCTCTCCGGGACCCGGAGCCCTCTTTCCCTACTGACCCAACATTGGCCGAAGAGATCCCAAGGGACTTTCAAGAAGAGATTCCAAAGGAATTTCATACAGATGAAGTTGAGGGGGGAGAGCTTAACTTGGATGAAATGGACATTACGGGTCTGGGTGGACTTGGTGAATATTTTCTTGGCCTGCCCAGAGACGAGTTCGCAGGGCCCTACGTCCATCCGAGCAGCTCCAACACGGTCAATTTTAACGGTAAGACTTTCATGTTTTCTAGTGAGAAGGACATCATAGCCCATTCTTTACTTAGCAATGTACAGCCAGTGCTTACTTTGGAAAGGCAAGTCCGAAGTCAGGCAGACACCATCAAAGACCTCAAGTCTGAGAAGGAGAAGCTGTCCGATGACCTCCAGACTGCTGCCACTAAGATTGATTTGCTTAAGGAGGCAAATGATCAGCTAAAGAAGAATCAAGATGAAAGCAACACAAAAGTTGCTTCTTTGGAAGAGACCATAAAAGACCTCCGGGCTAAGCTGTCCGGACTGGAGAAGGACCTGACAATCTCAAGGGGAGAAACTGCAGCCAAGGAGAAGCTCATCACCAACCTGACCACTGACAAAATTGCTTTAGAGAATGCAGTGACTCAGGCTGCTGAAGAGAAGGCTGTTTTGGTGAGGGACCAAGAGGCCACAATCAAGGCCAAGATCAACGCCTATGCCAAGGAGATGATACAAAGCGAGGAGCTAATGATTCAAAGGGTGAAGTCTGATATGGTTCTCCTATTTCACGAAAAATTCCCGAAGAGGAGACTGGGCAGCTTATGGCGCTATGTGGATGATGACGACCTTCCTTATTATACTATGGTTGACGAGGGATATTCCAGTGAGTCCTCGTCTGATAATGAAGAGGAAACCGGAGAGAGCCCAGGTGAAGAAGAAATTGATCCCAAGGGCAAGAAGATAGTCGAAGAGAAGAGCGACATCAAGGGCAAGAAAGCAGATGAGGGCGAGCCATCTTCAAAGGCTCAACCTTAACTTATAATTTATTCTGTTTATCTTTTATTCGAACTAAAGTCCTTGGAAGGCCAAGGCACTCTTTTTGTGATGGTGTCCGTATTATTCGGACAAATTTTTTGTACTATGTCCAAACTTGTTCAAAAAGTCCTTGGAAGGCCAAGGCAATTTTAAGTTGTTGAATGGATGTTTTTATTTTGCTCAACCATCCTCTTCTTTCATTATTTGTTTAAATAGCTGGAGTTTAAGTAGTTTTATTGTATTGTGAGAATATTAAAGCTATCCGGCTAGAATTTAAATAGCCCTTAGATCTTTTAGTCCGGGTAGTATGATAAGAGATAAAACTTTGAAAACACTTAGAGAATTTCGAAGAAGGCACCAAATTTTATTGAAAGCTCTCCGCGCCACCGGAGAGGGGAAGGTATGCCCCCAAATATTTACATGGATGTTTAAACAAGTAAATATTTACACAAGTGTTATTCCAAGTACATTCGAAGGTGTTCAATATTCCAAGGGTGAGTTAAAACCCTGCCATCTTTGTCTTCCAACCAATAAGTCCCAGACTTGATTCTTTCAACCACAGTATACGGACCCTCCCAGGTTGGGGCCAGCTTTCCGAAGAGCTTTTCCTTAGTATGCAAGAAAACTTTCCTTAATACTTTATCTCCTGGTTGAAAATCTCTCCTTTTAACTTTAGAAGCAAACCTTCTTCTCATCAAGCCCTGATAGTGTGCAATTCTAAGATGAGCTTTAACCCGTCTTTCTTCGATCAAATCGAGTTGATTTCTGATTGCCATCTCATTAGCATGTCCGGAGAAGTTATGAACACGAAAGGAGGGGAGTGTCTTCTCTATGGGGGCTACTGCATCCATTCCATAGACCAAGGCAAAGGGGGATTCTTGTGTTGCAGCCCCAGGTGTTGTCCGGTAGGCCCACAAGACTTCTTGTAGATAACTAGGCCACTTCCCAGCAGCCCCTTCTAAATTTTTCTTTAAACCGGACAGTAATGTTCTGTTAGACACTTCAACTTTCCCATTGGCTTGTGGGTGGAAAGGTGAAGAAAAACAGTGCTGAATACCCCTTGAGGCACAGAAGCTTTCCATTTCTCTGTTGTCAAACTGTGGCCCATTGTCTGTTGTTATCTTCTGTGGGACACCGAATCTGCAACATATGTTGGACATAATAAATTTTATGACAGCTTTCGAGGTTGTCCCTGCCAGGGGAGCTGCTTCCACCCACTTTGAAAAGTAGTCGATGGCCACAATTATGGTTTTACGCCCTCCGGAAGCCACAGGGAGAGGTCCAACCAAGTCCAATCCCCATCGAGCAAAAGGGATGGGCTCAGAAATTGATTCCAAAGGAATGGCTGGTACATGAATTTCATTGTTGTACCTCTGGCATGGGTCACACCTTCTTACCAGCTCCTTAGCATCTTTCATGATTGATGGCCAATAATATCCGGAGAGTAACACTCTTCTTGTCAAAGCTCTAAATCCACAATGGGCTGATCCCTCACCATCATGCAATTCGGAGAGAACCATTTGTGACTCATGATCCCCTAAACAACGTAGGAGAGGTTTGCTATAGGACTTTTTATACAAGACTTTTCTCAACATAATGAAACCACGAGCCCAGTGTTTCAACATTCTGGCTTGTGATTTATCTAAAGGCACAATACCATCGGACAGATATTGCATAAGGGGAGACCTCCAGTCTTGAGGCCTACTCACTTGTATTTCAAAGACTTCCTCTTTTCCACCCTCACCAAGTTCAATAGAAGGGCTTTCAAGCACATGGATCCATGGATAGGACTCCGTATATGCTATTGTTGCCAATGAATCTGCTAGTTCATTTTCTGCCCTGGGGATGTGTTCATAGACAACAGCCTTAAACTTTAATGCTTCATTTTTGAGGAGGAGTAAATACTTGACCAATTGCTCCTTTCTAGCCTCTGATAGGCCCAAAGCATGGTGGACAAGCAACTGGGAGTCACTTAGTAGCTTGACCCTTTTAGCTCCACAGATATAGGCCAACTTTAACCCAGCTATGGCTGCTTCGTACTCGGACTCATTATTAGATACCCTGAAAGCAAAACAAATAGCTTGGTACATGTTGTCCCCGTAGGGGGAAGTGAGACATATCCCATGGAACTAGATCCTCCGTCTGTTCGGACAATCCACACTTTCTTGTCTTTTGAATCAGTAGGTTGCTCTGAGTCCCTATCAAAATGGAATTCAACCAGAAAATCAGCCACAGCTTGGGCTTTCACTGCTGTCCGGGGAGCAAAGTCTATGTCAAAGTCCCCCAACTCTTCTGACCACTTTGTCATTCTGCTTGAAATGTCTGTTTTTTGAAGGACATTCTTTAAAGGGAAAGATGTCCGAACGACGATTGGATGAGCCTGAAAGTAGGGCCTCATTTTCCTTGCAGCTATCACCAAAGCTAATGCCAGTTTTTCGAGTTTCAAGTAACACCTTTCAGCATCAATCAAGCTTTTGCTGATGTAGTACACTGGGTGAGGATGCCCATCGACCTCTCTTACTAATACCGCACTGATGACACAACTTGAAACAACCAGATAAACAAAGAGAGTCTCCCCATCAACCGGTTTGAACAAAGTTTTGGGAGAGGAAAGATGTTTCTTGATTTCATTGAATGCTTCATCACACTGTGGTGTCCATTCAAACCCCTTTGCACCCTTCAAGGTTTGAAAGAATGGAGCACACCTGTCCGAAGACCTGGAGATGAATCTGTTCAAGGCAGCCAATCTCCCCGTTAGTCGCTGTACTTCTTTAATGTTTCGAGGAGGTTCCATCTGGAATAAGGCATTGATTTGGTCCGGGTCGGGCTGTATTCCATGCTCACTTATGATATACCCTAAGAATTTCCCGGACTGTACTCCGAACACACACTTTTCAGGGTTTAACTTTAAATTTACCTTTGCTAAGTTGGCAAAAGTTTCTTGGAGGTCGGACAAGTGTAACTGCTCATCCACACTTTTTACCATCATATCGTCAATATAAACCTCCATATTTCTCTAAATCTGATTAGCGAATGCCTTGTTAACTAACCTTTGATAAGTAGCCCCAGCATTTTTTAAGCCAAAAGGTATCACCTTGTAGCAATACAGACCCCTATCAGTAACAAACGTGGTGTGCTCTTGATATTTTGGATCTACTTGGATCTGATTGTACCCGGAGAAAGCATCCATGAAGGAGAGCAGCTTGTTCCCAGAAGTAGAGTCTACTAACTGATCTATCCGGGGGACCGGATACAAATCTTTTGGGCAAGCTCTATTGAGGTCTGTGAAGTCAATACACATGCGCCATTTGCCATTCTTCTTTTTCACCAAGACAGGATTGGCAGTCCACAAAGGGTATTGAGATTCTTTAATATGCCCCATCTTTGTGAGTCTGTCAACCTCTTGTACTATGACATCAGCCTTTTCTTTTGAGAAAGCTCTCCTCTTTTGTACCACAGGTGTCACATCCCTCCGGACAGATAGGTGATGGGAAATCACCTCTGAAGGAACTCCAGTAACATCAGCATTGCACCAAGCAAAAACGTGCTGATGGTCTTTCAAGAATTTCAACATCTCTTCTTTCAACATTGGTGGAATTCTGGACCCTATCTTGACACTCTTCCCTTCTCCCAAGCAGTGCGTTTCAACCTCCTCAATCGGGATTAACACTCCAGGGGTCTCTCTGGGGTCATCAATTTCACCCTCACCCCCAGAAAGGCCCTCAAACTGCTATTGATTATTTATACGGACTGCCCCCAACGTTCGTGGAGCCAAGGCAGTGGCATAGCACTCTCTAGCAATCTTTTGGCTGCTCCGGACAACCCCAACCTGTCCCTGAACAGCATACTTTAAACACTGATGGACTGTCGAAGCCACTGCATGCATCCTAGAGAGCCAAGATCTCCCTAGAATAGCATTATAGCAAGTGGGACAATCCACCACAACGGAGAGTATTCTAACCATTTTCCTGAAAGGGCCCCTGCCCAACAACACTTCTTCTTCAAACTCCCCGATCACATCAGCTGAGCTGCCCGTGAAACCCACGATTGATCTGTCCGACTTCTGAATCACAGCTAGATTTTTCATTTTCTTGTAAGTGTTTAGAAAAAGGATATTGGCAGAGCTTCCAGTATCCACCAGAATTCGCCTTATCTCATTGCCCCCTATAGATGCTCCTATGACAACAGCATCCTCATGAGGGCCAGCAATATCTCTCAAATCATCCTCATCGAAGACTATGAATGGGAATGAGTTTGGTGATTGATAAGATGTCATGCCTTCTTCTAGCTGGGAGGCTAAATTATGAACATGCCTCTTTCTTGAAGAAGCAGTAGGAGCAGTCATTGTGTCCCCTCCGAAAATTGTCAGTGACTCGAAGAATTTAACGAGCCCGGAGACTGTCGTGGAATACTCCTCTATAGCACCCACCTTATTTCGCGTTGGATCAGGATCCAAGTACTCAGATTCCATATCAAACCTCTCCACTATTACCATAGCCCCCTCTGGGGCCGCATTACTTGGACCAACCCGGTGAGTATTGTCAGGCCTGTTTCCTCCTCTTCTTTTAACGTACGCACCCAACTTTCCCCTTTCAATCAAATTTTGTACTTCTTGCTTCAATGCTATGCAATCATCAGTGGTATGGCCAATATCATTGTGGTATTGGCAAAAGGAGTTGTTACGATGCTCTCTGGGAGACTGCAAGGTTGCCGGTCTCCGGTAGTATACCTCATCTTTTGTTTTATCAAAAATGGTGGCCACGCTTTCTTTAAGTTCTGCGAACCACTCCGGTTGGACCCATGGTCCCCTTTTGTTTCTGGATTGTTGACTTTGAGCAGGAGCAGCTGGCTGAGACTGAGCTTTTCCTCTACCATGCCCCTGTCCGGTTTCTCTTGCTCTATTCCCGGACTGGTTTTGATTTGGAGTTGGTGCCACCGGGGTGGACCTCACCTATCTGTGTACCCTGGTCTTCTTTGTTTCATCAACGTTTATTTGCTTGCCAACTTGATTTAGCAACCCTCCCCAGGTCATGGCTTTCTTTCTGGTCACCGAATCAGCCAGGTTGCCTGGGTTCAAACCTTGTCTTAGGGATGCTATTGCCACCTGTTCGAAGCAATCAGCCAACCCATTCTTTGTGTGCACAAAACGACTTATGTACTCCTTTAATGATTCATTTGGTTCCTGGGCGCAATGGATTATGGTGTCTCCATTACCCTTCAGCTCCTTACTCCCCACAAACTGCCTTCGAAAGGCCACCCAAAAAGTATCAAAATCTTTAATACAACCTTGAGGCAGGCTGTTGTACCATTTCAGAGCACTCCCCGTAAAAGATTGGGAGAATGCCCTACATAGTAGTTTATCATCATCATCAAAGTTCATCATGAAGTTCTTGAATTGCTCCAGATGATTGTCCGGATCAGTACTGCCATCGTACTTCTCCATCTTGGTGCTGTCAAACCTTTTAGGGAGGTTCCCGGACAGAATCTTAGAAGACAATGGAGATTGCCTCCAGTTTCTTCCACGACTGAACACAGTATCCTCATTGGGAGTTGCAAAGATACCTGGTTCATCGTGAAAAGCGAAAGGATCCATCAGTATCCGGTCCACATGCCTCCGGTTATGAGATGATCCCTTACCAATATGCCTTTTCATTCTTCCATGGTGATCTCTTTTTCTTGAATATTTCTTAACATGCTTTTGCTTTTTCTTGGTTCTACCCTCATCACTGCTGGAGGACAAGGATTTTTCATTTCCCTCACTATCCGAAGAGCTGCCCGAAGATTCTGAACTTGAGTCAGAGCTCTCCACAGGCTTGGACCGGTGAGACTTTTTAAAACTAACATGTGTCTTTCTGGTACTCACATGAGTTTTCGAAGCCTCAGGCTCTCTAGGGTTGTCGGTGTGATGAACAACCGATGCCTTGGATTTCTCTTTCACGCCCATTTTGGCCTTTTCAGCCCTTAGAGCTTCTATCTCAAGTTTCAACCTGTCATGCTCTTGGACAGTATACTCATCGTTTTCTTCCACCACTTCGAGCAAAGCTGGTGGAAGCTCTGGATTATCCGAATTCATTCGGACAGAATTTCTTGGCAGGTTTTGAATGCTTGATTCAGGCACCTCTCTCCTCCCACTGTGGTCGCCAATTTGGTGTGGATAAAAATAGCCCGAGGGTAGGTTAGTAATTTTAAGTGGAGTATCAAAGTGGTACAGGGGTGTTTAACGGTGGTGTAAGGGTGTTTAACGGTGGTGTAAGGGTGTTTAACGGTGGTGTAAGGGTGTTTAACGGTGGTGTAAGGGTGTTTAACGGTGGAGAGAGAATTAAGCAGCTTGGTAGCAGTTAATTTTCATTATTCTTAGTTAATGCTGGTGGTTGAGCATTTATAGTGTGAGGTTTGGGCCCTAATGGGCTTTCGGGTCAAGTTTAATGGACCCGGGTCATGTTTAAAGACCCATGAGTTCTAAGTAGAAGGACAGGCAGCTTAGTCAGGAAGTGTTTAGGTTTTTTAGTACTTTTGTCATAGTTCGAACAGCCTTAGGCTCACATTGTTTCGAAGTGATCTGTCCGGTCCAAATGATCTGTCCGGTCCAAATGATCTGTCCGGTACTCGGAGAGAATTTACACTGACCTGCCCTTCCGGGGAGATGTCCTGGATTCGGACTCATCACCTTTCATATTGCTCAACATCATAAGGATTGAATTCTAGATTGTTTCAATATCTACAATAAAACCCTTACCTCTCAATCCATAACCTTTGTATAATTCTTTCACTTTCTCAAGCCCTAAATGAAAAATATACAAAAGGTCCCAAATAGGTGTAACTGTATCGTCCTATAAACTACAGAAACCAATCGAAACAACTATACATATGCATAGAGCTTCTGCATCTCTAAGAGTTGTGTCGAGGTCAATGTGTTCGCTAAGCTCATTAACGAACTTCAGTAGTGTGTTGAAGTCCATCTCTTCTCCCATTATCATGTCACGAAACGCTTCAATATCGCAATACATACATACAAGTGTAGGTGTTCGGACAAATAATGGGTCCATAATACCTCGCATCGGACCACTATTTTCTCGTATTCAAAGTCCCTTTTGAAGTGTATGAAAATCCAGCGGACACAGAAGAAATAATTTAAGTACTCATTTTGCTCAAAATAGATATGCAATAGGCTGTCAAGCAATTCCACTAGCTTTAATATTGCAAAAAGTTGAGAGTGCACGCCATTATGGAATTTGTTGACAATCGTTTTAGAAATTCTACCAAGATTTTGGTTTGTTTTTATGTTTTCACGCATGGCTGACGCGGCTTGTTGACTCTGTGTCGTCACAATATGCTGACTCTCGGTGGCTGCAGTTTTCAAAGGCTCAATCAAGAGATCCGAGTTAACCAAATTCTCCCTCCATAGATCGTCTAAAACAAGAAGAAACTTTGTTTTGTTATTCAACGTTTCCTGTAATATCACATGGAGTACATTCTGTTCAGTGAAACTAAAGTGCTTAGAAGTCACAGACTCGTAAATCGTTCTCAAGATTTTAAAAACATCGAATTTTTCAGAAACAATGTATGTAAACTTCAGATCTGCAAGAGCTTGCGCACTAGCCATATCCTCGTCTGAGCCGCCGAAAACACCATTATCTCCTTCAAATCCCTGAAAATATTGAAGTTCCAAAAATCCCCTGTAGTACATCGACCCACGTACTGTCCTCGACAATGTCGGACTTTAAGATACCCAGTGACGCAAAGACTCAGTTGAAGATTGAAGATTACGTAGTTCACATCCATATATGTGGGTGTATGGATCATGAACCCCAATTAAAAGGGATACAACATCAGTTCCAATCCATCCGATAAGGTTAGCTACTTCCCGCTTTAACACGAATGACCGAAAATTTATAGACTTGTGGATTGCCTTGTTTTCCATCCCATACTTAGCATACATATCGATCACGACACTGTCTCTTTCGGACATTTCATCAAAAACCTTAGGTGCACATGAACAAGAACTAAACACAACGGTATCATCTATTGAAGACCCAATTTCAGAGCCCACAAAATCTGTAATCTTCATATAATCATTCCAACCCAATCTTGTATCACAATTACAATCACCAGTGAAATTAATCGATTCATGTAACATCAAAGTATCAACTCTTCTAAGAACGGGATCATGGTTATACACATAACCCGAGTCGGAATCGAAAACGCTAGAGAAAATAGTGAAATCGTACAAACCATGTGATTTCTTCTTACCCTTTTCAGCCTCGTACTGCTTGGAGTATTTGGTGAAAGCCTCCTCGTTCATAGCATCAATGTCTACATTTTTTGTTCTCTATTTCTGTTTAACCTTTCTTCGTTTTCCTTTTTTTCGAACCCGTTTCCTTTTGAATTTTTGTTCTCCATTGTTCCCAGAAGGTTTGGTTGGTGGCAAGAACAGTGGTAAATAGTCTCCACTCATATTTTTTTACTATCTTTTATTTTTGGTTTTGAATTGGACAGGATATACTGGATATCATATCTTTTATCCACCGATTCAACCGTAGGAGATAAACTTGAATTCAAAATTCCTTCTTTTCTTTTCGATGAAAAAATGGTGTAAAAGGTTTTATTTTATTGTTTACTTCAGTGAAATAAGAAGAGACGTGTTTCGGATCGTCTTCATCCTCATCGTCGTATACATCATAAATCGGATCGTCTTCATCCTCATCACCGTATACATCATAAATCGGATCTCCCAATTCCAGCCAAGTTGCATCAGAAATTTCACCTTCCAGCACCTCCTCAACCTAGGATAACCAATCAACAAACTCCTCCGCCCGAAGGCCACCATCAAAGTCAGGAATGTTGACCTTAAATCCAAGCTCCTAGCAGCGGTCCTGATAAGCGTTCCGTTCTGGCCTTTCTCCAAAAGGGTTATCGGGACCTTCAGCCTCCACACTGGGTTGTCTGGTAGTAAGTTCAGCCATCTGACAGGCAAGATACTCGACGTGACGGCGCATGTCAGCATTCTCGCAATCTCCGAAATCACTCGCATCTCCTTCCACAGCAATGCCGCTGCGACCTCTGGGTCTTCCTCGCACCATCTCGTAGGACTGCCTGTGTTTGATACCAATATGATACAGAGTAAACGTAGAGAAGCCCATATAGGGGAAACCCTTATTTTCTCTATCAAAATTCAATTAAAAAAAGTCTAAAACAAAAATAGGGTTTGAGACGCCTTAAATATGAATCGCCCAAATCTCTAATACAAAATATGGAAACAAAAATAAACGCAATAAAATAATATCCTATTAAATCTGATTACATTCAGATTTAATTTGCTATCTTAAATAAATCCTTAAAGTATAAAAAATAAAATAAAATAAAACTAAAACACCATTTAAATAGATTTTATGGAAGCCTTCTGCCTATATGAGTAAGGCATTTACACTTTCGTATCCAACGTCGAAGAACAGGTGTAAAATCCAATAGCCTATTCTTTGACAGAACCTCCCGAAAACCTTCAAATCATAACCAAAACCAATGGTCTAACACAAATCAAACACATACACACTAATATATCATTCCAAACTCGATTTTAACCTTAGATTTATCTAGTTTCACAATCTAAATGAAAATCTAGCAAAGATCAACACAAAACTAAAAAACGAAATTAAACCATTAAAAAAAATGAAAAAAATATGTTTGTCTTTTAAAAAAAACGAAAGATTCAAACAAAAAAAAATAAAATTTCTTCATTTTTGAAAATTAAAAAAAAAAAAAGAAGATGAAGTTTAAAAGGGATTAGACTGTATTGAATTTTATGTGAATACAATTTTTATCTGAGAGAACTTAAAGTTTTCACGCCAATATTTTTGAAATAATTCGGAACAAGTGCATACTTCAATAGTCTATGATAGTCTAACAAAAAACCCAATATATATCTATTGTTCGGACCCCTAGTACATACCGGCCTAATGACGCTGAAGTGTCCACTAAAAGCCTAATAACATTTATTTGGGCTTCTAAAATGCCCATTATACCTTGCCACTCTCCACAGTCACAAAAATACGACCGTCGAAACATCTAATTTGAACTTCATGACAGAAAATATGGTAAAGCTAGGCCAGTATATCGCCCGTCGCCTCCGTCAACCACCGTCATCAACAGGCGGAAATAAATACTCCTTCGTTGCTGCTGTTCAGCAACTATCTCTTTACACCACTGGCACTGGAAAATACGATTCCCAAAACGAGCTTGGGCATAGAGAAAACAGGAGAGGAAAATGGTTCGTGTTACCGCCGTTCTCACCCTCCATCAATGGTTCCGCTCTCGGTAAAGTTATTTCCGTTGGAAACTTCGGCAATGATTTAGATGGAGGCGAAACGACGGCACTTAAGTGGATTCTCCGGTGCTGTCCAGAGCTGCCTAGAAGCCTCGTCCAGAAGCTATTTCGTCTGAGACAGGTTTAGTACTGTTTTGATTCTCTCTGCTAGTTTTAAAAGTATAAGGTTCGAATCTGAGATGCGAGTTATTGTCAATTGAATCGTTTCACTTCATAGGCTAGTTTGTATGCTAATGCAACCAGTATAATTGTAGATGAGAATCTTGGTTATAGTTGAATGTATTTGAATTGTCGCATAATTTAAGAGCTTGAATACATGATTGCAGGTCCGTAGAGAAGCTAAGCCTAACAATTTGGATGATGGTAGTGAGATGCAGCAGATTCAGCTTAAAAGGGTACTTACTTTGTTTACATTCTATTGTAGAATGTGCAGATATTGTTTCGCATTCATGATCAAAGAATTTCTATTGCTGATATCTAAGATTGTTTAAAGGTGGCAGCTAAAGATTCGTTGAATGTCGGAGATCAGATCCATCTTCCTATTAGTGTTCAAGAGTTACCTGCCAAGAAACAAGAGTGTGTTTGTAGCGAAGACGAGATTAAATATCTTCGCAGCACTGTGTTGTATAAGGTTTCCGAAGCTATAACTTTAGTTTTGTTTGTTTGTATATATAATTTTTGCAAGGTTTGTATTATTCTACTGAATTTGAGTTTCTGAAATAGGATTCAGCTATAATCGTTATCAATAAACCGCCTGGGATGCCTGTTCAGGTAAACTAGCACGTCTACATCAGTTATATATCTGTTTTTTGATTTGTAATGTGATTGTTTGTTCCTATGTTTCGTTTGATGTTTATATCACCTTAACAGGGCGGGATTGGCATTAAGAGAAGTTTGGATGAACTGGCTGCAACTTGTTTAACTTTTGACTACACAGAACCTCCTCGTCTGGTTTGTTTACCGGATGACAATTTCCCTACAATTCTGTATATGATGAGTCGGATTTTTTCCCCTAATTAATCATTATGTTGCTTCTTAATAAGTAATTTTTCGGTACTAGGTCCACAGACTGGATCGAGATTGTAGTGGCTTATTGGTTTTGGCCAGAACACAATTGAGTGCAACGGTTTTGCATTCTATTTTTAGAGAGAAAACATCTAGTGCGGCAGAAGAGGTAATATGTTTTGTTTCTTATTCCAGTTGGTTTCCATTTGAGCCTTTCATTTGTTTATGGTCTGACATTTTGTGTATTAAGGGCAGAGGCAAGGACAGTCGAATCCTTCAGCGGAAGTATTGGGCACTTGTCATTGGGTCTCCCAAACGCCCCAAAGGGTTTATTTCAGCTCCTCTTAGAAAGGTTAAGACTTAAGAAATACTTGCTTACAAACATTTTTTTAATCAAAATGATATTATATTTTCGATCGAATTTCATATACTGGAGCATATGTGATTTATGTTATCTTATACACTTGTTCAGTTTGTGAGTAATGCTCTATTAATAAGATTCTTTAACGGAATATACTCTTCATTTGATGAGTCCAATCAACGAGGGTAACTAAATGCTAACATTTTGTTGTCTGCTTCTTGTTTTAGATGAGTAATTAAAATCTGCAGTTATCATCTTACCACGATGTTGCAGTGATAGTGCACCCTATTTTGCTATAATTTCCACAATGTAGTACAGAATTTGATCTGTGATATCTATTATCTTGACCAACAATTATCTGTTATGGTATTGAATTCGGTCCCATATATGGCATTTAGGTGGTAGTGGACGATGGAAAGTCTGATCGGATCACGGTCAATGATGATGGACAAGTTGTATCATCTCAGCATGCAATAACAGAGTATCAAGTGATTCAATCATCCCCTCGTGGTTAGTGTGTGTGAAAAATTGCATGTTCCCTTCTCTTTTTGTTTATAAGTTTGCTTAGTTATTAGTACATCACTTGTTCAAGTGAGAAAGGAAGAAAAAACATATTTTTTTCTCCTGCTATATATTGTTGGAGATCTCATCAGATTGTTTATTGCATCATCCAATCAAATCTGCCTTTATCTTTCTGTCGAAAATGGAAAGAACGGGTAATGTGTGGTGAATAATCATGGATACCTCTTCTCAAGTACTTGCTATTTGTTTCACAAATTTTCATTGTAAGAATTTATGTAGTATCTTTACTCCGGTCGCTCGTAACACAGTTGATTGTAGGGTATATTCATGTTTTAGCACAGTTTTAGTAACTCGTGATTCATGAATAAATTTAACAAAGTAGGGGTTCGGTTGGGCATCGGTACAGTAGGGCAGTATGGCAAAAAATTCCACACCTATATATAAGTGGTATTTGTCCTAATAATAATGTATGAACCATGTCAGTGGTATTACTTTTTCATCCCACCCCTAATAATAGGGATAGCAATAATTTACGGCCAGTATAAAGCTTTTAGTAATCAATAGTCTCAAGTTGCCGGACTCGCCCCCCATGTTAACCTAGATTCCGGATACATATGCTTGTACGAATGGAAACCTGTTTTTGATTCATATGCCTGGTATCGACCTGGCTTCCACTTAATTTTTGGATTTTTAATTGATTTTCATAAATTTTTATTTTATTCGTACCCTCGGATTTTTAACCTGGATTGATCGCTTTCTAATACTTACACGTGCATGCTTGTCTGAATTCCAAATCCGGACCCTGCCTGCAGTTAAGTTCGGACGTCATTTTTATGTCCGAATCCAGATTTCGGACATAAAATTGATGTCTGTACCTGATATTTTCCGGATCAGACAAAACTGGTTGGTCGGATAGACATAATTTTGCGACCCCTAGCTAATAATTAATGTGATGTAGGTTTCACTTGGTTGGAACTGTTCCCCCGGACAGGTAGAAAGCACCAGGTACCTATAAAATCCCGATACTGTTTCAATTTTCGCATTTGTTTAATTTAAAATCTTTTCCAACTATCTACTATTGCAACAGCTTCGTGTACACTGTGCTGAAGTATTAGGGACACCGATAGTTGGAGACTACAAATATGGATGGCAAGCTCATAAAAACTGGCAAAGAATTCCTCCGCCCGATTCAATGAACAAGTCCAATGCAAAGACAGCGAAGGGAAGTCCCTTCGATCTTGATTTGGAAGGTGGAAGCATCACTTCGAAGCAGCCTTACCTGCACCTTCACTGTAGGGAAATGATTTTGCCCGATATCGCTCAAGTTTTAGAGAACATACAGATTTCAGACGAGTATAATCCTTCGGAACTCGAAAGTGCTAAGTTTGTTGCTCCGTTACCTACACATATGCAACTAAGTGAAGATTTATTGAATTCTTAAGGTACAAAATCTATTACAATCCAGTTTATGGCTCGCCGTTAAATTTAAGCCATGTTCGTGTTTTAGGTAATAGCCGAAAAGGAAATGTTTGAGCGGTATGTGGGTAAGGCCTGTGTTGTATCTGCATTATTTTTTGTTTTTATATAATACACTTTTGACAAAGTCGTCCGAGGATGATAAGAGATAGTTATCATAGTTATGGATTATCTAATGACTTGATAGGGACAATTTCGATTCCGGCGTTTAAAGACCGATTTGGTCGTTTTTGGATTGGATAAATTTTAATTGCATATAAAAGTTGTGAAATATATAAAATGGTTAAAAATATATTAAATATATTTACATAAATAAATATGGCGGAGATGGAAAGTCTCCGAGAATGGTGCCATCAAGAATGGAGCTTGCACATCAGTTAACCTCATTCTTTGATTTTTTTAACATTCGTAATAACGTATTATTTCGAGAAGAAGAATTTCTCTTTCTTCCATCTAAAAATAGTGTAAAAAACTGTCCAAACATTACAAGAAATTTTTGTATTATGTTAATCTTCAACCAAAAAGTATAACGGAGCTATCAAATCACATCTCATTCCAGTATTCTAAAGAAACTAAAGATGGACCGTGAAGAATACAAAAATCACTCTTGTTGGAAAATTTTCTAACGATTTGCCTAAGAAATTTTATTTAAATCATTTTTTGAATTCCTTTAAATTCAAAGGTGTTCACAGTATGGTGGTATGAGATTCACGCTATATACTCTTTGAGTTTAATTTAAAGGAAGATGATATTAAATTATGGTCTAAAAGTATTTGGAAGATTGGAGGCTCTGTTATGCGTATCCTTCGATGGAATCCTGAATTCAATGTCAAGATAGAAAGTCCGATATCTTTGGTGTGGATTAGGATCCAAAAAATCCCCGAATTCATGATAATTCATCGATGATGTATGGCATTGTTGTTTCTTTAGGCACTCCATACAAAATTGAAGTTCCTGAGATTAACAGAGCATACAAAAGTCCAACTTTTGCTCTTGCGGAATTAGACGTGTCAAGAATTCTTCATGATAGCATTTTTGATAGGCTTTGGTAGGAATGATGGATGCTGGTTATCCATAAGCTACCAGAATCTTTCAACTTACTGCAACCAATGCCATCATATGGGGCATAAATGCTCGGAATGCAAGAAGTCTCAAAAGATCGTAACTGAAGAAAATGCTGAGAAAGATATCGAGAATCCTACAATACAGAAAACGTCTAACAAAGGAAAATAAATTTATAAAATATCTAAAGTTACTAAATCTCATAATGCCAAGAAAACATATATGCCTAAAGTCAACTCCATAGTAGTTGAGAACATTCACAAAAAAAGAAGAAGAGTTAACTGAAGGAGATGATCACAATGACAAACTGGAATTAGACAATCAAGTTCTTTTTGCTTATGACTTGCGAAAGAAGCACACGAAAAAGGTCTCCACTCCTGAGGAAATAGAAGTAATTGAAGCTATCCAAATGTTAAATCATGATACTGATTAGAATATCAATCAAAATATTGATATACTGGACTCCAGAAGACACTCTCATGCCCAAGAAAATATTGGAAGCAATCCTATAACGCTGACTATGAGAGCTCTATCTCCTGATCATAACTTTAACATCATCCTGAACAAGAAACTCAAAGCTGCTAGGAAGATAAAAAAGCAAAACAAACTTGTTATAAAGTATTTGAAATATTCAGAGACCAACAATCGGTTTAAATCATTATCTGATAATGATAAAGATTCTTAATTGGAATGTTCACGGCATCAACAAAAAATTAACAGTTGGAAGACAAAAAACATTAATCTACAACGAGGAAGTTAAGATCCTGGCCATTCAAGAGCCTATGGCTAACTCTAACAAGATCAGTGAAAGTGCTATGAAATTGAGATTTACTAATTTTATTTCTAATACTTCTAATAAGATTTGGATGTTTTGGAATAGTGATTCATGTATTAATACACTCATTAATCATGATCAGTGTCTGCACATGGAGGTTGAATATTCAAGTTTAGAAAACTCATTTTTCTTGACTGTGGTCGACGCAAAGTGTCAAAGAATTCAAAGATTAAGCTTATGGGATCAACTTATAAAGGCTGCTTCTACTTATAAAGGTTGGATCACAATGGGAGATTACAATGCAATTGCTTCAACGAATGAGCAGATTGGGTGATCTGCTATTTTCCAGAATATCATTGATGACTTTGTAGAGATGATTAGGGATTGTCACCTGGAGGATGCCGGTTATGCTGGCTAGAAATTCACCTAGAATAGGAATATTAAATTGAAAAGGTTAGACAGAGTGATGTTTAACAACACTTGGGCTGACACTTTCAGTAATACTCAGGTTCTGATTTAACAACACTTTATTTTTGGTAATCCAAATGGACCAGCAGATGATTAGAGGAATTATTGTTCTGATATGGAAAATTTTGTCAATAGACATGAACCAACAGTTATTAGATGTTTAAAGGACATATGTTGACCAATTAAAATGCGGAATAGGCCAACAAATTACTTCCATACTTCCATTTCTTATTGGCAAGAAACAAAGAGATGATTAATGATTTCAGTGTTGTAGCAATGCTGGCATTTTTATGCCAGCAGAAATTTTCTGTTCTGCATAATGGAATCGACATATAGTTATTAAATATTTTCCAAATTGTGAATGAACACTTTAAAGGAGTGATGTTGTTCCAAATTTTACTAAATAGAGTTGATTTATGATGCTTTTCCCTGATGTTCCTGCCAAGTTTCTTGAAAGAGAAGTCGCGAAAAGGATAAGCTTCCCAAATAAGACACTATTTTGTTGATGGGTTTATATGAATTTTATTAATTCTTTCAATATCAGAAGGAAGCACATTGTAAAAAAAAATTCATGATTCCATTTGTCAAACCAGAAGTCAATTTGGCCATAACCAATTTTCCAGAAGATAAATTGCTCAACTATCTCCCTTATATTGATAATTCTTTTCCAAAAACTTAGAGGTTTAATCGGGATTTGAAGAGTATGAGATGCGATCAATATATGGAATGCATTAACTTAGCCCATAATTATTATTTTTCCCGAACATCATCTATTATTTACATGATGTAGTAATTCGAGAGTCAAATATTATTCTTATGTGGAGGCATTCTTCACCAAATGGTTTACAAATTGTAGACCATTTGGTTCAGATTATTGGGTTATTGTTTTATTTTGTGCCTTATAAAAATTTGTTTAAAATATTGTTATTCTCTTTATGATAGATTAGGAATTTGAGGGTTTTAATATGATAATTAGGGATAACACGAAGGACAGATTGAATCATGATTAATCTGCCTCCAAAAGATAGGTTCTTGCTATCCTAGTCTGCAATTCTATTTCTGATGTTGGTAAGCATGTCATCTAATATTTATCTTATTGATGTTAAAACAAGGTAGTGAAAAGGTAAAGAACTAAGATTGAAACGAGTGATATGTTTTATTGAAGTAATTCTATCTTTATTCAGATGTTTTGAAGAGATAAAGATAGATTTTTTATTATTGATGATTTGACCAGAGATGGATTGATAGCATTCAAGGAATTCTCATATCTTTTTATTGTTATTTTTTGTACCAGTCATAAATATTATAATTCATCCGCGTATTCCAAACACGAGATCGTAATTGATCATTTAGATGAATAACACATGGAATTATTTAATTGGAAAAGAAGTTTTATACCTCTGATTAAAAATTCTTTAGCAATGATGAAAATGCTTGGGTGATAATGGATCACCGTGCCTTACACCATTGATGGATTAAAAGTAGCCATAAGAGGCTCCATTAATTAAGATGAAAAAATTAACATTGTATATCCCTTTTTAATTAACTTAACGAATTGATGATTACACCCAAAGCAATGAATTACAATATATATAAAATTGAAGGATAACCTCTCAAATGCTTTGACCATATAAAGTTTTAAATAATATTTCATCCTCTAACTTTCTTATTGAGCTCATCAACCACCCTGTTCAATAGAGATTAGTTTTGGAAGAATAGTGGGTAATTTGTTGTTTATTATTTTTAAAACAATTTTGTTTAAAACAGTACAATACAGAGACTGATTGGTCTGAAGCCCTGATAAGAATTATGAGATTCTTTCTTGGGTATTAAACATATTTATGAACACGAGTTAATTTACCATTGAAATAAGACTTGATTGCATTAATTAAGTATTTTTTAATGATAAACCAGTAGGATTTGAAGAATTTGGAGTTGAATCTATCGACTCGAGAAACACTGTTATAGTTAAGAGAGTTGATATACTTAAAAATTTCATCATCAGATGGTAAAGAAAGAAGAAAGTTATTGTATTGAGGAGTCACAAGTTCATTTATAATGTTATTGATATCATTTGTGATTAAGTTTTTAGTTTGAAAATTTAATAGATTTAAAATGATCAATGGATGAATGTACTACTTCATAGAAGTTTTCAGTTTATTGGTCATTGATTTTAATACCATCAATTATGTTTTTTCTTAATATTTTCTTCACAAAGTTGTGAAAAATTTTTTAGCTTCTTTCACCTAATTGAGCCAATTAGTGGAACTCTTTAGTTCCAATAAGATTTCTTCTTTAGCCAAAAGATTTAAATATATATCCCTAGCTTTAGATAGGTTTATTTGGTCTCCCATATTATTAGAATGTTCCAAACAATTTTTCAGCATGCTTTACATTGATTTCAGCATTTGTAATGCTTTCAAAGATGTTACCAAATAAGTCTTGTTCCAAAATTTAATTTTATGCTTTAATCTTTTTAATTTAGACCAAAAAATAATATCGGGGGGGCCATTTAGACTATCATTCCAGTTGGTTTCAACAGTTTTTAGAAAATCTTTGTGAAGTAACCATACATTTTGAAATTTAAATGATGCTTTAGGTTTATTATTATTTGAAGACATTGAAATAAGAAAAAGTGAATGGTCAGAACGTGTTCTAGCCAATTGTTTCACCTTTGTTATTTCAAAGTAATCTCTCCATGCATTATTGTTAAGAGAGCTATCAAGTCATTTCCATTTTGAGTTATTTGACCATGTGTTTAGAACCAAAGAATCTAGGATCTTCCAATTTTGCAATCTAGGATCATGTTGTTAAAGTAATCAATATAATTAATATATAAGAATGAGCAGGCCAATTGCTCAGAAGCATTGGATATGATGTTGAAATTACACGCAACTAACCATTCATTCTTAGTTATTGATATTTCTCTGAGATGATCCCAAAGAATTTGTCTCTAGAATATGGCACACTTAGCATAAATGATGGTGACTAAAAATTATTTATTACAAGAGGAATGAGTCACCATCATTTGGATAAATTTCTCATTATTAATAAAAGTTTGAACCTGGAAATTATGTCTCCACAATATCTAGATTTTATTATTTAGGTTTGTAATGCCATTGTTAAAGCCAAATTTGTGTTTGATTAAGTCTAGCTTTTCAGTTAATATCATTGGCTCTTGAAGCGCAATGAAATCAACTTTTTCAGTTTTAGAAATTGATTTAATCCTTTTGATAGAACCTTTATTTCCAATGCCACAAACATTCCAGTTTAAAATAGAGATTTCCATTCGAGAGATGATGGCACAGATTCACCGCAAAAGGCTTATTGATTGCATGGTAGAATTCCTAGTTGTACCAGATGATAGTGCTACAGCTAAGACGTGGCTGGGTGAAATCCTTCTTAGGTTGAGCTAAATATTTATGAGGTTGAGTCGTAGCCTACTGAAGCATATCCAAATTTGGGGTTGGGTCAAATTGATCCATTGCATATTTTACGGTACCATGACTTTTTACTTATACTATATGATTCTCTCGCATAGCCTACATAATTTTAATATTAGTTTTGTTCACCTCTTACAACCTCTTTTCATATTTACCTTCAGAATTCATTTGATTGGCTGGAGCAATGTGATTGATGAAATTAGTCTCCTTCCTTTTTATCTTTGGTTTGCTAATCTGCGGATAAGATTGGAATGGAACAATTGCTAGGGTTTGGCTCCTTTCTTTTCATTTTACCCTCCTGATTTGTTTGTTCGGTTGGACCAGAAAACTTATGAGGTTCTCATCATCTTTTCCCTCTGGAAATATTAGTTCGGATGAAGTGAACCACTTATCGGGGTATGACTTATTTCTCTTTATCTTTTCCTTCTTTATATGTCCGCTTGATCTTCTCTTAAATATAAAGAAGTCAGTTCTTGATAACTTGTAGAGACAAATAGAAAAAAAAATAGTGACCATAATTTTAATTGAAAAGAATTAAATAAATAAATATTACAATATTTATTGTTTTGGTTGTAATTAATGTATTTTTCTTTTTAAATGGGTTTTTTACATAATTATTTCATAATTAATTAATAGTTTTTATATTATAAATATACATTATTCAAATAATTATATATATATATATATATAATTATGAGATGAGATGGCTATCTCACGCAAATTTGTGAGATTTTAAATCACTCCAACCGTTCTAATAAACGATTTTTCAATAAAAAAAGATAGTGGCAGATAAAATGAATCTTATTTGTCACGTCTTATAATCACAATCTTTCAAATATGATCCAAAACTGTGATTCAAATTCTCACAAATTTAGGTGAAATGGTATCTTATCCGACCTTTTCTTTATATACATGTGGTTATTTGACTTATTATGTATTAAATGTTCAAATCCACACTTTAAGTAGTTTTTAATGTGGATGCCTAAGCTGAGCAAACTTGTGATAAATTTATTGTTTATGTAGTCTGAAATTCTGCATTCCAGATTTCCAACCCAACAACCACCATAACATTCAAGATTTTTATTCCATGCAGAGATGGTTAAGTACAAAATGACAATATAAGTATGGAGGATTAAGATTGACAATGACGGTTATGTCAATGTCATATGTAATATTGTCTATGATATAATGAAGATGTACCGCCGTCGTGAGAGTTTCAATAATATTGTTTATGACATAATGAAGATGTACAACCATCGTGAGAGTTCAAATGAACTCTAGCAGGTTTTTTATGAGCTAAGAGTCTGAGGTTAATGTTACTCTAGGTCGTGGAAATAAAACAAAGATGGTATATAGTTTTTTCCATGATTGTGGATGTTTTTTATGGTACCATTATGAAAATGTTAGGGTTTATTAAAATGGATGATGTAGTCTCTTCTATTCATTAGTGTCACCAATATTTCGTTAGCGTGTGTCATATTCAACAATCAAATGACTCCTCTATAGTGTTATGCAACATTCATTTTCTTGAAAAAAATATTAATTAGTAAATGTGACAATCACATTAGATAAGATGGATGACCCGTGAGAGAATCCTCATCTTATGGAACAATGGGAAAAATATAAAACTTGGATTTTGGTGACTTGCGTAAGCTTAGGTTGACATAAGCCTATTAGGTAAAAACCGATATGACTTAATAATATTTTTACTTAACAATCAAGATGTTTTTATTTTAAAATGAGAAGATGTAGCACGAGTTTCAGTGGAGGTCATATGTGACAAACTTCTTATCAATCTTACTGTCTAGTCATTCAAGAAAAAGTCATGTCTTTCAATGTAGAGAAAATAGATGTAATAACGGTAGAATTTGATCGTTTAGGTAAAGTTATTCATATTTTAAATATCACTATAAAATCTAGAATAACCCCATTTTAGTCCAGAAGAAGATTTACAAGTGACATGTGTGTGTGGATTCCACAAATTTAAATAAGACATGCCTAAAAAATATTTTCCTAGTTTTAAATGATCGTCAATTGGTGGGTGTAATTTTAGGTAACCGCTTACTATCTTTTAGATATGCTTACTTAGGTCATACAAATGATTTATAATGACCACTAGAGTACAAATTTTATTACATAACCAAGTCTATTTTAGTATAAATTGATGCATTTTACCTTATATAACACATGGACTAATACTAAAAGCTAGTGAGTAATTTTGTAGTAGACATGTTAGTGAAAAGTGTTATCATTTTTACTATCTTACCCAAATGAAACCTTCCAGCTATGGGTTTATAACTAAATCCAAAAAAGTATACTTTCAAAGTGTGGTATGAGAAATTTATTGGCCATATGATTAATGAGAGAGGAATAAAAGGTGACATTACATAATTGGAAGTTTGGCTGCTATGTTTTCTCCAAGGTTGGTCAAAGAGGTCCAATTGTTGATATGAAGACTCAATGCGTCCAATAAATTCATCTCTCGCTTTCCTGATAAGTACTTTTGTTTCTTCCAAATTTTGAAAGGGCTGGGGAGATTTCATTGGTCTCAGAAGTATAGAAAATCTAATTTAAGTATTCAAGGAAATGAGGTATTTTTATGGTTCGAGAAGTGTGAAAAATCCTTTAATAATACAAAAAAATATTTATCCACCTTTGATGTGCTATCTAAACGCATCTCAAAGAAGAACTATATTTTTACCTTTTCGTTTTTAAACATATTGTTGTAAGTTTTATCCATGTGTGAGAAGAAGACCAAAACCCTTAGCCCGTATAATATATAAGTAAAATTATACTAAGTATCGAGACTAGGTATCTTTAGTTGGAAAATCTAACCCTCACATAGGTTGCCGTAATGATGAAGATCAGGTCATACTTTTAAGGATATTAAATTCTAGTCCCACATATGTTTTTCTTTTAAGAGTATACTCCAAAATCCTGAAAGTTCTTGATGCATAACCCGTGGGTTGAGGGTATTGGAAGATGTTGATATAACTTTCAAATCTATGACAATAATATAACTACAAACATTGGTAGATTGTTTGATTCAATTTCATACAAAAAGCTGCTCTCTTATGCCGATAGTGTGATCACTTAGTGGGGGTTAAAAAAATGATAGTTGAATAACCTAAATAGTAGAGTATGATTTCAACTAACCTATTATTATGGGGATGTAGTGCAAAATGATGTGCGGTTTGGGTTTTAGACCTTTAATAATGAGGCATTATATGAAGTTGCAATCACCAAGATACTACTGGAAAGTGTACGCTGGGATACAATGAGTCAAACATCTTAGCGACTCTTATATAGATATCATGAACTTGGAATGTCTCATCACATATAGATTCAAAATATCTAGACTTGTTCTTATATGTCGTATTAAATAAATGTAATCAAGCTAAAGTTAAATACATCGTACCTAAAGATAATAAGTATCATTGGGGTATATAATCTCGATAACTAATAGGTTAATGTGAACCTTGTGGGAGGGCCCAATAATGGAATGCTTTAGTTATTGGGCTCCAAAATCCAAATAAAGGTTAGGGTAATTTTCAATGGTAAATACATCGGAACGTAGTACTGTAGAATAAACTATCGAGTTTATTTAGTATAAAAGATAATTTGTAAGTCATATTCATAAAATTTTGTTAATTTCATAGACTACCAAGTAATTTAGGGAATTAAAATATCTAAAAATATATAATAGTCCGTCAGCCCAAATATCACCATCTCTTAATATAGATACAATTTGGTCGCTTTCTATTCTCTCTTTATCTCTTCTTCTCCAACCCTTATCTAGTATTCTTATCTTTATCCTTCAGAGATAATGTTCTAAGAAACTTGGAAACTGCTGGAAGAACCTTATCCATTTTTCATCAATGACTCAAATCGTGCAGTTTTCCGCTCCATAAAAGAGGAATTAGAACTTTAATATGTAGACAATTATATATATATATATCTTTTTCACCATGTTTATATTTGTCTCTATATTAAGGGATTAGTCTTATAGTAATTTTAGAGTTTCTAAAACTTATAGAAATTTATATTACAATTAGTATTGAAGCCAACAGATCCTTTTATAATTTGGAGTCAAATACCTCGCAATTCATTATCCAAAAATCCAATTTCAAATTAATACAAGAGAAAAACATTACTTTTTAGGATTTTGAGACCTTGATGCATGATAAGGTTAGAGAAAATAGTATGCATGATTAAGGTTGATTTGATACAATCAAGACCACATATATGATTATTTTATATGTGTGACGGAAGAATCATGCTTGGAGTTTGGCAAAAGTCTATAATTCAGAACAAATGAGGGAATTTTATTTATTTACTTTGGGTATGCAAAACCAGTTTCAGTTTCTGAGTTTGGACGACCATAACATTACGCTCGGTTATCCCAACCATATAATATTTTTATTCGACATAAAATTTAGAGATTTACATAATAACTCAGTTATGATTTTGATTGACGGAGCCATTCGATCCCAAAATTTCATTATATATAATGTGTGTGTTATCATGAACCCATTTCATACTAGTAGCAAACAATTTTAATTTATTCTTTTATAGGTAATTTGTTTTTGCTTACATGTAATTTCATTTACCATAGCCCCTTCATACTTACGACAAACGAATTTAGTTTTTTAACTAATTTTAAATTTGATTGTATGTTTCTCATTTTAGTATGTTAAATTTATTCAGAACTAACACGCTATGATGTCATGTTTAGATGTGTTTTCATGTTTGGATACATTAGTAAGTGTTTAGGAGTTCACAGTTATGTTCCCCATCTATTTATATATTAAAAAAAAATTTATGGATCAAGAATGCATGGGTTTAAGGATGAGATGTGATTGCGCATTATCGTTAGGACTTGAAGTCTTGGATGTATGAGATGATTTATTACATGCCCAAATATTGTCTTAACAACGTTAGTGTTTGAATACTATTTGTATCCATTTATATATCTGAGTACTTAACGATATATATTACATCCTAGAAATACTTCAAAGGTTCATAGAGTATGAAATATAATTAAGGTTTGATAGGCTAGATAGATGATTCAATCTTATTTGTATGACTTACATTGTGAACACTTTATATAACCATTCCCTAAACTATATTGGAAAGCTTATCATCTTATATGCGTCGAGCAAGTCATGTAGAAAAAGGGTTTAGGGGTTCATAACTATGGATTGATTGTTGTGTGTGTAGGTCAACCCCTACGGAAGACTACCTCAACTATATCACAAAGGTGAGGCAATAGTTTCATGATGTAGTTTTGTGTTTACAAGCATCATACTCATATCCAAATGGCTTTTAGTGTTGAGTGATTTGTTTAGTATATCATTAAATAGTCAAGTGCGGCATATATAGAAGACGTGGCTATGTTTTACATATTACCTTAAACCAAAACTGTCTTCCTTAAAATGCTATCTCTAGAGGTGATGTATATTACATTGGTACCTACCATAGATCACGACATATTCGTATGAATATCTTTTAGAGCTTAATAAACTTGATAAATTCAGTTCTTTATGTTATTTATATAATTATTATGATTGATCAATGTGTTTAGACTGTAATTATACCTATAGGGAACCTAATCTAAGTTATTCAGATAGAATGTAATCATGATAAGTTGGTTTCTTAAGCATACAAAAAAATCTAACAAACTCTGATAATGGACTAGTAATCCATTTACTATAAAATTTAAAGTGGGATATATATATATATATATAAAGATTAAATTAAAGAGGTTAAAATGCAGCTGCATACATTCTTTAAACACATCATGGCAGTCTTCTTAAAAAGAATATAAGACACTTGTGAATCTCATCCCCATATTTAATTTTTTAGTGCTTTAATTTTTTAATTTTTTCCAAGTTGGTTGAATATGTAAGTCTATTTAGAATGTCAAGTTTCAGATTTAATATTTCATGGACTCCAAGATCGTCTATATTAACTAAGGAATTCTTATTTTTTAAATCATAGTTAAGTTATGATGAGACTGTAAAGTGTTGTCAATAATGAAGAATAACGATAATTTAAAATTGACTATTAAAAAGCATACAAATTTAAATTCTCTAAATAAAATATTATAATTATGAAGGATAATTATGTTGCTTGAAAGTTTAGATATTAAGTATACTAGTCCACATTTTAATTTATATTCAGAGCTTAGAGATCTTTGATGGATTGAAACGATTTTTCACCATCATACTTTATTTGTATTCAGAAGTTACATTAAATTTCCAAAAGTAAGTGACGGTAAAACATATTTACATATATTATCGATTTTATGCATAAAGGAATTGCAAAATAAATTATTTGTATAACTCAGTGGCGCCTATTGTCTCTACTAAGGATTACATTTAATTTTCAACAATGGTATACATATTTTTGTATGTATGGTAAAATAATTGAAATATTTAGACAAATAGGTACATGTTTATCATAATTATTCAGATCAAATATCTCAAAATGAGGTAGGAAAACTAGTTAATAAAATACTTTAGAACCATTGGTTATTCCAACTGTTCATATATGTGTTGGATACATGAAAGGAAACATACCAAATAACAAAACAATAAATATTTTTGAATAAATTCATAAAGTTATCTATAAATTGTTCATATGTAGGGATGACCAAGATAACATGCATTTTCACAAATACATTTTGATTCTATTATGTCCATAGTTCACCATGATTGGAAGTCACTAACAAGTTCATATATTATAAGCCCCAAATCTAGTTCCACCTTAGTAAAAGATTTAATTTTATCATCTCTGACACTGGCCGTTGCCACTGAACGGATCTATTACGCAAATTAATCAAAATAAAATTATAAAAATTAATATATTCAACCTTAAACATAGCAAAATTATTATTTAAAAACTTATACATTTGGGGATGTCCAGTACAAGCAAAACCCTATAAGATTAACATATGAATTTGAGTATGATACAATAATAACTATCTCAATTTAGTATATGTTCTATTCTATAATAGTTCTATTTTAGAAAAGCACCACCCAATTCAGGTTTTAGATTATACAATAATCTTTTAGGATATTTAATTATAGGGGAATTATTCAGTGAACAACCTTTATTATGAAGGAAGATTCATAGTTAATATGTTTAGATTCGAAGGACAAATATTGGATCATTCATTACCTATCATCTCTTTATATTTGTATGAATAAATGTTCAAATTCACACTCAATGATAAGTAGTTGGAGTTATTCATGACGGGCAAACTCAACATCCACAAGAAATTATGCAAACTTAAGTTAGTATAGTATCTTACATAAGAATCCAATTCCATATTTTTAATATCATAAATAGTTATATAATAACATTAAGATTCTTTATGAGTAACATAATAGCCAGTTTCACCTTTTGTAATGTCATAAAGAGTTCTACAAGAATATTGAGATTTTAATTCAATTTTTAGTCGTTGCAACGCCACAAAGAGTTGTATAAACATTAAGATTTTTTGGTGAAATAAAAGAATCCATATTAATATTGTGTAACACTATAAATAGTTATGTAGACATTAAAAATACTATGATGTAGAGAATTTAGTTTAAGCTTCCATAACATCATATTCAAATTTTCACCTTTTAGTTATGGACTATTGTAACAAGAGTGAAGATTTGACTGATGTACTTGCAGAAATTATTTATCACAGATTGGCAATAAAAAAGGTTTTTTTCTCAAAACATTTTGAGGCTATAATGGCCGAGATAGATCATTTATCCAAAGTCAGGCACATACGACAATATCGGTATCCGCTATGGATGGACAATCCATTTTTTGTAAAAAAAGGCAAGTAGCGAATATGTGCGGATTTTACTAACCTAAACAGAGCATGACCAAAAAATATTTTCCATTACCCTGGATAGATCAGTTAATGGCTTTCACATCAGGGAATCGATTGCTTTCTTTTATGGATGCCTATGCGGGATATAATAAAATTAAAATGGATATAAAGGATGAAAAAAGTAATTCGTTTATTACTAGAAGAGGATTGCATGGTTACAAAGTAATGCGTTTTAGACTAAAAATGTGGGTACGATATATCAATGTTTAATAAATAAAACTTTCAAAGATGAGATCGGACAAAATGTTGAAGTATACATTGATGATATGCTAGTCTAGTGTATGAAATATCAAGATCATTTTGCTTATTCAGAAGAAACCTTTATTAACTTGAAAATGGTCAATCTAAAACTAAATACAAAAAATACACATTTGGAGTTCGATCCAAAAAGGTTTATGGGTATATAGCTAGCGAACGATGAATTGAAGCTGATCTTACGCAACTGAATTCTCTAAGTACCATGGCACCTCCTCGGACTATCAAAGAGGTTCAAATCTTGACGGGGAGATTGGCAGCTTTGAATAGATTCATATCCGATCCTCAGATAAATGTGCTCCATTTTTTCCAAGTGTTTAGAAAAGAAAGTTTCTTTAATTGGACCCAAAAGTGCACAAAAGCTTTTAAATATATTTAATAGTATCTTTCTCCCCTTAAAATTCTATCAAAGCCTAATCTCAGATACAAATTATTTATCTACTTAGTCGTATCAGATTATGCTGTCAGTTCTGTGTTAGTCCGAGAAGTGGATGGTTACCCTCGATCAGTGTAACGTTTGGAAGAGCCTTTTGGATGCTTAAAAACAAATTTGAAGTTAGAAACGCTGTCCTTAGCTTTGATAACCGCTGTTCGGAAAATGAGACCTTATTTACAAGCTCATACTATTGTAATCCTAACTTGTTTTCCTTTATAGAGTATATTGCAAAGACCTGATGTATCTGGAAGAATGACTAAGTGGTCTGTGGAACTAGGTGATTCTGACATAGATTTTGAGCCCAAAAAAATAATGAAAACTCAAGCTTTGGCACATTTATTGGTTGAGTTTTATTCAGAATGGTCTAATATAGAGTCCAGTGATAAAACATCAGATGAAGAATAGATAGTTCAGACGGATTGGGGATCAAGTGTTTTTGGATGTGGGGGTGGTATCCAATTAATATCTCTAGATGGAATAGAAATATATCAAGACGTACTCTTTGGTTGCAAAGCATCAAACAATGAGGCAGAGTACATAACATCTTTGGCAGGATTAAGGCTTGCCCACATATGCGGGGCTAGAAAAGTTTGTTTGGTAAGTGACCTACCACTTTTGTTAAATCATGCATCAGGTCACTCAGAGGCAAGACAAGTTCATCTTGTCAAATATCTTAAGGAATTAAAAGGTTTGACAGTGGAGCGTAAGATACAAGCATGTTCATAGGGCTGATAATTATGTAGCTGATTCGTTGGATACAATTGCGTATTCTGATGGGTATCCATAGATCATCACACATGAAAACCCTTCAATTATAAGAGGTTCATAGTGGACTGAAACAACCGATGAAGATTTTAAAATTTTATCTAGTGATGAAAATGATTGGAGGTTCGATATCAGAGAATGTTTAGTCAACAATGTGTTGCCAGTTGATAAATTGATGTCTAAGAAAATTCATTTCAAATATCATAGGTATGTAGCCCTCAGATGAGTCTTATATAAAAACTCTTTCAGCAGAACTCTCCTACGATATTTAGGGAAATATGAATCACATATGATATTATCATAATTGCACGACGGAGAAGAGTATACTTATGGCAGGATACTATTGGCCTACGATCTCGTCTAATGCTAAAACGTTGGTCAAAAGATGTGATGTTTGCCAAAGGTTTGCTACTATAATTCGTAAACCATATATCCCTCTTGAATTTATATATGAGGCTTACCATTTGATCAATGGGGTGTCGACCTCGTCGGACCACTGCCAATGCCATCCGGAGGACGACATACGATAATTGTGGAAGTAAATTATTGCTCAAAGTGGGTAGAGGATTAACTACTAGCTCGAATAAAAGCCAATGATGTAATTAAGTTCATCATCTTAAATATATGTTTTCATTTTGGAACTCCGAGTTAGATTACTATAGATTATGGACCACAATTTGATAATAAAGACATGAAATCTTTTTGTTCTTGTCGAAGAATACAACAATTTTTCCGGCTCATTTCCATCCTTAGGTGAATGGTCAAGTTAAGGATACTAATCAAACAATCCTCGATGGATTAAAAGAATTTGGAAGGGAAATATGGAAAGTGGCTGGATTATGTGCAAGAAGTCCTTTAGGCATATCGAACTACTCCTTGAAGTGCAACCTTTGAACCTCCGTTTGCATTAGTATATGGGATGGATGTGCAGTACCCTCCGAAGCCATTTTTCCATCATATCGTGTTACTAAGAATTTTGAGGACACTATGATGAACGAAGGCGAATTGAATTGGATTTAATTGAGGAAAAAAGAAGGCGGGCAAAGTTAAATTTGTTATAGTACCAAACATTGATGAGAAGTAGATATGCTTCAAAGCTTAAAGGAAGAGAGTTCAAAATAAGAGACCATGTTTTGTAAGAGATATATCTCCACACGACAAAAAAACCTTAGAAAGTTATGACCTAATTGGGAAGGCCCACATATGGTAACAGAAAAGTAAAGTCAGGAATATATCAAATCAAGGATAAAGAATGAAAAAGTCCCAGACACCCATAAAATATTGAAAATCTAAAGTTGTATTTAGAATAAATATAAAAGATTGTATGGTGAAACATGTAAAATATCAGTGGCATACACTTTCCTACCCTGGTGGCGTAGGAAGGTTTTAACGAGGTGCCCTATTAGCCGATCCATATATATAAAGTTTTTTTGTCATCTTAGAAATTCTTCAACTATTAATTTTGGACCTAAAGGGTCTTCTAACAAAAGTTGGTATTTAATTATTAATTTTGGACCTAACAGGTCTTCAAACAAAAAAGGGTCTTTAACTATAAATTTTAGACCTAAAGGATCTTCCAACAAAAGTTCTCTTTAACTATTAATTTGGACCTAAAGGGTCTTCAAACAAAGGCTTGGTAGATATTGAGATCAGATACCTCAACTTGGAGAATCTAGTCCTTGGCCTAGTAATAGCAACTACAAAGTTGCGCCGATATTTTCAAAACCACATTATTGTTTTACACATGTCATTTCTGCTACAGAATATACTCCAAAAACTGGACATATCTGGATGACTTGGGGGGTGTTCGGTCGAGCTTGGGGGCATATGAATACTTTACAAGCCACATCGATAAAAGGGCAAGCGGTGACTGAATTTATCAACGAATTCGTAGGATACAGGGGGTCAGAAAAACAGTACGATTTAAACGAAGAAGGAAAACAACCCTCAATGGATAGTTGAGGCTGACGGGGCCTCAAACACTACTTGGGGGTCCAAGAATCATTTTTAGAGCACCATTTGGAGAAGAAATATGAAAGTCGATTAGGTTTACCTTTAGGTTTACCTTCAAAATAGTGAACAATGAAGCAGAATATGAAGTTGTGCTTGGGGTCTAAGGTTAGCCCACATCTGCGAAGTAAAAAACTTACTTGTTCGATCAAACTCGAGGTCTTTCGAAACTAAACAAGAAAGAAAACGAAGATACCTCAAGGCCTTAAGAGAGTGAAAACAAAATTTCTTCAATGTCGAGTACGAGCAGATACCTCGGTCTGATAACTCTATTGCAGACTCACTCGCCAAAACAGTTATTCAATTGGAAAACCCGATGATCATCACCCAAAACAGTCCGACGATGACAGAAAGCACAGAGTCACTCGAAGTACATGCAATCACAACAAAAACTTACTAGAGGGATGAATACGTTGTGAACTTCTAAAATCAAATCCCTCATTGCGATAAAGAAAATGTGAGGTCTCTACAAGTTCATGCGGCTAAATACACACTCTAAGATAATGCTTTATACAAGAAAAGTTATACCTGATCATTATTGCGTTGTGTTGACGAATAGGAAATAATTTTTTAAAAAAAAGAGATACACAAAGGAGAGGATATTGCGCATTATGGATACAAAATCCTTTTTAGACGTTTTTTGATAAATGGATTCTATTGGCCCAAGTCGGCGGCTGATGCCCAAGCAATCGTAAAAAACTGTCACTAATGCCAACAGTTTACTAACAACCTTCATATACCAAGTGAACCGATAAATGTCATCCTCATTCAACAAATGGGGGTTAGAATTGGTTGGACCCCTACCCATGGCCACAAGATAAAAATGTGTGACACTTAGTTTTGAAAAACATCTTACATCGAGCTCACGATAAAAATGTGGGCAAGTTGGCCTCTGGCTGGGATAGTCCATACAAAATAATTTGAAAAGGACACCACGGGGTGTACAGGTTGGAAGAGAGGGTAGTACACTAAAGCATCATTAAAATATTAATTATTTCAAAATGTATTACCATACTACAACGGTTGTGCACTATTTTTTCCCTTTTAGTGGTACTTAAGAATTTTTAATGGAACACATTGTGAGCTAAAAGCTTAATATAATCTCAATAAAAAATATTATTGTGAGTATGCATTTCCATGGACAGTAATCAACTATAGCATATAAAAGATAGGAAAAAAAAATCCGCAAAAAATATAAAACAAACAGATAAAAATAAATCACGCAAATCCAATTATATAATGGTCCGCAAATAAATCACGTCAATTCGGTTACATAATCAACAAAAACAAACCAAATCCATAAAACTACGCCGAGAGTCATACAAAACCTAAACGACAATACTCAAATGAGCGAACTGGCATAACTGTTAAATTTTTGAAACCGCACTATAGGTCATATGAAATCTAAGTTTATAAAGCTCAGCATGCAAACAAACTAATACATGAAGTTTAGATATCTAAACAACAAACCAAAAAATATAACAACGTACGTTCTAAGAAGTCGAAAGATCCGTGTACAAATCTTAAAATTCATTTAAGATTTGTTTCGACCTATCCCAAAATTCATGTACGAAAGAGATTTCTAACCGAATAAACACCACTTTGTTAAAATTAAAACATTAATAAAAATATTTTTAGAGCTAAATAATATATGATATTTAAATAAAATAAAATAATTAAATTTCATTAAACATTAGTGATTTAGAGACGTATCAAACTGTCATTATTTATTTATTTTGATAGGTTTAAAAAGTTAATTAAAAATTAAAAATTAAAAATTAAACTAAAACCAAAGACACTACCTATCTGATGCAATAATAATAAAATAAATAATAACAGCTCACCATTATTTAACTATAAATTGCTGATAGTTATCAACACGATAACTATAGTACTATAACTCTCACATCAGAACCATATGGGCTTAATTTAGTAATTCAGAAATTATATTTTACGTGATTCTAAATTTAAATATATAATTGGTTATAGCTAAATTATAAAAAAAATGTGAAATGTTTGACACGTTATTTATGTAATGCGTAGAACTATATGTCCAATTAAAAACACGGGTGATGTGTTGACAATACATAAAACTAACCAGGTAAGATAATCAAGATATTCTTAATCTAATTTTAAGTTTAAATCAGAATTTTAAATATTAATTTTTAATAATTTAAGTGATTTTCATTTAAGAAGGATTTGAAAATTAAAGATTTCTAACATCAGGTGATTGGTATATTTGATATTATTATTTATTTTATTTGTTTTTAAAATTATGTTCAATTAGAGAATGAGAATATATAAAATTGAAATAAATAGTAATGCTTGACAGTTTATAAATAATTAGTGTGTTTTTTAAATAATAAATTTTAAGTATTTTTTTTCCGGTAGTTTTTGTTTTGTTTTATCTTTTTTTATATATGTATGATCATGTATGTGTGAGCTGTAATCTTGCGTAGACGGTGTCTTATGTAGTGATTTTTTATCGATGATTTACTGTGTTCTTACTGTGTGCCTGATGTCTAATATGGACAATCTCTTGGCTTATGTGAACAATGTTATGTACGGATGACGAATGATATTGTGTGATAGAATATATATATATATATATATATATATATATATATATATATATATATTATGATTTATGAACCATCACATAAAGGACACTATTAAATATTTTAGTAATTGATATTAAAAGATATGGACATAACGTGTACAAGCTATATGTATTATTTATATTGTATCACTTATGGTGAGTAGTGGTGCTCATTCTCACAATGTTGAATATGTATGTCACAAATAAAGTTATGATCGCGGCTTGTCTAGTCATGTGGAAAACCTTAGTAGATACCCGAAGTTTATTTTGTTGGTCGTTGGCTTGATGTATACACATGTGACGCGGTGAAAAATCTTTAGGCTCGTATATAATGTTTTAGGTGTAGTAAGTTTTCATGTTTTTGTTTGTGTTCCATTTAACTAATGTTGGATGTTCAAACTTAATAAGCTCAATTTTGGGTGATTGTGAGTACTAAAAGTATTGTATTATGTGTTATTAGCACTATGAGTCGGGGAGCAACAATTTGGTATCATAGAATGGATTTCACAAGTTTTGTAGAATTTATAGATGTGACATGACCAAAAAAATATATAATGAGTAATATACAGTTAGTGGAAGTAAGTGTGAGTAGATCATGATAGCGTGTTTAAACCAATATATGAATACAAGAAATAGTAAAAATAAGAATATGATTTTGAACACACTGAAGGACATCAAATGCACATCTCATATGAGAACAGAGTGGCAGCTTAACCTCAAAGTACATTTAAACAATATCAAGAGTACAAAGGGAGATGTATTACTTAATATATATATTGACTAAATATTAAAATAATCTTGATAGAGTTTTAAAATATGAAATATAAAGGAGAAGTGTTATGAACGGTTAACAAAGTATAACCAAGCAAAGTTTTCTGCTATGAAGAGTCTAGAAGAATCTGAAAGGTAACTAAAAAGAATTGGAGATATTCTGAAGTGATGCAAATATCAAGTAATGAGAGTGTGGCCTTAGATGTGTTTTGATTTACGGGTCAAAGCTCATCATTAGTAGAAAGACATGAAGACCCATATGAGAGTTGCTACCACCAATAGCGAGAGATAGTGACTTGGGAAAGTTTTAATATGGTGTTTAATGAATAAATATTTTCCTGAGTTGCACAGACAAGAGAAACAAAACCGTTTGTGAATAGAAAACAAGAATATATATATATATATATATATATATGTTGAGAAATATAAAGAAATACACTACTTTATCTGGTATTGCCAACTACCACCCTAATGACTTCCTACTTCTCATGGAGTGCATCATGGAATCGACACAAACCGTAATAACTACGTTTCAACTTCCAACTAATATTGAGATCACTTAATAAAAAATAAAAAATAAGAGAAATACTAAAATATTATATTGTTTGAATAAATGTATGCATAGAATGTGAAGTAATAACACAATTTATAATCGACAAATTGAAAACTAATTTGTAATTACATAAAATATTTCCGAGAAAGGTTAAGGGTAGTAATGCCTTAGTGAAAGAATATGCTATATTTGAGTGTGTATTAATGTGCTCAACCCTAATCTAACTATTCTAAATTTGTTGCGTTAAAAATATGAACTTAAATTATAAATGTTTGGACTTGCTGGAGATGTTGTCTCTGTTAAAAAAACATGACAATTGAACTGTTGTCAAAGTATAGCTGGATAGGTATTTTAATTCCCTCAACGGTATGCAATTTTTTAATAAAAGTCCTCAACCAAAGTGTATGTGTAAATGTTGTGAGATATGGGTACCACTAGAAAGATTCATGTTTGCTTTTATAGATCTATTTCTTTAGTTTACACAATATCTTAGACGCAAAATATTCAGATCTTTCCATGTAAATTAATTCCTCAATCTAATCATTGAGAAATGTTTTATTAACATCCATATATTAAATATTAAAATAAAAATATGAGTCATTTGATGAAAGTGGAGAAAATGCCTCAAAAGAGTCGATCCCTTCACGTTGTGGTTGTACCCTTTCGCTATAAAACGTGTTTTATATCTTTTTAATTTCCCAAAAGCATCACGTTTGGTTTTAAACAACCAAGATTTTTCTTTCTTGCACGTAAGGTGGTAAGATAACATACTGAATCATTTTGCATTGATTTTTATTCCCTATTTTTTGCTTTAATCTATAATTTAGAGTTTGAACTATTCATAAAATACTGGTTGGGTCTTATTCCAAAATTTATGAAGTTTCCTCATATTTATTAAAGAATGAAATATGATCTAAAGGTATGCGAGTCATTCTCTTTCTAGTGGATCTACACAATTTAGGCTTATTGAGTTGCTTAATTTATTAAGTTTGTTGATATTGCTCATCGAGAACAACATCAACATTCGCTTCTTGAAGCATAAGTAAAACCACGAGTCTATGAAATTGAATTCCCTAACATATTACCGATGACCAATAGTTAACTGTGATCAGAACATCAATGTCATTTAGTGAATGAGCTTGTTCCAATTCTTCTTAAAATAGATGTTGTTATCTGAATTCTTCCCCCTAAAACTCAAAAATATATTGCATTTATTATCTCAAATATTGAATGCTTAATAGGAGTGTAAAAATTATATCCATTTGAGTGGTCAAAGTGACTAATAAATGAAAGCTAAATGTTTTAAATTCCAGCTTATGTTCGTTTGGCCTGTAAGGATTTTCTTCAGTTGGCCATCTACATACATAAAAATGTTTGAAGATTGGCTTTCTTCCTCTAAATAATTTACGTGATGTTTTAGTTTCTGTAGAGGTAGGTACTTTATTAAGGATATAAGTTGCACACTTAAAATATTTATCCTAAATCAAAATGTGTCCTGGTATAGGAGTTATCACGCTCTTAACCATTTACAATAATTTACAGTTTTATCGCTCACCATTCATAATGGACGAACCCGTCATTTTATATTGAGGGAAAATTCCAGACTCTTAAAAGTAAAGATAAAAACAGACATGACATTGTTTTCTCGAAACATCTTACCTTCCATAATATTCACCACTAGAGTTAGATGTGACGACCTTAATGTGTTTGCCACGTTTTAATTGAACTTCAGTTTTAAAATATTTGACATGTCTATGAATTTAGATTCATGAAGCAAATAAAGATATATGTATCGTAAAAAATTATCTATAAATATATGAAGTATCTTTATCCATTCCATGATGGTGTATGCAATGGACCACAAAAATCTGTGGATTAACTTCAAGATATCTTTAGCACGGAGATCCTTAATTTTTTTATATTTTGTATGTTTCCCTTTAATACATTTTACATATTTACCAAGATTACTGTAATCAAGGTGTCCTAAAAGACCTTCATTAACAATCTTGTCAACTCTCTTTTGAGAGAACGTATGTACCATAAAGAAGCTGAATATTTATAAGAAACCGTATATGTTATGCTCATTGCATTCTTATAATTGATCATATTACTTAGTTTACAAAAATATCAACATAATCAAGCATACATGTACTAACCAATCTATTTTTAAAAAATATAAATTTAACTTCTTTATTACAAAACGAACAAGCGTATCCAATTTTATCCAACAAATAAAAAAGAGAAAAATTCTTGCAATATAGAAAATAAACAAAATATCCTCTAAAAAATGCAGGTTTTAAATTTAAAGGTAACTAAAATTGAAATATGAATTCCACAAAATACATCATCTTATTCACAATAAAAATCTGACTCTCTTAATCCTTGAGAAGCTTTTTTTGGCTCGAGCCTTGTAAAGAAACACACATGTGACTTATGGTCGTTGTAACAACCCACAATGTTTTCTTTGGCACTTAACTTAAATTTGCTTATGAAGTTACAACAGAAGATAGTTTATCTTGCTTAGCCATCCACACCTTCCACCAAAGGAACTCTTTTATCTTTTGCCTTTTTAGGGTTACTAATATCTTTCTAGATCCTAAAGTGTGTGTACCTAAAAATAAATAGTATTTCTTCTTGTTAGATAACTACTTTTACTATCATAACCATATTAACTTTCTTGCTCATGAGCTATATTTTGTTTTCATGCACAAGATCTCAAATGAGAGTGTAATCATATTTCCTTTCAAGACAATCATAGGTTGTCTATAAGGCATTAAATTGTGAGTTAACTGATAGGAAAATGTAAGACACGAGCTCAACATTTAATGTCTCTTATTTCCTACAAATATCAGTCATTTCAAACATGTTCTCTCAAACATTAATATTGCACAATTACTTTTTTGTGTAGAAATTACCAATCAAGCTTTTAATTTCAACATGTGGTGATTTAAGAAAACTCATTTAGAGATAAACAAATGTATTTCTTGAATTCTTCATGTTTAGAGATTCGAACTCTCTCACCTTTTTTAGCTTATTTTTCCATTTGTAGTGCTCGTATTTGTAAGAGGGAAAAAGTTGTCCTATCTGAGAATAGTCAATGTTATTCATACCCAACACGAGTAATATATTCATTTTCCATTCCTTGAACTTTCCCCAAGACAATATGGGGATCTGAATGTTGTTAGTTGAGAATCAGTCACTGAAACATAAACAAATCTTGAATTAATGAAACAATCGTTTAAAAACCTTGAGTCGGGTTAAAAGTTATGAAATGAATTCATATGTAATAACTCATCATGATAATTAGGAGAAGCAGTGGGTGCCACCGCGCTATACATCACACCCACAAATAATAATTTAAGGAATACGTTGTTGGTTTAATATCATGTCTAAAAAAATTCAAGCCTTTTATAAGAGTCGTACTTGACTGTTTCATTGTATACTAAATGAATCGTTCAACATTGAAAAACCAATTGTGCACGAGTAAAGTGTGTATGAATGCGTTAACTACGTTATTCAACTCGTGTTCATCATCAGAAAATATATAAGGTATCCTTCTGTGAGGTTTAGTCTACACACACAACAAGCATTTCTTAGATGGTAAGATCTTTACTGCATGAGTCGTCTAACAGAGTCTATACAGGTGGCATACCAAGTATACCATTATAGTTTTAGAGAATGGTTATCTGAAATTCCTAATTGTAGGTCATATAAATATAACTGAGTTATGTATCTTACTAATCAGACCTTATTAAGTTTGATCTAATTACATTGTGAACATCTGAAGCAGTTCGAGAATGTAAAGTATATCGTCAAATGCTCAGATATATGAAGACATCTGAATTCTAATATAAACTGATAACCTGGGACAAACAATCGATAACCCATACACATTAACATTAGTATAAACATAACAAAACAACTATACAAGTCATCTTGAACGTATAAGTCTGAACATGCTTTTGTGTACGAATTATAAAAATATAAAGTCATTGATCGATGTTTTTAAAATCTAAATCAATTTTCTTATGTTCTATAAGTGTTCAATAAAACTGACATGCAAGATAAATGAAATCAAAAAATTAAAATACAAATTTCAAACATGTCCAGTTCACCGCCACCGCAACATGGGATGGTCGCGGTGAACTTCTCATTCTAACAATTTGGTATAGTTCGATGCGGTGAACCCGTGCTGGTCACAACGAACTACTAGTTTGTCGTGGTAAATTTCAACATGTCACGGCGAACTGACCAAAGTAGTTTGTCGTTGTGACGAACCCCATTGTCATAACGAACTTCTTATTCCAAAACCTAAATTGGTTTGTATTAAGGTTTTGATATAATTATTTTTAAAATTAGACCTGCAACTGTATGTATGGATCATAAATATTTAATTATGTGCTCTTGATTGCACCAATCAATCTTCAACGTGCATAATATGTTTTTTTTATCTCTAACATATAATTAGTTCACATAATAAAAAAAATTATGATTTGTTTCCAAACTGAATCAATTTTAAAATTAAAAATTAAGACTTAATTTAGAGGTTTTTATCTCCAAACACATAGAATGGATCAAACGACCTTGATACCAATTGTTAATTTCAATCGATGTGTGGTTATAAACCTTAAATAATACTTGAGAGTTAATCCTCTTTTTGAAAGATTAACAAGAAAAATAAAAGATGACGGACTACTTTGCATCCTGTATCCTTTATACTCGATTTTGATTTTGTGATGATTAACCAGTTATAGTTATTCCGGTAGTTTGTTAAGTGCTTGAATTTTATCTCTGAAAAATAAAGAACATAAACCTTAACGAATCAGCTATTTAAAAATATTGTAAAAAAATACGACGAACGAAAAATCTAAAATGTTTAAAAACACATGTATAAATTTATATACAGGTTTATTAAAAAACTTATAAAATAACGAATTGATTTCACTAAACTGATACTTCATCAATGAATATCTATTTAATTTCGTTATTAAATTATTTTAGTTTTTAAATTTTTATTATTATTGGACGTTCGAAACGATAAAAATATTATTATATTTTCAAAATGTAATATCTCAAAAGTATAGTCGTTCAAATCTGTAATTAATCTAATTAATATTAATATTATATATTATATGTTTATTATAATATATAAATTTAATATATGTGATTATAAAATTAATTATTTTTATTTAATTAAACAAATAACAATCCGTCAAAGTACTCCCAGTCTACATTTAGATAATGTATGTAGTGAAATATATCAAAATTATAATATATTAGCCTAGCTTTATTAATTATTGAAAGCAATTTGGTTTATATACCAAGAACCTGTTTAGTAACTTCCAATCTATTCATATTTATAGAAGCAAGTTTAAAATTTCAAATATATATGCTGACTATTAAGGATGTTTAAAGGCCATGGTTAGACTTTATAATTTGTTCGTTTTTCAGCAAGTGAAAATATAATCCTCAATCTATTTCAATTTTGGTCATTTTCCATGGCCATGCAGCTCAATAGGGACTATTTCTTATTACAAAGGAACTTTTTGCTTTTGTTAAAAAGAGAAAAACGACCTGAACACCGTTTTTGGAAGGCATGCGAGTATTATATTAGATGTAGCTTGGACGTAGAAAAATGAACAAACTCAAACAGTTTTTTTTTTACTTTTTTTTTTATCTAAAAGAGCCTTTTTTTTTTTTAGTTTTGTACCAGAAAAAAATCCGTGCGTGTTGTTGCAGGTTTAATATATAAAATCATTAATAACATATATATTTGGAAATTTTGATGGTTATAGAAAGGTAAAAAGATATAAATATTTGTTGTATGAAATATAAAATATAGATAAATATAAAAAATAGTTTTCGTATTTTTTTTAACATCTTCAATGATTCTTTCTACATAAAAAGAAAGATAAAAAAAAAACTAAAAATATCATGAGTATACCGTTTTTATTTTTATCTTTTGTTCTCTAAATTAAATTGTTGTTTTATCTTATTTTTTTCTTTTATTTTTTGTTCTCTAAATTAAATTGTTGTCATATCTTAAGTTCGAAGACTAAATATATCACGAATATACCTTTTTGAGGTTTTACAGGATTGTGGAGACTAAAAATATCATGAATATACCTTTTTCCTTCAGGTAGTCGCTATCTCGTTCCTCTAAATTAGATCGCTAAATTTCCTTTCGTTTGTTATCCCATTGTCTATAACTTCAGCATCCTCAAACTGCATTCTTAATAGACCAATAATTCTACTCTAAATTAAATTATATTTTCTCTTTCAGTGGTTTTTATCACATTGCCTATAACTTCAACAGTATCGAACTGCATTCTTAATAGACCACTGGTTAGTAGAATTATTGAACGATAATAATTTTAAATTAGCTTTTGTATAATAAAGAATTGTTCTTGTTCAGACCTGTGCTTCTTCAAAAACGGTCTTCCGTAAGCATTATTCTTGTTTTGACCTCTTCTTCAAACGACATTCCACGACCAGCCGGTCATCTTCAATCAACTTGTAATCATCTCTGAATAAAAAATTATATATAAGAAATATGAGTAAACAATCTTATAAATATTAGAACTAACATATTTGTATATATATACTAAACTAAGAAATAATGTTGGTTTTGAGAACCCATGAAATTCTGGAAGATAAGATTCAGAACTCACTGACTAATATAAGAGCTAACGTTCACTATAAATATTTTTAATAGCAATTTATTCGTATGATATTCACTTAGGTATTCCGTTTAAGTATTTGCTTTAATATTAAAAATACTTTGAATCAATCTAATTCCAACATAATGAAATACTAAACAATCTAACAGTTTACGTAGATAAAATATAACTTTTCTGAACAAATTTCAAAATCAAAAGAAAACCATTGTACGCTAACAAAACATATTAATTATAGAAAAATAAAAATCACAGTTAACAACTTAACTATAAATTATCTTTGTAATATTCTGATTGTAGGTTTGAAATATAAATCTTCGGAAAGAGGTTTATAAAATATTTATATTAAATATAGTGAAACTCAAAAAATTTCTAATTAAAAACCAGATTATTATAATAAATTTCATATCATTGGGTAAAGATGAAAATAACATAACATTTGAATAAAAAAATGAATTAAGTGATTTTTTTCAAATAAAATTATAATTAAATTAATTTGGTTTGGTGTTTGGTCTTAAAAGATTAAAGATTCGCAGTTTGACAAATTTTTACAACAATCGTAATAATAAATATTTAAAAATATTTTATACAATAATTTATAATAATAATAATAAATATCTAAAAAATACTCCGTTTTCAAAAACTTTACCTCCCACCGCCTAAGAGAAGTTTTTTTTATCAAAAATTATTGAAGATCTCTATCCAACAAAAAACATAGATCTTGATATCTACAAAATCGATGAATAAACAATCACGATTTGCAATTATTTTAGAGAAAAGTCAATGAAATGAAAAAGAATAAAATAAAATTAGAGGCAAACCTACGAAAAACAAACAACAACAAAAAACCAACTGAAGTTCTACTATTATATTAACTTTTTTATTAAATTATATTATAGTTTATTAAACAAACGAAGAAGTATTCGTTTCTTACTTTTATTATTCGTAAATAGTTTTTATTTTTTTATGTTTATAATTAACTATAATTTTATTTAATCTTTTCATAATTTTAACTGCTATATATTTTTAATATTTTTTAAATTTATGTTTTTATGGAGATTCTTTTTATTATTTTTAAAGTTTGATTCTAATATAATTGATCATGCAATTAAGTATTTCACGTGGTTATAACTCATTAAGTGTGATTTTATGTTTAAACAATATAGTTTGGTAAAGATTGATTCTTAAACCATGCAGTTAAGTGTATATTAATGCGTTATATTATTTCCATATATCGTCCAAATTTAGCACAAAATTTTGTATGTTCCGTGCAAATTTAGGACAAATATAACAAAAATATAGTAAAATTTCAACACAAATGTAACAAAAATGTAGTTCAAATGTCTTACAATTTTTTAATCGTAATACTTTTACATTTATCTGTTTTTATTTTTTTGTTACTTTTTTTTATCTATAATTGTTTACCTTTCTTTTTACATTAGAACTCATGACTGCTACCTCTACCTTAATGTTAGAGAAAAAGTTAGGGATGATGGATTGAGAGGAACTCAAATTTACACTGTGTAGAATCAATACGTAAGTGGTCCTCTTATAATTATTTGATATGAATAAAGAAAGTCACTCTCATCAATTCTTAAATAATGCAAAATGTCGACATTTAAAAACACAGATGGTTTCTCTCGACACAATCATTTATCGTATATCAATTGTTGTTTTTTTTAAATCTTAGTGGTTGGTTTTTTTATAAAAGTTATTTTATTAAATATTTAAAAGTTAAATAATATTTAATGTCCAAAACTATTTTTTTTAATTTTTTATTATCTAAAAAATATTTATATTTATAATTTTTTTTAAATAATTAATTATTATTTAATAACTATTTAACCACTTCAAACATTTCATAATAACTATATAATGTTTATTTTTAGTTTGGATTTTTCTTATTCTTTCTCTTTCCTTGTGTGTGAAATGTTTTAAATTGGAAAATCGTAATCTCGCTTGAACAAAAAATTGATTTAGATTTAATCCCAAAGTTGATACATTTACTTTTTCAGATCCATTAGGTAAGTTCTTTCAATTTCGTTTAGTTTTTTTCTAGTATTAATCATATTTTTTACTCGGATGATAACCAAATTTGGATGAGTAAAAAACATATCTTATGTATGATGAAACTCACTTATATTAGGATTCTATAAAAAAAGTATAACAAGATGCATAACCATAACAATAACATTATGGTCAAGCATCTATTAATAGCAAAATTCTTCCCATTCAGGTACCGAAATTCAAGTCGTTAATACTAAGAGAAAAGTTATTACACTCTAAGAGGAATACACACCGCATCAAACATCTTACGCAACTTACTAAAACCAAATTCTATTTAATTCCAATTTCGAGAACGTTCCCATTCAGCATCCTCAAACTGCATTCTTAATAGACCAATAATTCTACTCTAAATTAAATTATATTTTCTCTTTCAGTGGTTTTTATCACATTGCCTATAACTTCAACAGTATCGAACTGCATTCTTAATAGACCACTGGTTAGTAGAATTATTGAACGATAATAATTTTAAATTAGCTTTTGTATAATAAAGAATTGTTCTTGTTCAGACCTGTGCTTCTTCAAAAACGGTCTTCCGTAAGCATTATTCTTGTTTTGACCTCTTCTTCAAACGACATTCCACGACCAGCCGGTCATCTTCAATCAACTTGTAATCATCTCTGAATAAAAAATTATATATAAGAAATATGAGTAAACAATCTTATAAATATTAGAACTAACATATTTGTATATATATACTAAACTAAGAAATAATGTTGGTTTTGAGAACCCATGAAATTCTGGAAGATAAGATTCAGAATTCACTGACTAATATAAGAGCTAACGTTCACTATAAATATTTTTAATAGCAATTTATTCGTATGATATTCACTTAGGTATTCCGTTTAAGTATTTGCTTTAATATTAAAATTACTTTGAATCAATCTAATTCCAACATAATGAAATACTAAACAATCTAACGGTTTACGTAGATAAAATATAACTTTTCTGTACAATTTTCAAAATCAAAAGAAAACCATTGTACGCTAACAAAACATATTAATTATAGAAAAATAAAAATGACACTTAACAACTTAACTATAAATTATCTTTGTAATATTCTGATTGTAGGTTTGAAATATAAATCTTCGGAAAGAGGTTTATAAAATATTTATATTAAATATAGTGAAACTCAAAAAATTTCTAATTAAAAACCAGACTATTATAATAAATTTCATATCATTGGGTAAGGATGAAAATAACATAACATTTGAATAAAAAAAATGAATTAAGTGATTTTTTTCAAATAAAATTATAATTAAATTAATTTGGTTTGGTATTTGGTCTTAAAAGATTAAAGATTCGCAGTTTGACAAATTTTTACAACAATCGTAATAATAAATATTTAAAAATATTTTATACAATAATTTATAATAATAATAATAATAAATATCTAAAAAATACTCCGTTTTCAAAAACTTTACCTCCCACCGCCTAAGAGAAGTTTTTTTTCTCAAAAATTATTGAAGATCTCTATCCAACAAAAAACGTAGATCTTGATATCTACAAAATCGATAAATAAACAATCACGATTTGCAATTATTTTAGAGAAAAGTCACTGAAATGAAAAGGAATAAAATAAAATTAGAGGCAAACCTACGAAAAACAAACAACAAAAAAAATCCAACTGAAGTTCTACTATTATATTAACTTTTTTATTAAATTATATTATAGTTTATTAAACAAACGAAGTATTCGTTTCTTACTTTTATTATTCGTAAATAGTTTTTAGTTTTTTATTTTTATAATTAACTATAATTTTATTTAATCTTTTCATAATTTTAACTGCTATATATTTTTAATATTTTTAAAATTTATGTTTTTATGGAGATTCTTTTTGTTATTTTTAAAGTTTGATTCTAATATAATTGATCATGCAATTAAGTATTTCATGTGGTTATAACTCATTAAGTGTGATTTTATGTTTAAACAATATAGTTTGATAAAGATTGATTCTTAAACCATGCAGTTAAGTGTATATTAATGCGTTATATTATTTCCATATATCGTCCAAATTTAGCACAAAATTTTGTATGTTCCGTGCAAATTTAGGACAAATATAACAAAAATATAGTAAAATTTCAACACAAATGTAACAAAAATGTAGTTCAAATGTCTTACAATTTTTTAATCGTAATACTTTTACATTTATCTGTTTTTATTTTTTTGTTACTTTTTTTTATCTATAATTGTTTACCTTTCTTTTTACATTAGAACTCATGACTGCTACCTCTACCTTAATGTTAGAGAAAAAGTTAGGGATGATGGATTGAGAGGAACTCAAATTTACACTGTGTAGAATCAATACGTAAGTGGTCCTCTTATAATTATTTGATATGAATAAAGAAAGTCACTCTCATCAATTCTTAAATAATGCAAAATGTCGACATTTAAAAACACAGATGGTTTCTCTCGACACAATCATTTATCGTATATCAATTGTTTTTTTTTAAATCTTAGTGGTTGGTTTTTTTATAAAAGTTATTTTATTAAATATTTAAAAGTTAAATAATATTTAATGTCCAAAACTATTTTTTTTATTTTTTTTATCTAAAAAATATTTATATTTATAATTTTTTTTAAATAATTAATTATTATTTAATAACTATTTTTAACCACTTCAAACATTTCATAATAACTATATAATGTTTATTTTTAGTTTGGATTTTTCTTATTCTTTCTCTTTCCTTGTGTGTGAAATGTTTTAAATTGGAAAATCGTAATCTCGCTTGAACAAAAATTTGATTTAGATTTAATCCCAAAGTTGATACATTTACTTTTTCAGATCCATTAGGTAAGTTCTTTCAATTTCGTTTAGTTTTTTTCTAGTATTAATCATATTTTTTACTCGGATGATAACCAAATTTGGATGAGTAAAAAACATATCTTATGTATGATGAAACTCACTTATATTAGGATTCTATAAAAAAAGTATAACAAGATGCATAACCATAACAATAACATTATGGTCAAGCATCTATTAATAGCAAAATTCTTCCCATTCAGGTACCGAAATTCAAGTCGTTAATACTAAGAGAGAAGTTATTACACTCTAAGAGGAATACACACCGCATCAAACATCTTACGCAACTTACTAAAACCGAATTCTATTTAATTCCAATTTCGAGAACGTACGTCTTCATCATCAGGAATCCGGAACTTCTTCCACCTGGTACATATGGATGACACACCACCACAGTACGAGCCCCGCCACGAACACAAATCCCACGATTGGCAGCACAACTTCAACTATCATTTGAGCAATTAGAGTCCCCAAATCTGTTGCATGGCCTGGTGCCGAAGCTGGAAGAGGAGCGTGCATGTTTGATTTTGGTTGGTAAGAGAAAAATGGTGGTTCTGTGAAGAAGAAACGCTCGGTTTGGGTTGCTAAGAAATAAGAAGTGAGCGGTGGTTCTATGAAGAATTAAGGCTCCGTTGTAAATTTATAACTTAACATTTAGTCCTCCATCTAAATTTATTACTTAACCTTTAGTCCTTCATCTCTCGGTTTCAGACATAATACACACTGCATCTATGTAATATAATTGATCACACAATTAAGTATTCACACAATTAAGTATTACGTGTGATTATCACTTATTTAAGTGTAATTTTATGTTTAAACAATATAATTTGATATAGATTGACGCTTAAATCATGCATTTAGGTGTAGATTAACGCGTTATACTATTCCGTGCAAACGTAGCACAAATTTAAAATGAAAGATATCGGATTCCCCATAAAACGCGAGTCGTAAGATCTCAACCAGTCAATAGATAGTAGTGACTCTTATCCTAGTATAATTTTTATTATGAGACAATTATACCAACACAAAATATATTATATCTTATGTTTTTTTTAAAGATTAATGTAGTTCAAAAACGTATCGGAAAAACAAAATGATCCTTTTATGGACAAAAATGTTGCTCAAAATTTTAGACTAAATAGAGATATTCGATATTTGCAGATGATTATATAGTTCATAGATAAAAAAAAAGGTACTCATCCTTCACCAATCTTTAAGTGAAAAACTGAGTCTCTTATCATTCACGAAGTGAGCATACATAGAGTTCATAGATAGTTCATAGATAAAACAGGTAATGAAAAGTTGATTGAAATACATAAAAAAAACTAGGTAGTTTCCCGAGCTCCCACCATTTCGGTTTCAGCGTCTCAGCTCACCGGAACCAGCTTCCCCATACAGTGGTTAGTAGAATTATTGAACGATAATAATTTTAAATTAGCTTTTGTATAATAAAGAATTGTTCTTGTTCAGACCTGTGCTTCTTCAAAAACGGTCTTCAGTAAGCATTATTCTTGTTTTGACCTCTTCTTCAAACGACATTCCACAACCTACCGGTCATCTTCAATCAACTTATAATCATCTCTGAATAAAAAATTATATATAAGAAATATGAGTAAACAATCTTATAAATATTAGAACTAACATATTTGTATATATATACTAAACTAAGAAATAATGTTGGTTTTGAGAACCTATGAAATTCTGGAAGATAAGATTCAGAATTCACTGACTAATATAAGAGCTAACGTTCACTATAAATATTTTTAATAGCAATTTATTCGTATGATATTCACTTAGGTATTCCGTTTAAGTATTTGCTTTAATATTAAAATTACTTTGAATCAATCTAATTCCAACATAATGAAATACTAAACAATCTAACGGTTTACGTAGATAAAATATAACTTTTCTGTACAATTTTCAAAATCAAAAGAAAACCATAGTACGCTAACAAAACATATTAATTATAGAAAAATAAAAATCACAGTTAACAACTTAACTATAAATTATCTTTGTAATATTCTGATTGTAGGTTTGAAATATAAATCTTCGGAAATAGGTTTATAAAATATTTATATTAAATATAGTGAAACTCAAAAAATTTCTAATTAAAAACCAGACTATTATAATAAATTTCATATCATTGGGTAAGGATGAAAATAACATAACATTTGAATAAAAAAAATGAATTAAGTGATTTTTTTCAAATAAAATAATAATTAAATTAATTTGGTGTGGTGTTTGGTCTTAAAAGATTAAAGATTCGCAGTTTGACAAATTTTTACAACAATCGTAATAATAAATATTTAAAAATATTTTATACAATAATTTATAATAATAATAATAAATATCTAAAAAATACTCCGTTTTCAAAAACTTTACCTCCCACCGCCTAAGAGAAGTTTTTTTTCTCAAAAATTATTGAAGATCTCTATCCAATAAAAAACATAGATCTTGATATCTACAAAATCGATAAATAAACAATCACGATTTGCAATTATTTTAGAGAAAAGTCAATGAAATGAAAAGGAATAAAATAAAATTAGAGGCAAACCTACGAAAAACAAACAACAACAAAAATCCAACTGAAGTTCTACTATTATATTAACTTTTTTATTAAATTATATTATAGTTTATTAAACAAACGAAGTATTCGTTTCTTACTTTTATTATTCGTAAATAGTTTTTAGTTTTTTATTTTTATAATTAACTATAATTTTATTTAATCTTTTCATAATTTTAACTGCTATATATTTTTAATATTTTTAAAATTTATGTTTTTATGGAGATTCTTTTTATTATTTTTAAAGTTTGATTCTAATATAATTGATCATGCAATTAAGTATTTCATGTGGTTATAACTCATTAAGTGTGATTTTATGTTTAAACAATATAGTTTGATAAAGATTGATTCTTAAACCATGCAGTTAAGTGTATATTAATGCGTTATATTATTTCCATATACCGTCCAAATTTAGCACAAAATTTTGTATGTTCCGTGCAAATTTAGGACAAATATAACAAAAATATAACCTAAATATAGTAAAATTTCAACACAAATGTAACAAAAATGTAGTTCAAATGTCTTACAATTTTTTAATCGTAATACTTTTACATTTATCTGTTTTTATTTTTTTGTTACTTTTTTTTTATCTATAATTGTTTACCTTTCTTTTTACATTAGAACTCATGACTGCTACCTCTACCTTAATTGACTGCTACCTCTACCTTAATGTTAGAGAAAAGATTAGGGATGATGGATTGAGAGGAACTCAAATTTACACTGTGTAGAATCAATACGTAAGTGGTCCTCTTATAATTATTTGATATGAATAAAGAAAGTCACTCTCATCAATTCTTAAATAATGCAAAATGTCGACATTTAAAAACACAGATGGCTTCTCTCGACACAATCATTTATCGTATATCAATTGTTTTTTTTAAATGTTAGTTGTTGGTTTTTCTGATAAAAGTTATTTTATTAAATATTTAAAAGTTAAATAATATTTAATGTCCAAAACTATTTTTTTTTCTTTTTTATTATCTAAAAAATATTTATATTTATAATTTTTTTTAAATAATTAATTATTATTATTTAATAACTATTTTAACCACTTCAAACATTTCATAATAACTATATAATGTTTATTTTTAGTTTGGATTTTTCTTATTCTTTCTCTTTCCTTGTGTGTGAAATGTTTTAAATTGGAAAATCGTAATCTCGCTTGAACAAAAATTTGATTTAGATTTAATCCCAAAGTTGATACATTTACTTTTTCAGATCCATTAGGTAAGTTCTTTCAATTTCGTTTAGTTTTTTCTAGTATTAATCATATTTTTTACTCGGATGATAACCAAATTTGGATGAGTAAAAAACATATCTTATGTATGATGAAACTCATTTATATTAGGATTCTAGAAAAAAAGTATAACAAGATGCATAACCATAACAATAACATTAACGGTCAAGCATCTATTAATAGCAAAATTCTTCCCATTCAGGTACCGAAATTCAAGTCGTTAATACTAAGAGAGAAGCTATTACACTCTAAGAGGAATACACACTGCATCAAACATCTTAAGCAACTTACTAAAACCAAATTTTATTTAATTCCAATTTCGAGAAGTACGTCTTCGTCATCAGGAATCCGGAACTTCTTCCACCTGGTACATGCGGACGATACACCACCACAGTACGAGCCCCACCACAAACACAAATCCCACGATTGGCAGCACAGCTTCAACAATCTTATAAATATTAGAACTAACATATTTGTATATATATACTAAACTAAGAAATAATGTTGGTTTTGAGAACCCATGAAATTCTGGAAGATAAGATTCAGAACTCACTGACTAATATAAGAGCTAACGTTCACTATAAATATGTTTAATAGCAATTTATTCGTATGATATTCACTTAGGTATTCCGTTTAAGTATTTGCTTTAATATTAAAAATACTTTGAATCAATCTAATTCCAACATAATGAAATACTAAACAATCTAACAGTTTACGTAGATAAAATATAACTTTTCTGAACAAATTTCAAAATCAAAAGAAAACCATTGTACGCTAACAAAACATATTAATTATAGAAAAATAAAAATCACAGTTAACAACTTAACTATAAATTATCTTTGTAATATTCTGATTGTAGGTTTGAAATATAAATCTTCGGAAAGAGGTTTATAAAATATTTATATTAAATATAGTGAAACTCAAAAAATTTCTAATTAAAAACCAGATTATTATAATAAATTTCATATCATTGGGTAAGGATGAAAATAACATAACATTTGAATAAAAAAATGAATTAAGTGATTTTTTTCAAATAAAATTATAATTAAATTAATTTGGTTTGGTGTTTGGTCTTAAAAGATTAAAGATTCGCAGTTTGACAAATTTTTACAACAATCGTAATAATAAATATTTAAAAATATTTTATACAATAATTTATAATAATAATAATAAATATCTAAAAAATACTCCGTTTTCAAAAACTTTACCTCCCACCGCCTAAGAGAAGTTTTTTTTATCAAAAATTATTGAAGATCTCTATCCAACAAAAAACATAGATCTTGATATCTACAAAATCGATGAATAAACAATCACGATTTGCAATTATTTTAGAGAAAAGTCAATGAAATGAAAAAGAATAAAATAAAATTAGAGGCAAACCTACGAAAAACAAACAACAACAAAAAACCAACTGAAGTTCTACTATTATATTAACTTTTTTATTAAATTATATTATAGTTTATTAAACAAACGAAGAAGTATTCGTTTCTTACTTTTATTATTCGTAAATAGTTTTTATTTTTTTATGTTTATAATTAACTATAATTTTATTTAATCTTTTCATAATTTTAACTGCTATATATTTTTAATATTTTTTAAATTTATGTTTTTATGGAGATTCTTTTTATTATTTTTAAAGTTTGATTCTAATATAATTGATCATGCAATTAAGTATTTCACGTGGTTATAACTCATTAAGTGTGATTTTATGTTTAAACAATATAGTTTGGTAAAGATTGATTCTTAAACCATGCAGTTAAGTGTATATTAATGTGTTATATTATTTCCATATACCGTCCAAATTTAGCACAAAATTTTGTATGTTCCGTGCAAATTTAGGACAAATATAACAAAAATATAGTAAAATTTCAACACAAATGTAACAAAAATGTAGTTCAAATGTCTTACAATTTTTTAATCGTAATACTTTTACATTTATCTGTTTTTATTTTTTTGTTACTTTTTTTTATCTATAATTGTTTACCTTTCTTTTTACATTAGAACTCATGACTGCTACCTCTACCTTAATGTTAGAGAAAAAGTTAGGGATGATGGATTGAGAGGAACTCAAATTTACACTGTGTAGAATCAATACGTAAGTGGTCCTCTTATAATTATTTGATATGAATAAAGAAAGTCACTCTCATCAATTCTTAAATAATGCAAAATGTCGACATTTAAAAACACAGATGGTTTCTCTCGACACAATCATTTATCGTATATCAATTGTTGTTTTTTTTAAATCTTAGTGGTTGGTTTTTTTATAAAAGTTATTTTATTAAATATTTAAAAGTTAAATAATATTTAATGTCCAAAACTATTTTTTTTAATTTTTTATTATCTAAAAAATATTTATATTTATAATTTTTTTTAAATAATTAATTATTATTTAATAACTATTTAACCACTTCAAACATTTCATAATAACTATATAATGTTTATTTTTAGTTTGGATTTTTCTTATTCTTTCTCTTTCCTTGTGTGTGAAATGTTTTAAATTGGAAAATCGTAATCTCGCTTGAACAAAAAATTGATTTAGATTTAATCCCAAATTTGATACATTTACTTTTTCAGATCCATTAGGTAAGTTCTTTCAATTTCGTTTAGTTTTTTTCTAGTATTAATCATATTTTTTACTCGGATGATAACCAAATTTGGATGAGTAAAAAACATATCTTATGTATGATGAAACTCACTTATATTAGGATTCTATAAAAAAAGTATAACAAGATGCATAACCATAACAATAACATTATGGTCAAGCATCTATTAATAGCAAAATTCTTCCCATTCAGGTACCGAAATTCAAGTCGTTAATACTAAGAGAAAAGTTATTACACTCTAAGAGGAATACACACCGCATCAAACATCTTACGCAACTTACTAAAACCAAATTCTATTTAATTCCAATTTCGAGAACGTTCCCATTCAGCATCCTCAAACTGCATTCTTAATAGACCAATAATTCTACTCTAAATTAAATTATATTTTCTCTTTCAGTGGTTTTTATCACATTGCCTATAACTTCAACAGTATCGAACTGCATTCTTAATAGACCACTGGTTAGTAGAATTATTGAACGATAATAATTTTAAATTAGCTTTTGTATAATAAAGAATTGTTCTTGTTCAGACCTGTGCTTCTTCAAAAACGGTCTTCCGTAAGCATTATTCTTGTTTTGACCTCTTCTTCAAACGACATTCCACGACCAGCCGGTCATCTTCAATCAACTTGTAATCATCTCTGAATAAAAAATTATATATAAGAAATATGAGTAAACAATCTTATAAATATTAGAACTAACATATTTGTATATATATACTAAACTAAGAAATAATGTTGGTTTTGAGAACCCATGAAATTCTGGAAGATAAGATTCAGAATTCACTGACTAATATAAGAGCTAACGTTCACTATAAATATTTTTAATAGCAATTTATTCGTATGATATTCACTTAGGTATTCCGTTTAAGTATTTGCTTTAATATTAAAATTACTTTGAATCAATCTAATTCCAACATAATGAAATACTAAACAATCTAACGGTTTACGTAGATAAAATATAACTTTTCTGTACAATTTTCAAAATCAAAAGAAAACCATTGTACGCTAACAAAACATATTAATTATAGAAAAATAAAAATGACACTTAACAACTTAACTATAAATTATCTTTGTAATATTCTGATTGTAGGTTTGAAATATAAATCTTCGGAAAGAGGTTTATAAAATATTTATATTAAATATAGTGAAACTCAAAAAATTTCTAATTAAAAACCAGACTATTATAATAAATTTCATATCATTGGGTAAGGATGAAAATAACATAACATTTGAATAAAAAAAATGAATTAAGTGATTTTTTTCAAATAAAATTATAATTAAATTAATTTGGTTTGGTATTTGGTCTTAAAAGATTAAAGATTCGCAGTTTGACAAATTTTTACAACAATCGTAATAATAAATATTTAAAAATATTTTATACAATAATTTATAATAATAATAATAAATATCTAAAAAATACTCCGTTTTCAAAAACTTTACCTCCCACCGCCTAAGAGAAGTTTTTTTTCTCAAAAATTATTGAAGATCTCTATCCAACAAAAAACGTAGATCTTGATATCTACAAAATCGATAAATAAACAATCACGATTTGCAATTATTTTAGAGAAAAGTCACTGAAATGAAAAGGAATAAAATAAAATTAGAGGCAAACCTACGAAAAACAAACAACAAAAAAAATCCAACTGAAGTTCTACTATTATATTAACTTTTTTATTAAATTATATTATAGTTTATTAAACAAACGAAGTATTCGTTTCTTACTTTTATTATTCGTAAATAGTTTTTAGTTTTTTATTTTTATAATTAACTATAATTTTATTTAATCTTTTCATAATTTTAATTGCTATATATTTTTAATATTTTTAAAATTTATGTTTTTATGGAGATTCTTTTTGTTATTTTTAAAGTTTGATTCTAATATAATTGATCATGCAATTAAGTATTTCATGTGGTTATAACTCATTAAGTGTGATTTTATGTTTAAACAATATAGTTTGATAAAGATTGATTCTTAAACCATGCAGTTAAGTGTATATTAATGCGTTATATTATTTCCATATATCGTCCAAATTTAGCACAAAATTTTGTATGTTCCGTGCAAATTTAGGACAAATATAACAAAAATATAGTAAAATTTCAACACAAATGTAACAAAAATGTAGTTCAAATGTCTTACAATTTTTTAATCGTAATACTTTTACATTTATCTGTTTTTATTTTTTTGTTACTTTTTTTTATCTATAATTGTTTACCTTTCTTTTTACATTAGAACTCATGACTGCTACCTCTACCTTAATGTTAGAGAAAAAGTTAGGGATGATGGATTGAGAGGAACTCAAATTTACACTGTGTAGAATCAATACGTAAGTGGTCCTCTTATAATTATTTGATATGAATAAAGAAAGTCACTCTCATCAATTCTTAAATAATGCAAAATGTCGACATTTAAAAACACAGATGGTTTCTCTCGACACAATCATTTATCGTATATCAATTGTTTTTTTTTAAATCTTAGTGGTTGGTTTTTTTATAAAAGTTATTTTATTAAATATTTAAAAGTTAAATAATATTTAATGTCCAAAACTATTTTTTTTAATTTTTTATTATCTAAAAAATATTTATATTTATAATTTTTTTTAAATAATTAATTATTATTTAATAACTATTTAACCACTTCAAACATTTCATAATAACTATATAATGTTTATTTTTAGTTTGGATTTTTCTTATTCTTTCTCTTTCCTTGTGTGTGAAATGTTTTAAATTGGAAAATCGTAATCTCGCTTGAACAAAAAATTGATTTAGATTTAATCCCAAATTTGATACATTTACTTTTTCAGATCCATTAGGTAAGTTCTTTCAATTTCGTTTAGTTTTTTTCTAGTATTAATCATATTTTTTACTCGGATGATAACCAAATTTGGATGAGTAAAAAACATATCTTATGTATGATGAAACTCACTTATATTAGGATTCTATAAAAAAAGTATAACAAGATGCATAACCATAACAATAACATTATGGTCAAGCATCTATTAATAGCAAAATTCTTCCCATTCAGGTACCGAAATTCAAGTCGTTAATACTAAGAGAAAAGTTATTACACTCTAAGAGGAATACACACCGCATCAAACATCTTACGCAACTTACTAAAACCAAATTCTATTTAATTCCAATTTCGAGAACGTTCCCATTCAGCATCCTCAAACTGCATTCTTAATAGACCAATAATCCTACTCTAAATTAAATTATATTTTCTCTTTCAGTGGTTTTTATCACATTGCCTATAACTTCAACAGTATCGAACTGCATTCTTAATAGACCACTGGTTAGTAGAATTATTGAACGATAATAATTTTAAATTAGCTTTTGTATAATAAAGAATTGTTCTTGTTCAGACCTGTGCTTCTTCAAAAACGGTCTTCCGTAAGCATTATTCTTGTTTTGACCTCTTCTTCAAACGACATTCCACGACCAGCCGGTCATCTTCAATCAACTTGTAATCATCTCTGAATAAAAAATTATATATAAGAAATATGAGTAAACAATCTTATAAATATTAGAACTAACATATTTGTATATATATACTAAACTAAGAAATAATGTTGGTTTTGAGAACCCATGAAATTCTGGAAGATAAGATTCAGAATTCACTGACTAATATAAGAGCTAACGTTCACTATAAATATTTTTAATAGCAATTTATTCGTATGATATTCACTTAGGTATTCCGTTTAAGTATTTGCTTTAATATTAAAATTACTTTGAATCAATCTAATTCCAACATAATGAAATACTAAACAATCTAACGGTTTACGTAGATAAAATATAACTTTTCTGTACAATTTTCAAAATCAAAAGAAAACCATTGTACGCTAACAAAACATATTAATTATAGAAAAATAAAAATGACACTTAACAACTTAACTATAAATTATCTTTGTAATATTCTGATTGTAGGTTTGAAATATAAATCTTCGGAAAGAGGTTTATAAAATATTTATATTAAATATAGTGAAACTCAAAAAATTTCTAATTAAAAACCAGACTATTATAATAAATTTCATATCATTGGGTAAGGATGAAAATAACATAACATTTGAATAAAAAAAATGAATTAAGTGATTTTTTTCAAATAAAATTATAATTAAATTAATTTGGTTTGGTATTTGGTCTTAAAAGATTAAAGATTCGCAGTTTGACAAATTTTTACAACAATCGTAATAATAAATATTTAAAAATATTTTATACAATAATTTATAATAATAATAATAAATATCTAAAAAATACTCCGTTTTCAAAAACTTTACCTCCCACCGCCTAAGAGAAGTTTTTTTTCTCAAAAATTATTGAAGATCTCTATCCAACAAAAAACGTAGATCTTGATATCTACAAAATCGATAAATAAACAATCACGATTTGCAATTATTTTAGAGAAAAGTCACTGAAATGAAAAGGAATAAAATAAAATTAGAGGCAAACCTACGAAAAACAAACAACAAAAAAAATCCAACTGAAGTTCTACTATTATATTAACTTTTTTATTAAATTATATTATAGTTTATTAAACAAACGAAGTATTCGTTTCTTACTTTTATTATTCGTAAATAGTTTTTAGTTTTTTATTTTTATAATTAACTATAATTTTATTTAATCTTTTCATAATTTTAATTGCTATATATTTTTAATATTTTTAAAATTTATGTTTTTATGGAGATTCTTTTTGTTATTTTTAAAGTTTGATTCTAATATAATTGATCATGCAATTAAGTATTTCATGTGGTTATAACTCATTAAGTGTGATTTTATGTTTAAACAATATAGTTTGATAAAGATTGATTCTTAAACCATGCAGTTAAGTGTATATTAATGCGTTATATTATTTCCATATATCGTCCAAATTTAGCACAAAATTTTGTATGTTCCGTGCAAATTTAGGACAAATATAACAAAAATATAGTAAAATTTCAACACAAATGTAACAAAAATGTAGTTCAAATGTCTTACAATTTTTTAATCGTAATACTTTTACATTTATCTGTTTTTATTTTTTTGTTACTTTTTTTTATCTATAATTGTTTACCTTTCTTTTTACATTAGAACTCATGACTGCTACCTCTACCTTAATGTTAGAGAAAAAGTTAGGGATGATGGATTGAGAGGAACTCAAATTTACACTGTGTAGAATCAATACGTAAGTGGTCCTCTTATAATTATTTGATATGAATAAAGAAAGTCACTCTCATCAATTCTTAAATAATGCAAAATGTCGACATTTAAAAACACAGATGGTTTCTCTCGACACAATCATTTATCGTATATCAATTGTTTTTTTTTAAATCTTAGTGGTTGGTTTTTTTATAAAAGTTATTTTATTAAATATTTAAAAGTTAAATAATATTTAATGTCCAAAACTATTTTTTTTATTTTTTTTATCTAAAAAATATTTATATTTATAATTTTTTTTAAATAATTAATTATTATTTAATAACTATTTTTAACCACTTCAAACATTTCATAATAACTATATAATGTTTATTTTTAGTTTGGATTTTTCTTATTCTTTCTCTTTCCTTGTGTGTGAAATGTTTTAAATTGGAAAATCGTAATCTCGCTTGAACAAAAATTTGATTTAGATTTAATCCCAAAGTTGATACATTTACTTTTTCAGATCCATTAGGTAAGTTCTTTCAATTTCGTTTAGTTTTTTTCTAGTATTAATCATATTTTTTACTCGGATGATAACCAAATTTGGATGAGTAAAAAACATATCTTATGTATGATGAAACTCACTTATATTAGGATTCTATAAAAAAAGTATAACAAGATGCATAACCATAACAATAACATTATGGTCAAGCATCTATTAATAGCAAAATTCTTCCCATTCAGGTACCGAAATTCAAGTCGTTAATACTAAGAGAGAAGTTATTACACTCTAAGAGGAATACACACCGCATCAAACATCTTACGCAACTTACTAAAACCGAATTCTATTTAATTCCAATTTCGAGAACGTACGTCTTCATCATCAGGAATCCGGAACTTCTTCCACCTGGTACATATGGATGACACACCACCACAGTACGAGCCCCGCCACGAACACAAATCCCACGATTGGCAGCACAACTTCAACTATCATTTGAGCAATTAGAGTCCCCAAATCTGTTGCATGGCCTGGTGCCGAAGCTGGAAGAGGAGCGTGCATGTTTGATTTTGGTTGGTAAGAGAAAAATGGTGGTTCTGTGAAGAAGAAACGCTCGGTTTGGGTTGCTAAGAAATAAGAAGTGAGCGGTGGTTCTATGAAGAATTAAGGCTCCGTTGTAAATTTATAACTTAACATTTAGTCCTCCATCTAAATTTATTACTTAACCTTTAGTCCTTCATCTCTCGGTTTCAGACATAATACACACTGCATCTATGTAATATAATTGATCACACAATTAAGTATTCACACAATTAAGTATTACGTGTGATTATCACTTATTTAAGTGTAATTTTATGTTTAAACAATATAATTTGATATAGATTGACGCTTAAATCATGCATTTAGGTGTAGATTAACGCGTTATACTATTCCGTGCAAACGTAGCACAAATTTAAAATGAAAGATATCGGATTCCCCATAAAACGCGAGTCGTAAGATCTCAACCAGTCAATAGATAGTAGTGACTCTTATCCTAGTATAATTTTTATTATGAGACAATTATACCAACACAAAATATATTATATCTTATGTTTTTTTTAAAGATTAATGTAGTTCAAAAACGTATCGGAAAAACAAAATGATCCTTTTATGGACAAAAATGTTGCTCAAAATTTTAGACTAAATAGAGATATTCGATATTTGCAGATGATTATATAGTTCATAGATAAAAAAAAAAGGTACTCATCCTTCACCAATCTTTAAGTGAAAAACTGAGTCTCTTATCATTCACGAAGTGAGCATACATAGAGTTCATAGATAGTTCATAGATAAAACAGGTAATGAAAAGTTGATTGAAATACATAAAAAAAACTAGGCGGTTTCCCGAGCTCCCACCATTTCGGTTTCAGCGTCTCAGCTCACCGGAACCAGCTTCCCCGTACAGTGGTTAGTAGAATTATTGAACGATAATAATTTTAAATTAGCTTTTGTATAATAAAGAATTGTTCTTGTTCAGACCTGTGCTTCTTCAAAAACGGTCTTCAGTAAGCATTATTCTTGTTTTGACCTCTTCTTCAAACGACATTCCACAACCTACCGGTCATCTTCAATCAACTTATAATCATCTCTGAATAAAAAATTATATATAAGAAATATGAGTAAACAATCTTATAAATATTAGAACTAACATATTTGTATATATATACTAAACTAAGAAATAATGTTGGTTTTGAGAACCTATGAAATTCTGGAAGATAAGATTCAGAATTCACTGACTAATATAAGAGCTAACGTTCACTATAAATATTTTTAATAGCAATTTATTCGTATGATATTCACTTAGGTATTCCGTTTAAGTATTTGCTTTAATATTAAAATTACTTTGAATCAATCTAATTCCAACATAATGAAATACTAAACAATCTAACGGTTTACGTAGATAAAATATAACTTTTCTGTACAATTTTCAAAATCAAAAGAAAACCATAGTACGCTAACAAAACATATTAATTATAGAAAAATAAAAATCACAGTTAACAACTTAACTATAAATTATCTTTGTAATATTCTGATTGTAGGTTTGAAATATAAATCTTCGGAAAGAGGTTTATAAAATATTTATATTAAATATAGTGAAACTCAAAAAATTTCTAATTAAAAACCAGACTATTATAATAAATTTCATATCATTGGGTAAGAATGAAAATAACATAACATTTGAATAAAAAAAATGAATTAAGTGATTTTTTTCAAATAAAATTATAATTAAATTAATTTGGTTTGGTATTTGGTCTTAAAAGATTAAAGATTCGCAGTTTGACAAATTTTTACAACAATCGTAATAATAAATATTTAAAAATATTTTATACAATAATTTATAATAATAATAATAAATATCTAAAAAATACTCCGTTTTCAAAAACTTTACCTCCCACCGCCTAAGAGAAGTTTTTTTTCTCAAAAATTATTGAAGATCTCTATCCAACAAAAAACGTAGATCTTGATATCTACAAAATCGATAAATAAACAATCACGATTTGCAATTATTTTAGAGAAAAGTCACTGAAATGAAAAGGAATAAAATAAAATTAGAGGCAAACCTACGAAAAACAAACAACAACAAAAATCCAACTGAAGTTCTACTATTATATTAACTTTTTTATTAAATTATATTATAGTTTATTAAACAAACGAAGTATTCGTTTCTTACTTTTATTATTCGTAAATAGTTTTTAGTTTTTTATTTTTATAATTAACTATAATTTTATTTAATCTTTTCATAATTTTAACTGCTATATATTTTTAATATTTTTAAAATTTATGTTTTTATGGAGATTCTTTTTATTATTTTTAAAGTTTGATTCTAATATAATTGATCATGCAATTAAGTATTTCATGTGGTTATAACTCATTAAGTGTGATTTTATGTTTAAACAATATAGTTTGATAAAGATTGATTCTTAAACCATGTAGTTAAGTGTATATTAATGCGTTATATTATTTCCATATACCGTCCAAATTTAGCACAAAATTTTGTATGTTCCGTGCAAATTTAGGACAAATATAACAAAAATATAACCTAAATATAGTAAAATTTCAACACAAATGTAACAAAAATGTAGTTCAAATGTCTTACAATTTTTTAATCGTAATACTTTTACATTTATCTGTTTTTATTTTTTTGTTACTTTTTTTTATCTATAATTGTTTACCTTTCTTTTTACATTAGAACTCATGACTGCTACCTCTACCTTAATGTTAGAGAAAACGTTAGGGATGATGGATTGAGAGGAACTCAAATTTACACTGTGTAGAATCAATACGTAAGTGGTCCTCTTATAATTATTTGATATGAATAAAGAAAGTCACTCTCATCAATTCTTAAATAATGCAAAATGTCGACATTTAAAAACACAGATGGTTTCTCTCGACACAATCATTTATCGTATATCAATTGTTTTTTTTTAAATCTTAGTGGTTGGTTTTTTTATAAAAGTTATTTTATTAAATATTTAAAAGTTAAATAGTATTTAATGTCCAAAACTATTTTTTTTATTTTTTATTATCTAAAAAATATTTATATTTATAATTTTTTTTAAATAATTAATTATTATTTAATAACTATTTTTAACCACTTCAAACATTTCATAATAACTATATAATGTTTATTTTTAGTTTGGATTTTTCTTATTCTTTCTCTTTCCTTGTGTGTGAAATGTTTTAAATTGGAAAATCGTAATCTCGCTTGAACAAAAATTTGATTTAGATTTAATCCCAAAGTTGATACATTTACTTTTTCAGATCCATTAGGTAAGTTCTTTCAATTTCGTTTAGTTTTTTTCTAGTATTAATCATATTTTTTACTCGGATGATAACCAAATTTGGATGAGTAAAAAACATATCTTATGTATGATGAAACTCACTTATATTAGGATTCTATAAAAAAAGTATAACAAGATGCATAACCATAACAATAACATTATGGTCAAGCATCTATTAATAGCAAAATTCTTCCCATTCAGGTACCGAAATTCAAGTCGTTAATACTAAGAGAGAAGTTATTACACTCTAAGAGGAATACACACCGCATCAAACATCTTACGCAACTTACTAAAACCGAATTCTATTTAATTCCAATTTCGAGAACGTACGTCTTCATCATCAGGAATCCGGAACTTCTTCCACCTGGTACATATGGATGACACACCACCACAGTACGAGCCCCGCCACGAACACAAATCCCACGATTGGCAGCACAACTTCAACTATCATTTGAGCAATTAGAGTCCCCAAATCTGTTGCATGGCCTGGTGCCGAAGCTGGAAGAGGAGCGTGCATGTTTGATTTTGGTTGGTAAGAGAAAAATGGTGGTTCTGTGAAGAAGAAACGCTCGGTTTGGGTTGCTAAGAAATAAGAAGTGAGCGGTGGTTCTATGAAGAATTAAGGCTCCGTTGTAAATTTATAACTTAACATTTAGTCCTCCATCTAAATTTATTACTTAACCTTTAGTCCTTCATCTCTCGGTTTCAGACATAATACACACTGCATCTATGTAATATAATTGATCACACAATTAAGTATTCACACAATTAAGTATTACGTGTGATTATCACTTATTTAAGTGTAATTTTATGTTTAAACAATATAATTTGATATAGATTGACGCTTAAATCATGCATTTAGGTGTAGATTAACGCGTTATACTATTCCGTGCAAACGTAGCACAAATTTAAAATGAAAGATATCGGATTCCCCATAAAACGCGAGTCGTAAGATCTCAACCAGTCAATAGATAGTAGTGACTCTTATCCTAGTATAATTTTTATTATGAGACAATTATACCAACACAAAATATATTATATCTTATGTTTTTTTTAAAGATTAATGTAGTTCAAAAACGTATCGGAAAAACAAAATGATCCTTTTATGGACAAAAATGTTGCTCAAAATTTTAGACTAAATAGAGATATTCGATATTTGCAGATGATTATATAGTTCATAGATAAAAAAAAAGGTACTCATCCTTCACCAATCTTTAAGTGAAAAACTGAGTCTCTTATCATTCACGAAGTGAGCATACATAGAGTTCATAGATAGTTCATAGATAAAACAGGTAATGAAAAGTTGATTGAAATACATAAAAAAAACTAGGCGGTTTCCCGAGCTCCCACCATTTCGGTTTCAGCGTCTCAGCTCACCGGAACCAGCTTCCCCGTACAGTGGTTAGTAGAATTATTGAACGATAATAATTTTAAATTAGCTTTTGTATAATAAAGAATTGTTCTTGTTCAGACCTGTGCTTCTTCAAAAACGGTCTTCAGTAAGCATTATTCTTGTTTTGACCTCTTCTTCAAACGACATTCCACAACCTACCGGTCATCTTCAATCAACTTATAATCATCTCTGAATAAAAAATTATATATAAGAAATATGAGTAAACAATCTTATAAATATTAGAACTAACATATTTGTATATATATACTAAACTAAGAAATAATGTTGGTTTTGAGAACCTATGAAATTCTGGAAGATAAGATTCAGAATTCACTGACTAATATAAGAGCTAACGTTCACTATAAATATTTTTAATAGCAATTTATTCGTATGATATTCACTTAGGTATTCCGTTTAAGTATTTGCTTTAATATTAAAATTACTTTGAATCAATCTAATTCCAACATAATGAAATACTAAACAATCTAACGGTTTACGTAGATAAAATATAACTTTTCTGTACAATTTTCAAAATCAAAAGAAAACCATAGTACGCTAACAAAACATATTAATTATAGAAAAATAAAAATCACAGTTAACAACTTAACTATAAATTATCTTTGTAATATTCTGATTGTAGGTTTGAAATATAAATCTTCGGAAATAGGTTTATAAAATATTTATATTAAATATAGTGAAACTCAAAAAATTTCTAATTAAAAACCAGACTATTATAATAAATTTCATATCATTGGGTAAGGATGAAAATAACATAACATTTGAATAAAAAAAATGAATTAAGTGATTTTTTTCAAATAAAATAATAATTAAATTAATTTGGTGTGGTGTTTGGTCTTAAAAGATTAAAGATTCGCAGTTTGACAAATTTTTACAACAATCGTAATAATAAATATTTAAAAATATTTTATACAATAATTTATAATAATAATAATAAATATCTAAAAAATACTCCGTTTTCAAAAACTTTACCTCCCACCGCCTAAGAGAAGTTTTTTTTCTCAAAAATTATTGAAGATCTCTATCCAACAAAAAACATAGATCTTGATATCTACAAAATCGATAAATAAACAATCACGATTTGCAATTATTTTAGAGAAAAGTCAATGAAATGAAAAGGAATAAAATAAAATTAGAGGCAAACCTACGAAAAACAAACAACAACAAAAATCCAACTGAAGTTCTACTATTATATTAACTTTTTTATTAAATTATATTATAGTTTATTAAACAAACGAAGTATTCGTTTCTTACTTTTATTATTCGTAAATAGTTTTTAGTTTTTTATTTTTATAATTAACTATAATTTTATTTAATCTTTTCATAATTTTAACTGCTATATATTTTTAATATTTTTAAAATTTATGTTTTTATGGAGATTCTTTTTATTATTTTTAAAGTTTGATTCTAATATAATTGATCATGCAATTAAGTATTTCATGTGGTTATAACTCATTAAGTGTGATTTTATGTTTAAACAATATAGTTTGATAAAGATTGATTCTTAAACCATGCAGTTAAGTGTATATTAATGCGTTATATTATTTCCATATACCGTCCAAATTTAGCACAAAATTTTGTATGTTCCGTGCAAATTTAGGACAAATATAACAAAAATATAACCTAAATATAGTAAAATTTCAACACAAATGTAACAAAAATGTAGTTCAAATGTCTTACAATTTTTTAATCGTAATACTTTTACATTTATCTGTTTTTATTTTTTTGTTACTTTTTTTTATCTATAATTGTTTACCTTTCTTTTTACATTAGAACTCATGACTGCTACCTCTACCTTAATTGACTGCTACCTCTACCTTAATGTTAGAGAAAAGATTAGGGATGATGGATTGAGAGGAACTCAAATTTACACTGTGTAGAATCAATACGTAAGTGGTCCTCTTATAATTATTTGATATGAATAAAGAAAGTCACTCTCATCAATTCTTAAATAATGCAAAATGTCGACATTTAAAAACAGAGATGGCTTCTCTCGACACAATCATTTATCGTATATCAATTGTTTTTTTTAAATGTTAGTTGTTGGTTTTTTTGATAAAAGTTATTTTATTAAATATTTAAAAGTTAAATAATATTTAATGTCCAAAACTATTTTTTTTTCTTTTTTATTATCTAAAAAATATTTATATTTATAATGTTTTTTAAATAATTAATTATTATTATTTAATAACTATTTTAACCACTTCAAACATTTCATAATAACTATATAATGTTTATTTTTAGTTAGGATTTTTCTTATTCTTTCTCTTTCCTTGTGTGTGAAATGTTTTAAATTGGAAAATCGTAATCTCGCTTGAACAAAAATTTGATTTAGATTTAATCCCAAAGTTGATACATTTACTTTTTCAGATCCATTAGGTAAGTTCTTTCAATTTCGTTTAGTTTTTTCTAGTATTAATCATATTTTTTACTCGGATGATAACCAAATTTGGATGAGTAAAAAACATATCTTATGTATGATGAAACTCATTTATATTAGGATTCTAGAAAAAAAGTATAACAAGATGCATAACCATAACAATAACATTAACGGTCAAGCATCTATTAATAGCAAAAATCTTCCCATTCAGGTACCGAAATTCAAGTCGTTAATACTAAGAGAGAAGCTATTACACTCTAAGAGGAATACACACTGCATCAAACATCTTAAGCAACTTACTAAAACCAAATTTTATGTAATTCCAATTTCGAGAAGTACGTCTTCGTCATCAGGAATCCGGAACTTCTTCCACCTGGTACATGCGGACGATACACCACCACAGTACGAGCCCCACCACAAACACAAATCCCACGATTGGCAGCACAGCTTCAACTATCGTTTGAGTAATTAGAGTCCCCAAATCTGTTGCATGGCCTGGTGCCGAAGCTGAAAGAGGAGCGTGCATGTTTGATTTTGGTTGGTAAGAGAAAAATGGTTGTTCTGTGAAGAAGAAACGCTCGGTTTGGGTTGCTAAGAAATAAGAAGAGAGGGGTGGTTCTATGAAGAATTAAGGCTCCGTTGTAAATTTATAACTTAACATTTAGTCCTCCATCTAAATTTATTACTTAACCTTTAGTCCTTCATCTCTCGGTTTCAGACATAATACACACTACATCTACGTAATATAATTGATCACACAATTAAGTATTCACACAATTAAGTATTTCATGTGATTATCACTAATTTAAGTGTAATGTTATGTTTAAACAATATAGTTTGATATAGATTGACGCTTAAATCATGCATTTAGGTGTAGATTAACGCGTTATACTATTTCGTGCAAACGTAGCACAAATTTTTGTAAGTTTCGTAAGTTTAACAAAAATTTACAAAATGAAGTATTAATGCAAGTGGTATTTCTAAAATTTACCAAATGAAGTATTAATGAATATTATTTATTGCTTAAATTATATACCAGTAAAGTAGTAATACAAATTATATACCAGTAATAATGGTGGTAGATAGGTTTTTTTAAATTTTCAGTTAGATTTTGTGACAGTTTTATATATAACTCTCTAATCAAATAGATTTAAATATTTGATATTTGTTTATATAATTTTTTTTAATATTTGGATATAAATAATTATAAACTATATTTATATATAATTAATATATTTTTTATTTACATTTTATAAGTTATAAAATAAAATTTAAAATATTTATTAAAAAATAAAACCATGTTTTTATCTGTAAATACCTTAAGCTAATTGTTTAAATATATATTAAAAATAAAAAAAAAATATTTGAAGATGAAGATGTTGGTACTACTATTAATTGTGCAGTTATGATCAAAAAAATTAGTTATATAACTTTCACATTTGTTTGTATAATTTATATAATATTTGAATTTAATATTTTTTTCAAAATAAATTATTTAAATTTATTAAAAACAATTGAATAATAAATGTTTAATATTTTTAATTTAGTTTTTATACCCTAAATTATAGATTTAAAAAAACAACAAAAAATTATAATAAAATAAATATATTTCAAAATTTTAAATGAAAAAATTCATATTTTTCATATCTATGAAAATCCAATTCTATTAAATAATGATATGTTGGAGTTACCAATTCAATTCCGTATAAATTAATTCCATCAATATAGAAAGGTATAGATTCTATCACTATTCCACTTTTTTTAGGAACCACAAATTATGTAATTCGATATATTGTTGAAATTAAAAAAAGAGATAATATGATTTATTTTTAAAGATCCTATTACTTTGACGCGAAATATTAAAAATTATTTAGAAAAAAACAATCTGTTTTAATAATCGTCTCCTAATGGAAAGGCTTTACTATACATTGGTCTGTGTTTGGGAGTACACATGTCTTTATGAGTCCAATCATATAATATTGCATGTAGTTGAGCTAATAATGTGAACTACTCCTGAATAATCAAAATATTAAATAAAACTAGTTGTTGAAAGTTTATGACTTTGTAATATAATTAATAAAACTAAAAACAAAGTTTAGTATAGTTATCTAATCTATATCAAAACCATTAAAATCAAATCCAGAAATTTGGTCTTAAAACTAGTTCTTCCAGTTAATTTCGTTTAGTTTTTTCTAGTATTGATCATATTTTTTACTGGATGATAGCCCAATTTAGATGAGTAAAAAACATACGCTATGTATGGTAAAACCGATCTATATATTAGGATTCCATAAAAAAGAACATAACAATGTAAGGTATGCTTAACCTTAACCATAACCATTACATTGACATTGACATTGGCATTGGCATTGGCATTGACATTGCAGTCCAGCATCTCTTAATAGCAAAATCCTTTCCATTAAGGTACCGAAATCCAAGTATGTAATACTAAGAGAGAAGTTACTATCTCTAAGAGCAATACACACGACACCAAACATCTTACACAACTTACTAGAATCAAATTTTATTTAATTTCAATTTCGAAAACATACGTCTCCATTATCAGGAATTTGGAACTTCTTCCGCCGGGACATGCGGACGATACACCACCACAGTACGAGCCCCACCACGAACACAAATCCCACGACCGGCAGCACAACTTCAACTATCATCTGAGCAATTGGAGTCCCCGCTTCTGCTGCATGGTCCGGTGCCGGAGCTAGAAAAAGAGCGTGTTTGTTTGATTTTAGTTGGTAAGAGAAAAATAGTGGTTATGTGAAGAAGAAACGCTCGGGTTGGGTCGCTAAGAAGTAAGAAGAAAGCGGTAGTTCGGTGAAGAATAAAGGCTCCGTTGTAAATTTTTAACTTAACCTTTGGTCCTCCATCTTTCGGTTTGAGACATAATACACACCGCATCTACGTAATATAATTGATCATGCAATTAAGTATTTCATGTGCTTATCACTTATTTAAGTGTGATTTTATGTTTAAACAATATATTTTGGTATAGGTTGATGCTTAAACCATGTAGGTGTAGATTAATGTATTATATTATTTTCATGTTCCGTGCAAATTTAGCACAGATTTTCGTATGTTCCGTGCAAATGTAACATAAAGTTTCGTAAATTTCGTGTAAATTTAGCACAAATATAACATAAATATAGCACAAGTTTAACACAAATATAACAAAATTGTAGTTCAAATATCTTACAATATTTTCTACGTAATACTTTTACAATATTTGTTTTTTAATTTTTTATATCAATAAGTTTTTTGGCTAGTTTTGGATCTGCCACTGACTAGAAGAAAGAAAAAACTACTCTAAACTCGTTGTCTTCCAGTTTCCCGAGGTCCAGAGGTCCAGAATGGCTGAGAGAATCACTGACGCTATTTAGCCATCGATTCGCCGGAAAATTAGTTGAACTCTTTCTCTCTCCATCTCAACCTCTCTCTTATTTCCTGAAATGTACAAAACTTATTGTTAGTATTTTGTTGGCACTTTCGATTCTTAAGTATAGTTGAGATGAAAACAAAGCCTTGGGTGTGTCTAGTTGTAAGAGTTACTTGATTGTAGGCTACAATTGTTGCTTATAACTTTTATTTATACATCTGTCAAATTTGAAAATATGGTTGTTAATGGTGTCAAGTTGTTCCTTAGTAATAAAGAAAAATAGTGAAAATATATGAATTAGGTTTCAGGATTGGTTACAGTAGTTTTGTCGTCTAATAATCGAGTTATTCCTTAGATATTGCTTTTAAGAGAAGGACTAGCTAAGTCTCTCATATTTTTATAGCTCCACGCCCACTATATATACCAGTGCGACCAAACATGTCTTTCCAACACGATCCTTTTTCAGCTACGCTATCGATCCACTCGGGAGATTTCGAGTACGACACTCCAACTATTGAGACGATAGCAGGATATGTGGTGCTGATTGTGGTGTTTCTGGTGTTGTGTGGACTCGCATGGTGGTGCTGTGTGAAGAACTTCCCGTTATATGCATTTATCGAGTTTGAGAAGTAATAACCTGTATGTCATGGGAGTTTTATTTTTATGTTTATATATTACTCTTTCTGTTTTAAAATACATGTCGTTTAAAGTTATTATACAATAATTAATAAACACGATTTTGAAGATAAAATTATAGCAATAGATACTGCATTACCCTTTTCTCTCACTTATAAAATTAAAAATAATACTACAATCATTAAAGAGAAGAAGGTTAAAGATAAAAGGTGGTGACATTTACTTTATTGGTATTAAAAAACGATATTTATTTTTAGAACAAATTCAATGTGTAGAAATACATATATTTTGGGACAGATAGAGTAGTGTATTGTTATGTAATTTAATACAAGCGGTGTTTCCAAAAAAATTAAAATATTAATAAATAATATTTATTATTTAAATTATATATTTAAGTAAAGTAATAATACAAATTATATACCAGTAATAGTGATGGTACATAAATTTATTTTAATTTTCTCTTACATTTTGTGATAGTATAACTATCTAATCAAATAGATTTAAATATTTGATATTTGTTTACATAAGATATTTTTTATTTGGATATAAATAATTATAAATTATATTTATATATAATTAAAATATTTTTTATTTACATGTTATAAGTTATAAATTAAAATTGAAAATATATATTAAAATATAAAACCATGTTTTTATCGATAAAAATAATAATAGTACACACTTTAAAGCTAATTATTTGATTTTTTATATTTAATAATAAAATAATTATAGAATTTATCATTATATTTTTATACAATAAAAACATATAATAATATTAAAAAATTACATACCTTTTTACTGTACTAAAAATAAAATATATAAAATATATAAATTTGACCATGTAAATAAACTCATAAATTATTATTTTACTGAATATAAAATTGCCTTTACCTATAATGGAAGACTATAGTACTTGAATATTTTTCATTTTACTTGGAAAGTTAAAAAATATATATCAAGCTTCCTTAAATAGGTAAAATACTAACGTATCATTCACTAAATGGTTTATTTTAATTTGTATTAATTCCATGCGGAATCAAGAGAAAACAATTTATGAACTAAAGCATTAAAAACAACTAAAATTTGTTAGTAAAACCCTATATATTGAGTTTATAAAGTTACTTTGTTTATTTTAGTATTAAATATATGTTTTTTCATGGGAGGTTTTATCTTAACTGATTTGATTTTCTTAAAATTATTTGGTTACATAGATGTTTACACGCTGCGTTGATATTCACATGTAATGTTGATGCAATCTGTCGATATAAATAACCAATAATAGCTACTAATGTGAATAGAGTGTGTCGACAGAAATAGTCAGTAACAACTATTGATATCGACATAATGTGTCAACATTAGTATACAAGTCGTTATTATATACTAATGTAAACATGGTGCATCGATATTACATACAAATACAATATGTTATGTTTTTTTTTCTTTAGAGCCTGCTTTTTTTTGTTTTTTTATGGTATGCCTTTTCTTGGAGCAGGTTGCCTCGAAATAAAGTATTGCAAATGACCAACAATAAAGCATCATCTGATAGAGCATGTGAGTCATAACCCTTAGAATGAGTTTAATTGTACATCTAGGTCCACAATGGTATATTATATATCCAAGTAACACAACGCTTGAACGTCTGTAGATATATTGACAGCACCAACCTCAGTGCTAGCCCTAAAGCTAGATGCAGTGCCGGAGGCAGAACCTATTATTAGTGATCATCAATTGTCTGATGAAGTGAACGATTTTCGATTAAAATTCCTTCAGATACAAATACAATACAAATGATTTACAAATTACACCTTGTACAACCTATATCACGATGAGAAAAATATTTAATATATTTTTACTAATTATATATTATCTTTAGTTGAAAATATACTATACATGTCTTGGTTGTTTCTTTCTAAAAAAGACCCAACCATAACCCATTTTTTATTTTACAACGTGCATACTACATTGCGTCTTTCAGACTTGAGCTTACAAGAATCAATTTAGAAATTCGTCGATAACAGGATATTTGAACCACTGCAGGAAACATTAATCATTTGGTCGTCGAGTATGCCTTTTGTCGGAGCGTTAATTGAGAGATAGTACCCGAGACCATCAGTTTTGATTTTTTATGGAGATAACAGTAATAATAGTCGGTTAAGTTCGAGGGTATATACACTAGAAACTCTATAAAACAATACACTTGGGACCATCAAAATTTATTAATTAATCGATAAATTAATAATTAATAATTTATATATTAATTAATATTTTATTAATTTATAGTAAAATACTTAGTTTACAAACACCTTTCAAGCTTCCACTTAATTATTGTACAGTATACAATGCATGTATATCAAATGAAGGGCCCAATTTAAAAGAAACCTTCAATCTTCCACCTTGTTGTGCTTCTTGATTGTGGATAATTACCCTGCTCATCCAAAAATTATTGAAGGACTGCGAAATGTTGAATTTTTTTTTTGCCACCAAACACAACTTCAAAAATTCAACCTTGTGACGCGGGAATCATACGAGCTTTTAAGATGCATTATTGTCGCCGATTTTATAGAATATTTTGGAGGGTTATGAATTAGGGGTTCCAAATCCAGCAAAAATAAATGTGTTAGATGCAATGAATCTTGCAATTTCAGCATGGTCTATGGATGTTCGTGCAAATACAATTGTGAACTGCTTTATCATTGTAAACTTTGATCAACAGATAGCGTGACTTTTGAGAACTCGGATGAAGGTGGTAAAAGCACTCAAGAACTCCAGAATTTGATCAAAGAGTTGGGTTATCGCAATGTAATGGATGTCGAAGATGTTCTGAATCACCCAGAAGAAAATGTAGTTGCACAGTTGTTGACCGATGAAGAAATTATTGAAAGAGTTATTGGATTTAATAAAGATGATATCGATGAAGAAGATGATGAAAGTTATACAATGGAGCCCCCTTCGCGAAACGAGGCTATTAAAGCGACAATCACATTAAAAAATTTCTTATTGGGCTATGAAAAAAAAACACTAGAAGTTCTTACCATGCTAAGGAAAATTAGAGACGAGATTCAAGGGAAAATTGATTTTAACAAAAAACAAAAGACAATTGAGTCATTTTTCAAGAAACCTTCATAAATCATTCATGTAATATGTTATATATAAGAAATTTTAAATTTATATTTTATACGGGGTCTAAAGAAATTATCAAAAATGTATTATCTTAAAATTTTAACGAATTATTAATTTAGCACCCTATCCCCGAGTCGGGACCATCCAAAAATATTATCTTAGAGAGTTTATTAAATAATCGAGTATTAATTTATCGAATTTCTAGTGTACATTATGTTGTATATAAGCATATATTCTATATTTATTCGTCGCGTTTTATTTTTATTAAAAACACCAGTACACAAATTAACATAGATAGGCGGTTGATCTTCCAAGACTTACACACATTAGATCAATATGTGTGGGTGATGCAAATCTCAGCCAAACTATACAATACCTTAGGTTCATATTGCGAACATGAGACAAAGAAGATTAACGGTTTTTATTGAGTTGCTTTAATGTTAGGTTTAAAGTCATGTCTATAGATTTTAGCCATCATTTTGGAAGGATTATGAGATGTTTATGCCGTTTTATGGATGGATTCTAAATGTTCAAGGATTCCAATAAAATATTGCATGTAAAATCTATAGTTTAAGTGATTGTCATTCAATCGTTTGACGGTTGAGGTAGTACTTATACTTTTAATATTTTGTATATTAAGTATTTACACAATATATATATATATATATATGATAATTCTTTCATTGATGGGATTATATGTCAATTTTCAGTTGTACAAGATGCTCGGGATTATTAGATCGTTTGAATAAGTGTCATTATTTAACTAAGTTGTTAAGTTGGGAGATAAAATAGAGTCGTATCAGTCCGACCATGTAGGTACACAAATGTTATATGTTTTGGCATTAATATTACATATGTAGATTGTGTTATTTTTGTTCGAAATTATCTTTCGTATGTTTTTATACCCTATTATAGACGAAAAAACCCTAATATTCAAGAGATGTCGACATGAAACATGGAGATAACTTGCGTACTTTACTAAGTTTTATTTCAACTTAAGACTTCAAAATTGATTTTTTTTATGTTTTTTATATATTTTGTGTTATTGGAATTTTTTTTCTCAGCATAACATATAATATGGACGGGATGCGTCAAAATTAGGTGTATATAGAAGAATTAATGTATATATAATATGAACATGTTGTGTTGTCACATTATTGTAAAAATATTCTTGTCAACATTAATTGTCATTATAAATGTAAGTTGGATTATTGGTCAAATTATTTAACTTTATACATTCTTAAAATTCTTTAACCTAATTCAACACTCAGTTTCTCTATATATACCACTAAAAATCTCATATATATGTTTACAAACTTTATAACAAACAAAATCTCCAAATTTTATACTATATGGAATGGATTACAAATGAAGATAATTGTTTGTTGAAAGTTACCGAAATATTGGCGAATGAAACTATATTTTTTTTATAAAATAGTATATTTTTTTTATAAAGTAGTATACAAATGTATTGCATGTCTTATATGAATCATACATACTCGAAGTTGCATGCACAAGGACGAGAAAAGTCTCTATAAGATTGGAATATTTGAGATTGTTTCCAATTTTTGGGGTTTTTTTACCTCCGGTATGGTGCCATGCAATAAGAATTTGTGAGGTATTTTTTTGCATATTAGTAATGATGTTAAAGAACATTATGTGATAGAGATGGGCATGAATCTTATTAGAAAACGATTTAATCAAATTGGAATAGATGTGTACACCAAAATTATAGACTCGGGCGGATGTTGTACACATGAGGTATTACTCCAATAAATTGTTTCGATTTTATTTAGATTAATTTTTCTCTCATAAAATTGATTTTTTCTTTATCTTTGTCTTCCTCTATTATTCTAACATTACTAATTTGATTTAAAAGTTAATGAATTTTTCTTTATCAAATAGAGACTTTAATTAAATAAATTAAAAAAGATAGAGAAAAAAAATAAAAGAAACAGAAGATTTTAATTATATAGATTAAAGAAGATGAAGATTTTAATTAAATAAATTAAAGAAGATGAAGAAAATGAAAAGCAAGACCTTAAATAAATAAATAAATAACATTTATAACCCAAATTCAAAGTTACACATATAAAAAACTTACATATTAGTGACTACATTTATTTTTTTTTAGCAAATTTGTATTTACTCCAATCATATCTTTTAAAACAAAATTTAAAGTATATTTCAAGTAACATTTTTTATTTATTCCTTTAATTTTTTTAAATATTTTTTAATTAGCAATATTTTATGATTTACATTTATAAAATAATTAATTTTATTTTTAATATGTTGAAGCATATGTTGGTTAAACAATATATATTGATATATTTTTTAAAAAAAATCAATAATTTTATTTATTTATATTATAAATTATGTTTTAATACAAATTTGATTTTATTTCCATATATTTTTTTATAAAAAAATTGATTGTATTTTCATATATTTTAAAAAAATATCTTTTACATAACAAATTTAATTTAATTTCATCTATTTTTAAAAATATCTTTTATATAATAAATTGGATTTTGTTATATTTTATTTTTAACTTTTTAAAATAATATCGTAAAAAATATTAAGATTTATTGTGAAATATTATTTTTATATGTAATAAATAGCACATTAGATATATTAAAAATACCTTCTAAGTAGTAAGTTTTAAAAATAATAATAATGAAACCAGTTTATGACCGATTGTAGAATGACTTTTGTAAATGTTTTGTTTAACCCACTTTTAGTTTGATTCATGGATCCGATGATCCAAGTAGCAGATTTCAAGGATATTCGGATTTGGAACGACTGATATTTTCTAAATTTAGAGTCAGTTTGGAATGGCTGATATTTTCTAAATTTAGAGTATCATAACTATTGTAAATAGTTAGTCCAATTATAAAAGTAACTAGATTTTATATTGATTAAGTTTGGATCATCGACTAATAATGTGATAATACAACGAGTCTTTAATTTATGTAATATGTTGGATAGAGTTATAGTGAATTGGAAGACACTCTTTACTCCAACCAATAAGCTATTGGTTTTACATTCAAAGTTCATCTTCTCCTATTCTTTCATGGTTTAAACTCAAGGGACAACTTATGTTCATCCAAAATAACCAAGATCAATTCTCCTGAGAACCATCAAGATATCAACAAGTACACTTTAATTATACGTTTATAATATTTCTTGGAAGATTTTGCATGATATATCTACCATATTTTTTATAAATTTTGTTGCCTAACATAACCACACAATAAATTTACAAAAAAATCTACGATAATAATTACAAAGTTCACTTGATAAATTCATATGTTGTAGACATAAAAAAAATGAGCTTACGTAATTGTCTATAAATAATATGAATTTATGTCCAAAATAAGTTTGATACGTGGAGAATGGTTTAGCAGAATAAGTCTCAAACTATGGTAATGAATTGCATAATAATTTAAATGTATTGTTTAGGAAAGTCCAAACACAAACCTTTTTTATTTTATTTTATTTTATTAAAATATTTTATATGTTCAAATCAAATCTAATTATATTAAGATTTTATTTTATTTTATTTTATAATATTTATTTTATTTCTTTGTATTATAAATTTAGGGTTTTGAGAAGCTCTTATATAAAGCCTAATATGCCTTAAGTTATTTTAAGTTTTTTGAATAATATATTTTTTATCTCTAAAAATTTCATTCTTTGTTACCCTTAGATTAAGGTTTCATCTTGTTACCCTTAGATTAGATTAGTGTTTCATCTATCGTTGCTTCTTCATCTATTCTCACTGCTACATCAGTTTGGTATGAGAGCCTCAGTTTCTGCTACGGGACAAACATGTTTCCGAATCTTGATTTCATATGATTCAAGGTCTAAAGAAGAGAGCAACATCTATGGTCATGAAGATCTCGAAGCTCGTTTGGTATGCGGGGACACACCAGGCGTTTCGATAGACGATCATATTGACCAGTTACAGAAGGAGTTTGAATTGGCTACAAATCGTCGGATCAAGGTAAACTTGCTTATCGAGATGCTGTCTCAGACTATGAAAAGGTTTTCAAAACCATTTTTTTCATCAACTGGACAAGGGAATGTTGTCTTCAAGCTATGAAAAAGTTTTCGAAACCAATGTTTTTTCATCAACTCGATGACTTCAATGTGACTTCGAATAAGGAACACTTGAGAATAATTTATCTTATTTCGATAAGGTCAACCATTATAATTCCCACCATAACAATTGAAAAAAATAAAATAAAATAATTTTGGTTGTTGATGGTGATGGTGTTGTGAATTCGAGGACGAATTCTTGTCTACTCTTAGATTAGGGTTTCAGCAATTCCTGTTACGCAGATACAAGAATCATATTCCAGGTACCTCTTGATTTGAAGGCTAGAATAGAGAACGACATCCTCCAGTCTACCTACACAATTGGAGGAAGAATTTGCAAATTCGTAATTGATTCAGATATCTATGAGAATCTGATTTCAGAGGAGGTTGTTCAGAAACTGGCGTTGAAGACGGAAGCTCTTCCATACCCGTACATACTGTCAGGATTCATAGAGTACACTGAGGTAACAGTGTCTAAACACTGTCAAATTGTATTTTTTGTTGGTAATTACAAATATACAACATGGTGTGACGTAGTTCCTATGGACGTTTTCCAACTAGTTTTAGGACGTCCATGGCGATTTAAGAGGAATTCCACTTATGATAGTAGAATGAATCGATACAGTTTTGTAAAAGATGGTATCAAGTTTATATTAGTGTCATCTAAAATAGTGTCTCCAAAACCACCACCAGTTAAATAGTTTTATGCTCAAATTGCACCAGTTGCCGATCTTAGCTGTGATGCTAAAACTGTGTTTGAGTCCGTGTTTGACAAGCCAGTCTATGATAAAAATAATTTTGAAGATGTATCTGGGCCGGTATTTGACAAACCAGTCTACGATGAGTATGATGATGACTGTTATGATGAAGATCTAATTAATATTGGGGAGAAACTTGTAGATCGAGATATTTTCTCAGGCTTTAGTACACCAGACTATATCGCTTCATAACTTCTATTGAACAAGGACTGCAAAGTAGCAGCTTTTATTGTGGAGATGCATCTTCCAGGTATTTTATGCTATCATAAAATCAAACTTTTGATTCGGTTTTGTGTGGATACATGTTGTTATATTGGAGAAATGAAAGATAATATTTTTGTTTGAGATTATGAATTTGAATGCGTACTTGAGCATATTTGTCTCGATGTAAACTATCGAGAAAGTTAATAACTCTTTGACCTCATCACTAAAAAATACTTCAAGTTGTTCATTAAAATATTTTTATAGTTGGACCATAAGAATATTGTATACACCTATTAATCATCTTAGATTTAAACTTTATGTTAGAACGACTGAGAGCATACCTCAAATTCTAAACGAGATGGATAATACTGTATGCATGATAGCAATATAGATACAAGACAGAAACAAAATTAATGATACCTAAATGACGGTAAAAAAAAAGTAATTTTACGTTCCAACTAATAAGGTTTCAGACTCTCTAAAAACCATAGCCAATTTTCAGCATATTCACAACCAACAATACCAAATGCAACATGAAATATACTTAGAAAATAAATTAAAGTCGTATTATATGTCTCGCATGGTATTTACTGCACTAGAATCAGATGTCATCTATAACAAGAATCACATTGTTAGTATAACTAGACTAGCATGGTCATCAACACTAGAATCATATATTTGGGGGTGAGACTATCACATACACGTCTCCCATGTCATGAGTCACATGTTATATGCATGAAATAAAAACCATAAATGAATAAAACTTACCATTTTTACCATCTTTTGATATGGTAGAAAGCAATACACGAATTTTTATAAGTATATGTCTAGAGTCCCAATTAGATAGAATAAAAGCATCAAGAAAGTGAAAATTTTCACGAATTTTTAAACTATATCCCTTTGAGGCATTCTAGAAAAAAAATTCTAATAATCGTAAATTTAGATATAGACAAAAAATATTCTTTATATTTTATGGTGAATTGTATCACCTTGTGAACTCCATTGTCTTTTATATATATATATATATATATGAGAACATAAAAGATACAAAAACTTTAAATTTGAATTTTCATTGATAAATAAATTACAAGATCGTCAAATTTAAATAATATTAGATTTTTTATATCTAAGAATATTATTTTCTTCTATATTTTATATAGACATCTTACCACTGCTTAATGACATTTCTTTGATAGGTGTTGTTAAGCTTTTGAAATCAAACAAAGTGTGCAACTCAAAACATAGATAACGAAAATCAATTTATATAGGTATACAGCATAAATAGATGATTGCACAGAACGATTTGTAAAGATGAAGAGAACAACGATAAATTATTATCCCACACAAAAAAAAAAACAGTCCACAAATTACTGCATGCCAGGAACTTCAGGTCCATGCCAACTTGGACAAAACACATACCATAGTAGGTGTTTTCAAATTCTAGATTACTTGACAGTACTCTCTTATAACCAGAAATATAAACCGGACCTAGCAAAACTCTTAGACATAAAGGGCTTCTTATATGCAAAATAATAGAAGGATAGCTTGATATATATTGGACATAGTGAGAGTAACACTATGATGGACTTGCATTGGAGGTGAGAAGAGCATCATCTGAAGGCTGGATGGATGCCTACAAAAAACATTCTAGCTCTTCACTCGAAAAATAGCCAGAGTTCTCCTGAGACGAAATTTATTTAACCTAATGTTTCCATTTTTTCATTCTTCTTTTACACAAGAACTAGGTTTTCCCTTTACAACGAATATTGAGATTTTTTTTATGTGGCCTACTTTTAATAATCGATATACTTCTGCCACATTCACTTCAGATTTTCAATAGAGAACACTCTTCATTTGGAAATTATTGGGTGTATAGTAAGTCGTTCAACGAGTTTGTGACAAATAATATTTGTAAGTATTCCCGTAATGTATTCGGTACACCAATCAAACATATGCAAATTTCTTGACAAAAATGATATCAATTATTCTTGTAAAATATGTGCTAGCAGAATAAAAACTTTTAAATATCTACTATTATGGAATGTGTAAATTTTAATATTATCATCAAGTATTATTGAACTTGGGGTCTCCTCCGGATCATCTACTTCATCTGACTCTGAAGTGGAACCCTATAATTATTATTCTTGCTTGGCTTTAACACTTTTAATTCGCTTTGAAGCCAACACAGTAGTATAGCACTTCCTTGCTACTTTATATCTACTCCGGATAACTCCCACTTGATTTCCAACAACGTACTAAAAATATTAATGAAAATAATAGGCAATAATATGCATTCTTGACAACCAAAATCTACCCAAAAATTGCATTATATGATGTTGGACCATCGACCACTATGAACAACACTTTTACCATCTTTTTGAAGGGACCTCGACCTAGTAATGACTCCATTTCAAACTCTATGATGACATCAGAAGTAGCCCCAACAAATATTACTAGTGTCCTTTAAGATCAAAGAATCTCGTGAGGATCTTCCATTTTTTCATACATTAACATAAACACGATGTTAGTCAAACTGCCTGTATTGATTAGAATCCTTCAGACCTTGTTTCATTCAATATCTACACCAATTACTACATCATCCTCACGAGGTCAATCTAACTCCCCTAGATCACAATCATCTAATAGTATACAGAGCAATGGATTTCTCTAAATATGGGTTCACATTCTTCTTTCTAGTTGTGTGGTTAAACTCACGATATGTATTTTCCAATTAAAGTCGGTAGCTCCCAACATGGTATCCCCACCAAAATAGATAACGAATTAAAACACTTGCACCAACTCTTGACCTTAATCCTTCGGGTGGGATAAATGTCTAAATCCTTTATGGTCAAAAAAATATCCTTAAAGGCTTATGTTATAACAATCATATTCTCTATTTTGGTGCAACCTCAAATAGTTCCGCTTGTATTGTTGCATAATTACCTGCTGGAGCTTGTTGTCGATTCTCGTACATTCTTTTAGCAAATGTTTTTAACTTACCATTATGGATCAAAGTTCGAATTTCCTAATTTAAATCGATGAATTATCTCATATGATGACCAAAATCATTGTGATATTTGAAAAATTGACTAATCCTTTCTTTCCTTGGTCTTTGAATCATGAAGGTTTTCTGAATTGAATAATATTTTGCGTCTTATCAGATGTAGTAACAACGCTCGCATATTTATCAGGTCAGACTCATGAATTCTATTTGGGCCTTTCTTATTGAGGCTAAGGCTCATGGTTTACCCTTGGTCGAGACAATATTTGATTTGGGGCTCTCGAACAAAAAATAGTCACAATCTAGGGATAAGGATAGAAGCTTTCGACTTGATGTTATCGATAAATCATAGCGGGTGACTGCTAATCTACCTATGTAAGGGAATTAGTATTAATCTCTTAGCTCATTTGAATTTGAACAATTATTCGGCTTGATCTAGTAAAGCACCAAAAATAAAAGCTGTTTTTAGTCACCTTTCTCTGGGGAGAAGACCTTGTCTAAAATAAGCAATAGTGACATGCTCATAACAATCATCCAAACTGTTCACCGTAGGAATGAAACATTTAGCATATTCCTTTAAAATTTCTCCTATTAATTACCTATATTGGATAATCATATTCACACTTTCCCGTATCCTTTTACTTCCCACCAACTATCGTCTAAACATTATACATAACATGTCAAAATGCTTGATAAACCCCCGAGGAAGCTAGTTGTACCATTTCAAAGCACTATCCTTAAGGGTTTGGGATAGGAAAAATAAAATAACAACTTGTCTTCCCCGTCATAATTTATCATAATTCATCATAAAATTCTTGAATTGCTCAAGATGATTACCGGATCCTTGTTCTCATCAAACATTTGTATCTTAGATATATCAAACAACTTCAACAGATGTATGGAAGTAAGATAGCTTAGGAACGATGATTTTTCTAAAAAGTTCTCAGTAAGATGGAGCTAAGTATTTATACTTGGGAAAAGATGACGTTGAGAATTAGAAGAGGTAGAAAGGGTGAAGAGTTTTGATTGGGTAGAATACTAAACGTTAAGCTAGGAAAGAGAGTTTGCTACGTCATAGGTCTACTGGCAGACCTACTAGAGGAGGTCTAATCATTCTTCTAAGTGGGAATGCAGCAATTAGTTATATTAGACGACAACAAGTTCGAGGTGATGAAGTGTGGTGTAATGGGTATAATCTGAAGCAAAAGGGTTATTTATTGACATCAGTTGTAACATTCGAAGTGAAGTTGTGAGCCTCAAATTGTTTACAAGGAAAGAACTATCTGCTTAAGCCAACTTTCGAAGACAGTTAATTCTTATAAAATAACTTTTATAAGAACTAAGGGGGCTAATGATAAGGAAATAGACTTATAAGGGACTTAAATGTAATTAATAAGGACTTGAATGATAAGTTCTATTAATAAAGAATAAGATTAAAGCTTTATAAGGAGAATGGTGACTGAAATGTAAATAAATCTTTTATGTAACCGAATTTGTAACTAACTCACTTGGCCTATTTAAAGAGGCCAAGGGGACTGATAACACCTATGAAATAATTAGAGGAGAAAGATTATATTCACCACTTAAAAATCTCTGCAGATTCTTAGTCAATATTTTCTATTCTCACCAATGCTTACCCAAATATTTACATGGTCAGTATCACTAAAACACATGTTTAATTACAGTATAAACGCATGGTTAGTACTACTTCAAACGTGTGGTCAATATCACTAGAATCGTATGGTCAATAATACTCCAATCGCATATTGTATATTTTGAAGTAAACTTGCATGTTCAGCTATATTAATCTCCGTGTTTAATTATATATCCTCCTTTTATAATTTGATAGGTTATTCATGCTTTGATTTATAAGACGCTTACCGATTATTTGGAAAGTACAATCCAAATATTTTGAAGGTGCTTACACTTGTACATTTAACGCGATACAAAATTTTTCTCATGCAACAATAAATATAACTAAAATTAGGTATCAATTATTACAAAAACAAATTTTTAATCATTTGTCTTAATGCAGACAACACTGGCCATGGAGGAAGATCTCACAAAAACCGTTGACAAAGTATTTTCTCACTATGCCATAACACTCGTATTTAATGTCAGAATATGAGAGCTCAAATATTTTATTATTTCCTAAATTATGTAAGCACAAATGTTCATTCGTAGTTCTCTTCATCTAATATGTTATGATGTCACCTATTTGTAAGTAACATATTTTATGAATAATTTAATTAGTAAGTAAATAAACAGAATATTTTTCATATAAACTACTACATGCTGGAATCCCACGGTGCATAATACTAGACTCACATGGTGAGTAACATTGGAATCGCATGGTAAGGAACCTACACTTGCATAAAGATTATCTGTAAACTCGCATGTTTAGAAAATACATGAATCGTATATTTGAATCCATGCAGTGGTCTCGATAATGTTGTTCATCTGGCCTTGCGTAATATATTAACTAAAAAATACATTGGTCTCGATGGTAATTAATGAAAATCACCATTTTCCAACCAATTTAGTCATATCAATATTTAATCTTGATAGTCATTGTCATTGGCTAATTTATTGTTTGATTTGACAAAAGTAGATAATTAATTACAACAAAAGCAATAATTAAAAAACGCATGTCCAAAATAGGTTAAATTACCAATAGAGAATGGGTCGCTTCATTGACTTTTTTGCCTATAAATTCGGATTACACCTTCACTAGGGTTGCATACAAAACAAACCCCACAGATTGTTTAGAAATAAATGTTTAAAATAGAAAACAATAGCGCATTCCAACTACCTCTTCCCATTATCTTCCTCTAATGATGACATTTCTCAACGACACATCTCCTCGTATGAAATGACCACCACATCGAAATATTGCTCTAAATTTTCTGAAGCGAGGATATATTCTCATTCTCAATTGAATATCATTTACCAGACTCTAGTCTATACTCTAGAGATAAGGAAAACCTCTATGATCCTCCCTCCAATAAAGAAGAAAAGAAGCCAGGTGGAGCAGGAGGATGAAGAAGATAAAAAGACCGCAAAATAAGTTAAAGATGAAGAGACTGAGGATGACGATGACGATGATGAGGAGGAAGATGAAAAAGAAGAATAATGTGACATAGAAGACTCTTCTTCTAATATTTGAATGTTTTTTTGGATGTTTTTTGTTATTTTCTCGCAACGTAAAATGTTCAAACTTATAATATTTTATTTTATTGTGAGTGTTAAAACTATAAACTAAGTTAGGGTTGCAATTTTTGTCGATTTATAACTTATTTTAGTGTCATTTTTATTAATGTAACAAGGTATTCGATCCCATCTCTTTTTGGTTAATTGCAATAGAGATAAATGCTTAATTAAAGTAAAAAAAATGAATGTTTAATGACAGTAGAAACACATGTGTAATTTACAGTAGAAACGCATGTTCAATTACAATAGAAAACACATGTTTAATTACATTAGAATCTCATGTTTCGCTCTACTACTCTCACATGTTTAATTACAGTAGAATCACATGTGTATTTTACAGTAGGAATTAAAGTTGAAATACTAAACGCATGTGTATTTTATAGTAAAAACGCATGTGTATTTTATAGTAGGAACGCAGATCCGGTAGGAGAAGATACCATATCACCATATAATTTCCTTTGAACGTGTACTTGAGCATATTTGTCTCCATGTAAACTATCGAGAAAGTTAATAACTCTTTGAGCTCATCACTAATAAAATCTTCAAGTTGTTTATTAAAAAATGTTTATATTTGGACCATAAGAATATTTTATACACCTATTAATCATCTTAGATTTAAACTTTATGTTAGAACGACTCAGAGCCTACCTCAAATTCTACATGAGATGGATAATACTGTAGGTATGATAGCAGTTTATATACAAGACCGAAACAACATTAGTGATACTTAAATTACGGTCGAAATAAAAGTAATTTTAGGTTCCAAAAAATAAGTTTTCAGACTCTCTAAAAATCATAGCCAATTTTCAGCATCTTCACAACCAAAAATACTAAATGCAAGAGGAAATTTACTTTGAAAATAAATTAAAGTCGTATTATATGTCTCGCATGGTATTTATTGTACTAGAATCAGATGCCATATATAACTAGAATCGCATGGTCATTATCCCCAGAATCGCATAGTTAGTATAACTAGACTCGCATGGTCATCAACACTAGAATCGTATATTTGGAGGTGAGACTATCACATGTAGGTCTCTCATGTCATGAGTCACATGTTATATGTATGAAATAAAAACCAGAAAGGCATAAAACTTACCATTTTTACCATCTTTTGATATGGTAGAAAGCTATACACGCCTATGTTTGCTCGTTAAAAACGTTCCATCAGAAAATAAAAGTGGACTACATAAATAAAAATCTTATAAAACAGGAACCGAATGCTATGAAACGCTACTTCATATTATATTCCAAATGATAGTCGGTTGTAATATCACGACTCTTCATTATTTTGAAGTATCCTTTAAGTAAATTAAAGAAACTAGAACTATCTTTGAGAACTCTCCTATCTTCTTTCTCTAAATCATTCCATGAGAGACGGTAAAAAATCTTTGTCCTGTTTAACAGAAGATTTTACCCTTTTCGTTATAACGGAATTGTTTGTCCTGATAATATGATGAAATTGTGTAGCTATCCACTTGGACGTCAAATGTTTCCGAGGTTGTTTAGAAAAACTCAGGCTGCAAGTATGCAGTTGAACAAACCGCTTAATGATCATAAAACTCGTGGTAGAATCAGGTGATGTATAAAATCTCCATTTACATCTAGTTGAGATTTATTTTCCCAATAAGCAATTATCTTACATCTTGTATTATGCATGTATTTGAATCGAAAACCATGCTTTAAGGAATTGCGATATAAATATAACCTTAGAGGTGCAAGACCTTGATCAATTTTTTGACAAACACATGTAATTGCACAAGCCTAACCAATAGTAGCAAGTTGTTATTTTTATTATAATAAAAAAAACTTAAACCATTACAATTGTCTCCACTAATTAATTGATTATTGTAGGCTTCTAACAAACTTATGCTAGATTCTTTACGCATTTCTTCAGCAACCGCATCTTGTTCTATAAGAAAACTAACACTATTGACACGTTCAACATCAAGATATACAAACAAACCCACAAAGTCCATCTAATTTGTAAATAGACAATTCTTATTATCACCATAATAGTAGGTAATATTGTACTTACCTCTAACCAACACATCGTAGCTACTTTCAATATACTTTTAAAATATTCAAATTCGCATAGAGAAACGATTACAGGTTGGCCATTATGTTTGAAAATGCATACTTGAGCTTTAGACATTTCTTACATGCATTGAACAATTTAAAAACAGTTAGGAGCAACCAAAGCAAACGCATAATATTCATGCATAAGCTTCTGGACCAACTGAATTTCATCATTTCTTAAAGGGGTTATGGATTGAACAGTTAGGAACAATTTAAAAACAGTTTCTTACATGCATTAAACAATTTAAAAACAGTTAGGAACATGTTTATTTGGAAAACTGTGGAGTTATGGATTTTTTTAAGTGAAAGCTTAGCTTCTGTTTGTCTAAGTCACCTATAGTTTACATTTTCTTATTACTTGTTATGGTATGTAAGATCATATGTTTTAGATTTCAACTTGGCATGAGTAATTATTTTTTCATTTTCCTTTTATTACTTTCTTATGGTATGTGAAATTAATAGTTTTGGATTTCAACTCGGTCGTTGAAATTTTTATTTGGACTAGGTTATATCAAGACCCTTTTATGTTGTGACAAAACCTCCATCAATTGTTTTCCTCAAAAACTTGAATTGTCTAAAATATTCATATCTTATAAAAATACCTAATTCAACATAACAACCCACAATTAAACATACCCACACTATCAATACAACTAAACAACACTAACCTAACAAAAGAAAACCTACTTAAATTTATATAATCCCTTATTAATTATATATTTGAGTGATTTAAATGATTATCTTACTTGTAACATCGAAGATTTTCGTTCGGAACCCATGTTCCATTATGAATAGAGTGATTTTGTCTTTGGTTGTTTTTATGATGATGAATTAACGTATTATTCTTAGAGGATTACCCATCTTTGGTTGTAAAAAATATATTATAGTTTGATGAATTATGTCCAAGTGTTGGTAGTCAAGACAATAAGAGGGATGGTCTCCACATATTATTTGTTGCCATAAATCATTTTGGTCACCAAATCCAATTCAAACCTTAAGAATGAGAGGTTTAGAAACATCCAACGCAAACCATGTTTTCAAGCAATTAAAATTGGCTCTGTTCTTAATTGGAATCCAGGTAGATATCGTCTTTCCTAATGACTTAGCGATACTGTGGACTATGTCTAGGTTGTACATAAACTCTGGTAAGTTTGGGATGGTTACCCAAACATAACTTATGGGCGATTCAATTTTTAGATTGAACTGAGGAATTCATTTTAAAAATCGCATGAAATGTTGGCCTATAGTCCAAATATTACATTTCCATAGTTTTCTAAGGCCATATAAAAGGTCTAACTTTGTAAGTACATGTATTGAGTCCCAATTAGATAGATTAAAAGCATAAAAAAGTGAAAATTTTCACGAATTTCTAAACTATATTCATTTGAGATCTTCTAAAAAAAATCTAATAATCGCAAATTTAGATATAAACAAGAAATACTCCTTATCTTTTCCAGTGAATTGTATCGCCCTGTGAACTCCATATTATATATATAAGAGAAAAGCTGAAATTTTGATTTTTCATTGACAAATAAATTATCCGATCATCAAATTCAAATAATATTAGATTTTTCATATTTAAAAATATTTATTTTCTTCTATATTTTATATAGACATCTTAGAACTACTTAATGTCATTTCTTTGCTAGGTGTTGTCAAACTTTTGAAATCAAACAAATGGGGGAACTCAAAACATAGATAACGGCAATCAATTTATGTAGGTATACTGCATAAATGATTGCACAGAACCATTTGTAAACACGAAGAGAACAACGATAAATTATTATCCCCCACACACAAAAAACAACAGTCTGCAAATTGTTACATGCCAGGAAGTTCAGGTCGATCCCGACTTGGACAAAACACTTACTATAGTAGGTGTTTTCAAATTCTAGATTACTTGATAGTAGTCTCTTATAACCAGAAATACAAACCGGACCTAGCAAAAGTCTTAGACATAAAGGGCTGCTTATATCGCAAAATAATAGAAAGATAGCTTGATATATACTGGACATAGTGAGAGTAACACTATGATGGACTTGCATTGGAGGTGAGAAGGGCATCCATCTGAAGGCTGGCTGGATGCCTATAAAAAAATTCTAGCTCTTCACTCGAAACATACAGTTTTGTTATCAACTCTGATGACACTAGACAGAGCCTTTCCTGCAGCAAGAGTTCTCCTGAGACGAAATTTATTTAACCTAATGTCATCACCTCCAAAAAGATGCATCCTCGAAAAATCTACTATGGTATGTGCAGGAAGGAGGGGCATGAATCTTCTTGATTCAAAGTCCTCCCACAGAGCAAGCCTGTCTTCAGTTCCCCTTTCATCGTACCGGCTCATCTTGAAAAGCAACTTTCATCTTTGTCATCAGCAACGACATCGGCTCAATTAGCAAAGTCCTGTTGGCAACAGATATGATGAAGTGATTCCATGATTTTGATCCAGCAGTGGCGTGTTTCTCTTCCCAATCAGCACCTGTTGGGACGTCTGGATAACAAGCTGAACATTCCAGGAAAACTAGAATACTGGGTAAGGGGTAAACTGAAGAAGGATCAGGCAACTGTACGCTTCTGGCTACTATGATTCCCATTAACTCAAAAATTACATGTAAAGCACTCTTAACATGTACAGCACGCTACACAGTTTCTGCATATGTTTGCCCTTCAACCTCCCTCTTTGAATTTTATACTTTTAAAATAAGCAGGGATACAAGCTTAAGATAAAAAATACATTTTAAGTTTCAGAATTCAAATACTATACAAAGGGATCAGAGTAACCGACTGAATACCTTGTATGAGTGAAAAGAACACCACTGAGGCGAACAAATCCAACACAAAAGGTTTTGTAACGTCAATCGATCCCTTCTTCGCTGACAAGGCTGTCCTCCATGTCCACATCTTTAGATGCAAACTTGGCTTCGCCGTTGCCTCTTCCTGTACCACTCGGACTGGCAGGTGATTCCTTGACTGACACAAGCAGCAGAGAGTAGCCCAGACGATCCTGCAAAAAGAAGAAAGAAAATTAAACTGTCCTACCATTTTCGGCATGACTACTATACAGTATACAAGTGGAAAGATAAAAGCCATAAAAGCCAGTAAGCATTGCGATGAATTTTGCAACTTGTTGCTTCAAATTTAGAGGGAGATGGCTATTACCAACACAATTGACTATTAGGTACAAAGTTCCTGGAACTAGCAGGCACACATATAAACAAGCTCGATAAATCAGACTATTATATAAATAGCAATAGAACATCACTCACAGGGTTCCTAGTCTTGAATTCCTTATGATTCCATCAGCCAACAAGTAATGAGGTCAAAAACACAAGTTCTAAAAAAAGAATAATAGACCCTCTGACTGTAGAATGGGTGTTGACTGTTTAGAATCTAGATTACATAATAGAAATGACTTCATTTTTTCTAGCATTTGGCAAACAAAAATATATTACATCCCTAATCACGAGCTATTTGTCTTAACAAATACGTGCAAAAAGAAGTGGAGAGTATACAAACCTTCTCAAATACGACGATCAAGTTATCCTGAGCAGTTGAGATGGGTTCCCAAACAGCTGAAACGAGTAGAATGCTGTGAAGCAACAAAGCAACAAGCGCATGAAAAATATCTGAAAACACGAAAACTAAACGTGTATTGAGAGAAATATAGAAAGAGCAAGTGAGAGCACACGATACCTGATGATGACGAATCCCACTGGATAGGCACATGAATGCTGCTTGCAAATAGTAAGTAGATGGCTTTAATTAGGATAGAGAGACCGAGTCCCAAAATAAATAACTGAATCGACTGAGAACCAAGTAACTATGATACTCTAAACTCAAGTTTACAAATAGATTTTAGAAGAGGTAATTGTGTCTCTAGTTCAGAGCGTGACATATGCGTAAGAAAAAGAGAAACAGTTTCTAGTAGTAGCAAGGGAAAACTTAGGCAAAGTAGATGAAAGGCACTCACAGTCACTTAAAGATATTCCATAGACCAATCATGTATATGACAACAGAATGCAAATGGCAAAAAAGGGTATTATATGTCTGTTTTCTAAGATGTTATACACAGGTAGTGGTAGAGGTAGTATTGAATGAACAAAAAACTATATATTTAACAAAATGCAAGACTAAAAAATCTCTCCTTCCTCTCTCTCCTTTTCTTCTGGTTCTTCATCCACAACAGGCAGAAGCTTAAAACACTCCCGGAATCGTTTTGAAAATCGTTTTGAAGAATCTCTGGCCATCTGATTAAATTCCCTTTCGGCCTGCATGTCATCTCCAAATGAAACTGTTCTAACAATCTTCTTGATTGCAATTCTGGCCCGTTGTCTCTCCACCTCTCTCATTTTGATCTTGGCTTTCAGAATAGTATCTGCCAAACAGGGACCAGGAGCATCTATGTTTACCTTAGAAGATGCATTCTCAGATTTCGAGTCTAATTTGGTACAAGCGACAAGTAGCTTCCTTTCGTCAGATAGTTGTGAATCCAACTTCGCATGACTCTGCAATAGCCGAGGATAGCAGCTTGTGGGCTTTGTTCCTCTTCCTGTTGTTAGTACATTTAGATGTGCACGTACATGATCTACATCTACACGTGGTTACCTTGTCCTCCTTACTACCACATTTGGGACTACTTTTTCCTCTCGGACTTTAATCAACCTCTTAAGAAGAGGTATTTGTCTCTTTGTCACCATTTTCACACCTTGCTTCACGAGGTGTGTACCTTGCGCAACAATACCCAAAACCCAAAACCCTTGAGCACGAGCGTCAGTTCAATTCTAGAGTGAGCGAACGCAGGGGCCCGGATTTCACCTTCATCAGGAGCGCGCTCTTTTTAGAGTGAGCCAATGCTTTCCTTAATTTGACATATATATATAGCCAATTGGTCCAATTGGAGAACCATTTTGGTTCATTATATATATTTTTTTAATTTTATCAAATTCATAATTAAAATACTTTAAGACACGTGATAAATTTATTACGATAAATTCATAACTCATGTTCCAGTAAACTATTTTCATTAAAATTATATAAACAATCATTGCTATTTTTAACATAATTATAAAAATCCACATAAGCCTATTATATAATTTTTATTTATTGTCCCCAAGGGGGTAGTCGAGTTTGTTGAGTATGGCATTCTTATGACCAAAAGGTCATGAGTTCGAGTCCTTCTACATACGCTTTCTCGGCTGAGTCTGTCACCTTGTGTGATTTACCTTCTGGCGTTGGTTTGTAGGCTATCGCGTTAGACTGAGGGTTTACCCTGTGCGCAGTAACGGCTGCGAGTTCCCTCTGGAAAAAAAATAATAATATTTATTTATTTATTTATTTATCTATCTATCTATTAACAAATATATTAATTATTTTTTATTACGCTTTAATATTTTATTGTTAATTTTAATATTTTTTTAGTCTTATAACGCTGACTTTTATTTTTAAAATAGCTATTTACATGTCTACCTATTATATTATTATTTTTTGTTCACTATTCTTATATATTTTTATGGTTTGGACGTTGATAGAGGAGTACTGGTAAATTTTTTTGAACTGATTAACGAAAACGATGTTAATGACGATTTTAGATATTTTAGTTGTTTATGTCGTTATGTTTGTTGGGTTTATGTATTCAAACACTTGGTATTCTGATTTTTTTCAATTCGTTACGTATAGTTTGTGGGTTTGTTTTGATATTCAATTATGGGTTTGATTTTCGATTATGCGTGCGGTTGGTTTCAACTCCGATTTGTCATGCTATATTTGTTTTATCGGGTATTCAATTCACTTGTTGTAGCTTTTTATGGTATGCTTGGCCGTGCAAAAGCTGGAATATTGTTTTTAGAACTGTAGGTAGAGGATGTTAGATTAGTTTTAAAACATTGCTAGATAAGACTATAGATGATAATGCTAGATTGGTTTTGTCATGCTAGATTGTGAGTAAAACAGGTCATGCTAGATTGGTTATGTATGTTGGTAGGGTTTTTTAAAGTGAACGTAGTAACCCTTTATTTATCAGAAGCATTTGTGATACTCTTCATCATCTATTATGAATTACATGTAATTGCTTCATCATTTTGTCAAATTAGTAATTAAATTATTTTTAAAACATCTCATAAATTTATACTTAAAAAATTGATGTTCTAATACTATTAAAATTAAATAAACAATAATTACTATTTTTAACATAGTTATAAAAACTAACATAAAAATATTATTATTATTATAATTCCCAAAATTCAATTAATCAAAGTCTAACGGTAAATTAGGGTATAGGGTGCTTTATATAGCACTACCCAAAACCCTAACTCCAAATAAGGAATATAACATAAATATTTTAAAATAAAATAAATAAATAAAATTAGTGCTAAAATATTAAAACTGGTTTTCAAAGGTTTTCAAGGTCGAATCTGGATATCAAATTTTGTAACAAAGTTACATCTTTTAAATTTGACGGGCTCGTCGATTCGAGTACTTGTTTGACCTAATTTTGATATCCGGAAGACAAACCAGTCTGTTCGTAGTCTACGCTACGTCAGAACGCGTTATCAAAATTATTCATTTCTATTCGACCATTTCAATTGGAAAGATAATATATATCGCAAGTGATTCCATATCAACCTCGTCCTTTATCTACATTTATATAATCACCGACCACAATATTTTTTCCGCCAAAATATAAACCAACCGCATGAATAATAACAACAAGATCTTCCGCTTAAGCTTTATTTTCGATTTATTTGTGCTTTAATTAGCCAGAATCAATCGGAGACTCTCATACTTGGTAGTATATGCACAGAGATGCTATTTTTATGATACGTGTATAGAAGAATTGTCAGAGGGAAAGCATAACGTGAAACATGTGTTATGTGTTTTGTATTTTATATTTTATATTTTTCAATTAATATAATTCATATTTTACAGCAACAAAAATAAAAATAAAATTGTATTTGCATTTATATTTCGTAAATGAATTTAAATCATATTTTATGAAAAAATAAAATGTAAAATTTGTATGATTTTTTATTTTGTGAATAGATTTGGAACATATTTTGTAAAAAATAATGCAACTCGTTTTAACTAATAGATCACAGTTTGTTTCAATTCGTGTTTTGCAATTTAGTCCGACCAAAAAAACTCATTTATGGATTTTATTTTGATCGTTTTAAAAAACGTTGGTGTTTTTTTAATATGTTTTTTCCGAATTATGATTGAAAGATACAAATTTATAAATAAAAAAATACAAACACCAAAATAGAAGTTATTAGAAATATAATAGGAAAATGAAAGGGTTAAAATCTCTAATTTTGCTCTAAAAATGCTAGTCTTGCTCTCAAGACTCGAGAAATTTCTTCTCGATGTTGATCAAGTCCTCATGAAAAAACTCAAATCATGCAAGTCATCGTCAATGGAAGACAAAGAAACAACAGTGGTTGAATCTACTCAACCTTTGCTCGAGGTCGAGTGCAAATCAACTATCAAATGATATGCAGATTTGCATAACGATTCAACAAACATAAGTCAATCGAACAAAAAAGAAGCAGGGTTATCAGGAGATGGAAACTGCAAAGAATAGATTCTGCGTTGGTTCATAAAAACCGAAAGAATACGAGAAATAGAATCAGTCAGATTCAAGAGATCTTCAACAACCCAACATTTGATAAAGATTCTCCAACTCAAAAACAAAACTACCAATGGAATAGGAATAAAATAAACAAAGAAAGAATGTTCGCGGATGCAACCAGAATCAAGAACACGGATTTCATCCACGCTAAACTTCAAATTCAAACAAAAGGAGACCACAAAGCCATCGTATGAACTGAGCAAGATAGTCCAATCTCCTCTTAATCACCAAATTTACATTGATTGCTAAATTTTCCTTTGGTAGACCTAGGACAGACAAAAAAATAATCATTTCTAGAAAGCTTTAAATTTTCTGATCAGTTTATTATTTTCCAATGAGATTACATACACACTTTAATTGAACTTGACCACTTAAAGATGTAAAAAACCTATGGAAAAATTAATGTTTGGACTCTTGGATAACATTTCTTAAGATTTTAAATGGTAGTCTGAATTCAATCCGAAAACAGAATCACCTATAACCCTTGTATGACTTTTGTTAACTTGTTTACTTGAATACATGTACAATCAAGACACATTTGTACATATAAATAAAGTATAGGCATACCTCTTTTTATCTGGGTACTCTAAAAAAAGGCCAGATTTAATTGTTGTAGTGAATGGTTGGAACCGGGTGTCTCTCAACCACTCCCTCGAAAAATCTGGATAGGTTTCGGATAAGGAAAATGATTTCGGCAGACCATCACCTATAGTGATAAACCATTATACTTCCTATATTTCAAAAATCTAGGCCACTAAACTAAAGAATGTAAAAAATTTGTAAAAAACAAAGAAGGTTTAGAGACTAAACCTTCTTCCCTACCACTTAACATTTTAGAAAGTTCAACTTTGAATCCATTTTATCAAAAGGAACATGGATCCCTAAACAAACAACTAAAATGAAATATATTATTTTTCAAAAATCTCCAAATAATTCCATTGAAAAAAAACTATGTCAATCAAGATAATCATTTTAACATTCAAGAAACAGTGGTTGTAAGCTGCGCTAAATCAAATCAAACCAAACAGTAAAAGAGTAAAAAACATAACTCATAAAATTTAAACTACAAAAAAAAGTAAGATGTATAACACAATAACAAAATATAGAAAACAACAAAACAAATGACCTATATCCAGAATTAAATTATCTTGAAGTTCACGATAGCGAAATAATTAAATCTTTTCACATTTTAGAAATATGAAATATGTTCAATTCATTGAATGACTTTGACAATCTTGATTCCAACTCTGAATCGTTTATACTAAAAAATAAAATATGCCTCCATTTTCCCCCTAATTCTAAATAGAAAACATAAATAATAGTCAATAAAGAAAGCATAGTCTAAGGATTATCAAGATCCTATTACACAAACTCCAAATGAAAATAAATATTATCAATTAGAATTCTAGGGGGGTAAATAATAAATGAACAATCCGCAGAATAAAATTTACCATCAAATATGAGAGAATTTATTTTATAACTCTTCGAGATCCCATGATCAATTCTTATAAATACAAAACATTAGGCTTCCATTATGGTTGTTTTAATATCAGAAATAAAAAATTTATAATTTGAAAGGAGGACTTCCAGGTTAAAACTCTCACACATCATGATCAACGTTTACACTTGTTTGTTAGCCATCGTATTTTTAACAAGAAATTTTTTGTTACAATTTTATATGCAAAATGTAAAAGAATTTAAAAGTTAGACTTATCGAAAAATTTAAAGGAAATATATATATTACTAATCAGGAATGATTATTAATTGGATATTTTAATGTTATAACATCAGGTGATGAACAACTGTTTTTTTCTTTATTATGCACCAAATAGTGTGGCTGGAATTGATAGTTTTAACATAAAATTTTACTCGTCTGGTTGGTCCGAAATTCAGAAAGAACTTTGTGAAGTTATAACATCTTATTTTAATGGTCATTATGCTCTTAAAGGGTATATCAAAATGTTTTATGTATGATATCCGAAAAAGACTCTCATATGATCTACAATGATTTCAGGCCCATCAGTCTCCGTAATGTCTTTAACATAATCATTTTAAAACTTATAAATAATAGGCTTGCAACTTTACTTCTTAAAATCATATTTGAAGAATATGGGAGTTTTTTATTGACAAGAACATCCATGAGAATATCTTAATTACACATGAACTGTCTCATGACCTAGCTAAGAAAAACAGAGGTGGCAGTGTAATATTTAAGCATGATATGGATCAAGCATTTGACAGAATATCAATTAGTTTTATCATAAAGATAATATCCTATTTTGGTTTCAACAATCAATTTATTGAGCTTATCAAAAAGACATTGAATATGTTTATTTCTCAATTATCTTAAATGGTGCCATTTATAGATACTTTACTCCACCAATGGTGTAAGGCAAGGTGATCATTTGTCACTCAGTTTGTTCATCATTATTGAATAATACTTGATTATAGGAATCAAAAACCTATTCTAGGAAAACGCTACCATGAGATATCACTCAAGAAGTAAAATTAACATTCTTTGTTAAACAAATATGTGACTATTTGAAACACTATCAAAATGTTTATGGCCAATTTATTAATAAAAAATAAATTTTATAACTCCAATGAGTATGGATAAAAGCAGAACAATGCAATTGAAAATCTCACTCGATTTAAGCACAGTTTTCTACTCATTAAATATTTGGGCATAACAATTCATCCAAGTACCAAAATTGTGTTACTTTGATGAACTCGTCTAAAAATATAAAAGAAAATATTGGAATGGAATTGCAAAAAATTATCATTTGGAGGCATAATGATTTTGATTCAATTTGTCCTCATGGAAATCCCAAAAACATTGTGTCCAAAGTTATAATCTTCCTAAAACTGTAACCGAAAGAATCTATAGACTTCTTAACAAATGTATTTGAGGCATCAAAGAAAACAAAAATGTCATAATTTTGTCCAGTTGGTATGACTGTTGCAAACCATATGAGGAAGAAGGTTTAAATTTCCAAAAAATAACAAACATTCACAATTATTTCTCTTGTAAAGTATGGTTTACATTCGGATATCAATAATCATTATGGTCAAGATTGATGCACTCTATCTAATTCTTTAATGAGCATCCATTATAATTTCATATTAAAATTAAATATTCTAAAAAATGTAAGCATTTGCTCAACATTAGAGAAACAGCTGAAACCTACATTTACTGGAATGTGAGCAAGGTAAATATTAACTTCTGGCTTGAGAGATGGAATCATATCCATCCTCTCATTAAATTTCTAGATGATGATACAAATCATTGGTACAATTGTGGGAAAATATATTAATTTTGGGAGAATAACACTTCGAATTTAGACAAACTTAAGGCCAATATTATCGCTCAAATATTAATAAGATAGCCAAATTTAAATTATATGAAGATAAAGCTAATATAATCAAATGAAATGCCTTTTCTACTGATTATTTCAAGCTTAAAGATACCTTGGATAAGATCATAACAAAAAATACTCAATCAATCATATATATAAAAAATTGGAACTCTATAACTCCAAAGAAGTATGTATTCACTCTTTGAAAAAATTCTTAAAGGTATTGATGAGTCCGAATACTGCTTCCTCTCCGGACAGGGATAGATCGGACCAAGGCCACCAGACCGGACAGACCACTTCGAACACTTAGCCCATTGGACTGTTCGAACTATGACAAAAGTACTAAAAAACCTAAACACTTCTTGAGTAAGCTACTTGCTCTCCTACTAAGAGCTCATGGGTCTTTAAACATGACCCGGGTCCATTAAACATGACCCGAAAACCCATAAAGCCCAAGATGGGCATGATAGATTAAAGGGTGAGATAGAAGCTCTGAGGGCAGAAAAGGCTAAGATGGGCATGAAAGAAAAGTCAAAAGCGTCGGTTGCTCATCACACCGATAACCCCAGAGAGCATGAGCCTTCAAAGACTCATGTGAGTACCAAAAAACCTCATGCCAGCTCCAAAAAGTCTCACCGGTCTAAGCCAGTGGAGAGTTCTGACTCAGGCTCAGAGTCTTCTGATAGCTCTTCGGATGATGAGGGAGTTGAAGAATCCTTATCCTCTAGCAGTGATGAGGGTCGAACTAAAAAGAAGCAAAAGAAGATCAAAAAATACTCAAGGAAAAGGGATAGACATGGAAAATTAAAGAAGAATATCGGCAAAGGGTCATCTCACAGCCGGAGGCATGTAGACCGGATGCTGATGGATCCTTTTGCTTTCCACGATGAACCAGGTATCTTTGCAACTCCCAACGAAGATACTGTGTTCAGTCGTGGCAGAAATTAGAGGCAATCTTCATTGTCTTCCAAAATTCTGTCCGGAAACCTCCCTAAGAGGTTTGACAGCACCAAAATGGAAAAGTACGATGGCAGTACTGATCCGGACAACCATTTGGAACAATTAAAAACTTCATGATGAACTTTGATGACGATGACAAGCTACTTTGCAGAGCATTCTCCCAATCATTTACGGGGAGTGCTCTAAAATGGTATAACAGCCTACCACAAGGTTATATCAAGAATTTCGATACTTTTTGGATGGCCTTTCGAAGGCAGTTCGTTGGGAGTAAAGAATTAAAGGGCAATGGAGACACGATAATCCATTGTGCCCAGGAACCAAACGAATCCTTAAAAGAATATATAAGTTGTTTTGTGAACACCAAGAATGGGTTGGCTGACTGCTTCGAGCAAGTGGCAATAGCATCCTTAAGACAGGGCTTGAACCCTGGCAATTTGGCTGATTCGGTGACCAGAAAGAAGGCCATGACTTGGGGAGGGTTGCTGAATCAGGTTGGAAAACAGATTAACGTTGATGAAATGAAGAAAATCATGGTGCACATGCAGGTGAGGTCCATCCCGGTGGCACCAAATCCCAATCAGAATCAGTCCGGGAATAAGGCAAAAGAGACCGGACAGGCGCATGGCAGGGCTAAAGCTCAATCTCAGCCAGCTGCACCTGCTCAGAGTCAGCAATCCAGAAATAAGAGAGGGCCTTGGGTTCAACCGGAGTGGTTTGCGGAATTAAAAGAAAGTGTGGCCACCATTTATGATAAAACAAAGGAAGAGGTGCACTATAGAAGACCGGCCACACTACAATCTCCTAGAGAACATCACAATAACTCTTTCTGCTAATATCACAATGATATTGGCCATACCACCAATGATTGTATAGCTTTGAAACAAGAAGTTCAGAACTTGATCGAAAGGGGAAAGCTGGGGGCTTATGTCAAAAGAAGAGGAGGTAACAGGCCTGACAATACTCACCGGGTTGGTCCAAGTAATGCTGCTCCGGAGGGAGCCATGGTTATAATCGAGAGGTTTGATGTGGAATCTGAATACTTGGATCTTGACCCAACTCGAAATAGAGTGGTTGCAATTGAGGAATGTTCTAGGATAGCCTCCGGGCTCATTAAGTTTTTTGAGTCACTTATAATTTTCGGAGGGGATACTATGACAGCTCCTACTGCTTCTTCGAGGAAGAGGCACGTTCATACTTTGGCTACCCAGCTAGAAGGAGGCATGACTTCCTATCAATCGCAAATTCCTTTCCCTTTCATTGTTTTTGATGATGATGATTTAAGAGATATAGCTGGCCCTCATGAAGATGTTGTTGTCATAGGAGCATCTATTGGGGGCAATGACACAAGACGAATTTTGGTGGATACTGGAAGCTCAGCCAATATCCTTTTCTTAACCACTTACAAAAGAATGAAAAATCCAGCCGTAATTCAGAATTCGGACAGATCAATTGTGGGCTTTACTGACAGCTCAGCAGATGTGATCGGAGAGTTCGAAGAAGAAGTTTTGTTGGGCAAAGGCCCTTTCAAGAAGATGGTCAGGATACTTTTTATTGTGGTAGATTGTCCCACTTGCTATAATGCTATTTTATGGAGGTCTTGGCTCTCTAGGATGCATGCAGTGGCTTCAACAGTCCACCAATGTTTGAAATATGTTGTTCAGGGACAGGTGGGAGTTGTCTGGAGCAGTCAAAAAGTTGCAAGAGAATGTTATGCTACAGCCCTGGCTCCCCGGACGTTGGGGGCAGTTTGTATCAACGAGCAATAGTAATTTGAGGGGCTTTCTGGGGGTGAGGGTGAAATTGATGACCCCAGAGAGACCCCTGGAGTGTTAATACCGGTCGAAGAGGTAGAGACACATTGTTTAGAAGAAGGAAAAAGCGTCAAGATAGGGTCTAAAATGACATCCGATCTGAAAAGTGAGATGTTAAAGTTTTTGAAAAACCATCAGCATGTTTTTGCTTGGTGCAATGCTGATGTTACTGGGGTTCCAGCAGATGTGATATCACACCACTTATCTGTCCGGAAAGACATAGCGCCAGTGGTTCAAGAGAGAAGGGCTTTTTCTAAGGAAAAGGCTGATGTTATTGTACAAGAAGTTGACATGCTCACAAAGATGGGGCATATCAAGGAGTCTCAATATCCTTTGTGGACTGCCAATCCGGTCCTGGTGAAAAAGAAAAATGGCAAGTGGCGTATGTGCATTGACTTCACAGATCTCAATAGGGCTTGCCCAAAAGATTTGTATCCAGTTCCCTGGATTGACCAGCTAGTAGACTCCACCTCTGGGAACAAGCTGCTACCCTTTATAGATGCTTTCTCCGGATACAATCAGATCCAAGTAGATCCGAAGCATCAAGAGCATACCACATTTGTCACTGACAGGGGTCTTCATTGCTACAAGGTAATGCCATTTGGGTTGAAAAATACTGGGGCTACTTATCAGAGATTAGTAAACAAAGCCTTTGCTGATCAAATTGGAAGGAATATGGAAGTTTACATCGACGACATGATGGTGAAGAGTGTGGATGAGCAATTTCACTTGGCTGACCTCCAAGAAACTTTTACCAACTTGGTAAAAGTAAATTTAAAGTTAAATCCAGAAAAATGTGTGTTCGGAGTGCAATCCGGGAAGTTCCTATGCTATATTATAAGTGAGCATGGGATACAGCCCGATCCGGACCAGCTTAATGCTCTATTCCAAATGGAGCCTCCTCAAAATATTAAAGAAGTACAACGGCTAATGGGGAGGTTAGCTGCTTTAAACAGATTTATCTCAAGGTCTTCAGACAGGTGCGCCCTGTTTTTTCAAACCTTGAAGGGTGCGAAGGGATTCGATTGGACCTCACAGTGTGATGAGGCTTTCAATGAGATCAAGAAGCACCTGTCCTCCCCCAAAACCTTGTTTAAAACAATTGATGGGGAGACACTCTTCGTATATTTCGCAGTTTCAAGTTGTGCCATTAGTGCTGTGTTGGTGAGAGAAGTGGATAATTACCCCCATCTAGTGTACTACATCAACAAAAGTTTGATAGATGCATAAAGACGTTATTTGAAACTCGAAAAGTTAGCGTTAGCCCTGGTAATAGCTGCAAGAAAAATGAGGCCGTATTTCCAGGCTCATCCTATCATCGTCCGGACATCTTTTCCCTTGAAGAATGTCCTCCAAAAGGCAGACATTTTAAGTAGGATGACTAAGTGGTCGGTAGAATTGGGGGATTTCGACATAGATTTTGCTCCTCGAACAGCAGTCTAGGCCCAAGTTGTGGCTGATTTTTTAGTTGAATTTCACTCCGACAGAGATTTGGAGCAGGCTACTGAGATGAAAGACAAAAAGGTCTGGGTCGTCCGGATGAATGGTGGATCCAGCACTATGGGATGTGGTGCATGGGTGTGTTTGACTTCTCCATATGGTGACAAAATGTACAAAGCTATATGTTTTGCTTTCAGGGCTTCCAATAATGAGTCTGAGTACGAAGCGGCTATAGCTGGTTTAAAGTTAGCCTATATTTGTAGGGCTAAGAGGGTCAAGCTACTGAGTGACTCCCAGCTTCTTATCTACCATGCCCAAGGTCAATCTGAGGCTAAAAAAGAGCAGCTAGTGAAGTATTTACTTCTTCTTAAAAATGAAGCACTCAAGTTTAAAAGCGTTATTTATGAGCATATACCCCGGACAGAAAATGAGTTGGCAGATTCATTGGCAACCACAGCGTACACGGAGTCGTATCCATGGATCCATGTGCTGGAGAGCCCCTCCATTCAACTTAATATGGGTAAAGAAGAAGAAATTTTTGAAGTACAGGTGAAACAACCTCAGGATTGGAGATTTCCTCTCCTACAATACCTCTCCGACGGCATCGTGCCTCCGGATAAATCACTGGCAAGAAAACTGAAACACAAGGCTCGTGGTTTTATCATACTGAGAGACATTCTGTATAAAAAGTCTTACAGTAAACCTCTTCTGCGCTGTTTGGGGGATGATGAGTCTCAAGTAGTCCTCTCCAAATTGCATGATGGTGAGGGATCAGCTCATTGTGGATTCAGGGCTTTAACAAGGAGAGTTTTACTGGTCGGCTACTATTGGCCATATATCATGAAGGATGCTAAAGAGTTGGTAAGAAGGTGTGACCCATGCCAAAGATACAGCAATGAAATTCATGTCCCAGCCATTCCTTTAGAGTCGATAAAGCATATTTTTGTTCAGTGTTACACTACCTAGGAAGTATGAAAATACTTCGCATATCTTTTTGGCATTTTAATTAGAAATCACATGATTATTCAACATATATTTAACATTTTTTATCAACAAAAAAATCAACACAGATTAGAACAATCTTATCATTTATTATATTATGGTGTATTTGGTCTGCAATAATTAAATCCAAATACAAAAGCCTTCCTATATCAACTAGTAGCATCAAGGACAAAATAAAATATATAGTATTAAACTGGATTGTGCAAATCTTTTAACTAAAGAGATCTAGACATGAGATTTAAAAACATCTCATAACCTAAGTTGTTTCCATTGTCACATAAATATTATGAAACCCTTTAATCACCTAGGTTATTTCTATTGGAAAATTGTATATGAAGCAAGCTTCCCTAATAGCTGAAATAATGGATCTCTTTGATGATCTTATATTGTGAAAAAACCAGGGTTACAATCAGGTTGATATTGAAATAGACTTAATAATCCTATTTGAATATCTAGTTAACGATCTTGCCTTTTGGTATCTAACTTCAATCATCAACTGATATAGAAAATTAATTGTTTTAAGAATAACCATAAAACATGCGTATAGAGAGCGAATAACGCTGCAGACTGGAATGTAAAATGGACCATAAAATGCAAGACGGACTGTAACTTTACCTTAAGTCAAGCCCCTACTCAACTAAGAGCTATCCAAATTTTGGAAAGTCTAGCAATGGGATATTTAAGACTAGAATATATGGATATAATAAACTAAATAAGTTAATTATATAGTACTCTTATCAAATTCAAATTACTAGCTGCAATATTTGAGTTCACTAACATTCTTCAAGCAGGTACACTACCTAACTTATATTATTGTTCTGGGTAAATATTTTTTCAGGTTTATCTTGCGCTCTGGAAAATCATAAAATTATGCTTCACACACCATCCAACATAAAAGAAGAAATATGATGGTCAAAGAATATTCAGTGCAGAGTCTACAAAACATAAATATCAATACCTCTTTAGACAAGATGAAGAACTTCATCTTAACTGAGTGTTTTTATATCATGGTTGAAGGTCATGAAGAGACCAAGAATTAGGCAAATTATTATAAGAAGGAACCTCGAGAGGTTGACGGAGATAAACGTTTCAAAATCTTATCAAAATTACAATCAATTCCAAAAAGAAGAATAATAGCTCCAAGCTCAAAAATAAGTATAACTCATTCTACTCTTTCTATGAAAAAAGTCACACTCATTTGCGCTTCAAAATGTAAAATTTATTTCCAATTAAAGCTTCTGCAACAACTCAGAAATATTCTTTTATATCACAAGTACTTTGTTCAAATTTGACTAACATTTTGTATATCAATAGTCTTTTAGGCATATTTCATTCAATGGATTTATCGTTTATTTAAAAGAAAAAAAATATTTAAAAAAATGTAAAAACTGAATATTATATAATAATAAATATTTTATGATCATTTTTTTACTTATTAGAAATTCAATTAGATTTTAGATATCAAATGGTATTTTAGCATTTAGTATATACTATTTTTAAATATTTAAAAAATATGTATTTAATAGATATATTTATATTTTCAAATTTAAGTATATTTTTTTTGTTAATAAAACCAATAATTATACTATCAATAATTCAAGTGGATGAAAATTTAAATACTGACCATTAACGATGATTATTATTATTATTATTATTATTATTATTATTATTATTATTATTATTATTATTATTATTATTATTATTATTATTATTATTATTATTATTATTATTATTATTATTATTATTATTATTATTATTATTATTATTAGGGAAATGACACACTAAGTACCTTTTAGCCAAACCTATTACAACCTAGTGCCCCAAAATGGGTTAATGCTCACTAAATACCCATCTCATTAAACATATCCACTTCTAATACCTTTTCTTTTTTTAATACCAAGATTACCCTCAACCTAGTATATAAGGTTGATTTGTGAAAAAAAGGGCCCCTTTTAGCTCCAGCATCTTCTTAATCACTTTTGAATTTTGAATTTTGAATTTATTAGCCTCCTTTCTCTCTCCTCTCTCCTAACATTTCAAACAACCCATTTTTCAAGAACGTTTCTTCATTTCAAAAAACTACGGCTGATCACACCACCTCCGGCGGCCCTATTGAACCACCATTTACCTTACGTTACCACCGGCGATCCATCTAGTAGCCTTATCGGACTGTTCCGATCACCGGCGAGTTTCAGAAAACAAGTTTAACGTCGTCAGCCTCCTGGGTACTGTTTTGCACCGTGATATCCTCCTAGCTCCGATCTTGCACCGTATCTCAGCCTCTTAGAAGGCCGTACACATCCTACTACCTCCGGTTGATAGTTTCGAAATCGTAGCCGGTCGTTTAGCATTTTACAGGTGAGTAACAGTGGCGAGTTTTCAGTTTCGAAATCGTTTACCATTTTCGAAATCGATTATAGACTCTCATATAATGTATGTTAATTGCAGGTGACTTATTACCATCTTCTTCTGCTCAATTCAAATCATCCAAACCAGCTCCGTTCACATTCCGGTGAGTAATTTCTTTTTTCCACCTCTGTGATGAACCCTGATATTTATATGTAAACACATTGCGATTTGTCGCCTGCTTTTTTATGATTTGATGTTGCTAGATCACTGCACAGACCCTGATAGGTTAGATGTGTTTGTAGATTAAACCTGACAGCATACACCCTGATATCTTAGTTATGGCATGTTGCTATATGTGTTGATAAATAGTCCATGAATCCATATACCCTTATAGTTTAGGTACCTGATATTGCTATATGTTTCAAAGCATATCCCCTTGCTGCTGTCACCCTTATATGTTAGCTATAACAGGTTGATATATGTGTTTCAAACCAGACCAATAGTCCATATACCCTGATAGTTTAGGTATGCCAGTTTGCTATTTGTCGTTTTGATGTTGCTAGATCACTGCACAGACCCTGATAGGTTAGATCTGTTTGTAGATTAAACCTGACAGCATACACCCTGATATCTTAGTTATGGCATGTTGCTATATGTGTTGATAAATAGTTCATTAATCCATATACCCTTATAGTTTAGGTACGTGATATTGCTATATGTTTCAAAGCATATCCCCTTGCTGCTGTCACCCTTGTATGTTAGATATAACAGGTTGATTTATGTGTTTCAAACCAGACCAATAGTTCATATACCCTGATAGTTTAAGTATGACAGTTTGCTATTTTGTGTTTAAAATAGACCACGATGCATATACGCTGATATGTTAGTTACATGATATTGCTATATATGATGCAATATAAGTAACACAATGTTTAAACCAAGAGTGTCTAAACCAAGAGTGTGCATTTTCAGGGTACACAATGTCTAAACCAAGAGTGTGCATTTTCAAATTTGGTACGGAAACAGGTATTGTTCCGCTGTCCGAATTTGAAAACTTCGAGTCATTCCAAGTGTACGTTGAGCAAACATGGCAAGGACTGGTTAGAGGAAACTACAGCATTACGTACTTTTGCGGTGCTCAGAATAATTGTATTTTTAATAAGGAGACCGATTTCATTGGGTTGGAATGTTACCTCGATGTTGAGCGTTTGAAGAGCGTGTCATTTCTTATCGAAGAACATGCTGCTGATAAAGGCTCCTCCATTAAACGTAAACAACCCGTTCAAATGTTCGAAGAATCCTCTCACATGCAACGAACCAGCGGTGAAAGCAGTACCTGTTTGGCAATTACAACCCCCAAAAAAAGACATCTAGCTACAGCGGCATGGGCAGAATCTATCATCGGTGTTGGACAGTCATTTCAAGATGGTGCTCACGGTCTTAGGTTATCATTATCCCGTTATGCATTAGAGAACGGTTTTGCGTTCAAGTACATGCACAATACATTTAACAAGATCACCGTTTATTGCGTAAACAAAGATTCGGATGGCTGCCAATGGAGGCTTTACGCTTCTGTGGATTCTAAGACCGGGTTGATGACAATTAAAAGATTTTTCAGTACCCACACGTGCAGTCCCGTATTCACAAAGAAGAAAAGCACGCATCTGTCGTCCGATTTGATTGCTGATGAAATTCACGATTCTCTACGGAACAGCCATTCTTTAACAGCTAATACTATACAGTCCACCATCAAGCAAGACTACGGCTTAGACGTTTCATATCGTCTATCTTGGAATGCGTTGGAGAAGGCCCGTCGCCTTGTATTTGGAGATAGCAATACCTCTTTCGCATTGCTAAAACCATACTTCAAGAGGCTAAAGAGTCGTGACATCACTACGGACTGTCATCTGGATTTGGCTCCCGGCAATGTTTTCCGTCGCTGTTTTATAGCGTTTGGGGCGTGTCTTCAGGGTTTCCATTCGTGCCGCCCTCTACTGTACGTTGACGGAACGCACCTAAATGGGAAGCATGGTGGCGTGTTGCTTTCAGCAGTTGCAAAGGATGGAAACAACGGTCAGTACATGTTTCAATATACATTTAATCTGATAAATATGTTTGCATAGTTTGCAAATTAATAATATTGTTTGATAGTTATAAATACATACTCTGGTAGTTTAATTATTAGTGATTGCTAGATTGGGAGACCCTGTCTGATAGGTTAGTCCATGAATTGTCTGCTAGTTTGTATTACATACTACGGTAGTTTACTTACATGGACTGTTCTTTGTTTACTATTACACAGTCGACCTCGACATCGTTCTGTTAGTGTCGTTCTGTTTTTTAAGAGCAATTTTCCCCACCGCAGGTCTTTTCCCCGTATCTTTTGGTATATTTGGTAGTGAAGACTCGGATAACTGGTTTTGGTTTTTGGAAAAATTAAAACCTCATCTGTTAGGTCGCCAAACAACTTTCATTTCAGACCGCCATGCTGGTATTATTAGCGCTGTCGCAACTCTTTATCCAACTGACTACCACGCTTATTGCATCTTCCATCTTATCCAGAACTTGAATAAAGCTCTTGAACACACTAACAGAGTCTACAAACAAGATATGCTAGTGATGTTTAAGAGTTGTGCTTATGCCCCTACGGTGGATCTTTTTAATGAACGTTATGCTCAGTTTTTGCGGCTAGGCGGTAAGCGTATTGAAACCGTTGTAAGGAATCTGGCCCCTGAAAAATGGGCTCAGGCATATGTGAAAGGCAAACGGTATGGGGCGATGGCATCAACCGCTGTTGAGTCGTTCAATGGCCAGATTAAAAAGTTGTGCCATCTGCCTATAGTCGAATTAATCGACCGGATCAGAGCTCTCTTGATGACTCAAATGTCTCGACGTTTAGGAGAAGGCCAAAGTTGGAACACAAATTTGTGCCCCGAGTTTGACAAGATGTTCAAAGAGAATGTACAATCCAGTCGGACATGGTTAGTTCGCAAGTCTTCTGCCGCATATTTTGAGGTTTTATCGGACCCAGTCATGGTGGTCAACATACTGGATTTCAAATGCACATGCGGTTCGTGGCAGCAAGAATGTTTCCCGTGCGCTCATGCGCTGGCTGCAATCGCATCTATAAACGAGGATCCTATGACGTTGGTCGAGCCGTTCTTCACTACCCAAAATTACCTGTCCAGCTATTCATTTAACATACCGGCTATAACTGAGTTTGGTGAATCCAGTAGCGCAGATTGTGATGGAGAGCCCTTGGTGCTGCCCCCTAACGTTAAAAGAAGACCCGGGCGTCCGAGGAAGAAGCGTATTCCATCAAGAGGCGAAGTTTCCAGCAGCCAGGCCCGTTGTGGTCGATGTTTAAAGTCGGGGCATAATAGGAGGTCGTGTGATGCTCCGTTCTAAACATTATTTACCTACTTTTTCGTAACATTTTAAATTTCAAAGATAAGCACTCCTTATCTTTCCACTTATGTTTCGTACACTTTTAACATTTACATGTTCCATGTCAGTTTCTTTCTGACCATGATATCTATTCTAGTATACAATGCTATCTTTGAGGATATATTCTGTTAGATACTCTATTCAACATTGATAGCTTCTGCCTATTTTATCTAACAGATACAATCAAAGTATGTTTTTTGTTTCGATATACATTCATCTTGTGCTTTACTTACATTTGTATACATGTACTTCAAATATTCCATGCCATATTCATCTCAGAGATAATCACTTCTTGTAACTCCACTTATGTTTTGTACCCTTATAGAATTGGCAAGAACCATATCTGTTCAAAACATATTCTGATATCTTTCCCTGTATACATTGCTAGCTATGCTGCTACCATCTGATATCCACTCCATTCAACGTTGATAGTTTTTGGATTTTGCATCTGACAAATACATCAAGATATGTTTTCTGTTTTGAAATAGATCCATCTGATATTTCACTTACGTTTGTTATAGGTGTACTTAAAATCATTCATGCCTGATTCATCTAAAAGTGGATATCACTTTTTGTATCTCGACTTATGTTTTGTACCCTTACAGAAATGGCAAGTTAGATACTCTGGTATCTATCCCTGTATACATTGCTATCTCTGATGCTACCCTCTGATATCTACTATATTCAACATTGATAGTTTCTGGACTTTTCATCTGACAGATACATCGAACTGTGTTTTCTGTTTTGGTTTTAACATCTTTGCTTACATTCAACATCTTTGCTACCTATGCTGTTATACTCTGATGTCCACTCGATTCAACCTTGCTATCTATGTTTACATTGTTTGTTCTTTTAATTTTACCTTAACTCCGACATCTTAGTGTTCATAGATTGCGATTCTGTGAAATAATTGCAACTTAAACTGCTACCTTCAACTGCACCTTGTAATATCATACCTTACCAGTTTGACTAGATAACGAAAGGTAAAATACAACGAAACTTGTACATTAAAATCATGCAACAGTCCAAACAACCCTAAATCATCCAACCCTGTCAAAAAATAACACTACTACACGGGGTTGGGGCAAGTTACAGTCCACAAACAAGCATAAACATACGTTAAAAACAACAAAATAGAAACCAACAGGGCCATGAAACTACATCTAGAAACCTTCTAACCTAATCGGAGTCGTCTCCATCAGATACCTCGTCCTCTTCATCTTCTTCTTCTTCTTCTTCTACTTCTTCTTCTTCTTCATCTTCATCACCTTCTTCGTCGTCAGAGGCCTCGTCGTCTGCCTCTTCATCTTCATCGTCGTCTTCCTCATCCCAAAATGGGTTAACGCTCTTACACCTTTTCCTTTTTGGCAGCTTCTCATCGTCAGAAAGATAACAGTCGTCCATGGACCAAGAATCCCATGATCCATAAGGGTCTTCTTGGTCCTCAGACCAGACAGACCAACCATCTTCTTCGTCAGAGGAGTACTCCGACGTTGTCGTGCGCTTGTAGGCCTTCTCACATGAGTAGTAGTCAGAGGACCAGGCGTCCTCGCTGGACTGGTGTGGGGAGAATGGTGATGAAGGAGCCATGGTTGCAGGAACAGAGGTAAGAACTTAGGGTAGAGGTTCTGGGTTTTTGTTTCCTTTGCTGGTAGGTTTGTGAGTAATAGGTTGACATAAGACCCTCTATTTATAGCAAAACCCAGCACCCAATGCTGAGTCCCCTTAAGCAACCATATTTTCAGAAATCAACTTTAATGGCACACATACATTAAATGAAGGTAATCATTCTACTTCATCTACCCATTGTCTTTTCAAGTTCTATCAAACCAATGGTTTTAACACATTAATGTAGTAATGAGTAATGTGTGTGGTTACCAGTCCTTTCAACAAATTAATTGCATTTATCTACCAATAACCATGTTGTGCAGTCCATATATTTTTATTTTGTGAATCAATAACCTATTATATGATATTTGCGAGTAATTTTGAATGGTAGATAAAAAAAATTAAAAATTTAAAACCTATCTGGTCTATCTATTTTTTCTGAAATATATCTAAAACTACAGTTTATGGTTTGTAACCAAAATGATTTTAAATTACCATATGTTGCGCACTACGATATTTGCCTGCTAAACCCCAGATAGATCCTTCCTTAACCCCAGATAGACAATTTGGTGAACATTGATAGTTCTTATTATTCGTACTTTTTTAACACATCTCTTATATGTACCAGTAGTAGATATATAACTACCAATAACCGTGCGAATGGTAACAGCATATATTATTTACATGTAATTGTTTGAACAGCGGATAATTATTAAGGTGGATTTTGTGAAAAGATGGTGGCGTGTTGCTTTCAACAGTGGCTAGAGATGGAAACAACGGTCATTAAAATTACGTTTCAAAACATATTTGGTCTGACAAATATGTTTACATAGTTTGCGATTTAATAAGCCTGTCTGATAGTTTGTTTTACATACTATGGTATTTAAAGTAATAATGCCAGCTAGCTTTAGGGGCTCTATCAGATAGATTAAGTTATACAGAATGTTCTTTCATAACTTTTTCCCAGTCGACCGCAACAAGTAAAAAGTGGCTTTACATGTAAATTTTCGTCTACAAACATAAATCATAGATGTTTTGCACACTTCACCCAATGCTAATCAATGGATACCAACTTAAACTGCTACCTTCTCTTTAATGAATGGATACCAACATATGAAAAGTATGTTTACATAGTTTGCGATTTAATAAGCCTGTCTGATAGTTTGTTTTACATACTCTGGTATTTAAAGTAATAATGCTTGCTAGCTTTAGGGGCTCTATCAGATAGATTAAGTTATACAGAATGTTCTTTGATAACTTTTTCCCGGTCGACCGCAACAAGTAAAAAGTGGCTTTACATGTAAATTTTCGTCTACAAACATAAATCATAGATGTTTTGCACACTTCACCCAATGCTAATCAATGGATACCAAAATATAAATTACATACTACCAATGTTTGTTTGTGTTACGATCGTTCAAGAAATGTTTGAACATTTTTGCTCTTGTTTCTGCCGGCATTTCGTCGCCATATTGTCGTCCAACAAAACCATATTTAATAATGTCTTCTACGTATTTACACACGAAAACACCGCAGTCGTAGCTGCCCCTCTTTTGCTGTGGGATGTTTAACATGGTCTTAATTTTGTACCCACCTTTAACATGCGGTATATATTTCTTCTTCATGCAATAGGCCAGCTGCATTGATAGATACAGTAGCAGTCATTGATATGCATTACTATACTGTTTGCTAGATATAATATTCGAAAATGCTAGACAGTTAACCAAACTAAATAACTTGAAATTTAAATTCCTTACCAGAGCATCTGCAGTGTTTCTCGTCTTATCGGGGATGTGCTTGCTCCACGGCAACATTGGGTTGTAGCTTCTGGCAGCCCCATTCTCCATGTCTATAACCAGGAGTGTCCAATGGTTTACTCCTTCCGTGTTTACAGTACATAGGGGGACGAAACAGACATATGTTAAGGGGTTCATTGTCTCAAAAACACTGTCCACAATGACAGACATATCTCCCTTTTTAGCCAGTGTCCCCTGTAAATTTAAGACATCAATATAGGAAGGGCATATACCTAATATGAAAGCAATAATCCACTTGGAACTTACAGTTGCAATCCCAGTTATTTGAATGGCTGGGACAGGGAATGAATACTTATTATCAAACCCTTTCACAGGTACTTTCCAGTCTAAATCCTTTAAGAGCTTGTATATCCAAGCATCTATTACCTATTAAAACAAAATTACAGTATCGAATCAATTGAAATAATAACCAATGGTTTACTGGTTGACACAATGATAGCTGCTTCAATTAATATTGATAGACGTATAGAGGCACGTTGCTAGACTAACAATTAAAATATGATTGATACATCCAAAAATATTTTTACCTTGAAGTCCACTTGAGTTTCGTTAGGCAGTTCCATTATCTATGTCACACTAATGGAAAGCCTGTACGAGAACTCTGTTGTTGGCAAGTACCATATTTCTGGATCTTCTTGTTCTTCTTCCTGTTTCAGTTTCAGTACTTTCTCGTACTCACTTACATCGATCAGTTTCGTTGTCTCTGTCGGGAACGGCCAAGCTACAACTTCAGTTGAATGTTGTTGAACCTGCGTCGGAGTAAGTAAGTTGAACCCAGGCATGTCATCAATGGGTACCTAAAAAAAAGCAGCATAGTAAACTGTTAGCATTTCTTTTTAAATGTTTATTGAGAATACCAAATATCTACTTACGTAAACGTCCGTTTGGTCTTCCTCGATGCACTCCATTGTACGCCTCTTCTCGTTTGAAGTTTCAACAGCCTTGTCAACTTCTGCGTAAAATGATTGGGTGCAGTCTACAAAGCTATCTTCAGCCAATGGTGTAACCGATTGGACAATAGGATCCTTCGATGCTGCTTTCTGTTGTTGTGGTGTTGCGTACGAAGATGGCTCAAGCTGTGACACATTTTCAATCTTCTCTGCGGATTGATCTGCTCTCTTGAAAATTTGTATCACCTTTAATGGCGACACAGCTTGCGATAGTTGTTCGCACTTTGCTGCTGTTCCAGTGCCAGTGAATACAACTAAGCTAGAGTCTCGTGTGTCTTCAGCCTCCGCTGTTTCGACTTCCTAAAAACATAACAAAGGAAACCATTAGTTGCGAGATTAACTATCAATCATATATGATATTCAAATACAACTAAGCATTTTAAACTCCACTTACGTCTTCAGCAACATTGTGCGAGACAGGATCTGGAACCTGTTGTTCTGTTGCTGCTATCTCTAACAATGTAGTTGCTACAGCTATTTCATCTTCTCCTTTGGCCTCACCGCTCTCTGCATTATTTCCTTCATCGACGTTTTTTTGCGACTCCGCCAACTGTCGTTCCATTGTTTTCGTTCCTTCGTTTGATACTTCGTCCAACAAATCAATCCCGTCCACCGTCAGCTGTTGCTGTTCAACCTCGTTGTTTCCAACTCCAAGTCCCTGTGCAGGTACCAAAACTAAATTTTGCGCACCGACAGCATGAGTTAGGGGTGGTAATTCTTCTGCCACATCCCGTTCCCCATTACCAGCGTCACAAACACTTGTGATAGTCCCTTTTGGCTTCCTAAACACATCAACAGCAACAGCATCATGTGTAGTACTCTCTTCCATTGGTTCAACACGTGTTTCGGATTGAACACCCCCTCCATCAACTTCTTCTTTGTCCTCCTCCGAGCAATGTTTTTCTTTTTGCTTAGCTTTGTCAATCTCCTCTGGTTCTTCTGTTTTATCCTCCCCATCAACGCCGTCTTCTTCCGTTGCTTTGTCTGTTTAAGTTACTACATGCCTCCGAGTTCTTTTGTAAACGAGTGTTTCCTTAACCACCTTCTCAGCAGCGCGTGCATCTAAGGTTTCAGTAGCATCCTCATCATAGCGGCAAAATGGCGAGGATAAGGTCAACAGCAGTTGTTGATCCTCGCCATCCACTCTTGAGTCGACCATCTCCAGCTTTTCTTTAAGGTGCTCTAAATCTTTCTTCAATTTTTCAACCTGATTCAAACGAGCATACGAAATTGTTACATTATTTACAGCACTGATAGTTACAGAATACTGATAGTTACAGAATACTTTATTGATAGACAAGTTCATTTCAACAACCATACAGATGTTAGTAGTACTTAGAAGGCATGCTAGCACTAACCTCTTCGTTTCTTTCATCAAGGCATGTTTTAAGCCTCTTGTTCTCAACTTTCAACCGCTGCAACCGGCTCCTTTTTTTCAGTTTCTTTCTGTCGCGCAGTACCGACTGCGACAGCACTCCAAAACTAGGAATCATACTAGACCTACGTTTTTTCCGGTTCCTCAACCTCTCCCCTTTGTTTTTACCAACTCTTGCCTTCCTCTTCACAATGAACTCCCCCAACGTAACATCATCTTCAACCTCAATCATTGAATGTCTTGTCTTCTTACTACCAGCCCCGTCATCTTCCTTCCTTATTAAACTTCTGTTCGCAACAGATTTCTTTCTTTTCTTACTCCTCTCTTCGCTTGGTTCACCAGCCCCTTCCCACCTTATCCGCGAATCATTTACTCCATAAACAAAACATTCTGATGCTGTAAACACCAACTCCCCGCCGACAACCTAGGAGATACATTATAATGTTCATTTAGCAGCAAAATATTATAATCATCATTGATATATGTATCATACTACTACGATATATCTACTATACCACAACATACCTCGTCGTCCCTGAGCTCACCGACCATCTGGATCATTTCGAATGTGGACTCCTTGCCCTCTAGCCCCCACCACTTGTAACATCTAGGTATTATGTAAGGCCTTGGTATGTCGACATTTATAGAAATATGCTCCATAAGAAACGGCTGCACAGAACATAACTAACTATTAAAAAAAACCTTTTCCTAACAGACAGGCTGATCATAACTAGCTATACTTACAAAAAGCAAAGCAACGCATCCGATAACTCTTGAAGGATGCCCGGCCTTAATACATTTGTCCAGCGATTTGTGAAGCTTATCCAAGATTGCTCCAGACCAGTCATAGTCGTTTATCTTGTCAAGATTCTCCACGTAGAAGATTGCTGTCCAACCGATTACATCGCCCGACACTGAAAAGAAAAGTGTCGAGCATATGAAAAGTATCAGTAGCCTAGCCACATCGCTCGCTTCATCCTCCCCTCCTTCTCTAACTGCTTTCTCGATTGCTTCCTACAAAAACATCCAAAATCATTAAAACAATACAGACAGAACAATTAAAGGCATCCACAACTAATAAGACATTAGATATATGATTGCATACATACCATAGTTGTTTGTAAACATACTCTGATATCTATACACGTTTACATTGCTATATATGCTGCTACCCTCTGATATCCAATCTATTCAAGGCCGATACTTTACAGATCTGCATACATGAGGCTTTGTTTTCTGTTTATTATATAATATTACTTACATTTGTTACATACTCTGATATCTATACACGTTCACATTGCTATCTATACTGCTACCCTCTGATATTTAGTACATTCCAAATTGCTATCTATGTTTACATCTTATAAATTAGGTCTACATGGACAGTTCCTTTAATGTCACACTATCTGTGATATGTTAGTGTTCATAGCTTGCTATTAACAGCAATCTATTTATAGTGATGTGAAAATGTCCCTGGATTTCATGAACCAGCACAGCCTGCAGTACGAACTACAAAACAACTACATTCAAACATACTGTATTTACCTTTATTAACGCGTTTGACACTGATTTGTCGTTCGTTGGCCCGCTTCTCCTCGTCCTTGGACTCAAAAAATATTTCTTCATCAAAGTCGAATCTAATTCTGCTCCCTCGGCGTAACGAGCGATAAATCCACCTGATTTGCTCATCGGCATCTCTTCGTTACCGTGTCTCAGGCCAAAGATTGCCTGAACGTCTTTCTTCGTCAGCCTTACACGCTTTTGTCCAATCTTGAAAGCCTTCCATCTGACGTCGTATAAACCACAGATCGCCTCGATAAGGTGGTGGAACTTTTTAAGCTTCAGAGTTTCGTTCCTCAAGTCGTACGAGGTTTTGAGGAATGTGTAAAAAGGTGTTCCACGAGCAGCTTCGATGTGTTCGGCTTTGATAATATCTCGTCTCAGGACGTTGATTATGCCAACCAATCCAGAGCGGTAGAATAATCCTGTCATTTTAACCTGTCAACGTTCACATAATAAGGTAGTTAGTAATTCACATCGTAACTAAAACAATAATACTAAGCAGACACTACATTATGAAGATTCGTATAAGTGACCTGAAACTTATACTTATCCCCTAGACGTGCTGTCTTACATGTAAACTACTACCACACCCTGATATATAATACAATATACATTGCTACCTGTATGACGATACCTGCATACACTAACAACATTTCGAACAGCATCCCTATAGCTGTTACACAAGATCTAACACGTTAACGATCAGACTCATAAACCTGATAGTTGTACTGATAGATAATAAAGCCCATATTGCTAGACATGGACCAACACTTCGCAAACTCACATTGCTTAAAACATCAGGCTCACAATGCTAAAAACATCAGCATGACAATGCTTAAAACCCCAGCCTCACAATGATTACAACAAACCATCCTCACTACCAATACAACTATCACGTAACGTTGTCCAGTCGAGCAACAGTAACAAATGACCTTACGTTTCTACCGGAGTGTTACACATAATACAGCATGGACTATCCTTGGGTTCGAAAACCTCAACAGAAACGCATAAGAATCGAACACATACCTGATTTCGTTTGAAGGCGACTGTTCGGTTCGACGGAAACTTCGTCGCAGTTGGATTCTCGCCGGTTGTGGTTCCAAATATCGAACCAGAGACAGAGACAGTGCTGGTGCGCCAGTAGGTGACTGATACAAGGAACAGAGACAAAAAAACTGGTTAGTTGTCGCCGGTTTTTGGCCGGTCGATGTCAGAATTATCGGAGGAGGCATACCTAGATGCTGCTTAGTAGTCGCCGGTGGTTTTCCGGTAGGGGGCAACAAAATCGGAACAGAAACAGGTTCAGTCGTGGTTCGCCGGTACGTAACCTTCCAAAAATGGCTTTTGGTTTCGCTCTCGTAAAACGTGTTTCTCTCTCCTCAAATTTGGAAATGTGAAAGTGGGGGGAAATTGGAACCTAAAAGTCAGATTAGAAGGTGAAAATAAGTGGGTTTCAAGGAAAAAACCCCTTTTATACCCTAGAGGGTATAATTGTCCAAAATGTGGCTTTAGGTAGTTTATGAAACTAGTCCAAAAACGGATACCATCTTGGTATTTGATACTTGAGAAGGTATTTAGGGGTACTTTTCTCTTATTATTATTATTATTATTATTATTATTATTATTATTATTATTATTATTATTATTATTATTATTATTATTATTATTATTTTATGATATAGAAATTACTAGTATGTTTTGCAAGTAAAATATACGTCTTATTTTTATGTGTGATTTTAAAGTTTTTCAAAAGTACTAAGGAGTGTAATAACTATTTCTAGTTTTTATAAAACAATACTAAAAATGTAATAATTAAATTTTGGATGATTAAGCTGTGGTCACTTTTTCTAAGATATTAATTATTTTATTATTGATATGGTTGTTTTTATAATAAAAAACATTATAATTATCCGAAAAAATAGTCTTTTATAAAATATAAACATACAAATTAAATCACCAAATATAATTATAATAATTTTAAATAAAAAATATATTAAAAAATAAATTTTATTTAACATTCAAAACATATTTTTTTTAAAAAAAAATCTACATTCTATGCTCAATTTTGAACTAATTTATTAAACAAAATTTCACTTTCTCTCAAGTAGGGATGGCAACTTTTTCCGAACACGCGGGTACCCGACCCGAGCCGACCCGATGGGATGGGTTATGGGTTTTAAATATTTCTCACGGATGGGTTGTGGGTTTGAAAATTTACTACCCGCCGGGTATGGAATGGGTTATGGGTTTAAATAATTTCTCACGAGTACCCAACCCGAACCCGACCCACTGGGTAATACCCGATGGGTATCCGTTAAATTAATATTATATAAAATATTATATCATTTAATATTAGTTATTAAGCTTTAAAATAAAGTTATTAATATTAGTATCAGTATTCTGTAATAATCAAACCATATATTATCTGCTAATATATAGAATATACTTTTGAAAAATATTGTTCTATTTAAACATTAAATTTAATTATTAAAATCTTTTCTTTTAATATTTTTTATTTTTCTTTGCAAAACTCATACTATCAATATCGATCTAATATTATTAGTATTATTAATTAAATTTTAAAAAAAATACTAACATATACCAAAACCATATATTAACATTATAAAAATACAAAATATTTGTTAATTATCACTAGATACCGTATATTTTGAAAAATATCATTCTACATTGAGATATTAAATTTGATTTTTCAATTTTTCATTTTAAAATATATTTTTTCTTTTTGGTCTAATAATATTATTATTTATCAAATAAAAAAATTACTAACATATTTCAAAATCATATATCAATTATTAATAGATCACAAAACACTATTCTAGATTTTAATATTATATTTGATGATTTATATTTTTTAAACATCTTTTCTTTTTTCTGTAATTAGTATCAAACTCAAGACAAACTAATAATATAACTAATTAAATTATAAGAAAATGATTTACTAAAATATACCAAAACTATACATTTATTATTAATAGATAACAATTAGCATCGGGTTGGAGTATTTTTTTTTCATATAATTGGTTTAAATCTAGGGAACAATGCGTAGTTTTTTTTAAAAAGAAACCTTAACTTCAATGGGTACCCGCGGATGGGTACCCGAACCCGGCGGGTTCGGGTGTGGGAAAAAAATATTACTACCCGACGGGTACGGGTTTAGCTATACACGCACCCATCCCGACCCATTGCCATCCCTAATCTCAAGATATGTACGCGTTGAAACTTTCAAAAATATTTGAAATATCAATGAAAAGTAATGTTTGGTGTGTTTCTATATTCACGTCTCATTTAGTTGTGTCATTTAGTTTAGTCGGACCAATTTTTTTGGGTGTTTTTGGCGAGTGCTACAACCAAACAAAATGATATTCTTCACTAAAATAATTTTTTTGTAAAATAATATATATTTTAGGTTTCAAACTTCATATCAAAGGTCGTGATGTTTCAATCATATAATGATGGCTTACTGTAAAAGAGGTTCAAGACCAAATCCCCGCATTCTCAATTTTTTTCTTTATTATTCAAGTTGTGAGACCTGAGTATAATTTGAAATGAAGTGCAAAATATAGTATATTTGAGTTGAAAATCATGGATTAATTTCAAGCAACATAGTTTAATTTGAGTTGTGAAACATGGTCTAATTCAATTCTAAAACATGTTATACTTGAATTGCAAATCAGGATAGGTTTAATGATGAAAAGATTCCGCAGAATAAAAAAATTTATCTTTTTTTTTATCTTTTTCACCTGACTTTTGGTGAAGAACATGTGCTCAAGTTTATCTGAAGTTAGATCGATTATACATGAATTGGTGGTCGTAATATTTTATATATAAGGTCTAAAATCTATCTTCGATACTAAACAACATTGATAATCTACTTTAAAACGTAAAAAAAATTCGATAAATTATCATAACATAGAGCGTTGGAGATGAATTTGTTCAATAAAAAAAATTAAAATTAAACTAGTTTATTATATTAATTTAAAAAGTTTTAATTTTTTAAAGTGTAAAAATTTCCTGGTTTATAATTATATTTGGTAATTAGTGGTTATTTATAAATAACTAGTGTACGAAATATTTTGTTTAAATTTACATTAAATAATATTTTTGTAAATATTAAACAATTATAATAATCCTGATTGTTTAAAATTTTGAAATAATTTATAATATTTTATCATTTTATATTTTATAATATCAATTCTACACTTTATGAAATTGATTTTATATTATAAATTATATTCAAATGTGATCATCGTGGCTAATTTTTTATTTATTGGTTGACTATAATTATATCATCTTCTTTTATAATAAATATTATATCGTCTTTGACCGATCTAAATCTTTATAGATCTTTCTTTTACCTAGTTTATTACTATTTTAAGTGTATTCATTTTACTTTATTTCAGTAAAATTACCGTCAGACGTAGGAAGAATCCTAATATGAATCAAAATGAGTATTCTTCTGTTTCAAAACATATGGCGTTACGAAGGTAATAATTATTTTATATTAAAAAAAATTAATTGATAAAATATATAAAAAGTATTATGAGGTAAAAGAAAAATTAAAAAGACATGTATTTTGACGCAATAAATAGTTCGATAACATAACGAAGATGATGTGTGACCTTTTCTTTCTGTATATAATAGTTTCTGTATATAATAGTATATAATAGAAGTGTTTTTATTTTATTTTTTGGAGGAAACCTGCGTCGCTATTCAGAGTGTAATGAGTGCATACAGGATAAACCCTTAGTGACGCGATAGTTTGTAAACCAATGTCAGATGGTAAACCACACAAGATGAGAGGTTCATAGAAGTGTCTTTATTTTTTTGGAGGAAACCTGCGTCGCTACTCATAGTGTAATGAGTGCATACAGGATAAACCCTCAGTGACGCGATAGTTTGTAAACAAATGTCAGATGGTAAACCACACAAGATGAGAGGCTCAGCCGAAAAAGCGTATATAAAAAAATTCGAACTTATGACCTTTAGTCACAAACATACCATATTCAACCAACTCAGCTACCCCTTAAAAGCATAATAGAAGTGTCCTATGCAAACATCGGTTTAAAAGGGGTGATTAGTTGATAGTCAATAATTCACGTTAAAACTAACAAAAAGATATTAAATCAATCAACTCCGGTCAAAACAAAGTACTTCAAAATTATGTATCCACAAATTAGTAGTAGTAGTACTTGGGGAAAAATATGAGTTTCCTATTAATTTGAGAAAAAACTTTAAGAAATTCGGGGCAGAGCAGAAGAGGTCAATCTTAAAAGTAGCGAATTGGCCAGAAAGCTGAAAGACATATTTAAAGGAGTTGAAATTATTGATATGTGTGACATTCACGATTGAGGCGGTAGGTGGAGAATAGGGTCCCATTTTGGAATTATACATCATACTAATAGCAACATACCAAGTAATGTCTAGTTTTACATTTATTATATACCAAGAAACATAAAACGTTTAGTGGACTTTATGCTCACCAACTCCAACCTCTAATTCGTTGACCAAACCAATGCTAGCTGGTTTAGGATCGGGGAGTTGTCGTTATAAGATTCGGAATTGTATATTGATAATGAGGATGGGAAGGGTGTCAAATAAGAATTTTATATGATAATTAGAATCGGAAGGTTATCAAATAAAATAACGAAATGTAAGTATGAATTTATTTATTTAGAAAAACTCAAGAAAGTTAAAACTACACTTTTAAAATTGGATTAGATATCGAGTAAAACGAACAATGATCGCATCGAACATGTAGAGAAGATGATGATTATAAAAACAAATATACAATACGAATAAATTAGAGTTTAGTTAACGCATTATCCTATCTGAGCAAAAAAAGAACCAGTAATTTTTACATTTCTCTCTCGCGAGACGTGGTATATAACCGTGTGGTATATAACCGTGTCAAACCATATGTCAGTGATGACGGTTTCGAAATGAAGATCAATTTGACGTCCCGTAAATCCAAAAGCGTCAGTTAAGAGCATTTAGTGTGAACTTGAAATTGAAGCTGACATAACTCTGGAAACTCTAAGCGAAAACATTAGTGTGAAACTGATATTGGAGCTGACATATCTCCAGAGACTCTGAGTGAAACTAAAGTTATAAATGATATGATTGATAGTTTCATAATCCAAATTGTATAAAACGCAATCCTGTGAGATATTTAAACTCCAACTCATAAGCTTCTCTCAAGCTGATAACTTACATTGGATCGCCAACCAAAAGATGATTGATTGACGAAGAATATTATATTTATTTCATACTAACCTGACCCACCTGACATAGGGGGTGGACGTACGTATAACGTTGTAGGTGGTGATGGTAAAATCTCGCTTATAATTAAAAATGGAAAAAACTTTAGCTGGTGGATATTATTTATGCTTGTAAGGGGTACTGAGAGAAAGGAGATGTGTGCTTATATTTAATATCTTTGGAAAAAGTCTAACCCTTATAATGATGTTGGTTTGGGGTATTTATAGTGTTTTTCTCTGACCTATGGGTCGTGTTGGTCGGACCTTGTAGTTGGGTCATCCACATGAGACCCCAAGCCCAAGAAACGAGCTATTAGGCACATAGCTGAGTCATGATTCCACTCAAGCTATTATTCATCCATTTATTTTTATTCAATCTGTCTGAAATACCCTTCAGATATTATCAGAATCGCTGATGATATGCTTTTAGCGATATCCAAACTAATCATGTAGCCCCCTTATCTTTTTCAAAAAAACTTTTAGAAGATCTAACCATGTCGAATAATATCTGATATGTCTTCGAAATGAATTTGAAGGGTCTACCGATCAGTTCAAAGGTCGCGATTTTATTACTAGTTTTTTGTTACACGTATCGGGTTCTAGTTGGACCTAGTAGCTTTTTTCTCCCAGTGACTTGTAGCTAAACTTCCAAAATTAAAGAGGGTATAGTTAATAGACTTTAATCATTATTTAGTCGATTCATTTCCCCAGGTGAACACTCAAGTAGACTATTTAGTTATATAAGTATGTTTTTTACTGTTTCTATTCTAAAGTGAGAAACAAAATCAAATTTTAATTCTACATAGAGAAGCTTAGAAATCACATAAACGTTCAACTCCTCCAATATTTCCCAAGATTTTATGTTCACAACAAGAACTGTCTTAATCAAAGGAAGCTGGTTTAACTTGTCTAAGTTAGACAGAGAGAAAAGAGAGGCCAGGATCGTTGCCAGACTACATGCCTCTCATGGTGGATTGATTATAGAAGAGGTATCAGTACCAGACATGATTTCATCTTCTCGCAAACCAACAGTAATTCTAAGAAAACTTCTCATGTTCCATCTTTAACAAATCTCGAACAACCAGAACCATCAGTTCAACTAAACGGAAACCCTTTTCGGATAGCTAAATCTGTTACCAGTAGTAAAAATCCATCCCCTTTCATTTCTATGGGGTCGGATATAGGAGAGAGCCCACCTCGAAAGTTTATTAGGCTATCTAAAGCCAAAACTGCAACTCCAACTCCAACTACCAAAAAGGTAAAGAAACCCGAAGAAGCTCATTCAAAGGTAAAGTCTCTAAAACTACCAACTTTGGATCCAAGCCCATCGACTTCTTCCACCAGAAATTCTCATATTGAGAAAGAAGATACTAGGTACAATTCGGCTGAACAAGCGCCAAAAATAATGGAGAAGATGATGGAATATAGTGGGCAAGATACCCCATTAAAGACCTCCAGACATAATGGGAACACCAGTACAATGCGAGAAAATAAAAATGTAGTAGTACAACCTGATGCCGAACCGCTTCCGATGTGCCTTATTGGACGAATGGGGCCCAACTTTTCCAAGGTCAGTGTCAAGTACTTGTTAGTACTTCAAAGAATTTCTTATGTGTATACCCACACTTCTGAGTTGGATAGAATAAGGAAGAAATTGGGCTTTCTGGAGTTCATCAAGGTGAGAATTCTCATCCTTGATGATAATCCGATGGATAGTAAAATCAGAGAGCTAGAGGTATACACTAAAGTTCTCAACTGGGGAATTTGGTTCCATTTGGACCCAGATATTGTAAGATATTTCCATTTGGTGAAGTGATGACCAAGTCAGCTAAGTCCCAATACTTGGTATACATTAATGCCAGCATTATAGCTTCAAGACTTTCTAAAAAAATTATGTCCATGGAGCAGTTTGTTGTTGTGGCCAATTTACATCAGAATCATCATATCCCTTTCTATTATTTCAATATGGGGAATAATTTTAAACTTGTTAATGACTTGCTAGAAGCTGACACATGTAGGATCAAATTACTCTACATCAGTGGTGTCTCGGAGAATGGTAAAAAGATCATAAACAAAGAAAATTCAAGTTTTCTAACTAGATACTGAAAAAGCTCAGGTAAACATTTCATGATTCTCTTCAGTGTGTATTAATATTGATCCTTGCCTTGGATAATGTTGATATTAAATTGTACATCAAATTTGTCTTTCAATGTTTTCCAAGATGTTCTCATAATATCTGGAAGAGGGATGGACTACTTTCACAAAACTGAATCAATGGCCATAGAAAATTGGAGAACTGGTTTCCACAATTGTTTCACTGCAGCTAACATGGTAAGGACCCATCAATGGACAACAAACTCAACTAGGGAGCTCTAATGAGAACAGTTTAGTAATCCTCCTGAAGCTGCTAAAAGTTTCAAACGGACAGAAGAAAAAGATGGTAAGCTCTATTTACCAGCTAGGAATAAGGCTCTTAGTCATCTCGATAAAATCAAGAGAAATAAGAAGAAAGGTGGAGACTCCTCTCAAGGGCTTCCTGATGCAGGTAGTTCGAGATTGAAAGAAGAAATTGATGTTGCATTATTGGAGGCTGTTGCAGTAATAGTAGTTGAGGCTAAAAGGCCACAACATTTTCCAAAAAACAGGAAAGAGAAAAAAGGGCACAATAGGCACCAAGAAGGTAGTGATAACAGAGCATAAAAGAAGAAGTGGCCATCGGTTTGGAGATCATACTCCGATCCGAGGTCATTCCTCCCATCATTCCTATTGAAGATCCTACTGAAGAAGGGTTTCATGTTGATCATTCCTCTCCAGTGATCCTACTATTGAGCAACCTCCTGCTGAAGGTGAGGTTAACCGAGATGATATAGGGAACTTGTACTTCAGTGACAAAGAAGATTTTGACCAAACTTTCCCCCAATCAACCAACATAGCCAATGTAGTTATTCATGATGGTGAATCTTTTGAAGTATCTGATGAGCATGAAAATTTGGATTGCGCACTCTCAGGATACGTCAAGACCATAGTTGATCTGGAAAGACAAGTCAGAGCTCAGACAAAAGTTGTCCATCTAGGCTTGAAGGTCTCCCTTGAGGCCGAAATAAAAAGGTTGACACTCTGGTCAAAGAAAAAGAGAAACTAAGTGTTGATTTGGAACAAGCTAAGGTCGATTGAGAAAGAACACAAACTAGCTACACCGAACTACAAACTACCACTTCCCATGAATTTAAAAGCTTGAAGAAAGCACTGGCTAAGGAGAAAGCTGCCAATGAACAACTCTGAAAAGAGATGAAGAAATTACAAGATATTCTCAAGAAAATAGATGATGAGATCACCAATTTGAAGGACACAAAGGCCCAAGATACAAATGTTTCCAAGAATGAATATGTTGATGGGGTGTTGAAATCCTTGGAACGAAGGAAATAATCGGTTAAAGAAGATATGGTCCTTTTGTTCCATGATACTTTTCCCAAACGGTCTCTTGAGAAACTGTGGGAGTTTGTGTTGGATGATGAAGTTGCCTTTCATACTTTAGCACAAAGTGACAAATACAACATGAACTCGGATGATTCTGTGTCTAATGATGAAGTTGAGGAGAACTCAAGTGATGATAAAGAAAAGAAGGAATGTGGTAATTTTGAGAAGAATACGTAACACAACGAGCTCTAAGGTTAATTATTTTTACTATAATGGTATTCTGAACCGAAGTCCTTGGACCATGCAAGCCAGTTTGTTGTTTTAATATCAAATTTTTTTAAACTCTAGTTGTACAAGTCCTTGTGGTTTATAAGGCATTTTATAATGTGAATCAGATTCTTTTATGATCCTACTCATATTTCATGTTATTTCAACTTTCGCTTAGTATTTTTCTCTCGTCTTCTTCTATACTTCCATTAATATCCGAGTATAAAAAAATATTTTATTTATAGAAACTAAACACTTAATCAATCTTATTTTTATCATAGACATAGATTGATCAGTTATTCAAAAGCAACAAGTGTTCAATGATCATTAATTTATCAGGTGTTTAACCAGTATTTAACACATTTGATCTACCCAAAGATCATCCATTTTATGGCAACAAGCATTTAATAAGTCTTCAATCGACCAGGTGTTTAATGAGTCTTTATAAACTTCTGATCCACTCAAAGGTGATCCATTTGAGGGTAATAAGTGTTTAATCAGCCTTTAATTCACCAGGTCTTTAATGAGTCTTTAATACCTTTGGTCCATTCAAAATAACAATTTTAAAAAAAGACAAAGGATAATGTATTGATTGAAATCCAGACACCTCATTCAAACCTCCTCGTGCCACCAGGGTAGGAAATAGTATGTCCCTAAATATTTACATTGAAGTAAAGTAAAGGAAATATTTACAAGATAAGTTTACTCTAAGTAAATACCCATATGCTCACCGTTCCAAGGATGCTTCAATAAATGGTCCTCTTTATCTTGGAGTTTGTATGTTCTTTGCTTAACTCTTTCACATACGATGTATGGTCCTTCCCAATTCGGAGCTAACTTTTCGAACTGTTTTTCCTTGGTGTGCATGATTAATTATCTGAACACTTTGTCTCTAACTTGAAAATCTCTTCTTTTTACCTTAGAGGCAAACCTGTTTCTCATCAACCTTTGATAATATGCAGCTCTTAAATGTGTCTTTACCCTTTATCTTCAACCGAATCCAACTGAGCCCTCCTAGCTATTTAATTCTCTCTTTCAGAATAATTTTAAACCCTGAAGGAAGGAAGAGTTGCTTCTATGGGCGTAATTACATCTATCCCATAAACTACAAAAAATAAAACTCTTGTGTGGTTGTATGTGGAGTAGTTTCGGTATGCCCATAGTACTTATTGCAAGTAATTGGGCCATTCCCATCAGCTCTTTCTAAATTCTTTTTTAAACTTGAAAGAATTGTGGATTTTTTATTTCAACTTGCCCATTGGCTTGGGGATGAAAAAGAGTAGAAAAACAATGTTGAATTCCTCTAGATGCACAAAAAGTATCCATGTCCATGTTATCAAACTGAGGTCCATTATCTGTAGTGATGCGTTTAGGAATTCTGAATCGGCAGGATATGTTGGAGAGAATAAATTTAATGGTTGTTTTAGAAGTTTTCCCTGACAAAGGTGCAACCTATATCCATTTGGAGAAGTAATCTATCTGCTGAAATACTTTTTATAAAGCACCTCCCCCTCCCCTCCCCCCCCCCCCTCAAGACTAGGAAACCATGAGCCTTATATTTCACTTTCTTATCCAAAGCCTTATCCGGTGGCAAAACTCTGTTAGTTATAAAATTTTGAATTTCAGTTCTCCAATATTTAAAGAGTGCATCAGATACGTGCAAGTTTTCTCCGATTTGAATTTTACCCTATGTGTTTACATCTATAGAAGGACATTCTTGCATAACAATCCAGGGATACGCTTCAGAGTATGCTATAGTGGCTAAGGAATTTTCCATGGCGTTTTTTTATCTATGGACATGCTCAATCTGACGTTTTTGAAGCTAATGGTGACTTCCGTCAACACTCGTAAATATTTTATTAAGTGTTATTTCCTGGTTTTAGATTTCCCTTGAGCCTGATGGATAAGCAGTTGGGAATCACTTATTAGTAGCCCCACATATATGAGCTAACTTTAACCCAGCTATAGACGCTTCATATTCTGAATCATTTAAGGATGCTCTGAAGCCAAAACATATAGTTTGGTACAAGGTATCACCTTAAGGATAAGTTAAGAAAATTCCAGCTCTATAACCCATCGTACTAGACCCACCAACCGTTCGGACTACCCATTATTTTTTAAACCTAGTAGCTTATGCTTCCTCACGAGGCCATTTATAGTGGAATTCTACTAAGAAATCAGCCATAGCTTGAGCTTTGACTATTGTTCGAGGCACAAAATTAATGTCATAATCTCCAAGTTCAACTGATCACTTAGTCATTCTTTCCAATATGTCAGCCTTTTGTAACACATTCTTCAAGGGAAAAGAATTTTGAACTGTGATTGAATGTGCTTGAAAGTAAGGCATCATCTTTCTAACAGCTATCACCAATTCCAAATCCAACCTTTTCAATTTTAAATATCTTTTCTCAACTTATAACAAACTCTTGTTTATATAATAAACCAGAAGATGGTAATTATCAAATTCTCGTACTAGTATTGCACTTACAACATATTCTGATACGACCCAATACACATAAAGTCTTTCACCAACAACAGGTTTGGACAATGTCTTGGGCAAAGACTAGTAACTCTTAAGTTCAAGAAAAATCCTGATCACGGTTAGGGAACCAATTGAAATACTTTACATTGCTCAAGATTTGGAAAAATTGAGCATATTTGTCTAATGATCTTGAAATAAACCGGTTTAAGGTTGCTAATCTTTTAGTCAGCCTCTGGACTTCTTTAGTATTCTGAGGTGGACCCATAGCCAACAATGTATTTAACTGGTCTGGGTCGGCTTGAATCCCTTTCTTACTTATTATATAAGCCAGAAATTTACTTGATCGGATACCAAAGGTGCACTTCTCCGGATTTAATTTCAGATTGATGACCTCTAAGTTGGAGAAAGTTTCCTAAAGATTAGAGATATGATCATCTTATTTAGGACTCTTGACCATCATATCGTCAATATATACTTCCATATTTCTTCCGATCTGATTAGCAAAATCCTTATTCACTAATCGTTGGTAAGTGGCTCCCGTATGCTTCATCCTAAAAGGAATTACCTTGTAACAATGAAGCCCTCTATCAGTGATGAATGTGGTATTGCCTTGATCATCAAGAATCCTTTGTATTTGATTATACCCAGAGAAAGCATCCATGAAAGATAACAACTTATTCCCTTATGTAGAGTCTATAAGCTGATCTATTCGGGGTACTGGGAAAAGATATTTAAGGAAAGCTCTATTGAGGTATGTGAAGTCAATACACATACGCCAATTTTCCATTTTTTCCTTGACCAAAACAGGATTATGTGTCCAAATGGGGTGTTGAGATTCTTTGATATGCCCCATCTTGGTCAATCGATCTACTTCCTGGACAATCGCTTTAGATTTTTATTTAGAAAAAGATCTTCTTATATGCACCACTGGCCCAACATCTGATCAGATAGATAGTTTGTGATTAATCACTGTAGCTGGCACTCCAGTTACATCCTTATTGCACCATGCAAACACGTGTAAGTTATCAGATAAAAAGGATAACAATTTTTCTTTTACCTTTAAAGGTAGTTTATATCCAACCTTGACACTTTTACCTTATGCCAAGTAATGAATTTCTACTTCTTCCACTGTGATTACTATATTAGGAGCCTCCCTTGAATCATCTATCTTGTTTTGGTTGGTAGAAGACTCCACTAACTACTATTCTTTTTTAATCTTTACTGCTTCCAGTGATTTCGAAGCAAGAGCAGAGACATAGCATTCACGGGCTTCTTTTCGCTAGTTCGGACGATGCATATGTGCCCTCTCATGGCATATTTCAAACATTAATGGACAGTAAAAGCTACTGCATGCATCCTGGATAGTCAATACCTACCAAATATTGCGTTGTAAGATGTCGGACAATCAACTACCACAAACAAAACTCTTACTAACTTCTTGAATAACCCTTTTCCCAATAAAACCTCTTCTTGAAATTTCCCAGTTACATCATCCGTACTTCCCTTAAACCCCACTATGGTCCTATTCGAACATTGGATAATTGATGGATTCGTCATTTTCTTATAAGCTGATAAGAACAATATATTATTTGAACTTCCAGTATCAATTAAAATCCTTCGTATATCACTGCCTCCAATAGATTCCCTTATTACCACAACATCTTCTTGTGGCCCATCAATGTCTCTCAAATCATCTTCATTAAAGACAAAGAATAGAGTTGGGCTTTGATAAATATGTGTAGACATTTTCCCCTCTATCTGAGTCTTTAGGCTATTCATATGTCTTTTTCTTGAACAGCTTGATGGTACCGGCGCAATATCTCCCCCAAAAATAGTAAGGGATTCAAAAATGTTACACACTTTAGATACTATAAAAACCTTTTCCGTTATCACTCCAACCTGATTCTGATCCGGATCATGATCTAAATATTCTGAATCCACATCAAATATTTCTATAATTACCATAGCATCTTATTGTCTAGATGCTCTTCTACTTTGTCCTTGACTAGTTGGTGATGCAGCTCAGACTTTATTTGCATTAGATTGGGTGTTGACTGATATATTCCCCCTTTGTTGTTTTTTAAAAAGGCTGAAAACTTCCCTCTCTTAATTAAGTTATGTACTTCTTGTTTTAGTGCAATGTAGTCTTGGGTATCATGACCCACATCATTGTGATATTTACAAAATGAGTGTTTCGAGTCTCTCTAGGAGATTGAATTGGTGCTAGTCTCCTAAAGTGCACAACATTCTTAGTTTTATCATAAATGGTAGTTACACTCTCCCTTAGTTTGGAAAACCATTCAGGTTGAACCCAATAATCTCTCTTGGGTTTAAATTATTATGATTGACTTGATTGATTCTGTTTTGGCCGATGTGACCCTTGTCTGGAGTCTTTAGGCTTGTAAGTAATTGTGGCCTGAGATTGAGTACTAGTTTGTGGGATTGGTGTTGTTGGAGCAAACTTATTTTGGCGTGACACTCTAGACTTCTTAGTTTCTTCCATTGTAATCTGTTTTTCGACCTGATTTAACAATCGACCCGGTGTCATAGCTTTTTCCGAGTTACGGAATCAGCTAATTCGTCAATATTTAAACCTTGCCTTAATGAATCAATTTCCATTTGTTCAAAACAATCAATCAACCCGTTCTTCGTATTCAGAAAACGAGTGATATATTCTTTCAAAGATTCATTCGATTATTAGGAAAAATGGATGATAGTGTTACTATTCCTTTTAAGCTCTTTACTCCCCACGAATTGTCTTAGAAATGTCATCCAGAACATATCAAAGTTCTTTATTGATCCATATGGAAAACTATTATACAACTTTAATGAACTTCTTTTGAAATTTTATGAGAAAGTTCGCCTTAAAAGTTTGTCATCATCATCGAAATTCATCATAAAGTTCTTGAATTGCTTGAGATGATTACCAGGTTATTTACTACTATCATACTTCTCCATCTTGGAATTGTCTAAACCTCTTGAGCAGATGTCCGGGGAGTATTTTTAAGTATAAGGGTGATTGCCTCCAATTATGGCTACGACTAAAGACTGTATCTTCATCATGAGAGGAAAATATACCTGGTTCGGATTCAGTAGCAAAATGATCACTCAGTAGATGATCAATATAGTGATCTGTCGGTCCTTTTATTTTTCCCTGATACTTATTCCTTTTCATTTTTCCCAACCTATCTGTTTTTCTCGAATGTTTCTTGGTTAACTTTATTTTCTTATTAAAGGCCTTGTTCACTACTAGATAAAGAAGACCCATCAGATTCAGAAGCAGTGGTAGAATTATCAGAAGAATCTGATGCACTTTTTACTTGTTTTGCCCAACGTACCTTTTATGATTAGTTTGAACTTTTTGGGACTGATCATTCTCTCATTCTTTGTTATTGTCCCCAAGCTCATTTGTAGATACAATTCCCGCATCGGAATTTTCTTTCAATGATATTTCAGCATGTTTTTGGGGCCCCTCAAAGCTTCAATTTCAGCCCTTAACTGATCATGTTCATCTCGTATGAACGGTCTTTCCTCAGTATTGTGATTGACATGAGACACCGTAACATGCTCATTTTCCTCTCTTATTACTTCATTTTTAAGAAGCAACACATCCTGCATATTGAGATCCATATCGCAAAGATTTCCGAACTTCGTATTATAAGTAGGATATTGAATATAGCTATTCAAGTACCTCTAGCTCTCACTGTGGTCGCCAATTTGGTGATGGTAAAATCTCGATTAAGAGTAAAAATGGGAAAAACTTTAGCTGATGGATATTAATTATTTTTATAAGGGATTGTGATGGAAATGAGGTGTGTGCTTATATTTAACATCTTTGGAAAAAGTCCAACCCTCTTAATGATGTTGTTTGGGGTATTTATAGTGATTTTCTAACCCCATGGGTCGTGCGAGTCGGGCCTTGTAGCCGGGTCATCCATATGAGCCCCCATGCCCAAGAAACAAGCTACTAGTGACATAGCTAAGTCATTGCTCCAATAAAGCCATTGTTCATCCATTATGTTTTATTCGATCTGCCCAAAATTCCCTTCGGATATTATCAGAATCGCTGGTGATATGCTTCCAGCGATATCTGAACTGATCAGTAGTATCCTTGATAATGAATTTTGAATTTCCTCTCTTCGTGGTCAAGTAGTGCATATTATTCAAGTTGATATTTGGAGGAGGTATGGATAAATGAGTTTGTTAATCTCCTGAAGATTGTTACGGTCCCTTGTATGTGCAAATCTGATGTGAGATAGCCAATTCCAATGGCCATCCTGAATGATGTCTGCGATCTTGAGATTCTTCTTGATCCTACAATCTTTAATGATGTTTTTCTCATAATGGTTTACCAAAGAGGTGTGAATGAGCCAAGGATTATACTAAAAATAGGTATCAGCCTCGTTGCCAATCCTCACCTTGTATAAATTACTAGCCAAAAGCCTAAGACGTGAATATTTACTCTATCAAGACCAAGAGGGCGGGGAACCTAGATCTGAATCCCATAAAAAAATTATATTTGTATTTGATCGTGTCGCACCAGATTTAATATTCTTGATTACTTATTATAGACCACATATGTTTACTGACAACTATTTAATTCCATGTGTTTAGGTCAAGAATTCCAAGACCACCCTCCACCATGAGAGCGATAATATTAGCCCAATCAACCTTAGCCTCTGAGATCTTCATCTTAGGGCCCGGCCAAAAGAATCAACATAAATATCAAAATATCTGATGAAAGGTGCTCGAGTCGACCAACATATAAAAGGTTTTTAGAGCATGACAATCGATATGAATGAGCCGTCTTGTGAGGAGAGGAACCTCATATACTTCAGAGGAAGGGTACCTTCCTCATACCCTAAGATTTTGATTATATCTTTATGGATGATGGGATTGACCCTAGATAGGAAAATGTAGATTTATAGGAACTGTCTTGGAGCCCCGAAAATAAGAAAAAACCATCCATGTTATATTTAATAAGATAGAGGAAATTGAGATCACTGTAACAAAAAATCATGAGATCATTTTTGAAGCAGAGATTGATATTTTTAATCTTATGACATTTCCAATGGAATTAGAACTTCCTATCATTAATTTTTTCCTTGAGGATACTAGAATATACTTGCATTGCTATGACGAAGACAAATAGAATAGGGGGTCACCTTTCTTGAGCCCCTTCCTACCTTGAAATTTACCATAAGGGTCATCATTAATGATGACGCTATAAGAAATAGTGACAACACATTGGATGATCCAAGTGATCATCGTTTTGGAGAAGTTCATGATAACAAGAATATAAAAAATGAAGTGTTCACGGACATTATCAAAAACTTTATTAAGGTCGGGTTTTAGGCCAACCCTTTTGCCTTTATGGTTGTTGTGATAACTCCTTAAAAGTTCGTGAGAGAGAAGAATGTTGCCTTAAATATTTCTCTCGAATATGAAAGTTGATTGAGATTTATCAATTATGTAAGGGAAAGAATATTTTATTCTATTAACTAGAATCTTAAAGATGGTCTTGTGGAACACATTGCAAAGATTATTAGGCCTAAAATCAGCAGCTGCATAAGTGAAATCTTTTTTGTGAAAAAGATGATAGAGATGGAATTCCAATAGGGATCAATAACTCCAGTATTGAAGAATTAAAGAACCCGATTGCAGATGTCATTGCCCACAATATTTCATGATCCTTTATAAAAGCTAGAATTGGATCTATTATGCCCTAAGGATTTGTTAATATCGATACTGAATAACATGTTTTTTATTTCATCACGCGTTACCATGCGGGTCATAAAAACCTTATCCATATTAGTAACCATGGTGGAGAGGAGAGTCGAGACCCCGTTCAAGCCAAGATAGCCCGGGGATGCTTGGTTCAAAGCAGATTCTTACAAAAGCTCACACGAACATTAGCAACACTAGTAGGACTATAAAAAATCACACTCTGAAAATTGGGAATCGATACAATCTTGTTGCGTAAGAGGCGAGTTTTAATATTATTATGGAAAAATTTAGTATTTTCTGTCAACAAGTTTGAGCCAACATTTTCTGGAATTTTGTTTTAAAATATATTATTCAGATCTACTTAAAAAGATGAACGAAGAAGAGACCTCGGGTTGAGGGGTTGATGAGGGTCTTGAGAAAGATGAGATCGAGCTTATGTTGTTGTCCTCTTTGCGGTTGAGACAGCTAAGTTATAGTTTAAGGCGAGGGAGTTTTTGGAAGACCAAACTTATACCGTGAGTATTGGTGGGAAGATTCTAATTATTGGAGGAAGTCTGTTTGAAAACATGGTAGGATTGTCATATGTTAAATAATTTGAACGGTTTTTTCCTACGCTTCCGAGGGGTTCAAAGTTCAAGTGTTACAGTGGTATGGTCCAACATGACAATCAAATACAAATATAACAAAACGTGGCAACAAACTAGATATTTGGTGTAGAAAATTAATATCATCCAACATGACAATCAAATATATTTTTAGAGAACAAAACGTGGCAACAAACTAGATATATAAACAGAAATCGAAATATACCAAAGAATTAGACTTCAACCAAGATCAAGCCACAATTCCTTTAAATGTTATCACTATGTTAGAAAGTCTGAAAATTGGTTATCTCATGCTTGATAAAATGATTAATAGCTAGCTTAACAAAAGCGTAAATCAAGTATACAATTCATGTAAATCAATGCGTACATGTATTTGTTTGGTTTTGTTCATATGATATCTTTTCTTGCAAGTGTCATGCCTAACTACGCTGAGCTCGATATATGGTTCTTCTTGCAGGTAAAAAGAATAATTAGTAAACTTTAATAGATGATGTTGCCGAGATGATGTTGCCGATAAAAATAGCAGATTGAACCTGTTAAGGAAATGAACTATCATAGATATTCGAGAAGCAAAAGGAATTATAAATATATGAAACAACCAGATGCAAGATTTTTAGAAAGGGTGTTGAAGATGTTAATCTGAGAAAGAAAATTAATTTCTAAAAAAAATGAACGGATGAAATTTAGAAAAGAAAACAAACTGCACGACCGAAAATAGAATTTTGCTTTTCAAACACTACCTAAAGAAAATTATCCGCCATTTACTAATATTAATTTCATTTCATTTTCAACTTTCAATTTTCTAAAAAAAAATAGATTAGCCCAAAACATTTCCAAAACATTTTCAATTCTAAATTTAACGACTTTATTCAAAGTTGTTGTTTTTTTACTTTTTCCAAACTTTGTAACTCTTTTTTAAAGCTTAATGAAGATTCATATGTATATATTGTAAAAATAAACGTACATTATTAATATTATAATCATAGAAAATTCATGTTTTATCATGTAACAACAAATATTCATATTTCCTATTAAAAGATTTTTTTATTTAATTAGATATTTTTGTTGATATATATTTGATAGATAATTTTATTAACAAATGATGGGAAAAAATTATAGAATTAGCACTTTAAGTATTAAATTATTAACAATTTATTTTTAATTTAATCTATTGTGAGATTTTTGTTCGGGTCATTAAAATATAGATTTTAAATATCATTATTTTTTGTTTGAAAAGTATGAAAAATATTTTCATCGATATTTTTTATGAGAAAATATCAATAGCATATTGCAAACCGTGTGGAGATACCCACTACTCAATATTCAACTGTTTGGAAGAGAACAAAAACTACTCAATATTGAATATGAATTAAATAGAATATTATTACATTATACAATAAAATTAAAGCAAATTAATAGTTTCAAACTTATAATTCTTTTATCATCTTAGAAATTATTTTGTATCATAATCTTAATTTTATTTCATTTTATACCATTAAACTAACATGACTTTCATTTTCGATAAGAGGGACATACAAATTATAAAAGTCGATGGTACCAATCAATTTCATAATGGACCGTCGTTGCTAAACCACTACGCTTCATAAGGCAGACGTGGCGAAATCGCAAGGGAGGTGTATAATTTGTCTTTTAGCACAGCTTTGAGCTTACCAACTTTTTTTTATTTCTCGATGAGATGTCAATTGATTGTTCCAATCATCATTATACGAATTATCAAAGAATAATATGCAATATAATTATAGGTCGGGGTCGCATGGCCTATGCAATTATCGTAGATTCTTAATGACCAATTTTTTTTTAAAGTAACGAGTTTGTAATTGAATTAAATATTGGATAAAATAGAAAAGATTAGTACATTAGTTACCCCTTATAAGGCCTAATTCTCTTTTAATCCTAAATAATAAATTTAGTTACGGTAAATTATAATTCAAAGGTTTATTCCGGTCAAAAAAATTTTGTTAATTAAATCTATGGTGAAAACAATTTTGTGGCTGACAACGGATATCTCATGTACAAAGCCCTGGTTTGAACCAAAACCATCTTCTATCCCCTTTCTTCCTACTCTTCCTCTTAATCTATCGGTTGACCGTCTCGGAGTCAGCAGCAAAAGAGTCAAGCTTGAAGATGAAAATTCTGATGAATCAAATGGTTACATCAGAGTCCAATCAAGCATCTCCTATCATGTATCACAGTCCCCATATACCTTCATACCTCAGTCATCCACTCTGCTTTCATCATTCATCCAGTACTTCAGAGCAAATATAAACCCCAAAATGTCTAATCCAATGTCTAATCCAAGGATAGTCAAACCCCATACAAAACTCAATTTTTTGACGCTGTCCTCCTTATTGTCCTCTGGATTTTCTATAACTTGGAATTACCTTCGAACTAAGAAGGTTTCATTATTCAAACCAGATTATCAAACCTGGTTGGCTCCCCCTTCGAAGCCACTGCCTCGTTGGTCTCTCTCCTCTCTCATTTGGGAAACCCCAACATATACTTTCCTAAGCCTCCTGCTTTTGCCTAAGACAGATAGCTATTTTGAGCTTTACTGGCTCTCATGTACTATCCTCAAACTTCTCCCTTCTTTCCACCTTTTCTCAACCCCAAGGCCTGCCCTCCTCCTCACCCTAACTTCTGTAACTTCTACATCATCTCAGACTGCCAACCTATTTAGACCAGTAGCTAGTACTATAATCCTGTCCTATACATGTTTAAGTCCAAAACCCCGCTCACCAAACTCTTTCTATAAATCTCTACTAAGTATCACTCCCCATTCAAGAACAACTCTTTCGTCTCTCAGTTTAAAGACGATTCAAAAAACCACTTACCTCGCTCTGCCTCAAATGACTTCCCCTCGCCCAAAATCAGCCTCCGATTTCGTAGACTCATTCTCACCAGTTCGATCGCAGGCTTTCTCTTCTAAGCTGGCCTCTATTCCGGTCAGCTCTTCTGAACCCGATGTCTGTTCTGATTCTCCAAACAGCTTCCCGATCAACTCTCCTATGCCCCTCCCTGTCCCCATCTCCCCTCATCATGAAGCATTCGTTAGGGATGCTTTAGCCATGGCTAGAAGCCATATGGAATCGGGGCATTCCCTCTACCTCCCTGTCTCACCGTCCACCCTGCAAAATCAGCAACTTGCCCCGGAGAACCCTAGAAGCCTAGCTGAGATTAACTTCTCCTCTGCTTCTGTGTTGGGAGCCCTCCCTCGCCCGGATTTCAAGTTTTCAGAAGGCTTAACAGAGTCTCAAATCTCTCTGGGAGCTTACGATAATCTAGTTGCAGCCATCTATGAACGCTGCTCCTCCCCAAACACGATTCCTCGATCCTCCGAAGTAGGATCGCCTCTGGTGCTCCATCGAATCGGATTGCTAGCCACAACTCCCTCTAATCAAGACCCACCGATCGACTCAGGGGGCTCTGGAGTTCGAATTGGAAATTCTCACCATGCCATGGCTATCAGCCCCAGAATTGGGTATGCTTCTTCTTCATCTTCGAGAGGGTTTCATCTCTCGTCCCAGGAAACAAAGCTCCAAGCGGCGCCGGTCGGTCAATGTTTATTGGGTGAGTCGACTGGAAGGGCGTCGGGTTCGTCGGAGTGCGCTTTGGAAATCAGTAAGGGTTTGACTTATTTGGGTTCTGGGGATAGCAAAGGTCTGAGGAAATCGTCTAGGGAGAGAGTGAAGAAGAAGGTAACGACGATTGAAGAAGGTAACGGCGATTGAGGAGGAGGAGGCCAGTGAGGGGTTGAAGAACAGAAGGTCTGGGTTTGCTTTGGTGAAATCGGGAATGGATATGGAGAGGTATGGTTCTGCTCAGGAGGATTCGGGAGTGGCTAAGGAGATAAGGGCTGATATGGTGGAATCGGGTTTCGTTGGTTCTTTGTCAAAATCAGACCCTCATCTCTTGTTTTCGGTTCCCGGGGGCCCACGTGAGAAGGATCCAGCAGGTCTTATAAATCGATCGGGTTCTCAATTGGGCCCTTGCTCTGTTGGGCCTCCTAACCAGGTTCTCAATTTAAGTCGGTCGGGATCACCTAATCAAAGCAGATCTTATAAATCGATCGGGTCGACCCAAATTCTCTCCATTGATAGACCGAAAAGAAATGTGGGTCAAGGAATAATGGGTGGTCCGTCTCCTTATGTACCATATTCATTAATCAGGAATTTTGGCAACGCGGGCAAAGGCCCTAAATGAAGGCGATTCTTAAATAAACTTGCCCAAATCCCTTCAAAATTATCTCAAGCCCCACCTTTAAAACCAAGCTCATTGGGATTTGCAAATTCAAATTCTCGAGTACATTCGTCATCACCATCTTCTTATGCGAGCATTGTTTCGGGACACAGCGATAACCGGTCTCCTTTGGTGATTGGTGTCAATCATATGGAGCTTGTTGGAAATGACTTCATCATGAAAGAATCAGCAATGGGCCCTCCGGAATCCTGGAAAGCATGTCTTTCAGGATATTTTTTTCTCAACCAAGCAATCTGAGCTTCCTCAAAGCTAACGTTGAGGCTCTGTGGAAAAGGTTTGGCCTCATTCAATTTAAACCCCTTCCCGAAGGCTATTTTCTTTTCCAATTTGGTTCCGAAAGTATGGTTAAAAAGGTCTTAGAGGGAGCCCCATGGCATTTTGGAGGCAATTTGATGATTCTGAAAGTTTGGGAACCTCTCTTCCCTCTTATCAAAGATCCTCATATGGAAATCCATATCTGGGTTAAGGTTTTCAATTTTCCCCTGGAACTCTGGACGGCGGAGGAATTTAGTAACATTGGCTCAGTCTTAGGGACTCCTTTATATGTGGATCACCAAACGGAGAGAAAAGAAAAGCTCTGTTTCGCTCGCATCTGTATTATGATCTCTGTAGGATCTCTCATCCGCTCTGAGCTCTCCTTTAAGATAAGGGGCAAATCTATCTCGGTATCTTTTGAATACCAGGGCTTACCTCTCTAGTGCGCCAACTGTAAGGTTTTTGGTCATCCTACTCGTATCTGCAAAAAAGGCCCCATGAAGCTATCCCATTTCCCAGCTCCAAATTCATCCTCTGTAGAAGATCCTTCCGAGTACATTCCTGAAGCAGACCCTAGTCATCACATTTCATCCATAAATGAAAGGACAGAAGTGGAAAGTGGAGAAGAGGCAGAATCTCCTCCGAAAAGGCTTCGCACTATAGACCCGAAGGGGAAGGGTAAAATGGATATGTCCTCCGACAAGACCATTGTCTGATGCACTGTAAGTCACTCTTTTAATGAATATTGCTTCCTGGAATGTTCGGGGTCTCAATGACCCTGTTAGACAAAAATACGTAACTGATTTAATTATTAGAAATAGTATTTCCTTGCTTATTCTAGTCGAGACTAAAGTTAATATAGCTAAGGTTGACGCTATCATAAGTAAAATGGTCCCCTTCTGGCATGTCATAAATAACTACTCCTCCCATCCCCTCGGTCGAATTTGGGTCACATGGAACCCAAGTGTGATCACAATCTCGAAACTCTCCGAGTCACCCCAGTACATCCATTGCCGAGTCAAATGCCATAATTATAATACGACATTTAGGTTAACAGCAATCTATGCTTTTAATGAAGCAATTGATCGCTCCCCCCTTTGGAACGACTTAATAGCCATTTCCAATCAAGAGAAACATATACCTCGGGTCGCACTAGGAGACTTTAATGTTATTCGTCACCCTGACAAGAGAATTGGTGCTTCTGATAACTGGACTTCAGCTATTGACGAGTTTAACAACTGATGTTACCTAAGTGAGATTAGTGATCTCCGGTCCACCGGGTTTCACTTCACTTGGATTAACAAGCAGCCTGCTCGACCAATCCTTTCCAAAATCGATCGGGTTATGGTCAGTCCCAACTGGGACGACCTTTTCCCAATGTCTAATGCCCGATATGGCTTCCCTAGAACGTCAGACCATACCACAGTAACTCTCAATATCGGTATGCCTAGACCTAGAAGTAAAAAGCCCTTCCGTTTTTTCAACATGTGGCAATCTCATCCTTCTTTTAAGGAAATTGTCCTGAAAAGCTGGAAATTCCCTATTTCCTCCTCTGGAATGCGGCTTGTAACTGAAAAGCTAAAAAGACTCCAACTCGATCTCGCAAAACTCAACCGTAGAGAATTTAGTGATATCAGTAATAGAGTTAGTACGGCTCAATCCAAGCTGTTTGAGACCCAATCAAGACTTGGGCAAGATCCCCTCAACCCGAGACTCATTTGCGAAGAAATTGAGGCATCCAAAGACTATATATTTTATAGTCGTGCCGATGAGTCATTTCTAAAACAAAAATCTCGAGAAAATTGGATTAAGCTCGGGGACAAGAATACTAAATTCTTCCATAATAGTATCAAGTCCCGTCTCTTCCGTAATAAAATCGTTTCTATTAATAGTGACTCAGGAGTTACCATCTCTTCGCTAGCTGGTATCTCTAAAGTCATTGTTAAGTACTTCGAAAATTCGTTGGGCACTCATCACTCTATCTCTTACCCGGGTCTGGAGAGAGTCTCTTCTCTGATTACTTCCACTGTCAACAGTAATGATAAGGATTTAATGACGCGCGAAATCTCTTGCGAGGAAATTAAATCTGCATTATTCAGCATTGACAGTAACAAGTCGTCTGGGCCTGATGGATATAACTCTTACTTTTTTAAATCTTCTTGGAATATAGTTGGACCTCATATTTGTAATGGTGTCCTAGAATTCTTTAATTCGGGATCTTTGGATAAGTCTTGGAACTCAACTTCCATTGCTCTTATTCCCAAAACCGTATCTCCCTCTGTTCCTGGAGACTTTAGACCTATTGCCCTATGCAATGTAGTCTATAAAATTATCTCCAAAATTCTTTCTAATAGAATTAAGGATTCCTTCCCTTATCTAATCGACCCTTCTCAATCGGCCTTCGTGGCGGGAAGGAATATCTCAGATAACATTCTATTGTCCCAAGAACTATTTCGAGGGTATCATTCCAATGCTGCAGGCAAAAGGATTGCTCTCAAAATAGATATAATGAAAGTTTTTGATAATGTCCATTGGCACCTAGTTCTTGACATCCTGGTGGCAATGCGATTTCCTGAAAAAATGATTACTTGGATAATAAAATGTATCTCCTCTACCTCTTACTCCATTAGTATTAATGGATACTCTTATGGGAATTTTTCTGGGAAAAAAGGACTGAGACAATGTGATCCTTTATCACATTTCCTTTTTGTACTCATTATGCAAGTTCTTTCTGGGTTACTCAAAGAAAAAAGCCAGAATAAAAACTTTAGATTTCACTGGAAGTGCCAAAAGCTTAAAATGATCAATCTCTGCTTCGCAGATGACCTGATGATCTTCAGCCATGGGGACTCCATCTCTCTAAACCTTATAAAAGAGGCCCTGGATGAATACTATAAGCTCTCTGGTCTTAAAGTTAACCCTTTAAAAAGTCATATTTTTCTTTCGGGTATTGAGGAGTCTCTCAAGTCTAGTTTATTGCCCATTCTGGGCTTCCCGGAAGGTACTCTCCCAGTAAAACTATTGGGGAGTCCCCCTTATAACGAGTAGACTTACCCACTCGGACTGTCGTCCGCTTCTTCACAAGATCACTAATCGTATTGAGTCCTGGACCTCCAAACACCTCTCTTATGCAGGAAGGCTTCAGTTAATTAAGTCAGTCTTATTTGTTGGTCAGGTCTACTGGTCCTCTATTTTTATTCTCCCCTCTAGAATAATCAAAGAGCTAAGCCAATACCTTAGTCGTTTCCTCTGGTCAGGAACGATCATGAAGATTCATGGGGCAAAAGTTTCATGGGACTCTGTAACGTCTCCCATAAAAGAGGGTGGCCTTGGGATTTTGAATATAAAGATTTGGAATCAGGCGGCCATCCTCAAGCATCTTTGGTCTATTGTTAGTAATACTAATCACTCCATCTGGTGTGAGTGGATAAAAGTGGAAAAAATGAAAGACAAAAATTTCTGGATCATCCATTATGGATCCAATCCATCGTGGATATGGAGGAAAATTCTTCGTATGCGCCCTTTGGCAAGTAATTTGTACAGGGTGGCTATTGGCAATGGTAAAAATAATTCTTTCTGGTATGACCCTTGGCTTCTTTCAAAGTCTCTGGCTTCTCACTATGGAGAAAACATTATAAGTGACTCTCGTCTGGGAGATAATCTTAAGGTATCGGATATCATTCATAATGGATCCTGGAACTGGCCAGCTGATATCAGACCAGCGAGAGGCCGAAGTAGATCTCATCTACTTGAAATAAACAACCTCATCGAAACTCTTTACCCCCCCCCCCTAACATCGCCTCCATCGATGTCCCGTTCTGGACGGCAATAGCAGGAAATTCTACGTTCACAATTAAGGACACGTATAATGCAATTCGATCTCCCAACCCCGAAGTGGGTTGGGCCGGGTTAGTATGGCACAAATATAACATTCATCGCCACTCCTTTATTCTTTGACTTGCTATTTTAGGCAAGCTTGTAACCAGGGACAAAATTCTCGGTTGGGGACTAAACAGCCCCACTGACTATGTCCTTTGCAATTCTGATTCTGAATCTATCTCTCATATTCTCTATGAGTGTAGATACACTCAGAATATTTGGTCCTATGTTAGTTCTAAGCTAGGATTTCCATTCTCTTCTTCGTGCTGGCAATCTTGGATTATCGAGGCGTCAAAATGGTCCATCTCTCGTGACCATTTTATCTGGCGTACTTGTTTTGGTGCGATCACATACCGCGTCTGGAAGGAGCGGAATGCAAGAATTTTTGGTTCCGCTCCAGCCCTGGAATCTTTAACATTCCATCGTATTGTAGATGATCTACGATTCAGATTCCAGGGTACCAAGATCAGCTGACCATAGTAAAATTATTATGCTTCATCTACTTATTCCTCTTTTCTATGCAGGTTTTTCTCTCACCAAGACTTCTAGCAATCCTCCAGTCGATCTGATCAAGTCCGAAGTCCGAGCCTCGTTTATGCTACGTCAGCAAACAGTGATCTTATGTTTCCTATGTTCTATGTTGAATTACTTAATCTATCTCTCTTTCAATTAAATGTCTCCTCGGGGTATGCCCCAGGTCTCTTGTATGAACTATTTCCATTAATTTAAAGATTACTTTCACCAAAAAAAAGTATTTTACATGATTAAGAAAAAAATTAACTTGAGTATTATTAAAATTTATTTTAACATATCTTTTTTTTCAAAAAAAATCTAAAATGGTACTCAACAAATGCACACCCGATAAATCTTTCATATTTAAAGCAACGCAAGTATGAAATGACCTTTTATTTATATATTAAAGTAGAATATTTGGTTTATATTTGGTTTCGAAACCAAACAACTTACTCCAAATAAAGACAATAGTTCATGTTTCAGTTTCACGTTTGGATTTTTATTAGTGGCAGGTTAGAAAAAAACCACATTTTGATAGATCTCTCACCTTACTCTTTTTTTTATATCAAACTTGAATTTCCTAATTTATCCTTTTCACCATAACTAATTCCAATCATGCCATTTATTCTCTAAAATTGTTTGGAATCTGAAAACCCCTAAAAATTATCTTAAACTCTAACTATTTAATACCCTAAAACAAATATTTTACAACGAAAATCCATAAAACCGATTCTGTTTTTAAAAGTATGATTTTGGCATGATTTTAGGCTTTGTTTTCATGAGTTAATGTTGTAGAGTTGTTTGTTAAACGCGGATTCGTCGATTTGGCTTCGAGTTTGTTGAAAATGGTGGTGTTTAGATAGATCTAGGGTTTGGCTGTGTGCAGGTGTGTCATATCGTGCTACCATATTTGTTTTGGTCCCACGAAATTGCGACCATGATGGGTACTTGTCGCATGCGACAAAACCCAAATAATAAATATAAAGAAAAAAATGGAAACAAATAATTCTATTTAATTATGTTAAAATAGATTTAAAGACTAAAAACGGTTAAAGTGAATATTTTTTTATTTAATAAATATCCAATAATTTTGAAATATGATAATTATTCGTATATATTTATTAAAATCATTAAAATTATTAAAATCATTAAAATTAAAATTATTCAAAGTTAAATGGGTTATAATTAACATTAAAATATGGAAATAGATTTTATATTATATTATTAATCATTAAAATCAAATTTTTATAACATCTTTTTTATATTTAAAAAGAAAATCAAAAGTTTTATTATTAATATTTTATGTTAGCTATTATTATGATAAAATATATTTTTAATATTTTCTATTAATTAAAATTTCAAAATTAAGTTTTATGGTACCATAAAATTTCAATATTTCAAAGTTAATTTGAATTTTCAATAACTTTAAAAGTTGTAGAAAAAGTTATACGAAAATAATAAAAAAATATCTTATTGGTAACATTAAATATTAATAATAAAACTTTTGATTTAATTAAAATTTTAAAATTAAGTTTTATGGTAACATAAAATTTTAATATTTCAAAGTTAATTTGAATTTTCAATAAATTTAAAAGTCGTAGAAAAAGTTATACAAAAATAGTAAAAAATATTTTATCATAATGATTGGTAATATTAAATATTAATAATAAAACTTTTGATTTTTTTAAATATAAAAAGATATTATAAAATTTGATTTTAAATGATTAATAATATAATATAAAAATCTATTACCATATTTTAATGTTAATTATAATGGATTAGTTACCTTTTAAATTATTGTTATTTATTAGAATAAAAAAACCATTTTTTAGTCTTTAAACTTATTTTCTTATCTTTTAAGATAATTAATTAGAATTTTTTGTTTCCATTTTTTTTCTTTGTATTTATTATCCAATTAGATTTTTAACTTTTTTTTTTTAAATTAAAATGGGCTTTATCGCATGCGACAAGTACCCATCCTGGTCGCAATTTCGTGGGACCAAAACAAATCTGGTAGCACGATCTCGTGCGACGAACACCTGGGTAGAGCCAAACCATAGATCTATCTAAACACCACCATTTCCAACAAACTCGAAGCCAAATCGACGAATCCGCGTGTAACAAACAACTCTACAACATTAATTCATGAAAACAAAGCCTAAAATCATGCTAAAATCATACTTTTAAAAACAGAAACGAAAAACCTAATATTGTACCTCTAAGGGAAATATGCTAATTTCCTGTCAAATCAGATCAAAAGAAAAAAAAAGAAAAAGGAAAGCACAAAAACAAAAGTGAAATCAAAGACACAATTGTTAACGGAGTTCAGCAAATTATGCCTACGTCTCCGGACCTGCTGCAGATCGATTTTATTAGGAAGAACACAGTGATTGTCGTTTCTGGTGAATACACAAAAACCCTAACCCTAGGTTTTGTAGAGACTGTAACACTTAAAAAGGGAAAAATATTACAGTCCTTAATTTGTAATTTATAACCCCTAAAATTACACTGTCTTTTCAATTCACTCCAGTTCTCTTTAATGTGCTTAGCACTTGCCTCATCTCCACTGTCTTCCACTGTCTTTTCATCTAGCATCTCTTCTATCCAATAATAACATGTTGAATAATGCTGGATTATTATGTCAAAATAACACATTCTACTTGAAGGTTATGATACATTTTACTCAAGTGATGGCAAGTACTCGCTTCATTGGAAATGCAGATAAGTTCAGAAAAACTTAACAATCTCCCACTTGAAGACTGGTTTCAACCTGTCTTCACACATTGATCTATGCAGCAGATCTTTCTGGTCTTATTACTCTTGTAGACCAACTGAAGCTGAACACAACTTCAGTTTTTCAATGGCTACTGTCTTTGTCAACATATCAGCTGGATTCTTGCTTCCTTGGATCTTTTCCAGTATTAACACCTCATCTTCCAATAAAGATCTAATGAAATGATAACGAAGACTAATGTGCTTGGTTCTTGAATGAAATGTTGAATTCTTCGCCAATTGAATTGCACTTTGATTATCACTATGCAGAACGTTGTTCTTCTGTTTGAATCCCAACTCGGTTAACAAACCTTGAAGCCATATCATCTCTTTACTGGCTTCGGTCACTGCTACATACTCAGCCTCTGTAGTTGATAAAGTGACAACTTTCTGTAATTTTGACATCCAACTAACAGCTGTAGTTCCAACAGTAAATATATAACCGGTAGTACTTTTCCGGTGATCAACTTCACCTCCAAAATCTGCATCTACGTAGCCTTGTACCTTTAACTCACCCTTACCAAAGTACAAACACCTTTCTATGGTACCTAGTAGGTACCTCAAAATCCATTTGACAGCTTCCCAATGAATTTTCCCTGGGTTTGACATAAACCTACTCACAACTCCCACTGCATAACTAATGTCTGGTCTCGTACAGACCATTGCATACATCAAACTTCCAATAGCTGAGGCATAAGGAGCCTTAGCCATGAAGTCTTTTTCTTCATCCGTCTTAGGGGATTGATCCTTGGATAAACGAAAGTGACCTGCCAATGGTGTACTAATTGGCTTTGCATCACACATGTTAAATCTCTTCAAAACGCGATCGATGTACTCTGACTGAGATAACTGCAAAACTTTTCTATGCTTATCTCTTATGATTTGCATTCCAAGAATCTTCTTCGCCGGACCCAAGTCCTTCATGTCAAATTCTTTTGACAATTGTAGCTTCAATCTTCTAATATCATCCATATCTGAACTTGCTACTAACATATCATCAACATAGAGTAGAAAAATGATATAACTGGACTTACATCTTTTAAAATAGCAACAGTGGTCCGCATTACACTTCTGAAAACTCTCTTTGTGCATAAAACCGTCAAATTTCTTGTACCACTGTCTTGGAGCTTGTTTTAAACCGTACAAACTTTTCTTAAGTCTGCATACCATGTTTTCTTTCCCTTCTTTTAAGAAACCTTCTGGTTGATACATGTATATCTCCTCATCCAAATCCCCGTGAAGAAATACAGTCTTCACATCTAACTGTTCAAGATAAAGGTCTTCAATGGCAACAATACTCAACACTGATCTAATAGTATTGAGCTTCACAACTGGAGCAAAAATATCGGTGTAATCAATTCCTTCCTTTTGCTGGAACCCTTTGACAACTAGTCGTGCTTTGTATCTCTTAGAGCCAGCATGCTCATCTTTCACCCGATACACCCATTTCTTATGAAGTGCCTTCTTACCCATTGGTAACTCAGTTAGATCCCATGTATCATTTGAGATTAAAGACTTCATCTCATTTTTCATAGCAAACTCCCACTTACTAGCATCACTGGTCTGGCAAGCTTCATCATAGCATTCAGGTTCTCCTCCATCGGTAAGTAACAGATAGTTCAAGTATCTCATGTTGGGTATATGGGGTCGGGAAGATCTTCGCAAAACAGGAACTGCCTCGGTCGGCTGTAAGGTATCGGATTGCTGTTGATCGATCTGTCCAACAGACTCTCCTTGTTGAGGGGTTAATCTGATCGACTCTATTTCTTGATTATCTGGGACTCCCTCGATATCTGCGAATACTGATTCATACGACTTTGAGTCATTTGCTTCAGTTTTATGTCTGTCCTTGTACATCAATGTTTCATTGAAGATCACATCTCTGCTTTGTATCATCTTCTTGTTCTCCTCATCCCAAACACGATAACCGAACTCATCTTCGCCATAACCGATCAAGAAACATTTTTTCCACTTCGGATCAAGCTTGTTCCTGCCTTGGTCACTTATATGAACATATGCTGTACAACCAAAAACTCTTAGATGTGATAATTTTATATCCTTACCACTCCATACCTCCTCGGGTATTCGATGTTCTAAGGGAACCGACGGGCCTCGGTTAACCAGGTAAGCCGATGTGTTGATTGCTTCTGCCCAGAACTGCTTCGGTAAACCAGACTGTATTCGAATGCTTCTGGCTCTTTCTGTCAACGTTCTATTCATACGTTCGGCAATACCATTGTGTTGAGGCGTACCTGGAACAGTTCTCTCCATCCTGATACTATGCTCATAGCAAAAGTTCTTGAATTTGGTGTCCTCATATTCACCACCATTATCAGTTCTCAGCTTTTTAATCTTCAGACCTGTCTCATTCCCAACCATAGATTTCCATCTCCTAAAAACATCAAACACTTCAGATTTATGCTTCAGAAAATAAACCCATACATTTCGAGAATGATCATCGATAAAGGTCACGAAATAGTGTTTCCCTCTTATAGATGAAACAGTTGTTGGCCCCCAAACGTCAGAGTGAACAAGCTCCAGCCTTTCTTTCTTTGGGGTTCTACCACTCGTCTGAAAACTGGCCCTTTTCTGTTTTCCAAGTATGCAATCTTCACACATGTCTATATCGACTGACTTTAGACCTGGAAGCTTCCCATTCGAGTACATAATTTTCATACCCTTCACACTCATATAGCCAAGCCTCTGGTGCCAAACATTTGGATTTTCGTTTCCTGCTGCTATTGCAATTGAACAGCTCGTCTCTGCTGTCTTGTAAAGAGTACCACTCTTCTTTCCACGAGAAATCGTCATTGCTCCCTTTGAAATTTTCCAATTGTCACCATAGAAGATCGTACTATAGCCTTCGCTAGCCAACTGCCCTACTGAGATTAAGTTCTTTCTCAGACTGGATATATATCTGACATCTTTCAGTTCCCATACAGACCCATTCAACTTAATCTTCATAGTACCTTTATCAATAATATCACAAGGTTGATCATCACCAAGATATACTTTTCCAAGGTTACCAGGGACATACCTCTCGAAGAATTCTTTCTTCAAAGTCGCGTGAAACGATGCTCCGGAGTCTAATACCCAAGACTCTTCCCTGCTTTCTAAGGAGCATATTAACGCATCATCTCCTTCTGAAGTGATATTTGCCTCTGTCTTCTTCTCTTGTTCCTTTGGTTCTCTCTTGCACTGAAATTTAAAGTGCCCGGTCTTCCCACAATTCCAACACTCCATTTTTCTCAACCCCTGGGAATTTTTAGGATTCCTAGACTTGGACCTCCAGTCTCTTGATTTGCCTCGGTAGTTCGACTTACCACGTCCATTTAATCTGCTTGAATTTCTTCCTCTCGATTCTGTATGTAAGACTGAGGAGATTGATGACTCACCTGATTCTCTCCTTCGAATCTCTTCACTGAGAACTAGGTCACGAACATCATCAAATTTCAACTTATTGCTTCCTGATGAGCTACTCACCGCAGTGACAGTAGCATTCCAACTATCTTGTAGTGAAGACAACAGTATCAATGCTCGTATTTCTTCATCAAAATCAATTTCAACTGAACTCAACTGGCTTGTGATTGTATTAAGTTCATTGAGGTGTTGAGCTACCGAAGCGCCTTCCATCATTCGCAAATTGAATAAACGCCTCATCAAGTGAACTTTGTTAGACGCGGATGGCTTCTCATACATACTGGAGAGAGCCTTCATAAGACCCGCCGTGGTTGTTTCTTTTATGATGTTAAAAGCAACGTTGCGGGATAGCGTCAATCGGATGACTCCAAGAGCTTGTCTATCAAGAAGGGTCCAATCTTCATCTTTCATACCTTCTGGTTTCTTTTCTGAGAGGGGTTGATAAAGTTTTTTCTGGTACAGATAATCTTCAATCTGCATCTTCCAAAACCCAAAATCTACACCATCGAATTTTTCGAGTCTCACCTTTACTTCGTCTGTAGTCATTGCTCCCACTCAAATCTGATTTCCTTTAGATCGCTACCAGTCTGGCTCTGATACCAGTTCTAAGGGAAATATGCTAATTTCCTGTCAAATCAGATCAAAAGAAAGAAAAATAAAAAGGAAAGCACAAAAACAAAAGTGAAATCAAAGACACAATTGTTAACGGAGTTCAGCAAATTATGCCTACGTCTCCGGACCTGCTGCAGATCGATTTTATTAGGAAGAACACAGTGACTGTCGTTTCTGGTGAATACACAAAAACCCTAACCCTAGGTTTTGTAGAGACTGTAACACTTAAAAAGGGAAAAATATTACAGTCCTTAATTTGTAATTTATAACCCCTAAAATTACACTGTCTTTTCAATTCACTCCAGTTCTCTTTAATGTGCTTAGCACTTGCCTCATCTCCACTGTCTTCCACTGTCTTTTCATCTAGCATCTCTTCTATCCAATAATAACATGTTGAATAATGCTGGATTATTATGTCAAAATAACACATTCTACTTGAAGGTTATGATACATTTTACTCAAGTGATGGCAAGTACTCGCTTCATTGGAAATGCAGATAAGTTCAGAAAAACTTAACAGTACCACTTAAACCCAACGAATCGTGAAAAAATTTATAGTGGAAGGCTTGTATGGTTTATCTTATGTTGTTATGGATTCAGATTTTTCAAAAATTACGCTTTGATTTTCGATAAATTTTTTTGTGCTTGAGAGGTTTTGAGAGAGATTGAAAGAAAAAGAAGAAAAAAATGGTGAGAGATTTATAAAATGCTTTTATACCTAGGTTTTCTAAAGAGGGGCAAATTTGTCCAAAATTTAGTGAGAGATCTATCAAATAGGTATAGGATCCAGCAGTGTAAGATCTATAAAAAATATGTAACTTTTTTAGCCTGGCCTTTTTTATTATCTACGATTTTAACGACATCAAACCAAAAACTAGTGAATAACTAATTGAGTTTGTAGAATTTTGATCATTTTTATAAATATAAAAATTATATACATACATATAAGTTTATTATAACACGATTAGCATAAAACAATATATTTTACTTATTTCACCAAAAACAAATTTACTTTTATATAAAATAATAGTGTCATATCATATCAATAACATCAAATTATTTTGTTGGTCCAATAAAAAAATGTTTATAGATGATAAATAATTGTTTTTAGCCCTCGAATTACAAATAATTATGTAATTTAAATATAATTGTTTTTCATATTTATTTCGCAATCCAATTAAACGTAATTTCGCAATTTAAAAAATTTTAAAAATATTTTTCATGGATTTACTACTTTGTTCGTCTTAAAAATAAAACAAATAATATTTTTAGATTTTTGGAAGTGGACCAAAAGCAAAATCGTACGGGTCAGTGGGCCCAAAGCGGATAATATCACACTAGTATGGAGATCAGAGTATTCTTACTTATATACAAAGGTGGAATATACGGACCCCGTATTCCCTACCAATGGTATTAGAGCACCAAACGGAACCCGATGTGGTGGGTGGAATATGCGGACCCTATATTCTCTACAAATGGTATTAGAGCACCAAGCGGAACCCGATGTGGTGGGTGTGATGTTGGGTGAAATTCTCAGATGCCAAACATCTTACCAGAAGCCATACTCAAAGAAAATGATCTGCTGGATAGATGGAGCGCTTTGATAACTCATCAAGCAGGTGGCTTGATCATGAAGCAACGCAGTGTCATCTATCGATAGAGTGTCTGGATAGCTCATCAAGCATGTGTTTTGATCAAGAAACGGCACAGTCTTATCTGATAGTGAGTAGATAGATCCTCCCTAAAGCTCTAAAGTTCGGGCTTCTCTCCACCTGTTTAGAGTAGGCGGATGGAAGTCAATTAAGAGGAGGCTAGAGTGATACTTTGTTCGATAGGAGGATTGTTAGGTGCGACCAAAGTCTCACATCCCACATCGGTTAAACATGGGAAGAAAGATAGATATATAAGTTAAGAATACATCTCCATTACTGTGAGGCCTTTTGGAAGTGGACCAAAAGCAAAGTCGTGCTGGCCTTCGAGTGCCAAAGCGGACAATATTATACTAGTGTTGAGATCAGTTCTTATATAGAGCCATATTACATATTATAAAAGGTTCTTATATAGAGCCAGACATCTGTAAACTGCGGATACAGAAACAAAAAAAAAACAACAAATCAGCGAGAGGAGGATAACTGCAAACTGCGGATACAGAAACAAAAAATAAACTTAAGTTAGAGACTATAAGGATTGGTTAGGCTATATCACTTTAGTTCACATATTATAAAAGGCTATGTCAAAACAACAGAAACAAAAAATAAACAAAACAACAAATCAGCGAGAGGAGGATAACTGCAAACTGCGGATACAGAAACAAAAAATAAACTTAAGTTAGACTATAAGGATTGGGTAGGCTATACCACTTTAGTTCACATATTATAAAAGGCTATGTCAAAACAACAAATCAGCGAGAGGAGGATAACTGCAAACTGCGGATACAGAAACAAAAAATAAACTTAAGTTAGAGACTATAAGGATTGGGTAGGCTATACCACTTTAGCTCGAAAGAATCTGAACCTGAGGTCGGAAAGCATGCAATACGATATCGCAACGACAGGAAATGAAGAGGAGCCAAAAAAATTATTGTTTTTCTCTTTTCCGATAATGTAAACAATCGCACCAAAACAGGCACGTCATAGGTGGCGTAAATTGGAAGAATACCAGTTAGAAGCCTCGTGAAACCAAGAGACCCAATTGGTATTGTTACTAAAAGAGAATCCAAACTTTGAACTTGGAAATCTCAATGCACCGAGAGAAGTTACATTCATAAAAGATTCAATTGATAATTTGAGAGCCATAATTTTATAAAATGCAAGTCGGGAGAGTATTAAATCCCACAACTCATAAACTTATCGCGGGTGGTCAGTTTGCTCTAAATAGCAAGCCAAAAATGTGAGAATGACGGAGAATATTAGATTTATGTCATACCAACTCGTCGTTCCGACATAGGCAGCATTCAAATGAGATTTTAAGTGTCTTCGATTGTGAACTTAAGGATCATTTTTCAGCGATCCAATAGTGGACATTGCTGAAGAGGACACTTAGGAAGAACAGAGCTGATGAGGTTGTAGATTTCCTGGATATTACTGCTACTTCTAGTATTTTCTCATCTAATATGAGTTGACCAGTTCCAGAGTCCATTGATGATGATGTCTAAAACCTTAAGATTTTTACTCAGCTTTAATGTCATATACGTCATAGGTAACAAGCGAAGAAGGGATAAGACAAATATCAGACAAAAACATAAATATTTTTCTTATTGTCGATTTCTCTAATGACAGGTTTGATAAATAAAATTTTATTCGAACAAAAAAAAGAGAACCAAAATCAATAATCCAAAAATTCTCATCTTTAATAATTTCGATTTTAATCTGGTCACACCGTATAAGATTATTACTATTCACTTTCGTAATGTTTATATTATACTTTTAAAAATAGTACATTTTATTTTTTATGTCAATTTTATATTATTATAATATTTATATTTTTGAAAATAACCGGTTTTGATTCTTTTATATTTTACATAAAATTAGAAAATTAAAAAAATAAATATAAAAAAATATTATTTTTTGGACATTAAAATTTTAAATATTACAAAAATACACAAAAAAAAAAAAACAAAAGCTTAAACCATGGTACCAATAGTATCTTTAAACCTTATAAAATAAATAAGGATGAATGATGTTATTAACCTAATTATATATGTGTATGTACTTTTAAAAAGTTATCCAAAACAGAATAGGTAAAAAGAGAAAACAAAAAGTCTTCTTCAATTTTCTAAAGTTTCAGTTTTTTTTATTCTTTATTAAGGAAAATATAATATCTTACTTAAAAGAAAAGATTTGTGTTTGTGTATTTATAGGTCCCAGTTGTTCCCCAATAAAAACACGCCATTTCTCTTCACACTCATAAAGAAAACAGAGAGAAAAACACAGAAGAGAAGAGAAGAGAGAAAAATCTCAGATTATTCACAAAAACAAAAATGGGAAGCATTGTAGCTGAAGAAAAACAGACAATCGGATGGGCTGCTAGAGACCCAACTGGTGTTCTCTCTTCTTACACTTATTCTCTCAGGTAACACCTCTGTTTTTTTTTATAAATTTAATTATACAGAATAGCCCAGATCCTTTTGTTATAACCAAAAGAAATCTATTGGTATAAAGATCTATAATGTTCAATTCTAAAAAATTATTATTAATATGGTTGTATTTGCAGGAACACCGGCCCAGATGATGTTCTAATCAGGGTTATATGCTGTGGAATCTGTCATACTGATCTTCATCAAGTTAAAAATGATCTTGGCATGTCAAATTACCCCATGGTCCCCGGGTACTATTACTATACTATATCCTTAATTTTTCTTATTATTTCCTATTTTATGAAAGAAAACAGAGGTATTTAGCTAAGGAAAAAAGTAAGGGAGCTAATCAAAAATATATTTTTCTCTCAATTCTGTCTGTGCTGTTCTAGTGGATACTAATGGAACAAAAATGATTGTTTTATATAGAAATGAGATTATTTTGAGACAAATAATTAATTTTGGTGACTAACTATAATTTTTAACAATTGAATATTAAATAAAAACTGTTTCTTTATTAAAGTTAATATCATCCGGAAACGGGAAGCTAACATTTAAACAAAAAATAGCATTAATTATTTTGTTATAAGAAGAGTTTTGAGTTTGTATAAAATAACCGATATTTCATTTGGGTCCGTGTGATGTTGTTTTTGTTTATTTCTAAAATATTTTATGCTAAAATAATTGAGATTTTTTTATTTATTGTATATTATTAATAAGTTTTTAATGTTTAACCCGTGTTAAAATCTCGGTGGCACATAACAAAAATTTGGAGTTGAAAAAATTAAATTTTGAAAAAACAATTTTTTCAAATTTAACCTTAGTTTTTTAGTTATGTTTTTATTCATACATTTTTATTTTTTTTTAATGTTTAATGGATGTGGAATTTTGGTTGCCAACAAAAATTCTTAGCTGAGAAATTTCGACTACATAAAAAAAATTAAGTTTAAACAGTTAGCTCAGGCATCGCATCGCCTAGTATCGGGGGTTGGAGGATTCCTTAAAAAAAATTGAGTTAAAACCTTTTTCTTTTCTAAAAATGATGATTGGATTTGCAGGCATGAAGTAGTAGGTGAAGTGGTGGAGGTAGGGTCGGAAGTAAGCAAGTTTAGTGTGGGAGACACAGTTGGTGTTGGTTGTCTTGTTGGTAGTTGTAGTGCTTGTAAGCCATGCGAAGCTGACCTGGAACAGTACTGCAACAAGAAAATCTGGAGCTATAATGATGTCTACACCGACGGTAAACCAACCCAAGGTGGTTTCGCCAGCTCCATGGTTGTTGATCAAAAGTAAGTTTTCAAACAAATCAACTTTTTTATTCCTCTACACAAAATATTCATATATAGAATAATTTTGAGTTAAGAATATCATAGGCCGAGTTAATTTTGTGCCTAGGCCACGGTTCGAAATATATAATACGTTACGGTAAAAGACATATAATACAATTTCTGTCTCAGGTTTGTTGCGAAAATACCCGAGGGCATGTCACCAGAACAAGCAGCGCCACTACTATGTGCAGGAGTGACGGTGTTCAGTCCATTGAGCCACTTTGGATTGAAAAAGAGCGGTTTAAAAGGAGGGATACTAGGTCTTGGAGGAGTTGGTCACATGGGTGTCAAAATAGCAAAGGCAATGGGACATCATGTAACTGTAATAAGCTCTTCTGATAAGAAGAGACATGAGGCCTTAGATGATCTTGGTGCCGATGATTACCTTGTCAGCACCGACGCGACTCGCATTCAAGAACTAGCTGATTCCTTTGATTATATTATCGACACGGTGCCGGCTGTTCACGCTCTTGAACCTTATCTTTCTTTGTTGAAGCTTGATGGGAAGCTTATCTTGTTGGGTGTTATCAATGCTCCTCTCTCGTTTGTTTCTCCTATGGTGATGCTTGGTAAGTATCTTTTCATTTTCAAGTTAGTTTTTAAAGCTTTGAGCGTCTACATTAAAGTTTTTAAATTTTGGTTATAATGTAGTTAGGATGATATCATTTGAGGATGATAAATTGAACTCTTTTAAGTGATTGTTTGTTATGCAATTATCTCCAGGGAGAAAGATGATCACAGGAAGCTTTGTGGGTAGCATGAAGGAAATTGACGAAATGCTTGATTTCTGTAAAGAGAAAAACTTGAGCTCGACCATTGAGGTGATCAAGATGGATTACATCAACACCGCTTTTGAAAGGCTCGAGAAGAATGATGTTAGATACAGGTTTGTTGTCGATGTTGCGGGAAGCAAACTCGATGGATAGACAAATCGGTATTGTTTGGGAAAAAAAAACGTACAAAAAATTCTTCAAATTCAGACAATTTATGGAATACCTGGCTTCAAACCTTTATGTTCTGTTTTCTGTTTTTTGTTATGTGTTTCATTTTGTTTTCATCTTTTTGTAACGGTTTGTTTGTTTGTTTCATTATTAACGAAAAAAACTTCTGTGAAGAATGGATGATCAATTCTTTACTGATTTTGTTTGGTTATTGTTTTTTCTGTAGTTATTTTTAAATGGATAATAATGCTATATATGTTCTGGAAAAAATCGCTAAACATGTAAAGTCACATAGAACAATTTAAAGTTGGAAATGAAAATTACATATTAAAATTTTTTAGTCATTTAATTGTTTTAGGTGTAAAAGTAATTAATATCAAAGGTAATTTTTTCGAATGGGCTGATTCGATGGGTACTCCAGCTATATTTTTTCGTTAGGGATTATAAGTTTAAAAATTAATTATCTGTCCGGTTAGGATTTGATGTAGCTCTTAAACAATTTTTAGGTATTCAATCCAAATCCGGATAATATTCTATGTATATCTATTAATTTAATATTATTTAAAATAACATATTATTTATTATTATTTACAAATCTTAAAAAGTTAACGTTTTATTAAAAATATTTTGTGATTGAATAAATAGTTACTTGATGAGTATTCCAATTCGACGAATTTGGATATAAAAAATGTTTTTATCTGAAAATTTTAAACCCAAATATAGATTAAAAGAATAAAAATGAATTCATATTTACTTATACCCACTTTCATCCCTAATTTGATAATTATCAATATTGAACGGTAATTTGGTCCGAATTTGGAAGTATTAATTAAGCATCTATTTAAGACTAACCATTGATAAAATCCAACTGGAAATTTGAAAAATTCTTTTTCTTTTTTTTTGTAAAAATGTATTAAATAGAAATGGTTCATACAAGTACATGGGGCATATCCTGAAGAATACAGTAAGAAGATAAGTAGACCTTAACCTTGCACAAACCAAAATAAGAAAAAATAAGTGAAAATGCAGAAAAACCAAAAGAATCAATGTGACAGAACTATAGAGTTGAAAACATATGAGCAAAACAGCATATGAGCGAGAGGTGGATGCTTGCAATTTGGTACTATAATTAGGCTATGCAGCAACGACATAAGCGAGCAAAAATAGCAAACTAAAAAGGAAGATGACTCCTTCAATCAAAACACAAAACAAAATTAAGATAGAAATTAATAGGACTAGATTGACCAGACAACCTTGGTACCAAGGAATCTGAACCGGAGGTCAAAAGGCATGCGATAAGATACCGTAGAGGCGAGGGAATGAGAGGATCCTAAAATTCTAGCATTTCTCTCACTCCAAACGTAGTAGACAACAACGCCAAAGCAAGCATGCCAAAGGTATCGCAAACTGGATAAAGGCCAGTTCGACGCATCATGGATCCAAAAGACTCAATTATTATTGTGGCTCAAAGAAAAACCAAGATTGGAGCTTGCGAAGCCCCAGATGCTCTGGGTGTAACTACAGTCATAGAGGATATGATTAATGGTATCTGAGACGGAATTGTATAAGACACGGTTGGGGAGGAGTTTAGACTTTAACTCAGAAGCTTATCACAAGTGGAAAGTTTTCCTTGGATAGCAAACCAAATGATGAAAGTATGGCGGGGGATTTTAAATTTATGACATACTAACCCTGCCTGTCCGACACATGGGATGGGCGTACGATAGACATTGTAGGTATCCTTAATAATGAACTAAGTGATACCTCTGTTAGCAATCCAATAGTGGAAATCGTTGTAAATGATGCTGGGAGGATGGAGGGAGAGGATGAGATGGTTAATTTGCTGGATGTTACGAATGTTTCTAGCGAAATGCCTAAGATTTAAAATTTTCCTCCAATTCCATGAGAAAGAAGAGTCAATCTTTAAAGATCATAAGTTTTTGTCTTTAATCTTCTCAGAGTAAATCCAGTCACACCAGATTGAGTTGTCATGTTTACTAATGATGGACAATAATTGTTTGAGAATGACCGCATGATTCCAAATTTTTAGGTTTAGAATCCCAAGGCCGCCCTATAACAAGGGTAAAGTCACAACATATCATGCCACTTTAGCACTCGTAACCTTCATCTTGTGGCCATACCAGAGGAAACGAGAGAGCGACTGGGAAAGTTCTTTTATAACTCTACCATGGAGAATAAAGATCGAAGACCAATAAACCTGCCTAACAAAAAGAACATATTTAATGAGTTGAAGCCTACCCACATAAAATAGGTTTTTAAATGTCTGTGAGTAAATACGGGTAGTGATTTTTTCAAGAATGAGTCGACAACTGTTTATGGGAAAGTCGACATAGAAGAAGGGGGACTCCAAAATATTTAGTCGGAAGGCAACCAACCTTGAAACCAAGGATATTTATTAAATTAGATCTAAGAGTTGGGTTAACCCCAAAAACAAATATGTGGGCTTTTTAGGGATAAATTTAAGGCCCGAGATGTGAAAGAATTTATTGATACCATCATTGATTAGATTGAGGGAATTAATGTCACCACGATATAAAATCATTAAATCGTCTGTAAAACAAAGGTTGACAATCTTCAACTTATGACACTTCTAGTGAAAACGGAAGTTCACATCATTTCTTTTCTCTTTAAGAATACTTGAGAGAATTTGCATGACCAAAACAAATAAGAAAGAGGATAAAGGATCACCTTGCCTGAGACCCTTTCTACCACGGAAAATCCCATGAGGGTCAGTAATCCTGCGTTTTATTATCTTACACCCTGCAAAAATTACTTGCTAAACTTTTAAAAGTCAGTAATCCTGCTTTTATGTTAGTGTAAATAACAAAACCCATATATTGATACAAATATTTGACCAAATATCAAAGATGTAATTTAACTAGAATTTAGCTAAACAGATTCTGGATGATTGAACTAGGATCATCGATTATTCAAGCTTTTAAGTCTTCAGTTCTTACGTAGCTAATACCTAGACCTTCTAAAATTGTTTTAGCTCTTAATTTGTTTGGTGATTTCCTTATGTTGAAATCCAATCTTATTTTACATTTAGATGTGCATTTGGCTATCCAATCAGCCGCATGATTTTGGTCTCTTGAGATGTGTCGAAGGGTCATAGATGAAGTCATCAGTTTTTTACAACATATTCACAGGGGTAAAAGGTACCATAGGTATTTACCTCGAGATAATATTTATATTACAATCATTAAATTAGATTTTATATCAATATTACTAATCTTTATATCCCTACATAATAGTAATCATATGATAGAGCTCGACTTTCTATTATGATTGGGATTGTTTCCTGTGAATCCTATCATAGCTAGCAACTATTTCCCCAGAGTTCTTCCTAATAAGGCCATACCTGAAGCCTCACCATTAATACTACATGACCCATCAAATTTTAGTTTCATTCTACCATTCACACGAGGTTGCCAATTGTTTATGAGACACCTTCTTTTCTTCGATAAATGATTGAAACGGCCCAAATCAGAGGTTGTATTAATGTCTTTAGACCAGTGAATTATTTTGAGAATATTAGATGAATTTAATCAATATAAAATCTTCTTTATATAATCTATAATAGCTTCCCTAGTGTATCTTAGGTCTTTGTGTTTAACATAATTCCTAACTTTCCAAATGGTCCAACATATAATTGAAGGCAATATGATCCTGATAAGGACCATATTTATCACTTGAGCAATACCAACTACGTATGACATTAGTTAGTGTCATGTAACTATAAAAATTGCTACTAAACAAGCTAGCAAAGTAACTCCAAACTTTCCTAGATAATTCACATTGAACAAATGAATGGTTAATTGTTTCAGTATTTTCGCACAAGATGCATTTTGACACTACAGAAAAGTGCTTTTTGAAGGATAGAGACAGTAGGAATTCATTTCTTGATCCTCTATAAAAGATAGAGCATTTTCTAGGGATAATATTATTCCAAATTAGTTTAAATAGCTTTTAGATATTTCCTTTGTATCTTAACTTGTTCCAAGTATCTTTTGTGGAAAAATACTAATTTGTTGATAAATTTCAAGATAATTTTATCATCTTTTATTTCCTTAATACATAATCTCTCAATTTTTTGGATATTAGAGGGGAGGACTAAGTTAGCTAATTTTCCCAACAAGCCAACCATCTCTGCTCCAATATGATTAACTTTTTCTTTTCTATACTAGTTATTATTTTCATCCTTATAAAAATTAATAATAGGTATGGTTTTGCACCATTTATCAAGCCAAATTTCAAGCCCACCTTTATCTAATTTCTAACATATAAACTCTTCTGCAATGTCCCTTATCCTCATTAACCTTTTTCACGTTTTAAAATGCTGATTAGAGTATCTAATTTGAGTGGATGAAGAGTATGACAATAGATTGAATGTAACTATATGGCACAATGAGACTTTTGTTCTCTAAATTTATAACATAGCTTACATGAAAAGGAATTGTGAAGGTATTCTAAATTCATTATACTAAGCCTTTCTTCCTCGTATACTTTGCATATACTTCTCTATTTAGACCAAGCAATGGTTTGTATATTCTCGGTAGTAGCGCAAAGATATTTGTTGCATAATTTTCAATTATATCCATTACACTTCTAAGGATGATACTACTTTGCATATTGTAGACAGGAATTGACATTAAGACATATTTAATAAGGGTCAATTTTCCACCAAAAGAAAGAGTTAAACTGTCTCATTTAGTTATCTTGTGTCTTATTCTAGTTATCTGATCTTTAAAATGACTTACTTAAATTTTATTGTAAATTTTTAGATTTGTTTACTTAAAATTTTCATAAATTGTCTAAACATTTTTAAGGATTTGTTATTAAAATAAAATTTTATATTTATTAAACCTGAATATAAAAAAACATAAACAATTTATACAAAATGAATTTACAAATTTAATATAAAAATAATCTAAAAATGATAACTACATAATAAATTATATATTTAAAACATTTGACTCCCTAAAATTAAGTATGAGAAATCGTAATAACAAATAAACTATCATAAACGTAAACACACCCACAAAAATCACAACTTAAAATATGATATAAAACTTTGATTCTAAAACACAAATACATAGCAAAAAAACTAAAAATAAATAAATTATCATCTTCATCCACCAACCGCTGATTAATTTTAGTCGAATAACAGCAAAAGAACTACAAAAATAATAGGATATACAATCTTTGCTTTTAAAATTGCATGTTAAGGAATGTCACATAGGAAAAAGATATGTTTTACTTATCTTTTAAGTTAATGGATTTATTCTACTCTAATCATGTTTTTCTAAAAGATATTATTTAATAAATAATATATTAAATTAATAAATAAAAGTGAAAAAAAACCGGCATAAATAAAAAGTATACATGTTAACTCATTTTGAAAATTTAACATGTGAATTAATAAAAGTTATTTCCATAGTATCTAACATATTTTAACAGATGGATAATTTTTTAGTATTTTAACTAAAAACTAAATTAACACATCGATTTAAAAATCATTCTGTTGTAGATGTTCTGAATAATGACTGTTTCAGAGCAATCTATTTCAGCTTTCTAATAACCAGCAACCCATTTCAGCTTTCTAATAACAACGCATAGAAGTAATACTTTATAATAATGTACTTTCAACTTGTTAATCTAGGATGATTTTTGGATCCAGATGGCAACAAACATTGTACAGCCTAACTTATATCAACAGCTAACTATATTAGAGCCATTTACCGTGTGTATTTTGTCCTTATTGATTGCAAACCTAGCATATGTCAACATAATTGTCACGCAAGTTGCCATGAATTAATCTGCAACTCAAAATCGTGGCTAAAATGTGGGTATGCATTGTATCATATTTTGAGGAATAATTTGATCCAAACAACATAACAAATTAGAGGTGTTGTAGCTTAGAGGTATCAATGTTTAACAGCAACTTAAAAAGTTTAATAGTTCTAGTCTAGTCAAAACCGATGACAATAACTTCTTAATGAAAATTGCTGATGAAGATGAAGTTTGGAACACAATCAATACAATGAATTCTGACAGTGCAGCACGTATCGATGGTTTTAATATGATTTTTTACAAGACTTGTTGGAATACCATAAAAGCTGATCTTTAAACTGCTTTCTCTCTGGTCATACTCTTCCTAAAGAAATGTTTGCTACTGCATTTTCCTTATCCCTAAAACCTCTAACCCTCTGTTCTGGAACAACTACAGACCTATTAGTCTTTGTTCTATGCTTAATAAGATCCTCTCTAGACTGATTACCAATAGACTATCTAGAATCTTACCCAAAATCATTTCAAACACTCAAAGAGCCTTTGTTAGGAACAAGTCTATTCATGAGAGCATCTTCATTGCCAACAAGATGGCCATGACCTGAATAGAAAGCCTAAAAAATAAAATATCATGATTAAGCTTGACATGTCCAAGGTTTTTGACAGAATGTCTTTTTCGTTTATTCTGAAAGTTCTTACCTTATTTGGCTTCTCTACCAACTTTACTAGTTTGGTTGACAAGTGGATTAAAGACATTAGCATTTCTCTACTTATAAATGGAAATGTCACTGGTTATTTTCAGACTAATAGAAGCTTGAGACATTATGATCCCTTGTCTCCAAGGCTCTTCATTATAGGGGAAGAAGTCCTTATAAGAGGACTTAATAAACTATTTAGGAGCAACAAAAATTCTCAATATGCTGCAAGAACTGACCTTATAATCCCCTGTGTAGCTTTTGCAGATGATATTCTGGTTTTTACTAATAGTTCTCCTTATTCAATCTATCATTTGAGTTGTTTTCTGTATAGATACCAGATAGTTTCTGGACATGCAATTAATAAGGAAAAAACGAAGATTATTACCTCCAACGAGCTTCACTTAATCAGACTAAACTTTTTGGAGAATCAAACTGGATTCAAAACTGAATGCCTCCTCACAAGCTACATGGGAATTACCTTAAACTGCAACAACAAATCAAAGAACTTAAGCACAATGATAAACAAGATCAACGATAAAATAACAGATTGGGACAGCAAATATTTATCATTTGGGGGAAGACTTCCTTTAATATTAGCTATATTAATGTCTATTCTTTGTTATTGGATACAAAATAGCCTTATTCCAAACTGTATAATCAAAAGGCTTCAAAAAACATTTAACAAATTTCTTTGGAGATTAAAAGTAAATGAAAAACATCCACTGAACCATTTGAGCTAACCTTTGTAGACCTTTTGAGGAAGGCGTTCTGAATATTAAGAAATTAACTAATATCCTGAACACTTATTCTCAAAATTTGTGGTTTCAATATAGAAACAAGGATAGCCTCTGGTCCATCATGATGCAAAATATCTACAACAAAAATATTCATCCTTTAAAATTAAATTTTCATAAGTCTGGTTCACTATCTTGGAAAAGGCTTGTAGGAATTAAAGATGAAGCTGAAGACAACATCATATGGGTGTTGGGTAATGGTAACATGAACTTCTGGGTGGAGAATTGGCACAACGAGTCCCCTATTCTGGACTACAGGACTGGGAATAACATTTGGTTTTTGGATGCTAATGTAAAAACCTTTTGGAAGAACAATAGATGGGACACTGATGCTATGAAATATCACGTATCTAATAACAAGATTAGTCAAATCATGAAGTTCAAAGTAGATGAAATGAAAATGGACAAGATGATTTGGATAGATTTCATTGAATATGATTTTAACACAAAAATAACCTGGAACAACATAAGACATCACAACAACAAATCCAGTCTCTTCAGGAAAATTTGGAACTCGATTACACCCAGGAAGTTCTCTTTTTTCTTATGGAAACTTATTAAAAGTTATTTACCTATTGATTCCATAATGCAAAAGATATATTTAAACCTCGCATCAAAGTGTCAATTCTGTTCAAGTTGTGAAAACATAAATCATATTTTTGTGAACTGCTCATTTGTCTAGAGTATTTGGAAACATTTTAGTGATTTATTCAACATTAGAATATAAAAATTCATGACTTTAACGCACATTGTTCGCAATTGGTTCTGGTTTTCATCTCAAAAAGTTTATATTACTCATGTGCTTCCTGTTACAATTTGTTGGGTAATCTGGAAAAGTCGAAATGGCTCTAACTTTAAAGATACTACTACTTCTTATTTATCTGCTATAAGCTATATTAACAAAATGATTGTTGGTTGAGACACGTCTAAAATCCTTACGAGAAAACACTGGTCAAAGGCTATGGATGCAGGTTCTTCTCTTGGATGCCTCTCGATAATGAGAAAAAACAATAATGATATTTACCTGCAGTGGAGAGCTCATTTAAGAGACATAATGAAATTGAATATCGATGTTGCTTCTCTTAAAAATGGTGAATCCAACGGAGGAATGGTGATCAGGAACAGCAAAGGCGAGATGATTATCGGCCCCGGGCAAAACCTTTGGAAAGTTAACCCCTCTTGTGGCAGATACGATAGCTTTAATGGAAGGACTGTTACTTTGCAAAAAAATAACTGGATTAATGTCGACGTTGAATCAGACTGCAAAACTCCTATCAACATACTTGCAACTCGAAAAGGTCATGGGTACCTTCATTCCTTAATCTCGATTTGCAAGAAGTTAATTGGTCCTTCCATGACTATAAAATTTATCTCAAGAGTTCAAAACAGAGCTGTGGATTGGCTCGCGAAATGGACATTGAGATGCAAAAAAAAAAATCTGATTTTTCTAATTTCAATGCCCCAAACCAACTTCTTGCTATTACTTCTTGAAAGTACCGGATTGGGATATATTAATCCCAGTCTTGAATAAGACTTTTTACGTTATATTGCAAAGTTTCTCTTGATTTCATCTTTATTTTGCAGATAAAGAAGAACAAATGCCAAAGATTGGATGAAAACATTCATTAAAGAAGAAATGAAGATGACAACTTGGCCTGATTTTTCTCCAAGAAATGAAAGAATCCAGAAACATAGCCTCGCCAGACTAACCTCTGCTCCATTCTGCCTCCTCTTCGCCGGCCATAGAGATTTACAACGAAGATCTTTTTGAAGATGATGATTTCTCTAATCTTTCTTCTTCCATCAACAAGCAGAAAAACCAACAATCAAACAAATCCACTGCGAAAATGAATTTGAATCCGAAAAGGATTTGTGTTAAAGATGATCACATCTCCTTCTAGTATTCCCAAGAAACAAAAGATACTCTTGAAGGTAACTCCATGATTACTTTGGTGGGAAAATTCAAAAATGGAACACCGAAAAGGAATTCTATTTTGAATTTCTTGAAGACTTTCAAATTCAAAGGGCAAACAAATATGGAAATATTTTACTCGAGACACATATTTCTGGAGTTTAGGCTCAAAGAAGATGTTTGTTTACTCTGGTTCAAGAACATATGGAATTTCGATGGAAATGAGATGCGGTTATTAAGATGGACTCCAGGATTTAACAGCAAAAAAGAAAGCCCTCTGTCTCTGATTTGGGTCAGATTTGAAGATTACCAGAATTTCTTTTCAATACCAAAATAATCTCTGATATGGCCTCATCATTAGGAACCCTATAATCAATAGAGCTCACAAAAATGGTTGTATGGATCTTGTTGAAATAGACATTAATCAAAAGCTTTACAACAGAATATGGATGGGTTTTAGTGATAATAAGGGAGTATGGATTTCTATTTCGTATAAAAATTTACCATTCTATTGTAATATATGTAATCACAAGGGTCATAAAGATTCTGATTGCAAGAACAAGAAATCTGAAGATCAAACAGAGAATAGAAATACTGAAATAACAGAGCAAAGGAAAAAACCAAAATAGTTTGCAAATTTACATTCCAAATATCAAGTCTATAGTTTTGCAAAATGTTCAAAAGGAAACCGAAAAGTCTACTGAATATAATCTTGAGGAAAATAAATTACAAATTGAAGAAACTGAAGTAATTGAAGCAATAAAGACTCTGAAACATGGCTTTTAAAATGATGCTTCTCCAGAATTTGAAAATCCAAATGAAGAAAGAACGTCACCTGTTAATTCTCGATGTAGCACTCTAGGATTTCAGTCTGTAAAATCCCCTGATTTTAAATAAATTATGGTCAACAAACTAAAAACAGTCAGGAAAATCAAGAAACCAAGTAAGAAAATTATCAAGTCTCTGAGTTACTCAGAGACAAAACGGAAACAAAAGTCCTTCTCAGAAAATGATAAGTCTGATTAGTTGGAATCTAAGAGGGAGTAACAACAATCCTACCATTCAAAAGCTTAAGGACATATCTATCAAAAACAAAATTCAGGTTCTGGCAATTCAAGAGCCTATGGTTGATAGTGACAAGATTAAAGAGATTTCTTCTAAGATTGATTTCAGTAACTATGTTTCTAATGTCTCGAATAAGATATAGTGCTATCGGAAAGATAATATTAGGGTTGATTTACTAATCAATCACGATCAGTGATTACATTTTAATGTCTACAACACTGACAATGAGATTAACTTTAATCTCTCGATAGTTTAGGCTAAATGCAACAGAAAGAAATGGAGGGATCTTTGGAATGTTTTAAAATTAGTGGCTGATAAAGACAAAGCTTGGATGACTCGGGAGACTATAATGTTATTTCCAACAATGATGATCAAGTAGGGTGCTCTTCCATTTTCCAGAATAGTATCGAAGATTTTAACGATTGTATCAGGGAGTGTAAGCTAATTGATGCTGGCTATGGTGGATCTAAATTTACGTGGAATCATGGGCTTAGGTGGAAAATATTGGGTCGAGCCATGCTTAACTGTAATTGGCAATCTTATTTCAAGATTACCCAGGTTTTCACATGGTCAGAACCTGTTCTGACCATGATCCATTACTCATAACTTCTAATACTTCTGATAATCAGCCTACTAATAACAGAAAAAAAAATCAATTTATGAATATGTGGCTTAACGATGACACTTTTATGAGTATTGTTGAGAATAACTGGAAGTTAAGTATTGCAGGTCATGCTAACCAAGTCTTTTGGTTCAAGCTTAAAAGTATAAAGAATTGTCTTAAAGTGTGGAACAACAATTATTTTGGTAACATTTTCACCAAGCTTAAAGAAGTTGAGGAGGAAGTTAATGAAAGGGAGATGATTCACTCTATCTAGCAGAACTCTATCTCTAAAGCTAATCTAGAGAAGGCTAACAGCCTCTTCATTAAAGCTATGAGAATTGAAGATGAGTATTGGAAGCAAAAGTGCTATAATAATTGGCTCAAGGATGGTGAGCGTAACACAAAGTTGTACCACTCCTATGTTAACAAGCAGAGAAGAAGAAGGAAAATCAATAGTATCAAAGAAGGTGATACATGGCTTACAGATGATGATGTTATTGGGAAGTCTGTTGAATCCTTCTTCAAAAATGTTCTTGTCGTTGACCCTTACTGCAATAAAGAGGATGAGTTAAACTTGATCAACCACGACATCTTCAACATCATTCATAGGTTGGTAACAGGCGATGAAAATGCTTCATTAATGAAATTAGCTACTGAAAATGAGATTTGGAAAACGATTTCAAATATAAACAAAGATAGTGCAATGGGTATTAATGGATTTAACATCTAATTTTATATTTCCTGCTGGAGTATCATTAAATTTGATTTTTGTAATTTCATTAATGATTTTATTTGAGGGCCATGACATTCCAAGGGGTATCTTTGCTACTGGTATGTGCCTCATCCCTAAGACTAACAATCCTATTCCGTGGAACGAATACAGACCTATTAGATTTTGTACAATGCTCAATAGGATTTTGTCTAAGCTGATCATCTTTAGGCTCTCAATCATTCTTCCAAACATTATCTCTCAATATCAGGGAGCCTTCGTTGTGGTCAGATCCATTCAGGAGCACATTTTGGTAGCTAGAGAACTACTTTATGATCTGAAGAAGAAGCCTAACACTGGAAACATTATTATTCAGTTAGATATGACAAAAACATTCGACACGATGTCTTTTCAATTTCTTACTAAAGTGTTAATCAATTTTGGCTTTACTGATGGTTTTGTCAGGCTTGTAAACAGGTTGATTAGAGATATTTAATATATTGATGTTGATCAATGGAAGCAAATATGGGTACTTCAATCCCCAAAGAGGCTTGAGACAGGGGGATCCCCTATCTCCAAGTCTCTTCATCATTAGGGAAGAGGTTCTGCTGAGAGGGCTCCAAAATCTTTACATGAACAGCACTAAAATGCATTATAATTCGAGAACTCATTTGTCTATTCCTTGTCTAGCTTTTGCAGACGATATTTTGATTTTCTCTAACAGCTTGCAAGACTCCATTACTAACCTCTGTGATTTCCTGGACTCTTATCAAAAGACTTATGGGCAAGCCATTAACAAAAACAAGACGAAGCTTATCTCTTACCTCTCTCCTAATCAGAGTAGAATCAACCATATTGAAGCTAAAATTGGTTTCAAGTTTGAAAGTCTCTCTTGATAAGATTAATGACAAAATAGGGGATTGGGATTGCAACCATCTATCCTTTGGAAGGAGGCTGGTCCTTATTTTGAGTGTCCTTATGTCTATCACTTGTTATTGGCTTCAAAATTGCATATTGCCTATCAGTATTATTAACAGAATTGAGAAAACTTTGAACAAGTTTCTGTGGAGATCTAACTTTAATGAGAAGTCTATCCATTGGTCTGATTAGAAATCCCTTTGTAAGCCTTTCGGGGAGGGTGGCCTTGACATCAGAAGGATTACTGACATTCAACAAGTCTATTCTCACAAACTCTGGTTTAATTTTAGAATCAATAAATCCCTCTGGGCTAATATGATGCATAGCATTTATTCAAAAAATAACCATCCTCTCTATACTAACTATAACAGACCAGGTTCTCTTATATGGAAAAGAATTGCAGGTATCAGAAGGGAGGCTGAGCTTAATGTCAAATGGATTCTAGCAAAGGGGCAGATGGACTTCTGGAGGGACGTTTGGTTAAATCATCATCCTATTGCTACTGATCATTCCAACTACTTGCAAGCTAAAGTAAATTCTTTCTGGAGGAACAAGGAATGGGACACTTACTCTTTGTCTTCCTTCTTACCTCCAGAAAAAAATGAACCTGATTCAAGCCTTTACAATTGATAGTAGCAAGAAGGATACTCTGATTTGGAAGTGCTCAAATGATGTTACCTTCAATTCAAATATGGCTTGGGAAAATATCAGAATTAAAACTTCTTCTTTACGTTTAAAAAATTTGGAGTAGTCTTATTCCTAGAAAGTTTTCTTTATTGTTGTGGAGACTAATCATGAAATACATTCCTATCGATTCGGTTTTGTAGAAAAGACACCTACAAATGGCATCAAAGTGTCAATTCTTTAAGAATTACGAAGATATCAATCATGTTTTTGTGAATTGCAATCAGGCTTGGCAAATATGGAATTACTTTTGTAACATTTTCAAGATTCGTATTGATAAACATACGATTATCAATCATGTAATCAAAATTTGGCAAGGTTTCACTGTAAGTAAGACTCATATCACTCATTTGATGTCGGCTCTTATATGTTGGACCATTTGGCGTAATAGAAACAAGGCTAAGTATATTGGTGTCATCATAAATACTTATGATTCCATTAATTACATCAAAAGAGTAATTGTCTCTTTAGATATCTCGAATACTTTGACCAGAAAATATTGGTACAAAACTAAGAATGCGAATATTACCTTGGGTTGTTCTAGCTTTAAGTATAAGACTCGCTATCTTGCCTAGTATGCCCCAGTTGACGGTAGGATAAAGCTCAATGTTGACGCCTCCGTGCTTAGCAATGCCGAGTCCAGTGGAAGTTGCATTTTCAGAAATTCCCAGGCCCAGATGATTCAGTGTTACGAGAACACTTATGGGAAACTCTTTCACCTTCTTGCTGAGGCTCGTGCCTTGCTGGATGGTTTGCTAATCTGCAAGCAAAACCACTGGAAGGATGTTGATATTGAGTCGGACTGTCAGACTTTGATAAATCATTTGGCTTTCGGTGGTGAGCCCTGGTTTATGGAGCCTATTCTGAAAATTTGCAGGAAAACTCTCTTCTTCGATGGTTTTTAAATACATCTCTAGAGTCCAAAATCAAGCAGCAGATTGGCTTGCTAAATAGACTCTGATATGTAAAATGAAACCAACTTTTTCGAATTTTAAAATCCCGAACAATGTCCAATCGATTATCTTTTTAGAAAGCTTGGGTTTGGGATATCTTTCTTTGTCTAAAAGTTAAAATGGATGGATACTGCTTTTCTGGTTTCTCTGTTTGCAGATAAAACGGAGGAAAGAATTAGATTTGAAGCAAGGAGGAATTAAGGAACGAGGGGCTGCTTCGAGGTTTTGGCTATGATAACTTGGAGAAGGAAGAAGACCATTGTTGTTCTGTTTTAATTTTGAGAAAGGAGGGAAAATATTAACACCTTTTTTTCGTTTTGGAAATATTATTTGTGACCCCTGTGGTTAGAGGTGGCAAATGGTTCAGGAACCGCGGTTCAAAGCTGGAGATCTGTTTATGAACTGGTGGTTTAACTGCAAAACTGACCCATTAGGACTGCAAACCGGCAAGACCGCAAACCGTTAAGACCGCATAAGGAGTAAACCGGCAGGACTGCAAACCGGCAAGACCGTAAACCGGCAGGACCGCAAACCATTAGGACTGCAAACCACCAGGACTGCAAAACCACGGTTTATTTGTAATAAACCGCAGTTTATTTGTAAATATTATAAATGTTTTAATTATTTTATAACCAAAATCATATGTTAAGTTATATTTAAAAAATATTGAGATATTGCATATTATTATAAAATTATTATTACATTTTGGATATTATTATTATGTTTTTAGATCTAATATTAGTAGTGTTGATTTTAATATTACAAACCAAAACTATATCTTATCATGTTAAAATATTACAAATTCTATGGTTATAATTTTAATATTACATTTTGAATTTTATTATTGTGATTTGGTTTTAAATATTACAAGTGTTATTTATTATTTTTTAAACCAAAATCATATTTTATCATGCAAAAATATTACAAGTTATATTGTTATAATTTTAATATGACATTTTGAATTTTATTGTTGTGATTAGGTTTTAAATATTATAAGTGTTATTTATTATTTTTAAGTTATATTGTTATAATTTTAATATTACATTTTGAATTTTATTATTGTGATTAGGTTTTAAATATTATAAGTGTTATTTATTATTTTTAAGTTATATTGTTATAATTTTAATATTACATTTTGAATTTTATTATTGTGATTTGGTTTTAAATATTACAAGTGTTATTTATTATTTTTCAGTTATATTGTTATAATTTTAATATTACATTTTGAATTTTATTATTGTGATTTGGTTCTAAATATAACAAGTGTTATTTATTATTTTTAAGTTATATTGTTATAATTTTAATAATACATTTTGAATTTTATTATTGTGATTTGATTTTAAATATTACAAGTGTTATTTATTATTTTTTAAACCAAAATCATATTTTATCATGCTAAAATATTACAAGTTATATTAAAATATTTAATATTACAAATGCTAAAATATTACAAGTTATATTAAATATTTAATATTACAAATGCTAAAATACATTTTTTTAGTCTCTTGTCGCTAACCACTTTTTTTAGTCGCAAAACTTTCTCAACAGTAACTGCAATTTGTAATGGATCTCCCAAAACTTGTCCTCGAGTCTCACGATTAACCTTACTTAACGCAGCAGCAATCAAATCGACCATCTTCATCTTCGTACTAAGACTTTGTTTAGGAACAACCGTCTTACTCTTAGTTATAGTCGGGTGTTTGACACTTTGTGTCACAAACCGTCAGGACCACATAAGGAATAAACCGACAAGACCGCAAACCGCCACCCGTGGTTCTCTGTTAAACGGTTCCGATGTTTGGCGGTCATCGGTTCGCGGTTCAAACCGTTTGCCACCCCTGCCTATGGTCTTGTTACTCTTTAAAAGAGGTGAGGTGATGGTTTGAAAATGGCAGTGGAAAGGACTGCTTGTGAAGGAGGAAGAAGAATTTCTGAAGCGGGATTGTTGAAGACCAAAAATTTATTTGTAAGTGTAAAATTATGTTTTAACCCTTTTTGTAGCAACTCTCAATTGATTCAACAACGAAATAAAATTATCTTTTTGGCAAAAAAAAAAGTTTAATATTTAAATATGAATTTTTTTAAGTTGGGATTAAAATAATTAACATTTGATAAAATTTAAGACCGACATGAAAAAGAAATCAAATAGTATCCACCATATAACCGTTATCTTTACAAAACCTACAATGAACAAACTAAACAAATTGATTCGAACCCAGGACACGATACAAACCATAGCCAGTAACAAACCTGTAAGTAAACCGTGCGACAGACCAAAGCCAGTAACAAACTTCTAAGTAAACTGAAAATAATAGGTCTCACCAGACAAAACCTAACCGTCAGAGACCGCCTTTAATGAAAATAAATTTTGCACATAAATCACGGAGTAGTTCAGTAACCTTAATGCGGAATAAGGTTCCTTACGCTTAAATCACACATATAAGCCAGAGGTGAGAAAGAGAAAGAGCTACCTTTGACATGTTCTAATTAACTCAGAAAAATACATGTCATTTAGAGAGCACAAAAGCTTGTGTCAAAAATCTATTTACTAACAACTAACAATAATGAGAACAAAGTTACGTCAAAATCATTCCATTCAGTTGCTCTTTCTCTCTCTGACTCTATATGTAGTTCGAACCCAACGCCTCCAACTATGTAAATGATATTTTTCAGGTTCAAAACCCATTGATTTGCTTTCACATATGTGCAAAACCATGAAAGAGCTTTTTAAAGATGTGCTATCCATCTGTTTCAGTGTTGACTGTTCATAACCTTTGACTAAAGTACATGTTCATCACATATCTTGAAGGATTAAAGCCACTTAAAATTACTGCAAAGAAAAACATGACGAGTTTCAGCCACAAGATAACCAAAACAATTGGAAGCGCCGTTTAACACTTACAGATAGGAATCAGGACAATGACAACACCAATGGGGTAGAGGAAAAATGTGGTTCTCTCCAGAAAAGGAAGCACTGCAACACAGGACAACAGAACTTCAGTTTTTCAATTCCTTAATCATAAACAGAGGATTCTGGTCGAATAGACAGAAAACATTAGATCTTGCCACCTAGAATTCTGACGGTGTAGTTTTTAAACAACTCATGAACTAACAGAGAAGCTACAGCTAAAGAGCAAAAATGAGTTTACACAAACAAGTATGTTACTTTAAGACTCCTTAGCTAATACATGAAAGAGAGTATATGACTGAATATTTCCATACCAAATCTAGACTTAGCTAATACAAATGATATAATGACAGGGAAGAAGACAAAACTTACCATCATAGCCTAAAAAGTTGAGATAATGATAGTAAGAAGCCGCTACCAAGAAAAGCAGATTTGACAGCAATAAAGGTATAAAACCATGGGCAACCAGAAGTGGCGATATAAAATAATGTATCACTGCCAAATGAAGACGATCAAGTTAGATCAAATATCTTATCCTAAAGAGTCAAAAAAGTTTCACTTGTTAGATGTGGAATTTACCGTAAAGCATAACAAACATTGGGAAAAAGGAATTGCAGTGCACGTCAAATGCGTACAACCTTGAAAAAGATAAAAAGAGGCAGATTCAAATTGTGATATAGGTGAGATATAACACAAATCAATTACACATATTGACATAAGACTACTGTAGCCAGACATTCAAGATGAATTCAGACACTTGCCATTCAACCCGCTGCTCAACTACATGACTGTTTTGAGCCTCTTCCCGAAGGTAGGTATTTGTTAGGAGCCTGATTGCATGGAAAATGAGAATTTTCATTAAATCGACGCACAATATATAACATTGAATGGTTATAAAGTAATTGAAAAATAGATTTTTACAAATAAAACTTGTCATGTACATATTATGCCAACTTATATCACAGCTAATAGTTTGATAAACACTATACTCAAGCACAGTCAATATGTCAATAAGAAATATGGTCAGCACTGGCTAAAAGACCAGATGAGTCTCATAAATAGTCAGTTCGGATGATAAGCCAAACAAGGAGTCAGAATCTGCCAAACCAGAGCAATTGCTTCCTTCCTCCCATATATTTGGTATTTAGTATTCAAATTTATTTCTCCCAAAGTAAGTGGCAAAAGTTTTTACATCAACGTGCAATCTGTATTCGCGTTTTATTTATTTGAAATTTCTAGTTTAGGGGATTGAGGGTAATCTTTGTAAATAAAGCATTTGTTACTGTTTTACTGAATATGGTGCAAACATGTGTACAAGACCGAAAAAACCTATACTCTTTAAGAGCCGAGTTTATATCTAAACAATAAACCATCAATCAGCATCTAGTCTAGCATAAACTAAAGTTCCTTACATAAATTTCCCAACGTGTACAAGACTTGAACTATGATTCGCAAAACTATGATAAGTCAGAAAACTAAAGTTGCAGGTATGCTTAAGAAGTGAAAGTGAACAATATATATTCAGTTTGTAACGAGTTAGTCCCTTGCATTGAGGGATAATACTTTATTATTAAGAGTCTGGGTGGAAAAGATATAAAACAGAAAATACTCATATAAACATGATTCTATGAAATTATAGCATAAATTACTCTTACCAACAGCATGTTGCCAGAACAGCTCCGGTAATTATAAAATGGAAAAGTAGAACTGAGATAACAACGAAGACAGCATGTGTGGCACTGTGGTCATACCTAAATTAAAGAAAGAGATAGCAGATTGATAAACAAAAATAGCAAGGTGCTGATTTGGCTAATGCAGTGTTCTAAAGAAAAGGTTGGGAAGAACGCCTACAAGGGACGGTGCATCACCTTACCGATTTTTATGACTAGGTTTGTTTACAAGGTAATATAGTGTTGAGGTGGTCTGAGGGGGGTGAAACCTTTTAATCGGGTCCAACGTTGCAAAATAAGTTTAAAAGAAGCCTTTTTGTAAAGTTATATTATTAGTATTATGTTATTTAATTAGTTGTATAATATGCTACACTAAATCTAACAAACTGCCTCGTAAGTTCTAACCGCCTAATTTCTGATTAATTACCACCTTATAATAAGTAGTACTCGGACCCACCTCATGGTTTTTTAGAACATTGACCAACCACAATTTATATTTTAGGTTCACTGCAGAAAAGCCCAAACTTTCAGCACGAGCCTACTGCATCTATACATTGCAAAAGGCAAAACAATTTACTTACGCTGCACAGTATGCTAGAGTTGTGACAGTAAGAAGCAGGCTGCAGATAACTATAAAGGCAGGGTCGTCTCGTGCCCATTGATTCTTGGTTTCTAAGACATAGAAGAGTAATGACTAAGAAAACAAATTTAATCATAAATTAAATAGTTATCAGGTAAGAACTAACACTATGACCGTTTGAGCAGAAAATTAGCAATAATATTAAATCACGAACTCGATAAATTCACAAAGACATTAATTGTTTTCAATAGTTAAAAGATTTACACAACAAAAACTTGGCGGAGTTATATTAGCTGAAGCTGAGACTAAGTGCAACAGCATATTCTGCAGAGGTAAGTAGCACTCAGACTCTATGGCACAAACAAGATGTTCAATCGGAAAAAGGCTTACGTTTGTGATATTTTGTGTGCTGATAGCTGCGCCCATTGTACAGTCACACATGCAAAACCAAAAAACAAACAGATAAGTAATATGATTTACAGCTTCCAAATCTTGAGGAGTGCTCAACCCACTCATTCAAGATTTTGACTCTTCACTACGCGAAAGACCATCTTTGACTTGCATGAGGCAAATTGAGCATAGAAACAGAAAGAAGTGTAGCCGTTTAAGCACCCTTCTCAAAAAAAAGTCTCTCAGCATCTGACAACTAAGATTAACAAAACACACAGTTTCAATGCCAGAAAAGTACCATTTCTGCTCCTCAAACACACAACAATTATGGAGAGTCAAATTATAATGGTTTCATATATCAAACTCTGGATTATACTTAGCATAGCAAACAAGATATGCCATCCTATAGCAGAGAAAGTGTCATTTACCAAGCCGGCAAAACCCTTTATTATTGTCTTATAAGCAAATCTAGGCTTCACACCATATACATAGCCTAGTAAGAAGATACAAACTGTATTGATGGACATAAGTAAAATTACAATGCCTGGAATGAATTTGAAGATGATATGTGATTCAAATAAGAAGAAACTTACACGACTTTTGGGGAAGTGCATAGATTAAGCATTTGCCAGAATGTATATTCAATATCCATTTGTTGCCACTAGAACAACCAACAAAAGAAGATTAACAATGAGAGAAAATTTTATTGACTGTAGATAGAGAGCGACATCAGACATACATAAACAAAGAGAACTAAAGTAGAATCTGACAAACCTATAAATGCCCATGCAAACCTACCAGATGCAGTCTTATACAACTATATGTGAATAATGAATTATCTTGATCGGCAATCCAGGGTAGGAGACAAATACGAAAGCCAATCCAACGCCATTAACATGATATAATGTCAAATTGGTTTAACAAAAACTCTCTTAGTGATCTGTAACAATTTCCATATTATCTTAACCTAAAAAACCACTACAAAGGCTACTATTCTATAACTCGAATTCACTACCGGTCATCTCAATTCTCAAAGACTAAAAAATCAGTAGGTTTCCATTCTATAATTCGAATTCACTATGGTCATCTCAATTCTCAAAGACTCAATAATCACTAGTTTTGCATTCTATAACTCGAATTCACTATGGTCATCTCGATTCCCAAAGATTCAAAAATCACTAAAAAGGTTTCCATTCTATAACTCGAATTCACTGTGGTCATCTCAAAGACTCAAACATCACATTTGAACTACATGTAAAATTGAACTGAAGCTAATAACTCCTAAAATTTGAAGCTGAAAAAAAGTACCAAATCCATCAACAAACAAAGCTTGGAAATAAAATTGGCAAATCAACAAAACCTAAAGAGCATCTATGAACACAAAATTCTTAGCGACACGATGTCCTTTTCGCAGAGTGAATTTAATCATTCTCATGGAAGACATAACAAGCTAAAAATCAATATAATCGACCTAATACACAACGATTTAAACGCATTTTCAAATACGATTCGAACAGCAGAGAGATCAGATCCTAGAGAGAGAAACCTTGATGATTCGACGAAGATACTGAGGGAAAGCAGGATTACTCCTGGATGCCGAGGATGAAGAACGCCCTTTCGAAGTTGTAGGCAACATTTTTCAGTTATTTTTCTTCGATTGATTTCTACAGGACGAAGGAGAAAGAAGAAGAAAAGTGATTGATCGAGAAGATCGATTTGATTCTATCTCGTGTTTCCTCAGTGTAAAAACATACAAAACGACGACGAACACTAGTAAGGGAACTCGGAATCTCGCTCTCGATTTCTTAGTGTTAGAACTATGGGCCTTATTGGGCTTTGTAAGCATTCTAAAGATTTCTCGTCAACAAAAGATATATAGCAAAAATTATAAAAATAAAATACATCCAAATCATGAAAATAAAATACATCCTCTTTGTTTTTGGCTAATTTCATCCATAAAAACTAGACACTAAAAATTAAAAAAAATTAAAAAAAGGAAAAAGAAAATCTTTATTTATTTTAAAAATTAATTAATCAATTACTTCATCTTCTTAACACCAAAAGGTGAAGTCCCTGAGTCGCTCTTCAGTTCACCGATATACGCAGTCATTTCGGTTCTGATCATCTGCTGCACCAGCGCTACAAGTTCCGGATTCAATGGCGTACTTTTCTCCTCAGTCTCGTAATCGTTGTTACGTGGTTCTTGTTTCGGTTGAGGTCCAAGACTAAGAGTCAACTCGGTCGACGGACCACCGTCATCACTCTCATTATCATCCTTCCCCACGAAACGATCACTCTCATCATCATTCCTTCCCACGAAACGAGAGCTGATATCTACTAAAGCTAGAGTTGAATCGCAAAAATCGGATCTTGGAGGGCTACCCGAACAGTTAGTAACGGCAGACGCAACGGGAACCGTTAGATTATTTCCGATGTCATGCGATAAAGCAATTTTCTTTTGAGGCGGTTCTCTAACGCCGTTAGGACGGAGCGCCGTCATCGCTGCGTGTTTCCGTTTCAACGTTGAGTTCCAGTGGTTTTTGATTGCGTTATCGGTACGGCCGTTGAGAAACCTAGCGATGGTGGCCCATTTGTTACCGAACTTCTCATGAGCCTTCATAATTATATCATCTTCCTCCACCGTGAAGTTGCGGTGCTCCACTTCGGGAGAAAGCTGGTTACACCACCGTAGACGACATGATTTCCCGGACCTTCCCGGGATTGATCTGGAAATCCCGGACCAGTTCCTTGCACCGTGCTGACCCACGAGATTTATGAGAAGCTGGTCCTCCTCGAAAGACCAGGGACCTTTGATACGATCCCGATCCTCCTCTTCTTTCACCGCAGCCGCATCCATTGTTGAGAGAGTTTGTAAACTGATATGTGTTTTTTATACCGAGAGAGAGGGTTTATAAAGGGTTAGGAGGATAACGAATAGAGACGGTTGAGCGAAACGGGTAAGTATAAGCGTTAGAGGGTAAAAACGGTAAGTAAATATTACAGCTGCATAACGTCCATGAATGGGCCACGCAAGCAGTTTGAATCTTAATTTAATATCTTGGGCTAATCCTGTCCTTTTTGTTGGTCAGTTTCCTGATTCTACTCATACAGTTAAGGAAGTTAAAAACCTCTTTCTAGTTTTTCGTCTAAAGAAAGATTTGGATTTTTTTTCCTTTCAAAACCGGTCCCACTCACATTTATTATAATTTTTCAATTCCACAATTTATTACTCCATACTTACTCCATAAATCTTTGACTCCAAAATTAAGATAATTTCAAAATTCAAAATATCTTTTCAACCAGTTAAACTGAAAATAAATAAATAAAAAACTTTGAAATTTGATCCAATAACTAAAATCTTATAATTAATATTTATATTAGAATATCATAGAATATAACCTACCTCGCAAGTATATAGAATAATTGGGTAATTGGTTAATGGACTAAACAACTTAATGGGCTATAAACTATATTTATAAAAGTAATGTAATAACTTAATTCCTAAATATTATTTCGTTACCATTTTTTATAATTATATCGTAAAATATACTTTACAAAAATTAAATAATTTACTATATAAAATATCTTTAACTGATTTATTAATTATTAAAAAACTAAATTTTATATGGAAACTAAAAATAGGGAAAGTGACATGTACAAACGACGAAAACGGTCTGGGAAATTGAGGAAGGAATAATGACTGATAAGCTGGCAATATTACAGCCTGTAATATCGGTAAAAACTAAAAAGAAACTATCGTACATCTTAACGGATTTTTATTCACCACTTGATAAAATTTAGTTAATATCAATTTTAACTGTTTAACTTTTAATTTTAAACTAGATAAATTTTTAGATTTGATTGACCAAATCTAATTACATTCTGTTTTTAAAAAATATTGTGATACATTATATAAATAAATATTATTTTAGTTAATCATGTAATATAATAAGTTAGGTAATATTATATCAAATATTTTCTATAAAATTACAAGATATTTTAATAATGTAAAAAATAGTTATAAATAGATATCGTCTTTAAAAAGCTAGAGGATTATATCAAATTATATTTTTTTTAATATCAAAATATTTAGTTTGATATAGTTTAAATGATTATTAAAATTTAAGTGTTTCAACCAAAAAACTTTGAAATTAATAATATCCAAAGAAAATATTAAATATACCAACTAGTTTTAAAATTTTGATTTTAAGTATATAGAGTTATATAATTTTGAAATTTAAAATTAGATGTCTTAAATATGGATATAGAAAAAGAAAAGTATCAATAAACTATAATTATATGTATAATGTAATCGTTGTTATTTAAAAAAAAAATAACCGTTATAATAAGTCAAAACGGCATTTATGTTTATTAAATCTTATCTAAAAAATTATCAGGAAAACTAAAAATTAGTGATTATATTTTCTAATCTAAAAACTAAGTATATAAAATTTAATCGATATTAAATTAAAAAAATAAAACAAAATTTATTTTAATCTCATAATATTTAGATAAAAAAAATTGAAAGATATAATTATTGATATCCTATATATATATTGAAATTATAGAGATTAAAATATATTGATTTTTATATTTATTTAGTTGTTTGTTTGATATAATAAATCATAAAATATTTCCATATTATTTATTTTATAGTTTTGTAATAAATAAAAAAATTATCATTAAACCCAATTAAACCCAATAAAAAGTGATTGAAAGAAAAATAAATAAAAAGTATTTTATCAATAATTATTTGTAGTCAAAACCATCTACTAAACATTCAGTATTTGAAGAAATACTGATAACGAACTAATTTAAAATTTAATTACCATAACTATATTAATTTTTATATCTATTTACTTGTTTGTTTGATTTAATGAATCATAAAATATTTTTATATTATTTATTTTATAGTTTTGTTAATAAAAATATAATTATTAAAACCAGTAAAAAGTGATTGAAAGAAAAATAAATAAAAAGTATTTTATCAATAAATTATTTGAAATCAAAACAATCTGCCGATAAACATTCACTAAATTGAAGAAATACTCGTAACAAGCTAATTTAAAATTTAATTACCATAACTATATAATTTTTTATTAATATCAATACGTGTTCTTTCAGTTTTTTTTTCTTAGTTTTTTCTTTTTAAGTTATCATATATTATATACCATAACTTTTAAAAAAAATGGAATATCTTGATTTTATTTTCTATAAAGAAAAACAAAACTATATTTATGAAATATATATTTTTATATTTTTTAAACATATTTACTTATATTTGGGTAGTGAAAAAAAATTAATTATATGAAAAAATAAAATATAAATTGTTTTTTCTAAATATGAGTGTTAATTGGACGTGAAACAACTAATTTTTTTAGCAATGGCGAATTATATGTGCATTTTTTTTTGTTGGAAAATGTGTTTTGTGTTTTTGTGGCGAAATTACCTGTAAATTGGTTGCAAAAAACAATTTTCTTCTAGTTGCGTAATTAAGTGCAATGTGTTGCCAAAATGAAAAAAATGGTGGCCTAATTAAGATTTTTGGTTGTGAAATAAGTATAATTGTGCGAAAAATAAAATACAACTTTGTTTGTGAAAAAAAAATACAACTTGCATGGTGAAAAAACAATATATAATTTGCTTTGTGAAAACAAGTATTAATTAGGTGTGAAACAAATAATTTTTTTGCAGTTGTTAAAATGCATGCATTTTGTGTTTAATAAACTTCTTTTCCGGATTTGGTTTCAAAAAAAATTATGTTTTAGTTGTGTAATTATGTGCATATGTGTTGTGAAAATAAGAAGAAAATTGTTTTGGTAAATAGAAATTCTGGTTGTGAAATAAGTGTGATTGTGTGAAAAACCAAAATACAACTTATTTTTATGAAAATGTGTGTTAATTGGGTGCCAAAGAACAAACTTTATTTAGTTTCTAATATATGTGCATTTTTATGTTGAAAAAACTTGTTTTAAAAAATAAACAATGTTAGGGGTGCAAAATTAAGTGTAATTTATTCTAGTTGTGTAATTACGTTCAAATACCTTAGGAAAATAAGAAGAAAATTGTTGCATAAATATGATTTTTTATTATAAAATAAGTATGATTGTGTGGGAAAAATACAACTTGTTTTTGTGAGAATAAATGTTAAGTGGATGCGAAACAACTAACTTTTTGTGTTTGCTAAAATATGTGAATTTTTGTGCTGAAAAAACTTGTTTTTAAAAATAAAAAATATAAATATAAAAAAGACTGTGTTACAGGTGCGAAATTATGTGTAACCGGGGTGAAAAAACAACTTTGTTCTAGTTGGGTAATTAGGTGCATGAGTGTTACGAAAAAACTAATGGTTGTGTAAATAAAGCTATTGGTTGTAAAATAAGTCTTATTGTGTGTGAAAACAAAAAATACAACTTGTATTTTGTGAAAATAAGTGTTAATTTGGTGTGAAACACCTAATTTTTTAGTTGTTAAAATGTGCGCATTTTTGTGTTGAAAATGCTTGCTAAAATGAGACTATATTCCAGTTGAAAAAATACGTGTAATTTGATAGTCATATTAGTTTGGAAAAAAATCTCCAAAAATATCAATCATAAATTTTGTTTGTTAGTCTATAAAAAAAGAATATGTGTGTTTTAGGGGGGAAATGAGTTATGATTTGAAAAATATAAAGTGTATATTGTTTTTTTTTAAGTTAATGATATTTAATCAAGAGAAAATACTCACGTGCGTTTACAAGAAGTACTTAAAGTTTGACTCTTAAAGTTATACAATTCCATACGCCGAAACGAAAATTTAAACAAATTTTCAATTTCCCTATGAATTAACAAATGTAGATTAGAGACAAGAGGCTCCAATTTACTTCAGATGAGCCTTCAAGACAGATTTCAATTTCAAGTAGCAATATCCACATACTTCCACTGAGCGATGATGATTTCAGAGTCTCGAGAAACTTGGTGTATTGAATAAGACTACGATCCATCAGAGATTTAGAGCTCTCTTCAATTCTATCAATAACAAAATGTCAGATGGTGCGGGTGGAAAGAAGAACTAATTCTACACAAATAAATTTATTTTATGAAGTTTTAGATATAATAAAGGGAAACCGAGGGATAGAATCAGACTTAAGAAACTTTCTTGACATATATTGTTCACTGGCTTTCAAGGAGAATGATAGATTTGAGGTTAGCAGGAGCATTGTGGGAGTTAAAGACAAGTTTTGTTTTTATATTTTTACGTCCATTTGGCCAACCAGTCCACAACTTTGTTTTGGGTTCTGTTAATGTGCTTAATGACCATATATGGCTTAATAAGCAAACGACAACAATTTAGGATACCACCAATAGGATAAAAAAACGCTTACAATAGTCAACATCTTAACTACAAGCTTCGAGTTCATTTCAATGTCAATATTATAGAGGTTATTTTAGTGGCAAATAAGAAGGACGCCAAATATAGCTTTGGCTTCAGCATGAAGGTGAGATAAGTTTCCATAAAGACGACCATGTTTAGTGATTAAAGAACCCTAATTATTGGTGATGATAATACTGCCAGAAGATTCACCATTAAAGAGAGATGAATCGTCAGTATTAACATTGATTTTGTTGAAAGCAAGAAGGTGCCAATAGAGAATCATAGGGGCCTTTCGATTAATGTTACAATTATAACAACTTATATCTTTTGGAGCATTAGAGAAAGAGCCCAGTGTTTGAAGGAGAGAAGGTTAGCTTAATCAAGATCATAGACAATATGGTTAATATAATGTATATCAGTTTGGGCATCATAGATAAGATTTTTCATTTTAGCTTTGTTCCTCGGTTTCCAAATAACCCAGCAAATGATTTGAGGAAGAACAGAGGTAATGTGGACCTTTTTTTCAGTAGACCAGATCCAATTTACAAGCATGTGGGGGAAATGACATGAATCTTCCAACTTTAATTTTGAAGATGAACAAAAAGTGACTCCAAATTCTCCAAGCTAGGTTGCAATCCACAAAAAAGATACTTAATATTTTTTGGGTTGCAGCGGAACTGGCATTTCGAAGCTAAGGTAATGTTTCCTTTCTGAATAATATCATCCATAGGCAACCAGTTATGAAGGATTCTCCAGGTAAGGTAGAAGCATTTATTATGGGATATTATGTTCAAGATCTTTCCAAAGAGATTGGAATGGTTGTGCTTAGTTCTCAGAAATTCTCAGTTGTCCTTTAGGTTAAACTTTCTACTCTTTGATATCATCCAAGTGATTGAATCACAGTGATTAGCGTCGATATAATTGTTAATGAAGTGTATAATGTTAAAATAACTAATTTTTAAATTTATACGTGTTTTATGTGTTAAAGGATATAGTTTCAAGAATTTATATTGCAGGTGGTTATGAGTAAACTTCAAAATTTTGATGGTTATTAGTACTTTTTAATCTTTTCATATGATTATCGATATTTTTTCATAGATAAAATAGTTAAAACTAAAAAATAATTAGTTTGAAAAAATTATTAATATTAAATCCAAAGATATCAAAAGATAATATTAATTATATTAATTATTTTTAAAATTTTAAATCTATCTATATATATATATATATATATATATAATTTTAAAATTTTAAAATTTGATATCTTAAATGTTATATATATATATATATAATACCCATAAACTATATTTATATTTAATCATTGATATTTTGAAGAAGAAAAAAGGATATACTAACGGTCAAAATTATCAAATGTAATTATATTATTGTTTTTAGAAGAAAAAAATAGGTTAAATGTTATATTTCTGGTGTCAAATGCTATTCGTCATCCATACCTTTAACGTAGGGAAGTTATGGGTTGGATTTTATCCAACTTTTTTTTTATTTATATGATTATTTTGGTCATGTTTATGACGTTTTTTTAAACAATTTGTTTTTAAAAGTTATTATTTTCAAATAAAATTACGTATATTTATTGTTTTTTTATAATTATGGAATCATGACAGGGTTCTAGTGAACTTATGCGAATAATAAAAACAAGAGAAGATGAAATAGAAAAACTACTGCAGATGTCCCATAATCGGTTCCTATAGAGACACTTATGCTTTCATTTCCACCTTCACCCGGTTCTTCACCTCCACCCAGTTCACACCTCCACCTGATTCTATATCATTGAGCTTTTCCCCAACTGAAGACCACTTACGCCTCGTTGAGCTATACCACGAACTCCAGTCCCTTTTCGTTTACCTATTCTATTTTGTGACACGTTTAGAGACCATATTACTTACTATGTTTGGTACGGAGAGGTAATTTCTCAATTTATTTTATTGTTTAGTTGGTATATGTATTATTATTTGGTGTTTTTTACTAACATCAAACCATGTTATTTTTTGTAATAGCACGAGATGTGTTTGTACGCCTACTACTACAGTCATAAGAGTTGAAGTTTAATCCGGCAAGGTAGAGTTAGAGAGATATTGGATGCCACACATTTTGGTAGGATAATCGAGTTGTTATCCTTTATGCAGTGAAATACCGTCACTACAAAGGTTTTCATAAAGTGTTTGCATAAGGAAACAAACAGTTTCCATTTTAGTTTTGGTCAGATGAGTATTATTCTTGATGGTGTACATACGATCTTGGGTCTGGAGGTTGAATGTAACAACGTTATACTTCTAGTCAGATATGACAAACTAAAGGTCGTTCACGATATGTCCACACTCCCAGGTGTAGACGAGACTGATCTTAAAGTTGATATTGAGAACAAAAAAATGATTGGGTCGGGCCACCATTTTCTCCAGAGCATGTTTAACGACGATGTGTACTACTACGACAATTTTTTGTTTACTGAAGAGATGATCCATCAAGTTTATCGTTCTTATATTATTCACATGTTCGGTTGTATTACTAACAAAAGCAGCACGTATGTCAATAAAAATGCATGACCAGGCAGGTTACACGCTACGTTTGGGGTACTACGTTGTTTTCGTATTTATATCATCATCTTGGAGAGGTCTCATGGCAGACGATGAAGATCATGGGTGAGTGTATTATTCTCAATAACACATGGATACAAGATCATTTTATTTTAGTCTCCCCGTTACGCATGCAATTTATATAGAGTGATTATCGACTATTGCTCGATGGGATACATGGGCGTCTAATTCTAATTTTCGGTGCAAATTGAACTAGAGGATTACCTTCAATACACTTACAAAAAACGACGTAAGTTATATATTTTTCAAATAGGATGGTTCTTATTATTAATTATTTAATATATTGAAGTATGAAAATGTTTGGTATGCGGTTACTACTAGATATAAAATATCATACATGTTTGGTTTGTAGTTACTACTAGAGGATGATTATGTTCTTAATATATCAATTTAATGTCTTTCCTATTTGGTATGCAATTAGTAACATAAATGGAATATAATGACTAGTATTTTAATGTATCAATAACATACATACTTGGTCTGCAGTTAAATTCTTTTCGACTTGTTATTTGTTGCTTTAAAATGTTGTTGGTTCCATGAATTAATGGGTTGTATGTTGCCGATATTTTTATTGACTTATAGGTTCATAAGAATAGAATAAAAAGACTTGGTTTGGTATTTTCTAGTTGGAAAATAGGTTATAAAGTGTGGATGGTAAAATATTGAAAACCTCATTTGCCTTATTGTTTGCATTGTTTTGTTTTGCATGGTTGTTTTGAACCTTAATGTCCTATAACTGATCATTTTGTATTAGAGGAAGTAACTTGGTTTTGTGGTATTATTTCCAAAGTGGAACACACCCAAGCATACTCTTCTGATCGATCTTCGCAGAAATTCAAACACGTCTAGGGCTTGCTATCATGTTTGTTGCTTCGTATGCAGAACAATGGTAAAAAGAAACATATGTCTCTCTCTCTTATAAGTTTGATCGTGACGATTGACGCATTGGTCAAATTATGTGCTACATCCTGTATTGAGAGACCCTTCAATTAAAGATGATATGGAAGTTATTATGTACTTTGGGGTATACATTAGCTCATCATGAGGTTAGTTGGTATGATGTTATTAACCGAGCTATATATCAACTACGCGATTATGTGCACAAAAACCGTGGGGGTTTTGTTATAAGACATCTGCGGGCGGGGTTGCGCCAAATTATGTTATTTCTACGTTTACCGGAGTTTGAGGGGGGGGTGGATTTTGACAGAGTAGGATAGACATATGAGGATGTTATGTCAATTAAGAGGATATTAGGTTAGACATTTTAGTGTGATGTTTGTTCATTAGGATTTTACATCTTTTTATGTAAACATTGTCTTTTTTATCTTACGTTGTTGATTTTGTAATAGTTCTTGTTATTTCATTTGGATTATAGTTGTTTTTATAAGACATTTTGTAGTTACTTTTGTAACACTACCATTTTTTCACTTATACCGTCTTAACGCCTATGCGTTCGATGTTCTCGTAAAATTTAATTTAACAACTGTTATTCTGTTAATAATTTGAAAAATAAACTCGATAAAACAATATAAAATATGAGCATAAAACAAAATAAAATAGAGGTTAGTAACTAAAAAAACATAAAACAAACATAATTTCCAACAATACTCAAAGGAATATAAAACAAGATTACACATGAACATAAAAAAAAATACTCAATGGCATATCATTCGTGAAAAGTGCAGCTCCTCAATGTATCTTTATTTTAAATTTGTTCATCCACATAACGTAGTATATATTTTGTCATAAAATAAGTTACTTTCAAATTGATCGAGTTCAATACCTCGTTCCCAATTACATTTGGGAGGTCGAACACCCAATACATTGGTTCACTTTTCAGTGAACTATATATGATGGATATTTCTTCACGACTTCCTGGAGACGACATGGAATTTGCTCATTAACACTTGTACATGTAGTACATGACACATAACACTTCATTAATAAATCCATTGGTATTCTCAGCCGACCTCATTCTTTATGCATACTTGACAGCTTCCAAGAGATATCAATATTCACTGACAGTCGATTCTATATGGAACAAAATTATGAGTTTCGTTATAGAATATATTTAAGTATATGTAGTTGTAGTTGTGTGTTAATATTTATGTTATTCAAGACTTTTATATAGAAAAATGAATTATGAATTTGGCGGATCATATTTAAGCGGGACTTATTATTAGCAGAGAATATTTAGATAAGACTTATTAGGTGTTTATTTTAGTTTGACAGAAGGTGTTCTTTTCAGTATTGCGTCATCTGTAGTTTATCGCCAACATATATTTTGCTATAAATAGTTTCACAAATGTGGCATATTTTTTCATCTACTCAATATCATGAATAATCAAACTTTTAATTGGTAAGATATGTTGGACTATTGGAGAAGACCAAAACTTGTTAAAAGCCGTCAAATTTGTTGAGAAAATATGGTCCGAACATAATACTGACGAGTTTTTTTAAATGAAATTGTTTGTATATTATACTCTAAGTATGAATGTCATGAAGCTCCCTATTATCCTCTATGAAGTCGTGAAGAAGTAACCATGTACAATTATTTGATTTATGCTAAGCTGAAATTGTATGTAAAAAAATATATAGAGAGAGAAAATGATTCAAGTTCATAGTGTAATTCAATCAGTAAATTCATCCCATTATTCATCGTCTTACACTCTATTTATAGATGTGTAAGACTTCATCAATTGAATCAGTTACAAAATAGGGTATATTGTACTGTAGTCTCCTATATTTATAAATAACATTAATATTTTTTTATAACTTTACAATTTATCTGAAATAACCTTAATATTATTATATTAAGTCCATAATAATTCATATTATTATCAGTAGCCCCCTAGTTCTTATGAAGAATAACAAATAAGAACTAGAAATCTTTGAAATCCTAGCAAATGAAGATTGTTAATTTCCAAATTCTAAATCACTTCGAATTTAAACATCCCGTCATCTTATCAAAATGATGTAATTCAACCCGTAACATCTTCAAATGAGACCATATCCAAGTTTACTTTGAATACAAACCATTTAGTATTGCTTAAAAATTGCTAAGTTATACATTTATCATCTTTGAACAAAAACATATTTTGGTTGCTTCGAAATTGAACCAGTCAATATTATGTGTAAAGACTCCTCAAATCCTCACTCAATCCTTTTAAATCTGCTTTGAGTTCTTACGCACATGGCCTTTCAATATCCTTTTTACAATGACTAGAAATGTTTGGAATACTCTAGTACGCGTGCTCAATGCCACTAGGTTTGACAAAATACAAGTGTTACTCTACTTGGTAGGCTACCGTTTGGCGGTTCTTTAACAGCTGTCAAACAAACCATTCACCTTCTCTGCCATTTCCTCCCCCAATAACCATCATCAACCCTTCATATTCTTCTAAAAATTTCCTCTCTCATCATACTTTCACCGTTCTTCTATAAATACTTCCTCCTCAATTATTTTCATTCCTCATTCAAATGTTAGAGAGAGAAAAATAACACTTTATAAACGTTTTTTTTCACAACCGTTTTTCACCGGAAAATCTCACTTTCATGATCCATCTTCAACCTTTTATAGAGTAATTTGAAGGTTGTTCTTCACTTTAGTTTATGAAAAAACTATCATCCACTAAAAAAACCAATCTTTGGTATCTACCACTATCTCTGTATTAGCGAAAAAACTGATGAATATCGTGTTGTTGGTGTAATAGACAATTATCCTAAAATTTCAACCCATACCATAGTTTACGGGAGCTTCAATCCTACCCAAAATTCTCCTACGAACCAAAGTGCATCCAAGCCTGTTCTTCACATTTTCCCACATAATCTTTGCTCACAAATACCACATCGAAATCCTTCACTAGTACTTTTTGGTTCACAATAGTTCCTCCTCAAAGTAATTGTAACAAAACACATAGAGTATCTTTTCACAGAGAATCAGACAAATATTCATCACCTATTAACACTGAGACACCTTGAATTTCACGCAAAGAGACACCTCGAATTCAATCACAGGATCATCTTTCTCAAAACATTTCTCTAAAAAAGAAAGAATTTGTAGCTATGAGAGACTTCGAAGACGATAATACTTCACAAAGTCCTGCCCAATATACCATAGAGAATCTACACTATCTTCTCCTCCCACAAATGAGATTGTTGAGAGCCACCTGGAGTCACATGAAACTCCTTCGAAAACCCAAAATCAAAACCTAGCCTCAAGCTCAAATCCTCCTCAACTGCGAGATGAAGCCTCTGAAGAAATATTGATTCAGAAGAAAAGACAGAAACAAATTCTAATGTTGAAGCTACACAAAACGGTGTTGCTTCTGAAACTGAGGATGATGCTTCGAAGAAAGGGGCATCATATAAAAAAGAGAAGAAATAGAAAATGTCAATTAAACTTCCTGAAGATGTTGTTGACATTCTTAGTGTAAACTTAAAACTACTCCTCCTCAAATATACATGGCGCTGAAGAATGTGCCATATGACTATTATAGTCAAGCTTTTTTCGATCGTCTAAGGAAACAATGGAGATTGCCAAATAATTTAGTGTTTTGACTACCTGATAAAGGAGAGACTCAACTTTGTTGTAGAGAAGATAAATTTGTGGTCTATTTTAAGATTATCAATTGGGGACTTCGATTATCACTAGACCCAATAATAGTAGGTTACTTCGAGCTCGTTGACATATTCTCTACCCAAGCAAGCCTAAATTTATTGTTCACGCTCCTATCAATGATTATGGCTTTCAAAGTGAGAAAAATTGCTCTCTCCATCAAAGACTTCATTGCAATGACTGGTCTTTCAAAAAATTCAGTATTGTCATTCTATTATCTGACCTTTGGGGATGACTTCAAAATAATCGATAATCCTCTTGAAGCTGACATGTTCTGGAAGCAAAGGTTCTTCTTTATTTCATAACTTATATGTCAATTTTTATATGTATTATTATTGTATGCAGAAATTTTGATGAGGTACAAGGCTCGGAAGAAAACTGCCAAAGTTATTTTTGTCGAACTGGCTGCCTAGACAGAAAATGCATAGGGCAATATGTTCTATAGTGATTTCATCCCCATAAATATCATTAACAGCCATCTGTAGAGAATCTCCCTGGATACTATTGCCCTAGAATATTTTATAAAAACCCCAAACTCAGATGACGGTGTCCAGAGACTACTAATACCTGATGCCAAAGTCATACTTAAGGCTGTTATCGGTCCGGTTCGGTCTGGGTTTTGCCGGAACTGGACCGGACCGCTAAGTTTATCGGTTCAGACCGGAACGAACCGTTAAGCTTTCGGTTTTAATTTTTGGAACCGGAACGAACCGCTAAGCTTTCGGTTCGGTTCGGTTCGGTCCGGTCCGGTTCGGTCTGATTCGGTTCGGTTCCGGTTTGGTCCGAGTCCGGTTCGGTCCGAGTTCGATCCGGTCCCGTTTCGGTCTGTTTCGATTCGGTCTGGTTTCGGTTCGGTTCGTTATCGGTCCGGTTTTGGTCCGGTTCGGTCCACTTTTGAAAAATTAAATCCAATTAAAATTTGATTTTTAATTTTTTATATTGAAGTAAATAATATAAAAATTAAAGTTTATAAATTAATCTTTTGATGTAATTAACTATTAATTTTGGTACTATAATTTATAAAAGAATAAATAATAATAATAAATAATCGGTTCTAACGGTTTTATTGGTCCGATTTTTTATCGGTTCTACCGGTTTATCGGTTCTATCGGTTCGATTCCGTATCGGTTCTATCGGTTTACTAGTTTTATCGGTTCGATTCCATATCGGTCCTATCGGTTTATCGGTTTTATCGGTTCGGTTCCTAACCGGTTTTTTGTTTCGGTTCCTTGTCGGTTTTCGGTTTTTAGAATAGAACCGCGAACCGAACCGTTAAGGTTTGGTCCGGTTCTCGGTCCGGTCCTTATCGGTTCAGTCCCGGTCCGGTTCTCGGTTCAGGAGAACCGTTGACAGCCCTAAATGTAACCCACACCACCACCTTCTTCGAATAAACTATAATCTATATATTTAATATGACAATATTTTTCAGATGATAACAACAATTACATAACTGAAAACAAAGCATCTATTTCCAACATATACAAATGGTAACTATGTCAGATGATAACAACAATTACATAACTGAAAACAAAGAAGTCTGAATTACATAAAAAACTAGTCTGAATTACATAAAAGTTCATAAATAATAACTGGATTGATAGAAAACATATTTAAACTTTCTTAGAGTTAGCTTCACCTGTTTCTGTCCCGGAGCCTCCACCTATTTCTACTTTCTGCCTCTTAATCTTAGCGTTCCATTCCTCCGGTTGCAGTTCTAATTGATGTTAAGGGTAGTTTACCACATAAATGGATTTCCCACACACCTCACATACAAGCATCTGACCATGTCCCTCTTCCATTTCCCTTTCCCTTTCCTCCTTTTCCCATTTCCTTTGCGATTCCTGTTTCCAGTACTCCGGTATTTCCTCTTCACTTTCCCTTTTTCGAATTAGCTTTTCTCTTCTTATATCCTCATCGTCGTCACTCATTTTCCTAAACATAAAAAACTGTAAGTTAAACGGCATGATTTAAAAAAAAGCTAAGAACACTTACAAATATTGATTCAGCCAAAGGTGAGAGAAATGAGTTCACCACCTTTGGTCTATTTAACTAAAAAGAGTGAGCTCTTAAATGCAATGCTGATGATTACTAAAACTAAATGCAAATGCAATGCTGATGATACTAAAACTGATACTAAAACTAAATGCAACTAAATGCAATGCGGGCTATACAAGCCGTACAGAACTATAAAGTTTTAAAACCCCATTTATATAGAAGAGGCTGGACCTGCACCGTTATGTGTTTCAAAAATTAAAACTAAGACCTTGGTATCTATACGTTTACATTCCAGCTCTAAAGTTTTATTTGGTTATAAATATAGCCTAAAAAATCTACCTAGTTATAGATCAATCCGTACCTACAATTTTCTTTTAAAAACTTAAATTTAATAAACTAAACTCTTACAATTCATAATTAGTATATATTTTGTATTTATTAATTAATAATATCCGTAATAAAATTATAATGGGAAAACACGGTAAATAATATTTGAAAAAAACGAAAAATACCACTTTAGTAAGTAAAAGACGTCTCCTTTACATTCACTAAGTTCCCAGTGAGGCCGTGGACTCATACTACCAATTCGAAACAGATCTCAGAGCCACTTGCTTGCAAAAAATAAGAGTAAAAACAAAAAAGCAACTGCTAGCTCTTCAACATATCTGAAGCTACAAAAGAAAGAAAGAAAGACCAAGAGGAAGGCAAGCGAAACTAGTCTTCCAACCATTGAAGAAGGAGTCGAAGCTGAACCTTCTCAGAAAATAATAAATACCATTGCCTTGAAAAATAAGAAGAGCTCTTCAAAAACTCTTCTAACTAAAAATGGAGAAAAATATTAAGGTACCTCTCTCAGAAATTGAAGAAGCTGTATTTGAAAATAAACAAGGAAATGAGAACTTCACTACTGAAAAACCTATTGTTGCAGAAGAACTTCAAGATCTTTATAATGATATCGATCCTACAGTTCAACAGATCCAAGAACAACTTCGACAAGATTAGTCATCAAGTTGTTGCTTCTCTTCTATCTGGAATTTTGAGCTCAAATCCTCCAACAGTTGCCTCATTATTATGCCTTATAACAATCATCGTACTATCCATATCAAAGATCCATCTGAAGAAGCAACAATTGCACTCCAACCATTCTCTAATCTTGAAGGAGCAGCAAAACAGTTGTGCACGTAAGTAAATTTTGCTCGAAACCATCTGGAAGTTATGGCTAATGATATGGTTTGGGTAAAAAAGAAGATGAAGAAGAGAAGAAGATGAGAGAGATTTTTGGCAAGCATATTTTTGAACAATTCCATGTATTACAGGCTGACAGATTGTAGTTTATAAAAGGATCCATCCAACTGAAACGTCATTTGAGAGTTGTTCACTAACAAAAAACAACAGAGCTAAAGACTTCCTATCAGGCTGAGCTTACTGAGCTCAAAACAAAACATGCAAGGGAAATATCAAAGGAGAAAAGAAAAGCACTCCTTTTTACAATAGTCTCTTAAAAAAGTAAAGAAGAAAAGAAAAAGTTAGCTGATGAAAGGACATCACTCAAGACGACATTTGAATGAGACAAACAATTTTATGTGAAAGTTTCCAAAACTCAATGTGGACTAGACACCCTTGTTGCTGTTAAAAATGCCAAGGAGAAAAAGACAATCAATTTGCTCCGTGAATTTCATGCAACATTTCTAAATGACGATCTATCCGGTTTTTAGAAATTAATTTCAATTGAAAATTTCATAATTGAAGCATTCGATCATGTACCTGGTGACTCTTATAAAGAAACTGATTAAGAAGAATATGAAGATAAAGATGATTCTGATAAGGAAAAAAGCTCCTCAGAATGAAGCTCAGATCATTCTCACCAAGATGATTAAAAAATATGTGTTATTTATTTTATATTTTGTCAAATCACCAGTTGTTGGTGGTGGTGTATCCTTTTTTGTAGGTTATTAAACATTTAGCACTTAAATTTATTTTTGTAAAATTCAAACTTTAATATATAATGAACATGTATTTTTTATTCTTCAAATATTAACCATCTTTATATAAAGTAATTTACACCTCGAATATCATTGTTATTTAAAATAGCGTGTTTAAAGAACGTTAGCATTTCGAACCAAATTGTGCATTTAAAGATTATTAGAACTTTGAACCAAAAAGTGAATTTGAAGAATCTTAGCACTTCAAACCAAATTGTGTGTTTAAAGAATTTTAGTATTTTGAACCAAATTATGCGTTTAAATAACGTTAGCACATCAAATACTAATAGTGCGCTTAGAGAACGTTAGCACCTCGAATACGACTATCTTTTCAAACAGTACCTTTAAATGAATGTGTAGCACATCGAATACGACTATCTTTTCAAATAGTGTTTTAGCTGAATGTATAGCACCTCGAATAAAAATGGTGCGTTTAAAGAATGTTAGCACGTCAAATATGGTTATTTTTTCGAACAATGCCTTTGATAAATGTATAGTACTTCAAATAAAAATAGTTACTTTTGGTTAACCGTTTCAAAGATGATCAGTCTTTGATTAGTTACCAATATAATTTAAAAACTTGTATTTTAAACAAACATTGGCCAAAGAAGATTTTTTATTAATATCCTCAAATATACACGTGATACCTCATTAAAACATTCTTAGGCCAACGTGATAGGGAAGAGTATGTCAGTTATCCAAAAATTATCAAAAGAAAAAATCACTCCCTATATAGTTTCATTTCACTACCATATAAGTGTTTTATATTCCAATGATGTCGAAGTGATCTGCTCTGTTCATATTGAAGGCGATATGTACCCGACTTTATTCATTTCACTACCATATAAGGACCTTCCCAATTTGGGGAAATCTTTTCAAGTCACTTGTCTTTTGTATGGAGAAATACTTTCCTCATAACTTTATAACCTATCTTAAAATCTCTTTGTCTCATTTTCGAATTATCGCGACTCTTCATCAAAGTTTGATAATTGGTCAAATTCAAATATATTTTAATCCTTTTTATATTCGATCAAGTCTAGGTCTGTTCTTCTTGCCTCTTCATTTAGCTCTTCAGAATAATGAAAAACTCTATAAGATGGTAAATTAGACTATGCGGGGCTTACACCATCCATACTATACACCAAGGTAAAAGAAGTTTCTTGAGTAGCATATCTAGGAGTCGTACGATAAGCCTACAATACCTCTTACAAATAGTTAGGCAATTTCTCTGTACAACCTGTTAAATTTTTCTGTACACCTTCCAGAATAGATTTATTAGTTAATTCAACTTAATCGTTTGCTTGAGGATGCAAAGCTGTAGAAAAACATTGCATAATACCACTTGAAGCGCGAAAACAAGTCATTTCTTTGTTGTTAAATTGAGGACCCTTATATTTGATAATTTTCCGAGGAACTCCAAAGCGACAACAAATATTATTCACAATGAATTTGGTAATATCCTTAGATTTCGTATTGGATAATGGTTCAGCTTCAGCCCACTTTGAAATATAATTCACCACCACGACAATCATTTGACGTCCTCCAGAATCCATATGCAATGGTCCACTATGTTTATTCCCCATCTATAAAAAATAATGGCTTCAGATATGAAAGTAAGCGGTATTGCTGGTTTCTGAATAGAATTAGCAAAGTGTTGACAAGTATCACAGCCTCGTACTCAAACTTTAAAATCATTCATAATCGAGGGCCTATAGTAGCCTACGAACAAAACCCTATGTGTCAAAGACTTAAACCCACAATGAGTTGAACCTTCACCATCATGTAACACATATAAAATTTCTTAAGATTATTCTCTACCCAAACACCACAATAGTGGCTTACTTAAATATTTTTTTACAATACTCCATCGAATACAGCATAGCAATGAGCCTTATACCGTAAACTTTAAGCTACCTTTAAATCTTGAGGTAACGTACCTCTTAGTAAAAAAAATTAGTATATCAGACCTCCAATCATCTCGAATTATATCTGGGTTAACAAGTATCAGCATATTTACATTATTCTGATCGTGTCAAAATCGAAGGGCTTTCCTGTAATAATATCCATGGATAAATTATTTTGGCGAATGGCATTTATGACCTCCATATAGAGAGTACTTTATCGTGTGCCATTGATTTGGATTTGAGTCCATCCAAAAACCTAAAAGGTGCTTTGATGTAAGAAGAAATGCCTTATCATGGTACGTGAAAATGATCCCTCTTAGGTCGTGGATTCACATTCTCATTTTATCAGGATGATAGCCATCTATAACTAATGTCGCTTCCACACTCCTTTCGATCGACCTTTTCTAGTAGGGTATGGAATGGTTTTCTTATGGAAAGGAAAGTTGTATGTGAAGAATACTCTTTTGTGTAAGAAATTGTTGCTAAAGAATCAACAACTGTACTATCTCATCGGTTAATATGCTCAAAAATCACCTTATCAAACAAAAGAATTAAGTTTCAAAGCTCGTGTAGATACAAAATTAATTGATCCTTCTTAGCCTTAGATATGCATGCCATATGATTTGCCACTAGCAATGAATCTATCTCCAAACGGACTGTTGTCGCTCCACAAATACTTGCAAGCCTTAAACCAGCTAATGCAACATTGTATCCAGCCTCGTTATTCGACATATGAAAACCAAATTGAATAGCATAGTACATGACTTATTTATAATGAGCAATTAATTGAACCCTTGCACTAGATCCCAATATGCTAGAACCAATATCAGTTTGAACCACCCATGTTGAAACTTTTGGAATTGATTCTATATTTGTCCCTTCATCTAATCGGCTTGAATGGAATTTGACCAGAAAATTGGCTAAAGCTTGAATTTTAATCATTGTTCGAGGAGAAAAATTAATATTAAAATCTCTCAATTCTACTGACCATTTGGTCATTCTACCAAAAATGTCTGGTTGTTTTAACACATTCTTCAATGGAAAAGAAGTTCGAACCACAATGGTGTGAGCTTGAAAATAAGGGTGCATCTTCCTAGCATCCACCACTAAAGCCAAGCCTAATTTTTTAAGCCTCAAATATATTTTTCTGATAACAACAAATTTTTGCTAACATAATAAAGTGGCTTTGAAAATCCTTTTTCCTCACATATCAAAATAGCGTTCAAAGTAAAATCAGACACTGCTACATATAAAAACATTTGTTCTCCAATTCAAGGCTTAGACAAGATATCTAGTGATAACAAAAGTTCTTTAATCTTTGAAAAAACCTCTTTACGATCTGGTGTCCACATAAACTTCTCGTGTCTTCATAAAACTTGGAAAAAAGAGAAACATTTGTCAGAAAATCTTGATATAAATCGATTAAGAGCAGCTAACCTTAGGATTTGTACATCCTTTATAGTTCGAGGTGACGTCATTGATACCAGAGCCTTTAACTGTTCAGGATCAACCTCTATCCCTTTTTCACTAATGATATACCCTATAAACTTTCATGATTGTACGCCAAAAGTACATTTTTCATGTTTAAGCTTCAATCGAATAGCTCTTAAACTTAGATAAGTCTCCTCTAAATATTTAAAGTGTTCACCATCTGCTGGGCTTTTAACCAATATATTGTCAATGTAAACTTCTATTTTTCTCCCAACCTGAAAAACAAAGGTGTTATTCACCAACCTTCAATATATCGGTCTACCATTCTTCAAACCAAATGACATGACTTTATAACAATGTAGCCCCCTTGATGAACATAGTATTTTCATGATCTTTTGGATCTATTTGAATATGTTTTTAACTAGTAAAAGCATACATAAAAGCTATAATTTTATTCACTAAATTAAAATCAACCAGCTGATCTATTTGAGGAACGAGAAATGGATCTTTAGGGCATGCACGATTCAAATCAGTGAAATCAACATACATTTTCCATTTTCCATTCTTCTTTTTAACCAATAATGGGTTTGCAGTCTATAAAGAATATTGCACCTCCTAAATATGTCCGACCCTAGACAAGTGATCCACCTCTACCACGATAACATATTTTTTTACATAAAATTCTCGTCTCTTCTCAATAACAGGCTTGATTCTTGGATTTATAGCTAAGTTGTGACATATTACTTCAGGTGGAACCCATACTCGTGATAACATATTTTTCTACATGAAAAGCTCGTTTCTTCTGATATTCAGCCCACCTTCATCAAAGGGTTTACACATTGAAGACCATTCAGTCCAATTGATTTTATGATTTTTAGTAGTTGAACCTTAAAAAAACTTGTTAAAAGTTCTTTCCACCCTCGTAATGATACTCTTAGGCAGATAACAGCTCTGAATCCAATACATAAGAGTTGTCACGAGAGCTGAGCTGATAAGAGTGAGCTACCACCGTAAGACAAATGCTTATTTTACTAGTCTTTAATCTTCTTGTTGATTTTGTTTAAGAGAGAGTTGTAATTGTTGGTCTTGTTATTAGTGCTAAGAGTGATGCCAAATATTCAGTATGATAAAACCATAGCTGAATTTGATTAATGAGGGATTATAATCTAGTGTTTAATGTGATTATCTTAATTTTGTCTTTGTTGATAAATTGTCCCGAAACATCTGGAGAAACCTACCTAACTTCCAATAGTAGAACTAAGACTGTTAGTAAAACTTAGCAGATCGTCAGCAAATGTTAAGCAAGGAATAACAAAATAAGTACTTGTAGAGTAGTTCATAAATTTATTAGAGTTTAAAAACATTGACAAGCCTATAATTAGAATTTCTTTAGCAATAATAAAGAGACTATGATAGGGAAGATCTCCACGTCTATGTCCTTTTTTAGTGTTAAAGTAACCAACAACATTACCATTAATTAGAATAGATATAAAAACAGATCTAATTAACTTGTTGATAAGATTAATATATTTAGTAGAGAAACCAAATGATAGTAACACTTTAAGAATGAAGCTATAAGACATTTTTTCGAAAGTTTTAGACACATAAATTTGAATCAATATGTTACCAGCCTTAGTTTTTTATTAAGGTAATGAACAAGCTATTTTGTTATTAAAATGTTTTCGTGTATAAATTTGTTTTTAACATAGCCACTTTGAACTTCTGAAATAATTCGAGGAATGAGATTGATAAGCATTTTGATTAGTATATTAGACCTAATTTTGTTTAATAATGTACACAAGCTAATAGGTCTAAAATCCTTCCAATTTGTATGATTGATGGTCTTATGAATTAAAAATAAATTTGTGGCCATAAATTCTTGAGGAATGTTATGGCCAAGTATGAAAGATGACATAGCTTTACAGAGATTAATTTTTATGACATTCCAATAGGTCATGAAGAATCAACTATGTAATCCATCCATACCAGTTACACTTGAAGGATTGAGGCTGTTTATGATGTTGTAGATCTCCTCTTCAGAGGGAGGAAGCAAAAGTAAGTTATTATCTTTCTTTGTTATCAGCTTTGGAATATTGTTAAAGATATTGTCTTGCATTCTAGTGTTTTCTTCTTCCATGCCTGAATAAAGGTGATTAGTTAGGATCTATTTAAAGTAAGATTTAACAATTAGGCCCATCAAGTTATTGTATATGATCTAATCCTCACCAACTTTAATGTTGTTTATAGTATTCTTTCTTCTTTTCTTAGAGACATATGCATGATAATTTTTAGTGCTTATGTCGCCTTCTTTGAGAATCTTTGAATAACATTTTTGTTGTCAATAAGACTATTCCATCTTTAAAGTTTAAATAAAGAGATCATTAGCTTTTGCAAGCTCCATTTTCGTGTCCAATGTATTAGATTTCATATGCTCCATCTCAAGCTTCTTGATAACTTCTTATGTAGCCCGCACTTTGTCAAAAATATTTCTAAACAACTTTTATTCCATACCTTTGAGGATTTTTTTAATCTTATGAGTTTGTGCCAAAAGATATAAAGAAGAGATCCTTCAATATTCTTATTCTATTTGTTTTCTACAAAATTTTAAAAGTCGTGATCCAATATCCACATGTTTAAGAATTTAAAACTCTTTTGGGAGTTTAATCTGTCTTTGGATATAGTAACACATAAAGAATCATGGTCTTAACAAGTTCTGGCCATATGAAAGACTTTCGTTTCATTAAAAAGGTCAGACCAAAAAGAGTTGTAGAGAATTTTGTCCAAACGCTTCCATTTGGAGTTGTTGGACCATGCATCCTCCAGCTAACAGTCCCTTATTACATCATTAAAATCTTTTGACTTGTTGAGACAAAAAGTTGAAGAACCAATATGTTCTTCAGTAAATGTTACCACATTAAAATCTCCTAATATTAGCCACTCCTCAGCAGCGGCAGATGTTCGTGAGAGTATTCCATAAGTTTATTATGTTGTATCTTTGACATTTAACATAAACCATTATTCATAAGATTTTTTTATCTAAACCAGCATATGAGATTTCAGTATGTAAGTATTGAGTGTTATATTGTAAAAATTTAACGAAAAAAATTTCTTTCTAGAAAAACCAAATTTTATTAGAGGAGTTAGATTTACAGTTTTTAAAACCGATATTTAATACAATACTTTCCAAGTTATCAAAACTGACGTGGGACTCTTGAATGACAACTATCTTAATATTTTCCTTATGAATGATAGACATTAGAAGATTTATTTCTGATACCACGATTATTCCTGCTAAACATCTTGATCATCTTTAGGTAACAAGGTAGTAAGTTTGCTTGTCCCTGAGAATTTCAAGGATTTGATAATCATACTATTAGGTTTTTTCATTCTCTTAGTTTCCTTTAGTTTCTTGTTAAGAACTTTTTGAAATCCCTTGTCTATTTATTTTCTTCGTATTATTGGGGAGGAAGGTAAACTTTCCATATTGTCTTATTCAAGAGTGACATTTCCAGATATTAGATTTTCATAGTCTTGAGAAGTAGAAAGATTATAACTAAAATCCAGAGCTTGAATGACTTCTATGATTTCTTTGATATCATGAGACTTGTTTTCATGATACTGAGTACTTTGCTGATTCTTAGTGACAACTTTTAATTTAGATTCAGTGGTTGTATTACTCAATGCTTGGATATTTTTAATAAGAAATTTTTCTTTGTGATGGTGACTAAGCTTTTTTGAGTCATTACTTTGATGAGGGATAACCACAATAGATTTAACTTTAGGCTAAATTGTTTATTTTATTTTTAAGACATTGTTACCTTGTGAATCACAAGAAACAACCGTAATAGTAACCTTGTTCCCTTGTTCATCTGGCTGAGTTTTTACAATATTATTCTTACATGCTTCATGGTTATGACCAAGATAAAAATAATTATGGCAATATCGAGGAATATCCATGTAACTGATATTCAACCAACACCCTTAGTTGTCTCCAAAGCCAACCCAAATATGATGTTGAATATGTTTTTATACGTCAATTTCAACCCAGGCATAACATGCATTGTAGTGTGCTCTGTTTCTTTCTTTCTAGGATTTTGATATTTACTGGGTTTTCTATTGAAGTTTCCATTGTATGAATTATACTTTTATTGTATAGATATTTTGGCATTTTTTCGATTATAATCCATACATGAGTAGTTAAATATTCATATTTAGGATTAAAATCAACATTCCACTTTAGTATCCTGATTGACGAAACCCCTCACAATCTAGACACTTATGGTCCAAATCTTGCAAAGATCTTATTTTGCGTCAAATTCTAGAAAAATATACCTACAGTCTCATACATAAATATTGTAGTCTTCCTTGAATATATGAGAATTTATGAATTGATTAAAGAGTTGTCTTTTATGAAATCCTTGTGAGAATTTGTCGATTAACGTAAGCTTGGTAGCCATAGAAAACTTCTCTTTATCAGTTTGAGTAAACTAGATGGAAATATGGTTATATTTCTCGACTACACTAGTAGGCTTAAAGTATGATTGAGGATTGTGTTTTTGTAAAGTGTATGCATATGATATTTTTTTTGGACTCTATATCTGCATTTGGGATACTTTTGTTGAGGCTATCTTTATTTTTCTGTATGAGGTTACTTGACATTAGAAGATTGGAGAAATCTTTATTCTTAAAGGCAGAATCAGGACTACTTGTGGCTTCCAGTCTGGTCAGTCATTTGCATTTATTAGAAAAATATCATCATAAAATAAAAAGCGAAGAGATAAAGAAAAAAAGAGCTTTTTTGGAGGACCTATTATATATTATATATAGTTAGTGGAGTCAATAACTATTTATAAATAATATATATATTTTTAAAAATACAAGTATATATATATATATATATATAAAAGGTCAAAATAAACCCGTTAGTACCTACAAAATAACAATTTGTTCATAAATATTTTCTTCTTTTGAATGACAATGAAATGAGCCGGTTTAGTAAGAAAAATATTAGTGGCAAAAAATTAAATAAAATAAAGTAAAAACTCTAGAAATTAATACAGTCATATGTTTCATTTTTAATATTATTTATAATATTTTTATAGGAAGATAAAAAAATTAAACCTAAATTTCTCTTTCATTTTCTTATAATTCATTCAAATCAAAAAATTTATACCAAAATTTATAATTTTGTTTGTTTCTGTTTCACCAAAATTATAAACAAACGATTGATTAAGATAACATAACGAGTAATGTAACGATTTAAATTATTTTGTCTATTTGTTTATCTAAATGTTTAAATTTTGATTTATAAAAAATATTTTTTTTTATCTTTTTGTTTTTGTCGTATTTAGATCTATATTGAGAGAGGTGATTTGATGTTTTGTTATTGATATGGCGACTTTAGTTTTGAAGGTGAGTTTTTCGGCTATTGATCTTTTAACCCTTTCGGTTGACAAAAAAAATAGTGAAGGAACGCGTTAATGACGACCATGTAATAATATATTTAATAAAAAATCATAAATTTATCTTTTTGGCTATACAAATAATGATGAATCTGTAAATAGAAGATTAGAAAACCGAGATGAAAAACCCAAGTTGAATTTGTTTTATATAATTTTTTTTGTTTTAAATTGATAGAATTGGGGATATAGGGACTTGAACCCTCACGATTTCTAAAGTCGACTGATTTTCACGGTAGGGTAACAACTAGTTTTGGTATGTTGGGAGATATCATTATTGTCGAACCCACAAACAATAGAAATCTTATAAATTTTGGATAATACTTTCTATTTTAGGAAAATAGATTTGTAAGATTGATTCAGGTAAACGTATTTTACATCAATCGTCGTTTATTGATTGCAGTGTTGCTATAATTTTATTATCGAATAAAATTCTTATACTTCGGAGTATGTTTTATTGTAAATGTTTATGGTATTATCATATTACATAAAGATGATGTTGGACTTATGTTTCCTCCAAAACTTGTACATATACATGTAATTTCAGTCATATTAGATGAACAAATTTCATCTTGAGTTTTACCTTTTAGTTTAAAAAGTATTTGGATATCATTTATCTTTTAGTATGAAAACTATATTGTTTAATAAATAGAAATAAACTACAACTATACTTCATATTTTGTTCTTACATTTTTTGGGTTTGTAAGATGTGACTAATTAGGGTTGTATTACTCTTGTATTCTTATCTATGCTTTTTTTAGGACACTCACAACTCATGTTAAACTGAAAAAAATGTTTGATGTCCATTAAGAAACATGCATTCAATGTATATGAGTGTCAAGTTGTTATAGCTCTCAAAGATCATCTTACAAAACAACTTCCAGCAAAAATATTTATGTTGAGTTATAGTCTACTATGGCCATTTGAATAATTAAGTAAAATTTAAATTCACAATTATCAAAATTTAGATGAGCATACAAGTCTCTTCGCATACCAATAACACATGTCTGGAACATGCCAAGTAATTAGTTATGCTCATTTCTATATTCTGGTTAATAGTCTTGGATTTAAACATTTTGTTTCGATGTTCATGAGATTCTAATTGAGATTAAGTTAACCATATGTCTTCTTTAAATAAGTAAGATTTTATTGAGGTTAACTTATAAATTTATACATTGTCCTGATTGATATCTAAGTTACATTATGATGAGAGCCGATTGCCATTATTTTATTTTTATATTATACACATGAAGAGGATTGACAAACAAAACTATACACAGGTTTGATAAGAAGAACACCATTATAATAGTTGTTACCGGTTGTAGCACAACGATGGAGGATAATTTGTTTCCCGGTGAGGATGAAGCGATCATCCAGTATGTAGAGTGAGAAGGAGATGGCGGTTAAGGCAGTGGCCACTATTCTGCTTATCTCCATATCAGTAGGTAAATATAATCATAATTTGAGAATGTAAACATGGTTAGATTTAATAACAAGTCTATATTTATATGTGCACTACTCGAATGAGAATTTTTCAGAGACTTATTGTCATTAACCGTTTCTGTAATCTTATTGGTCGAGTAGATCATATTAGGATTGTCCAATAAACTACAATGAATAATTGTAAAAAAAAAAAAATTTGAAAATAAATAGGACTGAATATAAAAATTACAGTTCACTTACTCTAACTTCAATATAGTGTTGCTCTTGGATAGAGAGCCCGATACAAGTCCGTCGAGGTTGTTGTTGGATAAGTTCCTAATACATTATCAAAACCATAACCATATAGTTAGTTCATGTTAGTTTGTAAGAAAATATATAAAATAACTAACATTTTTAAACAACAATAATATTAAACAAAGTAAGTGCCAAAAAAATCACGTATATCTCATTTTTAGACTATTGCTGTTGAATTATTCTTTGCATATAAAAACATTATTAATAATCAAATGTCTAATCCAAAAAAGACCAATATGAATGAAATTCTCATGTTTAGTCATATGTTGCTCACATTTTCTCAATAACATCCATAGAACTAAAATCCAAAAGTTCACATAGACAAATTGAAATTGCTAAAATACTACATTTTTGTACCACAAAGAATCAGATAGATATATAATTTAGTATTAATATGTCCGCGACTAATATATAAAGATAAATAACTTTGGTTCTTATCTTAAGAGTACTTAGCTATAATTTGTAAATGTTGGGTGTAATGGTTTTTTTGTGTAATAAATCATTAAATTAATTGAAAGAGGGTTCATACAAGAAAACTAGGGCATACCCCGAGTTAATACATCGAGTCAGGGGGACAAAATGAAATAACATAAGATCATATCAAAGAAGAAAAAATAAGATCCAGTCTAGCAAGTAGAAGAGTACCGGTTCTACAAAATGGTCTTCCGAGACAACTGCCGAACATCTCCAATAGAATCTACGGGATGGTGGAAAAAACTCGAGCTGCACTCACCAAGATGGGACCTGCAATAAATAAAAACCATTAGTAAGATATTATACCAGCCATGTAGTATTGGTGCCTTGGAATCTATACCGTAGATTTGATAAGATACGGTGAGAAACCATAGAGGCATTGGCCGGAGAGGAACCAAATACTCTTAAATTCCTCTCCTTCCAGATGTAGTAAATTACCGCGACAAAGCAAGCATGCCAAATACTATGGTTACGAGATTGAGACCATGTTGACGTTACAGAAATCCACGACTCTCAGCTAATAATTGAAAAAAGGAAACCTAATTTATTACTAGTGTTAGTCCAGATACTATGGGCGAAACTGAACTCAAAGAGGAGATGAAAGATAGTTTCAGAATCAGAGTTGCATAGGGCATAATGAGTTGGGATATTGTAACCCCAACTGATAAGCTTGTCTTTGGTGGCAATATTGCCTAAAATAACAAGCCAAGAAATAAAACAATGGCGAGGAATATTGAATTTATTCCAGACTAACCCGGCCATACCCATTATAGGGTTAGGCAGACGTATAGCAAGGTGTGTGTCTCGGATTGTAAAGGAATTGCATCCAGCCTTCGCCTTCCAGAAAGGGATGTCAATGGATTCGAGGTTGGGAGGCGGGAGATAGAGATTAGGTTGTGGATCTCCAACAGTTAGCGCGGCTTCAGTATTTCGTTGATCTAATATTGGAAGACTAGTTCTAGATTCCGTTACGAATTATATCCGAAACTTTTAGGTTCTTCCCAAGCCTGTAGTCAGAAATTGTGTTGTCGCCATAGTGAGATGCAAGTGAAGAGGATAACAGCCATGGGTCGTACCAGAAGGATGTCCTCGAGCTATTTCCGATGGCCACCCTGTACAAATTACTAGCCAAAGGTCAAAGACGAAGAATTTTCCTCCAGATCCAAGTTGAAGAGGAGCCGATCTGGAGGTTCCAAAAATTACCATTTTTTTATTTTTTGCATTTTAATCCAATCACTCCAAATGGAATGATTATTATTATGATATACCAAAGGTGTTTTAGGACAACCACCTGATTCCAGATTTTTAGGTCCATAATCCCAAGGCCGCCCTCTATAGTGGGCAAGGTAACCGTAGCCCAAACAACTTTAGAACCATAGATTTTCATGGCAGTACCCGACCAAAGAAAACGAAAAAGATTTTGGGACAGTTCTTTGAGAATTCTAGAGGGGATAATAAAGATAGAAGACCAATAGACTTGACCATCGAATAAAACATACTTAATTAGTTGAAGTCTATCGGCATACGAAAGATGGTTAGAGGTCCAAGAATTAATACGAGAGGTAATTTTGTGGAGAAGATGACGACAGTCCGAGTAGGTGAGATGACTAGTGAGAAGGGGGACTCCTAAGTATTTAACGGTAAGCGAACCTTCCGGAAATCCCAAGATGGATAGAAGATCTACACAAATGGAATCATCAATACCCGAAAAGAAGATATGACTTTTGGTCGGGTTGACCTTTAGACATAAAGGGAATAGAACTCGTCAAAGGCCTCTTTAATAAGACTAAGGGACTTAACATCACTATGACATCATCTACAAAACAGAGATTAATGATTTTGAGCTTTTGACATTTCCAATGGAAATGAAACTGCTTATCCTTACTTTTCTCCTTAAGAATGCTGGAGAGAACTTGCATGACAAGAACAAAAAGAAAGGGGCAGAGAGGATCTCCTTGTCTCAATCCTTTCCTACCTTTGAAGTTGCCATACAGATATCCATTAATGTTAACAGAATACGACGGAGATGATATACATTTAATGATCCAAGTGATCATTTTCTCGGGGAAATTCATAGCTACAAAGATATCAAGAATGAGGTGCCATCTGACATTATCAAATGCTTTCATTAAGTCGATTTTGAGAGCGATCCTTTTGTTGCTGTGATTAGAATGGTACCCATGCAGAAGTTACTGGGATAAAAGAATATTATCTGAGATATTCCTTCCCGCCACAAAGGCCGATTAGGAAATATCAATAAGATAGGGGAAAGAATCGTTAATTCTATTGGCTAATTTTTTTGAGATGATCTTGTAAAGGACATTACAAAGAGCAATAGGTCTAAAGTCGGTAGGCCCCGAGGGGAAGTCCTTTTTGGGATAAGAGCAATAGAGGTGGAACTCCAAGAGGAGGTGCGAAAAAATTCGAGGACACCGTTACAGATGTCATGGTCAACAATGCTTCAATTAGATTTTAAAAAGAAGGAGTTGAAACCATCATGACCCGAAGATTTATTCATGTCAATACTGAAAAGAACGGATTTGATCTCTTCACAAGAGATCTCTCGAATCATCGATTCCTGGTCAGAAAGGGTAACTCTAGAAGAAAGAAGGGAAGAGACAGTTTCCAGACCCGGATAACCATCAGAGTGTCTCGTACCAAGAAAGTTTTCAAAGTATCTCACAAAAATGTTGGCCACACTGGTCGGAGTTGAGACAGTAACTTCAAACTCATTGTTAATAGAGATGATTTTATTTCGGAAAAGCTGGGCCTTAATACTATTATGAAAAAATTTAGTATTTTTATCCCCGAGCTTTATCCCATTTTCTCTAGATTTTTGCTTGAGAAAGGATTCTTCGGCTCGACCGAGAAAGATGAAAGAAACGGATACTTCACATTCATCTGAGATAAGAATCGGGTTAAGCGGATCAATAGCAAGATTAGACTGCGCCTGAAATAATATTTATTGTGCAATCGAGACTCTGGAGCTAATGTCACTAAAATCTTTACGGTTAAGCCCAACAAGCTCAGACTACAATCTTAAAAGTTTTTCAGTGACTAGACTCATCCCAGAAGAAGCAATAAGTTTATTCCAGTTCGTAGAAACAATATTTTTAAGTTGCGGATGAGCTTGCCACATGTTAAAGAATTTGAAAGACTTTTTGCATTTTTTCCGAGGCATACCAAGGTTGAGCGTAACCGTGGTGTGGTCAGAGGTACGCATGAAACTAAAATGGGCAAAGGACATAGGGAACAGATCATCCCAAACAAGGTTGACAAGAACTCTATCAAGTTTGGAAAGAATAGGATGCTCTGGCTGCTTGTTAATCCATGTGAAATGGAATCCAAAAGATCTAAGGTCGCTTAGTTCACTACAGAAGCAACAATTGTTAAATTCGTCAATGGCAGAATTCCAATTTTCAGAGGAACCTAAACGCTCATATAAGTGTCGGGTGGCATTGAAATCCCCGAGAGATACCCAAGGAATATTCCTATCTACCATTGATATGGTCGACAAGTCATTCCAGATATGAAATATCTCCGAAGCTTCATTTAAAGCATAAATAACAGTAAAACGAAAAGAGACATCAAAATTGTGACATTTAGCTAAACAATGGATGAATTGAGGGGATTGGGAAACTCTAGAAATAGTTATTACATTTGGGTTCAAAACAATCCAAATTCTACATAGCGGGTGATCAGACTGATTAGTAAGGACTTGCCAATAGGGAATCATCTTCCTAGTTATAGATTATACTTTAAACAATTGGACTTTAGTTTATACCAGGATTAACAATGATATAATATTACTAATAATAAAATCAGTAACATATTTTTGTCTAACAAGGTCATTTAGGCCCCGAACATTCCAAGATGTTATTTCATAAAATAGAAAACTTACAGTGCACTAGTCGATGGTCCTGTCGGAGGACAAATCCAAACTTACAATGCACTAGTTGATGACTCCTTTCTTTACGGTTAGCGGCCAAAATGGAACCTAAGTCAGAGTTATCTTTTACCCGGCTCGCCACCATCACCCGACTATGAGCTTCAATGGCATGTACTATCCATAGATTAATTAAAATAAATCAATTAATATAAGTTTTTGCAACTATTAAAATATTTTTAACATGATATATTTGACTAGATAACCCCATGAACTTAGAAAAACAGCACCACACGTCCACGAGAAAAATAATTAATAGGCTAATTGAAAAATAGCTATAAATATAAATAGTTAAAACTTTTAAAGTACTTTTAAGGGAATAAGATAGATTAGTGGACTTTAAAGACATGGTAAAACAACCCAGCCTTTGAAGGTGACATTTATAGCTATGTGCACCAATTTTCAAGGACGATAAAATAGAAAGTAGGCTACAAGCATTCCGATTAGCCAGTATATAAAACCAGTACTGAAGGTAAGCGATCGTGAATAAGGAAAGCCACTTGGGGAAGAAAATGTGGCTGTGTCCATCGACGGAAAGCGAACCGTGGGCATAGATCTGGGTTTACCAGATGTCAACAAAAGCGGCAAACCAGTCATCGACGACGACACATACATCAACGACAATGACGCTATTAAAAGAAAACCATGACTTCTTATACGACTATAAGAACTATGGTTAACGCCTCCGGCAGAGACACCACCTGCAAACAAGAAGTTAAATCCAGAGGTAAAACTTTGAAGATGCGGCTGAGAACGATGTAGTAAAGGCGACACATTCGCATGGGCAGCCGGGAAAATCCGAGAGCCACGATGGAAGCCACTGGACGTCGACGACAAAGGGACGCCGACTGACTCGCTGAGAACTTAAAGAAAAATCATCTCGAGGCGATGTTTTTCCATGGATCTTGGGTAATCTAGGCTGGTGAGATCCATTAAAATCACGCAGACACCAACAAGAGATCCAAGATCCATGCACTGCTGAGAGAGCCGAGAATCACGCTTGAAGCATGAAGACGACGAGGATGAAAAAAATATGACAGTCCCGTACAACCACCAGCGATAAGGATAACAAGCTGAACCAAAATACATGAACCGAGGAGAAGAGGCCCGTGATAAGGATGCGTAAAGACCACCACCACCGGCCGATGGTAGTCACGACGCAGATGAAACCGGTTAGAAAGTATCATAACATGGATGACTATTAGTTATGGACGGTGTTTGAATTTGAAAAACTCTTTTCTAGAGAGAAAGATTCGTTGCTCTGTGTTGTGATTCTTTTGAATGTATGCTATTGTTTGATGAGATAATCATTACGGGTTATAAAAAAGGTTTTTTTACTATTTATAGCATTTATCTTATAACAAAGAATATTATAAGTAAAAAATAGTAATAGCTTCGTTTCATATAGCTTCTTTTGGAGCTCCGAACAAGAAAGATATGTGTGTTTTTTTCTAAAAGATAGAATGTGGCCAATAATAATTTGCTAGTTGAATATATTTTGTTTTTTAATTATTATTTCAGAATTTACTTTTTTTTAAAATTATTTTTTCTTTTTTATTATTTTTTATTTTTTTCATATGACTAAATTTATTTCTTTATATAAAGATTTGTTAAAATAATGTTTAGGTTTTTTTCGGAGGGAACCCGCTACTCAGAGTGCAATGGGTGCGCACAGGGTAAACACTGTGTCTCGCGCAATAGCCTGCAAACCAACGTCAGAAGGTAAACCACACAAGGTGACACGCTCAACCGAGAAAGTGTATGTAGAGGGACTCGAACTCATGAGCATGTCTTACTCAACCAACTCTGCTACCCCGTTGGAGACTAAATATATTAAGATGTTGGTTTTTTTGTTGATGGAATTCATCCATCCTATGACGAGATAATATAAACCTTATAAAATAAAAATATTTGTTCAATTATAAACCTTATAAAATAAATAAAATATATTAATCGAAAATAAATATTATTTAATTAGTTTATATACATATTATCAATTCAATACCCCAAGATAATTATATGTTTTTTAAAAACTTTTATTTTTATTATATTTAAAAAAATCAAGGAATAAAATTAATTTTTTAAAACCCCAAAAGCCAGGCTAAAAAAATTAAATATTTTTATGGATCTTACACGGCTGGATCCTATACATATTTGATAGATCTCTCGCCAAAATTTTGGACAAATTTGCCCCTTCTAAAAAGCCTAGGTATAAAAGCATTTTATAAATTTCTCATCATTTTTTTCTTTTTTTTTTCTTTCAATCTCTCTACATTTCATCAAAAATCAAAGTGTAGTTTTTGAAAAATCTGAAGCCATAACAACATTAAGATAAATCATACAAGTCTTCCACTATAATTTTTTTTTCAAGATTTCATTATGTTTAAGTGATACAAAATTAGGTTTTTCGATTCTGTTTTTAAAAGTATGATTTTGGCATGATTTTAGGCTTCATTTTCATAGATTAGTGTTGTAGAGTTGTTTGTTACATGCAGAGCCGTCGATTTGGATTCGATTTTGTTGGAGATAGTGGTGTTTACATAGATCTAGGGTTTGGTTGTTTGTTTGCAGGTGTTCGTGCAACCAAAACACCTGCAGACAACTCTACAAACAGATCTATCTAAACATCACTATTTCCAACAAAATCGAAGCCAAACCGGCGGATCTACGTGTAACAAACAACTCTACAACATTAATTTATGAAAACAAAACCTAAAATCATGCCAAAATCCTACTTTTAAAAACAGAATCGATTTTGTAGATTTGAGTTGTGAAATGTTTGTTTTAGGGTAGTAAATAGTTAGAGTTTAGGATAGTTTTTTTTGAACGTTTTCAGATTCTAGACAATTTAAAAAAATAAATGATATAATTGTTATTAGTGAGAGTGAAAAAAATAAATTAAAAAAATTCAAGTTTGATTTTAAAAAAAAAAATAGGGTGAGCTTTTTTCTAGCTTAGCTTGGCCCAACCTCAAATTATGACAGGTTAAGAAAAGCAAAATATAATGAGTCTCAATAATTGTCAAAATCTTCAATCCCAAACCTAAATTATACAAATAGTTTTCAATTAAGAAGAAGGAAAATTGCGTTATTGATTGCAATCAATAACTAAGATCGTGCGTTATGTATTTATTTCTCTCTCTCTACTGTTTCATTTCTAACTTCGTCTCCCTCTTTTCTCCTTTCGCCTTTCTCTTTCTCTTTCTCTTTCTCTTTCTTTTTCTTTGTAGCTGAATCGTCGTCTTCGCCAAAACCTTAAACCGTCATGGAAGAATCAAATCCTTCTGCTCGCGTATCTGTTCATCACGCCCTCGGCGGCGGCACAGGTCCTCTCCATCTTTTCTTATTTTCCTTTTTCGCTGTTCATATGATTACATACACGTTTACGTACATACACTTATCAAATATGTATCTATATCTATGTATCTATCTATATACCACAAAATGGCGATCATTAACAATAGCAGGTACATATTGATCTACTTCATCTATGCTGTTTGATTAAGGCATGCTTATTCTTCATCAATTTGAATAAAATCTGCTGGAAACATTTCATTCTCTACTCAGTTAGTAGAAATTTCTTATGATATAGTCGTTTGCTGATGATTACTTTACTTTATAATTATGATCATCAGTCTTCGATAAGCTTAGCTATCATGAAGAAATATTGCTGGATGTTTGATTGTACAATAAATTTATAGAAATCTTGTCAATCTTTGCAATGTAGCTGGAGTTTGGAAGTTTGGAGAGATAGTAGGCATTTTTTGAGGGTTGTGTCGTTTTTGCGAGTCATTGTGATTATATTTTTGGTAAATTTAGTTTGTGATTAACAGTGGCCGATGTGCTATTATGGAGGAAACAGCATGTGGGGGTTATCGTGCTCGTGTCTGCAACAGTCTCCTGGTTCCTCTTTGAGATAGTAGGCTACAATCTGTTGTCTCTCCTGGCTAATGCTTTGTTGCTTCTTGTTGTAATCCTATTCCTCTGGGCCAAATCTGCTTTGCTTCTTAATAGGTATTATTTCGCTGTCCATACACTATATGTTTTGTGAATGACGATGTTATTGTTAAACCATATTATAGTGTTTTCTTGTGGTTGCTCTAAATGAATATACCAGGAACGTTTTGCCATAAGTAGACGTTACTGAGATAAACAAACAAATTACTATACAATAAGCCACCTGATTTATATAAATGTCTGTGATTTTGAAATGTGGATAACATGGGATTTTATAAGAATTTGAGATAAAAACTGTGCTCCAGATATTCATTTGCATCTTAGCATTTGAAGAACTGAACAACAAGAGAGAATTGTTTCTATTTCGAAATGAATGAAGGTTATGTGCCCATTTGTTTAAACTTTTAGCTACTAGAATAAGAAACACGTCAAATACTAGTAGTTAGTAGTGATTGCGGTTTGTGAGGGATGCAGATAACGACTTGTAGTTAATTCTTACTTTCAGACCTTTGCCTCCTATTCCTAATATGGAAATCTCAGAGGAATCTGCTGTGAAGGTTGCTGATGCTCTAAGGAAGGTAATCGTCTGGGGATTATCAATTGCTCGTGATGTAGCGATTCACAGAGATTTGAAACGTCTTTTCCAGGTTTGACAATACTTTAAAAGGGTTACTTATCGTTGCTTGTAACTTGTAAGATACTCACGACTTTGATGTTTGGGTTCGTCTCAGGTTTGTTTTGTCTTGTGGATAGTTTCTTATGTTAGTAGTTTCTTCAACTTCCTCACTCTGGTCTATATGGGTAAGCTTATTCTATCTTTGACAACATGTCTTACTCAATCTATGTTTCAGCAACCGAATGGATTTCCTTATCTGTTTCCATCTTTGTTTGGTCACAGCGGTTCTTCTTAGTCTTTCAGTTCCCGTCTTATATGAGAAATACCAGCACCCCATTGATGAAAAACTATGCATTGCACACCGACTTATTCAAACACAATACACAAGACTTGATGAAAACATACTCAAGAAAATCCCAGCGAATTAAACAAGGAAAAGAAGGCTGAATAGGTAAATGGCGTTCTTTTTCTTCTTTTCTTGTATCGAATTATTAGCAAAGATTGTTAGCGTATTTTATGTGTTTAATAGTCGGACATATTATCTTATACCATATCTATTGCACAGAACCTGATTCATATGATAAAGATTGAGAAATAATCTTTTTCCTTGAATTTCGCTGTATTATATAGGTACCTTAACTCTGAATTTTGAGGCTTGATTCTTAGTCTTATAGGATGCGAAGCAATGATAAGCTTCATAATTTTTTGGTCGTAACGCACTAGTTGTCTCTATAAACCTGTTTTTTCTTTTCATTTTGAAATGAAGTGGAAGTGATATGGCTGAAAAAATATACTGAATCATGGTCTTTTTATGCAGGATCATAATGCAAAACTGGGTACAGAAGTAAAAAGGATTTTTGTTGATCAATCTTTTTCATAGAGTTTTGGAAAATGCACATTTTGAATGCTTGTTTCCACTTTGTACGAAGCTATTATGGTGGTTAATAAATAAGAATTGAGAATTCAAATTTTGCTGTCTAAGATTCTGCTACTCACATCTCTGTAATGAATGTTAACGTTTGTATTTGAGGTTGCATTTGCCAAGGGCTCATGAGCTTTTTAGGGGTCATGAGCTTACTCATGGGCTTTTCAGGGTGTGGGCAGTTATAGCTGGAGCTGACTATCATGCTCCCAATAATGTAGTCAGGTGCTGGTATGGGCTCTATGTGTAGTTTGTAGAACCTAGTTTTTGTATGTGATATTCTCATTTTAGGACTAGGATCAAAAGAAAATAAGTGTATGAATGTTACATCTCTGTGGTGGAAATTTGTCAAACAACAATCCCTTAAAGACGTATCTCATAAATGATCCATAAAACCATTCTTGCTTAGCCTTTAGAATGTATTATCTTCTGCATCTATCTCCACCGCACTAATCGCTTTGGATTGTTAGGAGAAAATGTGGCAGATATAAACTGGTTTTGAAGTTTGATATAAAGAATGAAATAATTTTTTTATTAATAAATAAAAGTTATAAGATGAATTTTTTTGGATGATTTAAAATTTTGCACATCTTTTTATAAATTTATGGGATATCTAACCTTTTTAACCGACGCAACATAAAGAAAAATGACATGATTCTTGGAAACATGTTGGTAGCCATTGCATTTGTTGTATTCGACCACAATAGTTGCCAATTCTTTTTTTAAACTAAATGTCCCTACTAGTGTTTTTAGATTTTCTATTATAAATGCACTATTAATTATCCATATTCCACTCTCAAACAATCGAATACTTAATTCATCCACAAATTACTAATTCTACCCATCAAATTTTTATTGTTTTAAAAATTATTATTATATTGCAGCACACCGAGTAACATAGAATAATGTCAAAATGACTTGTTGTCCTCACGGTTTAGAAACGTGTCCATGCAATAACTTTGTACACATATTGTCGTGGAAAGCTACACTCATTGTCACGGAAAACCAGAACATGGAGTACTTTAGATCATGATTCATTTTATTTCTAGTTACTACAAGCAAACACATTAAATATATTACTTTATTTTTTTTTTCTCTTGAAAAATGCCTCGCGAATTTAAGTTCTAAGTATTTTAGTATTTTCCTCCAATTTTTATGTGTGGAGGAAGAAAACCATAGTTTATATTTTTCAATCCTTTTATTTAATCTAAATCATGTAAATTTTAAAATGATTATAAAATATATCTATCATTCTTATTAGATAATACTTTACCCACTAAGTAAAATATTTTTCGATTTGTATATCATTTTAGTGTAAAAATAACAAAATAAATTAAAAAAAATTGGTAGTTGTAATTTTGAACCAATTTTTTCATGCGATAAAACTGACGAATTTATACGTATAAATAATTTTATTAATTTTGTTTATCTTCCATATCTCTTAACATTATTTTTGTCATGTGTTTTTCTATTTAAGAATCATCTTAAAAGAAGCTCCAACTCTTATATGAGGCAACACTACCAAATTTTTATCTTTTCATATAATTCAAATCATGCGAGTCTCACAATGATTATAAAATATATCTATTCTTCTCATTCAGATAATACTTTACGAAATTGCAATATATATTTGTAAATTTTAGATTGTTTTGGGGGAAGAAGATTTGGCTATAAGATTTGGTTCCAAGATTTTAAAATATCTTCTTCAATATCTACTGCTTCTTTTATAATCAAATCAATTGAAGAGCCCTAAGTTCTTCTTCCATATGCATTGATGTTGCTGGGCTTATCATCTCGTCAAGATTTTCTCGCTAACTTTATCGAATCAGCAATCTACCATCTCCACCGAACCATTCACATCCCTTCAATATTCAAAGGAAACGAAACAACTTCATGAAAACCCAACCAATATCAACAACAATGTTAACCTTAGATATACTAACCCAACCATCTAATATTCAGGATAAGTCATACCATATTTCATTACAATTTAGTGAAACAGATAAATAAACTCTCCTATCATCTAATAAACACACATTGATTGGAAAATTCACGAAAGGCTTACCTAAAGAAACACTCTCAACCAATTTCTTGAGGCCAAAAAAATATGCGGAGAATTTAACTTTACTACCTGGGATTCAAGGCACATATTCTTTGAATTTTCTCTGAAACAAGACTTATGCAAGTTATGGTCAAGATGTTTCAGGACAGTTGGAGATCGATCTATGAGGTTATTAAAATGGCTTCATCATACTTGGATAAGGTTAGAAAACATACCTGAATATCTGTATAACGAAGATGTTATCCTCTCCATTGCTGGCTCTTTAGGCCAACCTCTGAAAACATGGATCCCTCCCAAAAAACGTGCTCTATTCAATGCAAATTATGCCTAAATAGAACTCGATATATCCAAAAAACTTCATCACAAAATATGGGTTGGAATTGGAGACAACAATGACTGTTGGGTCAATGTTAGCTATAATAATGTCCCAAACTTTTGTACCAAATGCTATCATGTTGGACATGACAATCTTTCCAACAAGAAAATTCAACAAAATGTTTAAAAAGATCCTGACAATACCAATGAACAAGACAACAGTAAGAATAACCAGCATAATGTTCAAGATCACTCAAAGAATGTTCATTCTCAACAATCCCAGCAACCCAAAGATCAGATCACTAACACCATCCAACAAAGGGAGCAACTAACCAAGAACACTAAGGATCATACTCAACAACAACACAAAATCAAGTTGATTATTATACACCAAAACAAAAATAATACCTTGATCAAATCCTCGAGAAATGATCCTTCAACATCTACCAGAATTCAAACTATCTAGTCAGCATGCAAAACTCCATCTATTGAAGAAATAATTGAGGTTATTAAGAACCTTGAAGAATATTACACTTACTATGCAATCCATGACATTTCTTGTCACACTCCTGATCAAGCCAATATTGGTAGCATGCCACCAACACCTAACCTAAGGAAGAAAGAAGAAGATAAAGAGTTTCAACAAATTATGAATAAAAGAATGAAAGTCATAAAGAATAAACAACTCAGATGACATTATCAAGCCCTTGTTTGAGGAAAATCAATCTAAAAAATATAGCCCTAATAATGATTAAATTCCTCTGCTGGAATATTTGGGATATTGGCAACAAGCCTTCTCTCAAAAGACTCAATTTCATTGTTAAAAAAAAGAAAATCACAAACTTGACTACCTTTTATCAGCTTCAACAACATCAACAATATTGCCATTAAGCTTGGATTTAAGCATCATTATTTAAACCTATTTAACAAGATATGGATGTTCTAGTCCTCCAAATTCAACATCAATATTTCTCAGGATCATCCCTAATTGATTCACATGGAAGTAACTCACAACTCTTTTGACAAAATTTTCTGCATAATGACTGTCTATGCAAAATCCAACGCCACAACAGATTTGATCTTTGGAATTTCCTTAAATTCTATTTATATCGTTGTCTCTGGATGGTATGTATATAAAATAAAATATAAGTTTGATAACTTATCCGTTTTTCCAGTTGTTTTCCAGTTGTTGTTAAGTCGTGTCCTTGCCGAATCTAGGCTGAAATGAGGCATTGTTTGGTCGAAGATTGCTGAAGCTGAGCTGAATCCTTGCTCAGGCTCAAACATTGTCTTGTTGAGGCTTTGTAAGGCCGAACCAAATCTAAGATGAGGCTGAGCCATTGCCTTACTGATGCAGGATGATGCAAAGTTGAATCTGGGCTGAATAGAGTCATTGCCTTATTGAGACATACTAAAGCGGAGTCAGATCTACTTGAAGATGAGTCAAGTTTGGGTCGAGAATTATAAATTATTTTTTCATTACATTATGCTTTATAAAAAGTATGATATTTTTCGATGATATTTTTAGGTTGCTCCACATTCGACCACAACAGTTTAGATGAATTCAATGACACTATTTGTGAATATTTCCTTAAAGATGTTGGCTATATCGGAACAAAGTTCACTTGGACCAACAAAACCAAGTGGAAAAGACTCGAGAGGGAATTATTTAATTTTTCCTGGTCAAATTAATTTAACACCACCAAAATCACCCATTTGGCCAGAACATGCTCTGACAACACTCTCTATGCATCTCTTTATCTAATGACAGGCACCTCTAAATCTAGTTTTAATTTTTTAAACATGTGGACACTCAATGATGATTTTCTAAACATGGTTAAATCTAACTAGATACATGAAATGTAGGGATATCATATGTTTATATTTTAGAACAAAACGAAGAGACTCAAACAAACTTTTAAAAACTAGAAGAAGCTCTCTTTTGGAAACATTTTTTATCAAATTCTTGAATCTGAAAACAAGGTTAAGAGCATGAAACAAAGTCTACAAGACAACTACAACATCGAGAACACAAATATGTTTGCTAACGCTAATGCCTTACTTCTTCAAGATCTTACCAAAGATGAATCTTACAAGTATCAAAAGACCTATGCCAATTGGATTAAGGATGGAGACGGAAACACAAACATCTACCATTCCTACTTAAGAAGAAAAGAAAGAAAAACAAAATCAATGGCATGAAAAACAACTCTGGATAGATTACTGATGACACCGTGCTTGGTAACTCTGCCATATCTTATTTTACAGATTTTCTAACTAACAATAAAGACATTATCCACAGGAACACCATCAATCACTCCAATAGCTACTTGTTAAACACCATCCCTAAGATTATAAATGAAACATATAATTCTATGCTTATGCAGAATCCTAATGAAGAGGAAATTTTTAACAACATTAAAAGCTTTAACCCCCCTGCTAGTGTTGCAGGAATGGATGGTTTCAATGGATGCTTTTATATTACATGTTGGGAGATCATAAAACAAGACTTATGTTCAGCAGTAGCTTCCTTCTTCCAAGTCCAGAAAATTCCAATAGGTATATTTTCCGCCAGTATTTGCTTAATCCCAAAGTCTAATAACCCTACAACTTGGAAAAAATATAGACCAGTCAGTCTGTGCACTTTTATGAATAGAATTATCTCAAAAATAATAAGCAGTAGGTTAACTAAGCTTCTTCCTGAGCTAATTTCTGAGAACCAATGAGCTTATGTCTCCGATAGACTTATTCATGATAACATACTGATTGCAAAAGAACTGATTTATGATTTAAACAAAAAAATTAAAGCTATAAACATAATTATAAAAGTGGATATGGATAAGACTTTCGATATAATGTCTCATTGTTTTATATCTAAAGTTCTTTCTGATTTTGGTTTTGAGTCAAAGTTTATTTCATTAATAGACAACATGATTAGAAACATTAATGCTTCCATTCTCTTAAATGGTGAAGCAGTTGGTTGCTTTCAAACCAAGAGAAGAATCAGACAAAGGGATCAATTATCCCCAAGTCTTTTCATATTAGCTGAAGAAGTTCTTCTGAGAGGCCTAAACAATCTATTTGAAAGTAACGAGGACTATGAGATACTCTTTTAGAAGTCCTTTTATTATTTCTGGTTTTGTTTTTGCTGACGATCTCCTAATATTCACTAAAAATATTTCTTCTTCTATATCTACTCTTAGTATCTTTTTACAGGATTATCAAGATATTTCTATGCAGATAATCAATAAAGAGAAAACAAAAAATTATCTCTTCTAACAATTCTTCATCAAATAATATTACTAACTTGCATAACATCACTAGTTTCTCATATAATTCTCTCCTTATTTCTTACCTTGGAATTACTTTAAGCAACAACAATAAAGCTATAAAATATGAAACTTTCTTATCTAACATAAGAAATAAGATATTTGACTTGAATGGTAAAAGGTATCCTATGGCGCCAAAATAACTCGTATTGCGTCTGTCCTCATGGTCATTCTTACCTATTGGTCCAAATTTCTTCGTTTCCTAAGAGTATCATGCATATAATTGAAATAATATTCAAAATAATTATTTGGGACACGGATCAGAACAACTCAAGTATTTGTGGGACTAATTGAAAAATGATCTGTAAGCCTTACAATGAGGGAGACCTCAATGTAAAGACCTTAAATATATTCAAGATACTCACTCCTGCAATTTATGGCTTAGATCCAGGCAAAAAGATTCTATGTGGGCTAAATAGATTGATAACATATACTGCCCCAATTCTCATCCTTTACAAGCTAACTACTATAACACCAAAGTTTCCCAAGTCTGGAAAAGACTTGCTGCAATTGAAAACTTTGATGAGCCCATAATCAAGTGGAATGTGGGTAGTGGATACATTGATATGTGGCTGGATAATTAGTTTTGAAGGAGTCCCCTTACTCTTCTAAATGATAAGAAGGATAATAGTTGGTATGGTCTGGACAAAGTAAAAAAATTACTAGAGAAACAACAACTGGATTGAGGACAAAATATCTATGTTTCTCTCTTCTACTGATATCACTGACATTTGAAAGATTTCTTTGAATGATCTTAGGGTTGATACTGTGAACTTGATTGCTTCCAAAGACGGGAAATACAAATTCAAAGACACCTGGAATCTTATCAGAACAAACCATAACAAATCTAACCTCTACGATGAAATCTAGAATTCTATTACCCCTCACAAATGTTCTTTTATCACATGGAGGCTCATCAATAATCGAATTTTTTTCGACACAATAATGCAGAGAAAACACTTTCATATGGCCTCCAAGTGCCAATTTTGCGATAATACTGAATCTTCTAATCACTCTTTTGTTGAATACAGATTCTCCTGGTCTATATGGTCTTATTTCTCAACTATTCTCAAGATCAATAATGATAGATTCATGACTCTCATTCATTTGTTGAGAAATTGGCTCTAGATTCTAACAAAGATACTCATATCACTCATATCTGACCTCTTATCATATTTAGGTTATATGGCAGAACATAAACAACTTTAAGATCAAAGACAATCCTTAATAAGCTACTACAACCATCAACTACATAAAGAAGATTATTATTGGTTTGGGTCAGGCTTCCCTACTAAAAAAAGCAATATGAATACAACTAATGTTGCTGCTACAGACCTTGGTTGCTTCAACCACCTTAAAAACTCTAACAAGCTCAGTTATTTTTCCTGGATTCCACCTAACTAAAACAGAGTCAAGCTAAATATGGATGATTCTTCTCTCCCCAGTGGAGAATCTAGTGGTGACATTTTAATTAGAGACTCAAAAGGAAACATTATCACTGGTTATGTCTATGTTTATGGAAAACTTACCCCAATCATCTCTGAAGCCCGTACTCTTCTCGATGGCCTTAAAATCCGCAAAGATAAAAGCCTTGTCAATGTTGACATAGAGGCTGCTTCTCAAATTCTGGTAAATCTATTCTTTTTTGTGATAACCCTTGGCCTCTTAAGAACATTTTAAACTCTTGTAAAGCTCTAATAATATCTACAATGGTTATCAAACATATTTCTCATATTCAAAACAAGGATGCCGATTAGGGATGGCAATGGGTCGGGATTGGTACGGGTATAGCTAAACCCGTCATCCATCCCGTCTATATTTTTCTAAACCCATACCCTAACCCGTACCCGTCGGGTAGTCAATTGTTTTTCCCACACCCGAACCCGCCGGGTTCGGGTATCCATCCGCCGGGTTCGGGTACCCATCCGCGGGTACCCATTGAAGTTATGGTTTGTTTTTTAAAAAAACTAACCACTGGTCTCTAGATTTAAGCCGATTCTATAAAGAAATACACTACAACCTAATGCTAATTGTTATCTATTAATAATTAATACATAGTTTTGGTATATGTTAATAAATCATTTTCTTCCAATTTAATTAGTTATATTATTAGTTCGTCATGAGTTTGATACTAATTGCAGAAAAAAAGAAAAAATGTTTAAAAAATATAAATCGTCAAATATAATATTTAAATCTAGAATATTATTTTGTGATCCATTAATAATTGATATATGATTTTGGTATATATTAGTAAATTTTTTATTTAATAAATAATAATATTATTAGACCAAAAAAGAAAAAATATTTTTAAAAGGAGGAATTGAAAAATCAAATTTAATATTTAAAAGTAGAAAGATATTTTCCAAAATATACGCTATCTAGTGACAATTAATAAATAGTTTGTATTTTTATAATGTTATTAATAATTAATATATGGTTTTGGTATATGTTAGTATTTTTTAATTTAATTAATAATATTAATAATATTATACCGATATTGATAGTATCAATTTTGAAAAGAAAAAAAATATTAAAATAAAAAAATTTGAAAAACTAAATTTAATGTTTAAATAGAATAATATTTTTCAAAAATATATTCTATATATTGGCAGATAATATATGGTTTAATTACTAGAGAATACATATACTAATATTAATAACTTTATTTTAAAGCTTGATAAATAATATTAAATAATATAATATTTATATAATATTAATTCAACGAGTACCCATCGGGTATTACCCAGTGGGTCGGGTTCGGGTTAGATACCCGTGAGAAATTTCTTAAACCCATAACCCATCCCATACTCGGCAGGTATTAAATTTTCAAACCCACAACCCATTCGTAGGAAATTTTTAAAACCCATAACTCATTCCATCGGATTGGCTCGGGTACCCGCGGGTTCGGAAAAAATTGCCATCCCTAAGGCCGATTGGCTAGCCAAGTGGACACTGAAATGTAAAATGAAGACTGTAATCGACAACAATAATGTTCCTAATCAGGTAAAGGCTATTTCTCGTTCTCTACATTTGATTCTTCATTAATCTCCATCATTTTATATAATTCCTTAAGCTATTTCTTGGTTTATCTCTTACAATGAAGTAGATACCCTCCCGATTGTTTAATATCAACTGGCTCTATTACTTCCTGTTCCTTGAAACTCCTCTTCGATTTTGAGTATTTTCATGAATCATCATTTGATTGATCTCTGCACGATTTTTCTAAAACTCGAAGGAGCCAAAAAAATTTGATTTCTGGCGCTTTGTTTTGGCGCCTTTAGTTTTTGTCTAAACGGTTGTATAATTATTGTTTTTTGAAATAAAAATTTAATTTTTTTTAAAAAAAAATAGGTTAGGCATTAAGTAAATAAATATTTTTGGATTTGTATATCATCTTAGTGTAAAAATAACAAAACAAATTAAGAAAATTTGGTATGGTAGTCGTTTTCTGTGATAAAACTGTCAAACTCATACACATAAATAATTTTATTGATTTTTTTATCTTCACTATTCTCTTAACACTATTTTTTTCTTGTGTTTTCTATTTAATAAGAGGCAACACTTCTAAATATTTATATATATGATTATTATAGTGTTTTTCTGATATTTAAAAATATATGACACACTTAGGTTGAATCATATTATAACTTTCACGAACTTATCCTTAATAACCACCAATACTTCTCATCTCATATAAAAATAATGTTAGTATATATGTTAAAAATTATACTATAATCGAACTTGGTTACCATCATGAGTAGAGTTTTATTTTAAAAGTCTCATTCTCATCTCTCTCGATGTTGAGTTTAAAAATTCTTGAGATAATAATTAGTTAAACGATTTTGATAAGTTATCAATACAACGTAGATATGAGATCAGTAGATATGAGATCAATATGATTCCACACTTATTCAATTATCGTATATATTCATATCTTAGAGTGGTGGATCTAGGAATTGAAATAAGGGGGGCTAAAATTCTCGTCGAATTTTATCTCTAACATTACTATAAGAATTTTAATTTTCAATAAGTTGGCGTAGTCTGGATCACTCACTATATATATCACTCAGTCAAGTAGCTACTTGAAGAAACACTATTCCACTATTCCTTGGTTTTATTACATATTAATGTATCTTAATATATTATTTTTAAAAGATATATAAAATAAAATAGAATATAACGAAACCAAATTTAATATCTTAAAAAGATATTTTAAAATTTACATAAAAGTAAATAAAATTTGTTATAAAAAATATATTTTTGAAAAATAGATGAAAATAAGTACAATTTGTTATATCAAACATATTTTTAACATATAGATGAAAATATTAATATATTATTTTTAACAGATATTTAAAAAAATTAAAATATAACAAAATCATTTAATATATAAAAGATATTTCAAAAGATAAATGTATACAATATATTTTTGAAAAAATGGATGGAAATAAATTCAATTTTTTTATATAAAAAATATTTTTAAATATATATATAGATAAAATCAAAATTGTATGTAAAAATTATATAAAATTAAAATCAAATTTGTATTAAACATGACTTATAATATAAATATATAATTTTATTATAAAAAAATTAACAAATATTTCCATATATATTGTCTTTAAACTAAGTAAATGTATTTTCACTTTCCACCACAAATCAAATTAGAAAAAAATATTGATTAACAAGTGTTTGAAGATCAAAATAATAATAAAATTTCAAAAGAAAACAAAAAAATATATACATGAAAAAATAAATTGGTGAAACTCCTTCCTCATTTTCCCATTTTCTTTAATTTCTTTCATCATATTATAGTCTCGTTCATATGCAGCAACTCATTATCTTTCTCTAAATCAAAGTAAGAGATAAAACATAATTAAACATAATTAATTAGAAATATTAAACGAATATAAAATCAAAACGGCAAAAACAAATTGAGAATACTTACCAAATCAATCGAGTTCTAATATTCTAGAGATTAAGGTGTTCGAGACTACATCCAATCATTTATAAATATCAACTTAAAATTTTCTTTTAAAATATTCAAGATTTCTAACTTAAATTATTCCTTAAAAATAGCCATAATCCAAGATTTTATAAATTAAAATTTCCACTGTTATTTGAGAATTTTAATCTAAAAAGTTTCTTAAAAATAGTCAATATTCTAATTTTTAAATTAAAATTTGTCTACCATTATTTCAGACATTAAATTTAAAACATTCCTAAAAACAGTTATTATCTTAAATTTTTTACTTTAATATTATTTAAATAATTATTACCTTAAAAAATTATAAAATATATATTTTTGTTAAAGGGGCGTAAAATTGTTACTTTAATATTATTTAAATAATTATTACCTTAAAAAATAAAAAAATATAAATTTAGTTAAGGGGGCGTAAATTTTTTATTTTAATATTATTTAAATAATTATTACCTTAAAAAGAATTATAAAACATATATTTTAGGTAAGAGGGGCCTACGCCCCTCCGGACCCAACTTAGATTAGACTAATATGTCTAATACTTATCATTCCCAATGGTATTATGGATTCTACTTGATCATCATTTTCCCTTAGGTCAAATAAATATACACACTATATGTTTAGCAATAGGTCTATTAATTATTCAACTTATTTTTTTGCGGCTAAAGCTATGAACTTTGATTATATAGATAATTAAATATACATGTTTGTTTTTAACCTTAAAAAGACTCGTCTCGAAGTTGATTATTATCATCTAGGCTAATGATCCAACTCGTATCTTTATACCCCTTAAATTCTCTCATAAATTTAAAAGACACTTGCTTTGTTTAAATATTGATTAAATAAAGTCATGAGAATCGATTTAGAGACAAGTTTGGAATATCAATATGGACCTAAGGTCAAATGAGCAAGTCGGGGAGACATAAAAATGTTCACTCCAGAAAAATAGGCCAATAATGGACCGGGTCACCACAACACTAAGTAGGGCTCATCACGACGATATGGACACAAACCTAGAAATTTGGAATTTGCAGGCCATCACCGTGACGACGAGAAATACTCATTAAGAGGACATGAAAATGAGAATTTATGCTTTGTATCATTGTGGAATCATCGTAGTGTCACTGTGGCATCACATAGTCATGGAAAATATCTCTAAAGCAATGTTTGTAACTTGTGATCTAAAATTTTCCAATAATTAACGCGTTGCAGCGATGAGCAACAACTACCTGGTCGGAAAAACTTAAAATTTTTAAAAAGTATTTTTTTCTTAAGCGATACATTTCCGATCAAATGCAACCTTTTGTAAGGAAATATTGAAACCTATAAATAGGCTACTAGGGTCAGAGAAACTTCTAATTTTCTAAAGCTATATCTTGATCATTTACCAAATATTGTCAATATGATTCAGGGTTTCCAGTTACTTGTATAAAAATCCATAAAACGTGTTATATGAAGACATAATTTTCATTAAATGATCTTAAAAAAGATCAAAATAATTCTATTTGGAAATTGTATTCACTGCGTGGCTTAAGTCTCTACTTTTCTAGTAATTTTTCCAGTGAGAATTATGCGACGATTCTTTAAGTTTTGTTTTTGTTGTACTATTTCTCTAACAATAAAAACGTTCGAATCTATGATAATATGGATAACGATGACTACTATTAAGTCTATGTACCATGACCTAACTCGTCTGGACTGTTTCGACGGAACAAACTTTATAAATTTAAAGACATGCTAATTTTCTTGCTAACTACATTCTTGATCCTGCATAGGGGAAGCTTCCCGAGTCCATCGATAAAGATACCAAATATATCAAGGAGAAAAGATTCAAGCAAAAAATAGACGATCCAATATGTTGATGACATTTCTCGAATACGTATTCGGATCGACTGTATGATTTACACACTAACGAGACTTTCTCGTTAAAATTATGAAAAAACTCATAAATAGAAGTGCAGAACCAATATCTAAGTATTTTGATTATAAATTTATTAGTGAAAAATCACGTTTATCCTAAATGCACGAGTTATAACTCATAGTTAATAATCTCATTTATATAAAATTATACTTCAAAACAATTCCATGTATGAGCAATTACAACAAAATTGCCTCCATTTTGGAGAAGTATTGGAAAAAGATACTTCACAAGTGCGAATAGTATAGTTAAAATTACTTGAGGATGTATGAAGAATTACGTACTAAAATATGTGGAAGAATAATCCAAATATGACATTCTATGATGATTAATGCAACAAAACATAACCATGAGAAACATAAATTCTGACAAAAGTTATTTAACATCAAGAAAGAAACCTATATTTAAAATTACAAATAAAAATTACTTCGTCTCTAGCGGAAAGAATTGTTGCAATCGTGACAGGGTTACATATTATTAAAGAAAAAAACTTCAAGTGTTGGTAATGTACATGCACGCCGATTTATTTTTCCCATTATACATATTATATAAAAAATTGAAAGAGAATATTAGCACAAAAATGTGCAAATGGATAACACAAACAAATCCAACACTGAACATCGCGAAAACAATGACTTAGTAATTACGAGCGATAAACGTATAACTCATACAAATATTTTATGCTTATATAAACTAATAAAAAATTAACTTTCGATGATATATTGGCTAAAGATAGATTTCGGTCCATGTCCATACCCGACAAATTTGTTTTGTTCAAGAGTGGTACCTTCATTGGAAAATGATACACTTGAAACAATATGGTGATACTATATATATTGATGTTTCTGTTATTAATCAAGTGAAAAAATATATATACTCTGGCTCTCATAATGTGTATTTATCGTGGCATAACAAACTTGCACATATAAGTTATAACACATATAATGGAAACCGTACTAATAAATTGTGATATAGGTTTGTATAAAAAATATAAATTGTGTGTAAAATAAAAAATTATTAAAGAAGCTTATGAATCTATCGAAATATGTCCAAAATTATTAGACTTAAAATACACATTAATATATGTGAGTTAAACGTTAGCATATTAGTAAAATATTTTTTTATAACTTTCATAGATGACTACTTTAGATTTACTTATGTATACTTGCTTAAACATAAGAATGGTATCTTTTGTATGTTTATGGTATTCAAATAAGAAGTTAAAAATCAATTAGATACTAATATTAAAAATTTATGTACTGAAAGAGGTGAGAAATATTTTTCATGAGAATTTTCCAAATTTTGTGGAGAGCATATGATAATCCATCAATGTTTGGCGCTTTATACACCTCAACCAAATGGATTGGTTGAACGCAAAAATAGAATGTTAATTGAGATGACAAATATCATGTTAGTTAATTCTAAGTTGTATATTAATTTATGAGATGAAGTTGTTTTCAACTGCACGTCATATTATTAATCACGTTTCTTTTAAAAAACTAAAAAATCTTCATAATGATATATATAATCCGAAATCGCATCAGATAATATATAACAAATCGCGGAAAATAATAATAAAACCCTTTTTGTTAGATTCATCTATAGAAGAAACAAAAATTAAGAATACTTACGGGTTTGCCTGCTGCTATCCATCTAGTATTCTCTAGCGTTCTTTTGCGTTCTTTAGCGATTCCACGTTCTCTGGCGATTCCGTTTATGAAACTAAGAGACCTGTAGAATCAGGTTAGAGAAGAAGGAAAAGGTTTCCAGACACTAAGGAAGCGGCCGTATTTCTGATTAGGGTTTAGAGTGATGAAATACCTAAACCTAGCCCCTTATTTATAGATTTTACAATGTGAAGCCCAACATTGTAAAGCCCATCCTATGTTACTTCCTTGTGTCCGGGACCATAACCCAATAAATTGATAATTCAATTTATATCCCTGATTTATTAATTCAGGCTTAAGTGTTGAGATTTGGGCCCTCTTCATCACAGTGCCCAAATTCAACCCGGTTACCACACTTGAGCCCATAACGCCTTTTTACCCATAAGTCCAATTTAGTTAATTAAATAATTAACTCGACTACTTTTAATTTGGACTTCCTTAAGACAATAACCGAATATGTTTATTTAGCATATCGGTCCAAATTATTATTAGTCTATAAATATATTAAATAAATATATTCCAACAATCTCCCACTTGGACCGTCATATGCTACTCAAGAATACATATTCAACTTTAATGGGATCCCTATATTCATTGTCAATGGGCAAACGGTACAACCCCGTACATGATTGATAATAATAAAGGACTAAAGACCTCTTTCTCGTAATGTGAACAATAGGATGCAACAGTAATCACATTACCATAATCAATCAATTACTTGGGCCAATTATGGAGGGTGGTCTAAGAGTAATATGGCTTGTAATCGTACATATCTACTCTTAAATGGTTCCTACTTTTGGAGATCCAATACAGTACAGATATCAATAAATATTTCCAAGCATATATATTGCAATAAACTTTAATGTGCACAATACTGCAAAATACAACATCAGATCCTATTACAAACTCTCCCACTGAAACTAAAAATCCTCTAAATCAACTACACCCATACTGATGGTGTGTCCCTGGAAAACCTTAGGCAAAACCGCCTTTGTTAGAGGATCTGCTATCATGGAGTTTGTACTGATGTGCTCTATACTTATCTGACCCATCTGTACTCTTTCTTTAACAGACAGAAACTTTATGTCTATGTGTTTGGATTTAGATGCGCTCCTGTTGATGTTAGAGTACTGCACTGCGGAATTGTTATCGCAATATAACCTCATAGGGATTTCTATCCCTTATACAATGCGTAATCCAGTAACAAAATTCCGCAGCCATAGTGCATGGTTTGATGCCTTAAAGCATGCAACAAATTCTGCTTCCATGGTGGACGATGCAATAAGTGTTTGCTTTACACTTTTCCAGGATATTGCACCTCCAGCCAATAAGAATATGTTGCCTGACATACTTTTAATGTGTCTGCGCATCCACCAAAATCTGAGTCGGAATACCCGATGATCTCCAGTTTATCCGACTTCCTATATGTCAACATGTGCCCCTTTGTTCCTTGCAGATATCGGAGTACTCTTTTAACTGCTTTCCAGTAATCCATTCCTGGGTTACTAACATATCTCCCCAACATGTTTACAGCAAAGACAATGTCCAGCCTAGTACAAACTTGAGCATACATTAAACTCCCAACTGCAGAAGCATAAGGGACCGTTTTCATTTCCTCAATCTCAAGTTTTGTCTTAGGACATTGACTCGGACTAAGTCTGTCACCCTTTGCTATAGGGGTACTTAGGGGTTTGCAATCTGCCAATCCGTAACGTTGTAACACACTTTTAATGTATGCTTTTTGTGATAATCCAAGAATACCACGAGAACGATCTCGATGTATCTGGATTCCTAACACAAAACTGGCATCACCAAGATCCTTCATATCAAACTTGTCTGATAGAAATCTTTTTGTAGTGTGTAACAATTCCTTATTGTTCGAGGCAAGCAATATGTCATCCACATATAATATAAGAAATATAAAATTACTCCCACTGAACTTGTGATAAACACAATCCTCAACCGAGTTGATCTCAAAGTCATAACCGACTATCACCTCAAGGAATTTGTGATACCATTGACGAGAAGCTTGTTTAAGCCCATAAATGGATTTCTTAAGTCTGCAAACCAGATCTTTTGAGTTACTTTCTACAAAGTGTTCTGGTTACATCATGTAGATCGTTTCCTCAATATTACCATTGAGAAAAGCGGTCTTAACATCCATCTGATGAAGCTCAAGGTCAAAATGTGCAACTAATGCCATGATTGTTCTAAAGGAATCCTTCGTCGATACTGGAACGAAAGTTTCTTTAAAATCAATCCCTTCACGCTGAGTATAACCTTTCGCTACAAGACGTGCTTTATGTCTTTCCACATTACCCAGGGAATCGCGTTTGGTTTTGTAAACCCATTTACAACCAATTGCCTTTTTCCCTTCAGGTAATGGGACAAGATCCCATACCGCATTATCCTGCATTGATTTATACTCTTCTTTCATAGCGTCAATCCACTTTTGAGATTCAGAGCTTGCCATGGCCTGTTTGTAGGATGAGGGATCATCTACAGTTCCAGCACATAACTCATCATGCTCCTGAAGATATACTATAAATTCTGGACCTATAATACTCTTCCTTTCTCTAGTGGACCTTCTTAATGGCATTATTTCCTCTTGTTGCACTTCTTGAGGAGGTAGAGTTTGATCATTATGAACGATGTCATTTTGATTCCCTTGTGGAAGATTATCTTGAGGTTCCTCTTGTTCTATCCGAATCTATGTATCCTGGTTAGAACCCTCAAGTGGAGCATCAGTGTTAATCTGAGGATTACCTTGTTCTAATGGGATCGAAATGATTGGCATTACCGCCCAATCTTCAGATATCTCAGTATCCCTATTAAAACCTTCATGAATCTTTATGGATTCTTCCTCAAAATCAACATATGTTCCCTTATTCTTCCCCCCAAACTCAACATCCTCTAGAAACTTGACCGTTCCTGTCTCAAATATTGTACCAGTGAGAGAATCATAAAACTTAAACCCTCTAGAATGTTCGGAATAACCTATGAAGAAACAACTAACTGTTTTTGGGTCCAGTTTCTTTTCTTGAGGTTTGTAAGGCCTCACCTCAGCTGGACAACCCCACACATGCAGATGCTTTAAATTAGGTTTACGCCCGTTCCAAAGCTCATATGGAGTCCTAACAGTAGCCTTTGTGGGTACTCGATTGAGTATATAAGCGGCACATTTGATGGCTTCCCCCCAGAGAGATAATGGTAGAGATGAGTGACTTATCATGCTTCTAACCATATCTTTTAGTGTTCGGTTCCGTCTCTCAGATACACCGTTCATGCGAGGTGAACCAGGCATAGTGTATTGAGGGACTATTCCACACTTCTCTAGGTACTGTGCAAAGGAACCTGGACGTTGTTCACCCGATCCGTCATATCTACCATAGTATTCACCACCACGGTCAGATCTAACGGTCTTAATGCTTTTACCAAGTTGTTTCTCAATCTCGGTCTTAAAAGTTATGAACTTGTCCAGGGCCTTATACCTTTCTTGTTGACCGAACCTTGACCCGGTCATTTGCCATATGCCTTCCGCTTAGGTCCTGCCTTATTTGGTGATGTAATCACATTAGCCTCAAGCGATGTGCCTTTAAGTCTTTCCTCCTCCTGTGCAGCGTGGGAAATCAATTCATTGATATTCCACTTTTCTCGCATGCAGTTATAGGTGGACTGGAAATACTTAAACCGGTCTGGCAGCGAATGAAATGTGAATCCCACTATGCATTCCTCAGGTAAGTCTAAACCGATTGCCTTTAACTTTTGGCAAATCATCAACATTCCCAGAACGTGCTCCCGGATTTTACCTTTGCCATTATACTTTTTTTTTTTTTTTTTTTTTTTTTTTTTTTGCAAAGGCTTTCTCAATCTCCGTGAGAAAGACCGAGGCAGTGGTAACACCTTTAGGGACAGCCCCACGCAATGCTACTGCTATTCCCTGTAACAAGAGCGCCATGCATAACTTATTTGACATTTCTCACTTTTCATCAGCCTTAGTTTCATCCGGTGTACTTTCCGGACTAAGGGGAGATGGTTTGGGAGTTATTAGTGCATAGTCGTAATCATGTACAGATAAAAACAGCAACATTTCTTGCTTCCACAATTGGAAATCCGAACAATCCAACGTCGGTGGATGATTCCCCAAAAAATTGTAACCCATGGATACTATAATAGGAACAAACAACACAAAGCACATCTAGCATTTTGACATATAACTGAAAACATGTGCATAAACATGACAAATACATGTAAAACATAAAATTCATTGATAATAGATACCGGAGGGCAAATCAAATTAACATGAAATTTTATGAGTTTGAGAAAAATACTATGATCATTATTTTAATTTTCTAATTGCCAATGAGACCTTCCGGAGGGCCGATGTCATTTACATATATTAAAATAACCATAATTTGATTTTCTTAAGTACCGATGAAACCTTCCGGAGGGCCGATTTCACCTACTTAAAATCAAAAAATTGTAAGGCTGAATTTAATTTATCATAACTACCGATGAAACCTTCCGGAGGGCCGATTTCATCTAATTAAAATTAAAATCAGCACCAAGACCATTTTCAATAATTTTCTCCCGTTCATGATTAATTTAAACCCAAACGTGAACCTTCCGGAGGGCCGATAATATTTGAATTTAAATTAATCCCCGAACTTTTCGAAGCCTAGGATCCTTAAGAAAATTAATTTTAACCTTCCGGAGGGCCGATTAAATTAATTTCTTAGTTTCACCTACCGGTCTACGAAACCTTAATCATGCATCGTCATTTAATCATTCACACACACACAATTTAATTCACAAATAAACATACAAAAAAAATTGCATGCCAAACACAACATACTTGTGAAATAATTTACATACAATATATATATTTCCGAACAAAATATGTACTTTCGAAAAAAAAAATAATTAATTTTTTTTTTTTTAAAAAAAAAAAAAAAAAAAAAAAAAAAAAAAAAAAAAAAAAAAAAAAAAAAAAAAAAAAAAAAAAAAAAAAAAAAAAAAAAAAAAATCACAGCAGTGCAGTGCAGACACTTGCTGTTATTTCCAGCGGGCCCCTGCTGTAATTTTCAGCAGACCCTTGTTGAAATTGCAGTAGGTCCCTGCTATAATTTCCAGCAGGCCCCTGCAATTTCTAACGAGCTGCAAATTGCTGCAGCAGTTTTTTTTTTTTTTTTTTTTTTTCGGTTACCGTGATAATCAGCGGACAGTCTTCGATCAGCGTTAACATCAGGGGTTAAGCTGTCGATGAGCCACTGTCCCAATAATTTTGATTTTATTCGTTATTTTAGGGTTGATTTGATGCTAATTTTGGGAGAAAAATTCCAGACATCAATAAACCCTAATTTTACCCGAAATAAAAAAAATCCCCAAACTATAAAAATTGCAATTTCAATAAATCACATAACATGCTTTTCATACAATCCCTAAATCCATGCCCTACCAATTCAATTAACACATAATCCCAATGACATGGATTCTTTACGATTAAGAAAAATATGCATGTTTGTCTATCTCAATTTGATTATTCTACTGAATCCAAAAAGGGTTTATTTGGCTCTGATACCAATTGTTATATATAATCCGAAATCGCATCAGATAATATATAACAAATCGCGGAAAATAATAATAAAACCCTTTTTGTTAGATTCATCTATAGAAGAAACAAAAATTAAGAATACTTACGGGTTTGCCTGCTGCTATCCATCTAGTATTCTCTAGCGTTCTTTTGCGTTCTTTAGCGATTCCACGTTCTCTGGCGATTCCGTTTATGAAACTAAGAGACCTGTAGAATCAGGTTAGAGAAGAAGGAAAAGGTTTCCAGACACTAAGGAAGCGGCCGTATTTCTGATTAGGGTTTAGAGTGATGAAATACCTAAACCTAGCCCCTTATTTATAGATTTTACAATGTGAAGCCCAACATTGTAAAGCCCATCCTATGTTACTTCCTTGTGTCCGGGACCATAACCCAATAAATTGATAATTCAATTTATATCCCTGATTTATTAATTCAGGCTTAAGTGTTGAGATTTGGGCCCTCTTCATCACAGTGCCCAAATTCAACCCGGTTACCACACTTGAGCCCATAACGCCTTTTTACCCATAAGTCCAATTTAGTTAATTAAATAATTAACTCGACTACTTTTAATTTGGACTTCCTTAAGACAATAACCGAATATGTTTATTTAGCATATCGGTCCAAATTATTATTAGTCTATAAATATATTAAATAAATATATTCCAACACATAAAAGTTATATAAATGAAATAAATCAAATATTAGATATTTTAAAGTGTTGGGGTGATTAGCATTTTACAAAAGCATGAAGCTATTGGGTATGGAGTCAATAACAAGGTTTATAGGCTATTATACATAGAGTCTAATGTTATTTTAATCTAAAAAAATTGAGTTATTTAAATCCATGTTATTTAGTAATAACAGGACTCAAGTCGTTATGTAAACTGAGTAAACAAATTTGAAAGAAGAAACTTTGGTTGAATAGTAACCACACGAACCTCTACACGTCTAGGATATGATAATATTTATTATTAAAGTATATATTCTAACTTGGCATAAGGAAAATCGCACTAAAAATTCTGGTGGTGCTTTGTTTAGAATACGATCCTAAATCTTATAAGAAAGCATTACCCTCTTAAGATTATACAATTTATTAATATGAAGTTAATGATGAAATAGATTCAAATATTTCAAAAGACATTAAGGAATTGATTAATTTACCTTCATGCTCAAAACCAATTGGTTGTAAATGGGTCTTTATGAAGTCAAACGAATGGAACCATTTAACCGTTTAAGGAAATATTGGTAACCAAGGGTTTTTTACAAAAACAAAATATGTATTTACACACATTATCCGGTCACCACAATCACAAGTTAAATTTTTTTTGTGTAGTTATGTTTGTTTAGAAACTAGAAATTCATCAGAATATGTCAAAATGGTATTTTTAAATGCAGATCTCATTAAGAAGGTTTATATTAAAAAAGAAGAAAAGTTGTGTATGTTTGTTAAATTATTATGTGCTATACAATTTTATTTGATAGATTTAGACTCAATACGAAATACAAGTGCTTATACACTAAGATTTACGGTCACATTGTGGTTATTTTATGTTTATACCTTGATGTTTTACTTATATTGACTAATATCATGATATATATTATCAAAGTAAGCAGGTTTATATCTTTTACTTTTAAGATGAAATATGTCGAAGAAGTATATAGTTATTTAAAAATAAAAGTATTCAAACGTAGTTGAAGTTTTTCCATAAGTCGATCTCATTACAGTGAAAACGTACTTGATAAATTTAAATATATTCAATTTAAAGAAATAACTACGCCGATCATGCTCTAAAACTTAGAAATAATGAAAGACTGGAAGTGGCTCGAATGATACATACTAGTATGATGGAAACTATGATATATGCAACTTTATGCAATATGTAATATATTTCATTTGCGATGATAAAAAATATGTCAATTTATTAGTAATTTGAGTACAAGACATTGGAATGAAATTATAACGGTCATTGGATACTTGAAGAAGATAAAAAAAAAACGCCTTCAAAGCTTCCGGTTTAACTTTGTTGTCTTGTTACTAAGATAAAAATAAAATAAAAAATATATTTTATTTTATGAACAAAATTTGTCTCAATACTGAGTAAAAGATGTCAATTAATTAAGTGGAAGATTGTTGAAATATTAATTAAACGATGTGATTGTCTGAAACTAGGGATGAGTTTGGATCAGATTGAACCTAAAATGGAATGAACAAACTAAGGAGACATAAATGTGTTTATCCAATGCAAAAAGACTAAGGAGGGATCAGTTTGTCGTAAAATGGAGAATGGCTCACCACGACAATATGAATATGTACCCATAAATTTGGCATTTTTAAGACTTTTGTCCCATCGGCCTAAAAAGTGAGACTTTTTGTTTTCAATCGTCACGTGGACATGTAATGTCATCTTCGTCATTCTAGTAACTTGTGAATCTTGTTCATCGCAGTAATAATCATATACATGTTTAGATGATATTACACAATAATTAATTCTTCTAAATTTATAAAGCTAGAATTTTTTTCTCATTTGCTAAATTTTCGTTAATCTCATCTCTAATATCTAGTGGCTTGGATAAACATATATTATATCTCCAAAAAATATTCATAAAAAAATATAACAGTAAACCGGTTAAAATTATATTTTTTAGACAAATTCAATATATGTCTTATTTTATACTTTCTAACAATTTTTTTCAACAATTTTCAAAAAAAAATATTAAAAAATAAAATATCTAATTACATCTTATTTTCCAATAACTTGATGTCAATAAAAATTTATTAAAAACAAACAAAATATTTATATTGTTGATATTTTAATATTTTATATATTTTTCCGCAATTTGTTTTCCATACACTTATTTTTGTTCTCATGTCATCAGAAATAATTCAATTTTTCTCTCGCTTTTCTGCATATTTGTTATTACGACGTTTGTAAATAGTGAATGAGCGTTTTAGTTAATAGTTTTATTGTTATTATGTAAATCTATTATGTATGTTATATTTATTTATGGAATCCTAAAAGTTTTGCATAAACAATTGAGTTTAACTAAAATCATTGATATTAAAATATTTTCTAATTGTTATAAAAAGAATTGATCAAGTGTCAGATCATCAATATTGTTATTGAATTTTGATCAAAATTAGCCTTTTCACGCATACCAAACAAATCTTTTTAGAAGTTTTTTTTTGTTTTCTGAACTCAAATATCTAACATCTGATTTTCATATAATTTTCAAATTCAAAACAAGACAATTAAAATAAAAAAAATCTTACAACAAATCCTAATACTTATTTTTATTTCATTTTTCTTTATATATTATGTCATACACATGTTCCATGTGACTACATGCTTTATGCATACTACTTTTGTTTTCGGAAAATCTTTTATTTTTTAACCTATAATGCCTTACATCTCCTCTTAATGATTGCATGTTTTATGTTTGCATGCTTTTTTTCCATTTAATGTAGTCGAGGCAAGTACACTACTACAAAGACTTTTCTCTCTCTCTCTCTTCAATAACTAACCTCTGTAGTTATATGTTTCTTAGCAAGTCTGTATCTCTTCCTCTTCCACTCCAACATGACACTCTGGGAAGAAACTCACTCACATTTCTTATACCTTTTGTATAAACATTGAACAAATTAAGCTTTTCCTAAACAATAACAAAAAAGTAATTATTTCCATAACTTATCCTCCTAAATTCTCTTTCACACACCTACAAAATCACATTCAAAAGAAAATAAAAAAACTATCACATATACACAATCCTTTCTTAACCATCTTTTTGGATACTTTTAGAACTGATATTCTCTCTAACTCAAAACCATGCCTCCCTACAATGATTAACATGTAAAATGGTAATCGTTCATCAAAGAAAAAATAGTTAATAAAAGAGGGTCATCTATAACAAAGAATGGTGAAACCTTATATGGTCCTAACAAAAAACTCTCTTCATACACGGAAGCGCATAATAAGGGCCTCAACTCTATTGTTAGACCATACCTCACAAAGGAGCCAAATGATTTACGTCGAGTACCCATGGTTTAGTCTCTGGCGACCATGCATATCCCTGGTTTGAAAGAAACCAAACATGTATTATTGGAGAAATAAATTTTTAAAACTGTGATTAAATCTATTGTTAATCGAATATCAGTAGAATTGTGTTTGTAACGAATTTGCAACAGGTACACAAAATGTGTTTTGTTGCAACAAATTAGCAAGGACTAAATTTCATTTGTGATTCCTATTTTTTCATCTACCCATTTTTAAAATCTTTTTTTCAATTTTTCTTTTCAATTTTTTTTTTCATTTTCCCTCTTCATTTTTTTTTCATTTTCCCTTTTTCGTTTATCAATTTTCTTTTCATTTTCTCTTTTTGAAAAGAGTTTTTCATTTGATATCAAACTTAATTCTCAAATTAAACAGAGTCCCTCTTCTCCCAAAATTTCATCATTTTTTATTATTCTTTCATCGTCTCATGGTTTTTAGGTATAAGCTCCATCAAACATGTTGGTGGTTCATGAAAACTAGGGTTAACAAAAGTACACCATGTAAGAGCGTTGCAAAGGCAGAAACAAAATTCTAAAAAATGGCGCCATATTTTAATCCCTCATCTTAGCCTCCTGTATTTTTCTCGTCAATCATTTTCAGGTCTTTATCTTTTGACTCATATCCTTTTGTATATAGATTATCTTCTAGCTTTTTTGTCATCCGTAAAGTTTGAAACATCCTATGATCCGTATGTTGGTATGCGCATCATGTGCTAACTCGATGGTTCAGCTAAACTTTCTTAAGATTGACATTCTTGTTGCTCTCAATGAGTCATGGGAGCCATTTATTCTGGCAACAAATGGATATGGAATACACATTATGTAAAAAATTTAATCTATGCACTTGCTCAAAAGATGTATAAGTTTCTTTTTATTTGATCAAGCATTATCTTCAAATTCACTCCATGAATTATTATTTTATTTATGTTCATCAATATAGTTTATATTTTTTTAATAGACAATTTATAATTCGTGTGGAACCTAAATTTGCTTCTAAGACTATAAATATTTGGTTGTTAACTTGGTAAATGACACTTTATCTGACCATAGAGGATGGACTATTTTTGCCGAATTGCTAATTATAATTCGAAGATTGGTATGTGAAACCATTTTAATTTGACTCTCCATAATAGTTGTGCGTTTGAGGAGCAAGAATGGTACTTGTATGACTTTTTTAAAACTGTGTGTTTAGTTGACTATTATATTTTTCGTTGTGGCAATTTATTTTTCTCAAATCAGATTCATTCTACCAATTTTTACATTTTTACAAGCTTCAATGCATCAGTTCATTTATACGTTACTTGAATTAAATAGTCGAAGCTATCATCTGCCTAAATAATCAACTATGTTTTATCTATGCTATATACTCATGTTTTTTTGTTTGTCCTTCTCACTTTGTTCTCAACCTGGCAGTCACGTGACTGAAATCTTTCATCTTTTCCACTGCTCACCGTAATGGTTCTTCGGTTAAAGGATGATGAGGCGTTTTGAAGCTAATCCTCATGGGTAACTGAAATAAATCTCAGATCATCATCATATTTTCAATCGATGGCCTCTTCTTATAATCTCAACCATCACTCTCAATCTCTATATCCGTCCAAGAAAATCATAATTAGCTCAAAATAAATCTAGAAATAATGAAACGAGGATCGCGATTTGGTTTTATGTTTCTCTTTGTGCTATCCATTATAAGTATATTCAAGATCTTATCACTTTGGCTGGTTTGGAGGATACTTCTTTTGTTGATACTCCTATGGAGGTAAATATCAAATATAGAAAATATGAAAAGAACATTTTAGATGATCATACTCTCTTTTAGTGTTTGGTTAGGAGTACTATCAACTTAATTACTACGCATCTCGATATCTCTAATGTTATTCATCACGTTTATTAGTTTATGTTCTCTCATCGACATCTCCATATTGTTGTTTTTCGACAGATCCTTTGTTATCTTTAAGGTTCACCTACTCGTGTTTTATTCTTTCTTATTGGATCATCTCTTCAAGTTGTTTCCTAAAATGATGTTGATTATTTTGCATGTCCAAATATACGTCGATCTATTATGGGTATGTGTATATGTTTTTAGGTGATGCTTTAATTTTTTGGAAGTGTAAGAAACAAGATTTTTTTAAACCCTTTACTAAGGCTAAGTAACTGAATAACACTATTGTTATCATATATATTCTAGATAGAATTATGTAGAAGTTTTCAAATTATATAGGATTCATCATATCATTCTCAACAAGTGTGATTATCCTTGAATAAGGAGGAGCATAATTGATATAATTGATGGAAATCTGTTTGGGTGTATTGGCGTAAACATTTACTTTCCAATGATTGTATGACATCTAGCATTGCATCATCTCCCAATTCCATGAGGACTAAGTACGCTGACTATAGAAGTAAGTATGGATGATATGTTATACCATAGAGATATTAGTAATGGTTAAACGACTGAGGATATTTATAAGATCACTAATATCTGTCAGACTGAGATATTTATGTAGATTTGAAGCTTTTCCCCAAACAAGTGTTGCAGATCATTTCTCTTTGGATGCTTATTTATGTTTGGAGTTATCTTGCTTTTCATTGTCTAGTTGTTATCTTATTTAATTTTTAGACGATGTCTAATGATATTTTGTATTAGAAGATGTTCGACGACGATATTCTATCCAAAAAAAAGTATGCCTCATTTATTTTAATTATAATTCTTAAAAAATACTATGTTAGTAAAAAAAAACTTTTTTACTAGAATAGTAATAATTAATACACCTATATTGGCGATTTAATGTCCTAACACCTGCGGGTGGCAGGCATGGCACCGCTAGTGTAAGTTATTAAAAATTGATAAATAATGTCATGCCTCTATGGTAAATTTTTTTATAAAATCCCGGCATAGTCCACTCATTGTACCGTCGGTGTTTAAACCTCTGCATCCACGGGGCACTAGTGCACTATCAGTCTTAAATTCCTACGCTATCGTGCAAGTGGCCAAAACTAACTAGAAGAGTTTCATGGCTCTCTGTTATTGTTTTATTAAAAAAATGTGGTGCACACTTCTTGCACTTCCGCTGTTTAACTCTCAGCTCCAAAGATGTACTAATACGTCGGGATTTTTAACTTATAACAACGATGGTTCTACTTTATTTGTAGTTTCAGTAGCCTTCCAAATATAATATCCTACCAACAATACTTTCTCTCCAACTAAGTTTTTCCACAAACTCTAATTTCTCACCAACTATGATGTATCTCTCTTGTGTGAGCTTATTCATCATTCACTTCTCTATATATACATAATCAAATATGTCTTCTATCTTGGTCTACTTAATATCATAATAAATCAAACTTCTTATTTCTTCAAAATGAAATGGACTATGCAAGAATATAACCACTTTTGTTGAAAGTCGTCGTCACTGTAAAGACAACAAGGACGGTTGAAACTATTGTTTGGTTTTTTGATAAAGTTGTATTTATAATGGAATAAATGTACAATATGAATCGTACACATTGTTCATTTATAATGTCGCATGCACAAAGTCGTGAAGAAGTCTCTATCAGGTTTGAATGTTACGAATTTGTTCTGTGTTTTCAAGTTTTTGACCTCCCGCACGATGGTAAGCAAGAGGCGCATATGGTGGTTTGCTTGTTATTTATTATATATATATATATATTGGAAGAAATGGACGATAACCTCATTGAAAAGATACTTAAACAAGTGGAGGAGGATGTTTGGAGCCTAGAACTAGATATTCAATGATATAATTCTTCCTAAAGTGTTATGTTTTTCATTTTATGTTCTTAAACTAATGTTATTTCTTCTCATATCTTTTTATTTTATGTCTAATTTTCTCGCTTTAAGTTTGATGTTTTTAATTGTTGCACAATAACGTTAAGTAAATGGATTAAATTAAAAAACATCAACGCAAATACATTAAGATGACAAATAGTTCCAAAATATAGTGAACATAGCCACTTTGTGGTTAATAATATTGGGGGAACGAATTTTATTCTCTTGATATTTTTTGTAACGATATATAATCGCTAGTTCCCAATAATCCACTTATGGGCTACGCAATCTGATACAACGAGGATGTACATTTGAGTAGGGTGAATCCTCATTATATAACAAAGTATAAATAAATGAGGATATAAATGTCACTTTTATTCAACAAAAGACTTCAAATATAAATATGAAATACTTACATAGATAAAAAAATTATTATTAAAAAAATTAAACCTAATTACCTTCATTTGAGACATCGAAACGGGTACACCTCGTAATGGTATAAAATTAATACATATATCTACCAATTGCATTACAAAATAGAAGATGTCGTTAAAATCTAATGCGATCGTAATCCCAAACTCTGACCTTGTCATCCAGTTTGATATACCTACAATATCAGAGTTTGTTTTTTCGACTATTAGCGATTCGCTGTGACTAATAGTTCTGCTAGATTTCAAATTCGTCACAGATTTTCCAACTACTGAATGTTTCTCATGCGGGTATATATGGTCACTGGCTTGTGTCGATACTTTAATAGATGGAGTTTCGCTCGTTTTTTACACTTTGACCGACAGAGTTTAGAATTTTACTTAACGAATGTGCACTTGTTTTTTGCTAATCTAACACGTGTTTGAAATGTGATTTATCTCGTTTAGTGGACGATATGACTAATAATTTACGTTTGATCGGTTGACGAACATGATATTTTTGTTTTTCTAATGGCTCTAAAAGATAAAATATTTTCGTATATACTATTTCAAACCATTTTTTATAAATATATTTATGTACGTCATTCGTCATTGGTTTCTATGATAACATGGACGAGTTTATTAAATTTTTGTTTCAAGAGCTCTATCATCATTAGATTTTTACGTACAATTATATATAACATCTTTCAATGATCGTTCAAAGATTATATAGGCGCTTCTATATCTTTCGTTAATAACTCACAAATCTCGTGCCAACAGTTTATCGTGCGTATATCGTATTGCGCTAGTGTAAATTTTATCCGCCACTTCAATATCTTTAACACCATATAATCCAAGAAAAAAATGATTTGTAAAAAAGTGTTTGAGACGTAACCTCTGAGTTTGTTGAACATCATGTATCCAAATTTATGTTATGCTTCAAAGTAACACTTTTCAAACGAATAATTTAATTTATCCATCTTGCATCTCGACGAAACAATGAAACTTAACCTAAAACAACTCGAAGTTAATCTTACTCATACCAAAAAAACTCTTTAGGTTGAAATGAGTGGCCTCCACCCAGTTAGTGGTTGTGTTTCTAAAATTCTTGAACTTGTTAGTTTTCCATGTGACAAACTTATCAATGTAAGGAATTAACAAATATTTTTTCGGTGTATTCGATTGTTTTAGGTAATATTTGAACTCATGTTTCATCTCATTCTGAGTTTTCTCTAAATTGTGTTCTGTCTCTGAGTACACTATATTATCTCACAAATTGATAAAGGCATAAAAAATATTTTTATCCTTCATGTACTTCTTTTTATTCGCAAGAACGGTCATGTTAATGTGCGTTATATTCAGAAATATTTGTTAGAGTTCATTCATCGATGCAGTTAACTACCATTAATATTTGTGTTTCTTCGATGCAGTTAACTACCATTAATATTTGTAAAAAATCTAATACCCACTTGAAATTGTTAACTTTCTCCCGGAACATAAACGCAAATCCGACATGAAAAGTCAAACTGGTAGAGGTTGCTCTAACAATCTCAAACAACGATATCTCATACCTCATATCTTGTAAGTGCTATCCATTATTAGTATTTTTATAAAAAATCTACAACAAATGTACATTAATCGGGTGTGGAAACAAAATATCAGTAATGATATTACTTTGATCTTTTTTGGATCTATGATATTCGAAATAATTAAACTTTTTTGGTTTGGTTAGTAAGTATTACAACCATAACCGATCGGCTTTATCCAACACGCATTATTTTTTTCGTGTTGTATTCAATGCGCTCCGCTTAAATTTCTCGACGGTAAATTCTCATTAAGTAAGAATAATGTACAAATGTCAACTTTTCCTTAAAAATTGTCTAGTGTGCAAATGACCTTCTAAGTTTTTCGCAATTGAATGGTTCTGAATCTCACATATAACATTTAAGGTTAATTCATCTCCAGTGACCATAGTTAATCCATTCAATTTTATCTTAAGATTCTTTAGGTCTACCGACGATTATACCATCCAGATCTCTCGCATTCAAAGAATATTCAAGGATTCTTTCTAATTTTTGCAGCATCGCGACGCTTTAAAATGATAATGAACTCGTGTTCTTTCCCGATATTTTTAACTCACTTATATAATTTTTATATTGTTGCAAAAATTACATCACTATAATACGAAACACAATTTTTCACATCTTTTTTTTAAGCAAATGATACGTATATTACTAAATTGAGAGTTTTACAAATCCGATTCTCAAATTGAGAACTTGGTGAAAAAGAAGGACTAAAGTATAAATCCAAAAACTTAACCAAATCCCAAATCGGAATAACCCTAAACAACGATTTCACCAAAGAAGGTCCAAATTGTCACAACATCGCTGCAATCCATACCCAAAATGCAAAGTTTGCGCTTCAATTTTCTTCTCCCCTCTCTATTGTTAACGCAACCCGCCTGTCTTCCATGGATGACCGGAAGGTAAAGCAGCCCGTGAAGGCTGACGGACTGAACATCCCTTCGCAGGTTCTTATAATTTTTCACATCTAAATCTATATAATTTCTCTTATAGAGTGCCAAATTACACAAATAAAACTAAGAGGTAAACATAGAAAAAAATGATAATAGATTAGAACTGGGGATCTTTTGCTGCTGTCGGTGTGGAAACCATGACACCGACGATATAGAAGGCAACAAACCGGCAACGTACGTGCACGTGCACATGCACATGCACGTCCGTTGCCGGTCTAACCCTACGCAGCATTGGTGCTTAGACTTACATATTGGTGCATCGTAAGAATGTGGTCGTAATTCAACCGATGTTTTTATAGATTTGAGTTCGAATCAATCTTGTTATTTTTTTCCTTTCAATAATAAGGTGGTCGAAATAAAGATCGAAAATAAAAAATTTAAGATTATCCTTTTTTCCAAAATACTGCTATAATCTTTTTTAAAAATTTAATTTTGTAACGTTAAAAATAATGTTTGTTTAGAAATTACTGGATAACTTTAATACTTTTATTTTTAACATTATTTTTTAAGATTATCCCTTCTTGTACTACACACTATGTTTTGTCTGCAGGTTTAGGTATCCAGGAAGCAGCTAAAGATGGAAGGAAAGAGGAGACACAACTAAGGTTGAAAGGATTCGGGAGCTATCAAGGAGGCTTGCTGAGGAGGAAGACGTAAGAGGAGGATTGCTTAAGTCGATGGGTAGAAGCTAAATATAGGCCTAAGTTAAATAGAGGCAGATGAAGATTTTGTAGAAATTCAATATTTTGTCATCTGCTCACAATGAGCTAAGTTTTGCAAAATGTAACATAAACATTTGTATATTCATCTTTAACATCAATAAAAATACTCTTTCTTGGGAAAAACATAATATATACAAGAAGGGATAAGCTTTCCATTTGGTCCAAAAAAAAAATTCGGATATATTCTATCTCTACATCTAGATGCATCCTCACCATTAGAGTTGCCAACAGTTATAGGTAACCGATAAAAACCGAACCAAACTTTGACGGTCATAATAAAAAAGCGGTTTGAAACCGATAAATTTGATAAACCGATAGAGTAATCAAATCGATAAATTGATAGAAACGCTAAAAAATCAGACTAACAAATTGTTAAAACCGATTATTTTATTATTATTTATTTTTTATACATTGTATTGTATTGTAAAAATTGATAGTTAATTACTAATTTCTTTTTATAAAAATCAAAAATCAATTTCTAAACTATAATATTTATGTTTTTTATTTAAGTTAAAAAATTAAATTATATTTTAATTTAATTATTTTTAAAAGGAACGAATCGAATCGGACTAAACCAAAACGGATTAAATTCAGACCGACCCGGAACAGAACCGAACCAAATCGACCGAATCGGACCGGACCAGAAACTTAACGGTCCGATCCGATTCTGAAAAATAAAACCTAAAAATTAACGGTCCAATCCAAACCAATAAGCTTAGCTGTCCGATCCAAGAAAATGGGGACCAATAACACCTCTAATTACGATCGTACCGTTTAGGGACATGAGATTGAGACAAGTAATTAGGTGGTTATCCAAATAACTTCATTTTACCTTCTTTAATATTTGTTCAGCCTCCAACATTTATTTGTACGGCTGTAATTTGATGAGTTCATAAAGGATACGAATCAATAAACGAATCGACAAGTTAGCGATAGAATTGCAGACACCTCACCCAAATCTATCTGGACAACTTTTTGATTCATTGATGAAATTGTAAGGTAAATAGTTCTAAAAACACTTTGGATTCAGACTTATTTGATTAATGTTCTAAAAACAATAGGTGGGCTGCGCAAAGCAAATAGAATGGGAAAAAAAGTTGAGACGCAGGATTTGAACAGCCCAAACCACTCTGACTATAGCTGGTTGATTATTTGTATAGGGTTTTAATCTTTTTTCAAGATAGGAAGTGAGAAGTAACTAAATAACCCATAAATTTTATTACAAAAGTAGGGTCTGATTCTGCTATTGATCATAATAAACCCAGGGATATGACATTGAACATTGATAGCTACAAAATTGTATTTTTACTCAGATTACTTTTTTCGAAATACAAAGTGTTTACAGAAAGAAATGCTTGCTTTAAGCAACTCTGGGAACCGGAGCACCTTCTGAAAGAGCTGGAGTGGTCGAACGCAATAGTTCCAAAGAGCATACAAGACCAATGAAATGAGAAAGTATGGTGTTTGCTGATGCCTGCACCAATCGAAGAACAAGAGACAGTGAAATATAACGGTAAAACAAAACAATATTTTTCTAACTAGACTAGAATATAAAGGGGAAACATGTCTTTTTCGGTAAATACTAGCAAGAAACATATATTATACCATTTACTATTATTTTCTTCTTCTTTTTGCTAAATCCCCTACACGTTTTCGTGTCAATTTTGGTTCTATAGTTTGGTATCCCGATTATAAATCTGATTATTTGCATAAGCCCATACTAGTGTTATTGATCTAAAGCTAAATCCACATTCTATGACAAAAAGAAAATCAAGAAAATCTACATATTGGAGTTATAACGTGTATAAATACGAGTACCTGAACCAAGAAGACATCGAGTGCAAGAACTGGGCTATAGCCTGGAGAGACACCTTGGTAAAAAGGAGTTGCCGAGGAAGTGAGGGCCTTAGCAACTAAATTTCCGACAGTAGCCTGCATGCCAAGTATAGCAGCGCCCATTCCCAAAAGATTTACTACTATTCCGTTTTTCAAGCCTCTTACTACATCGACCCGGGATGGAGCCTGGAAATTCAAGAAAATAAATAGTTTGAATCTAATTATATGACAATTTTAATCAAGAGTCATCCGCACTCCATACTCTTCACTTGATGCATGCTACTAATTTGTGCTATAATTGAATTAAAAAAGACCACCAAGTCAAGAATATTGAGAATCCTCTCTGTCTACAGTAATATAAGTACAACCTACTTCATTAGTTTTAAATGCTGTTATCAATGCTAAACATGAGCACTAGTTCAGCTGCCGACGAGATTCACAACTTGAATTGAACAAAAGACGATTGCTATTTGCTACTACATGTACAATGAAAAACAGAAGACAAATTGTTGCAAAATGTAACATTTTTTAATAACTCCAAACACAAGATACTTTGACTAGGAACCATGTGAACCATATCAATAAGCATTTGATGAATCTGAGTCAGCTGACTAAATCTCCAGGCACACCTACTAGTACGAATGATTTATCGCTCTCCAAAAGCACTAATTAGCCAAGATGAAAGAATTTTGGATACAAATTAAAAATCTGCTATTTTTTCTCTTCTGATGGCCAATAAATGCTTTTGAGAAGCCGAAGTCATCTGTACAGAGAAGGATTCTCATCATTCTACAAGCGCAAAGTCTATCTCTACCAGAATAAAATGCAAAACCGAAACGCAATATCTATAATGTATAAAAGAAGCCTTATAAAGTTTACAGAAAATGAAACCCGCATCTACTTATACACTAGTGCGGTCAACCTTGTTATAACCAATCATTACGAACAACAATGTTTTAGTTATTATAAGAATACAGTGTTGATTACCTTAGAAGGGTCATTAGAAGTTCTCCGAAGCCTCTCCGACAAACGAATATACCCGAACGACCAAAACACTGAAACGAACGCTGCTGCAATCCCCGCGGTGGTGGAGTAGAAAGTAGCAGGAGAGGTTATCTTCCCGGTAATAACAATAGAGAACGAAAGAATCACTGCTGACACAATGGTACACACTAGTTGTCCCCAAAACCCTATACCGCCAAGTTTCTTGAAAAGCCTTGAAGTCTTCTCTAATGTCCTCGATACCTATATTATTTAGATCAAATCTTCATCCCAATGCCAATTTACAATGAGCTCGCACATTTTTGGCTACCACAAACTATACCACTGGAGAGTAAAGACGAAAACTTTTTTGTCTTTCCAGAATGTTCATACAGAAACTAAACTTTCTCTCAAAAAATTGAAGCTTTCAATCCGAGGTAGAGACAGAATGTTCATAAATCAGAGAGCAATGCGTTGTAAGATTTATATAAAACATACTAGCAAGCTTACTACTAAATTTGAAGATAAATACCACCAATATGTAGAATTGAACTTGAATTCAGCAACTAAATCTGGAAATTAGCAAGGAATTATAAACATTCAAGATACCAAATCGGTACAGAGAGAGAGAGAACCTGAGCGAGTTTTGCTTTATCGGTCTCTTCGGCAGGGGAACTGAAAGATGGTGAGACCGGAGAAGATGCCGATACGATGAGACCTCGTTTCGATCCTATGCTCCGAAGAGCATCATCACACCATGGAGAAGAAAAGGGTAGAAACTGTGAGGTACTGTTAGAATTCTTGATAGAAATGGAAGGGAGTGAGAAACACGAAAGGAATTGGCTCGTGTGACGATGATGGCGGAGCCCAAGTGGAGGTGAAGATATGCCAGTAGTGATAGCCGCGGCCGGCAAGAGTAGAGTTTGCATATTTCTAGCTTTTTAGGTGTGGATACTGCTTTGCTGACCCTCTTGCTTCTTTGGATTGTATCGTTAATGGTGGTTTTCGTTATTCTTTCTCGGTTTTTTGTTTCATTGAGTTTGGGCTTGAAATCCGACTGGGCCAACTTTAGAAATTAAAAGTAGGTTTTCATATCAGTATAAAAATTGATTATTTGGGCTTTTATAGTATGAAATATGTTAGTGTTAGTATGAAATATGTTAGTATGTTTTTGTGTTTTTTAGGTTTGTTTTACAAAGACTCTTTTTAGAACGTATGCGAATTCACTGGCATTTAACAAAGATTATTTGATGAGCCACTTATTTAATTTGTGAATTAACGGAAATTTATATTTTGGTAATAATCAATATTGTGATATTATTGGTAAATGTACAGTGAAGATTAAGTTGGATATGTATATTTGTGAGCTAAAATATGACAATCATCCATGTCCTGAGAAAAAAACTAATTTCAGTAGGACAGTTGGCTAGCAAAGGCTATACTACGATTTTTCAAGGTGATAATTTGAAGATTTCAAAAGGTGCAATTGAGGTTATTCGCAAAAAATGGTATTCTTTACAAAACAACAGAGGTAAGTTGTTCAATTGTGATTGCAACAGGAAACAAAAATCCCAATATATGGCACAAGATACTTGACCATATGAATGAGAAGCGAATGAAAGTTATGCACTCGAAGGCGAACTTTATAGGTCTACGGTCAATTAATATAGACATGTGCAAAGATTGCATGATTGAAAAACATAAAAAGGGTTAGTTTTCAGACAAGTGGTAGAATCCCAAAGAAAGAAATGCTAGAATTTGTTCACGCTGACGTTTGGGGGGGCAACCACTGTTTCATATATTGGAGAGAAACACTACTTCGTGACTTTTATCGATGATCATTCTCAAAAGGCATGGTTTTAATTTCTAAAGCATAAATCCGAAGTGTTTGATATTTTTAGGATATGAAAATCTATGGTTGAGAATGAGACGGGTCTAAAGATTAAAAAGCTCATAACCGACAATGATGGTGAATATGAGGACACCAGATTCAAGAAATTTTTCTATAAGCATGAGATTAGGATGAAGAGAGCCGTGTAGGGTATGCCTCGACATAATTGTATCATCGAGCGTATGAACTGAAAATTTAAAAGAAAGAGCCATAAGCATTTGTATACAGTCAGGTCTATCGAAGAAGTTATGGGCATAAGCAGTCAACACATCGGCTTACTTGGTCAACCGAGGTCCATCGATTCCCTTAGAGCATAGAAAATCCAATGAGGTTTGGAGTGGTAAAGAGATACAACTATCACATCTAAAAAAATTGTTTTACAACATACGTTCATATCAATGATCAATGCGGGAACAAGCTTGATCCCAAATCAAAGATATGCACCATGATCGGTTATGGCAAACACAAATTTGGCTATCGTATTTGAGATGAGCAAAATAGGAAGATGGTTTGAAGCACATATGTGATCATCAACGAAACAATGATGTATAAATATAAGCATAAAACTGACGCAAATGAGTCGGGGCCGGGTGGTCTAGTGTTTATAAATGCTGAAAATGTCCTAGATAGTTAAGAAACATAGTCGATCATATCGATCCTTCGGCAAAAAGAATCAGTTGTACAAAACAATACACAACAGTCCGACTCACTACAGCCGACCATAGCAACTCCTGTTTGAGAAGATATTCCCGACTCCATATACCTTACATTAGATACTTGAACTATTTGTTGCTGACCAATGGAGGGGAGCCTGAACGTTATAATGAAGCTTATCAGACCAATTATGCTAGAAAGTGGGGGCTTGCCATGAAAAAATAGGTGGAGTTTTTAATCTCAAATCAGGCATGGGATCTAGCTGAGTTACATATGGATAAGAAGGCATGTTATAACAAATGGGTGTACCGGGTAAAAGACGGGAATGTAAGCGATACAAAACTTGAGTAGTTGTCAAATGATTCCAGCAAAAAGAAGGAATTGATTATACTAAAAAAATTGCTCCAGAAGCTCAATACTATTAGATCAATGTTGAGTATTGACTTGAATGATTTTAATTAACGTGAATTTGGTGGTACACAATGCACCTTTCTATATCAAACACAAAATAATGTTAAAACTAGAAAAAAATATGTAAAAGCTCAACCCATTCAAAAATATATTTTTTTTTAATTTTTTGTTATTGATTCTCGAGTTTTTAGATTTTTTTGTATGTTGCCATTATAAATAAGGAGTTGTATGTTGCCACTTATGAGAGATTTGCAAATGAGGTTGATGTCAATTTATTTTTCAAGGCCTTTAGTGGTCTGATTTTAAGTTTGGAGGATGAAGTACCGAGATATGTATTTGAATAATCTTCTACCATAAAGGTTTAGAAAAATATTGAAGCTATTTACATGAAGAAGTTTATGGAAAATAAATTATATCTTAAGCGTCAATTGTATACTCTAACCATATCTGGTAGCAGAGAGATTGAAAACAGTTTGATGATTTTAATGTGACCATTCTTGACTTGAATGTAGTTGGTATCAAAGTTTCCAAAGAAATTTATATGAAAAAATTATAGACACCATGCTCTATGGTGAGTAATATTATACTATCTTCGGTCTATACTTCAAAGGAAACTTATTTTGAATGATGTATCGGTTGGAGATGTTTTAAGTATAATAGGAAGGCCTTGAAATATAGTTTCAAGTAATAAGAGAGAAAACTCAAGATTCAGATCTAGTATACAAACTACTGATTATTGAGTGAAATATTGGTACTGTAAAAAAGAAAGTCACGTAAGAATGAAGTGCATTCAGATCAAGAATGGATATAATCATAAGAATGTTGATGCTGGTGAAACCTCAGTGGTTTTGGATGATTATGAGTATACTGATTTACTAATGGCATCTACTGGCACGTATGATAACAAGTGAGTTTCACAATCTCGTGCTTCATTTCACATGAATTTTAAAAACATTATTGTGAAAGCTTATAGAACTAATAATGTGTTCGTTAAAGGTTATAGAACTAAGTCTGTAGACAGTAAACTTCATTCTACATGATTCCTTCGTCGTAAAATGTTTTCATTATCTATTTTAAATTATAATTTTAAAAAATTGTCTCTCATTATATACAACTAAAATATATCTTAATATATTATTTATTACGTATAAAGATAATATTTAACAATAAATCATAATATTTCTTAATATAATATTTTGAGAGATATTTAAAAAATAAAATATAATAAAGTCAAATTTATTATATAAAATATATTTTTGAAAATATATGAAATAAAATAAAATTTGTTACCTAAAAGATTAAAAACAATATGGAAATAAATCAAAAAGTTTATATAAACAATATATAGAAATAAAATCAAATTTGTATCAAACATAATTTATAATATAAAAAAATTATTTTATTAAAAAAATTAAAAAAATATTTCAATATATATATAAGCATATTAAAAAATAAAATTATTTATTTTATAAATATAAATAATAATATATTGCTAATTAAAAATATTTAAAAAAATATAAAGAAATATAATGAAAATTGCTATTTAAAATATACTTTAAAAAATATTTTAAAAGATATGAATGAAGTAAATACGAATTTGCTTAAAAAATAAGTAAATACATTCGCTCATATGTAAGTTTTTTTTATATTTGTAACTTTGAATTTGTGTTATCAATGTTATTTATTATTTATTTATAGCATATGTTCTTCATTTTCTCCATTTGATTTAATTTTTTAATTAAAATCTCCACACTCTTTAATTTGTTTAATTAAAATCTTTATCTTTTTAATTTATATAATTAAAATCTTCATTTTCTTTATTTTATTTTCTCTCTCTTTTTAAATTTATTTAATTAAAATATCTCTTTGATAAACAATGATCCATTGATTTTTAAATCAAATTAGAAAGTAATGTAGAAAGTAATGTAGAACAATTGAAGAAGATAAAGATAAAGAAAAAATCAAATTTTGGAGAGAAAAATTAAACCACAAAAAAAGAATGGATAACAAAAAAACAATTACAGAATCAATTGAGTTTTATATGTGTTTCTAATCTTGAAGAGATTGAGATGTAGATGCGGACTATATCTTTCAATTTATAAATATTTTAACTTTAAAATTTTCTTCAAAAACACTATTATCCAAGATTTTAATTTAATTTTTTCTTATAAAAGATTTTAATTTAGAATTTTCCTTCATAATAACCATTATTTCGTATTTTTAAATTAAAACTTTCATAAAAATAATCACTATTCGAGATTTTTAAATTAAAATTTTCCTTAAAAGTAACTACTATCCCAAAATAAACTATATAAATTAAATTTATGGTAAGCGGGGGCCAACGCCTACGTACGACTGTTTGCAATCTATAAGTTTGTGTTATCTTCTTCATCCAAGCACCTTCAACGTGTTATTTCAACTATGAATCTGTAATCTTGTTTTATCTTACATTTTTCTTGTTTAAGACATTGTTTCATTATTTTTCTTTTGTTATTTTAACTCGTTATCTCTTTTAATTGACTTTTTTTTGTTATTTTAACTCGTTATCTCTTTTAATTGACTTAGCTTGTGATTTCGTTAATCGCTACTTTATCTTCATCATTTACTTTAGATTTCCTAGTCTTTTCTTATTACTCATTCTTCTTATTTTATTTTTCATAAAACTTGTAATAATTTAGCTCGTCATAATTATTAACTTATTGTACACTATTATTTATCTCATGTATAAATATTTATATCATCGTGTTAGTTAGCTCGTCATGATTATTATCATGTGTATAGACAGTTTATTCATACATACCACTTGATATCATCTCATCCTTACTGTATTAGTCTTATCTCGTATATAAAAGAATATACCATAGTGGGATAAAATACCTCTATCAACGGTGAAGCATATACTAAAAAAGCAGAATAAGATATTTAACTATTTTATTAGAACAATCAATTATGAAAGAAATTGTTATGACAATTGTGTCTATTGTAATGGGGAAACACATATGGAATTCAGATTTTGTTGTCGTTGTATGTTGATGACATACATATAGGTGAGAAGAACAAATTGAATATTGGAACTATGAAGTTTCAGTTGAAAGGAGAGTTCGAAATGAATGATATGGGATAAGCTACAAATATTTTGAGAATATATATTAAAAGGAACATAATGAGATATTATTTTTCTTATCTTAAAGAGGTTACATACATAAGGTATTCATAAAGTACAGAATGTCCGAAGCTAAATCGATGAACTCATATTGGTTCTCAATTCAGACTCATCATTACTCAAGTAGAAGCCGAAAATATAGATAGAAAGTTCATACAAAAGATACATTATGCTAATATCATTTGAAGTATCGTTTTTCTATGATTTTCACTTGACCAAATCTTGCATAATCAATTAGTGTTTTGAGCAGATTTAGGGTTGATCCAGGATTGCCTCACATGAATGCTCTTAAATGACTTATGTGATACTTAATTGTATACTAGATGTGTTATAATGAGAAGCCTAGATATGATGATATGTTAAGAGGATACGTAGATGATTATTCAGGTTTCCTTGACACAAGAAAGTAAACTACATTATTTTGGATCATATTTATACGTCTGAGGTCACATGTATGAAAGGTTAATCTCCAATAAATATAATTAATGAAATTAGAGAGATAAAGCGTTATCGCTGAATACAAAGTTTATAGAGAGAGAAAAATTTAGTTGTAAGTGATAAGACTTAATATATTAAATGATTTTAGAATTGATGTATTATAGGATAAAATCATTTGAAAGACACCGAAGAAAGTAGTTAACGTGTTAAGATATCACTAAAAGTTGATGGTGTGGTTTATTTCTGTATGAGGGTAATTTTGTAAAGTGTTTTGGATGTCTTGTGGAATTTAATGTTTAAAGTAGTGAGTAGTCAGACAATTAAGATGCGTGCTAGTAATAAATTCTGATTACCCTTATTAATGAAAGTGGTTGTGGTATTTATACTTAATTACCGACCCATGGGCTTATTGGGTCGGATCATGAAGTCGGGTCAAGTTTAAGGACTCATTAGTAATCTGGTTTGAAGTGACGAGCAACTAGCTTAGTTAGAATTTATTACATTTGTCTTGTTCGGAATTTTATAATAGTGGTCATGTTCCGAATTGCCCATCGGATTAAGTTAAGATAAAGTAGCTCAAATATTCGAACTCATCAGTAGCCCCTTTAGGTCTTGCAAAGGATCTTTGGAAGAGCTAACTCTCAAAAATCAATACCAATATACTCCAATTTGTTGTTTTGTTCGAACTGTAGAATTTTTCCTTCAAGAGTGACCTTGTGCGAATTTGGGTGGAACTGATTTCTCAATTCAGAATTCTAAGAGTCTTTCTTCAATCGTGGGACACGTGTCAGGATTTGGTTCGACCTCTCAATTGTTTTTCTCCTAGATTCTCGTACCTACTAGGCTAGAAAGTTACATAGGCTTTAACTCTCACACCTCACAACTTTTAATCATTGCCTAAATCGATTTGCCTTCTCCTAGGTAACTACCATTTTTTATTGTTATACATAAACCTTCTTACTGTTTTATTGTCTTAAAAAATCACAAATATTCCTAGTGATAAAAAGCTTACTTCATCTTCAAATTCGGGCTTGAATCATACATGTTCACAGCCAGAAACACCTTAGTAAAAGGAGGTTGGTTGAACTTATTTGAGTTAGAGAAAGCACAAAAAGTTGCAAGAGACGAACGCATTGCTGCTGGCCTTCCTGCTTCACCCGGTGAAGGAAATAATCAACCACAATTGAATAGAGACCATGGTTCATCTTTTTCAAAAACTTCCAAGGTTAGGAATTTTCCATTTGTAGCAAACCTTTCACCTCTTCCATCAGGGTCCTCTATCAAGGAGTCCCAAAATCCTTTACTTAAGAAGAGAGTTGTATCCAGTATAAGAAAGCCCTTCACCTTTCATCGCAATGGGGTCAGATGCAGAGAAATATCCAGATAAATTAACCCCACGCTGAGTCATGCGTCAATCCAAGTCAAAATCCACCCCTACATCTTCAAAGCCCTCCAGTTCGGAGACAATAAAACCTCTGCCAAAGGCTAAACCATATGGGCAACAGCCCCTAGCAGAAACCAAACTATCCAAACCGTTATCTTTACAACCATCCGAACAGTCTTCCACAATAATGAAAGAAAATATGGAGCACAGTCTAGATGATGCCCCTTTTGAGGCATCCGCTCAAACAGATGATACAACTTGCAAATCGGAAGGGCAAGACCAAGGTGGGTATGACTCATCCGGATGCGCTTCCGGAGAGTATGGAAGGTAGAGTGGGGCCATGCTTTAAGAAGGTCAGTGTGAAGTATTTGATATCCCTCCAAAACATAGCCTACGTATACACCCACACTGTTGAGCTGGGTCGGATTTACACTAAGTGAGGAATTCCAGAGTCTGTGAAAGTAAGAATTTCGATCACCCCAGAAACCCCGATAGACTGCAAGCTCAATGAAATGATGGTTTATACAGAAGTGTTGAATTGGGGACTCCGGTTTCCTTTGGATCCAGAGATAGTCAGATATTTCCATTTGACCAAGCTATGTCCCAGCCAACTGAGCCCCAATGCTTGGTATACTCTACTGGCTTGTATCATGGCATCCATACTGTCTAAGATTCTACTACCAATTGAACAGTTTGCTGCTGTGGAAAACTTGTGTAAAAATCATCACATCCCCTTCTACCACTGCAACATGGGGAATGATTACAATGTAGTGAACTATCCCCTCGAGTTTGAAAAGTCGTGGAGGACGCAGTTCTTATTCATTAGTGGGGCTTAGGAGAATGGCAAGAAGATCAAGGCTGACTCAAACCCAAGCCAGCTGACCAGTCGCAGGAAAAGCATTGGTGAGTTTCTCTTATTTCTTTATTTTTATTTTGTAAGCATTAAGTTTTTAATCTGAACTGACTCATACTTATTTTTAGTGTTTCCGAAGGATTTTTTGGACTATGTGGAAGCAGGTCAGGATACTTGTGCCAAACTAAACGTTTGGGCCTTAGAGAAGTGGGGCAATGCTTTTCACAACTGATTCACATTTGGGGGACTACGTGAGGTCTCATCTGTGGAACACCACAGGGAGAAGAGACCTCTCCTGGGAAGAGCTAACCCCCCTGCAGATGTCATTCTAAGTAGGACAGAGGCCAAAGATGCCAAACTTTACATGCCTTCCAGGTCCAAAGCCCCCAGTCATTTGAACAAGATGAAAAATAGAAAAGGAAGAAGGCCACAACAGACCCACCTCAAACAACCACTGAAAAGAGTGGTTCGGAGAACCAATGAGGTATTAACGCTGCTTTACTGGAAGCAATAGAAGTCACTGTGAAGGAGGCTGGTGGATCAGACAACCCACAGAAGATTCTAAAGAATGACAAGAAGCGTAAAGCCAATATCGATGAGAAATCTGCCAAAAAGAAGAAAGTTACTATGGGAGAAGAGATAATCCTTCGTCCTCTTGAAGTCCCTCCTCCAGCTCCTACCGGTCCTACCTTGCAGAAGGAAATTCCAATCCATCTCCATTCCCAACAGGTTACTGGTGATAGTAACGACGAGGTAGATCTTGACACATTTCAAAACATCAATATCTATTTCAATGACTTAGAAAAAGATGACTTCGCGAGGCCTTACCGTCCTCCTAGCTCTTCCAATATTGTGACTTACAATGAAGAGACTTATGAAATATCTAGTGAACAAGATACATTGACTCTTTTATGGCCTATGTTTAAATAGCCTTTCATATTTCGGATGTGTTGAACAAAAGTATTCAACATCTTCGACCACATGTGTTTAATAAATGTGATCAAGTGCTTAATATATCTGATCAACTCAACAATACTTGAGATTCAGGGTGTTGAATAAGTGTTTAATAACCGAATTGAAACAAAACTGTACCAGACTTTTGAAGAAGGCATCATATATTATTGAAAAACCCGGACACCTCATTAAAACCTCCCCGCGCCACCAGGGTAGGAAAGAGTATGCCCCATAATATTTACATTTGATATTTAAAAGTAAATATTTACAAAAGAGTTTCATTCTAAATATAACCTGAGATGTTCAACATTCCATTGGTGCTTTGGAGCTCTCTTTTCTTTGTTTTAGAGCCTGTATGTTCATGGTTTAACCTTTTCACATATCACATAAGGGCCTTCCTAGTTCGAAGCCAGCTTACCGAACTGTTTTTCCTTGCTGTGTAAAAGGACTTTTCTTAAAACTTTGTCTCGTGCTCGAAAATCCCTTTTTTTAACTTTGGAAGCAAATCTATTCTTCGTCAAGCCTTGGTAATGCGTTGTTCTCAGATGTGATTTAACTATTTTTTCTTCTATCAAGTCCAACTGATTCCTAACTGCTACGCCATTAGCTTGTTCGGAATAGTTTTGGAACCTGTGAGATGGTAAAGTAGCTTCTATGGGAGTAATTGCATCCATCCCATATACCAAAGCAAAAAAGAAACTCTTGTGTGGCAGCCTGATGATTAGTTCGATAGGCCCACAATAATTCTTGTAAATATCTTGGCCACTTTCATGCAACTCTTTCCAAATTCTTCTTTAATCCGGACAAGATAGTTCTATTTGCAACCTCAACCTGGCCATTTGCTTGAGGGTGGAAAGTAAAAGAAAAAAATATTGAATCCCTTTAGAGGTATAGAAGGATTCCATGTCTTTATTATCAAACTGTGGCCCATTGTCTGTAATAATCTTTCAGGGAACCTCAAATCTACAACATATGTTTGATAAGATAAATTTAATAACTGACTTTGAAGTGTTCCCAACCAAAGGAGCTGCCTCTATCCACTTTGAAAAATAGTCAATAGCGACTATGATTGTTCTACGTCCACCAATCGCCATAGGAAGAGGCCCAACTAGATCCATATCCCATTTGGCAAATGGCATTGGTCCAGATATGGACTCCGTAGGAACTGTTGGCACATGAATTTTGTTCCCATATTTTTGACAAGGATCACAATTTTTCACCACATCTTTAGCATCTGCCATTATGGTTGGCCAGTAGTATCCTGCTAATAGGACCCTTCTGGTTAAGGCCCTATAGCCACAATGTGCAGAACCTTCCCCACAATGTAGTTTAGATAATACAACTTGGGATTCTTCAAATCCTAAACAACGTAGGATATGTATGCTTAAGGATTTTTTTTGTAAAGAACCTCTCTTAGTATCAAAAAACCACGAGCCTTGTACTTTATATTTTTTGCCATAACTTTATCCGGAGGCAATATCCCATCGGAGATGTATTAGATTATTTTCCTGATCTGTCTGTACGGACGAACATTCTTGCACAAGAATTCATGGGTAGGATTCAGAATAGGCTATAGTTGCCAAAGAGTCTGCCATAGTGTTTTCTAATCTAGGAATGTGCTCATCGTAAATATTTTTAAAGTTCGCGACAACTTCTTTCAACATAAGCAAGTATATAATCAACTGTTCTTTCTTTGCTTTGGATTGCCCCTGACCATGGTGAATGAGCAACTGAGAATCACTCATTAACCAAACTCTCTTAGCCCCACATAAGAAAGCCAACTTAAAAGCAACTATGGTTGCTTCATATTTAGACTCATTGTTAGAAGCCCTGAACCCAAAACATGTGGTTTGATAAATCTTGTCATCATATGGAGAAGTTAGACAAACCCCAACTCCACAACCCATAGTACTTGATCCACCGGCAGTTCAAACTACCAATTATTTCTTAGATCTATTCTCTGATTCCTGTCCGGAGGATCTAACATGCTCTTACTGATGTAATACACCGGACGAGGGTAATTGTCCACCTCTTTCACTAGCACAACACTTATTGCATATTTTGATACAGTTAGATACACATAGAGTTTTTCCCCCGAACAGGTTTGAAAAGAGTTTTGGGTGAGGATAAATGCTTTCTTATTTCAATAAAATCCTAGTCACACTGTGGAGACCAATTGAAGTCTTTAGTATTTCTCAGTATTTGGAAGAATGGATCGCACTTGTCTGATGATCTTGAGATAAACCTATTCAACGCAATTAATCGTCATGTCAGCCTTTGAACTTCTTTAATATTCTTGAGGATGGTCCATTTCTAGTAAGGCGTTAAGTTGATCCGGATCAGGCTTAATTCTCTTTTCACTTATTATGTAGCCCAAGAATTTTCCAGATCAGACCCCAAATACACACTTCTCAGGGTTTAATTTTTAAATTCACAGCTTCCAAACTGGAGAATATCTCTCGAAGGTCAGATATATGTGAATCTTATCCAAGATTTCAATTATTATATCATTTATGTAAACCTCCATGTTTCTGCCAATCTGATTAGCAAAAATTTTATTCACTAACCTCTGATAAGTGACCCCAGCATTTTTCAATCCGAACGACATCACCCTATAACAATGAAGACCTATGTCTGTAATGAAAGTAGTGCGATCTTGATCCTTTAGAGGTAGAATCCACCAACTGGTCTATCCAGATGTAGCATCCATGAAGGACAATAGTTTGTTTCGAGAGGTAGAATCCACCAACTGATCTATCCGTGGAACGGGATAAAGATCGTTAGGGCATGCCCTATTGAGGTCAGTGAAATCAATGCACATACCCCACTTGCCATTCTTTTTCGTGACTAACACAGGGTTGACACTCCATAAAGGGTACTGAGATTCTTTAATGTGACCCATCTTGGTTAAACGGTTAACTTCTTGGACAATCAGATCTAGTTTTTCCTTCGAAAAAGACCTCATCTTCTGCTCAACTTGTGCAATATCACTCTGGATTGACAACTTATGAGAGATAATATATGCTGGCACTCCAGTAACATCATTGTTGCACCATATAAAAACATGTTGATTATTCATTAAAAAGGATAATAACTGGTGCTTCAATTCAGATGTCAGCTTGGAACCAATCTTAACAAGTCTTTCCCTCTATAAAGGAGTGAGTTTCAACTTCCTCAGTCGGTATTATAACATTGGGAGCCTCCCTAGGATCATCAATTTTATTTTCCTCAGCAGAAGGCTCCAATAGTTGTTAATCTTTGTTAATTTTGAATGCCCCTAGAGTTTTAGGGGCAAGGGCTGTTGCATAGCATTCCATGGTTATCTTCTGACTGCTCCAGACAACACCTACTTGTCCTTGGACAACATACTTCACACATTGGTGGACCGTAGAGACCACAACATGCATTCTGGAGAGCCAAGACCTCCCACATATTGCATTGTACGATGTTGGGCAATCCACCACCACAAACAACACTCTTACCATTTTTTTAAAAGGTCCCTTTCCCAACAATATTTCCTCTTCGAACTCCCCGATCACATCTGCAGAACTTCCTATGAAGCCTACAATGGTTATGTTCGAACATTGTATAACCGAAGGGTTTCTAATTTTCTTGTAGGAGATTAAAAACAGGATGTTTGCCGAACTGCCCGTATCAATCAGAATTCGGCGTATATCTTTTCCCCCGATTGAAGCTCATATTACAACTGCATCTTCATGAGGCCCTGCAATGTCCCTCAAGTCATCCTCATCAAAAGTTATAAATGGGGATGGGGATTGACACTAGTAGGTGGACATTCCACCATCCAACCGGGTGGCCAAATTGTGGACATGCCTTTTCCTTGACGAAGTAGAAGGCGCAGTCATCGTATTTCCTCCAAAAATAGTTAATGACTCAAAAAATCTGATCAACCCGGAAACTGTTTTGGTTTTGTCTGTTATCACCCCACCTGATTTCGACTCTGATATGGATCAAGATACTCAGAGTCTACATCAAATCTGTAAAAAATCACCATTGCACCCTCTTGTGTAAATGTCCTAGGATTGTTCGAAGGACCCGTCCGGGGAGCATTGGTTTGCACATTATCCGGTCTGCTTTCAACTTATTTTTTTAACGTAGGCCCTCAACTTGCCCCTTTCAATGAGGTTCCAGACCTCTTGCTTCAATGCTATATAATCGTGAGTATCATCGTCTATGTCATTGTGGTATTGGCATAAGCGAGTGCTTCGGTTTTCTCTGGGGGACTATAACGCTGCCGACTTTCTAAAATGTACCTCATTCTTAGTCTTGTCATAAATAGTAGCCACACTCTCCCCCAACTCAGAAAACCACTCAGGTTGAACCTAGGGCCCCCTCTTATTTCTGGTTTGTTGGCTCTGAGTTTGGTTGGATTGATTCTACCTTGACCGGTTGGACCCTTATCTGGTCTCCTTTGCCCTATAACTGGATTGGTTAGTAGCTGGTGGAGTTGTTGTTGTAGTATTCGATCTTACTTGACGGTTTACTCTGGTTTTCTTGGTCTCTTCTACATTGATTTGTTTTCCCACTTGAATTAACAAACCACCACAAGTCATAGCCTTCTTCTGAGTTACTGAATCAGCTAGATTCCATGGATTTAAACATTTCCTAAGGGAAGAAATTGTAACTTGTTCAAATCAATTTGTTAGCCTATTATTTGTATTCACAAATCGATTAATGTATTCCTCCAGGGACTCGTTTGGTTCCTAAGAACAATGGATAATGGTGTCCTGATTACCCTTGAGTTCCTTACTTCCAACAAATTGCCTCGGGAAGGCAACCCAAAACGTATCAAAATTTCTTATACACCCTTGAGGGAGACTGTTGTACCATCTAATCTATTCACTTCCGAACAAAACAAAATTAAAAAATTAACAAAGCAATCCAAATACAATAAATAAGCTAATAACATTTTCAAATTTACAATACCAAGATAAGATATTCTTAAAGTGGTACTAATATCTCTTTGCAAATCTCCATCAAATAAAAAACACGAACCTAGTAGAAACATGTACGCTTAGTAAAACCAGAGCCACAATCGCTAAAGCTAAACTGGGTCTAAAGTTCATCAATTGTGTTTGAACGATGCCTATACGTATATCAATTGTTTATGCCCGCGGCGAATTCAGGAATCAAAATAGGGGGGCTCTAAACAAAATTTTATAAACTTCATTCTACACGATTCCTTCGTCGTAAAATATTTTTATTATCTTTTTAAATTATAATTTTTTAAAAATGTTTCTCATTATATAAGAACTACCTTAAGGTATTTTAAATATATCTTAATATATTATTTATTACATATAAAAATAATATTTAACAATAAATCATAATATTTCATAATATAGTATTTTGAGAGATATTTTAAAATTAAAATATAATAAAATAAAATTTATTATATAAATATATTTTTCAAAATAGATGAAATAAAATAAATAAAATTATGTAAAAGATTAAAAAAATATATATGGAAATAAATAAAAAATTATATAAACAATATATGGAAATAAAATCAAATTTGTATCAAACATAATTTATAATATAAAAAAATTATTTTATTAAAAAAATTAAAAAAATATTTCAATATATATATTTAAGCATATTATTATAAATACAAATCATAATATATTGCTAATTAAAAATATTTAAAAATATATAAAGGGATAGAATGAAAATTACTATTTAAAATATACTTTAAAAATATTTTAAAAGATATGATTGAAGTAAATACGAATTTGCTTTAAAAAATAAGTAAATATATTCACACTGATATGTAAGTCTTAACCTTGAATTTTTGTTATCAATGTTATTTATTATTTATTTATAGCATATGTTATTTATTTTCTCCATTTGATTTAACTTATTTAATTAAAATCTCCACACTCTTTAATTTATTTTATTAAAATCTCAATCTTCTTGAATTTTTATATTTAATTTATTTAATTAAAAAATTTATCTTTTTAATTTATATATTTAAAATTTTCATTTTCTTTCGTCTTTTTTTCCTTTTCTCTCTTTTTAAATTTATTTAATTAATCTTTTAAAAAACAATGATCCATTAACTTCTGAATCAAATCAGTAATGTAGAACAATAGAAGAAGATAAAGATAAAAAAAAATTAATTTTTAGAGAGAAAAATTAAACCACAAAACAATTATTGAAAAAAAGAATGAATAACAAAAAAAGAACCATTACAGAATCAATTGATTTTTATATGTGTTTCTAATCTGGAAGAGATTTAGATGTAGGTGAGGACTATATGGTTCGATTTATAAATATTTTAACTTAAAAAATTGCTTTAAAAAACGCTATTATCCAAGATTTTAATTTGATTTTTACTTATCCAAAATTTTAATTTAGTTTTTTCATTCAAAATAGTCATTATTTCATATTTTTAAATTAAAATTTTCATAAAAATAATCACTATTCCAGATTTTTAAATTAAAATTTTCCTTAAAAATACTTATTATCCCAAAATAAAGTATATAAATTAATTTTGATTTTATTGTATGCCAGGTCAGCGCCCCTCCGTACCTTTACTTGGGCCTGAGATGACCACTCAGAATCAATTATTTGCCACTAAAACCTACACAAATCCAAATTTTCGAAAATTTGTTTTTTTAATACGAAATTTCAAATCACGTGAATGAAAAACAAAAGAAGCAAGATTTTTTTTTATTTGCTTTTCGAATTTAATCTTAAAAGCGAAATCATATATGTTAGTTTTAGTTCTGTTTAATGATATGTTTATTGGCTTATAGGTTTCATAATGGCAAATGATATGACTTGAATTAAAAAATAAAATAGAGATGAAATAGTAAAAACATATAGGGTATGGCTATATATACCCAAAACGAGTTTAAGTATACCCAATTTTGAGTATACCCAAAGGTGATCTAAGTATACCCAATTTTTTCCAAAAATGCCCTTTTGTGGGTATATAAGCCATTTTTTTTTACTAACTTCATCCACTCCACTTTCTCTCACTTCACTCATACCTCTCACTTCTCTCTAGAATTTCACCTCACTTATCTCTTTTTTTTCCGGCGAACCACCACCACCACCACCACTCTTCCTCCTCCTCCTTCATTATGGTCAAGAACAAAAACCCTCCGCCGCCTCCTACGTAAGTCCTCAAATTCATTTTGTTACTTAATTTTGTTAGATTTAGGTATGAATTTTAGTTTTTAGGGTTGAATTTTGTGTTTAGAATAGAATTAGGTAGAGAATTAGGGTTTAGGGTAGGATTAGGATGAGTTTTTGGGCCATTTTCCAGCCAACTCGCCGGCTGGAAAATGGCCGGCGCCGCACCGGTGGTGCGCCTTGGGCAGCACCATCGGTGCGTGATGGTGTGCCGCTCGGTACACCAGCTGTGTACCGAGCGGCACACCATCTGTGTGCCGAGCGGCACACTAACCTGTGTCGCTCGGTACACAGTGCCGCAACCGAGCGGCACACGGCACCCGTGCCGCTCGGTTCGTCCTCTTTGGTACCTATGGTACTCCAATTTTTTTTTAAAAAAACTCTAATTTTTGGGTTTCTAAAGTTCTGGTTTGGTACTTTTTAAAAAAACTTCAAATTTAACCATACGTATAGGAGTGTTGTTGATTTAAATTTTATATGTTAGTGTTATTAATTTCTTTCTTTATTTTGTATTTTTGTAGGTCAGACGCAGTGGAGGAGCGACGTCTTCCACGATCCAGGGCGTACCCCCCTGGGTCACGTCCACCACCGCCAGGCAAGAGTATTAAGACTGCTCGCGCGGTTGAGGATGAGCGGGTCCGCGATGCCAAGCGCGGACGAGATACTCCTGATGACTCTCAGACTATTCGTCTTCGGGAGGAGGAGGAACGGATACGGACTGATCGGTCTTTGCGCCGAATCAAGCATGGCCAGAGGAAGGAAAAGGCCATAGTTTCTGAGGCGATTGATATCAGATGTGGAGGGTCCTCACGACGAGAGACGTCATCATCGCATACACATAGATCACCACCTCCCACTGCTAGTGATCCACCACCTCCCTCACCTTCTCGCAGAGGTGCGTCCCTTGCGCATACTATTACGCATCCACCACCTGTTAGCGACAGGGTGGATGCCACTGGGGACCCTGAGCAGGACACGATTGACGAGGAGCACATAGATGCCATCCACGCCGAGGAGCAGCGAAAGACGTTTGCATTTCTGAAATGCAACAAGATCCCTCTATTTCCTGACTACAAGGAGCATGAGGCGTACCACGTCTTCATCGGACAGGTAAGTACCTAATTATTAAACGTCTAATCTATGGTTTTGCTATTATTATGTTCTGACTTTGTTTTTAATTTATAGGGTCGCACTACACTGGGCGTACAGGCACATTATAATGTGCTACGTATGTGGGACTTGACTGCTCAGCCAGATGTGCAGCGATTTTTGGCGCGGACTCCTTTTGGTCCTCTTATAGCCCACCTGCCTCAGTACTTCACACATTCCGTCTTAGACGAGGTTTTTGTTGAGCGTTGGCATCAGGAGACCAACACTTTCCATTTCTCATTTGGAGAGATGACGATTACGCTCGATGATGTCAGCTGCATTACAGGTCTCCCTGTAGTTGGTCGGACACTTGATGTAGTCACGGCTCCACGTGACGAGGCATACAGCTACTACGCTAGTATGTTAGGTCTGACAGTGGATGAGGTCCGCACAGAGATACAGTCCACCAGAGGCGTTGGCTTCAAGATAAAGTGGCTGAGGGAGACTTTCACCAGGGGGCGCTACATCGAACAGACTGATGATGATACTATCCGCCAGGTATCACGAGCATACCTTATGTTCTTATTTGGTTGCACTATTTTTGCGGATACTAGTCAGAAGAGTGTGAAGGCTGACTACTTGTACGGGTTAGCCAATATGGACTCTGGGCTGTGGGATATAGCGTGGGGTACGAGTGCATTGGCATTCCTGTTCCGTGGTTTGGGTGATGCTTCGAAAGCATCGAAACATAACCTTTATGGTTTTGTAGCTATGCTTGATTGTTGGATCTATGACCACTTCCCAGCGTTTAGTGCCTCAGAGAATGCTGACCACGTATCGAGGCAGCCTAGGATTGTGAAGTGGCTGCCGAAGCGGATTGTTGGGCAAAACATCCGCCCCAAATCGGTCATTCGTACTCTCCTTGCTGATCAGAAGGAGTCAGATGTAAGTTGGTAAATATTTGTTTTACATTACAATATTGATATTAAGTGTTAGGATTTTAATTCAATCTATTTTTTTTAATGTTTTGTAACAGGTGCTATTTGAGCCATACGAGGACATTAGAGTCCAGTTTCCAGTCCAGGAGATCCGCACTATTGTTTATCCTTTGCGGATGATGAGCACGGTCGAGGGCTACATGCCTGATCGGGTTATGCGCCAGTTCGGACGGGTTCAGGATGAGCCCCAACTCCCACTTGTACTACGACCTGGTTACAAGAAAGGAGATCTGGCCAGGTACACGTGGCGGGAGAGCGCATGGCTAGATTGGCGTCGGCACTTGCTTGCTGAGGATCGTTTGACAGTTACCATTGCCACATATAGACAGTCAGCGACGAATACCTACTGGAGGTACCTGGCTGACTATGGTTGGCATACTATCACTCCCCCACCGCGTACCACGGACGATAGACTTTTAGACGCCGTTCGCTCCATTGTTACTATGCCTGTCGAGCGTGGGGAGGCGGGTGCGCTGAGGTGGAGAGATCAGGTCCTGCAGCTATTCTCTCCATGGTTGTTCGTCCTCATCATCGGACTTGTTCTAGCGTTGTTATGATCTTTCATTCATGTGGACTTCTTAGTTGTTTCATTATCTTGTTTTGTATTATGACTTATGACATCTACTTTGTAATACGACTTATGACTTCTACTATCTACGGCTTTCTACCTTCGTTCTTATTGAGTTTTTGTACTTAACTTGATCTAACATAAGTCATACCATAACTTGAAAACACCATAACAATATACTAGTAATTCGACATTTTTTGTACTTCACTTCATATTAAATTCGTCAAAAACTAAAATTATTATAGTAATTAATTCACTTAAAATCCATAACAGCAAAACAGAATAACATTCGGATATAAACTTGTCAAAAAAACCCCACAACACCGAAAACATATTTTTTAAAAAAATACAAGTTAAATTGCACCATGGGTACGCAGTCAGTGGTACCTATGGTGCACACTACTGCGTACCCATGGTACTGTAGCCCGTGCACCATGGGTACACAGGAGGGAGTACCGATGGTACATGGTACCATCGGTACATAGTCTAGTGTACCGATGGTGCACTACACTGTGTACCGATGGTGCACGCAGTTTGCACCATCGGTACACAGTGTGGTGTACCATCGGTACACCAGACTGTGCACCATAGGTACACAGAAGACAGTACCTATGGTGCGCAATTTTGTCTTGGATTTTTTTTCCCGGTTTTTTTTCCCGCGTTTTCTTTTTTCCCGCTCTAGATTTCCCGCCAATGTAAACTCTCATTCTTCTATATAAGAAAGCATACCTTACAACACCAAACACACAAAACTCTCCTTTTAACATAGTTGAAGTCCATCTTAATGGGTTGGAGTGTGTTTGATGATGCTCATCTGCTCAAGGCTGCGAAAGCTGTGAAGTTCAAACGGCCGTACGATAATACCGATGAGTTCTTCGATGAAGTTTTGTGTATGATGTATTTTATGTACGGCGAAATGTCTACATCAAGACAAATGCCTCGATCCCGTACTCGTCAAGAGGTAGCCACTAGGTACAAGGCTATAACTGGTGGACCGATGTTCTTGGTGTTTAACGAGCCCCCAGAAGTTAGGAATGAAGCGTTCGACTCCTTTGGTCTAATGATCACAGACTATATGTCGTTCGAAATGGCACAATACGTTCATTCTCAAATTGCCATGAAGGAGGAAACAGTGCGTATTCTCAGCGACAATTGAGGCTATGATTTCGACTAACTGTCTGTTATATATCAAGTTATGTACTAATGTTTAGAATATGTTGTTCTTGCTTGTTTGTGATGTTTTATTTTAGTTATGAAATGATTATTGGCTTATCGTTATTAGTCGGTACACAGAATGAATAAATGCAATAATAGAGAAAATACCAAAAGAACCAAAACGATGTAGTAAAACAAAGTTCTAAACAACATAAATCCTCACAAATGACGTAAAGCGACCAAGAGACACAGAAGAGTTTGAAACAATAAACCCGAACGAAACACATACACCTACTAAACAAACTCGTCAAGATTAGTTACTTCTGGGAATGAACTAACTGGCTTTCTACCTTCGAGTTCCGTATATTTCTGGCAGCGACCAACTAATGGTAGCTCCCAATGCGTAGCCTCTTCGCTCTTCAACTTCTGCCACGTAGGATGTATGCGTGCGCAAGGGCAAAGGGGCTTGATTGATAACTGTTTCATAGGTACTTAAATTAGAATCAACAATTGAGTTATATAGTGGTGAGGAAAAACATAACCATATATCGAATGACTTACATTGACAAAGTGGTTAGTATCGACGAATCCAAACCCAATCTCACGTCTTTGGGCCATAATGGGAGGCTTACCGCGCAGAGGTAAAAAAGTATGACTACAGTTGTGATTCCCTACGAGTGACACAAAATGAACAATGCATTCGAACTTGGTTGCAATCGCAATACCCATCTCAGGCATTGTCATCCAATATTTGGGTGATGCTGGTGTCTCGTAGTAGTTTATACTTTCTGCAACCTTCAGGTAATCCTCTTTACCGTTATAAATCTTGCTGTATGTGTCGTAGTTTTCCATTAGCTCATCGTATATTGCCTTCCGAACACCTCGCCATCCTTCTTCATGACCATACAACCCGAATGAAACTGCTCTGTATCCACAATGTCCATCTGGCTTAACATCATTAATACCCGATATAAAAGGGTTGAAGTGAATCGGAAACCAACGCAAAAAACCTTTCGGGTCATGTACTAGTTCTGTGACTCGATCAATGGACGGTTGTACGATGTTGCTACCTAGGGAGGCAATGGAAGAGGTACGAGTACGAGTACGAGGTACTCTAGGCACATCTTTCCGAATCGTTGATTCACTACCAACTGCTTTACTCTTTTTAACTTTTGTTGGTTTTAAAGACTGCATGACTGCGTCATGACTAGCTTCATCCTCTTTCAGCGGGTACTCCCATCCGCTCATGTCCCGTTTAGTGGATGATGTATCAACCACTAACTTTCTTTTCACCTGTGGGCGGCCTCGGTGTTTCTGCTTCTCCAATGGCTCTAGCAATGACGATGTTTCAGGGTAAACAACTTCAAACCATTTCTTGTAAATATGTTTGATACGGCTTTCATCTTTCGTATCCATGACATCGTTAACTAGCTTTAGCAGATCATCTTTGAGAATTTCCATGGTCGTACGGAAAGTACGAGGCATTATTTCTAACCTTGTCCATTGGACGTGAAAAGCACCTAGTTTGGCAGACATTCCACCTTCACGCCACTTGCGGACCTGGTGATAGCAAGGTATACCATGGGTAGATTTTACAGCGCATATACACTCGCCAGTGTCTTTAACATCCGGCCCATCTTCAATAGCGACCATCTTGGTATCTTCGGCCTTCTCTACTTCCTCGAAAAATAGTTCTAAAGCCACGTGGGAAACCTGGCCTCGAATCTCATCAAACAGTTTATCCGAGAACTTATGCAGTGCTATGTAACGACTTTTCTCGAACGACGCCCTGATGGCAGCATGTTGGATTTCAACAAGCGAATGAACCCTGCCCCAAAATAACTCGAAGTTTAATTTGCTCGTACGTATGTAACGCTTTAGGTTAGAATGAGCACTCTCAACGCGGTTTGTTGTGCAATGTCCCAAATGCATGTTTTTGTTCGTCTTCCAAACAACAAATTTGTCCATGTACTTATCGAGCCACGATTTTTCAGTGTATTCAATTGCTTTAGGGTAAGCTTTGTACTTCAATAGCATCTCCCGTCTAGCGTCATCGAATTCAATCTCTGATTTACTATACGCAATCTTCTGCCAAGCACTAACAAATTCTTTATGATCACTTTTCTCGCGGAAGTGCTCTCTTGTTTGCCCTAGAACATTTTGGTTAACGTGCCACCGACATAACATATGCGTTGTCTTTGGGAATACCACTCCTATAGCATTCATCAATGCTAAATCTCTGTCGGTTAGGATAGCCCGCGGTTCTTCAATTCCATGAACGGAAATCAACGATTTCAAACACTCTAATACCCATTTGAAGTTGTTTAACTTCTCACCCGACATGAAGGCAAATGCCGCGCAGAAAGTCAATCCAGTACACGTCACACCGACTATCTCGAAAAATGGCATACCATATCGTATCACTTTATATGTACTATCCATAATCAAAACTATAGGAAATGTTCGCAAAAGGTCAACACTGACAGGATGGGCAAAAAACAAATCTGTAATGATTTGTCCATCGTCTTCACCAGATTTATGCCATTCATAATAATTGTGTGACTTAAGCTCACCCCACAAGAACTGAAGTTGTGACCTACCCGCCTTCTTTAGAACCCGATTTTTTTGTCGTGCATTGTAGATCGTCCGCATGGTAGAAACATTATCTTCGTTCAATTTCTTCACACCATTCAGTATATCTCTGAGGTTAGTACCAATGAAGGTCGCTCGTTCAACATACTCCATCTCTTCATCATTCAAACGGCCAGCAAAAGAATGACCATCTAGATGTATAGAAGTGTCATGGTTATGAGTACCACATTTTACTTCTAACTTCCATTGATCTGGGGCAACCATTGACCCGAGAAGCTCAAATGGGCAGCCAATCTTTTTCGTTCCTGTAGACTTCCGTTTGCGGTCTTTTTCTGCAACCCTTGGAATATATTTCCCCCCCCCCCTCTCACACTGGAAATAAACTCTCGGGTTTTTTCTGCTGTTTACTTTGTCGCGCCGACTTATGTTGATAACCATACCATAAAGTTTTCTGATCTTCGTAACCCATTTCACCAACGCGTCATGTGTGTAGAACTCGGTAGTGAAGAACAAATGACTATAATCGGTAGCGGAAGGTGCATCAGTCCCACTTGCGACATCCGTCCCCTGTTACACAACAAAAAGGCACAATAAACATTCAAGTATAGTTAACAACATAAAAAAATCAAGCTTTTTTTCGAAAAAAATGCGCGAATCCAAGGTTCTGAGGCCTAAAACCGTTGGTTCTAGGCCCCAGAACCGACCGGACAAGGCCATCAGCACCACCGGTGCTGAGGCCATGAACCGGTGGTGCTGGGGCCTCAGAACCGAGCGGACTGAGGCCCCAGGTCCACCGGTTCTTGGCCTCAGCACCGGTGGTGCTGGGGCTGGGAACCGACCGGCTGCGTGGCCTAGCACCATCGGTTCCAGCACATGGAACCGATGGTGCGTAAGTGACGCACGGCCGGTTCTTGGCCAAGAACCGACCGTGCGTCACCTACGCACCATCGGTTCCATGTGCTGGAACCGATGGTGCTAGGCCAGCCGGGTTATTCAATACCTTCGCCGGCGACGGTGGTGGCGGTTCCGGCGACCATGGCTCCTTCTCCGGCGACTCAATCTCGTTTTCCGGCGAAAATTCATCATTCCTTCTCTCCAGCGACATCAACTCCTCCACGCTGATCCCTAATTCTGCTTCCGACATGATCGATTTTGCGTTTTAGTTTGAATGTTCTTGATTTTCTTAAGAAGTTTGAATTAGATTTCAAAAATTTTAAGAAACTATACTATTTGGATAGTAAATTCAACAAAGAAGAGTGTTTGTTTGGGTATACATAGCAAAATAGGACTTTTGGTGAATTGAGTATACTCAGGATAAACTTAGTAGTTTTTTTTTACTTAATGACAGTTTTGATATTAATTTTCTGATGGAGGGTAAAAAAGTCAAAAAAAAGTCAATCCAAAGTCAACTGTTGTTTTTGGGTATACTTAAACTCGTTTTGGGTATATATAGCCATACCCAAACATATAATATTTCTTTTTATTATTTTAAAAATATAAAAGAAAGTACAAAATTTGTAGGATCAACTATTTGAAATTTATTAAGATTGTTAACCTCATTTCCATTTTGATGTCTTCCATATAGTACAAAAAGTAAGTGAAAAATAAACCAACCCGCGAGTCCGTGACCTTCCCCACGATTATAAAAAATTAGAAAATATTCGGATTCTAAACATTTCTCTGCCATTGGGTCCACTTCTCAGATATTATAAAATTGACGTGGTCCCACCGGCCATAGCAAATTGTGTGCGAGTGTGATGATTAATCACTAAACTAACCAAAACATACTTTGATTAGTGACAAATTAGGCATTTAGCAACATAACGTGACCAATAAAATTAGAAATTTGTCTTTATTACTCGATCTAAAAGGGTTGGTGATTTAAGTCGTCCATATTTTAAACACATTATTCTTTTCTGGAGTGTAATATCATAAATAATTAGTCGAGTGTTAAAGTATTATTAAGGGGAATGCTTATTATTCCGGATGCTTATTTCCGAAGTACTTTTAAATATTTGGGAACCAATAATTTAATCGGAAACTATTTATAAATATATTTTTAAGTATGTAACACCGGGTATTTATTAATTGGGTAGTTTTTTTTAAAGTGTATGGATTAAGATATCTTTTAGGATATAAAATGGTCGATTTTGGTTGGAAGTCACTTTTTTTTATTCTCTAGTCATATTTTTGGTTTTCATTTCTTCCAATTTCACTTTTCTAATTTTGAAGAGAGAAAGACACGAGACCCGATACAAAATCATAAACCAAGAGTCAACAGAACCTCATTCTCAAGTGTGAACCCGATATTGCCATACATAACCGTCGACATCTCCGATCAACGGAAGAGAAGTCACCGGCGACGTTTGAAACTGTTTTCCGGGAGAAACGACGACGTTGTTTAACATGTACTGGTAAGTTGTAACCAATGAACATAATTTTTGACTCGAACCAGTTAGTTGAAGGTTTTTGTGCACTGTTGTGGAGGTTTTTATGGTTTCGAAAACACAGTGCATATAACGGTACCTTGTTGAAAAACCTATATTACGACGTCGGTGAAGTACGTACGTTACCGGAGGTATAGTTACTATTTGGTTTTACTGGTACATGTTATTTTTTTTGTAAAAAAAAGATAGAGCAATGATTTATGGTGAACTACCTCGATTTTGCTTTCCCATTTCTGGTTTTATTAGGATTGGTTGACGATTTTAGAAGTTTTATTGTTTGAGTAAGTCTGGTTTTATCCATGACCGTTGTTTGCATTATCTTGTTCTTCATTTGTGGGTTTTTTAGTTTAAATCTGGGTTTGGTTTTGGATTTTGGTTATTGATTGTGATACTTGTTTCGTGGTTGTTAGTTTGATCTGGATGGTGATACTTGTTTCGTGGCTGTTAGTTTTATTTTTGTAGGTAGATGATGCTAGATTAGTTTTAGAACTGTAGGTAGAGGATGCTAGATTAGTTTTAGAATTGCAAGTAAATGATGTTGGATTAGTTAGAGAACTGTAGGTAAAAGATGCTAGATTATTTTTAAAACATTGCTAGATGAGACCATAGATGGTAATGCTAAATTGGTTTTGTCATGTTAGAATTGTGAATAAATGCTAGATTAGTTGTAAAACATTGCTAGATAAAACCATAGATGATAATGGTAGATTGGTTTTTTGATGCTAGACTGTGAGTAAATGGTAGATTAGATTTAAAACATTGTTAGATTAGACCATGATTGCTAGATATGACCATGTAACACATTGCTAGATTATGCGTGTTAATGATAATGAGATGTTCAATGTAACACATTGGTGCTTTGTGGTTGCCAATAGAAATAAGTATATAACATTGCGATTTATGACCATGATTGTTAGATATGACCATACTTGTAACTTTTGCATAACATTGCTAGATATGACCATGGTTTCTAGAGATGACAATGATTGTTATATATGACCATGCTTGTAATTGTTGCATAATATTGCTAGATATGATCATGGTTGCTAGAGATGACAATGATTGCTATATATGACCATGTTTGTCATTGTTGCATAATATTGCTAGATATGACCATGGTTGCTAGAGATGGCAATGATTGCTAGATATGATTATGTTTGTAATTGTTGCATAACATTTTTAGATATGACCATAATTGCTAGATGGGACCATGTTAGATATGACATTGCGATTTATGTGTCAATAGAACCATGCTAGATACTTGATTCATATGTATATTGTCATTGCGATTGGAGTATGACTTGACGATTGTACTGTCATTGCTAGTTTGCTAGATATGACCATAATTATTAGATATGAACATGTTTGCTATATGTGGCCATGAATGTAATTGTTGCATAACATTCCTAGATATAACCATGGTTGCTACATATGGCAATGGTTGCTAGCAATGTTAAGATAATACTTTGCTAGATTGGGGTATGACATTGCGATTGTAATGTCACTGTTAGTTTGCTAGATTGTAGTCTGTTGCATAACATTGCTAGATATAATCATGATTGATAATGCAATTTTTTATATAACACATTGCTATATTTGGTGTATTAACAATAATTCGATTTTCTATGTAAAAATTCTGCTTTGTGGATGGAAATACAACTTACTAACTCAAACTTGAACAATGCAGGACATATGAAGAAATGATTTTTATATAGAGGAGAAGTAACAACCAACCAGTTGTGATGTGGCCTTTGTTTAAAAGTAGGACATAATAGGAGGACCCGCTACGCTTAATTTTGAATTTATGTTTGTTGTGCAATATTAAACATGCGATTATTGTGTTACGTTCAACGTTTCTAAACTTACACTAATCTCGCATTTTTGTGGCCTAAATTATCTTGCTTGAAAATATCAAAAATAACATCCTTTGCAACGACAATCGCATCCTCAACATGTCATACTGAAAACTAGATACCAGATTATATAGAGTCAACCACTACCAAAATAGCTACAATAAGTGAATTAAATACACAATACAACTTGTTTATAACTTAACAATAAACATAAAAACATGAAACACACAATTACATTGCATGGTAGAAGTTTGAATCAGTAAAGTGTTATCATATCTAGCAATTTTATGCAATGTTATGATATCTAGAAATGTCATACCCCAATCTAGCAAAGCCATACCCAAATATAGAAAAGTGTTATCATATCTAGCTATATTATGCAACAGACTACAATATAGCAAACTATCAATGACATTACAATCGCAATGTTAGACCCCAATCTAGAAAAGTGTTATCATAACATTGCTAGCAACCATGGTCATATCTAGAAATCATGGTCATATCTAACAATCATATTTTAAGGTGTAATGTAATCATGGTCATATCTACCAATCATGGTCATATCTACCAATCATGGTCATATCTAGAAATCATGGTCATATCTAGCAATGTTAAGCAAGAGTTACAATTATGGTCATATCTATAAATCATGGTCATATCTAGCAATGTTAAGCAATAGTTACAATTATGGTCATATCTAGCAATGTTAAGCAATAGTTACAATTATGGTCATATCTAGCAATTTTGGTCATATAGTTAACTCATAAATTGTAATGTCATACAGTTAACACATAAATTACACTATAATATCTAGCAATCATGGTCATACAATTAACACACAAGTCGCAACTGAGACATATTAAGATTATAGATCATTTATATCACCTCATATAATTGATACAATTTTCTAGAAAACAGAGTTATATTGACATTATAGATCATGTATAAAGAAACTGGTTACAAGTGGATGTTTTCATTCCATAAAATCAGCAGACCAACAAAAAATGGTAAATTCAAGTACATTAAATAGAAAAATGAAAACCAAGCTAATAAACTTGTATACATTAAGGTCTAAATAGTGTATTTGGTAATCAAAATTTTAATAGGAATAGAAAAGATTATTGATGGTCAATTCTTGGTGATATTTCTCTCGAGTTCCCTCTTCAGCATAACCGAGAAATCATCATCGACTTCATGATCGTCCCACTCATCTTGCCACAGTTGAGTCACTTTAGATGATTTTTCTTCGACATCCAAATATTCCAATCAAGAAAAGTAATGTAGAAACGACACACATTCATATGAGAAGTTAATAAAAATGCCATTGTCATTGTCATTTCTACATTTGTAATAAATAGAAATTAATTAGCCATTGTCATTCTACATCAGCCTAACGACATGGTTATATCTAACAATGTGTTACATGGTCATATCTAGCAATCATGGTCATATCTAGAAATGTTATACATCAATTACAAACATGGTCATATCTAGCAATCATTGTCATCTCTAGCAACCATGGTCATATATAGCAATGTTATGCAAAAGTTACAAGCATGGTCATATCTAGCAATCATGGTCATAAATCGCAATGTCATATACCTATTCTTATTGGCATTCATAAAGCACCAATGTGTTACATAAAATATATCATTATCATTAACACACCTAATCTAACAATGTGTTACGTGGTCATATCTAGTAATGATGGCCATATCTAGTAATCATGGTTATATCTAGCAATGTTATGCAACAGTTACAATCATGGTCGTATATAGAAATCATGGTTATATCTAGCAATGGTATGCAACATGCATGGTCATATCTAGCAATGTTATGCAACAGTTACAATTATAGTCATATCTAGCAATCATGGTCATATAGTTAACACACAAATCGCAATGTCATGAACCTATTCCTAAATCGCATCATATTTATCTACAATCGCATCATGTTCTCTGTATCTCTAAAATCTATAATCAGGCCACTGGAAAACTTACAAAACCAGGAAAATACAATAAACTCAACCACAAATCTAGAGTAAACCTCTTTTTAACTTATAAATCAACTTAAAACATGTAAAAAGGTCGTGGTAACATGAAGGATCATCCAAAAAGAAAACATCTTACGGATAGAACTGATTGAATCCCCACTGAGCTCAGCCGAAGAGGAGGTGCTCACTAACATCTGGACTGAAAAAGGTCAGCAGGTACCCGAAACTATATCATGTATTAAGTTGGGTAAAATGGAAAACCCGGATGTCAAAACAGTAACATTGGTTGAATCTCCACCGTTCATAACCAAGTTCAAGCTCGAAACATCAAGAGGAGAAAATACTATGGTGCACCAGATCTGTCTTGCCATGTCTCCTGAAGAATTGTTTGTGATTCTCACTGCCACTGCCATCGGTAACCTGCAGATAGTAAAATAAGTAGTTAAGAGAGAGGGGCTGCTAATAAGAAATTTAAATTTCATAATATCTGATTGGGTGATAATATCCATTATTTCCTAAACAAAATCTTATATAGTTGGTAGAGGTTAGTTAGGGTATAAAAAAATGGATATTGAATGAAAATTATTATAATAAAATAAATATTAAATAAACATAAACCTATTTTTGGTACTGAATACTAATATATTTGGTGAGTAGGTATCTAAGGTGCAATCTTCCATAATTTAATGAAGAGAAAGGTTAAATATGCCATATAGTTAATTAAATATGTCATATTCGGATATATTTGAAAAGGTATTAAAGATATTTAGTATTTTTCAAAATTAAACAATGATAATAACATAAACTACTGCAATATTGATTTTTATTGGTTTATATCTATATCTCGATATTTAATACTTTTCAATTATTTGATCAGGTTATGAAATGTGAGGAAGTCCAATTAAATTTATTTTTGAAAAATAAAATTTGTTTGACTTTTAAATTGTAAAATATGTTCTAAATTGTAAGATTAGTAGAAGCTGAAAATTTATGATCCGAATGGTTTGTATGTAAATATAGAATGAGCTACCATTTACTACCCTTTTAAAACCCAATCATTAGTTAGGTTTTATTTTTTACTTTTATGTTATAAAAATATATTTGAACAATTTTTTAATAATAACAATATTTTTTAATTAAATTTTTAAAAGTTTGTATTTCTTAAATCGTAATTGGTTTTTGTCTAAAGATATTTAAAAATACTAACGATATTGGTTTTTAAAACAAATAAACTAATATCCGGAGTGATTTTGTCTTTCATTTTTCTAAATCAAGTTAACTCTCGTTTCAGAATTCAGATAATTTTCGTTTCACATTTTGTATTTTTTTTTAAATTTGGTTTTGCATTTCGTATTTAGGCAAAAGAAATAATCAAATTGAAGTCTTGTTTCGCATTTCATGTTTCACATTTTCGTTTAACACTGGTTTCACATTTCGTGCTTAGGAATTTTACTTAAATTTTACATTTTTCTTTAACTCTGGTTTCACACTTATATGTTTTTTTATTAAATTTAACCATGGTTTTGCACTCTGCATTTGATCTTTTGCACCTAGGTAAAAAAATCAAGTTTAATTATAGTTTCATATTTCTTATTTCACATTTTTTATCTTGGTTTCGCATTTCGTACTTTTGTGTTTTTTAAAATTTAAATATGATTTCATATTTCGCATTTCATGTCGTCTTTTTTGCAGTTTTGATACGCAAGGTTTCACATTTCAATTATATCACACCTAAAAATAACATTTTTCATATTTAAACCAATTCGCCAATCTAAAACTCCATAAAACACAACAAAACCTTTATATACCTAACTTTTTACCTAATTAAAAAAATAAACAATAAATCAAGAAAAACAAGAAATCACGGTGGTGTACGAGGAAGAGAGAAGAGAGAGACCATAACAAATAGTATCATAGTCAGTAACAACAAGTGGCATATCATTTTATTGTCCTAGTAAACCAGAGCCGCTTCGGCTCATTTACTACTGACCAATATTTCGGTTATGTTAAATCCTCGCTTGCACTAGAGATTTTGTATGAAGATTTACCGTTGAATTTCAACCAGTATAGAAGGCGGTGATCCTTTATGATATCAATGACATTAGAAAGAACCCTCACTTAATCGAGTCAAGAAGAAGTGGAATGTATAAAAATAGAAAAAAAATTCCTTGCCTTAGCCAAGACATACCAATCAATCTAATATATAATTTAATTAATTTTTTATCGAGGAACTTGGATATGTTTGCATTAAATGCTCCGGATGTAACAAATGTCCATATAAAAAATGCGTCATAATTCTCTATAGATAGCATAGTTCTGTTTCACAAAATATTCATTGTAATCGAACACTTTATTCCTTCGTACAATACATTTGGCTAATATTTTATCCACGTTTTTGTCAAAAGAAGTATCCATAATGGATGGTGCATAACTAGATTTACCTTGAATATCGTCTTCCTTGTCCTTGTAGAACATTTTTAAATTTCTTACGACGTGGAAGACGAGATGAATTTATATTTTTTATAAGAGTTCAACTTGGTGAGAAGCATTAACCATTTTATTTAGTACCTCGAATGGCCCTTCGTGTTTACGTAACAATCATTTTTCTAGAGAACGAATATACTTGAATTATTAGGGAATAAACTTCATAAATATAATGACATTGATTGCCCTTTACCCACCTTCTTTTTTTAACAACTTATTCTTAGCCGCATTTGCCAATTGGGCGCATGTTAAGTCTCTTTGTTGCTGGTAATATATCTTGGTCTTGTATGCTCTAGAGCTAACATCTACATAAAAAGAGGCCAAGTTATTTAATGTCAAGTGTTGTTTTCCTATTGCGAGTTCATACAAACTTCTACTGGTAAATTCCAAAAGTTGTAAATTGTAGGAGAATTGGGCCACATCAAGTAACTTTGACCAATCTTATTGATTGACACCAAAATAATTTCTGATTTATAGCTCTAGCAATACATTAACCATTTTGGTTTTCCCATCAAGTTGAGGGTGGGATCTTGCTGAAAAGCCGAGCCTGATTTCCATTAGCTTAAAGAATTCATCTAAAATTTCCCAATGAAGTGTACGTCTCGATCGATCGTAACTTTCTTCGGGACTCCATAATATTTCATAATATTTTAGAAACGACTCAGATGCCTCGTCGGTTGTACATCATAGTGTAATTCCAAGCAATTTAGCATACTTGGTAAATTTTTCTACCACAACCATAATGATTCTGAACCCGCTTGACTTGGGAAAATATGTAATAAAGCCCGTGAAGTTCAGTTCCCATAATATCTTCGAAATATGCAATTATTTCAATAGCCTGTTTGGGTGCTTTTAATCAATCTTGTATTTTTGGTATACAAGATACGTTCGCACATATATCTTTGTATCATTGTGACCGAAAGAGCTTATTGTGCACCAAAGTTAATGTGCGGACCTAGCTTGCTTCACACTAAGCTTCTCATAAGGGAGTCTGGACACCTAGCTAAATTCACACTAAACTTCTTTAGTGTTTGAAAGTAACTCATCGCCATATTTTCCATCTTGACTATGAACTTTGATCCGAGAAGGTAATTTCTCTTCACTCACAAGCAATAAACCACCACCTTATTTATTTCTCGTATATGGTCTACCTTTTCTTGACGTTTTTAAACTTACAACTTGTACACGCGATATTGTGTCTATATTGCATTAACACCCCATATCGCAAAATCTGAAGCATCCGTGTGCTCTTCAAACATTAGGGTTGCATTGGGAAACTTCAAGATTGACACTTCAATTACTATTTGGTTTAAATATTCGAGTGTTGCTTGATATTGGGCAAACCACTCCCAATCTCGCCCTTTCATTAACAAGACCGTCAATAGGGCTGCCTTTCGAGAGTATCCTAAGATGAACCTTCTGTAGTAGTTGATAAGATATAGGAATGATTAAAAATCGGATAATTTTGTTGGAGCTATTAATTCTTGTACCGAATAGATCTTAGCGTTTTCCATCATAAACTTCCCACTACTGATTTTGTGACCTATGAAGAAAACTTGCACTTGGGCAAATGAGCATTTTTTCCACATATAAATCACTTTCCTTCAGTACTTGAAAAATAGTCTGGAAGTGGTCCACATGCTCTTCCAATGTCTTGATATAAATATTTGTATGATCAAGATAGACCACAACATACTTGTCTATGTATGGGTAAAATATATTGCTCAGTAACATACAAAAATAGCGGGTCCATTAGTTAAACCAAAAGGCATACCAAGGAATTCACGAGCCTTTTACATTATGACGCCACCATTTTTGGCTAGTGGTCTTCCGCGATCACTACTTAGTAGTATCCCGATATCAAATCTAACTTTGAGAACTATATGGTATCTCTTATTTTATCAAATATACATGCAAAGGTCTTTTACGGGGGCAAGGTGCATTCAATGACTATATATAACCCGCATCTAAGTTTCTTCTTCAATTAAGCCAACTCTGGTGGAGACATCTTGTAACGAGACTTTGTGAGAGGCTTAGCACGATGATCTAGCTCGATCGCATGATCAACTCTTTTCTCTATGATGAGGTTTTTATACTGTCAATCATTTATTAAGTCTTAAATTTTTCTTTGATATCAACTGTCACATGCTTAGATTATAGAGAATATCCTGAAATACTTGAACTCTCAAGTAACCATTAAAGGACTACAAGTGAAACTTAAATATATTAGAAATATAAAGTGTATTTGATTGATAGAGAGAGAATATTACAAATCTTAGAGAACTCTTTTGGTGGATGAATGAGAAAATAAAGCTCTCAGTCTTATATAAATGTCATAAATGACTTCAGAAAACTATCTAAAAATCTTCAATTTCTATATACTTATAATGTTAGAAGAATATGCAAAGAGTATTTCATAGTACGATAAATGTTCTATAGTATCATAGAATATTCCAGAATCTTATAGTCTTCTACATATTCTTTCATACTCTTCCATAATGCTTTATAATTTTCCAAACTCTTCTAAAGAACCTCAAGGGCTACCCCATCATGTAGGAAAATAGGTGTTCTGTGATATTAGGCTCTCTAACATTTATGAGCCTAAAAGGGTAAATCTATTTACATATTTTTAGCTGGTATTAAACCTATCCTTAAGTCATGGTGAGGTAAAATAGAAAACTTAATTACTACTTGAAGGAATTTCACTGATAGGAAGAATTATTTGACCAACTGACCTTTGTGCATGTACCAATGTCAAATAACATGAAAACTAATTCTCTTGCATGTTCGGCCTCTGTAGTTTCAATATCAGGGGTGGTTCTACAAGAAAATCCCTTCATCACCCTACCAAACAAACACTTACAAATTGTCTCGACATAAGATTTTATGTTCATTGAAAGAGAAAAGAATAAGAATATCGGAGATCACCTATCACAACATATATAGTAGAATGTAAAGTTCAAGATAATAATATCGAAGCTAGGCGTATGAAGATGAGGTTAACAAGACATATATGGGTGGATGAAACTTTGTATAGTTAAGGCCTTAGTAGACTTTGACTTTGGTGTCTCATATTCAAAGAATCAATAAGCTATCAAAGTATATATTGTAGAATGCAAACTTCAAGAAGACCGGACCGAATCTAGGAAAATGAATATGAGTCAAAAAGATGTATATTGGTGGATGAAACTTTGTATAAACAGGGCCTCATTAGACCTTTACTTTGGTGCCTCATATCCGAAAAAATATATTTTATTGTGGAATAACTCTATGATGGAAAATGAAGTGTCAACTATATCTATAAAGCACTGCATAGAAGAATCCTATTGTAATGTTACTATAGATCCACCATCATGAAAAAGGCAAAAAAATTTGTAAAAAACGGACACATGGCATCATTTTTCCAACTCAATACAAGTTCCAGTTGCCCTCTTGGAGACCATATCAGAGGTCATTCCATTTGAAATATGGGGCCTTGAAATTTTAAGGCACATTCCAAAGTCTTTACGAGGAAGACAATATATGATGGTGGTTGTGGATTATGTCTTAAAATGGGTAGAAGTACAAACTTTAGAAAGAATCATAACAAAAAAAACTATCAACTTCCTACATGCTATAAATATGAGATATCGAGGGTCATCATAACTGACAGTGAACAAAAGTTTTATTCTCATTTGCGTCCACATACAGATGGTCTAGTAGAAGTTAAAAATAAAATGAAACTCATGGTATCAAGATAACATTGTAAGGTGCACCAAGAAAATGGTCTGACTTCTTACAGGAAATCTTATGGTCATACATGACAAATCTAAAAATAATAATTGTTAAAACACCCTTCGCATTGGTCTATAGGATGGAAGCAATAGTATCAGCATAACATAGAATGCCTTCATTCAGAATACCAACATATGAGGAATAACGGAGTGCCAAAACTAGAAGAGCTAATTTGATGTTATTAAAGAAAATATGGTTAAAGCTCACCCAAGATCAGAGCACTACAAATCCCTTATAAAGAACATGTATAATTCTAAATTCAACTTCCAAAGCTTCAAAGTTGGAGACAAATTTCTCAGTATAGTGTTCATCCACACTAAAGATAAAACTCTTGACAAACTTGGCAAAACTTGGAGAATAATATATACAATATATTCAAACACCAAGCATGTAACATACAAATTTCTAAATGAGGAATGCTAACCACTTAGACATCCTTATACATATAACATATGAATATCTATGACTCATAAGCATAGTATAACTCTAACTACTACAATATTTATTAATACGATTGAACTTATTTTGTTTTAAACTCTCATTTTGGGATACAATATTTCTTACCCCGGTGTCGCGAGAAGGTTTTAATGAGGTATCTATCATTAGTAAAATTCTTTGTCATTTTCATCTTAAGTTTTAAATGATTATGAATATACTGCTAGACACTTAGGGAATCCTTAAACCCTTCGAAAAAATTAAGTGTGGGATACAATACTACACCTAAAAGAGCCCCAGGGTTTAGTAAGAAAATAAAAAAATTATTAATAAATTATATTCGTTTGAAATTGATTGCTTCATTTGGGATAACAGAGTTTCAGATATACTTTGCCTTTCTCCAAGTTAGGAATATCAAAAGTATTTAATAAACTAAAGATTTTCGTGACTCAATAACAATTCAATAGCAAGTACTAGCAATACATTAATTTTTTCTAAAAATAAAAAACATCTTAAGAACTCTCAAACTTTCAGTTGTTCAACAATTTTGCATTCATAATTTAATACTATATATGGGGATCAGAATTACAAAGTCACAAATAAAAAACAAAACAAGAAAAGCAAAAGAAAATAAAGACGTATTATTTTTAAGCAACAAAGAGAACTTAAAAAAAGGATTTCACTCAAAAAACACCTCAACCATCTGAGGACTTTGGTGCAAAACATTTTTCTCATGAAAAATCAAGTATAGAAATATAAAGAAAAATAAATTAGAGTTGTGAAGGAGGGACAATATACTTAGCTGAGACAATGACTCCAAAAGGGCCAACATATTCAACGAATGGAAGAACATCAGTAATATTAACTTCATTGATTGGAAAAAAAATCACTTAACCATCGACTACAACGAAAAATTATATCTTCATTTCCAGCACCCAAATAAAAAAACTCCTATAACATTAACAACAACTGCAAGGAGATAATAAAATATATTTAGAGTGTCAAATTTAAGAAGAAGAGATGAAGCAATATATACACCTTTGACAGAACCAATAAGACGTTTATCCTTACTATATGAACATATTCATTCAATATAGTCTAGTCTATATTCAGTCGGGACATATGAGCATAAATGATCCAAGTCAAATTCTAAAAATTCTTTATGGACTGCAAGCACCAACTTTTCTTCAGCAATATCTACAACATTGTCAATAGTTGACTTGCAGCATCCTTTTAACTCATTTACAACTTATTATCATGAAAAGGTTATAGTTCCAACTTCTTCACCAATTTTTCTTTGTGCTTACGTTCAATATCTACATTATTCAGTATTTCTTCTTTATGCATAAGCTTGATTTCTACTGTCCTTAGCAATTTTTGATATCGTTTATGCCCATCATTTTTTAAATCCCTCTCATCCTTCAGCTTAACATTAATCTTTCTTAACTCATTCAAAAGTGATTCGACACACATAACATGAGTATCCATAGAGTTTCTGAAGTATTTCTCGCATATAAGAACATAATCATAATATTATATGTTACAACAAGTTTTTATTTCATAGAGTCTAGCTTAACTTTCAATTGAGCCTCGACTTTTGTTTTCCTCTAGAGATCAACGTACAGAAAATTATCATTTTCACCATAAACACCATTATTCTTTTGGATACTATCAAACATCTCAACTACAATCTCAAGCAAATATCAAAGGTCAGGAATATTAGGAACAATACTTTCGCAAGATGTATACACAAGGATAAAAGCGTTGAACAAAGATTGTAAACAAAAAGTATAGTCAATAAAGCAAAAACTTACTTTCAAACATAGTTCGATTTTCCTTATGCTCAACTCTAAGGAAGAAAAATGATTTAAAACCACCCTAAAATGCATCAAAGCATCCAAATATCTAAGATTTTCTCCAAGGGAAAAGCTTTAATTGAGGCAACATGAGAAGTCTCAACTAATTGACCATCACTGGTCATTTTATCATTAGTTGCATCCATAATGGTTGTTGGATCTAAAATTTCACAAATTCCACACATAAAAGAGTGCTAGCAACATAAGTATCTTAAATAACAATAGTTGAGCCCAAAGAAATTTCACTAACTATGGCATGAACTACAGTTACGGGCATTTGCTCGCTGCCAACAATCCATTAGTCTTTCCTTTCTTTGTCAGCGCTTCAAAATTTAACTTTTTTTTAAAAAACAAAATTTATTCGTATCCGAGACTTTATTTAGCTTGTTGAAAATGACATCAACCTTTAACTTGTTATACTTAAAGATACCTGACATAAGATAAGTTTTATCTACTTTCTTATTCCATTTTCTAGTAAGTAGAAGAGTCTTCTTAGCAACCTTAGGAACCTTTGGAACACCATCAATAATAACAACCATTTTGTGGGTAGATAAAGGATGTTTTATAACACAATTAAAGGTTTTTCTAACCAACTATTCACCAACAACAAAAAATTTAAGAAAACAAGTCTTAGTAGCACCAAATTGGATTTTCTAGACATGAGCATTAATAAATTTATATTTAACATATGAAGGCTTTGAAGAAGATAATTTATAACAAAAGATGTTGCTTTAGCCTTAGGATCTGAAGAAGATACTTTATAGCAAAATATGTTGCTTTAGCCTTATGATCATCATGTTTGGCCTTTGAATCAGCTACTTGGGATTCATCAGCCTATGCGGAATGATATCATCAACTTAAGCAAAATGTTAGTTACCATAATCCATCATAAGCACTACAATTTGGCTTTTATTGTCCGGGTAGATATAGTCTAAGAATTTATGATTTTTGGCTCACAGGTTCTAAAAGGAGAAAGTTTAGCAACAATGTCTTTCACCTTAGAGTCAACAAACTTAGGATGATAAGATATGAGAGGATAAAAAGCATAATATGTTTTGGCATTAGCAATTATGATCTCAAATGGAGAACCTTCAACCTTATTACTAGTCTTGGATGGCTTGCCCGAAGATATTAAAGGCAGCATACCGAGCAAGAGTAAGCCACAATCTAGAAGAAAATAAAATTGCAACCACATATTTAACACTTGTTCAACCATTGACTATCAAACTTAACAATTTGAGCATAGTTTTTTCAGATATGGAGAACACGATTATGATGGATATTTTTAAATTTTCCACAACAAGTGCGTAAAAAATCGAATAAACCCAAACCACAAGAATAAAAATAAAAAATAAATTAGAAGAACAAAAGTAAAAGAGAACTACTCACTTGGTGTTTTCCAACATTGAGAAACAAAATATTCTTCTCCTTCATGCTTGTTTCCCATATGCTAGAGAAAACAAATTCTTTCTTTCACATATTTTCACAATTATGAAAATTATTGATAATCTTGACACTACTATGCATTGTCAACGCTAGGTAAAAAATAGCCGAGACACAATAATTTATGATATCAAAGATCTCTAACCATCAGGAACCAACTAGATGGGACAAAAAATGAGGGTTTTTTAAGAAGGATAACAAGTCTATTCAAAGTAGAACTGAAGCCCAATATTAGCTAAAATATTTAAAATATTTAAAGCTTACCATTAGCAAGAGTTTTTTTATGTTTTGGAGGCCAAACATTAACATATAATAGGATTACCCATTACCACTTTTTTTATTTGGAAAATATGATGGGTTAAGGTATGTGTACAATTGAATCTCTGTCAGAACAACTCTTCAGCCGTCAACGGTATTCAAAAAAGCGTACGGGCCTCCTTTTTAATTTTCTAAGACCCTTCATTTTTTTTACTTTAACCAAAGAATAAAAAGATAAATTATTTGATTTCAGTTGATGATGAAATCCAATTAATACATTTACTCAAACCAATAGAGCCAAATAATGGAGGAATATGAATACCTATTTTTTTGTTGAAAACTCAAAGTAAAGGTACTTCATGTAAAGGTTGAACTAAAATAACATGACTACCAAGTGTTTTGCCGGATTCTATAAATCCTTCATTAACATAAATGTTTCCATCATACGTATTGGAAGAGGATCCCAAAAAATTGGAACGTCCCCTTAATTTTGACTATAAGATAATTGTTTTTCATCAACATGGATATGCGGGTTCAACGTTCTAACTAGTTTTTGAAAGAGAAAAAATTAAAAGTAAAATTATTTATAAACTAGAAAGAGAGTGGAGTGCTAAAGTGACAAACTGTAAAACTAGAAAAAGAGAAAAAATAAAACGCAAAATAAAAACTACAATGAGAGAAAATGGTGAAAAAAAGAAGATAAATGGTATCTAAATTGTTGGTTAATAAATTACAGTTTTTGAGTTTTTATGAGATAATGGTTTGATTTGTTTTGCATGTGAAGACCCAAAAAACCTATTATAGATAAAGACCAAAAATAAGTTTCTTCCAAAATTACCCATGATATAAATACTAATTTCAAAACATAAACTAAATAAAAACATTGTAACTTCGTACATTACGCACTCTCTACAAAACTTCCCTTTTCATCTCTCACAACCACCAAAAATCATTAAAAAAACGAACCCGTTCAAGCTACAAGTACTTCAGATCAAAGTCTACATTAAAAACAATAAAAAATTCTATTTTCGATCATCTTCTTCTTCAAAAATATAGTCCGATTTTATTGTTTTATTATAAAACAATGGTTTCATTGTAAGGTGTATTTTTCCAGTTACTATATTCATCGCCTTCTTCATTTATATGTGATTTTTTTGTTTAGTTATTTGTTTTTTAGTATATAATTACTTCATTATCTTCTTCATTTAACATCAATAAACATATACTGTTTACTCGTGTCTCGCTTTAGTGATACATGAGATGCTCATTCATCTATTTCTACAGTTCATAAAATTACTGCAATATAGAGACCATAATTTCTCATTTATGAAAAATATCATACTATGGTTTCTCATCATAGATATTGGTTTTGGTTTAGCATCTATCATAGTTGGTTATGTTTAACATCTATCATAGTTGGTCGGGTTTAACATCTATCAGTTAATAACTATCATAGTTTGCATGTTTTTAGCATGTGCAATTCCCAAGTTTTGTTACATTTGCATAAGTTTCGCGTGTATCACCTTTGCTTTGGTTACACATTTGCATAGGTTTCGCGTCTAGCACATTTTTCCTGGTTATACATTTGCATAGGTTTCATATCTATCACTTTTGCGTTGGCTACACATTTATATAGGTTTCGCTTCTATAATTTTGTATGGTTTCACATTTGTATAGGTTTCACATCTATCACTTATCATATTTCTATTGTTTTCGCATAATATACAGTTTTGCATCTATCATAATTAACCTATTTTTCTTATTTTATTTCTTTTACAAGAAATATGTCTCCAAAAATTTGTTTCTTCAGGTCATGCGTCTTTGCATTGATACAATCATAAAACAGACGAAAGAGACATAAATAAAACCAGTACACCTAGAAGAAGTCAAATAAACACTATTTTATTCCATCTTGAAGACAGCATACGATCTGAGAATAAAGAAAGCACCTTATGAAAAGAATTTGGATTTGATTGTAGAGATAATAAAAAATATGCGATGATGAAAATAAAGTTTTAAAATTAGGGTAAAGGTTTTTACACCTTACAACCAATAATGTCAAGATAATATTTGGTTTAAACATAGAAACCATCATATGCCAGTATAAGCCAAAAACTTAAGCCAAGACATTCAGAAACAGAAGAAGAAGAATCCAGAATATGAGTAATACCTTTCTGATGACACACCAAGAAAAGTTAATAAAAACCGAGCGAGACCAATCAGATATAAAATGATCAAGGTATATAATTCCAATTTTTCTTACATTATTGAATTGGTTTCACGTTTGCATAGGTTTTGCATCTACCATATTTTCTCTGGTTTCATATTTTCATAGGTTTCGTATCTACCACTTTTGCGTTTCACATTTATATAGGTTTCGCATCTACCACTTTTTCCTTAGTCTCACATTTATATAGGTTTCGCATCTAGCACTTTTGCTATGGTTTCATATTAGTATAGGTTTCGAATCTATCGGTTTTGCCCTGGTTTGACATTTGCTAGGTTTCACATCTATCACTTTTGACATGGTTTAAAATTTGCATAGGTTTCACATCTATCATGTTTTCCATGGTTTAACATTTTCATGGATTTCACATCTATCACTTTTGTCCTAGTTTCATATTTGCATAGGTTTCACAACATTTATTGTTCCGCAACTATCATAGTTTCTCTGGTTTAGCATCTATTATAGTTTCCAATTGTTTATCATCTATTATCTATATATTAACTAATGAAGAATGTTTATAGGATTTTATAAATAAAGTGGTAAAAATACATAGAAAGCGCGCAGTAAAAGATGTTATAATACTGTTCATAATGATAGCTTGCTCAACACTGGTTTTCTCTACATCCAGAGAGTACTAGACTCTACAGTAGTTTATTACGTAGAAAACCTGGATAAAATAAACTACTACAATTGGGCTGAAGCAATCTGAGGCAAGTTGATGAATTCAATAACCTTTCTCATAGAAATAAACCCGATAAAGTAGTTGGTTGTGTTGGTTTATTACTGGTTAATATTTTTTCTATTTGAAATAAGATTAAAAAATACTAAAAAAAATTGTATCCAAAGTATTGTTAAAATACAATCATTCATAATGGAACACACAACTATATGTCAAACAAAATAAATTGAAGACAAGATACCGAGCTGCTTCAAATGGCTGGGTATTAAGGGCAAAACAAAATTGAATTTGATTAATGTCATAACATAGGTCACAAATGGACAATTATATCTACGCATTGTTTTTTGGTCAGATTTCGCATTTTAGATGAATGTATGTTGATGTGGTACAAATATGTTTAAAGGGTAAAATTGGTAAAATGAAATTGTGATAAAAGGGTATTTCAGGTAGTTGGTCGAAAGTATTTATTGTTTTAGTAGCAAGTAGTGAGATAATTCAGTTGGTTTGGATCTTTTGCGTAATAAATTATATCCTTCCTTATTAATAAGTTTTTGTAAGGTACTTATAGTAGGCATTAGGGTCATGGGTCGGGTCAAGGTTTTTAAGAATTAATAACCCATTTGGGTTATGGGCCGAATCCATGTTTAGGAAATTATTCGCCCATGATAGTAGGTACACTGCTTAGTCACGAGGAAGTAAAGTAACTTTATTTTTTAGTCTAAAATTCCTTTTGGATGATAGTCTAAATTGCCCTTCGAATTACTTTGACACTTCCCTTAACTCAGTTTCAAAGATATTCATCCCTATCATATAGCCCCCTTAGTTCTTACAAAGGTTCTTTTGGTGAGTAATAACGATGCAGAATCAATTAGGAATCTTCGTAGTTGAAGTTTGAAGTTTATCGTCTTTACGTAACAAATAATTATGATCATGTTTTGAAATCTAGAAAGTTACCGTTTTTCTCAACCGTATTTTTTACATGTGTTAGTTTCTTAGTGGACTTTGTTTTTTTTTTTTCGAAGGAACCCGCAGCCGCTACTCAGAGTGCAATGAGTGCGCACAGGGTAAACCCTCAGTCTGACGCGATAGCCTGCAAACCAACGCCAGAAGGTAAACCACACAAGGTGACAGGCTCAGCCGAGAAAGCGTATGTAGAGGGACTCGAACTCGTGACCTTTTGGTCATAAGAATGCCATACTCAAGCAACTCGGCTACCCCCTTGGGGGCTACTGGACTTTGTATTAACTCTCCCCTAGGTGACACATTCCAATTAATGAGTGAAATTTCCACTTCCTATGTGACGTTTCCACCCCCACTAAATATTTTAGTAATGAGCACGCCTCCACCAAGATTTTAGAGCACTCAAAAAACTTAAGCTTACATTAATAGAGTTCAGAAATACCATTTTTTCTACTTCTATATAAATCAATCCTTAATATCGCATGTTTTACATACTTTTTAGAGAAAGAAATTCATTACTTAAGAAAAAAAATCAAAATTTTAAGTGTTTGTATGTTTACTGCTAAAACTGTTCTAATCAAAAGTGGGTTGGTTGAATCGATCTGAGTTAGAGGAAGATAAAAGAAAACTTCAAATTGTTGTTGGACTTCATGTTTCCTCACCTCCAGTAGTTACTATTCAAGTTACTAAGGACGGTTATATTTATCCTTATAGTCATATCATTCTCCTATAGAATTCTACAACCGCTCAACCATCTACATTGTTCCGGTACTCCTCAAAACCCTCTCACGCTCAAAAGGCATCAAGTCTTCAAACATATTTGACATTCAAAACAATGGGATCAGATTCAAAAATTATTACCCCATCAAGGGTAATTGTGCAGTCAACAGCCATAGCTAAAGTTGTTGTAGAACCCTTAGTATTGATCGACTCTTCTTCTTCTCTGAGTTTGGATAAAAACCCATTTGTCTTAAAAGATGATGCTGGTACTCGACCTATTGGGTTGTTAAGATCAGATCCTAAAATAATGGAGGAAATTATGGAGTAATTAAGTGAAGACTCTCCACTTGAAACCTCTGGTCATACATTGAAAACTACTAAACCCTTTATTGACAGAATTTTGACACGAAATAAGATTCAGGGCAAGAATGATATTATAGAAGAAAAGTCAGAAGAGCTGCCCATTTCGTTGGCGAGACGCGTTGATCCTAACTTCAAGAAAGTAAGTGTAAAACACCTCATAGCACTAAATAAGATATTTTACACTTATTTTCATGATATTGAAATAGATGTTATTCGCATCAATGGGGTTTTCCCGATGCGATTAGAATTAGGTTAACTAAGGCTGGGCAGACTCTATGAACTGTCGTTCTAATGAATTAATAGTTTATACTAAAGTGCTGAATTGGGGTACTAGGTTTGCCTTAGATCTGGAAATTGCTAGGTATTTTCATATATTCTGGTTGTGTCTGAGCCAGGCCAGTCCAAACGCCTGGTTCACTTTACTTGCATGTATCACAACATCGAGGATTTCAAAAATTCCTATGTCAATTAAATAGATGGCAGCTAATGCATGGTTATACCACAATTCTAAGATCCCATTCTATCTTTAATGTTGGGAATACGTACAAAGTAGTCAATGATTTACATGAATCAGATATGATATGGAGGAAAACAATTTTGTTCATTAACAGTCCATGGGAAAATGGCAAGAATATTTTATCCTCACAAGGAAATCCAAACCACCTTACTAGATTCTGGAAGAGCCTATGTAATTTTATATCAAAACTTATAAGGTATTTTATCTATATTATTTTATCTTGGGTTTTGATCTCTCTTCCTTTACTCGCAGTTATTCCGAACTGTTTCACACAACATCTGAAAAATGCGTAAGTGACTTTTAGAAATCTGCACGACTAGGTAGAGAAGAAATGGGGAAATAGTTTCATGAATGTTTTACCTCAGCAAATCTGACCCATAATCATCTTTTGAGGACTAATACTAAAATAGAATTGTCTTGGAAGGAATTTGACACTCCTCCATTGTCCATTTTCCTCTTGATAAGAATTGAATTTTCCGATGGGAAGTTATATCTTCCAACGAGAAAAAGATCCCTCACTCACATGGATAAACAAAAGAAGAAAAAGACTTCACAAAGTATTGCTGAAAAAAATACCAAAGGACAATCTCAAATGTCTGATGCATCATTGTTGGATGCATTTCCTGCTACCGTGGATGGAGGTGATAAACCCACAAATGTGCTTCAGCCTAAAAAGAAGGTTAAAAAAGACATAAAAAGGCAGTGATGAGAGAAGAAAAAAGAAAAACAAGACTTCAACCAATTCAGATTTAACATTACATCAGGATATTCATGTTCCTATTATTCATGCACCAGACCCCTTTTTTTTGTTCCCAAATTTTAAGGGTGAAGCCACAGTTGGGGTCAATAATCTGATGGATGAGTTGACGTGGTTTGATTATGAGGATTTTGACAAGGAATTTTTAAGTTCGGCCCCTAATATGATATATGATGGTATCCCTTTTTGAAGTCTCAAAAGAAAACGACACAGTTGTGTACTCGATAATGGGTTGTGTAAAACTGGTTTTCGAGTTGGAAAGGGAAGTTAAATCGCAACGAGGAACAATTTTGGCTCTTCAAGAAGAAAAAAAGAAACTTCAAAGTTTGCTTGAAGCGGAGAAGGCTAAGACGAACAATGCGATTAAAAAGGTTGATACACTCAGATTAGAAGTGAGAAAGGTAAAAGAGAAAGTGTCAAAAGTTCAAAAAATAACTTAGTTCCCAAGAGATCTCTGCATTACAAGATCAGTAAAAAGTTAGTAAAGGGTCTATGGATCGTATCTTAGGTGTAAAAGAGACTTTAGAGAAGACTAAATGAGAGTTATAGGAAGTGATCAGGTCTCTAAAGACTAAGTCCACTCAAGAGGATTATGATGCAGTGGAAGCATATATCAATGACACCTTAGATTAACTAAATGAACGGGATGCTTCGATCAAATTGAATATGGTCTTAATATTTCATAAAAAAATTCAAACTTGAGTTTAGGATCTTTATGGGGCTTGATTCCAGAGAAATTTGTGCAACCGAATATATAATTGGCAGATGAGATGGTTGCTTCTGAAGAATCATCAGATGAGAGTTCTGAAGGAAATGATGAAATGGAGTTCAAATAAGGAATTTCATATGGGAAAGGGGAAAATCCAAAGGGATAAAACCCATAGATTGATAGTTTCTAATCTTAATTTTTGTATAAGCCCTTGAAAAGTACAAGGAAATTTTTTCGTTCTGTTAGGAGTAGTTTTTTATAAGTCTTTGGGATGGCCAAAGTATTTTGAATGTTATATCAAACATTCTTATTAGTGTTCAAAATCTGGGTTCTTTTAATTTTCAAGAAACTTGTTCATTTTTTGCAATATCCTTGCTTCGAATTTTTAATTTACTTAGAATAATTTATTATAATATGAGCAAAACATTCAAAAATAGTTAAAACTTCAAACATAGACCATTTCGAAATAATTCATTTGAGGTTATATAAAATTTTAAACACAATTCATTCAAAGGTAATGCATTTAAATTCATATAAGATTACAAATACAGTCCATTCGAAGGCATGTAAAATCTTAAACACAAGTCATTTGAATCCATATAAAATTTCAAACACATGCCATTCGAAGGTAATCCATTCGAAGGCATATAAAATTACTTGAGATCGAGATATTTAAACGCAAAAGGTAGTGGATTGATAAGATGGGCACCTCGTTAAAACCTCACCGATCCACCAGTGAAGGAAAGAGTATACCTCTTAAATATTTATATTAAACAAGGGTAAAGTAAATATTCACAAGTCTTTACTCAAAGTACATTATCAAATGCTCCACGTTCCACGGGTGACTTAATGATATGACTTATTGATCCGCTAGTTGGTATGTCCCACACTTGACTATTTCCACAATGGTAGACGGGCCTTCCCAATTCTGAGCCATTTTTCCTAATCTCTTGTCTTTTGTGTGTAAAAATACTTTCTTTAGAACTTTATCTCCAACCCTAAATTCCCTTCTTCGTATCTTGGATGCGTATATGCTTTTCATTAATACCTGATAGTGAATCATTCTTAAATGAGCTTTGATTCTTTTTTCCTCAATCAAATCTAGCTGAGCCCTTACTGCAACCTCATTATCTTGTTCAGAATAATGTTTAACTCTGAAAAAGGGAATAATGGACTCTATTGCGGTTATTTCATCCATCATGTATGGAAAAGCAAAAGGTGACTCTTGTGTTGCAGTGTGTAAAATTGTTCTGTAAGCCCATAATATATCATGCAGATAGTTAGGCCATTTTCATAGTGCCCGTTCTAAATTCTATTTTAGACCTTTTAAAACAGTTTGATTTACCACTTCTACTTGCCCGTTGGCTTGGGGGTGAAAAGGTGAAGAGAAATAATATTGGATTCCTCTTGAGGCACGAAACACTTCTATCTTTTTGTTGTCAAATTGAAGACCATTATCCATTGTAATGCCTAAGGGTATTCCAAACCGACAACATATACTGGATAAAATAAATTTTATTACTGCCCTAGAAGTGTTTCTGGAAAAAGGTGCAGCCTATGCCCATTTTTAAAAATAATCTACTACCAAAATAATAGTGCGACATCTTCCAGAGGCCATGGGTAGTGACCCTACTAAATCAAGCCCCTATATGTCAAAAGGCACTGATTCAGATATGTTTTCCATTAGAACAACTGGAATGTGAATTGCATTTCCAAACTTTTGACAGAGATCATATTTTTAACCAATTCTTTGGTATCCACCATGGTGGAAGGCCAATAATATCCTGCTAGCAACACTCTTCTAGTCAATGCTTTATAACCACAGTGGGATGAACCTTCTCCATCATGCAATTCAAACAAATGAATTGTGATTCTTCCGACCCAAGGCATCAGAGTAGTGGTTTGCTAAAGGATTTCTTATAAAAACATTCTCCCAGGACTAAAAACCCATGTGTTTTAAATTTTAATTTTTTAGCTAAACTTTTGTTTAAAAAAGGATACCTCTAGTAATGAAGGTTTGAATGTCATACCTCAAATCTGAGCTCGCAATAGTCAAAAATTGACAATTTTCTTCTATAATTGTACCATCTCTTGGACCGGCCATTGTAATCGAAGGACATTCTTGTATCAAGATCCATGGATAGACTTCGGCATACGTAATGGTGGCCAAAGAATCGACCATCAAATTTTAGCCATGTGTACATGCTCATACCTTATATTTTTTATATATGTTGACACCTATTTTAATACTTTGAGATATTTAAGTAATTGCTCCTTTTTTGTTTAACATAATCCTTGAACCTGATGTATTAACAACCGTGACTCGTTTATCAATCGAAATATTTTTACCCACATATTTGAGCAAGCCTTAAACCAGCGATGGCCGCTTCATACTCAGCTTCGTTATTCGATGATTTGAAATTGAAACGAATAGCCTGATATATTGAATCTCCAAAGGAGAAACTAAACATATTTCAGCCCCACGTCTCATCATACTATATACCTCATCTATCTGAACCACCCATTATTTTTCTAGTAAATCGGAAGGGTATTTCAAGTACGGTCGATCGAAATGGAATTCAACCAAAAAGTCTACTACCGTTTGCCCCTTAATTATTGTTCGAGGATAAAAATAAATATTGAAATTCCTCAACTCAATAGACCATTTTTTCATTCGACCCGATATATATGGCCTTTGTAGCATAATTTTTAAAGGAAAAGAAGTTCGAACTGCGATCGAATATCCCTGAAAATAGGGTCGCATCTTTCTGGCTGCGATATCCAAAGCCAAAGCTAACTCTTCCAATTTTAAGTACATTTTCTCAGTACTTAGCAAGGTTTTGTTAATATAGTACACTGGGCGAGGTTAATTATCAATTTCTCGAACTAATACGACACTTACATCATAATCCGAAACAACCATATATATATATATATAAAGTTTTCCCCTTCCACTAGTTTATATAAAGTTTTGGAGCAAGATAATTTTTTCTTTATTTCAATAAATGTTATGTCGCAGTTCAAAGACCAGTTTAATTCCTTGGCATTCCTTAATACTTTAAAGAACTGTGCACATTTATTCGATGATCTCGACACAAATTGATTCAAAGCAGTTAATCTTCTTATAAACACTTAAAATTTCTTTGTAGACATGAGGGGGGGGGGGGGGGGGTCATGACTAACAAAGCATCTAGTTGTGTCGGATCTGTTTGAATCCCATTTTCATTTATAGTTTAGCCTAAGAACTTCTCAGATCGTACATCAAAAGGGCATTTTTCAGATTCAATTTTAGGTTAATGGCCTCAAGTTCGGAGAAATTTTCTTTGAGATCGAACAAATGATCTTCTTCCTTAGTGTGTTTAACCATCATATCATCGATGCATAATTCTACATTTTTACCAATTTGGTTGGCATATGTCTTATTCACCAAACGCTGATAAGTGGCTCCAGTATTCTTCAAACTGAACGACATTACCTTGTAATAATACAGCCCCCGGTCCGTGATGAATGTAGCATGATCATGATCCTTCAGATCTATTTGGATCTGATTATATCAAGCAAAATAATCCATAAAAGATAATAACTTGTTACCGAATATTGAGTCCACCAACTGATTAATCTGAAGCATCAGAAATGGGTCTTTAGAACAAACCCTATTAAGATTGGTAAAGTCAATGCAAATTCGTCATTGGCGATTTTTTATTTTTTACCATCACCAGGTTTGCTGTCCATAAAAGGTATCGTGATTCCCTAATATGGCCTATTTTGGGTTAATCTGTCTACTTTTTTACAAATCACTTCAGATTTTTCTTTTTAAAATGCCCTTCTTCTTTGAATCATGGGACCTACATCAGACCGTACTGATAACTTGTGACAAATAACATCGACTGGAACTTTTGTTACATTTTCATTGCACCAGGCAAACACATGTTGATATTTAAACATGAAAACCAATATTTCTTCTATCAGTTTTATCGATAACTTCGACCCAATTCTAACATTTATCGCATTAGCTAAACTATAAATGTCTACTTATTCAATAAGAATAACCGTACTAGGAGTTTCTCTTAGATCATCTATATGATTATAATCCAAATAGGACTCTAGTAATTGCTATTATGGTTTGAAAGCTACATGGTTAAGAGTTTTTTCGAGCAAGTGTTGTGACATAACATTCTTATGCTATTTTCTGATTGCTTCGAACTACTCCGACTTGACCCCCAATAGGATATTTTAAACATTAATGAACAGTAGATGCAACAACATGCATCATTGAAAGATAAGACCTGCCAAAAATAGTGCTATAAGAAGTTGGACAATTTACCACCACAAACTATATTCTGACCATTTTCGTAAAAGGTCTATTGCCAAAGATTTCCTCTCATTCGAATTATCCAGTTACATCTGCAGAATTTTATGTGAACCCTACAATAGTTTGGTTCGAAGTTTGAATCATCGGGGGGGTTCTTCATTTGTTTATAGAAAGATAGAAACAATATATTGGCCGAGCTACGGGTGTCGATAAGGATCCTTCAGATTTCTATACCTTCGATAGACGCCCTTATTTCCGCAACATCTTCATGTAGTCCCGGAGCATCTCTCAGATAATATTCATTAAAAACTATGAACGGTGAAGGGCCTTGATACAAGTGAGTCAACATCTTTCCTTTCAAGTTAACATCCAAAGCAGTCACGTGCCTCTTTCTAGGACAATTTGAAGGTGCAGTTACTGCCTCCGAATATTGTTAAGGATTCAAAAAATTGACATAAAAGGGAAACCCTTCCATTGCTTCCATTCACCATATTTATATGACCTCGGTCGGGATCGGGTCTCGATATTTCAAATCTACATCAAATGGTTCAATGATAGGTTCCATGATTATCATGGCATGTTCTTCTTTAGAAACTTCTGTAGTTGGACTTTGAACATTCGATGGGGCTACTTGTTCTTTGCTAGTGTTAGACTCTGGCTTATTCGAACTTTGGGCTTTGTTCGTTCCTTCTACTTTTACAAAGGTTGTTAATTTCTCATTCTCGATAAACAACTGAATCTTTTTTTTTCAAAGCTATAAAATATTTAGTATCGTGCCCCATGTCAACATGATATTTACAAAAGGGAGTCTTTCGGTTTTCTCTTGCTGACCCTCGAACATATCATAGATTATCACCATATTTTCAATTAACTCCGCAAAATAACTAGGTTGAACCCATTGATTTCCTCTTGGCCTGGAATATTGAGATTGGTTTGATCAAAGTCGATTAGAACCTTTAACAGATTCTCGAGGACGAACGTTGGATGAAACATGAGACTGACCATCAACTTGTTGTTGTGAAGTAGTTGTAAGTGTTTTACTCTGTCGAGGTTACCTTAATAGTTTAGTTTCCTCTTAATTATTTGCTTTCCACAGACTGACTTCAGAAGGCCATCTAAAACATGTCGAAATTTTTAATCGACCCTTCTGGAAGCCTATTATACCATTTTAAGGCGCTATCTTTGAACGTTTGAGAGAACACTCGACACAAAACCTTATCATCGTCATCGAAACTCATCATAAAATACTTAAATTGTTCTAAGTGATTGTCCAAATCTTTACTCTCATCGTACTTCTCCATTTTGGATACATCTAGGCGTCTAGGGAGGTGTCCGAGTAAAATCTTTGCCGACAGCGACAACTGTCTCCAATTATGTCCCTGACTGAACGGATGGATCTCGCCGAAGTAAAAACATAGACCCGGTTTGGATCGGACAACAAATGGGTCACTCAACAGCTGGTCTATATTATGGTCTACCGAGCCCTTTTCCCTCGATAATCGGCTTTCTTATCTTTTTTGAGCTTCTTTCAGAAGTATCCCGATTTTTTAACTTCTTACCCCGATTAACAATTTTCTTACCCCGACGCTTATCACGATATTTATCTTTCTTCTTTTTCTGATAGAAGTCACTACTTGAAGAGAATGAAGATATATATTTTGAGGAAGACAAACTTTTACTAGACTCCGAAGAGCTAGAGTCATTTTTTAACATGAGGCTATTTTCTAGAAAGTTGATGGTTTCTAAGTGAATTATCCATCAAAGTATATATTGGATAATTGGAAGGATTATCTCCTTGCACCACCAAATCCTTTTCAGCTTGTTTATGTATTTTCATTGCCTCAATTTCTCTTTGTAGTTTGGCAAACTCATCCCGTAACTGGATTATTTCCTCACACTCTACATTTTTAGATGAGGCTCTCACGTGTATTTCTCCGATCTAGGCCATCTTCCATCACCGGGTAGATCAACTTGCATTTCACTATTCATCACCAATCTGAGTTTGAAAATCATCTGAAGCTTTAGATTTTAACTATCTAGGTGCCCTCGCTCCCACTGTGGTCGCCAATATGATGTGGTAAAAGTATGTTAAAGGGTAAATCTGGTAAGGTGAAAATATGATAAAATGGTATTTCAAGTAGTTGGTCAAAAGTATTTATTGTTTTACTAGCCATTAGTGAGATAATTCAGTTGGTTTTGATCTTTTGTGTAATAAATTCTCTCATCTTTTAATAATGAGGTTTTGTAAGGTACTTATAGTATGCATTATGGTCATGGGTCGGGTCAAGGTTTTTAAGAATTAATAACCCATTTGGGTCATGGTTTGAATCCATGTTTAGGAAATTATTGGCCCATGATAGTAGGTACACACATTAGTCATGATGAAGTAAAGTAACTTTATTTTTTAGTCTAAAATGTCGTTTAGATGATAGTCTAAATTTCCCTTCGAATTACTTTGACACTTCCTTTAACTCATTTTCAAATATTTTAACCCTATTATAGGTCTTTACTTTAACATTTTAAAATATTTGTCGCACTAGAAGAAGAATTGAACCTAACAAAAGAAGAAGAAGAAGAAGAAGAAGAAGAGCAATTTGGAGGAGAGTTCCAAATACATGAAAGAATATTCAGGATACAAAATTGTTAATGTACATAACGATGAACAAAATGTTCTTTTGGAGAAAGAACAAAATGTTCTTTTGGAGAAAGAACAAAATGATGTTAATCAGCAGGAAAAACATGACGATATTACAAAGGATGTTTATTCTGAACAAGTTAATCTCAATGACGACGATGGTGGTGCAAATTGGGATACGAACCAAGCCTCTGATGAAAATGATTCTAATGATACCAATAGAACACTATATCAATATATTGTTAATCAACGTCCAAAAGTTAGAAGGACTAAATCGACTGCAACACAAAAAAGAAAACCACTAGAAAGTTGCACAACATACTTTATCGCTGGAAACTGGTCTTGTGAAAAAACAGAAACTAGTACAAACAAGACATGCTTTTATTTCAATCAAGAAAAATTCAGTATCGTAGATTCTTAGGAATTTAAAGAGACCTGAAAAAAATAGAAGTCTTCAAATAAAAATGTTGACATAATGTACCATATGGTAGTAGAAAACAAAAGACTGAAGAGTATTGCGAGGATAAAAAATCTTACTTTTAGCATAGTTTATCCATCATGATTCATAGTGTTGCGAATCTATCATATTTATGAAGGTAGCGCAGCTATCATCTTTATGAAGGTTGTGCATCTATCATATTTATAACGTTGCGCATCTATCATCTTTATAAAGTTGCGCATCTATCTTCTTATGAAGTTTCAATCTTTCATCTTTATGAGCATTTCACATCTATCATATTTATTAAGGTTGTGCGTCTATCATCCATCATCTTATCAAAGGTGTCGCATCTATCATATTTATGTATGTTCAACATCTATCATATTTATTAAGGTTGCGCGTCTATCATCTATCATCTTATAAAAGGTTGGCATTTATCATTTTTACAATACTTTTCACATGTAACATATTTATTAAGATTGCACATCTATCACCGATCATCTTTATAAAAGGTTTCACATCTTTGACATGGTTTCTATTTTACAGAAGATTAACAAAATATCTCCAACGCCACTAGAGTCGGTCTCTAGCAAGAGCATTGACTTATCAACAATGGATAAAATAGAGAAAATAAGGTTGAACGTAGAAAATTTGAACATCATATTGAAGAACTACAAAGCAAACTCACTGAAAAAGACAAGTTCATTTCAGAAATGAACAAAAAAATAAAGAATCTTGATGCAGAGATTGACACAAAGATTGAGCTACAACAGACACTTTAACTGCCTATGTTGAAGACAAACACACAGGATGAAGTTAAAAAAACACCTGAAAATAAAATAAAAAACCTATAAAAGGAAAAAACGATTACATGAGAAAGTCCAACAATCACCAAATAAAAAACATGTATTGCAAATACAAGACAAAATGATCAACAAATCGGTGTACAACAATCTGCTTCTAATATAAGTAAGTCTCCCGCTCACAAGGACCCGAATACAGTTGTTGATGTTTGTGTAGAAAACCATGTTGTTGGTGTCGAAAACCAGATACTACACCTAATATTAATGTGGAAGAACATGACCCACATCTACCACAATCCTCTTTAATCTAAGAATATTCCAATATATTACGATTCTGAGAATACCATCAAACATTATGATCTTGACATTACTGATCCCACGGTAAGAAACAAATATTTGTTCCCCACATAAGTAGTTCACTGCATTAGTTTGTAAGTATCAAACTATTGTTTTAACTAAAACATATGGTATGTAGCGCCAATATCAAGTACCCAAGAGTTTCCCCATAGTCTAAACTCACAAATAACACACCTTATGTACCATTGTTTTTATCATCATCATAATCTCTTACACCTTTTGCTACGTTCACAGCATTATCATTTTGATTTCATTTCTTACATTTTAGCTTCAGACAATCTCTCCTGTAATGACCATGCTCACTCTATTCATAACAGTTCAAGTTCTTGGATCTTAATTTGGAACTCCAATTATTATTCCATGAAGAACTTGCTTTGTTGCTAGATTTTCAGATGGTCATAAGATATTCATCTTTCGCCTGATTGTCTGGTTGCAACTGTCTCAACTTCTTTGATTTCAGCACGTTTTTGACATCTACCATAGATAACTCGTCATTATTATACATAATGATATCGATGAAATTCTTACAGAAAGTTGGAAATGATCTCAAAACAAATAAGGCTTGATCATCATCATCGATTATGATATTCATAATTATTGATTTAAAATTATCAAGACGTTCATATATAGACATACATTATTTGAATCTAAAATCATACAAGCGTTTTTTTAATTATAATCGGTTCACGACTGATTTATCTGAGTAAAGTTCTCCCAACTTCTTCTGTGTGCAAGCAACAGTCTTTTCACCATTAATCTCACGAAGAACGCGGCCTTTTAGACTCATTATAATCTAACATAGAACCATTTCTTGAAGATCTCAATTCTCTTATTTTTTCATCCCTGTCGGTAACTTATTCTTCACAGCCTTCCACATCATTGCAGTACCAAAGAGGAATTCAACTTATTTTTCCACATCGCAAAGCTCTCTCAAATTTTTTGATTCTGTATTTTGCTGACGTGGACACACATGTAAACCCTAATTACATCAAATCTTTTGATTTTGTATTTTGTTGGTGTAGACGTCTTTATAAATATTTACAAAAACTATGCTCTAATACCAATTTGTTATGAATCAATATGCAATATGTTACATACGCAACATGAGAAAAAAAAATATCGCCATAATAAAAAATATATAAATTTCAATATCGGTTTTGGGTAGACAACACACGCGCGAATGAATGCAATAAACACAAAATATACGGTAAACGACGCGAATGTAAACAATAAACACAAAATATACGGTAAACACCATTCTCAGCATAGATTTGTTTAATTTGTCAAGAGTTAATTTGTTCATGCCTTAATTATTTACGAACTCACGACTTGTGAGACGGTAACCGAGTTATAACAATAAAGCGCAATATCATGATTCATATATGGTGCTTTATCGAAAAATCCAAATACTCAAGTGCTACAGTTTCGAAAACAAATTTTAAATTAACAGAGGTGGGGTTGGGGAAATGAAGTACACTCTAAAGTGGTTTTCACTCGTGACTCGTGAGTCGTGAGTCATGACTCATCAGAACGGTGTTTTACTGGATATGATAGATTCAGCTTTCACATATATTTAATATTTTATATACGATGGGTTCAGTTAAAAATGCTGAAGACATTGTTCACACACACTAATAAAGCCAAGTGAACATTAAACTTAGAGCGACTGCTGAAGACATTGTTCGAATACGTTATGATCGAAACAAAGTACTATGTTTTAAAGATGAGTTTAAGGAGTCCAAAACCAGAGCAAAATTAGAGTAAAACAAATCATAAAATCATTGGAAACGTACGGTTAGATTTGTTTTTACCCAACTAAGAGTCTAGAGCTATATGAAGAGTCTAGAGCTATCAGTATTCATAGTAGTTACCTAATTAAGTTAAAACAACAAGTTTAGATTGGAACAATACAACCCAAAACTCATGGGATGTCCTTTCGCAGTGGCACTACAGAACATAGAATCTCTCTGCCATTTTATCTTTTCAGTTTGGGTAAGAATTCACTAGAGGCCCCTTGACCGTCTTACTTATCTTCAGACTAACCGATATTTTATTTTTATTCTTTCAATTTAAGTTTTTAGAGTTATTTTGCCTCGTACACTTTATTTTATGCTTACGCGACAGTTTATTTTGTGTAAGACCTTTATCGCAACATCTCAGGAGCAGTTCGTTTAAGTTTGAAGATTTTTTCTGTTTTTGTAAATTTATCTTCTTCATCTTTGTTTTTTTACAAGAGAAAAAAAAACTTAGCATATTTGAGTTTCAACAAAACATATGAGGTATTTAGTTAATCAATTCTTATATAGCCAATTTGTAAGCTTTTGTAGAATGTAGTTGCCTCGAGTTGAATTGGAGTTTTAAATGTTTTATAATACATCTTTATTTTACATCTTAGAGTCCATCGAGCAAGCCAATGAGCTGATCAATTTTTTTTCTCTAAAAATGCGATGAATAGTCATTTTACTGGTCATTAGAGATCTTATATTGTATAGCATATATTCTAGATGATTAGGAAATTTTCCAGATGAAATAGGAGAGACTAGGATTTCAGAGTCTATTTTTATGCCTACTTCTCTAATTTCATTGATTTTGCATATTTGTAGGTCGTCATGTAATGCACGAGCTTCAATTTTGAGTGGAGTGAGCATTCCATAATTATTCATGTAGCCATGGATGATGCTTCATTTGCTATCACATATGATTACAACACCACTTGATTCTCCAGACGTGAGACAACAAGCGTCAAAATTGAATTCGTATCTTCTAGGCAGAGGGGGTATCCAAGTAAGATAAGTAATTCTCGTTTGGTTTCAGATGATTAGTACATCCAAGAGTAGCTGCCTCTGTTTCATTTTGTTTCCAATGCTTATTCTTTAGTAAGTTTGAATGGTTCAGACTGATTAGCATATTAGTGATGTAATTGACTGTTAAACTTGTTGAGAATATATCTTTATTTATATTGGTCTTGTTTCTTTTTTTCCAGACAACCTAACTTATCATTGTAGGAAGAGATCGAGACTAATCCGACTAGAGATTTAGTTGGTGTCGAATCTGGAGACCATCTGATGGAAGAGCAGGTCACGAACGAAGGCAATGCTCCTAATCAGTATGCGGAAGAACTTTTAGAAGAGTCAGTTTTGGTCGTCAGGCGGAAAAAGTTACTAGAAAACATCGAAAGGTTAAATGCTGAAAGGGATGCCATGGTGGCGAATACCAAAAGGGTCAGATCTGAGGTCCGACAAGAAAGGATCGAGGCCGATCATACCCAAGATGTTGTTATACCCAAAGAGAGTCGACGCAGGAAAAACCGTCGGCATTCTAAAAGACGTGCTAGATCTAAGCAAAAGTATGAGCCGTCTGAGTCTAGCGAGTATACCTCTTTGATCTCTGATAATTCTTCCTCTTCGGATACCGATTCGAGATACAAGGTGGACCGAAGGCACAAAGATCCGAGGAAGCATAAATATGCTCATCGGACCAGTAGGAGAATGAGTGATTCGAGGAAGAAAGCTGATGTTGGTAAGCAGAAAATACACTCTGAGGATCATGTTACCACTCGGAAGCAACCTCAGTCTGATAGCTATCACCAAGATTACTAAGTCGGCAATCACTTTACTTCTCCGACTGAGGAAAGGTTGTACCCTGCCCTTAACGATGGTCCGGGGGGGAGTACGTACAAGGTCGTACATAATTGGAGGTCATCCCCCCTCTCTCCGGAAATCCTCTTCGGGCATCTTCTTAAATGGTTTGATATTTCAAAACTAGAGAAGTTTGATAGGACCCAAGATCCTAAAAACCATATTGAGCAGTTCAAGAACTTCATGATTAACTAAGATGATGACGACAAGTTGTTGTGTAGAGATTTCTCTCAGACGTTCAAAAACGCCGCCTCTAAGTGGTACAACTGACTGCCTCAAGGGTACATAAAGAATTTTGGTATGTTCTGGAGTATGTTCCGACAACACTTCGTCAGAAGCAAAACATTTCGTGCTAACGGAGATACCATCATTTATTGTCGACAGAAGATCGAAGAGAGTTTGAAAGAATACACCAAACAATTCATCCAAGTCAAGACGGACATGGAGTATTGCGAGGACAAGGTAGCATTAGCTGCCTTCCGAATGGGTCTTCTTCCGGGGGTAATGAAAGATAACGCTGCAGAAACACAAGCAATGACGTTCGGAGCTTTGTTGGATCAGATAGAAAAAAGAATCTTAGTCGAGGAAACCAGGGCCTTAGAGATAGAATCAATGTCTCAATTCTATCAGGATTCGAATTTAGCCAGAATTAGTACGGCGACGGTAATTTTCCGACTAAAAGCTACCCAACCGGTCACAACTATCCGAACACGGGCTCAGATAGTTTAAGCAACGAATCAGACCCCTCAACGGGCGACTCAGACCCAACAGTATCAACAGACAAGTCAAGTAGTTCAACAATATGTCAGACCAGCTTCGAACAGGTAGGTCCGACCAGCTCACTACGTCGAGTTGACTGAGTGTGTCTCCGTTATTTTCAAAAAGACGCGTGCAAATATGCATTTCTGCAAGCCATTTCCTCTTCAGACTCCGAGGGAGTATAGGAAGAACAAATACTGTCAGTTCCATGTTGGCACCGGGCATCACACTAAGGACTGTGTGGCTTTAAAGAAAGAAGTCCAATACTTAGTAGAGAATGGAAAGCTGGTTGACTTTGTCAAGAAGAATACCACAGTGGTAGCAAAACAATAAGTCGCTCCAAGGCAAGACGATACCATGACGATTTCTGATGCGATCGAATAAGAATTTGTGGATGCGTTTGATGTGGCAACGGAGTACCTTGATCCGAAGCCGGGCAGAAACAGTGCAAACATGATCGAGGGGTCAATCCCCATAGGAAAGGTCAGTGAGTTATGTTTTTGAGTCACTAACCATTTTCGGGAGGGATACAATAGCAGGTATATCAAACTACTCGAGGAAGAGGCATATCGTAAGTTTGGAAACACAGTTGGACGCGGGAGCCTCATCGCACCTTTATCGGAATCCATCACCAACCATTTGCTTCGAAGATGACGACACGAGGGAAGTGGTTGGTCCATATGTGGACGCAGTGGTAATCGGAGCAGAGATTGCTGGAAATGAGATAAGAAAATTTTTGATTGACACGGGGAGTTCCGCCAACATTATGTTCATGAAAACCTACAACAAGATAACCAATCATCCAACCATCCTAGGGTCCGACAGAACGATAGTGGTATTTACCGGTGCGACCGCGGACGTCGTCGGAGAATTCGAGGGAATTGTAAAGCTGGGCAGGGGGCCGTTCGAGAAAATAGTTACGGTACTGTTCATCGTGGTAGATGCACCCACATCGTACAACGCCATCTTTGAAAGATCATGATTGTCAAAAATGTATGTTGTACCGTCGACAGTCCACCAATATTTGAAGTACGTAGTGGGAAGCAATATTGGAACCGTAAGATCAAGTTAGAAAATGGCTAGGGAATGCTACAAAGCGGCGCTGGCCCCCAAGCAGTTGAACGGGGTCAGATCCAAAAAATAATAGCAATCAGAGGGGACTTCTTTGGATTCCGATCCTGTTGATGATCCAATGGAGTCCCCTGGGTTCATGGTCCCTGATGAAGGCTTCAAGGACCATGCGTTCAGCCCTGGAAAAATATCAAGATAGGAACAAGACTATCACCTGAGGTAAAAGAAAGCTTACTCAGATTTCTTTCAACCAAATTATATCTGTTTGCCTGATGTACAGAAGACGTTACAGGGGTACCAGAAGAGGTCATCTGTCACAGGCTGGCTATACGGAACAGTGTTCGACCGATCATTTAAAAGCGAAGATTTTTTTCCTAAGAGAAAACTGAAGCAATAATGGCAGAGGTATACCGTTTAACAAAAGTGGGCCACATCCGCGAGTCACAATATCCGTTGTGGAAGGCCAATCCGGTCTTAGTGAAGAAGAAAAATGGCAAGTGACGGATGTGTGTAGACTTCACTGATCTGAATAGGGCTTGACCTAAAGATCATTTTCCGGTCCCGAATAGATCAACTGGTGGACTCAACATCCGGAAATCATTTATTGTCCTTTATGGACGCATACGCTAGTTACAATCAAATCCGGATGGACCTGAGGGAACATGAGAGAACAACTTTGATCACCTGAAGGGGTCTACACTGCTCAAGAGTTATGCCATTTGGACTAAAGAATGCGGGAGCAACATACCAACGTTTAGTGAACAAGGCGTTCGAGAGTCAAACTGGCAGAAATGTGGAAGTCTATATTGATGACATGTTAGTTAAAAGCCTCAGAGATGAGGATCATTTAGCTGATCTAGAAGAAACTTTCGCCAATCTGGCCAAAATAAATCTAAGTTGAACCCGGAAAAGTGCACGTTTGGGGTAAGATCTGAAATTTTCTTAGGTTACATAGTGAGTGAGCATGGCATTGAAGCCGATCTGGTGCAGTTAAATGCCTTATGTACTATGGATCCGCCTAGAACAATCAAGAAGGTGCAAATTTTAAACGGAAGGTTGGCCACTTTTAATAGATTCATCTTCAGGTCGTCGGATAAATGTGCCCCTTTCTTCCAGGTGCTAAGGAAATCGAATCGTTTCGATTAGACTCAAGAATGCTCTGATGCTTTTAATCACATCAAACAACATCTTTCATCCCCAGAAATATTGATAAATCCGTATCCGGGGGAGAAGTTGTTCCTCTACTTAGTGGTATCCAACTTCGCAGTCAGCTTGGTTTTAGTCTGAGAAGAATCGAGCGTTCCAAGAATTTTAGATGCAGAAAAGAGATACCTTAAGTTGGAAAAGCTAGCACTTGCTCTAGTAACATCAGCTCGAAAGATGAGGCCCTACTTCCAATCTCATACGGTGGTGGTGCGAACATCTTTTCCTTTGAAAAGTATGTTACAGAGACCCGATGTGTCCGGAAGGATGACTAAGTGGTCGGTAGAACTCAGGGATTTCGATATCGAGTTCGAACCACGAACTACGATCAAAACATAGGCGCTAGCTATTTTTTAGTGGAATTTTATTCTGACAGGGATGTTGTGGCCATGAAGGAAGATAAATCCGACTCTGATTGGGAAGTCCAAACCGATGGGGGATCCAGTTCATCTGGATGCGGAGAAGGAGTGTAACTAACCTCGCCAGATGACATTGCAATGTACCATGTAACCTGACTCGGATTTCAGGCATCGACCAACGAGGTAGAGTACGAGGCGGCCCTGGCCGGATTACGACTTGCAAAGATCTGTGGGGCTAAACGAGTCAAGTTGATCAGTGATTTTCAACTTCTGGTGAACCATGCTCTCAGGCGCTCAGAAGTAAGAAAAGATCATCCGGTGAAGTATCCAGGAATTTTGAAGGCTCTCACCTTGGAATTCGAAAGAGTCTGATTTGAACACGTTCACATGGTAGGAAATTCAGTGGCTGATTCTTTGGCCAAAACATCTTATTCAGTAGAATACCCATGGATAGTGGCTCACGAAAATCCGTTGATAATCAAGGGATTCAATCAGGGGAAGGTAGTATCGAAGCTTTCCAGATATCCACAGCCTTAACAAAAGACTGGAGAAGCGAAATACAAGATCTTTTAGTCCATGATACACTGCCTGTTGATAAAGTAAAAGCCAAGAGAATATAATTTAAGGCCTACGAATACGTAGTCCTCAGAGATGTGTTGTATAAAAAATCTTTTAGTTGTCCCTTACTTCGATGTTTAGGGAAGGATGAGTCACAGCTAATACTCTTAGAGTTTCATGATGGGGAAGGGTCAGCGTACTGTGGATACAAAACGTTGATATGAAGAGTTCTTCTGGCGGGGTATTATTGGTCAAACATCTTAACAGACACCAAGGAGTTGGTACAGAGATGTGACACATGTCAATGATTCGCTAATTTGATTCAATTGCCCGGAGTGCCTCTAGAGTCAATATCAGAATCTTTTCCCTTCGATCGATGATGAATAGATCTGGTTGGACCACTTCTTATGGCTTCAGGAGGATGCCAAACAATCATCGTTGTTGTGGACTATTTTTCCAAGTGGGTAGAGGACGAACCACTAGCAAGAACAAAGTTGAAAGATATGATCAAATTCATCATCTCCATAATCTGTTGCCGCTTTGGTGTACCTAAGAAGATCACGATGGATAATGGCCCACAATTCGACAACAGTGAAATGAGAACTTTCTGCGCTTTCAAAGGGATACAACAATGTTTTTCGACCCCGTTTCATCCCCAAGCAAACGGTCAAGTCGAAGTAACCAATCGAACAATCTTGGACGGTATAAGAAAGAATTTAGAAGGCAAAGCGGGAAAGTGGCCAGATTACCTACAATAAGTGCTATGGGCTTACCGAACTATCCCTCGGACTGTAACACACGAGTCACCTTTCGCACTGGTGTACGGAATGGATGCAGTAGTGCCATCGGAAACAATGTTTCCATCTTTTCGACTGAGTGAGTATTCCGAGGAAGGGAATGACAAAGGTAAACGCACAGAGCTTGACTTGATAGAAGAAAAGAGAAGAAGAGAATAACTGAATTCCTTGCATTATCAAACTTTAATGAGAAGCCGTTACTCGTCAAAGGTCAGAAGAAGAGAATTTGAGGTTGTAGATAGGGTCCTAAGAAAAGTCCTCCTGCACACGAAAGAAAAGAGAGTTGGAAAACTCTCCCCAAACTGGGAAGGTCCGTACATAGTCACAAAGAAACTCAAACAGGGGATGTACCGATTGAAAGACAAAGAAGGAAGAGATCTTCCCCATCCCTGGAATATTGAGCACCTGAAAGCTTATTTAGTTTGATTGTGTGATATGTAAATATTTTATTTGTAAATTCGTGTAAGTTCTGGTGGTATACTCTTTCCTACCCTAGTGGCGCAGGAAGGTTTTAATGAGGTGCATAAATAGCCGGCTCATATATCAAATCGTATTGCCTTATTTAAAAACTAGACTAAGTTCATCTTTTTGAACTCAAAACACCCTCCAAAGAAGTTTGGACAAAAAAGTTCATCTTTTTGAACTCAAAATATCCTCCAAAAAAGTTTGGACAAGAATGTTCATCTTTTTGAACTCAAAACACCTTCCAAAAAAGTTTGGACAAGAAAGTTCATCTTTATGAACTCAAAATATGAACCAAAGAACGCTTGAACAAAATAATTCAGTATTGAATCATAAGAAGAACAACATAAGAAGGAAACAATTAAGCAAAACATCACACTAAGAATACATCACTGAACGCTTCAATAACAAGGAAACATTACAAAAAGAGCTTCTTGTGGCAAGATTCAAAGAACAAACGAGTTAAACAAAAAATGAGGAAGGAACTACTCTATACATGCTAATCAGATGCAGAATTTTCTTTACTACCAGCAGAGGAGTCCGAGTCCGATGAAGAGCTTTTAGAAGCCTCACTAGATTCAGGGTCTTCCACGGATACTTTGGGTGGGCGATGCTGCTCAATAACCCGAGTCCAAAAGCTACCAATGTGCAAGTCTAGGAACCGTTCATGCATCTCCATTACCATCGCAGACCTCAACTTAGCATCCCTCTCTTCAAGACGAACAACGATCTTAACAGCATACTTATCAAGACATTCTTTCTTCTTAGCCTCAAAGTTCTTATTCAAGTTTTTGTTCTCCGCCGATAGCTTCTCAATGTCTTGAACAACATTCTCAAAATAAACCTTTATTTTGCAATAGCCTTCAACAAGACCATCTACCGTTGTGTCACACTCAGCATCCTTGGCAGTTAAGTTCTCCTTTTCATCATCAAAGTTAGTCTTTTCCTCGGACAGTTCAGCCTCAAGGGAAGTGATGGTAGTTAAGCGGTCCTCAGAGGTCTTTTTCTCCTTAGCCAATTCATCAGTCAGTTCATTAACTCTCTTCTTTATCTCCTCGGATTCGGAATACATATTTTGTACCTTGGCGGTCACTTCCGATGTCTTGGCTAACTCATCTTTTAGTTCCATCACTTCTTTCTTCGAGTTATCAGACTCGGAGACCAAGCCTTCCACTTTGGAGGAGATCTCAGTCTGTTCGGCCACCTGATCGGTCAAGTCCCTCACTTTGTCTTTCAATTCAGAGACCTCGAAAGTTAGAGCTTTTATCTCCGCCCTCCTCTCAATAAACTCTTCTTTATAGCGATCCTTCTGATTCGCTTTGCGTTCGAGCAGGGCAGCAGCATGCAACAATTTGTTCAACTCGTTCACCACATAGTCATTGGCATATACGTTAAAGTAAGCAGAGGCCAGGGAGGGGTACCTTTGCTCGTCTGAGTCACCTTCTTGAGCTTCCCTTCATGCAACAATCACAAACTTTTTTGACAAAGGCAGGTTTCCCTTAGTGTTGTCATTTTCTCCTCCACTCTCAACAATCCTTTTCTTCTTCTCTTCAGCAGTAAACCTCTGCGGTCTTGTGGCACCAGCCCAACTTTGAGGCCACAACCATGTGATCAGCTTCATTCGACTAGTTTGCAGCATGAAAGGTTGGGGAGAAGGCCTGAGGACTGATGGGGGCTTCTTGCTGAGGTTCTGATGACCTCGCTTCCTGGGGCAAGCCTACTTCGGTGTCATCATGATCACCTGGAGCCCTTGTTGAATGACTACATTGCATCCTGTCTTGGGGACCACCCTGAGCATCGGGTTGAGAACCCTCCTGAGCATTGATCCTCCTCTCCTCGGGAGCATCATCATCAGACTCAGCATCTTCCTCAGTCTCTTCTTCTTCACCCTCCTTGGGTTTCTCGGTATCTTGATGACTCGGAGCTCGGGCCCGAGTAGGGAGGTAAACAGCATTATCTAAGCGCTCTAAACGCTTAAGGACATCTTCGCTCGGAGGAGGCACCATAAGTTCTGAAGCGGTCTTCTTCTCACTAAGATCGAACCTACAAAGATTACACCTAGCAAATTTCATAGGAAGAAAGCTTTGGTGAAACTTATAATCTCAATGCTCCCCTGCCCAAGCACTTAGCTTCTCGAAGACAGCTTTTCCAAATTTAGCATGGCGCTTAAAGGACTTAGCAATTCCTTTCAGAGTTGAAAAAGACATAAAGTCAGGATTTACCAAACTTGGCACTCGGAAAAAATTTAGGTGAGAGTACATACCTTGCCCGGTCCATTTCAGTGTCAACCGATGAGGGAGGTCTTCGGAGTTCTCAAATCCGGTCTCCCATAACCCGGAAATGAACAGAAACTGCTGCTTTCACTTCTTATCGGCCTCCAGAAAATCCTTTATAACTTTAATTTCCGGGAAAAGCCAAGTGAATAGAAAGGATAATGAGAATTTTTTGCTACACCCGAGACGACGATGAGTTGTTCCATGGTGAAAGCGTTATCGGAAAGCTTCGAAGCCATAATGTAGGCCATAAAGGTATACCACATGTTTACACCGGCCTGAGAAGGACAAAGTCCGACTAGGTGAAAGTAGTCGGTCAGGAGAGGGTCGAGGGGTAGTCGGAGACCCCAGTTCATCATCTCTGTATAAAGCACTAACTCATTGTTCCGAACTGATAGAGGCGTCTCACCAACAGTAGGAAATCGGATGGTAATGTTAATAAGAATACCCCAGCGATCCTTCAGATTAGCCTCCTCGGTCGGATGAAAATATTTATACTTCACCTTGTACAGAGCCAAAAGATTTTTAGCTTTGATTTCACGGAGATTGTCGCCTAGGATATCTTCCATATTCGAGGGAAAACTTGTGGAACGTTTTCTTCTTCTTCTTCTTACTTTTTGCCACAGGATTATCACCTTGGTGAGGGGGAAGATTAGTCGTAGGTTCCGAGGGACGATCCAGAGCAGCATCATCCGGGGAGGGAGCGTCAACACGAACTACTCGAAGAGGCTCTGCCTCAACCACCATGATGTCAGGGTTTTCTTTGTCATCATCAGGGTCATCAGATAGATTTCTCTCTTGCACCTCTAGGATGGGAGTAAGAGACGGTTCAGGCCGAATCCCCCTGGGAAAAGTTTTTTTAGGATTAACGTCTGGCGTTGTTTGAGGAGAGCCTTGGTGGGTTATTGAAGGAGTTGGAACCAAGGAGGGGATCCTCATCCGGACCGATTTGGTGGCTAGATCGAGCGATCTTTTCCGTTTAACTCTATCTCTGTTTTCTTTAACCTGTGGTCTTTCTCTTTCATCACCTATTACGATGAAGGGAGAAGGTCGAGAAGAAAAATTCGAGGGAGTTGGAGAAGTAGAATGGTCAACCCCACCACTTGAAAGATGTACTTGACTTGGGGAGGGCGCAACAAGGCTGATGGAGCGTTTACGGATCGGAGCCCAATTGTCTCGAAAAGTAGATTCCCAAATCTCTACAGGGGAAAGATACTCTCTTACACTGGTAGATCTGCAAGTACCGATCCGATTAGAAATGTTAAACCACCTCCAAATCGTGTACCTTTCAAGATTGATTAATTCGCCAGGCATGAAAATGCAAAGCAAGAAGTTTGTTTAGGCACATTATCTCTCTCTCTCTAAAGTAAACTTTTTACAAAGAAAATCAAAAACCTTTAATCAGGAAAAGGGTGGAGTATTTATAGGCAAGTAAAGCAGAAGGCAAACATGCAACGATAACGGTACATTGACACGTGTCCACGGTAGTTGCGCCGCCTAAAAGTTACTTGACTCGAAAACAGCGAAATAAAGCATGCGCGTCTGACATAAATGATTAATTAGGTGACATCATCATAACTAACTGGTGAGGGTCAGAAAAGTGATATATATGATCCGAGTAGGGTACGTTGACTCTGACCCGACCTCATCCGAAATCCACCTAGAAGCAGGAAATCCGACTACGATTACGGTGATTTTCGATCCAAATGAGGTGACGTAGATTCTGATCCGAATGTCATAAGACAACAATTTGAGTCCACATCCAAAGAATTGCACATGGATTAGGGGGCTACTGATAAAGGCAGGAAAATAGAGGTGGTTAACATGTAATTTAACCCATAAATAAGATCAAGGTTCATGTATTTAGTGGCTAAGGACTAAAGTAAAGCACACATAAGAAATAAGGGGCTTACATGATAAACCCCAAGAACTTGTTTGTAAAGAGTCAAATAGTGGGGGTAAGAAATCCACTCTTAAGGTGGTAGATATGTAATTTTACCATCCACCTCATTTACTATATAAAGGACATTCCCTTTTAGGAAAAGGCCAATGATTGATCAATAATTGGAACATTTATTCCTTTTGTCTCTACCTTTTCTAGTAATTCATTGTTCACTATCACATCACACGAATATTCTCTATTCCGACCCCCTCATACGAACATATTCGCTCTTGAGTCTCACTAAAGATTCTCTGAGCTCATCGGTGTGGACTAAGTGTAATCCCAAGGTAAGTTGTATAAAGATAGCTTGTAATGAAATTTGTTTGAATAACCAATGTTTTTATTCTATTCTAAGATATATTAGTTGCTTTAATTATAACTATTTTTGCTTTGTTGAGTGATTTTCTTGAGATATTCTTGTATACCTGCAAAACAATTCCAATTTTCTCCATAAAATTAGTTAAACAATTAGTGAATATTAGTAGATCATCAGCAAATGAAATACTTGAGATGATCATCTTGTTTCCGTTAGAGAATCTTAAAGTCTTATCAATTATAAACATAGCATTCAATCCCCTTAAAAGGATTTCTTCAGCTAAAAAAACTAGGGGATAAGTGATCCCCCCTGTCTGACTCATTTTTTAAGTTTAAAGAAACCCAATGATTCCCCATTTATAAGAATATATATATATATGAACTGCTTTGATAAGATTACCCACTAGTGATATTACTCTTTGTTGAAGTCAAAACACCGTAAAAATTTGAATATGAAACTGTGTGATAGGTTGTCGAAAGCCTTTGACATGTCCACCTTGATGACTATGTTTCCAGCTTGAGTCTTCCTTCTAATATCATATATTAGTTCCTTTGCAATTAGAATGTTTTCATGTATTGATCTACCTTTTACGTAAGCTCCCTGCACTTCAGAGATTATTTTAGGAAAAAGATTAGATAATTTATTGTTAGACATAATTTTGTTCATCATAGAACAAAGGCTTATATGTCTATATTGGTTCCAGTATAAAAGGGTTTTCAATTTTAGGAATTAGATAAATTCCAATAGCCAAAATTCCATTTGGAATGTCTTAGCCGTTTATAAAGGATATCAAAGCTGCTCTTTCTGAGCTTATACTCTGAATTGTACTCCATATTTCCTGTTCAGTTGGAAAAGTTGGGAGAAGATTGTTATCTAACTCATTCATCACTTTAGGGATAACATTAAATATGTCATTATTCATATATTCAAATTTTTGTTCATTATTAGAATAAGAGCGAGAATATAGAATATCTTTAAAGTAAGCCTATACTGATGATTTGATGGTTTCATCATCAGGATGCCATTGTTGTTAATTTTTATTCATGTTATTCTTCATTTTATTCTCTTTCTTTTGACATAGTTGTGGTAAGTTCTAGTGTTTCTGTATCCGTTCTAAATCGATTTAGAATAGCATTCTTTCCTGCAAAAAACTTCTTCCATATAAAGGGCAAGTATATGCTTAAATATGGCTTTAGATAGGGAGTGTTTGTCTTCTAGGCTATTTCCTTGACATTTTCTTTAGTTTGAATTAGTTTGTCGAATGCATTTCCAAAGTAACTTATGTTCCAATCTTTCAACAAATTCTTCAACCTCTTCAAATTGTTCTAGAATACAAACAGTGGGTAGCCATCCATAGATTCATTCCAGTTTGATTCTATAATGTTCAAGAAATTTGTCCATTGTCCATACATTAAGAAATTTGAATCTTTTGATATGCTTGGTTCTGTCTTTAATAATTTATATGCATAATGGTGTGTGATCTAAACATGTACGGGCCATGTGTTCCACTTTTGTTTCAGTAAAGTAATCTGCCCAGTCCTGATTGAATAATACCCGATCCAAGCGTTTCCATTTTGTTTTGTTGGTCCACGTGAACTTTGTACCTAAAAAACCCGTATCTTCTAAAAATAGTCTTTAATTACATCATTAAAACTGTTAGAACTCTGAAAACAGTAATTAGTACAACCAATTTGCTCAGATGGGGAGGTTATGGAGTTAAAATCACCTAGTAGTAACCATTCTTTAGTAGTCTGAGCAATGCTGCGTATTGTATTCCAGAGCTCCATTATATTTCTTCTTTGGCATTTTGCATACACATATGTCACATAGAATGTTTTATCCAACATATTGTGCTTGATGTTGATATGGATACATTGATCACAATCCAGCAATATAATGATCATTAGGTCTTCATTCCAAAGCACCCAAACTTTATTGGAAACAATTACAAAATTCTTAGGAAGCTTAAGTTTGACTGGAATATGGTTTCTATATATCATAGGCTCTTGGATGAACAAGATTTTTACTTTCTCTTTTTTCATCATAGACTTTAGTTTTCTAACTGAAGTTTAGTTTCTAGCTCCCCTTATATTCCAACATAGGGCTTTAATCATTTGGGACTCATAAAAAAACTCTCATTGTCTCTTTAAACTAAATAGATTTTATCATTAAAGAAATCATTTGTTTCAAAGTTGGTAGAAGATAAGAGTTACATAAATTGTCATGATGGGATAGGAAGTTGGATGAACATTAACTCAACCTAGTAAATTTTATTTTTTTGTCGAAATAATATTGCTGGCTAAAAATCACAATTAATTTTTTATATTTTAGATTTGTTTTATTGAGGTTTTTATATTTATATTTGTAATGAACTAAACTATATTCATTTTTAAATGTGATATTTTTAGTCGTGATTAATCGAAGACTAATCATAAATTTTCCCAGGTTGTTTGTTATATTTTTAGTTTCATTTTTTAACCGAACCATACACGTGGTGATTAAAAATGATTTTTTTAAAATATAATACCTACTTAATTAAAAAATTGAACACGAAAACCCATATCGAGATATTGGTCAAACAATAATGACCAACAATACAACTTTTTGAAACATATGAAATTTATTTAATATAAAAATGAACACGAGAATGATAATGAGATAAACATTTGAAGAATCAACCGTAATTATTACTCGATATTATTTTAAAAGTAATTGAAAAACATTTGTCTAGTGAGAAAAAATTATTATCACATCGATGATTTATAATTATAAATAATTGGTCGCCGTTTAAAAACACCACAATAAATATCATTCGTTCTTGTACTGGTTTAGATTAATTAAATATTTGACATGTTGATGGTCATGTTGTGATGAGTGATCTGCATTGTTGCAACGTACGTGATAAAGACAATTTGTAAATATATTTTAGATTTTGAATGTCTTATCACATATGGATTTAAAATATGAAGATTTGTTGTTATATGTCAAATTAAATAAAAGTAATCAATATTCAATATATTGGACATATAGATAATCGGTCCAATAATCAACATTGGTTCATCATGAAAAATTGTGCAGAGTTGTTACAATGAGAGAGTTTTACACGGTCACCTATGTTATGGTCGTAGTGAATTGCCAATGTTTGATATATTTAAAAAAGTTAAATTGGGGCATTGGACTTTAAAATTCCATAATGTGACGCTCGTTTATCTGAATCAAGTAATTTTTTTCCATTTAAAATCCAAATATCTACATGATCATTCAGTTGTAATTTTGAATTATTAAGTAGTTCAGTCTCATGATTTTAGTATATGTAGTGTGTGTGTGTGTGTGTGTGTGTGTGTATTTGTGTGTGTGTGTGTGTGTTGTCTCAAACCCCTTCAGACCTACAATAGCCATATTTAGTTTTTTTTTATATAATTTTTCATTTGTTTATATATGTGTTTAATGTACGAAAACACTTTAAACCTACAACAACCCGATTCATTTCTTATGAAATTTTGATACTGACTGAGGGTTTTGTTTTCAATAGGCCTGTTAAGCATGTTCAGACTTGCACGTTTAAAGATGACGTGGTTGCTTATTTTATAATGTTTGGGTGCAATGTTACGTGTTTAAGGGTGTAATGTAGTCTCAACTATATGCGCATTAAGAATTATATACTGATTATAAATATATGATCTTTGGGATATAACGTGATTATCCATTTTTGTTGGCACTTGGACTCTGGATGTAAGTGGTGATTTCTTCCATGCCTAAATATTATTTGTGTCACGTATCAAGTTTGAATGATATTCATATCGTTTCACATATATGAGCACTTAATGAGATATTTCACATCTCATAACTTCTTTAGATGTTCACTTCATAACGTGGTAATAGAGGTATATTCAGTTAAATGAAACATTTAGTTGTATTTGCGTGACTTACGTAGTGAAAACTAATTTGTAGATATGACATTTCACCTGTGTAGGCTCTATCGAGGCGAGTCATGAAGTAAATGGGTTTTTAGCCACATAACTTAATGAACGGTTCTTATGAGTGTAGGTCGACCCTTATGGAAGAGTACTTCATATTTTTCTTGATGTTGATAAGCTTGTTGCATGATGTAGTTGCTGATTTCACAAGCACCATACTTATGCACAATTGGTTTTCAGGGTTGAATGGTTCGTTCGGTGTATTATAAAGTAATAAAGTACGACCCGTACGAAAATATTGGTTACTTTCAGATATGTCATTTAACCAACATTGTCTTCCTTAAAATATTGTCTCTAAAAGTTATGTATACTGCACTGGTGCATACCGCCTTCGCTAGTGATCATGACGAGTCAACACATATGCATGCCTTTCATAACTTTCAGCTTGATAAATCCATCTTTTTTATGTTATTATGTGACTATTAAGATTAAATATTATGTTGTTAAATTGTACTTATAACTTTAAGGTAACTTATTTCAAATTATTCACATAGAATCGAATCGTGATTATGTTTGTTTGGTAAGAATACAAAGAGATGTATCAAACTATGGTAATGAACCACTTTTTGTTTTACTCTGAAAGTTAAGTGAGGTGTATATATATATATATATATTACCTTAAATATGTTAAAATATATCCATATATAATGATGATACTTCACAAAATATTATTTCAACATATAATGATAAATTTTCTAAAGAGAATATTAAGACACTTGCAAAATTTCATTACTAAAACTTAGTGTTTTCAGTGTTTCAATTTTCAGTTTGTTCCAAATTACTTGAATCCGAAAATGATGCAGATTAAGACTTTGTTACAAATAATAAAAATAAGTAAAATTTATATTATATTTATAAGGTCAAATTGTAGATTTTAATATTTGATCACCTATTAATGTTTTTTAATATTAACTAGATACTCATATTTTCTCATCTCTCGTTAGTTATGATAATATTATTAAGAATTATTAACGTTAAAGATAGAACAATAATGGGGAATAGTTAAAATTTAGTATTGACCACTAAAGAGACTTACAAATTAAAAATCTTTACATAAAATATATTAATTAATAAGGTTAGTTTATATTGCACGAATTTTCAGATCTTATTTGAATCTAGTTCACATTCCAAATTATATATAGTTCTTAGAGATCTTTGATGAAGTGGTACAGTTCAAACTATCATAGTCTCTCTTTATTCAGAAGATGAATTAAATTTTCAAAGTTAAGTGATGGTAAAAAATCAGTACATGTATTGGTAATTTGCTCTTATCTTACAACTCTTAGATATCTTTGACGGATTAATGGGGTTCTAACCATCATACTTTTTTCATCCAGAAGATACATTAAATTTTCAAAATTAATATTTTTAGAGATATTAGTGATTCATGCATAGAGGATTTGTAAATTAAATTATTTGTATAACGCTGCGACGCATATCATCTCCGCTAGAGATTACAATTAATTTTGCAACAATGGTATACATATTTATTCATTGTATGAATTAATAAAATAAAATAACCTGGATAAATAAGTATATATTTATTACAAGCATTCATGTTATACCTGTCAAAAGAAAGTGCGCCAAATAGTTGATAAGATGCTTCAAAATCCCTTGACTCTTCTTACTATTCATACATGTGTTGAATATATCAAGGGGGAATAGAGCAAATAAAAGAATTTATATGCATCTAGAGCAATAAAACTCTGTTTAAAAAATTAAAAGGTTATGAGGAAGACTTTCCTATTCATAGATAACTATACATAATATATTTTATCTACAAACATCTTTTGGTCATACTATGCATAAAAATTCAATATAGATATAGTTCATTGATAAGTTCAAATATTTTAACAATTAAATAATAGAGTGCTTCAATAAAATAATTTAGTTTGTCATATCATACCATGATAGTTGTCACTGAAGGGAGGTATGATAGTGTAGTGAACAATTTCATGATCTAATTTTAGTTTATACAATTAAGATGCATAATCGTTCATTATTCAAAAAAATTATTACGAGATAATTATTAAAATTGATAATGGAAGGAAAATATGGTGATAAATAAGCCTTGATATAAAAATACAAGAGTCAAATTGGTGTAATTAGTTGCCAAGAACTAATCTAAGACAAACATAAAGGCTGAGGGGGGCAAATGTAATAACTAGTAAACTTGTTTATGAGTAATATAACAGTGGGGTGAGAGATCCACTTTAACAATGGTAATTGTATAATTTCATTGTTGGCTTTATGTACTATATAAAGGATATTCCCTTTTTTGAAAAGATCCAATGATTAGTCAATGATTGATATACTTATTCATTTTATCTCTTTCTCTCTCCAAATCACCCAGTTTCTCTCTTTAGAAGCACCCCATACAGACATTTCTTAGACAAACATTATCATACAAACATATTCTTGGCATGATTAATAAAAAAATTAGTAGATTAAACCTGATGATTGATAAATAATTGTTTAAGAAATTTGCATATTGGGAACTAGAGGTTGGCACAATAATTATTATTTTTATTAGAATATATTCCATTACATAACAATTCAGCTTAAGAACCCATTACTCAAATTTAGATTTGAGACAATACAATAATTATTTGAGGATATATAGTTTGGGCAGAAGTATGGAGTGAGTAACTTTGATTTTTGGTGAATAATCATAAATAATTTATATAGATTCAAACGTTTAGGATTTTATCATTCATTACTGATCATCTCCTTATTTCCCCCCTATGAATGAATGTTGATATTCATACTCAATATTAAGAAATTGTTTTTTTTTATGAAAAACAAACTTAACATCCTTAAGAAAATGTGCAAACTTAAGTTAATACAATAACTTATAGAATAATCCATATTTAGGGTTTGTAATATCATAAAAAGTTCTACTAGAACATTAATATTTTTATGATGAAACAAAAGAATCTAGTTTCAGCTCTTCTACACCATAAAGAGTTTAAAAAAACATTAAGATATTTTATGCTGAAACAAAATAATCTATATAAGCTTTAGTAACACTATAACACGTTTCATAAGAACATTAAAAATGTTTTAAGGTAAAAGGAGAAATCAATGTAAACTTCCATAACATCACATTTAATTTTTTTTAATGTTAAACTATCGACTACTGTAACAAGTTTGTAACAATCATATTTAGATCTAATAGAGTCGATAGTATGTAGTAATTGGAATTCATTTATGATATTTGAGTTTAAATGTTCCATTAATTATATATAATATATCAAAGTTTAAATCTATTTTGGTTTTGAGATTAACTTGTTAATAAATAGTGGACTTTATAAGTTCAATATGAATGGATTAAGATTTAGAGTTACTTGTTGTTTTAATTACCATAAGTTATATTGACATGTTGCATACCATCAAAAATCAAGAAATTGAGTAAAAAATATCTAAGTAAGACATATTATATATTAGGAACCAAGAATCATCGAGATTACTCTTGATGATTCTGAGAGTTTATCGCAAAAGATATACATTAATAGCATGTTAGACATGAAAAATATTAGATTTGCTTGATGTGTTTATCAGTTAACATCTAAGACTAATTTGAAAGTTTAGGAGATACAACATATTTAATATGATTTTACAATCGTATTCTTAACGATTTGCTTGATGTGTATCTAGGAATTTTGTTATATGTAAAATTAAATAAAACTAATCAATATTCACGACCTACATATAATAATCAGTCTAATGGAGTATATAGTGTAGATACCTATATAGTGTAGATACCAGTTAGGTTAATGTGTACATTGAACGAGGGACCACTAATATAATGTTTTAGTTATTGGGTCCTGAAAGCTAAATAAAGGTTATGCCCCTCACCAGTGGCTAGTATATCGAAACGTAGCAACTTGAGATTTAAATAAAAAAAATTGAACTAATAAGAGATAAAAGTTGATGACTGAATTATCAACAATTGGTCCAATTCAAAGATTGCTAATTAATTTGGAGAATTTAGTTCCTTCAATGTAATACATTAAATTTTGATATAAATTAGTATAAAGCGACAAATAAACTACTAAAAAAATGTTATCGCTTATCTCTTATAAGCAACGAAAATAGAAGAAGAAGCAACGATAGATGAAACCCTAATTCAAGGGTAACATGATGAAACCCTAAGCTAAGGGTAACAAAGACTGAAATTTTCAGAGATAAAAAATATATTATTCCAAAAACTTAAAATAACTTAAGGCGTGTGATGCTTTATATTATAGCTTCTCAAAACCCTAAATAGAAAACAATGAAATAAAATAAATGTATTAAAATAAAATAAAATAACATCTTAATACAATTAGATTTGATTTAAATAATATAAGATATTTGAATAAAATAAAATAAAATATAATTAAAAAGGCTTTTGTTTGGACTTTCTGAGCTACATCATCCTCTCCTGACAAGAATTCGTCCTTGAATTCACAGCACCATCACCATCACCATCAAGAACCCAAATTATTTATTTTATTTCATTCAATCGTTACATTGGGAATTATAATTGTTGAACTTATCAGAATAAGATAAATTCTTCTCGAGTGTTCCTTATTCGAAGTCACATTGAAGCATCCGGTTGATGAAAAAGAATAATTTCGAAAATATTTTCATATCCTGAAGACAACATCCTCATGTCCAGTTGATCAAAATAGATGGTTTTAAAAACTTTTTTATAGCCCGAGACAACATCTCGATAAGAAATTTTTACCTTGATTCGACGATTGATAGCCAATTTAAACTCCTTCAATAATCGGTCAATACGATCGTCATTGAAACGACTGGTATGTCCCCTCATACTCAAACGATCTTCCCGATCTTCATGACCATATATGTTGTTCTCTTTTTTAAACCTTGAATCAGAATAATCAGGTTTTAGAAACATGTTTCCCCATAGCAGGAACTGAGGCTCTGATAACCAACCTGATGACGCAGCGGAAATAAAAGAAGAATCAACGATAGATGAAACCCTAATTCAAGGGTAACATGATGATACCCTAAGCTAAGGGTAACAAAGATGATTGAAATTTTCAGAGATAAAAAATATAGTATTCCAAAACTCAAAATAACTCAAGGCGTATGAGGCTTTATATAATAGCTTCTCAAAACCCTAAATTAGAAAACAAAGAAATAAAATGAAATGTATTAAAATAAAATAAAATAAAATCTTAATACAATTAGATTTGATTTAAATAATACAAGATATTTGAATAAAATAAAATATAATTAAAAATGATTTTGTTTGGAAGAGATACCAAACCGATGACGCATCGTAAATAGAAGAAGAAGCAACAACATGATGAAACCCTAATTCAAGGGTAAGATGATGAAACCCTAAGCTAAGGGTAACAAAGACTGAAATTTTCAGAGATACAAAATATATTATTACAAAAACTTAAAATAACTTAAGGATAATAGCTTCTCAAAACCCTAAATTAGAAATAAAGGAAATAAAATAAATGTATTAAAATAAAATAAATGTATCAAAATAAAATAAAATAAAATCTTAATACAAATAGATTTGATTTAAATAATATAAGATATTTGAATAAAATAAAATAAAATTAAAAAGGCTTTTGTTTGGACTTTCTAGACTACATCATTAAGCCATAATTCATATTTATTGAGTCGCAGTTTCATTGCTTATACCATAGTGATATCATCAAAGCTTTGATTGTTTCAGGGAGGAAGCCATTCGTCAGACCAAGAAGGTTCATCTAGCATGGAGCTTATGCAAAGACATTTGTTACTTCAGTTGGGAAGATATTGGTAAAACTGAGTTAGGTCATGGACCTAAGGGTCCTTAGGGCGAGGCAAATATTTGCTTCAGTCAAAAGTACTTTGGATGAAGTAAAGTCTACACTAGCCAAGTATGTGACAACTTGGACTTGAGTTGTTAAGTACGACAAGTGATATAAGATTTCAGTTACAGTGGTTAGATCGATATACTGTTGCAAGATACTCAGTTAGTATTTGTTACAACAAAAATGATTATTTTTGTTGAGGAGTTTGTTACACTCTATTCAGGAGAGAGATTGTCACCAAACATTATATATAGTGTTCTTTGGACTTTAAGAAGCTGACGAAACTTTGGTGGAGTGTGAAACAGATATAGAGAGAATATACTTAGTACATCTAGGAGCGATATTTGAAAAGTATTGAGAGTGCGAACTATGTATTTGGAGTTTCTGTAAATATTCTATTTTTTCCGTTATCTCTATCTTCTAAATTGTTATCACTACTGAGCAACTATAAGAATTATATATGTTGTGGCTCAGAGTAAACGTAGGCAAGTTACCAAACCACTATAATTTTATGTTATCCAACATTCTTTTACTATGTTGTATTTTATTAATTTTCAATAAAATTGCTACGTGTTTCGCCACGTACTTTTTCAAACGATTTGTTTGAGACCATAATAGATCGGATAGAGCTTGTGTAAAATATCACAAAAAAAAATTGATGCAATGCCTCAAATATTACTTAAGTGATTTCCGTATTTTCAATCCAAACTCTTATACCATTTTTTTTAAAGATTGATTAATCTTATTAATATCTCAGCAATAACTATACCAAATTTACCAAAAATCCATTTTTTTTTGTTGGGGAGCAAGTCTAAAATTTTGCTTTAGCCATAAGTGTTCGTGGTTCTAAATCTGAAAATTGTAGGGGATTTATAAATCTTTACTATTCTATCCTCCAAACATTAATAATTCAAAAATCTGACTGATGGATAATATATAAGTGTTCTTGGTTCTAAATCTGAAAAATTGTAGGGGATTACTAACCACCGAACATTAATAATTCAAAAAATCTGACTGATGGATAATATATTTAACTCCTACATGATTCAAAACAAAATAAAAAACCCATAACACCAAGTTCTCCCACCAATTGGAGAAAAACTTTCCACTTAGTAGTAAATTTCACATTATAAGAAAATAGGAGTAATTTTTAAGAAAATCCTCAGTGCAAGGAGGTTTTGCAAGTTACTTACCTTTGGGGTTTACTAAAGTTAAAACTTGCATACAACTTTCTTACTTTCCTGGTTAACTAAAGTTAAACCTCCTCTGCACTCAATATCTGCAGAATCTCTCTCCTCTCTCTTTCTCACACAGGGACAAAGACAGAGACAAGAACATTAGTGATGAATCCAAATATGTTGGGTTGAAAAGTTCCAATCTTTCATCCTACCCTCTTATTTTTTATCATCATCTCAAAGAAAACCTTATTGAATTTGGTAACCAAAACAACCACAGCACAGTTGTTCACCCTCTCTCTCTTTCTCTATTATGAATATCCACAGCAACAAACAATTCAATTCAAAGACATCATGATGACTATGAGTCTCAAAACAATCACCATCCTTCTCTATCTTTGTTTTCTCTCTCCATCACTAAAAGCTCTAAGCACAGATGGAATCCTATTACTCTCGTTTAAATATTCAATCCTAAACGACCCATCATCAGTTCTCCAAAACTGGAACTACAATGACCAAACACCATGTTCATGGAATGGAGTCACCTGCACAGTACAAGATCAACAACAGTATCAATTAGGACAAAACTCTAACTTTGTACCAGACTCAATGTACAGAGTTACAAGCTTAATTCTTCCCAATAATCATCTTTTGGGTTCGATTTCTCCAAGTTTGGGATCAATTCCATATCTCAAACACTTAGATCTATCAAACAATCTGTTTAATGGGTCTTTACCTGACAACATTTTCAACTCAACTCAGCTCCAAGTGCTTTCTCTCTCTAACAACTTGATTTCTGGTGTTTTGTCTGAATCTGTGAAAGGGTTGGTTAGTCTTCAGGTCTTGAATCTTACTGATAATGCTTTTTCCGGTAGAATACCGGTGAACTTGACTAGCCTGAAGAATCTAACAGTTGTTTCACTGAGAAGTAACTATTTTTCTGGTGCTGTACCAAGTGGGTTTAATGCTGTTGAGGTTTTGGATCTTTCTTCAAATCTGCTGAATGGGTCTCTTCCTTCTAAATTTGGTGGAAACCATTTGCGTTACTTGAACTTATCTTACAACAAAGTTTCAGGTCTGATTTCTCCAGAATTTGCAGAGAGACTTCCAGTGAATTCAACTCTTGATTTCTCCTTCAACAATTTAACAGGTCCGGTGCCACTTTTATTGATCAACAAAACTGCTTCTTCGTTTGATGGTAACATTGGTTTATGCGGCGAACCGTTGAAGAACTTTTGCCCTATCCCTTCTTCTTTATCTACACCGCCGAACAACTCGATCGTAACCACATCACCAGCAATTGCAGTAATACCCATAAAGCCGAACACCAGCTCTGGCGCACAAACTGGAAATCAAGTAGGCAAAGGCAATTTAAGACCAGGAACCATAACGGTTATTGCGTTCGCGGATTTTGCAGGGTTATCCCTTCTCGCCATGGTAATTTTCTACGTCTACAAGCTCAAGAAACATAAACCAGATGAACAAACCCAAACAGAGCCGGCAGTTTCAAAATCGAAGCATGGATTGACAACGACGCATACGGTGGAGATCACAAAATCACCGGAGCCATCAGCGTGTAACTCGTGTCTGATCCTAAAAGGAGGACGCGAACAATCTTCAACAACATCCGATTCAACCGGCTCCGACAGCGACGGTCACAACAACGAGCAGAAAGTCGTTGGTGCATTCCATCGAACAGGTGATGTGCATCTCAAACAAAACTCAAACGCTCGGTTTATTTCTGTCGACGGGGAGACCCATTTAGAGCTAGAGACATTATTAAAGGCGTCGGCTTATATATTGGGAACTAGCGGGCCGAGCATTGTGTACAAAGCGGTGATTGAAGGTGGCATTGCGTTCGCAGTTCGAAGAATCGGAGCAGAGAGCTGTTGTGTAGATAAAGTTAAGGAATTTGAGAACGTAGTGAAAGGAATTGCTAAGTTGAGACACCCAAATTTGGTTAAGGTTCGTGGGTTTCATTGGGGAGATGATGAGAAGCTCGTTGTTTATGACTATGTTTCCAATGGCAGCCTTGGTTCTTCTTCAATTTACAGTACGTACAGAACAGTATCTCTATTCTCACTTTCTTTTTTGTTAAGTTGTCTTGATTATATCTGTTCCTTGTGATCTTATTGAGTGACAAATCTAGATTTTCTCAGCAGTATTAGTTAGAATATAATTCAAAAATACAATACGAATCGGTTTATGCTAGACTTTAAATGTTTATAAAATGTCTATAAGATGTCGACAGGCCAATTCAGCTGGTATGATATGTTTTCTTTGTCTTGTAAAATAACTACTATTCTCTTGTTTGTGAACAGAAAAAACAGGAACGGCCTCATCGTCGTCGTCATCATCTTCGACGTCAAGTTATTTCCCTTTTGAAACCAGGTTCAAAATCGCAAGAGGATTAGCACGAGGTTTATCTTACATTCATGAAAAAAAGCAAGTGCATGGAAACATTAAACCTAGTAACATCCTCTTAAACTTAGACATGGAACCCATAATCACAGATTTTGGTCTTAATCATCTTGTTCGCGCCAATAGCAAAACAACAAGAAGTCCGTATCAGTCTCCAGAGTCGAGTAACAGCCTAAAACCAAACCCTAAGAACGATGTGTACTCGTTTGGGGTAGTTTTGCTCGAGCTTTTAGCCGGAAAGGTATTTTCGGTAGATTGTGCGATATGGTCCACAGTAGAGGAGGTAGAGAAGAATCGAGTTTTGATGTTATTTGATGCGACGATTAGGGGTGATGTGGTGGAGAAAGAGGATGTGGTAGTTGGGTTGTTTAGGTTAGGGTTTAGTTGTGTGGGTTCCTTGCCTCACAAGAGACCATCTATGAAAGAAGTAGTTCAGGTTCTAGAGAAGATTCCTCTTTGTTGTTAAAGGCCTATTCGGGTGCAAATTTGAAGTGGTTGCTGGATTTGAAGTAGTGTTGTTTTTATGTATTATTTTGCAGTCAGTAGACTGATGACTAATGTAATAACTATTTGAGTTTGAGTTTGAGTTTGGTTCAACTAATTACGACTAAGCTGGAAGATATATATATTGTTTTTACAGCGTACAAAAGTACGATTTAGTAGGATTTATAAAGGGGTTTAGTTATTCCATTGATCAAGATAAAATAAAAATCGGTTAAAAATTACGTCTAGTTTTTAAGGTTAGGCGCGGTCTCTCTATATATATATATAACTACAAAACCTAATAAGAGTCGTATATGGATTATTCTCCTCAACACACATATCCTATTGTGACTTTAGTTCTACGTTATAAAGAAATAACATTATACATGATTTGGCTTCAACAATTGGTACTCCATACAAAGTAATTGTTCCTGACAGTAATAAAGTTGCTATGGATGCGTGTTTTGCTCATGTAGAGGTTGACGTGCAAGAAGACTTAAATATAGACTATGGACAGGCTTTGGATCCAATGACGGCTGCTGGATCAACTGAAGTTACAAAAATGTACCACCCTATTGTAATGTGTGTTACCACATTGGCCATGAAGAGGAGGAATGTAAAAGGTCTGAAAAGATTGATCATCAAGATAAAGAAGTTGAGAAGATTGATAAACATGATGAAAGTGTTAAAGATAACAGCAAGCAAGAGATAAAAACATCTCAAAATAAAGATGTTAATGATAAAGAAAATGCCTATCAAAGATCCAAGAACGTCTCAAAATGTTTCTAGCAACATTCAAACCTTTAGCAAAGTTTATAGAAGAAAACTGAAATCAGTTGTAACGAGAAAGGATAAATATTTAGAGACAAAAGATTGCAATGAAGATAGAAGGGAGGATAATGGTCAAAACAATGATTCTGTTAATAACAACATGGAAGTTATAGAAGCTTTGCATAGGCTTCATCAAGATTTTGCTCAAAGCAATCTTCAGATTGAAGAAAACAATATGACACCTGATTATGAAAACATTGGCAGCTGTGAAAATTCTCCTAGGAACTCATCCTACAATAGTGATTTTGGTACCATCATCAGCAGTAAGTTAAAGTCTGAAATGAAAAGAAGAAAATCCAAAAAGATTACTATCAATTCTCTGACCAGAAAAGGAGAAAAATTGAAACAAAAATCTCTATCAGATAATGATAAAGATAACTAGTTGGAATGCTAGAGGTTTGAACAATAAGTCTACATTGAGAAGGCTCATTTCTATGATTAAAGAAAACAAATCTAAGATTTTTTCTATTTAAGAACCCATGGCTGATGTTAGTAAGATTGAGGGTGTGTCTGTTGTTCTTGACTTCAAAAAGTTCACTGCAAATTGCTCCAACAAGGTGTGGATTTTCTGGGATGAGGATGTAGAGATTAATGTTCTTCATGACCATGATCAGTTACTTCATATGGTGGTGACTTATCCTGGTTGTGATACCAGTTTCAATTTTACGGCTGTTTATGCTAAGAGTCAGCGTATGCTAGGATTAGATCATTGGGCTTAGATGATAACTATTTCTTCTTCATATACTCCTTGGATCATTACTGGGGATTTTAATTCCATTACTTGCTCTGATGATCAAGTGGGATGTACTATCTATGACCATGCTAGCACCAGTGACTTCAATGATGCTATTAGGCATTGTAAGCTTGAGTATGTTGGATATGTTGGCTCAAGATACACTTGGAATAGAGGTACTCGTTGGAAAAGGATGGACATAACCTTGACTAATGAAAAGTGGATCAGTACTTCCAAAGAAACTCAGGTGTTACACATGGTCAGAATTTATTCTGACCATGCCCCTCTTTTAATTCAGTCTAGCTATAATTCTATATATATATATATATATATATATATATATATATATCAATTGCAAAAAACGTTAAATTTATTAATGTCTGGTCTAATGATGATAGCTTCTTAAGCACGGTTAGACAGAATTGGAATATGGCTTGCAAGGGAAACCCTGGTCAAGTCTTTTGGTATAAGCTAAGAAGACTAAAAAGTATTCTTAAGAACTGGAATACCAATACTTTTGGTAACATTTTCTGTAAGGTTAAGGAAGTTGCTGAGGAATTCAAGAGAAAGGAAGACATTCACTTTGAAAACAACAACAATGTTTCTAAGGATGAGCTCTCAAAAGCAAACAACATGTATATTAAAGCTCCCATGAATGAAGAGAGCTTCTAGCAGCAAAAATGTTACAATGGTTGGCTCAAAGAGGGTGATGGTAACAGTAAGCTATACCATGCTTATGTTACCAAGAAAAGAAGGCGTAACATTATCAAGGGGATCAAAGATAATGGAGTTTGGATTCAGAATCATATTGATCTTGCTAACTCTGTTGAGTCTTTTTTTTAAACTTCTTTATATTCTAACTCTTATACTAACAAAGATGAAGAAGTGTTTTTTATACAAGATGCAATCTTCAACAATATCCCAAATCTTGTTAAAGAAGAAGAAAATGCTTCCATCATCAGGCAAACCAACAAAGATGAAGTTTGGAATATAATTGTAAATATGAGAAATGATAGTGCTGCAGGGCTTGATGATTTTAATATCTTTTTCCTTAAAACTTGTTGGACAATTATCAGTACTGACCTTTGTAATGAATTTAACTCTTATCTTTCAGGCAGCAACGTACCTTGTGGTATCTTTGCCATAGGTGATGAGTCCGGATTTGTATCACCACTCACTATGGGGACCAGGCAAGGGCAATTCGGATAAAGCCCACCCACTGAACTATCTGAACTGAACTAAATGTAAAAAAACCTTAATCACTTCATGACTAAGCTAATTATCTACCTGCTTAAAACTAATGGGTCTTTGAACTCGACCCGAATCCATAAGTCAACCCGAAAGCCCATATGGCCCACAATTAAGGGTATAAATACCCAACCACTTTCATTTAATGAGGGTAATAAAAATTAAATGCAATCAGGCAACTCAATTCTCTCACTACAATTTATCCAAACATTAAATACATTTGAAATACCACAAAACTCTAGACAAAATTACCCTCAACCAAAAATAAACCTCCCCAAATTGGCGACCACAATGGGGGGAGAAGGTGCCTGAATCTAGCATTCAAAACCATCAGGAAAAACCAGTTTAGATGAATCTGGACGAGCAGGAAGTACCACCAGCATTGGCCGAAGTGGTGGGAGAAAATGATGAATATACCATTGAGGAGCGAGATAGGTTAAAAGTTGAAGTAGAAGCTCTGAGGGCTGCCAAGAGGGCAGAGATGGGCATAAAATAAAAATCTAAGGCGTCAGTTGCTCATCATAGTGACAACCCAAGAGAGCATGAGGCCTCAAAAACCCATGTGAGCACGAAAAAGACTCATGCTAGCTCAAAAAAGTCTCACCGGTCTAAACCGGTGGAGAGCTCTGATTCAGACTCAGAATCTTCCAGTAGCTCCTCGGGTGAAGATGGAGTCGAAGAATCCTTGTCATCCAGTAGTGATGAAGGCCGTTCTAAAAAGAAACAAAAGTTAGTAAAAAAATACTCAAGAAAAATGGATAGACATGGAAGGTTAAAGAGGCATATAGGCAAAGGATCGTCTCATATCCGGAGACATGTAGATCGGATGGTGATGGATCCTTTTGCCTTTCATGATGAACCATGTATCTTTGCAACTCCTAACGAAGATACGATTTTCAGTCGTGGCCGAAATTGGAGACAATCTCCATTGTCCTCCAAGATACTGTCCGGAAACCTTCCTAAGAGGTTTGACAATACAAAAATGGAATAATACGATGGCAGTAAAGACCCGGATAATCACTTGGAACAATTCAAAAATTTCATGATGAATTTTGATGATGACAACAAGTTACTTTGTAGAGCATTCTCCCAATCATTTACGGGGAGTGCTCTGAAATGGTACAACAGTTTGCCACAAGGCTGTATCAGGAATTTTGATACTTTTTGGGTAGCCTTTCGGAGGCAGTTTGTTGGAAGTAAGGAAGTAAAAGGCAATGGAGACACGATTATCCATTGTGCCCAAGAACCAAACGAATCCTTCAAAGAATACATAAGCCATTTTTTGAATACCAAAAATGGATTGGTTGATTGCTTCGAGCAGGTAGCAATAGCATCTCTGAGGCAGGGCTTAAACCCTGGGAACTTGGCTGATTCGGTAACCAGAAAAAAGACTATGACATGGGGAGGTCTGCTGAATCAGGTCGGAAAGCAGATTAATGTAGATGAAACAAAGAAAACTAGGGTGCACAGGCAGGTGAGGTATGCTCCGGCTGCACCACATTCAAACCAAAACCAGTCCGGAAACAAGGCTAGGGAGGCCAGGCAGGGTCATAACAGAGCCAAAGCTCAGTCTCAGCCAGCTGCACCAGCCCAGAGTCAACAATATAGAAATAAACGAGGGCCTTGGGTTCAACCGGAGTGGTTTGCTGAGTTGAAAGAAAACGTAGCCACCATTTATGACAAAACAAAAGATGAAGTACACTATAGAAGGCCGGGTGCACTACAGTCTCCTAAGGAGATCCGCAACAATTGTTTTTGCCAGTATCACAATGATACTGGCCATACCACTGAGGATTGTATTTCCTTGAAGCAAGAATTCCAGAATTTGATTGAAAGAGGAAAGTTGGGAGCGTATGTTAAAAGAAGAAGTGGAAATAGGCCTGATAACACTCATCGGGTTGGTCCAAACAATGCAGGCACGTCGGCTCCAGATGGGGCTATGGTCATAATTGAAAGATTCGATGTAGAGTCAGAATACTTGGACCCTAATCCAACCCGGAATAAAGTGGGTGTTGTCACAGAACATTGCAAGTCGGTGTCCGGACTTATCAACTTTTATGAGTCACTCACATTTTTTGGAGGAGATACCATGACAGCACCAACTGCTTCTTTGAGAAATAGGCACATTCATACTTTAGCTACCCAACTAGAAGGAGGCATGACTTATTATCAATCACAGATTCCATTTCCCTTCATTGTTTTCGACGAAGATGACTTGAGGGATATTGCTGGTCCTCATGAAGATGTTGTTGTCATATGAGCATCCATCAGGGGCAATGACATAAGACGAATTTTGGTGGATACCGGAAGTTCTGCCAATATTCTCTTTTTAACTTCCTATAAAAAGATGAAAAATTCGGCAGTAATTCAACGTTCGAACAGGTCGATTGTGGGTTTCACAGGAAGCTCAGCAGACGTGATCGGAGAATTCAAGGAGGAGGTTTTATTGGGAAAAGGCTCTTTTAAAAAGATGGTTAGAATACTATTCGTTGTGGTGGATTGTCTCACTTGTTATAATGCTATTCTAGGGAGATCTTGGCTCTCTAGGATGCTTGTCGTGGCCTCAACAGTCCACCAATGCTTGAAATATGTTGTGCAAGGACAAGTGGAAGTTGTTCGCAGCAGCCAAAAGGTAGCAAGAGAGTGTTATGCAACAGCATTGGCTCCTCGGACGTTGGGGGCAGTTAGGATCAATGAGGAATAGCAGTTTGAGGGGCCCTCTGGGGAGAGGGTGAGATAGATGACCCCAGAGAGACCCCTGGAGTTTTAATACCGATTGAAGAAGTTGAAATACACTCTCTGGCTAAGGGAAAAAGTGTCAAGATAGGATCCAAGATGACATCAGAATTAAAGGGTAAAATGTAAAATTCTTGAAAAACCATTAGCATGTTTTTGCTTGGTGCAATGCTTATGTTACCGAAGTACCAGCAGATATAATATCACACCTACTGTCTATCTGAAGGATATAGCGCATATGATACAAAAAAGAAGAGCCTTTTCTAGGGAGAAGGCTGATGTCATAGTTCAAGAGGTCGACCGGCTTACTAAAATGGGGCATATAAAGGAATCTCAATACCCTTTATGGACAACCAATCCGGTGTTGGTAAAAAAGAAAAATGGCAAGTGGTGTATGTGCATCGATTTTACAGATCTCAACAGAGCTTGCCCAAAGGATTTATACCCAGTCCCCCGGATTGATCAGTTGGTGGACTCCGCATCTGGAAATAAGCTGCTATCCTTTATGGATGCCTTCTCCGGCTATAATCAGATTCAAGTGGATCCGAAGGATCAGGGGCATACTACATTTATTACTGATGTGGGCCTTCATTGTTACAAGGTGATGCCAATTGGGTTTAAAAATGCTGGGGCTACTTATCAGAGGTTCGTAAACAAGGCTTTTGCTGATCAAATTGGAAGAAACATGGAAGTTTACATCGACGACATGATGGTGAAAAGTGTGGACGAAGAACTACACTTGGCAGATCTCCAAGAAACTTTTGTTAACTTAGTGAAAGTAAATTTGAAATTAAACCCAGAAAAGTGTGTGTTTGGAGTACAATCCGGGAAATTCTTGGGATATGTGATAAGTGAGCAAGGGATACAGCCTGATCCGGACCAACTTAATGCTTTACTACAAATGGAGCCTCATCGGAATATTAAAGAGGTACAACGATTGACTGGGAGGCTGGCTGCATTAAATAGATTCATTTCAAGGTCTTCAGACAGGTGTGCCCCGTTTTTTCAAATTTTGAAAGGTGCAAAGGACTTCAACTGGCCCTTAAAGTGTGATGAGGCCTTAAATGAAATTAAGAAGCATTTGTCTTCCCCCAAAACTTTGTTTAAACCTGTTGATGGAGAAACGCTTTATGTGTATTTAGCTGTTTCTGATTGCGCAATAAGTGCAGTATTGGTAAGAGAGGTGGACAATTATCCTCATCCGGTGTACTATATCAGCAAAAGCTTGATAGATGCAGAAAAATGATATTTGAAGCTTGAGAAGTTGGCGTTGGCCTTGGTAATTGCTGCAAGAAAAATGAGACCCCATTTTCAGGCTCATTCCATCATCGTCAGGACTTCTTTCCCTTTGAAAAATGTTCTTCAAAAAGCTGACGTTTCAAGTAGAATGACCAAATGGTTGGTAGAGCTGGGAGACTATGATATTGATTTTGCTCCTCGAACAGCAGTCAAAGCCCAAGCTGTGGCTGATTTCTTAGTTGAATTCCATTCAGATCGGGATACTGAGCAAGAAACTGGTGTGAAAGACAAAAAAGTCTGGGTCGTCCGGATTGATGGTGGATCAAGTACCATGGGATGTGGTGCTAGGGTATGTTTAACCTCTCCATACGGTGACAGAATGTACCAAGTTATATGTTTTGCTTTCATGGCTTCTAATAATGAGTCTGAATATGAAGCTGTTATAGCTGGTTTGAAATTAGCTCTTACTTGTGGAGCCAAAAGGGTCAAGTTAATAAGCGATTCCCAGCTCCTTGTCCATCATGCACAAGGTCAATCCGAAGCAAAAAATGAGCAGTTGGTTAAATACTTACTTATTCTCAAAGAAGTGGCACTTAATTTTAAAAGCATCACCTATGAACACATACCCCGAACAGAAAATACGCTAGCAGACTCTTTGGCAACCATAGCCTATACTAATTCCTACCCCTGGATTCATGTGCTGGAATGCCCATCCATTCAAATCAATCCAGATAAAGAAGAAGAAAGTTTGAATATACAAATAAAACATTATCAAGATTAGAGATTTCCTCTCCTTCAATATCTCTTAGATGACATCCTCCCTCTGGAAAAAGTAGTAGCAAGAAAAGTAAAGTACAAGGCTCGTGGTTTTGTCATTCTAAGGGATGTTCTTTATAAGAAGTATTATAGTAAACCCCTCTTACGATGTTTGGGGGTCGATGAGTCTCAAATAGTGCTCTCCGAGTTACATGATGGTGATGGATCAGCTCACTGCGGATTCAGGGCCCTGACAAGAAGAGTTTTGTTACCTGGGTACTACTGGCCCTCCATAATGCAAGATGCTAAGGAGTTGGTTAAAAAGTGTGATCCATGCCAAAGATATGGTAATGAAATCCATACCCCAGTTGTCCCTTTGGAATCAATTTCTGAACCAATACCTTTTGCTCGGTGGGGGTTGGATTTAGTGGGACCTCTACCCATGGCATCCGGGGAGCGGAGAACTATAATTGTTGCTATTGATTACTTTTCGAAGTGGATCGAAGCAGCTCCATTGGCAGGTACAACGTCAAAAGATGTTATAAAATTCATCTTATCCAATATCTGTTGCAGATTTGGAATTCCACAAAAAATAACCACAAACAATGGGCCACAGTTCGACAACAAAGAAATGGAGAATTTGTGTGTCTCTAGAGGCATACAACATTGCTTATCTTCTCCTTTCCACCCACAAGCAAATGGACAGGTCGAAGTGGCCAACAGGACAATACTATCTGGTCTTAAAAATAATTTAGAAGGGGCTGCTGGAAAATGGCCAAGTTACTTGCAAGAAGTTTTCTGGGCTTACCGGACCACTCCCGGGGCTGCAACACAAGAGTCTCCCTTTGCCTTAGTATATGGGATGGATTCCATAACTCCCATAGAAGCTACTCTCCCTTCATTTCGAGTTCATAATTTTTCCGAACATGCTAACGAAGTGGCAATCAGAGGCCAGCTTGATTTAATAGAAGAAAGAAGGGTTAAGGCTTACCTTAGAGCTGCGCACTATCAAGGTTTGATGAGAAGCAGGTTTGCTTCCAAAGTTAAGAGAAGGGATTTTCAACCAGGGGATAAGGTATTGAGTAAAGGTTTCCTACATACTAAGGAGAAGCAGTTCGGGAAGTTGGCTCCAACTTGGGAAGGACCCTATGTGGTCATTGAAAAGCTTAAGCCTGGGACATACCGGCTCCAAGAAAAAGATGGAAGGATTTTGACTCACCCCTGGAATATTGAACACCTTCGGTTGTACTTGGAATAAAAACTATGTAAATATTTACTTATTTAAAAGTTTATGTAAATATTTGGGGGCATACTCTTTCCTACCCTGGTGGCGCGGGAAGGTTTTATTGAGGTGTCTGGGATTTTTTATAAAATTTGATGCCTCCTTAAAAGATTCGGAGTATTTAAATTAAAAGTTTTCTCTGATTTTTTTTATTAGTAGCAGACCTGATTAAATTGGTGGAGTGATGAATACTTAAACATTGGTCATCAGAGAATTTAAACACTCTCACTTTAAAATACTTGTGAAATAACTAAGGGTTGTTTGAACATTAGCCACTAAAATTGGAAAAAATCACGAAACGATGCAGGAGTTGTGCAAAATAAAACTGCTAATTAAAACATACGAAATGCCTTGGCCATCCAAGGAATTTAAATTGTCAAAACAAGAAAGGTTTATCCGGACAAGGACCAGACACGGTTACAAAAAATTCCTTGGCCATCCAAGGACTTTGGTTCAATCACAACAAAATCAAAAAGATAATTGATACTCTAAGACTGAGCCTTTGTAGATGGCTCAACCTCACTTGGCTTCTACTTCTTTGGGTCGTCATCCGGGCTCTCCCTAGTCTCTTCTTCTTCATCAGTGGTGTCATCCCAGCCACTGGAGTAGCCATGCCTATCATCCTCAGCCATAGTATGGTGGGGAATGTCTTCGTACTCCAAAAATCGCCATAAATCTCCCAGTGTCCTCTTCAGAAATTTTTCATGAAAGAGCAGGACCATATCTGACTTGACTTCAGCATACCTTTCCTCCTTAGAATCTATAACCTCATTGGTATAAGCATCAATCCTAGCCTGGATTGTTTTTTCCTGCTCCCTTAACAAGTCAGCATTTTCTTGCTCAGCCTTGGACACATTGTTTTCAAGAGGGATCTTGTCATTAGTTAAGGCCTGAATGTTGCTATCCTTGGCCTTCACCTCCTCTTTTGAAGAAAAAAGGTCTTTTACCAGATCGGATTGCTTTGACTGGAGTTCTTTAACAACTTCTTCCGAAGTGGCCAACCTTTTGGCCAAGTCCTCCAGACTTTTCTTCAACTCCTCATTCTCTTTCCTCAATACCTCGGTATTTTGGTTAGCACTAAGAAGATCGCTAGACAGTTTCTCCTTGTCAGAATTGAGGGTATTGATGATGGCTGTCTGATTGCGCACTTGCTTCTCCAAGATAAGCACGGGCTGGACATTGCTCAATAAAGAGTGAGCAATAACATCTCTTTCACTTGAGACAGAAAAAGACTTACCGTTGAATGTGACGGTGTTCGAAGAACTTTGGGGCAGGTAGGGCCCAGCAAAATCATCTCTCAAAATAGAGACCAATCCACGCAAGCCCAGTGATGTCGACACCATCAATACTGATATCCCCTCCTCCAACCTCTCCGGTTTGAAAGTCACCGGGGATATCTTCTGCTCGAGTAGGATCAGTAGGGTCAACTGGAGGCAGTGGCTCCGGGGCCCGGAGAGAAACCTCATCTCCCTTGGAAGTCTTCTTTTTCTTGGCATCCCGGTCTTCATCTTTTGTTCCCCGTTTTCTGATCTTTTTGGAGACCCAACTGCTTCCTTGGTGCTCTCATGTTCCACCACTTGTAGTAAGGCATCATCGATTTTCCCTTGACCTTGTCCCTCTGCGTTTGATGGGACAGCTTCCCCCACCTTAGTTGGATTAGCCTTTACCACATCTTGCTTGGCCTTAGCTTTTTTGCCCTTCATTTTGCTGGGGGCTTTACCTCTGCCCGACAAAACTAATTTCCCATCCTTTCCCTCTATTTTCCGGAGAATCACCTTCAGAGGGGGTGGAGTGGTTAGTTCCTCCCAAGACAGATCCCTCCGGTTGGTGGTATTCCAAAGATAGGATCTGGTAAGATTGCCTCTGGTAAAGAAGTTTTGGAAGCGATTTCCCCATGTTTGAGCAGCCCAAGCATTAAGCTTGGCACATGTAATCTGATCGGTCTCTAAGTAATCGCTGAAGTCTTTGGGCAGCACTACCAAAAAGCAAAAGAAGAAGAATTAGATAAAAATTTTGGCATAAGTAAAAGTAGAAGTATGTGGTGAAATTGTTACCATCACTACGCCATCTGCTGGTAAGCATGCTTGGGTTGACACCAGCTTTAATTTTATTCCCGTTCTCCCAAGCACCGTTGACGAACAGAAATTGAGTCTTCCAACCTTTCTCTGACTCAAGCAAGTCATCCACCACCTTGTAGTTGTCACCCATGTTGAAGTGATAGAAAGGGATGAGATGATTGCTGTAGAGGCTTGCCACAACAGCGAATTGCTCCATCGGAAGAGGAATTCCGGAGAGCCTTGAAGCCATGATACATGCCATAAGGGCAAACCATGCGTTGGGGCTTAGTTGGCTTGGGCACAGCTTAATCAGATGGAAATATCTGACTATTTCTGGGTCCAAGGGAAACCTTAGTCCCCATTTGAATAGCTCAGTATAGAAGACAATCTCGTTGAGCTTACAGTCCATGGGCGTCTCCGGATCGATTGGAATCCTTATTTTTACATTCTCTGGAATTCCCAACTTCGTCCTCATCCGGGCAAGTTCAGCCGTGTGAATGAAAGCGTACTTGATTTTCTGCATGGCCAACAAATACTTAACACTCAATTCGTGGAAACAAGGCCCCACTTTTCCCACAAGGCATTCCGGCAGGTCCGGATGCTTTAGACACAATTTTCCTTGCCTTTGCTCTTCCTAGTGATGGCAGTCTCACTAGTTTGCCCGGAGACGTCAGTCTCAAAAGGGGCTTCTTCAATGTTGTCTTCCATTACATCCTCCATCACCATGGAGGGGTTGTCAACTATTTTAGGAAGAGAAGGGCTGGTGGTTGGCTCAGTAGGTCCTCCAGATTGTTGAGCATCAACTTTCCCGCTTGTGGTCTAGAGTCCGGTTGGGGTTCGGACCCGGAGGTCTCTTTTCGAAGACTTGAGTTAGTCGCCTCCGGACCGGACAACTTGTCCTTGGGAAGTTTGATGGGTGCTTCTGACCCTGTGGTTTTACTTTTTTCCCCGGATTTCGAAGGCGTGGATTTTGGTTTAGGCTGTGTGCCAGCAGCCTGCCCTTTTACCAGGCGACCCCTTCGTCTATCTACCAGTTTTTCCGGGGAAATATTAGCATCTGACCCTATAACTATGAATGGGGAAGGTTTCTTAAAACTTGTGACCGCCTGCCCTGGTTCAACAACAAGCTCTGACTCCTGGACCGATGAGCCTGAAACGATTGGTGAAAGGTTGGACTGGAACAACCTCCTAGGTTTAGCACTCTTAGTTGAATAAGAACCTCGGTCAGGCTCTGAGCTTGGTGTTTCCGGTTTATTGATAGGGGAAACAGGGAGACCTACAGTGATTCGTCTTTCTCGTTTAACCCTTTGAGCTTTTTCCAACTCTGACAAATTGAGCCACCCACCTTTTACTAAAGCGTTTCTTGCTGTGAACATAAACTCACACCAAAAGAAAGGTTTTTTGAAAGATGAAAACTTTGAAGATTAATAGAGTCGAGGTAAAGAGGATGATAAAACAGTGAAAAGTGAACTAGTTTATAGTGAACGAACAAAAGATGCTTCGATACCTAGGAGAATTCGAAAGGGTAAATGTAATAATTAAAAAACGGCGCTGATGTCACCTGCATTAAATGAAGAAGTTGATTTTAGAAGCAAGTGGGAGCGCCATTCTAGGAGAAAAAACGGCCGATGTGGCGAATCAGGGAAGGACACGTGTCCCACGATCTCTGGTAAAACTGTTTAGTTTCTGAGAGCTTTATCAGTCCGGGTAAATCATTACGCAAACTTGGAATCTGTCCGGACATAGTTACAAGTGCTTGTTGACTATTTTTTAGGTCTTGCCAAAGGCCTTCGAACACAACCTAAAAAAAGGCTACTGATGAGTCCAAATTTTTATCACCACTCACTATGGGGACCGGACAGGGGCAATTCGGATAAAGCCCACCCACTGAACTATCCGAACTGAACTAAATGTACTAAAACCTTAATCACTTCATGACTAAGCTAATTATCTACCTGCTTAAAACTAATGGGTCTTTGAACTCGACCCGAATCCATAAGTCAACCCAAAAGCCCATATGGCCCATAATTAAGGGTATAAATACCAACCACTTTCATTTAATGAGGGTAATGAAAATTAAATACAATCATGCAGCTCAATTCTCTCACTACAATTTATCCAAACATTAAATACCCTTGAAATACCACAAAACTCTGGACAAAATTACCCTCAACCAAGAATAAACCTCACCAATAGGTATTTGCTTGATTCCCAAGAGCCCAAATCCAACTTGTTGGAACAATTTCAGACCGATTAGTCTTTGTTTTATGTTCAATAAAATCTTTTTATCTTAATCAACTATAGATTAGCTAATATCATGCCTAACATAGTTTTTAAGATGCAGAGAGCCTTTGTTAAATGCAGACTCGTCCATGCAAACATATTAATCACTAAGGAGTTGATTCATGACATTGATAGAAAACTAAACACTGGAAATGCCATTATACAGCTTGACATGTCCAAATCGTTTGATAAGTTGTCCTATGCTTTTGTTCTTAAAGTTATATCTTGTTTTGGTTTTTCTGATAGATGTATCTCTTTAATTAAGAATATTATTACAAATATACATATATATGCTCTAATAAATGGTTCAGTTATTGGTTACTTTCAACATAAAAAAGGTTTAAGGCAAGGAGACCCTTTGTCTCCTAGCCTTTTTATCCTTGCTAAGGAGGTTCTGCTAAGAGGGATTTACAACCTCTTCAAAAATAATAAAAGCCTCCATTATGCCTCCAGATCAAACTACTTGGTGCCCTGCCTGGCCTTTGCAGATGATGTCTTGATCTTCACAAATTGCAAGCCCAGTTCCATTGAAGTGTTGTGCAAATTCTTGGACAATTATCAACTGATCTCTGGACAAGCTGTAAACAAGGAGAAAACAAAATTGATTATTTCCAGCAAAGCTAATCATTCAAACACAAACAACATAAAGATCAATGCTGGCTTCAATACAGATAATCTCCCATTTAACTATCTGGGGATCACTATTGCTCGCAATAATAAAGGGAAGTATTTCTCTTCTCTGCTAGACAAGATTCATGATAAAATTGTTGAATGGGACACTAATAACTTGTCCTTTGGGGACAGGTTAACTCTAATCACCTATGTGTTAATGCCAATCATTTACCTATTGGATGCATAACACCCTTGTACCTAATAACATCATAAAGAAACTTGAGCCTTACTTTAATAAATTCTTCTAGAGATCTAACTTTAATGTGAGAGCTATTCATTGGTCAACTTGGAACCATCTTTACAAACCTTTGCAGAAGGTGGCTTGAACATAAAAAGTTTGAATGATATTCAATTAACATTTTCACAAAAGCTGTGGTTTATTTTCAGGAAGAACAGTAGCCTCTTGTCCACTATGATGCATAAGACATACTGCTCAGACATTCATGCCTTAAAAGCTAGATGCAAAAACACTGACTCAACTGTATGGAAAAGGCTCTCTGCCATCAAAAGTATAGCTGAGAAAAATATAAAATGGAAGCTAGGACAAGGTTGCATGTACCTCTGGTTGGGGGATTGGCATGATTAACCACCATTGATAAGTGATTCTAACTCTCACAACTGCTATCGTAATGCTTGTGTAAAAACGTTTTGGAAAAACAACAACTGGGACTACAATGCTTTGCAAAAATTTCATCATAGTAATAGAATCATTCACTTATCAAAGTATAAAATTGAAGTTGATAAACCTGACAGAATCATTTGGAGACTATCAAATAAGCAGGATTTTGAAACTAAAACTACTTGGGAAAGTATTAGAACTACCTACACTAAGTCTGGTCTTTTTTACAAGATCTAGAGCCCTTTGATCCCAAATTTTTTTCATTCCTTTGCTGGAAACTTTTGAAAGGTTTTATTCCTATTGATAGTAACATTATGAAAATGCACACTCAAATGGCTTCCAAGTGCCAATTCTGCAACAGCTGCGAAGAGAAAAACCATCTCTTTGTAAGCTGTTGCTTTGCTTGGCAGCTATGGAACTATTTTAGTTGCCTTTTCAAAATCAAAATTGGTAGGTATATGCTTCTTTCCCATGTCCTTCACTCCTGGTTCTGGTATTCAAAAAACAAAAGATATATCACTCACATCATTCCTCAAGTCATCTGTTGGGTAATTTGGAGAAACAGAAACTGGTCAAAATTTTATGGTTCTCCTGATACTGTTAAGAAAGCTATTGATAGAATTATCTACATTATTAGAAGTATGGACATGTCTAATATGCTAACATATAAACACTGGACTAATGCATATCGTGCTGGTGTTTCTTTAGGCTGTAGCTCAATAATAAACCACAGAAAAGTTCCCAAATACCTCAAATTGATAGCTCCAAATCCAGGAAGAATGAAGCTAAATTTAGACGGATCGTGTAACAGTCATGGGGAAGCTAGTAGAGGCATACTGATTAGAAACTCAAATAGAGACATTTTGCTTGGATCTGGAACGCTTCTGGGCAAGTTAAATCCTCTCTTCGCTGAAATCAGTGCCCTAATCGAGGGTTTGATCATTTGCAGATAAAAAACTGGACTGACGTTGATGTGGAATCAGACAGCTTGATCCTGGTTAACCTCATCGCTAACAGAAACGAAGCTTGGTACCTTCAATCTTCAATGGACATCTACAGAACCCTAATTCACCCTAGGATGACGATTAAACACATTTCTCGAATTCAGAATCAGTGCTCGGATTGGATTGCTAAAAAAGTTCTTACCATTAAGAAAAGTCTATAGTTTTCTAGTGACGATTCTCCAAATGAGTTGAGAACGATTGCGCTTCTTGAAAGCCTTGGAATTGGTTTCGTTACCTGAGTTGCAGAGGTGATGTTGAAGACAAAGAAGTTTTCGTTTGAATCAAACGAGGGAATTTTGGGCGCCTAGCTTTAAGAGAATATTTCCTTTATGTCCCCTTACTTATTACTTAGTTCAATTTTGATCCCAAACCTTTGTAATTTGATCATTTAAGTAATAAAAGTCTTTACTTGCCAAAAAAACATTAGGATCACACACAATTTCATTGTTAGGTTTTGTGTGACTTCCATGTTAATAAAGAAACACAGTTATTTAATTCTTATTTGTTCAATTCTATAATGTTATAATTTTTCAATGACATGAATACCACTTTTAAGTCTCTATTTTCGTTTAAATCAATAGTAATCAAATTATTTACTAGATTTTTAATTAGTTTTATATAATGTTTTTACCTGAACCGTATTTGTTTTTTTCTTTTTACTTCATTTAGTGTTTTTTAGTGTGTTTTTTTTTTAATTTTAAAACATCTACATATCTTGAAGGTTGAATATTTTGAATTATTTTTAGGTTGTAAAGTATTGTTAGTTAAGCATTTATGTTGAGTTTATAAAGTTATTTTGTTGAATTTGGTCTAAGATACAAGATTTTTCATTGTTGATTCAAAGTGTTAGGTTAATTGTTATTCAAATATTATTTTGCATAATTACATTAATATCGACCAACCCCGTTGACATTTGTCAAAGAAAATACATAATATCATCCAAAGCCGTCGAATTAATTGTTTAATATTTGTTCTGAAAAATACATAATTTCAACAGTTGTAATCGATATTAGGTGTTTTGCTCGAAACAAAACCTATAATTTTAGTTCGTTACGTATTTGTCAAGAAAACACCTTATGTTGATGGAATTGGTTAACATTAATTGTTTTTACTTCAAAATATATTGTGACCAATCCCGTCGACATTAGGTGTTTTCAACGAAAAGTTTACTTTTTAGTTACAATGTATTTGTAAAAAAAAAAACTAAGGTCGACGGGGTTGGTCGACATTAGGTTGTTTTTCTTGAAAAAAACATCATCGAAATTTCCAAAACCCATAAACATCTTATGTTAAAAAACATAGAATTTCTGTTTGATTTCGATTATCACTTATGCAAGAGATGAAGTATATATCTCTATTTGTGATTGTTGAATCTCTTTTAAATTTATTCCATTATTTTTTCTTCCATTTAAAAGTTTGATTCTTCTAGGTATTGTGTTATATTTAAAAAAAATTTAGGTTTTCAATTTATTTTTTGGTTTTCTAAGTATAAAGACTATAGTTAGGATCTTCCAATCTTAGATTGGATGTTATATGTTTGCGATGTGGTAGGAAAAATTCTTCTACAAGAGCATCCCTGTTTTAGAATTATCACGAACACCAAATCTCAACAATCTCCGAAACTCGGACAACGTTTGCCGAATTTCAACAGTTATTCAGTCGAGTGATTTTCTTTATATGATCTCCAAAAACATAGTAGGGAGCTTTGCGCTCAGTAGCACGTCCAATGATCTTCTTCTTATGAATGTCCTGCAAAAGACACAATTGAGAATATATCAGTACTACACAATTCAATTCATGTGTTACATGACTCAATAATAAGAGTTTGTAAGATAATGATGAAACGTACATGCATTTTTTTATTTTAACTGTGAAGAAATAAGAATAGGTCTTTCTTCTTTGACTTCGGCTAAACCCCCATTTGCAGTTTCAGCATGAAGTTATTAATAGGGTATTCGATCAATAATATATGATGGGTCATGGGTCATTGTATTTGTAAACCCATAATCTAAAATCTATTATGTTATTTTAGCTCTATGAATTAATCCTGCAAAGCCTTGTTGTCTTTTATTTTTTGTCCCTTGACTAATGACACTGCCTGAATGGACTTCTGGAATTGCTATTAACGACATATGCCTTGCCTTTTTGTGGTTGTCTTCCCACCATTTCGGGTACCCTACCAACTCAAAGAATTCTCCTTGGTATCTTTGTGCTTACCATAATGTGTACACTTTAACTTGGATTTAACCTCTCATGATAAGTATTTCCACTGACTTCCAATAAATTCTGAATGACCACTTCGTCATTTTCCTCTTGATTCGGGTTTGTTTTTAAAGCCTACTGATTTTGATACTAATCCCTTTCCGATTTTGCTTGATGATTGAATAACCTCATTGTTGGTTGTTAACTTTAACATCTGTAGGCTGGCTATCTTTCTTCTCACCATTGCATAGGATGACTCAACTCAGTAAATGATATCTTGTTTCAAGATATATCTCTGAACTAGTAAATTCTTTCTTCAGCCAAAACTTTGTTGTATATGGCTATTTAATCAGGATCATTCATGAGATTGGGTAATCTCATAATAATCTGATCCAAATATATTGTAAAGTATTCCACAAAGTTTCAAAAGTATCACTTCCCTTATATATTTTACTCGTCTTTCTGTGCAGCTAATCAATTCTACCGTATGTTACAACTAATCCATTCTACAGGGTTCTAGCCATTGGATTTTATGCAACATGATTAATCAAAGATGGCTCAATGTTATAAATGATCCACGTAAACGCAAGTTGGTTAGATTGCTCCCATCTTGCATGTGTTGGATTTGTCGCCTTCGGTGGTGTACCTTCCCTCTTCCTCCAATTTAATTTTTCATAAGACATGCCCACAAAAGATAATTTTCATTGCTGAGTTTGAAGACAATTAAGAGGATATGTGAACTGATTTCAGTTGATTGTGTTTCTACTGGAAAATTTTTTTTTTTTGAATCCCAGAAGAACACTGCTTTGATACAATGCTCAAAAGATAAAAAAATTATTATTATTGATTTTTTATTACATTCTCTTGTACATCTCCTATATTTATATTAGTATATTATCATGTTTTAATCCCAGAGTAATATTTTTAACTAATATAATATTTTCCTATAATAACAAAATCAAACCACTAACATAATATTCTTCATAATTAAACAATATTCTTACATCAATAATATATTATTCAGATCTTTGACCAATTAATTAATCTTTAATTAATATTTTGGTCTCCAACGACATTAATAATGATAATATTCAACACAAATTTTTCTTGAGATACAATATATTGGAAAATGACTTATTCATGTAAGTGGATTCTAGCCAATTTTCATATCCTCAATGTCGTAGGCTCTTCAGATATCACTCGAATTACTTCATCCCCAAGCTGAATATGAGTTAATTATGATATTTGACAACACTTAAGTATCAATATTATCTGTAGATTTTTAATCAATCAGCAACCAATCCCTTTTGTACTAAGAAGGCACGAACCTTAATTATCCAAATGTTGAAATCATTATCTTCGTTAATTGTTTCTAGGTTGAAGTGCATGGAGCCCATCTTGTGTTTTTATTGGTTTTTTGGTGAGAACATTCTCTATAACCTCAATATCCGAAATGATTTTTATCCTTTTTTTGTAACAATACTATACATAATATTGCTCCAGGTATCTTAAGAAGTCATTTGGAAATCATGTTTTCTACCTTCGGCTCCGTATACCAATATGCACATTTGGATTCATGCAAATACATATTTCTTGCATTTGACTAGCTTGCCCTTTGGTTGTGGAAAATATCTTTGGACCTAAGTCGCAAACTCAACTTCTTCCATAGAGAAATCCAAACATTTTATGCCCTTGTCGATCTTCAGCCACGTGTAATCTTCGGCAATACTTTGCTCTCAAGTTACTTTTTCTTACACTTAAGAGAAAAATGAAAAAAAAAAATTATAAATCATTAAGTAAATAAAGATAAATAAGTCATGTATAATCAAAAAAATTACTCAAGTTTAAATTCATACTTAGCAAAAAACCTAAATCTGAGTTCTAAGCCATGGGCCAAGCCTTCAATCTGAGTGGATTTCTTCTAAGCCACTCATTTACGCCTCTTCTCTTTTGGTATTGAAACCCTAGGTGGTATCTCTGCCACTAAAAATTTTTCTAACTCAGATTTAGTCCCCAATGCCACAAAAACTGCAAAATTTGCTTTCTGTTCTTCATCTTGAAGAACAGATCTCGCCAAAACCACAACAAAATCTTTCAAAAAACCTTATCTCAGAGGCTTGCTTCTTTCAAAATCCGATTTTTGAAAGAAACGAGTCTCTGAACAAAGAACCACAAAAGGGCGATTCTATGTCTTCAAAGCATTCGTTGAAATCGTACGCTGAGGCAGTTAGAAAGGGAAAAGAGGAGCGACTCGTTTCTTCGAAGGGTTTTAAGCACAATGAGGTCGAAATTGGCTCTGAAGATGGATACACCTTCGTTAGGTTTTGCGAAAAAGATAAGTCTATCATTAACTCTCTCTATGTATACACTGATTGCTAAGTTTTCATATGGTAGTCCTTCTGTGCAAGAATTTAGAGGTTATTTGTCTTCTTTAAAACTGTTAGGAAATTACAGTATTTATAAAATGGATTATAGGCATGTGTTTATTGAATTTGAAAATATGTTGGATGTTAAAAAATTTTGGAAGTACAATGTCAGATCTTTGGGTCAGTACACTTTTAGGATATTAAATGGAGTCCAGATTACAATCCCAAACGGGAATCCCCCTTGACTCCTGTTTGGGTGTCTTTTCCGAAATTACCAGAATACATGTATAATATAGATACATTAGAAAACTTAGCTAGGGCTGTTGGTGTTCCTTTAAATACGTGGCTGCCTAGTAAGAATAGGGCTAGTTTCAATAACTGTGAAGTTTGGACTATTTTAGACGTTTCTAGTGTCCTACCTCAAAAGATTTGGGTCTGTTTTGGCGATATGGAGGGCTATTGGCAGGACATAATCTATAGAAACAAGCCAGCATATTGTAGGAAGTGTAGGCATTTAGGTCATAAGGATAGTGATTGTAAATCTGATGACTTAGATTTTAAGCAAAAGCAGAACTTAAAAAAGATTGAGATCAAATCTAAGGATAAAATGAATACTAGTGTCTGGATGCCTAAAAAAGTCAACATTAATGCGCAATCTGAAATAAATGAGAATCATGTAGATATGCATACACAGTTAGTTGATGCTCATGTTGATATTCATAATAAATCTGGTGTTTTTAATAATGTGCATGTTGTGAAAGATTCTGATAAACGAACTACATTGATAAATATAGATGCTGAAATAGTGACTGATTTGAATGATGTACCTGCTACGAACATGGATAGTGTAAAAGAATGTTCTGACTTGATTGCACTTCATAGTATGTCAACTAATAATAATGAAAGTATATCTGCAATAGATAAATCCATGATGTTTGTTGAAATTTGTGAGTATGATACTGTTATGAATGATAATGTTTTGTACAATGTTTCTTCTGCAAGATGTGCTGATATGAATTGTGAGCATGATAATGTTATGAATGATAATGTTTTGTATAATGTTTCTTCTGCAAGAAGTGATGATATGATTTGTGAGTATGATACTGTTATGAATAATAATGTTTTGTATAATGTTTCTTCTGCAAGATGTGCTGATATGAATTGTGAGCATGATAATGTTATAAATGATAATGTTTTGCATAATGCTTCTTCTGCAAGTTGTGCTGGTATGATTGATAATTGTGAGCATCATACTGTTATGAATGATAATGTTTTGTATAATGCTTCTTCTGTAAGTTGTGATGATATGATTGAAAATTGTGAGCATGATAATGTTATGAATAATAATGTTTTGTATAATGCTTCTTCTGTAAGTTGTGCTGATATGATTGATAACATTGCATGTAAAAACATAGATGACATTAATCTTGCTTTTGATAGTTGTAATGTGCAAGTGCATGAAACTGATAATCTCGCTTGTCTGCATGTGGATAATGAGTTAACATCAGATGCTTTAAATTCTCAGGATGTTGTTTTCATAGAGAGTAACCTAATTGCTTTTAAACAACTTGAAACTGCTAATATTACAAAAAAAGATATAGATAATGCAGTTGTATCTATGAATTTAAATAATCCTTTTAATGTTTTATTGAATGAGAATGAAGATGAAATTATATCTGTTCCATCTAGAAATAGGTTAAGTTTGTCCCCTAATTCTCATAATGGAAAAGTCTATGTTGATAACTTAAGTTTACCTGCATCTCCTAATCAGATTAAGACTAAACCTTCCCTGAACAGTTTGCTTAGAAGATCTTCTAGGAATAAACTAGTCATTAAATCTAGAAACTCTAAAGGATCTTTAGGATCTTCTAAATAAGCTTTAGAATGTCTTTAAAAATGTTAAACTGGAATGTTAGAGGATTAGGTAATTCTAAAACCATTAAAAGAATTAAAAACTTAACTAAGAAACATGGTATTAATATATTAGCTTTGCAAGAGCCTATGGTGGCTGAGAATAAAAGTCTAGAAATTTGCTCTAAACTAGGATTTGAATCTGTTCTGGCAAATACAAGTAACAAAGTGTGGGTTTTATGGAGAAATGGCTTTAAGATTGAACTTCTAGATAACTTGGAACAGCTTTTAAATGTTAGAATTAGTCACTCTGCATATAGGGAGGTTATTTTACTTACTGTTGTGTATGCGAAATGCAATATTAGTCATATGTTAGTTCTATGGAATCAGCTTAGAAATTTATCTGATAACATGTTGCCTTGGTTAGTTGTAGGAGATTTTAATGCTATATCTAAAATTAGTGAGCAAAGAGCATGTAATAATCAGCATACTAAAAGCCTAGATGACTTTAATGAAATGATCTTTGACTGTAAATTAGAAGACCCAGGTTATGTAGGCTCTAATTTCACTTGGACTAATAAACATAAATGGAAAAGGCTAGATAGGTGCTTACATAATGAACTTTGGAGGAATTCTTTTAATATTACTAAGGTAGATCATTTAGCAAGAACCTGTTCGGATCATTCTCCACTGTTAATAACAATTATAAAACAAAGTAACTATAAAAAAACTTCTTTCAGATTTCAAAATATGTGGATAAAGCATGATGACTTTTTGAAAACTGTAGAAAGTAACTGGTCTATACCATTAATTGATTCATCTGATATATATGTTTTCTGGTCTAAACTTAAGAGATTGAAAAAACATTTACAAAATTGGAATAAAGTTGTTTTTGGTAATATCTTTGTGAACATTAATAAAGTTGAAAATGAAATTAAGCTTACTAAAATTTTGATTGAGCAAGATAATTGTGTTCAGAATCAAATGAAATTGTCTGAATTGAATGCTGACTTAATATCTTTACTTGATAAAGAAGAAATCTATTGGAGTCAAAAAAGTTATGTTAGTTGGTCTCTTGAAGGTGATAACAATTCATCTACTTTTCATAACTATGTAAAGAAAAGAAAAGTTAAGAATAGGATTAATGGAATATTTGAAAATAACATTTGGGTTGAAAATGAAGAGTTGATAGGTCTCTCTGCTGTAGGCTATTTTAATGACTTGCTGAACAAGAATTCACCTATGCATGATTTATCTATTGTTAGAAGTGTGATACCAGAAGTTTTAACAGACCAATGTAATAACAATATTCTGACAGAACCTTCTTTAGAAGAGATATATGATACTATTAGATCATTAAATACAAACAGTGCTTCTCGAGTTGATGGCTTCAACTCCAGATTTTACCTTGCTTGTTGGCCTATAATTAAATTTGATCTACATAAAGCTGTTAAATGTTATTTCTTGATATACCTAAAGGCATGTTTTCTACTTTGATTTGTCTAATTCCTAAAGTTAAATATCCTAAATATTGGACTCAGTTTAGACCAATAAGTCTGTGTTCTGTGTTTAATGTATTGATTGCTAAATTGATTCAATGTAGATTATCTAAGCTTTTAAGATTTATAATTTCTGATGAACAAGGTGCATACATTGAGAATAGAGTAATTCAGGATAATATATTAATAGTCCAGGAGTTGGTTAAAGATTTAAATAGAAAAACTAGGGGAGATAACCTTATTTTAAGCCTAGATATGACAAAAGCTTTTGATAAGATTGAGTTTAGATTTTTATATGAAGTAATGTCTAGCTTTGGTTTTAACAATCTTGTAATCAACTTAATAAGAAAATCTATTGAAAATGTCTCTTTTTCAGTCATCACTAATGGAACAACCTCAGGGTATTTTAAGTCTAAAATGGCCTTAGGCAGGGTGATCCTCTTTCACCTTGCCTATTTATTATTGCTGAAGAGTTTTTCATCAGGGGTATTAAGTTGTTAATAGATCAGAATAAAATTAAGCCTTATAGTATGAGATGTTAATTGAATATAAGTTGTTTAGCATACGCAGATGATATAATATTATTCTTAAATGGATCTCTGCCTAGTGTTAAGAATCTTGTTAGTTTTTTAGACTTATACCAACAACTATCTGGTCAGCTGTTAAATAAAGAAAAATCTTCTTTTCTAACTTCAACCAGAATAAACAGAAACAGACTAGAGCATCTTAAAGATTACTTAGGATTCAAGTTCTCTAAACTGCCTTTTACTTATTTAGGTATACCTATACATTGTAATAACTTTGCTGAACATTTTGAAGGTTTATTAGATAAGGTTAAAGATAGAATTTATGATTGGAACTGTAAGCATATTTCTTTTGGTGGAAAGATGACATTAATTAACTCAGTTCTTATGTCTTATCCTATGTACTACTTACAATCTGTTAAACTTCCTTTAAAAGTGATTTCTAGGTTTAATAAGCTTTTGAATAAATTGCTTTGGGGCTGCAATGATCTTAATAGATGTATGCTTTGGACAAGCTGGCCTAGTTTATGTAAGCCATACAAAGAAAATGGTCTTAACTTTAGGAATATAGAAGATATTCAAACTGCCTTTGCATATAAATTATGGTTTTCTTTTCGTAGTAAGAGTTCCTTATGGTCTAAGTTACTGCATGATAAATATTGTAATTATATCCATCCTTTGCAAGCTAGGCTTAGGAATACTGATTCCAAAGTTTGGAAAAGAATGCTAGAAGTTAGGCTAGAAGCAGAAAAGCATATTAGATGGAATTTAGGTCTAGGTAATATAGATTTATGGCTGGATCAATGGAATGACATGAAACCTTTAATCTTATTAACTAATACTAATTATCATCACTATCAACAAACTAAAGTCAGTAAATATTTCAGTAATGGTACTTGGGATATAATTAAGCTTCAAGATAGCTTACCTTTGCAATATGTTGATAGGATTATTAAAACTCCTATAAATCTAAATGTCTCTGACTCTGCAATCTGGAAATTGTCTAGTAATGGCTCCTTTAAACTAAAGGAGACTGTGTTAGAAATCAGACAAAAACACATATCATCTGATATTAAAGACAAAATTTGGAACAACTTATCCCCAAAAAAATGTTCATTTTGTCTTTGGAGAGTCTTAAACAATTTGATTAGTGTGGACACCATTATTCAATCAAAAGGATTTCATTTAGCTAGTAAGTGTATGTTTTGTGAAATCATTGAATCATTGCATCATATATTTGTATCCTGTAACATTGCTTGGCTGGTTTGGAGTTTCTTCACTGAAAAATTTAATATATTGATAGGGAGACACATGACAATTAATCATATTGTAAATATTTGGTTTCTGTCTACTCCTAAAAGAGTACATATTAGGACTGTGTTGCCTTCTTTGATTGTTTGGTGCATCTGGAAAGCCAGAAATAAATATAGACATAGTAATGTTATATCTACTTCTAAACAGATTGTGAAACAGATCTTATATATGCTTACCTCTTTAGATTTAGCTCATGCATTAGCTAGGAAGCATTGGTCACCTGATTTTAGTTCAGCTAAACAGCTAGGTTGCTTTAATCATTTAAAACTCATTAAACCTTTTATGTATCTTAAATGGACAGTTCCTGCTTGTAGTCGACTCAAACTTAACTGTGATGGATCTTCTTTAAGCAACGGAGAATCTAGCTATGGGTATATAATAAGAGATAGTCTAGGCAACATAATAAAGGCTGCAGGGGAGGTAATAGGAAAGAGTTCTCCTATATGTACAGAAATTGCTGGTTTATTAAATGGATTAACTTACTGCAAGGAGAATGATCTTAAATTAGTTGATATTGAGATAGATTGCTTAGTTTTGTTTAATATGTTAGCTTCTGGTTTGAGTCCTTGGTACTTAGAACAAAGTTTACTAATTTGTAGACAACTGATAGTTTCTCAAATGACAATCAAACACATTTTTAGAGAACAGAATCTTGCGGCAGATTGGCTATCTTGTCATGCTTTGAAAGTGAAAAGCAGTTTTTGTATTCAATCTCACCATAATTTTAGTGAGTTATCTAGCATATTAAGGGCTGATTGTTTGGGTCTTGGAAATTTTCGATACACTTAATATTCTGTGTGATTTTCTGATATTGTTTAGCAAGTCGTGAGACTTGACTATATGTTTTATTTTGCAGGTCTTAGGTTATCAGCTAGGGTGGAATGTTGATATGGAGCATGTAAGAGACTTGTTACAAGAGCTAATAGGAGACTTGCTAAGGAGGGGATGTCACAAGAGGAGAGGCTGTTAAGGACACAAGAGGATAGGCTGTTACTGATACAAGAGGAAAGGCTAATAGGAAAGAAGAACATAAGATGGAAAATATTCATTGTATTTTTCATCTGTAATCAATGAACTTATAGTTCAAAACTAGTTGTATCAACATTTGTATACTCTTTAACATCAATGAAACATACTATTTCTTGGGAAAAAAATATACTTAGCAAAAAACAAGGCTGTTTATAACTTTTATCAAAAACTAATTCTTTTGTTCTGAAGAGGATGCAATTTTTCTTTGTTTTAAAATTAATTAGGCAAAAAAAAGTAAAAATAAATCTAGTTATAGGATTTTAATAAAAAGAATTATGTAATACATTAATACAATTAATACAGTTTCGTTGTTTACATACATAATAAAATATTTAAATTATTTTCAAATAATTATTTAAAAAAGAAGAAGGAAATAAAAAGCATTGTAATAATATACATTTATTCAATAAACATAGAGTTATTTTATATTTATATTGGTAAAAGCTACAAAACGTCTCATAAAAATTTCATCATAGATGAAATCATTTAGTTACCTATACATATTTATAGAAGTGAATTTTATGACATTCGTCCGCAATCTAACACATGCATGATATACGACTTCACCATCTCAATTATACTCGATATACAAAAAATAAAAAATAAAAAATTACAAACTTAGTATATATAACAAAAGCCACGAGAATCATACATTCATCCAATCTCGAAATTAAAGAATCGACAATATTTTTTATGTCATTATTCATAAATCTAGTAAACGCATGATCTAAGACTTCACGGTTTCAAACTATATTTTATAAACTATAATTTTAAATTTTAAGGACTTAGAAAATCTAATAAAACCCATAAAAATCATATATTAATCAAATTTGAAAAAACAATAGCAATAATATTCTTCCTAAATCTAATAAACACATTATCTTAGACTTGAAAATCCAAACTATACTTTATATATTCGAAATAAAATACAAAAAAACTTGAAAAACTTAGAAAAAAACAAAACTCGCAAATCAATTAAGTTGGCCGAAATTATGTTTATTTGTAAAAAGCTTCGTGGAAGTTAAATTTCGAGTTTTTTGTTTAAAATAAATTAAAAACCTAGTGTTTGACCAAGATGGTCGATATTAGTTTCTTTTACAAAAATTTTGTAAAAGTTAAATTGTAAGTATTTGTAAAGAATATATTAAGAACCCCATGCCGACCAAGTTGGTCGACATTAAGTATTTCTTTTACAACCTATAAGTAATTTAAAACATTGTTTCAGAAAAATGTAATGATTTTTTTTATAAAAATAAATACTTTAAAACACTATAATTAAAATAACAAAAAATTAAATAAAGTTAACTAAATATGTACTAAATATTTATTTATTTTCATCTTAAACAAAAATCGATATCTAAAATTAGTGCTTTTTATTTTATTTTTATTTTTTCGAGTGAATATAAACTTTCATCGCCTTAAAGGCATAAAATTTACAAAGATGAACCTAAGTAGCCCAAAATTGATTTTATAAGACTGGAAAAAAAAATTAGTCCTATGTCCTTTTGAAATATACTTTTTCTTTTGATACTTTTTCTTGAATATGTAAATGTTGTTATCCTTGGATAACTTATTTATCCAATGCTTTTGATGATCTGAATTATAGAAAATTTTATAAGCTTTTGGAACTAATGGTCAAGTATAAACATGTCAATGGATGGTTCGTAAGAAAATAATAAGGAATTTTTAGCACATTGAAATATATGTTGACAGTTAATCATTAGTTTAAAAGTTTAAGGTAACCTATATTAAAACTTTCTCGAAATATAATAGCCCTAAGAGAAGCATGGACTAGATTGATAGTAAAATCACAATATGTTTAATGATTTAGAACTCATTTTGCAATTCAATCGACTGCGAAGTTATGTTTTCTAAAAATATCTCTAATGGTCATTTGAGATATTATTAGATTTCTAAAGCAATTAAGGTGTCAATAAATTTAAATTTTACCATACCTTAGAATTTCAAAGAATATTAATGAATATGTTTCATTGTCTACTAAAGTAAATGTTTTGGACTTACAAAGGAGAAGACCATCAAGTAAAGCCCTAGTTTCAGCTATCAATGGTGAATGTTTGCCATAAAATCTGTCAATTGAATTTAATAACACTCGTTTGTTTTTAATGATTATACCACCACTAGATTCATCATTAACAAGACCCATCATAGTTAAGTTTTAATCTATTTTAAGGAGGTTTCCATTTTACTAAAGAGACTTTACTAGAGTTTGATAAATGATGACCATAACCAAGATCTTGAGTCGTTTTAAGATCACCAGATCACAACTTATTTTTAATTAACCTTGAATAGTCAAGTTTTGCAATCATGTAATGCATTTTTTCAATTATAGTGTTTGAACTGATGTTTTTACCATTGTCTTTAAAGTTATTTCTAGCTGACCATATGGCCCAACAAATTATTAGTGGTAATATGGTTCTTATGTGTATGTTTTTATTAGTTGACTGAAACCAACAGTTACTGATGTGATTGAGAGACATATGTTAGCCAATTAAAATACAAAATAGACTTGCGAATTATTTCCATACTTCTGAGGTAATATTGCTGGAGACAAAAAGATGATTAATAAATTCAGAGTTATTACAATTTTGAAATTTTAAAGCCAAACTAAAGTGTTTCTTTTGAAGAACCGATTCAATAATGACTAAGCTTTTGAGTAATCCCAAAGAGTGAATGACCACTTCTTTGAAGTAGGGTTATTCCATATTTTATCCTATATAGAAGATTTATTCTCTTTATTTCTTATAGAGTTCCAAGTATCTTCGAAATAAAATCTACCATCAGAAGATACATTCTATAAAGTAGTATCTTCTATGACAGTATTTAACTTGAATTTTTTAATTCTTTGTATGTTAGAAGATAAAACCTTTTCTTTAAATTTTTCAAGGTTTCACGAACCATTTTTTAAGAAATTAGATAGTATATCTTCATTATACCAAGATTTATTTTCATTATATGAGAGGGATATTAAAGGATGAGAGGGACTCCATTTATTAAGCTAACAGTCAATGTTACCTTTTCCAACATTCCAGTATATAGTTTTCAACAGTTTCTCTAATTTTGATAAGTTTTTTCAATGTTAGAGAATCTTTTAATTAAGTTTGAGATTGAAGTGGGTGCGTTGAAAGATAGTATATGGAATGCATTAATCTGGACCATAGTGTTTTATGTTCTCAGAAGATCATCCAGTGCTTACAAGAAAATAAATTTTGAGTGTCTTTAATTTTTCTTCGGTTTAGACATTTCTCTTAAAATGGTTTAAAAAAAGTAGATCATTTGGACCATATAATTGTTTTAGTGTTTTCTTGAAATCCGCATATAATTTTGTTTAATAATCTGTTGATTCTTTATATTACTTCTTAGGTAAGGTGATACTTTGAGAGTAATATATATGGATTGTAAGTAAGACTGATTGTATCAAAATCAGTCTTCCACCAAAAAGAATTAAAAAAAACTATCCCACTAAAGGATTTTATTCCTTATTTTAGTTACAATTTCATCAGAGAAACATATCGTGTTACTTTCATGAATTGAAATTCTCATATGCTTGAAGGGAAAATAACTATAATTGAAGACATAAATGTTTTCAATAGCTTTATATATGATTATGTCCATTTTATAGAAGTTATAAATGTTTTTTTGGTTTATTTATTAACCGTCTAGAGAAAATTGTTAATGATCGAGAAAATCACATATTTTGTTTACATTATTTGCAGAATCATTCATAAAAATAATTACATCGTCTGCAAATGCAAAACAAAGAATGATGATTGGACTTTTAGAGTTGAATTCAAAGAGCTTTTCATTTGGAACAGTCTTTTGATACCTTGTAGAAGATATTCCTCTACAATGACAAAAATGTTGGGTGATAAAGGGTCACCCTTCCTAACATCATTGGAGGATTTGAAGAACCCATAAGATGTGCCATTAATGATTATTGAGTAATTAACTAATTCAGTTCTGATAAAATTTATGAATTGAGAACTAAATCCAAAAGACTTCATTATGGTGAGAATTTTGCCTCATCTTGTTTTCTTGTTTAGGTCATGTGTATTTTTTTTGTAATTAGGATATTTTCATGGATGTTTCTATTTTCGAAAAAACCCCATTGCTCCTCAGATATTATTTTAGGGAAAATTTTGGCCAATCTATTGTTTATGATTTTAGACATTATTATATTGAATATTTTACAAAGGCTTTAGGCCTGTAATTTCCATAATTTGGGAGAGTCTACTTTAGGTATTGTGCACAATGCAGTAGCATATATTCTATTTGAAGTTAAGTGTCCGTTGAAAATTACTGGCCAACATATTTGGAAGAATTTGAAGTTGAATCCATCAACTCCATAAACACTATTTGAATTGAGAGTATTGCTTGAGTTTTGGATTTCCTCAACAGAGGGGATAGCAAGAAGATATATGTTATCTTGATCAGTTATAATTGTAGGGATATCCTGAAGATTAACTGAGTTTGAAGGATTGGGTTGACAAGTTAAAACACATATGAGATTACCATAAATTTTTTTATTCCAGTTTTGATCCACTATTTTGAGGAAATCAGAATGAACAGTCCACATATTCTAAAATTTTGAAATAAGGCTTTGATCTATTTGTGTTGGATGATATTGATATACACAAAGGTGAGTGATCCGAACCAGTTCTGGCCAAATGTCCTTTGTGATATGAAATAAGTCTCTCCATCCAACATTAAACAATACCTTTTCGAGTCATTTTTTTAAAATTGGACTGGGTGAATTTAGATCCAGAGAACCCCAGATCCTTTATATGACAGTCTATAATCATGCTATTAATTCATCTATAGCTCTAAAACATAGAGTAGAACATGCTAATTGTTCCGAAGCATTTAAAATTACATTGAAGTCTCATACTATTAGTCATTATTGAGAGGTTGCAAAGATTAATGATGATTCTTGATAAATCTTTGCTAATAGAGGAGTAAGTAATCATCATATAAAGGAATTGTTCATGATTAATGATGATTCTTGATATGGTCGGAAATCTTCAGGGATAATCACTTTAAAAGGGTCGGAACTCTTTGAGGGTCAATCATGATGTAAGATAAATACTACGTTTTTACTTTTTCACTTAGTTATATCAGCATAAATATATTCATTACTTTTTTATTTATTACCTTATATACATATCTCTCTAGATAATGGTTAACAATGACCTACCCATCGGCCCATTAACCCAAAATCATCCTATAAAGGCTTTTGGAAATAAAATTTAAGAGGGATGAACTTTATCTCTCTAAATGATAAATATAGCAGCTAAATGGTCTATTTACTTGTCATCTTTCATTTATTATATCTTTGACATATTACCTAAATACCCTATGAATCAAATTCTTCGTTATCATATTGGCGACCATAGTGGGAGCATAGATGCCCGGATAGATAAATCCAAAACCTAACTTAACAAATTTTCCTTTGGAACCCTTCAAAAGATGGATCATGAAATGCAGATAGACCTTCCCCCATTGAATAAAGGAGTTAAGATCGAAGAGAAGCATATTCATACATCACATGTAAATAACAAAAACGAAAACAAAATGCTTCTAATGCAAGAGGAGAGAGATCGGTGACGAGGAGAAATTGAAGCTTTAAGAGCCTAGAGATAGACTGAGAAGGATCTGGTGGGGAAGATTTCGTCAGAGTATCAAAAATATGATGAGCCAGATAATAATCCACAACATAATCCGAAGCGGTGCCAAGATAACCAATCCCATAAGTCTCATCAAGATTCTAAAAAAAGCACCAAGCTAAATACTATTCCAGTGCTTTGGAGTCTACAAAGGGCTCTACAACAGAATCATATATTCCTTCGTCCTCTTCAAGAAGTGATCATTATCATAAGAAAAAGAAATAAAATTGTCAATCTAAGAAACATTCGAATAAACACCATAGGTCAAGTAAGCAGGATTCTTCAGGAAAGAAAATGAGCCAAAATGGTAGTGAGAAAAAGATATAATATCATGGAAAGATGAAAAAGTCAGCTGATCATAGCATAAATTGCTTGTTGAGTGATCAATTCATTGTTTAATATGAGCCTATGATTTTTTCCACCTCTAATGAGGATCACATGTTCAACCAGGAACATAATTGAAGGCAGTCGCCTTTGTCTGCAAAAATACTCTATAGATATTAACTTAGGCGCTATGATATCTCCAAAATGGAAAAAATGATGGAAGCCAAGATCCGGATAATCATCTTGAGAAGTTCAAGAATTTTATGATAAGCTTTGATGATTATGACAAATTTTTGTGTAGTTTTTTTTCTCAAACCTTCAAGGATAGCCCCTTGAAGTGGTATAATAGATTACCTGCAAGGCTCGATCAAGAACTTTGACGTGGATTTCCAAAGACAAATTTTTAGGAGAAAATAACTTAGAGAAAATATGGACAGTATAATCTATTGTTGGCAGCACCCCATTGAATCTTTAAAAGATTATATCCAATATTTTGTGAATACAAAAGATAAATTGGCAGACTGCTTCGAACAGGGTATTATAACCGCACTTAGGCAATGGATGTTAGCTGGCAGATTTGTTGATGCAGTTACCCATAAAAAAACAACGACTTGCGGTGGCTTGTTGAACCAGTTAGGAAAACAAATCACAATAGAGGAAACTGAAAGATTAAGACAACCTCATTAGAATTTCCCCTTCAACCCCTATTTAACAAGCTAGTATCTAATCACAAGCTACAGTTAGCAATCGTCTGAGGGACTCTAGACAGGGTTCTTATCGACCTAGATTGAGCCAGTCCACTCAGAGGAAGAAATTTATACCAAGAGTAAATCAACGGGTTCTGTCTAGTTATTTTGTAGAACTGATTGAAAATATTGTGATTATATATGACTGGTCGAAGAATTTTATGCAATTCTGAAGTCCTCCACCCATCTAGAATTCGAGGGAAATAGAAACACATGATTCTGTAAATATCACAATGATGTGGACATAATACCAAGTATTGCATTATTTTAAAGCAAGAAATAAAATCGCTAATTAAAAATAGAAATCTAACTATATTTTTTAAATCACAAGTGGGTAACAGATCACAGCCAATCACGAGTGGGGTACAGGGAACCTTACCTGTTGTCTGAAGACAAACCATAGAAGCCTTCAAATAGGAAAGTACAATTGTAATTATTGAACAGTTTGATGTAGATTCGGAGTATTTGGATCCTGGTCCAGATTGTAGTCGAACGAATATGGTGTGCGAAAATGGTGGAAGGGTCTTTAAGTTATGTCAATTCTTTGAATCATTAACTATTTTTGAATGGGATACAATGACAGCTCCTTCAAGTTATTCTAGAAAAAGGCATGTGGTTAGCTTGACCACACAATTAGAAGGGAAACTGCATTCTCATTTGTATCAAAATATGACTTCATTCATAGTTTTCGATGAATATGATTTAAGAGATTTTGTTGGGCCACAATCGGGGCAACTATTGAGGGAATATAAATCCGAAAAATCCTGATCAAAACCGGCAGCTTAGCTAATATCTTATTTATGTCATTGATGAATAACGTATCCATTATTCTCAGATCAAACATAACCATAGTGGGATTTATGGGAAATTCTGCAAATGTTATTGGAGATTTCAGAAGGTCAATCCGCATGTGCCTGCTATTTACCCAGACTACACACTGCACGAGGCATACAGCATCTTGGGAGGAGAGGTAAGTAATGATTGGTTCAAAGTACGGTGTATGGTCTTTTATATTATGTCTAAGTTATTGATGTTTTTTGTAGGCTTGTCGGCCGTCGCGGTGCTACTCGGTGTACGGTGCTCATCATGCATGGGATCTTACTGAGCAGGGTAGGGTCAGACGTCAGGTTATAATGTCTTGCTTCAGTCCCCCATCGATGTCTTGGAGCGTTGGAGTACCAACGTACACCTGGTAGATTCGTTTCTTGAGAGCTGGCATTCGGAGACCAACAACTTTCACTTCTGTTTTGGTGAGATGATAGTGACGTTAGACGACGTCCACGCTATTACCGGTCTGCCGGTAACAGGTGATGAATTTGTGATTCAGTCATTTCCTAGTAATGGACATTGTTTGGCATGGTATTCTAGGGCATTAGGTATACCCGATGATGCACTTAGGACTGAGTTAGCACGTAACAGGGGGGGGTAGTGTTAGATCTGTTCTTTTACAGTTTTTACGTGAACAGTACATGCAACCTTATTTTATGGATGATACCATGTCTGATGTTACCATATAGTGTGTCACTAGGGGTTTTCTACTCCACATGTTGGGTTGTTGTATTCTGGTGAACAAGACGGGGAACAGTATATCGTTAGATTACTTACAGTTTGTAGAGCATTATAGGACATCTTATAGATACAACTGGGGCCAACATATACTAGCTCAGTTGTATCACCATATAGGAAAGTCATCCATGCACTCCACTTCAGGGATTGCAGGTTTTATTGCCATGTTGGAGACGTGGATATATGATAACTTCCCCCCCCCCCTCTTTTTTGACTAAGGTCAACACTCTCTACGAGCCTTCTATGCCTACTATTTGCCGATACCTACCTTCACCGTATCATGCGGATGACGAGACTCGTATCAACATCGGACAGCTATTGGGTTCGTTGAAGGAGAACCATGTGAGTTACGATGATTTGTTACATTTGTTTATTAGTCGTTATTTTATTATTACTTAAAGTTTTTTAAACATTATTAACTTACGGTGTAGGTTTGGATCATGCCTTACCGCACGATACGCGATCATTTCCCTTTCTGCGATGTGGCTTGGATTGACCACATGCTGAAGGCATTCGACATAGTCGAGGCGTACTATCCACTTCGGGTCACTCGACAGCTTGGGCACATTCAGGATATACCACCGGCGTTGCAGGCTGTTTTACCAGCAGACAGGAGGAGGCGTGTCAAAACGCGTTTTTTGTGGGATGAGGCTAAATGGAACGTCTGACGGTCGCACATTGTTGACCCGAGGATTCGTGGCGACACACATGCTATAGGCGGTCTTAGTACGACCTCTTTGTACGACGTAAATGGGCAGAATTGTGAATTTCCCAATCGCAATTCCATGCAATTTTAGCATTGGGCGTGCGCAATTTTGCCACAATCCAACATTTTGTATTCGCGAATCTGCCACTATGCCGATTAATTGAATTTTTTGTCACCGTATTTTGCTAAAATCGTAATTTTTACGTGCAAATGGTAATTTAATTTAAGATGGTTATTTATTTTACAATAATGTTATCAAAATGGAATTTTCGAAATAAATAAAATGTGGAAGTATCGATTACAAACCGAGGTGAAAGTAAAATAAAGTATTCGTAAGTGCGAAAGTTAAAAACAACTAATGCATAAACAAATCATGAGTCTTCGGCCAAATCGAAGACACGTGGTGGCTCTTCGCATGCGGTCGATGCTTGGGCGGGCTTGATTTGGTTATGTTTGTTCAATCGCTTGTCGAGCGGTATTGCCCAACCGGTGACGGCTTCTTCCATGCCAAACGGAAACCAAGTATGATATATTTCCGGAAGTGGTCCATTCAACACAACCTACACAAATAAAACTAAGATAAATATTTGGTCACAAAATAATATATAATATTAAAATATTCATTGGTATACTTACTTTCACGAAATGGTTACCGTGTACCAAACCTATACCAACTTCCATGTTAGGACACGATCGAGGAGGCACACCGCATATAGGTAGATAAGTGTATGATTGGTGGAGTGAAAGGTGGTATACGATACATTGGTATCTAGTGGCTATCACTAAGTCTAAATCGGGTAACGTCATCCAATGCCGACTACCGGCCCCATACAATTCAAAAACGTTCAACCTTCTCACTAGGTTATCTACACCTTGTGAACCATCAAACACTGTCTCTCATAGCTCGCGTTCATTTAGCAATTCGCCGATCAAATCTCGTCTAACTTGGTCCCATGAATCGGATTTACCGTGTAATGTCAAAGCAACGGCCCATAATCCACAATTACCTTCGGGAGACACGTCTTCGACGCTAGAAATGTAGTCATGCAAATAGTTAGGAAACCAACTCTCGTAGCCGCTAAAATCTTTGCCCTTCGATGATTTTTTCGATCGAGCCACTCTCTCTTTCTTGGGTTGCGCCTTGGTTTTCGCTTTATCTTTCACCTTGTCTTTTGGCACTAAAAATGTTTAATTAGCTACCGAGACGGCCGTGCTACCTATAGTATCGGGAGTGCTAGCGCCTAGAATACCATTGTATACCCACTCGAATGGGTCCCGTTTAGTTGATTTGTCCCGATCAGTTTTTTTCCTACCTTTAGTGACAACCGGCTCCTTAGGTTCCAAAACATGACTTCTAACGGGATCTAGGATTCGCATCATCCTATTTATGACGTGATCTTGGACGTGTTGCCCGTAACCGCGGATGGTGCTATCTATTAAGGAGAGTTTTCTCATGAGCGCATCTTCGGTACCAACCTCATCATTAGGTTTGATCTTTAACGTACTCCAATAAACATCACACTCATCTTTTCGAAACGCCCTTCCTTCTTTATAAATCAAAGCTAATTCGCATGCACATGGTAAATTATGAGTGGCCCTAATAACACACCCACACATTACGGGAGTGAACCATATATTCAAGGCTGTTGTGAGATTTTTCTCTATTAATTCTATAGCCGTACATGAAAGTTCACCTTTGACATCCTTGTAGATGGTTTTGTTAGACCCCCTAGTTGAGTTTCTTGGACGATACCTACTACGATCGAATGATTCGAAAATGTTAGAGTGTTGAGCAGTAAGCAATGCATGAATATTTTTCCAAAATTGCTTAAACGTGCATAGACTACTACCAATTTCCCGCTTGAGGCTCGAGTGAGCACTCTCCGCCTTATAACGTGAAATAAAATAAATTAGATATCTAACACTTGATATTAAAAAATATTGTGTGGAGATGGAAATATAACTCACCGATTGCTAGTTTGGTTGCCCAAATGTTTAAATTTGTTCGTGTGAATATTGAGAAATTTGTGTCCATAATCCTCAATCCATTGCTTCATAACGTACTCGATAACCAATGGACAAAATGCGTACGTGTGGTGCAATTCGGCAAGGTTTTTGTTATAATATTCGAGCGTCGCCGAATAGGCTACCCTTTGGTAATATTCGCCGAACTCTTCGGCCATGTCCGAATTCGGTAAAACTTTCTTAGCGTAAGAGTTGATGTTCCTACCAATATGCCAATTGCATAGCATATGAGTTGTATCCTGAAATATATCATCGATAGCATTCATTAAAGTCAACTACCTATCGGTGACGATAATGTTAGGTAATTCGCAATTGTTGTTCGTCAACACTTTCTTTAGAACGCTCAATCCCCAAGTGTAGTTCTCTTGTTTCTCGGAGCTCAAAAAAACAAAAACAACACAAAATGTCTTCTTCGTCGAAGTTTGGCCAACTATTTCAAGTAAAGGCATCTTATACCTTGTAGTCTTATACGTGCTACCCATTATAAGAACTTGAGGAAAAGTGTGCATGAAATCGATGCTTTTAGGGTGTGCAAAAAACAACTCGAGGATCTCGTCCGTTGCTTCACAAGTTCGCTCCCAAATATAGTACTCGTGTTCTTTTAACTTAGAAAACAAATATTGCATTTGGGTCTTGCCTGCTTTATCAACCAAATCATGTTTTTTCCGCATGTTGTATATCGTTCGCATGCGTGATACATTTTGCAGGTCTTTAATCTTCAAACCGCGATATCTCTCTCTTAGTCGAGAACCGACTTCCGTTTGACTACGAACGAATAATTTTTCTTTGACTTTTAGTCTAGCGGCTCGTGAATGATCATCCAAGTGCAAAAATGGTTCGTGGTTGTGTTTCCCGTTTAGCACTATCAATTTCTAATAATCGGGTAGCTCTAAGACCGGACTCCCTCTTAAATAGAACGAACACCCGCATTTTTTCGATGAACATTCTCGGCGCTTCTTAACATACCCCGGTTTGGGGTTAGGTTTGTAAATCCCGTGCCTCTCGCACCTAAAATATATCATAGGAGTTTTCATACTTTTCCTACCGTCATCGTTTTTACTACGTAGCACAATGAATCCTCGTTTTATGTTTTCGGACTCGACCGAATCGATCAAATCGGTTTTGGTGTACAAGGTGTCCGTACTAAACACTTTCGTGTAATCGGACATCGAACATGGCGGTTGATCCGGTCCCTACAAATGTGATTGCTGCAATTATATGAAAACATACTTAATTGTAACCGATCATTTAATTTGCATAACATGTCATATTCGCGAACAACAAGCTCGACTTTTTTACCAAATCGCGAACAACCAACACGACTATTTGGCCAAATTGCGAACAGCAAACGCGTGTATTTGGCAAAATCGTGTACTGTCTACTAAGTGCCCGCACGGTTGACAACATCGCGAACACACTATTCGTCCATTTGGTATATTCGCGAACAACATGCGCACGATTTTGCTAATTTTTCCATTCAAATCTGTGAATCCTGGGTTCGCAGTTCGTCCAATATGTAGCGCTACCGGCGCTATATTCGCACTGAAACTAAAAAAACGAAAATCACCTCATATTGGGTTTCGAGATGGTCTGTCAACGGCTCCTCCTCTTCCGACGCAAAATCATCGATATTGTAGCTGAAATCTTCACTCCAATCACTCAAATCCATAGTTTTTTTGGGTTTTTAAGATTTTTAGAGAGAGAATGTTTAAGAGAGAAGTAAATGAAAATTAATTTTTTCTTACAAACTTGATCTTATAAATGAAGAGTAAAATTGACATTTCACATTCAAAAAATCTGATTTTGGTATTTTATTATAGCCAAATGGGATCTTAATATAGCATAGCCCTTTGTAAACCATTAGAATTTTTTTTTTCCACTTGAAATCCGAACAAAAATTCTTATCAAATTCAGATAAGTAAAAGGGTTTGGCTAAATTCGGACCCAAAATATGTTAACCAACCCAAAAAAAAAGAAAGTTCTTGAAGTTTTACAATTTCACCCTTACTCCGGCTTTTGAATCTTTCTCAAAAGCCGGTTGAGACCCTCCCACCTGGTGGAAAAACTGTTTCATCAGCTGGGGTAAGCTTCCCCGCCGGTTGAGAGGGTCTTAACGGAACCCTAAGTAAAATTTGGTTAACTATTTTTTACCAGACTTTGACAGTGTAACTGAAAAAAACGGATTACCAAATCGGTAAGTTTTTGCTGTACTAAGCATCGAATGTCTCACCCATAGATATATAAAAAACAGGACAAGTCTAGACTCTAGATCATTCCATTTGTATTTTCAACCGACACAAACAAATCCGATCACAAAATGGAACCACCGTCACTTCCCGATTCATCTCAGATCTCACCACAAATCGAATCCATAACAAAACCAAACCAGATCTTCATCCTCTCCGGCCAGAGCAACATGGCCGGTCGCGGCGGCGTTACAAAACACCACCACTGGGACGGTCTCGTCCCCTTAGATTCCCAACCACATCCTTCCATCCATCGTCTCACCGCTCACCTCCACTGGGAACCGGCCCGTGAGCCGCTTCACCACGATATCGACACCAAAAAGGTCTGCGGCGTCGGGCCCGGAATGACCTTCGCCAACGCCTTCAGACACCGTACGGAGATAAATGAAGAGAATGCGGCGATCGGATTAGTGCCGTGTGCTGTGGGAGGCACCGCCATCAAAGAGTGGGCGCGTGGAGAGCATTTATATGAGAATATGGTGAAGAGAGCGAAAGCGAGTGTGGTGCACGGTGGAGTGATAAAGGCTTTGCTTTGGTACCAAGGAGAGAGTGACACGTTAACAGTGGATGATGCTGATGCGTACCAGGGGAAGATGAAAACATTTGTTTCTAATGTGAGAGAAGATCTTCGTCTGCCTTCTCTTCCGATTATTCAGGTTCGAAATTTTATTTTAACTAAATGGTTTGGATTCACTATTTTATTTAGCATGTTTTCGATTATTTCGATACACCTTTATAGTTAAATATTTAACATATGCCATTTAATTTCAACATTTTTTAGAGAGAATTTTAATACGGATTGGTTAAAAAAAGTAAAATTATTATTTTCAGTGACAAATTATTCATGCTGTGTTTTACAAAATCTGTCATTGTCTTTTTTAAAAAAAATCGGCACTTGATTGTCTTGTGGAATACATTCATTATAAATTTTACAGAACCATTCTTTTAGTACTTTAAGGTTTTCGGTAACAAATTACAAAAATAATGAAAAGATTACACAAAAATCATCATTACTAATAGTGTTTTTTTAGTAACGGTACTTGCAAAATAAATTAATAATAAAAACAAAAAGGGTATGGCTATATATACCCAATTCGGGTTTAAATATACCCAAAAAATGCAGTTGACTTTTGTTTGACTTTTTTAGGACGGAAAAACCCTTGAACTTTTATTTAATATCCGAATTGCCACTAAGTAAAAAAAAAAACACTAAGTATATCCTATATACACCCAATTCACAAAACAATCTATTTGGTTATGTATACCCAAAAAAACACAACTCTCTACTAGATCAAACCCCATATTACTACAATTTTGTGAAATTTTTCAAATTGTTCTTGAACATTCAAAGTTGCCTCAAGAACATTCAAACTCTTTTTAATTTTTTTAAACTTCTTCTAATGAAAACACAAAATCAAAACTTGTTTTTTTTAAAAAAAAATTAAAAATTTAATTACTAAAAAAATTATAATTTAAGGGTGTTTGGAAGCCATTTTCCGGCCGAAACACGGCCGGAAAATGGCCATTTACGAAGGCAGCGCGTACCGGTCGGTACAGGGGGGGCGTACCAGCCGGTGCGTACCCCCTGTACCGACCGGTACGCGCTGCCTTCGTAAATGGTCATTTTCCGGTCGAATTTCGGCCGGAAAATGGCCTCCAAACACCTTAAAATTCTGATTTTTTTGTCCAATTCAACCATAACCCTAAATTTTGATACTAAGACTAAGTTTTTATATTTTAGTTCGCCGGATTTTAGTTCGCCGGATAAATTAGAGAGAACTTGAAGGTTTTAGAGAGAAGTTAGAGAGTGTAAGAGAAAAAATGAGGTGGATAAGATTAGTAAAAAAAAAAAACCTTATATACCTAGAAAAGGGTATTTTTGTCAAAATTTGGATATACTTAGATCACATTTGGGTATACTCAAAATTGGGTATACTTAAACCCGAATTGGGTATATATAGCCGTACCCAAACAAAAATTACATTTTTATGCATATTATTTTCTATTAACATTTGAACATATTATAAAAGAATATATTTTAGAAATTATGAGTAAAAATTCACTATTCCTTCCATCCTAATTTATATATTTTTACATGAAAAGATATTTTTATTTTATTTTTACAAATTAAATTTTTTTTCTTCTTTTTAAAAAAAATATTATTATTCATTAATATTTGAGTATAAATTTTCCAAAAAAATGTATCTCGGTCGGAAGGAATGGAATATATAAATACGACGATTTTCGCATATAAGGTTATGCTCGTTAAAAATCGTGCTTAGTCTTTTGTTTTAAAATATTATATCAAAATAGTCATTACTATCAATTTTTGTAGATATTTTATCTTTTTTATATAGTCATTTTTGTTGAAATCTATGATCAAAATAGAATTGATCTCTTGTTTTAAAATATTATATCAAAATAAATAATTTTTTTGTTTCATCGACAAATTTTTTTTCTATTTGTGTGTTTTTCTGTTCGTTTTTTTGCATATGTGATCACTCATGTATAAAAATCATGATTATTTTTTTTTCTTGCATTGTGATGATTTTTGTTACATGTACGGTCATTTTTGTTATATTTGTAATTTTTTTTTTTTCATACGTGGTCAGCGTGAGTGATCAAAACTACAAAAAGAAATTGACCGTTTTGATAGAAGAGGGTCGGACAAGAATACCATACTAGTACTTGATAATCCGACAATAAAAATATATTGATTGGGCTTTTTCATATTTCCATTACTCAAATTCGTCCCAACCCGATCTCTTACGGTGAATAAAGCTAATCCACTATTTGGAGCTGGTCATATATCAAATACTTCATAATATCCGCGTTACTTAGTTTTTGTACGAATGTGACAGGTTGCTTTAGCATCCGGAGACCCGAAATACATAGAGAAAGTGAGAGAAGCACAATTAGGAAGTGATGTTCCAAATGTGGTGTGTGTGGATGCAAAGGGGTTACCACTTAAGGAAGATAATCTTCACTTAACAACGGAAGCTCAAGTCACCTTGGGTCATTTGTTGGCTGAGGCTTATTTTTCCCATTTCACTTCTATGTAATCCGGATCTACTACAAAGCGTGCGTGTCTACCGTGTACCTTCAAGCGATGTATTTGTATACTTTAAATTTCTTATGTTCGTTATGAATGGCACATGAACCTTAAACAAAATTGATAGTAGAACATTAAAATTGAGTCTACTCTAGTTGTAAACTTAAAGCGGGGAAAACTTACGTCAAAAATTATGTCAAGTCACCGTTGTACGATATCTATTGCATTTGTGCTATTATCTTTCTTTCGTTTTCAAAATAAGTCATTGGTGTTTCAGATAGTTGCATTTTTACCACTGACACGTGCAAATTCACAAAAAGCTGACACGAGGCACCCCATTGTACTCAAGTCTGTTGCATATACGGTCACTCCTATTTTTTTCAAAAAATACCCATGTTCAGTTGTTTGACCTCTTTACTCTTAACTTTTACTTTTTACTCCAACTTTTTACCGATCCTTTTAAATTTTTACCCAAACTACTCTAATAACCCACTGTTAAACCCAACCCATCCCATTTACCCCATATATCTGCTTCTTCTTTTGTGTTGAAACCCTAATTTCCCACCTACACCATAACCTGCTTCAAGACTTCTGTAAAACCCTAATTCCCTTCTTCACCTAGCCACCTTCTACAGACCTCTAACAATGTCGTCCTTCTCCTGTACATCAAAACAACCATCTAATTTAGGGTTTTGTGAATGTGGGCTACCAAGCATAACAAAAACAACTTGGACAGTCCGAAATCCTGGCAGAAGATTCAATGGATGTTGTAATTTCGGGGTAAGTTTTATTTTACAGTAAAGCAGATTGTTTTTTGCTTCAATGGTTACTCTATTTCTTCTCCTCTTAACCGATTTTTGTTTATCAGAAAGATCACTACCGCAAATACTTTAGATGGATCGATCCAGTGGTTAACAGTAGGTCACAGACCGTGATTAACGGTCTATTGAAGCAACGTGAGAAGATGGAAGCTGAAATTCAAAGGAAGAACTGGATAATTATGGTTTTATGTGTATGTCTAGTTTTTTGTTTTTTGGTAATTGTTTGTTTTTAGTCTATGTATTTAAAGAATTTTGTACCAAGTCTAGGTAATATATTTTGTATGTTTCCTCGATTATGAAATTTAATTTCAATTATGACGTTTGAAATTTGAATTGATTTTTGTGCATTGAATTGAATTGAATTGTGATAGAAAATCTTGTAGTTCTTGTTTTGTGTATTGATTTTTGTGGTGATGAATTCTTTTGGGATTGAATTTGACTAAGTAAATACAGCTTAAAACCAAATACATATCATTAATGAGTGACATAATTCAGTGGTTGTTAAAAGCATTAACTAACAGCAAATAAATGGCATTCATTTTACAACCAAACTGCAAGCTAATTTTTCATACACTAATCAACAACATCAACCAAACCACAAACAAAGCAGTTAATGAGTACACAAATTTAGTCCATAAATTGTATGGCTACTAAATAAACCATGAAATAATGTCTTGAGTGCTTAAACAACAACATACAACACCTTCAAATACAAAAACCATAAATTGTGTTTGTGCATAACATACAACACATTACAAAAAAAAACCCAGATCATGGGCAGTCTACACAGAACATCATTCAACATAACACAAAAAACCCTTAAAGCTACTATTGTGGTTGGGTAATATTGACAACATGATTACCACTACCTTCCACCGACGCCTGTGAACCACCAGTTTCCACTGCCTTGTTGCCAGATTTTTCGGTCGATCCACCAGAAGCTGCTGATACAGACCCACTAGTAGATGTTGCAGCCCTATGTGTTGTCTTAGCGGAAAAACGAGGTGCAGATGATAAAGGTCCACCTACCCTGGGCTGCTTAAAAGGACCAAAAACTGTTTGAGGAACCCTCCTCTTTTTACCTCTGGTTTGCACCTTAAGAGCCTCCTTGTACCCTTGCATACTTCCACCACTAACCCAACCAATATGTGGTGAACTGATGTTGTTTTGAGAGGAATATAGAGTACCAACCTGTAATTTAAAAAATATTATAAAACTAGATGTTTTCAAGATAATGAACAAAATCACAAAATCACTTTAATAGAATAAGTGAAAGAATCTTACAGGTGGGTAGTGTGCATGGCCAAAGAGTTGTCCCTTCTTTCAAAATAGTGGATCACACTACCCTGCTCACACACAACAACCAAAAAAATATAAATGTAAAAGTTAAAGTAATGAGACTATAAAAAAGGACCACTTCACCAACTGGACCATAAATATTAATATCTTTGAAAGTAAATTTGGGCCACGCTAAGAGACAGGACTTATATCAGGCATTAATGTGCCTTGACTCCCTAAAGAGGCTCATTCATGTTGTTAAAAAGTAGATAACATAAAAAAACAACAAAAACGTCATAAGTAGTTACTTCAACCAAGCTGAAAACTAAAAGGAAGACCAACACCACAAGCAAGACCATCACAACAACCATGAAAATATAATCACAAGCATCTGAAACTTACGAGGAATCCTATAGATCTTGTAGTTTGAGGAGCAGTTTTTGGGGTTGTGGCTTCAACCTGTTAGAAAAAAGAGACAGCATCAACAAATATCAAATCGAAAGTGTCACCAACAGGTAACTATAACAGTATATTGTATATATCTATTGGTATTATAGAACACTTACCGGTGCAGAAGAAGTATTGGCTATGGAAGTGGCTACAGCACTTGCTTGACCGAGAGTAGAGGTACACCTTCGTTTGTTATGTCCTACTGTCTTACAGTTGGAACATCGTGCTATATTGTACTTCCGAGATAACCTTGGCACTCCTGATGTTGTGTCTTGCAAAGGAAGTTGTAGTCTCTCGGAATGATCCCTCATCCTGGAAGTTTGACGTCTTCCTCTTACTATCTTAACCGGTGGAGGCATGACAGGCTGTATATGGTTCATAGGCCAATGCTGGTATCCATTAATTGGGTTAATCAAATTAGAGTAAATAGCCTTCTGTGTAGCCATCCTGAACCACTTAGATACGTAGTCCACTGGGTTACCACTATTGAACCGGATACAGGCAATAACATGGCTACATGGAATGCCAGAGAGCTATCATTTACGGCATCACCAAGAATCACATTTAGCGCTCTCGAATTTGCACGGTACGCCTTCGCTCTACTGATCTTCACCAAAAAATCTTTGGCCAACTCAGCCATTAAACTCTTGATAGACCAATCGGGATCAGCTTGCCACTGTCTTAGATAATGTTTTGCTATCCACTTCACGTTAACGAATCTGCTAAGGTGAGTGGGAACACAAGTATGATTGTCGTTGAGTGTCTTTATCCTCCACGCAGGTGCACAATCTTGGTTAGAAGCCCAGATAAACCATTTGTAGATTGGCTCGCTGCATTTATAACTACACCGTATCTTGTCATTATTGTAGACTTTTACACTACGGCGTTGTTTAATGTTGTACTCTTTCACCGCCTCTTTCAAATACTGTTTGGATGTAAATTCAAGGCCAACTGCCAACTGAAGATACTTCAACTCACTGGGTGGCCTGAAAGTTCTTATCTTTGGCTTGAATTTTTTAGGTCTGGTCCTTCTCAAAGCGGTAGCTTCTTCTTCTTCAGTATCGGGATTGGTCAAATTGTCCGAGCTTACGAATTCTTCCTCAGTACTATACTCACATTAGAACAGACATCCTCATCGTCACTTTCAGTTGGGCTATATTCAGCCGGGCCGTAACTGCTATCTGCACTATCATCGCTATCACTATCCATCTGGCTAGGTTGTGGTAGTTGTTCCTGCATCTCGTCAAACTGCGTCATGTCCACCCAGAAAACAACGGCGATGTCAGGCCTTCTAGGCCATCTCCTGCCTATGAACCAACCTCAACATTGCCATCTTCAGCTGCATGTGCACCCACTTATATATTACAGTCATCATCTGCACCACCAACTTGACCATCATATGTATCAACATGACCTAAACCAGCACCATCACCAGCATGTCCACCCTTAACTGGATCACCAGCAACATCATAATCACTATCAGCCTCTACTACACCCTTAACTGTATCACCAACAACAGAAGTTTCCAGTCCACCCTCCACATGATCATCTATAACATCATCTGCATCCTCTGCACCCTCACCCTCTATACCAGCCCCCACATAATCATATACAGCCTCTACACCCTCACATTGCCCCTCTAAACCAACATTGACATCAATATTTACATTGTCCCCTACTTTATCAACACTAACATCAACTCTAACACCAGTATCTATACTATTCCCCTAACCCTCTAAACCATAAATTCACAGCAACATCTAAATTATCCCCTACTCTATCAACATTAAAACCAACTGTTACATTATCCTGTACATCATCAACATCACACTTACCAGCTAATCCATCTGTTTCTCCAGAACCTTCTATGCTATTATATGCACCGTTCTTTTTCGGGAAGAACTTATCATACATTTCATCTATGAATGTTTCAAAAGCCTCATCATAATCAACCTCAACATTATTCTCATCATTACCAAGTATTATTTTCAACACCATCACCATCAGCCTCTACTACACCCAAATCATTTTCAACCAACACATTTGCAACCAACACATTCTCAACCAAATCATTTCCAAAAAAATCATTTTCAACACCATATTTACCCTGATTTAAACCACCATCTGTACCCTGACCTAATCCAGTATCACTACCATGTCCTAAACCATCATCACTACCCTGACCTAAACCAGCATCTCTACCCTGACCTAATCCATTACTTGTACCATATCCTAAACCAGCATAACTACCCTGACCTAAACTAGAATCTCTACCCTAACCTAAACCAGCATCTGTATATATATATATACGTTAACCCAAACCAATATTTATAGGTTCACTCCTAGGTAAAATGCTACTTGTGCCTTCTACGTCAACTGTAGGTACAGTCTCTAGATTTTTTTCCTTTTTGTAGGAGACACGATTTCTAAATGAGGTGTCATATATGAGTATATGGTCACTAACCTGCTTTCATCCAACTTCTGGGTCATCATGTATGCCTCTACGTCACTGTTTATTAGTTAGATTTTATGTCCAGGACCATGGAGCTTGTAGCCAAACTGGTAGTGGCCACCAGTCCCCGCTGCATCGGTCAATGAGTGAATCTCATGTAGCTTCAGGATAGAGGACCAATCTGGGTTGATGAAATCGATAGTCGTCGATTTCCCCCCAACATACTTCAAAACCCTTTTCCTCTAAAATACCCATCATAATGATAATCGATAGCAAAAAGGTGTTTGTTGACACCTGAAATTGAAAAAAAACACATATTAGAACAAAGAACACGTATCATGAATAAAAACTTAAAGTATGAATAACAAACTAAACGCAAACAGAGACCATAGTATGAGGCTTACCTTAGTATGGACTTTTAGACATTGTAGCCCTAACCAAACCTTCAATTTGAACTTGTTAGGGTTCGAAATTTAGGCGTCGGTATCTAATTAGGGTTTTCAAAAAGAGGAAACTAGGATACAGACCTAGGGTTTGACAGACAGTGAGTCAGTGAGAAGAATCAATGCTTAATGGTGTAAATCACGATTAAGGGAGAGAAAGAGAGAGATGGTGAGTGACAGAGACTGACATAGAGTGAATGGGGATACTGGCGCTCGTTCTTTCAGCTTCCAAGAATAGATTTGAGGAGGGAAAATATTAGGGTTGTAAAATTGGAGGAAATTCACAATTGGGTCAGTAAATAAACTGGGTTAAAACAATTAACGGGTCGGATTATTCTCAATAAATATGGCACAGTAACCAAATGGGTTTAACAGTGGGTAATTAGAGTAGTTTGGGTAAAAATTTAAAAGGATCAGTAGTAAATTGGAGTAAAAAGTAAAAGTTAAGAGTAAAGAGGTCAAACAACTGAACATGGATATTTTTGGAAGGAAAATATGAGTGACCGTATATGCAACAGACTTGAGTACAATGGGGGTGTCACGTGTCAGCTTTATGTGAATTTGCACTCGTTAGTGGCAAAAATGCAACTATCTCAAACACCAATGATTCGTTTTGGGGACGAAAGAAATGTAGAGGCACGAATGTAACAAGCGTCATACATCGGTGACTTGACATGGTTTTTAGTCGGAAAACTTACTAAAGGGAATCTTAATAATTGCTTTGAAAGTCCAAAAAAATTCGCTCAGAAATATTCTGGTGAGGTGATTGAGTTATATCATTGGTGAAGAGAAAGAAAGGCTAGGGTTATATTTTGGGCACTTAATTATTATCCTCAAAATTGGTATTTTACTACTAGTGTATTTTTAATGAAAAAATGCATGCATTTTTTCACTTCGTAATTATTTCTTTAGATTCAACAAAATAATAATTAAAAAGAAAAAACTAATACCTTATCTTAAAATATAAGAAATCAACAACATCTACTCAATTTAACATCAAATTTAGTAATTAAATTTAACATTGTTGGAACAAATATTTTGGAAAAACGCTAATTGAGGATCTTATTTATTCTATATTCGAGATAAAATTTTAATTTATTTTTTTATTTTACATCATTGTAAAATTTTATGTCGGTATATACTAAATACATGTTTGAGGCTGATCCAAAATGAAAACTCAAGCATATAAAAAAATAAAAACTTAAGAATATAAAAAAATAATTTAACCGTTATTACTTTCTTCAAAGATTATGGTTCTATAGATTGAATGATGAAAGAATAAATAAAAAGTCCGGCTTTTAAGTTGAAAGAATTAGGAAACTAGATTGTCCATTTTTTTTTAGTGAAATTGAGAATTGAAAAAGTCAATTGTTGATTCATATATGTTATTATAGCATAATTATTATACTCCAAAAATCTACGATGAATCGTAAAATATATTTTAAAAAACAAATTAAAAAATTCGAACAAATCAATTAAATAATATCATATAAATCAAACAAATATTTTTTTTTTTTCTTTTTTTTTTTCGGAGGGAACCCGCAGCCGCTACTCAGAGTGCAATGAGTGCGCACAGGGTAAACCCTCAGTCTGACGTGATAGCCTGCAAACCAACGCCAGAAGGTAAACCACACAAGGTGACAGGCTCAGCCGAGAAAGCGTATGTAGAGGGACTCGAACTCATGACCTTTTGGTTATAAGAATGTCATACTCAACCAACTCGGCTAAAAAAAAAAAAAAAAAAAAAAGAAAAAAAAAAAAAAAAAAAAAAAAAAAGAAAAAAAAGAAAAAAAAAAAAAAAAATAAATCAAACAAATAAATTAAACACATTTAAAACAAAAATTAATACAAATAAAATAATTAAACAAATAAATTAGACAAATTCAAATCGCCATATAAATCAATTAAACAAATTCAAATAAATCAATTAAACATATTCAAAAATTAATTAAACAAATCAATTATTGGGATAATAATTTTTTAAAAATCAAATAAAAATTTTAAACAACAACTAACAAATTAATAAAATAAATTCAAACAGTTCAGTTGGATTCCTTTTTACAAATAAATTATACAAAATCAATTAACAAAATAAAACAAATTAACATATATCGTTAGATTTGAACTCGGTACCCTTTCAAATGAAAAGAAGTTATTTATTATTAAAGTAATCCATTTTTGTTAACGTGGTCGATAGTATACATGGCTAGCCTTTAGATACGCGCGTTATGTATGTTGGGATTTGGAACAGAATATAGAAGAAAGTTAACCAAAAATACCGTGGTTCGTGCTTAAAATTATGTTGGGCCTTGCTATCGATATTAGTTTTACGTGGCATATTTATTGGTTGCAGTTATTGTATAATCCTTTATATTCTTAGCCTAACTTATAGTATTTATTTTATTTTATTGGGAACAGGCGAACAGCTATTATCTCCATAACATAGGTTATTTTTTCCGTATAAAATTTTGAAAAAAATTTAAAAAATAGATTTTACTTTATAACCCTTAAATAAACATTCAATTTATATTTCAATGCTCTTTCCATGTTTTATTATCAAATAGTTAATATTATTTTCAAATGACACGCGTAAGACTTTAGATTTATTTTTCAATTTTTTTTTTAAATGTGCAACTTTCCTTTAACAATTACTGTAGCTATCAATAGTGAAAGATTTTTGAGTTGAATGTTAAACAAATACATATAATAAAATCCGCAGAATTTGGTTTTGGTATCAACTACATGTATTTTTTTCTAAATAGTTGTTGATTTTGAACCGAAATCTAAAAAGAAAAAAAAATCTACATCTTCCGAAAAAGAAATATACAGTGGATTCTAATTTTCAATCCCCGCATCTGAAAGAAAAAGAAATCAGTTGTCGATTCTGAAAAAAATGCATTTCATTCAAAGAAAATGTCACGGAATCAACTGCCGATTCTGAAAAAAAAAAATGAAATTGATTCCGAGAAAATGTCTCGGAATCAACTGTCGATTCTGAAAAAAAAATGAAATTGATTACGATAAGAGGTCTCGGAATCAACTGCCGATTCTGAAACAAAATGTTGTTGATTCCGAGAAGGGTTCTCGGAATCAAGTGTCGAAACAAAAGTCCAATTGATTCCAAAACGGGTCTCGGAATCAACTGTCGATTTTGAAAAAAAAGTGCAGTTGATAGAGAGGATTTTACAATCTTATTGTTAGTGTTTCTACTATGAAACAAAAGTACATATATTTCTTAGTTTCATTGTAGTATTTGTCATCCATTCCATTGATGGTGATAGAGTTCAAATGGTTCTTTCAACAAATTCGATGTTTTTTAAAATCTTATCAACTGCTTCATAAATTACTAAGTTTTTTGTTTATTTCTTTGTCATTCCGGTGTGTCCTAGTAAATTCTTTTATTTATATGGAAAAAGGAATTCTTTTGAAAGAGAAAGAAGAGCGGAAAAGAGAAAGAAGTGACCTGAAGAAATAAGAGAGAAAGAAGTAAGTTGCAGAAAAAAAAAGAAAAAGTATAGAATGAGAAACGCGAGAAAAAATATGGACAGAGATAAATCTCTATTCTAATCGTAAATTTGATTAAAACTTTTATATTTATGTAAGGGTAAAAGTGAATTTTACTAAATAGAGAAAATAAAAGATACAGGATAAATAATGGGACATTGAGGAAATAACAAAATTAATGAAGTTATTCAATTTTACCGTGGTTCGTGCTTAAAATTATGTTGGGCCTCGCTATCAATATTAGTTGTCCGTGGCATATTTATTGGTTGCAGTTATTGTATAATCCTTTATATACTTAGCCTAACTTGTAGTATTTATTTTATTTTATTTTATACTCTATTTGGTTAATATTAACCCCACATTTATTAAAATTTTGTCTTGATTTATATAATATTGTATTATAAAAAAAATAAAAATGGTTGAATTCAACTTATATACATCTAGGATTATGGTTATTTATTTTAAACAACATATTATTATACATGAGATACATTATGTGTATGGGATGATAATAGGTAGAGAAAATAAGTTTGTTATTACATTAATACATAATGATAATGAACATTATCCAAGGTCTTCTCATGTATTATTCAAATGCGAAATATCTGGAGTTTATAAAATGATGGTTGATGAAAAAATCTTACAAAAAATAAAACAAAAAATTGAATGTTATTATAAACTAAATAGAAATTTGGTAAGTTTAGATTAATGGTTCTTAGAGGTTATCCAATGATGAAACACTTTGAAAGTAATTATAAAGCAAGTAAATTATCAAAAGATGAGCTAAACTACGTTCATCAAACTAGCGTGATAAAAGCCCAATGTAGATATATTTTGAACAGACTCGAACAGTTTAACACTGTAAATTTTTCGAGTATGCACGATGTGTACAATGCTCGACAAAAACACGGTTTGTTAAAAAAATGATCGTTATAGTTTCATTACATATTGGTTAAATTGGAAAAAATTAAACTATTTCAAATGGCATAGGTCCACCGAAGATAACAGTGAAATTACTACATATTTTTTTTCTACACCCCAAGTTAGTTTAGATTTGTTACAAATGTTTCTAAAATTTCTAATGGTGGATAGAACATATACAAATTTAAAGTATGAAATTCTATTTCGATTGATGAGTCCAGATTCCGTTACCACTCCGGACAGGGTCAGTTCAGATAATGCTTTCCTAACCGGACAATGACAATTCGGACACCATCATCCATTGGACTGTTCGAACAGAACTAAAGTACTTAAAAACCTAATCACTTCTTGACTAAGCTTCCTGCTCTCCTACTAAGAGCTCATGGGTCCTTGAACTTGACCCGGGTCCATTAAACATGACCCGAAAGCCTATAAGGCCCAAATACAAGGGTATAAATACCCAACCACCAACATTAAATGAGGGTAATGAAAATTAAATACAACCACGCTGCTTAATTCTCCCTCTACACTCTACCCAAATATTAAATACTCTCAAACTTCCACACAGTTCTGAACAAAAATTAAAAACTTACCCTTAGATAAAAATAAACCACACCAAATTAGCGACCACACTGGGAGAACGACGGTGCCTAAATAGAGCATTCGAAACCATTAGAAAAAATCAGTCCGAATGAATCCGGACGCCCCGGAAGTACCACCAGCTTTGCTTGAAGTGGTGGGTGAAAATGATGAATATACCATCGAGGAGCGTGATAGATTAAAGGGAGAGATAGAAGCTCTGAGGGCAGAGAAAGCAAAGATGGGCATGAAAGAGAAGTCAAAGGCATCAGTTGCTCATCATACCGACAACCCTAGATAGTATGAGCCTTCAAAAACCCATGTGAGTACCAAGAAGACTCATGCTAGCTCCAAAAAGTCTCACCGGTCTAAGCCAGTGGAGAGTTCTGACTCAGATTCAGAATCTTCTGGTAGCTCCTCGGACGAGGATGGAGTTGAAGAGTCCTTATCTCCCAGCAGTGATGAGGGCCGTCTAAAAAGAAACAAAAATTGATTAAAAAGTATTCAAGAAAAAGGGATAGACATGGGAAATTAAAGAGGAAATTAGGCAAAAGATCATCTCACAGCCGGAGGCATGTAGACCGGATGCTGGTGGATCATTTTGCCTTCCACGATGAACCAGGTATCTTTGCAACTCCTAATGAGGATACTGTTTTCAGTCGTTGCCGGCATTGGAGACAATCTCCATTGTCTTCCAACATTCTGTCTGGAAACCTCCCTAAGAGGTTCGATAGCACAAAAATAGAGAAATACAATGGCAGTAAAGATCCGGATAACCACTTGGAACAATTTAAAAACTTCATTATGAATTTCGATGATGACGACAAGTTGCTCTGTAGAGCATTCTCCCAATCCTTTACGGGGAGTGATCTGAAGTGGTATAACAGCCTACCACAAGGCTGCATCAGAAATTTCGATACCTTTTGGGTGGCCTTTCGAAGGCAATTTGTTGGGAGTAAGGAATTGAAAGGCAATGGGGACACAATAATCCATTGTGCCCAAGAACCAAATGAATCACTGAAATAATATATAAGTCGCTTTGTAAACACCAAAAATGGGTTGGCTGATTGCTTCGAGCAAGTAGCAATAGCGTCTTTGAGGCAGGGCTTAAACCTTGGAAATTTAGTTGATTCAGTGACCAGAAAGAAAGCCATGACTTGGGGAGGTCTACTGAATCAGGTCAAAAAGCAAATCAACATTGATGAAACAAAGAAAACTAGGGTGCACCGGCAGGTGAGGTCTGCCCCGGTTGCACCAAACCCCAACCAAAATCAGTCCGGAAACAAGGCAAGGGAGACCGGACAGGGACATAAAAGGGCTAAAGCTCAATCTCAGCCAGCTGCGCCTGCCTAGAGTCAACAATCTAGAAATAAGAGAGGGCCTTGGGTTCAACCGGAGTGGTTTGCAGAGTTAAAAGAAAGTGTGGCAACCATTTATGACAAAACAAAGGAAGAAGTACACTATAGAAGGCCGGCCGCACTGCAATCTCCTAGGGAACATCGTAACAATTCCTTCTGTCAGTACCATAATGATACTGGCCATACCACTGACGATTGTATATCTTTGAAATAGGAAGTTCAGAATTTAATCGAAAGAGGAAAGTTGAGGGCATATGTCAAAAGAAGAGGAGGAAATAGGCCTGATAATACTTATCGGGCTGGTCCGAGCAATGCTGCTCCGAAAGGAGCTATGGTTATAATCGAAAGATTCGATGTAGAATCAGAGTACTTGGATACTGATCCAACTCGAAATAGAGTGGGTGTCATTGAGAAACGTTGTAAAACAGTCTCCGGGCTTATTAAGTTTTTTGAGTCACTCACAATTTTCGGAGGGGATATTATGACAGCTCCTACTGCTTCTTCAAGGAAGAGGCAAGTTCATACCAATCACAAAACCCAGCTAGAAGTAGGCATGACCTCATACCAATCACAAATTCCATTTCCCTTCATTGTTTTCGATGAAGATGACTTAAGGGATATAGCTAGCCCTCATGAAGATGTTGTTGTCATAGGAGCATCCATTGGGGGCAATGACATAAGCCGAATCTTGGTGGATACTGGGAGCTCAGCCAATATCCTCTTTTTAACATCTTACAAAAAGATGAAAAATTCAGCCGTAATTCAGCATTCGCACAGATCAATTGTGGGTTTCACTGGAAACTCAGCAGATGTGATCGGGGAGTTCGAAGAGGAAGTTTTGTTGGGGAAGGGCCCTTTTAAGAAGATGGTTAGAATACTTTTTATTGTGGTGGATTGTCCCACTTGTTATAATGCTATTTTAGGGAGGTCTTGGCTTTCTAAAATTCATGCAATGGCCTCAATAGTCCACCAATTTTTGAAATATGTTGTTCAAGGACAAGTAGGAGTTGTTCGGAGCAGCCAAAAGATTGCAAGAGAGTGTTATGCCACAACACTGGCTCCATGGACGTTGGGGGCAGTTCGTATCAACGAATAATAGCAATTTGAGGGGCATTCTGGTGGTGAGGGTGAAATTGATGACCCCATGGAGACCCCTGGAGTGTTGATACCGGTTGAAGAAGTTGAAACACATTCTTTGGAAGAAGGAAAAAGTGTTAAGATATGGTCCAAAATATCGTCCGAATTGAAGAGTAAAATGTTGAAGTTTCTAAAAGACCATCAACATGTTTTTGCTTGGTGCAATGCTGATGTTACTGGGGTTCCAACAGATATTATATCACATCACCTATCCATTCGGAGAGACATAACACCTGTGGTACAGAAGAGAAGGGTTTTTTCCAAGGAAAATGCTGATGTTATTGTCCAAGAAGTTGACAGGCTCACTAAAATGGGGCATATAAAAGAGTCTCAGTGTCCTTTATGGACAGCCAATCCGGTCTTGGTAAAAAAAGAAAAATGGCAAGTGGCGTATGTGCATTGATTTCACAGATCTTAATAGGGCTTGCCCAAAATATTTATACCTAGTCTCTCGGATTGATCAGTTGGTGGATTCCACTTCTGGGAATAAGCTACTGTCTTTCATGGATGCCTTCTCCAGGTACAATCAGATTCAAGTAGATCAGAAGGATCAGGATTATACCACATTTGTCACTGATGATGAGTCTGGATTCTGTTACCTCTTCGGACAGGGACAGTTCGGGCAAAGACCACCTAACCGGACAGGGCAGTTCGAACACCTCATCCATTGGACTGTTCGAACAAGAACTAAAGTACTTAAAAACCTAATCACTTCTTGACTAAGCTGCCTACTCCCCTACTGATCCAACACAAGCAGAGGAGATCCCTAGTGATTTTCAAACCGATGAGGTTGGAGGAGGAGACCTTAGCATTGATGGGGTTGACATCACCGGGCTTGATGGACTTGGTGACTACTTTGCCAACCTCCCCAGAGACGATTTTGCTGGGCCTTACCTCCCTCCGAGTGCTTCGAACACCGTCACTTTTAATGGTAAGAATTTTACTGTTTCGAGTGAAAGGGACATTATAGCTCACTCTATATTAAGTAGTGTTCATCCAGTACTTGTGTTGGAGAAACAAGTTCGAAGTCAGGCAGATACTATCAAAGATCTCAAATCTGACAAAGAGAGACTGTCTGATGATCTTCTTACTGCCACTCAACATGTTGACATTCTAAAGGGATAAAACGAGGAGCTGAAGAAGAGCCAAGAGGGGTGGACCACAAAAGTTTCCACTCTAGAAGACGCTATCAAGGAGCTCCGGGTGAAGTTGTCCGGATTAGGGAAAGATCTCACCTCTTTAAAAAAGGAGGGCAAGGCTAAGGATCAAGTCATCCAAAACTTGACAAATGACAAGATTGCGCTTGAGAACACAGTGTCCAAGGCTGCAGAGGAGAAAGCTGATCTGCTAAAGGAGCAGGAGGCCAAAATTCAGACCAAGATCGATGCTTATGCCAAAAACGTGATAGATACTCAAGAGCAAATGTATGCCAAAGTGAGATCGGACATGGTCCTGCTCTTTAATGAGAAGTCCCCGAAGAGGAACCTGGGAGATTTGTGGCTTCATGTAGAGTACGAAGACCTTCCCTTCCACACCATGGCTGATGGAGACTTGCATGATTATTCCAGTGCTTCCTCCTCTGACGAAGAAGAAAACACCGGGGAGGGCCCTCACGAAGAGAAAGGCGATCCCAAGAAGAAGAAGAAGACAAGTGAGGCTGAGCCATCTTCAAAGGCTCAGTCTTAAATTATGAATTATCTTTTCACTTTTCATGTTACCTAAACTAAAGTTCTTGAAAGGCCAAGGCATTTTTGTTATTGTGTCCGGTATCTGACCGGATAGATCCTTTGTTTTGTTTGACAATTTAAAAGTCCTTGGAAGGCCAAGGCACTTAAGTTATTTCAATGAATATCTTTGTTTTGCACAATTCTTGCATCCTTTCATAGTTTGTTTCAATTTTGGTGGCTAGTGTTTAAATAGCCCTTAGTTATTTCATAAACAGTCTAAAGTGAGAGTGTTTAAATTCTCTGATGACAAATGTTTAAGTGGTCATCATTCTTTTAATTCAATCCGGATGGAGTGACAAAAAACAAAGTAAGAACACTTCGAATTTTTTTAAGAAGGCATCAAATTTTATTAAAAATCCTGGACACCTCATTAAAACCTCCCCGTGCCACTAGGGTAGGAAAGAGTATGCCCCCAAATATTTACATGGATTTTTAAACAAGTAAATATTTGCATAGCTTATATTCCAAGTACATCCGGAGATGCTCAATATTCTAAGGGTGATTTAAAACCCTTCCATCCTTGTCTTCGAGCCAATATGTTCCAGGTTTAAGCCTTTCAATGGCCATATAAGGTCCTTCCCAAGTTGGGGCCAGTTTGTCGAGCAGCTTCTCTTTAGTGTTTAAGAAGACTTTCCTCAATACCTTGTCCCCCGGCTGGAAATCTCTTCTTTTAACTCTAGAAGCAAACCTGCTTCTCATCAAACCTTGATAGTGTGCAGCTCTAAGGTGAGCCTTAACTCGTCTTTCCTCTATTAGGTCAAGCTGACCTCTGACTGCCACTTCGTTTGCGTGTTTGGAGAAGTTGCGAACCCGAAATGAAGGGAGAGTTGCTTCTATGGGGGCTATTGCATCCATCCCATATACCAAGGCAAAAGGTGACTCTTGTGTTGCAGCCCCAGGTGTAGTCCGGTAGGCCCACAAAACCTATTGTAAATAGCTAGGCCACTTTCCAGCAGCCCCTTCCAAATTTTTATTTAAATCGGACAGTATAGTTCTGTTAGCCACTTCAACCTGACCATTCTCTTGTGGGTGGAAAGGTGAAGAGAAACATTGTTGTATACCCCTTGAGGCACATAAACTCTCCATTTCCTTGTTGTCGTACTGTGGCCATTGTCTGTTGTTATCTTTTGTGGAACACCAAATCTACAACAGATGTTGGATAAAATGAATTTTATGACAGCTTTTGATGTTGTTCCTGCCAGAGGGGCTGATTCAATCCACTTTGAAAAGTAATCTATAGCAACAATTATAGTTCTGCGTCCTCCGGACGCCATAGGAAGAGGTCCCACCAAATCCAACCCCCATCGAGCAAAAGGTATAGGCTCAGAAATTGACTCTAAAGGGATGGCTGAGACATGAATTTCATTGCTATATCTCTGGTATGGATCACACCTTCTCACCAGCTTCTTAGCATCCTGCATTATAGAGGGCCAATAATAGCCAGCCCGTAAAACTCTCCGTGTTAGAGCCCTAAATCCACAGTGAGCTGATCCCTCACCATCATGCAATTCAGAGAGGACTACTTGAGACTCATCATCTCCCAAACATCGCAAAAGAGGTTTACTGTAAGACTTTTTATACAGAACGTCTCTTAGTATGATAAAACCACGAGCCTTGTGCTTCATTTTTCTTGCTAGTGATTTATCCAGAGGCAAGATTTAATTGAATCAGCCCCTCTGGCAGGAACAACATCAAAAGCTGTCATAAAATTCATTTTATCCAACATCTGTTGTAGATTTGGTGTTCCACAAAAGATAACAACAGACAATGGCCACAGTTCGACAACAAGGAAATGGAGAGTTTATGTGCCTCAAGGGGTATACAACAATGTTTCTCTTCACCTTTCCACCCACAAGAGAATGGTCAGGTTGAAGTGGCTAACAGAACTATACTGTCCGATTTAAATAAAAATTTGGAAGGGGCTGCTGGAAAGTGGCCTAGCTATTTACAATAGGTTTTGTGGGCCTACCGGACTACACCTGGGGCTGCAACACAAGAGTCACCTTTTGCCTTGGTATATGGGATGGATGCAATAGCCCCCATAGAAGCAACTCTCCCTTCATTTCGGGTTCGCAACTTCTCCGAACACGCAAACGAAGTGGCAGTCAGAGGTCAGCTTGACCTAATAGAGGAAAGACGAGTTAAGGCTCACCTTAGAGCTGCACACTATCAAGGTTTGATGAGAAGCAGGTTTGCTTCTAGAGTTAAAAGAAGAGATTTCCAGCCGGGGGACAAGGTATTGAGGAAAGTCTTCTTAAACACTAAAGAGAAGCTGCTCGACAAACTGGCCCCAACTTGGGAAGGACCTTATATGGCCATTGAAAGGCTTAAACCTGGAACATATTGGCTCGAAGACAAGGATGGAAGGGTTTTAAATGACCCTTAGAATATTGAGCATCTCCGGATGTACTTGGAATATAAGCTATGCAAATATTTACTTGTTTAAAAATCCATGTAAATATTTGGGGGCATACTCTTTCCTACCCTAGTGGCACGGGGAGGTTTTAATGAGGTGTCCAGGATTTTTAATAAAATTTGATGCCTTCTTAAAAAAATTCGAAGTGTTCTTACTTTGTTTTTTGTCACTCCATCCGGATTGAATTAAAAGAATGATGACCACTTAAACATTTGTCATCAGAGAATTTAAACACTCTCACTTTAGACTGTTTATGAAATAACTAAGGGCTATTTAAACACTAGCCACCAAAATTGAAACAAACTATGAAAGGATGCAAGAATTGTGCAAAACAAAGATATTCATTGAAATAACTTAAGTGCCTTGGCCTTCCAAGGACTTTTAAATTGTCAAACAAAACAAAGGATCTATCCGGTCAGATACCGGACACAATAACAAAAATGCCTTGGCCTTTCAAGAACTTTAGTTTAGGTAACATGAAAAGTGAAAAGATAATTCATAATTTAAGACTGAGCCTTTGAAGATGGCTCAGCCTCACTTGTCTTCTTCTTCTTCTTGGGATCGCCTTTCTCTTCGTGAGGGCCCTCCCCGGTGTTTTCTTCTTCGTCAGAGGAGGAAGCACTGGAATAATCATGCAAGTCTCCATCAGCCATGGTGTGGAAGGGAAGGTCTTCGTACTCTACATGAAGCCACAAATCTCCCAGGTTCCTCTTCGGGGACTTCTCATTAAAGAGCAGGACCATGTCCGATCTCACTTTGGCATACATTTGCTCTTGAGTATCTATCACGTTTTTGGCATAAGCATCGATCTTGGTCTGAATTTTGGCCTCCTGCTCCTTTAGCAGATCAGCTTTCTCCTCTGCAGCCTTGGACACTGTGTTCTCAAGCGCAATCTTGTCATTTGTCAAGTTTTGGATGACTTGATCCTTAGCCTTGCCCTCCTTTTTTAAAGAGGTGAGATCTTTCCCTAATCCGGACAACTTCACCCGGAGCTCCTTGATAGCGTCTTCTAGAGTGGCAACTTTTGTGGTCCACCCCTCTTGGCTCTTCTTCAGCTCCTCGTTTTATCCCTTTAGAATGTCAACATGTTGAGTGGCAGTAAGAAGATCATCAGACAGTCTCTCTTTGTCAGATTTGAGATCTTTGATAGTATCTGCCTGACTTCGAACTTGTTTCTCCAACACAAGTACTGGATGAACACTACTTAATATAGAGTGAGCTATAATGTCCCTTTCACTCGAAACAGTAAAATTCTTACCATTAAAAGTGACGGTGTTCGAAGCACTCGGAGGGAGGTAAGGCCCAGCAAAATCGTCTCTGGGGAGGTTGGCAAAGTAGTCACCAAGTCCATCAAGCCCGGTGATGTCAACCCCATCAATGCTAAGGTCTCCTCCTCCAACCTCATCGGTTTGAAAATCACTAGGGATCTCCTCTGCTTGTGTTGGATCAATAGGGTCTACAGGGGGGAGAGGCTCCGGAGGCCGGAGAGAAATTTCATCACCCCTAGAGGTCTTTTTCTTCTTAGCCTCCCTGTCCTTGCTTTCTGCTCCCCGTTTTCGGTCTCTCTTGGGAGCCATTGGGGGTTTTGGGGATCGAACATCTTCCCTAGCACTCTCCTACTCTACCACTTCTAAGAGAGCAGCATCGATCTGGCTTGGGGCTGGCCCCTCTGGATTTGTTGGAACAGCCTCCTCCACCTCGGCAGGGTTAGCTTCACCTACCACCTTCTTGCCCTTCTTCTTCTTGCCTTTCATCTTACTTGGGGCCTTGGCCCGGCCTGGGAAGTAAAGTGACCCATCCGGTTTTTGTGTTCTCTTGAGGACTACATCCGGAGGGGGTGGAGTGGTGAGTTCTTCCCAAGTCAAGTCCCTCCGGCCAGTAGTGTTCTAGAGGTGAGACCTTGCTAAGTTGCCTTTAGTGAAAGCATCGTGAAACCGGTTTCCCCACTTTTCAGTAGTCCAAGTGTTGATTTTGGTACAAGTGGTCTGCCCGGACTTTAGGTAGTCATTGAAGTCTTTGGGCAGTTCTGCTAAGAAAAAAAGACAAGACCAGTTAGTTTAAGCAAATTCGATAAAAGAAGAAATAAGAATATAAAGTAGGAGCCTTACGATCACTCCTCCATCTGCTGGTGAGGAGACTTGGATTGACTCCGGCTTTGATTTTCCTCCCGTTCTCCCAAGCACCACTTACGAACAAGAATTGAGTCCTCCAATTTCTCTCCAACTCAAGCAGATCATCCACTGTTTTATAATTATCACCCATGTTGAAGTGATAGAAGGGAATGTGGTGGTTTCTGCAGAGATTGGCTATAGCTGTAAACTCCTCCATTGGTAGAGGAATCTCGGAGAGCCTGGAGGCCATGATGCAGGCCATAAGTGTGTACCAGGCGTTGGGGCTTAGTTGACTGTGACAGAGCTTGATGAGATGGAAATACCTAACTATTTTTGGATCCAAGGGGAACCTTAAACCCCAGTTAAAGAGCTCAATGAAGATGACTATTTCACTGAGTTTACAGTCCATGGGGTTTCAGGGTCTATGGGGATTCTAATTTTTACGTTCTCCGGAATCCCCCACTTTGTACGCATCCGGCCCAACTCAGCTGTATGGATGAAAGCGTAATTGATCTTTTGCAAGGCAAGGAGATATTTAACATTGACCTTGTGGAAACAAGGTCCCACTTTTCCTTCAAGACACCCCGGCAGATCCGGATGCCTTAAGCATAGCTTCTCCTTGCCTTTATCCTTTTGGGCAGCAACATCATCACTAGTCTGTCCGGAAGGTTCGGACTCGAATGTAGCCTCTTCGATAGAGTCCTCTATTATTTCCTCCATGATTGAGGAAGGGTTTTCAATTGTCGTTGTGAGGGGGAGGTTTGGAGTTGGTTCAGCCTGACTTCCGGACTGATGAGCTTCAGTACTCTCTTGGACTCTAGCCTTCGGTTGGGGCTCTGATGTGGACGTTTCTCTTCGGGGGCTCGAACCAGTAGCCTTCGGACCGGACAGCCTGTCCTTGGGTACTTTTATGGGTGTTTCTGACCCTGCACTGCTGTCCTTGGCGCCCGATTTCGAAGGGGTGCCTTTGGAAGCCTGCCCTTTGACAAGCCGACCTTTTCTTCGATTAACCAGCTTGTTAGGAGAAGTATCAGCATCTGACCCCATGGCTAAGAACGGGGAAGGTTTTTTAAAACTGGTAACTGTTAAACCTGGCTCAACTGGTGAGAAGGTGTGATTCATGCCAGATATATAGCAATGAAATCCATGTCCCAGCCATCCCTTTAGAGTCAATTTCTGAGCCTATACATTTTGCTCGATGGGGGTTGATTTGGTGGGACCTCTTCCTATGGCATCCGGAGGACGCAGAACGATAATTGTTGATATTGATTATTTTTCAAAGTGGATTGAAGCAGCCCCACTAGCAGGAACAACATCAAAAGCCGTCATAAAATTCGTTTTATCCAATATTTGTTGCAGATTTGGTGTTCCACAGAAGATAACAACAGACAATGGGCCACAGTTCGAGAACAAGGAAATGGAGAGTTTCTGTGCCTCTAGGGGTATACAACATTGTTTCTCTTCACCTTTCCATCCACAAGCAAACGGACAAGTTGAAGTGGCTAACAGAACTATACTATCCGGTTTGAAGAAAAATTTAGAAGGGGCTGCTGGAAAGTGACCTAGTTATTTACAAGAGGTTTTGTGGGCCTACCAGACTACTCCTGGGGCTGCAACATAAGAATCATCTCTTTCCTTGGTCTATGGGATGGATGCCATAGCTCTCATAGAGGCAACTCTCCCTTCTTTTCGAGTTCACAATTTCTCCGAACACGTTAACGAAGTGGCAATCAGGGGTCAGCTTGACCTAATAGAGGAAAGACGAGCTAAGGCTCACCTTAGAGCTGCACACTATGAGGGTTTGATGAGAAGCAGGTTTGCTTCTAGAGTTAAAAGAAGAGATTTTCAGTCGGGGGACAAGGTGTTAAGGAAGGTCTTCTTACACACTAAAGAGAAGTTGCTCGGCAAACTAGCCCCAACTTGGGAAGGACCTTATATGATCATTGAAAGGCTCAAAACTGGAACAATACTCGCTAGAAGACAAGGATGGAAAGGTTTTGAATCACCCTTGGAATATTGAACATCTCCGGATGTACTTAGAGTAGGAACAATGTAAATATTTACTTGTTTAAAAATCCATGTAATTATTTGGGGGCATACTCTTTCCTACCCTGGTGGCGCAGGGAGGTTTTAATGAGGTGTCCGAGCTTTTATAAAATTTGATGCCTTCTTAAAAAATTCGAAGTGTTCTTACTTTGTTTTTTGTCACACCATCCGGATTGAATTAAAGGAATGATGACTACTTAAACATTTGTCATCGGAGAGTTTAAACACTCTCGCTTTAGAATATTTATGAAATAACTAAGGGCTGTTTAAACACTAGCCACCAAAATTGAAACAAACTATGAAAGAATGCAAGAGTTGTGCAAAACAAAGATATTCATTGAAATAACCTAAGTGCCTTGGCCTTCCAAGGACTTTTAAACTGTGAGACGAAACAAAAGATATATCCGGTCAAATACCGGACACAATTACAAAAATGCCTTGGCCTTCCAAGGACTTTAGTTCAGATAGCAAAAGGTGAAAAGATAAGTCGTAATTTAAGACTGAGCCTTTGAAGATGGCTCAGCCTCACTTGTCTTCTTTTCTTCTTGGGATCGTCCTCCTCCTCATTTGGGCTCTCCCCGGGGTTCTATTCTTCGTCAGAGGAGGAAGCACTAGAATAATCATGCAAGTCTCCATCAGCCATAGTGTGGAAGGGAATGTCTTCGTACTCTACATGAAGCCACAAATCTCCCAGGTTCCGCTTCGGGAACTTCTCATGAAAGATCAAGACCATGTCCGACCTCACCTTGGCATATATTTGCTCTTGAGTATTTATTACATTGTTGGCATAAGCATCGATCTTGGCCTGAATTTTGGACTCTTGCTCCCTTAGCAGATCTTCTTTCTCCTCTGCATCCTTGGACACTGTGTTCTCAAGCGCAATCTTGTCATTTGTCAAGTTATGGATGACTTGATCCTTGGCCTTTGCCTCCTCTTTTGAAGAGGTGAGATCTTTCTCTAATCTGGACAGCTTCTCCCGGAGCTCTTTGATAGTATCTTCTAAAGTGGCAACCTTTGTGGTCCACCCCTCTTGGCTCTTCTTTAGCTCCTCGTTTTCTCCCTTCAGAATGTCAGCATTTTGAGTGACAATGAGGAGATCATTGGACAGATTCTCCTTGTCAGATTTGAGATCTTTGATAATATCTGCCTGACCTCGAACTTGTTTCTCCAGAACAAACACTGGCTGAACATTACTTAATATGGAGTGAGTTATAATATCCCTTTCACTTGAAACAGTAAAAGTCTTACCATTAAAAGTAATGGTGTTCGAAGTACTTGGAGGGAGGTAAGGCCCAACAAAGTCATCTCTAGGAAGGTTTGCAAAATAGTCACCAAGTCCAACAAGCCCTATGATGTCAACACCATCGATGCTCAGGTCTCCCCCTCCAATCTCGTCAGTTTGAAAGTCACCAGGGATCTCCTCTGCTCTTGTCGGATCAGTAGGGTCTACAGGAGAGAGAGGCTCCGGAGGCCGGAGAGAAAGTTCATCACCCCTGGAGGTCTTTTTCTTTTTGGCCTCCCTCTCCTTGTTCTCTGCTCCACGTTTTTTGTCTCTCTTGGGAACCCTTGGAGGTTTGGGAGATCCTACCTCTTCCTTAGCACTCTCTTGATCCACCACTTCTAGGAGAACAGCATCGATCTGGCTTGGGGCAGGCCCCTCTGGGTTTATTGGAGGAGCCTCCTCCCCCTCGGCAGGTTTAGCCTCACATGCACCCTTCTTGCCCTTCCCTTTCTTGCCTTTTATTTTACTCGGGGCCTTGGCTCGACCTGGCAAGTATAATGACCCGTCCGGTTCATGTGTTCACTTGAGCACTACATCCGGAGGGGGTGGAGTGGTGAGTTCTTCCTAGGTCAAGTCTCTCCGACCAGTAGTATTCCAGAGGTGAGACCTTGCAAGATTGCCTCCAGTAAAGGCATCATGGAAGCGGTTCCCCCAATTTTCAGCAGTCCGAGTGTTGATCTTGGTGCAAGTGGCCTGCCCAGCCTTTAGATAGTCGTTAAAGTCTTTGGGCAACACTATATAAAAAAAAGACAAAACCAGTCAGTTAAATAGATTTGATAAAAATGAAAATGAGAAGTGTAAGGTGGGATTCTTACAATCACTTCTCCATCTACTGGTAAGAAGACTCGGGTTGACTCCAGCTTTGATCTTCCTTCCATTTTCCCAAGCACCACTCACGAACAAGAAGTGAGTCCTCCAATTCCTCTCTGCTTCGAGCAGGTCATCCACTGCCTTATAGTTATCACCCATGTTGAAGTGATAAAAGGGGATATGAGGGTTTCTGCAGAGACCAGCCACAGCAGCGAATTCCTCCATCGGGAGAGGAATTCCGGAGAGCTTGGAGGCCATGATACAGACCATGAGAGTATACCAGGCGTTAGGGCTCAGTTAGCTTGGACAAAGCTTGATCAGATGGAGGTACCTAACTATCTCCGGATCCAAGGGAAACCTTAGCCCCTAGTTAAAAAGCTCAGTAAAGATGACTACTTCACTAAGTTTGCAGTCCATTGGGGTTTCAGGGTCTATTGGGATCCTAATTTTCACGTTTTCCAGAATCCCCCACTTCGTTCGCATCCGACCCAGTTCGGCTATGTGGATAAAGGCATAGTTGATTTTTTGCAAGGCAAGTAAATATTTGACACTGACCTTGTGGAAACAAGGTCCAACTTTTCCCTTTAAGACCTCTGGCAGTTCTAGATGCCTGAGGCATAGTTTTTCTTTGCCTTTATCCTTCTTGGCAACACCAGCATCACTTGTCTGTCCGGAGGCTTCAGACTCGAATGGAGCCTCTTCGACAAAATCCTCCATTACCGATGAGGGGTTTTCAGTTGTCTTTGGGAGGGGGGAGTTAGGAGTTGGCTCAGTCTGACCTCCAGACTGTTGAGCTTCGATACTTTCCTGAGCTCTGACCTCCGGTTGGGGCTCAGATGGGGTGGTTTCTCTTCGGTGGCTTGAGCTAGTGGCCTCCGGACCGGACAGCCTATCCTTAGGTACTTTAATGGGTGCCTCTGACCCTGTATTGTTGTCTTTGGCCCCTGATTTTGAAAGGGTGCCTTTGGAAGCCTGCCCTTTAACCAGCCGGCCTCTTCTCCGATCCAACAGTTTGTTGGGAGAGATATCTGCGTCTTATCCCATGGCAATAAATGGGGAAGGCTTTTTGAAGCTGGTAAATGCTAACCCTGGTTCAACAGTCGGTTCTGATTCTTGGACCGATGAACCTGAGACAATGGGAGAAAGGTTGGTCTGAAACAATCTCCTCGGTTTGACACTTTTTGTTGAGGAGGAACCCTGGTCAGGCTCTGTGTTTGAGGTTACTGGTTTGTCGATGGGGGAAGTAGGTAGGCCTGCTGCAATGCACCTTTCCCTTTCAACTTTTTGTGCCTTTTCTAGTTCTGATAGATTGAGCCACCCGCCTCTGATTAAAGTGTTCCTAGCCGCGAACATAAACAACTAAAATGAAGAACTTGTGTTTGAGAGAGAAAGCTCTGAAAATTAGCAAAGTGAATATGTAGATGATGATAAAACAGTGGAAAAGTTTTTAATTTATAGTAAACCCCAAAAAGGTGTTTTGATTCCTAGGAGAATTCAAAAGGATTAGCAATGATTAAGAAACGTTGTTGATGTCACCTTCGTTTAATGAAGAGGTTGCTTTTCAGAGAAGGTGGGAGCGAAAATCAAGGTGAAAAAACGGCTGAAGTGACGAACCAGAGAGAGACACGTGTCCCACGAACTCTGGAAAAAAAACCGTTTAGATTCAAAGAACCTTTTTCAGTCCGGATAAAACTATAACACAATTCGGAGGACCTGCCCGGATGTAACTGTCACTAGCAACAGACTGTTTTTCAGGTTTTGAAAAAGGTTTTTGAACAAACACCTAAAAAATGGGCTACTGATGAGCCCGGATTCCGTTACCACTTCGGACAGGGTCAGTTTGGACAATGCCTTCCTAACCGGACAGTGACAATTCGGACCATTATCCATTGGACTGTTCGAACAGAACTAAAGTACTTAAAAACCTAATCACTTCTTGACTAAGCTGCCTGCTCTCCTACTAAGAGCTCATGGGTCCTTGAACTTGACCCGAAAGCCCATAAGGCCCAAATGCAAGGGTATAAATACCCAACCACCAACATTAAATGAGGGTAATGAAAATTAAATACAATCATGCTGCTTAATTCTCCCACTACACTCTACCCAAATATTAAATACTCTCAAACTTCCACACAGTTCTAAACAAAAATTACAAACTTATCCTCAGACGAAACTAAACCACACCATCGATCATCGGAGTAATGCCAATTGGGTTGACACTTTAGGTATGATTTTTTTTTATCTTCGGTGAGAAAGTTAAAAAAAATAGACGCACACTTTGAAGAAATATAACTCAATCGAAGAACTATTCTTGGTTTTGACATATAGAGACATATCAATGATGGTCTTGAACAAGTTTTCCCGGAAAATACGCATATGTTATATCGATGGCACGTTAGCATGGTGTTCTTGCAAATGTGAAGATGTACATGAATGAGCAAAAATATTTTTGACCTTTTTATGGGCTTGTGGATTAAAATAATGTATTTTGAGACCAAACATGAATTCAGAAATAATCAGAATCACATGAACCTTAAGTTCAAAGAGTATCCATAAGAAATCGAATACACAAAAAAATGGGTTAATTTTGTATAGTGATAACTTCGTCACATGGAATACTAATAAATTCATGCATTTTAGAAACACAACCACTAACCAGATGGAGATAACTCATTTATCATTAACATATTTCTGGTTTAATTTGACTTGTTTTGGGGCAATGTGCATTGTTTAGTCGATATACAACATGGAGCAATTAAAGGATCGTTGAAATAAGGCGTATAATAACACAACACAAATATAGACACATGTTGTTCCATATAATAAAAGTTAACATCTTGAATAAAAAATACTTTCACTCTTTCAAAAGTGATGATAATATTTAACCTGATAAGATAATTTTTTTCTTGTGCACTCCAAACTACGAATAATTTATCGTGTTTGCACAAAATTCACAAGTTATTAGAAAACTATCTTGTATTAAACTTATATTTTTTGAACTTTCATTGGAAAAATTTAGTTATAATCATACATATAAATTTAAATAAGATCAATATCTTAAAACAAAAATTACATAAGCTTGTTCAAGTTGTCATGGACAATGACGAAAGTCGTATATAACATATTTACAATAAATTATTTGAAACAGTTAATATGGAAACATATACCATTGTAGAGCCTATAGAGGAACATAAACGGTATGGTCGTCAACTGTTAAAACGTAAATTATTTGTTATGTCGTCTATAAAATGAGAAAAATTACATTTCAAACATGTACTACAAAAAGAAAAAATAAGTATACCTTCACCAAGTGCACTGTTTAAAAATCGGTTAAAGTGCGTAGATGAAGTAGCCCTCTGCTAGTTTGTTTTGAAATGTCGGTACAAGTTACTAGATTGTAGGTTGGAGTATAGACAGATAGTGGAACTCTATCGGTTCATTTTAGAAATTTGATATAAATTGGTGGAATGATGAGTCTGGTGGCTCGTGAAAGTATCTCAGGGGTAAATAATGATAAGGCTATAATACCAGAATAATAATCATTTATATCAATATAGCTAAAAATAAGGATATATTATTTTATTACTCTTGTATACTTGATATTTGATATATAAACATGAGAAGAACCTCAATTGTGGGGCTATCTTATTTTCCTTAATTAAGTCTATTAAATTACTTTCTCTCTATAAAAAATAATTTATTTTATCTTTTTTTTTTCTTCAGAATCTAATAGTTTTGCATTTTCGGTGAGTTTTTTATTCCCTCATCAATGGCCCCGTATATGAGAGCTTGTTTTCCAATTCTCTTAATCATAATTTTTTCATAGAATTTAAGTAAAAATAAACAAATAGACAAGTTTAGATTGACGAACGTTGAATGAATTCATCAGTCTTTGTAATCGTTATAGTCAAGATTTCTAGATGAGTATGAAATTAAAGTGCGATGGAAAACTATTCATTATTCTGAAATGGCCAAGAATTGGGTATCGTCTTCTACTAATCGACTCAAGGTACATTTTCTTTCAATTTTCTCGGTGAATCAAATCATTTTTCAAGATCTATTGTTTTCTTATGTTTTCGTTCAATAATCTAATCGTTATTAAAAAAAGATTGTTCATTTGTGTATTCGATCATGAATCATTTAGGTTATAGATTTTAAAGTACTATAATACTTGATTTCGATTGAAATCCATGGTGAGCATTTACAATGTTGGTAGTTAAATTCGATTGAGAATTAAGGTTGAGCCAATGATCAATTGTGTTTCAGATTTGTCAAAATTTTATCATGAATCATATCACGAGTCAAAGAAAGATGAGGTGATGCTGAATTCGCAAGCCAGTAATGATATGGAAATTCCGTTGAATTGCAGTCTTATCAGCAAAAATATAAGATTCTTCAAGAATTGGGGAAAATTGAAACAAAACAATATAGCAATTCAAAACTTTGAATCCTTTTCAAAACCTCGAATCGTAATATGTAATTCAAACTTTGAGGTCTGTCTTTTGAGCTAGCAAACGTGACGTACAGAGATAAGCATTTGAATTTTAATTATTTTACAATAATTATGTATTCAATAATACTTGTTATTATTCATTTATTGATTGCGAAATTGAGTCATTCGATCAACAATTTAAAATATTTTTGATTTGATAAGCTGAGTTTTTTTTATCAAGAATAAGTTTTGGAAATTCGCAATTCAAGATATAGATTTGTTAGTTTGTAGTTTATACATAACAAATTAAGTTAGAAATTTGTTATACTATATGTTTTTAAATGTTTGTAAGTTGTGTTTTCGATGTTTGTAAGTTGTGTGTGTTTAGGATTTATGAAGAGCTTTGTTATTATAGTTAATTAACTAATTGATTAAGTAAAATATTTAAAAGATGTGATAGTTTTTTATGGGTTGTATCCATAAGACATGATGATTTGGTCAGAAGATATGCTACTTTATTATCAATGTTTTACAAAATTTAATGTCTTCAGTTCCAACGTATTTATATGATGTATTTAGTGTGTGTGATGAATATATTTAATATTGATAAAGAAGTAATTTGCCTATCCCAGTAGAAAAGGAGTTAATTGTAAAAAGGATAGGGGAAATATACTCGTTATTGTATTTATTATTTACTAGAAGGCAATGTGTAAATAAAGTAGTTTGTAAATGACTCATTGTGAAATCATAAAAGACTACCAAGGACATAAATGGGTCCCACCTCCCCCACTATAAAAGAGAACCCATTTATTCTTGGTAGGTGGACAATTCTTTAATATATTCTCTTTCTACTTTCTCTCTCTACATTTTGAGCTCTAGTCACATCAGGTTCAAGATCCAAGATTCATCATTCTTGTCATTTATTCTCTCATCATTGGCGCCGTCTGTGGGAACGCGTGATACCAAAAACGAATTTTTTTCTTTGAAAATTGCGATTTAATCTAAAAGAATTAATAGCGAAGCAGTTGGGGAGAGGGTCGGGAGAGAGGTGGCCCGAGCCATTTCGTTATCTGAGGGCGAGGAAGTACCGGGGTGGGAGTATTACGCGTAGGGTCGGGATAAGCGATCAACTCTTATCATGACCAGGAGACAGTTAATGGAAGACATCGCAAAGCTGAACGCTGAAATAGCGGGCTCTAGATGACAAAAAAAATCGTGAAGGCAAAGGAAAATAGCTGATTGTAGACAACCGTGGAGAAGGTTATCCGAGTATAGACCACTGTATCGATGCCTGACCTGTTCGATATTATCGAGAGCCCCACCCAGACAGGGAGCGAGATGGAAAAGCTGAGCGATACCAAAAGGATTACCGTGGTATTTTTGCTAATTATACTTCGGACGATTTGTCAGGAAGAGAATACCGACGTAAGGAAAGACTAAACAAACGCGTGCAAAAGAGCAATTCCCGACGCAATAGGGCACCACGTTCTGACTCACCCAAGTTCAAAAAGGGTAGCACCGAGAAAAGAACGCCAGTTTCGCTTGAAAAAAAAGAGATGTTAACGGGCAGCAGAGAGGAGCGGGTAGTCATTCCCCAGGTTCGGTGGCAGCCGTCAAATACCCAGACCCAGAGGTATAGGGTCAGTAGCCAATTCATCAACCCGGGAAACGACAGATTGTACGGAATTCAAACTGAGGGGCTCGGCGGCGATTCTTTCGGATTTGGAATGAATTGGAGAGCTTCACCGTTGTCAGACGAAATTTTGTCAGGACATCTCCCGAAGAGGTTTGACATCTCTAAATTAGAAAAGTACGATGGTAAAAGAGATCCGGACAACCATTTGGAAGCCTTAAAAAATTTATGTTGAGTTTCGATAATGACGATAAAAGAGATCCGGACAACCATTTGCCAAGATTTTATGTTGACCTTCAAGGATCGGGCATCTAAGTGGTACAACTGGTTACCGCAGTGTTGTATAAAAAAAATTGGAATGTTCAGGGTCATGTTCCGTCAGCAATTTGTGGGAAGTAAAAGTTTCCGGAAGAGAGCCTCAAGGATTACACCAGGTGCTTTATCGATGCGAAGACCGACCTTGATCATTGCGAAGAGAACTCGGCTCTGACGGCATATCGTTTAGGACTACTCCCAGGACCGATGAAACAAGCAGTCACTAAGAAACAAGATTTTACTTTTTCCGTCCTTCTAGCTCAGGTGGAAAAGAAAATATTGATAGAAGAAACCGAGCTGTCCGAGTTGGCAGCACAAATTCAGCAGAGTGCACAAGCATCGGTCGTTATAAAGCAGGGTACTCAATCTTGCTATACCTCGCAAATCCAGTCGATCAACACAATACCATCGACCCAGTCTGCACCGATCAAGCCTCTGGCGTCCTAGAGCCAAAGGACAAAACAGACCAACCAGGTGGTGTCACGATTGATGTCTAATAAATAGATCTGACCTGCTTACTTCGCTGATTTGACAGAACGCGTGTCCACAATCTATGAAAAGACTAAGAAGAACGGGATTTATCGGAGGCCCTTCCCCATACCAACGCCTCGGGAAAATAGGAACAACTGATACTGCCGATACCATGAAGATGTAGGACACGATACCAAGGATTATATCGCTCTTAAAAAGGAAATACAGATGCTGATAGAAAACGGAAACTTACTCGAGTACGTGAAGAAGAAAGCGCAGCAGGGCACCACTTTAAAAGAAATCGTGACGGTGCAGAAGTCAGAGACAACCATGGCAATCTTCGATGTGACCGACCTTTTTGACGTCTCCATCGAATATCTTGATCTCGATGTCAGTCGTAACCTCATCAGGGTCATTGAAGAAGAAGCTGCAGAAAGTAAAGGAAATGTGAGGAACGTCTGTTAATTTTTTGAATCATTGACTATTTTTGGGGGCGATTCTATGGCAGGGATCACACACTCTTCCCGAAAGCAGCATATTCTGAACCTAGCAACCTAGTTGGAAGCTCGGACTTACCCCCACTCGAAAGGCATCCCTTCACCGATTTTGTGTTTTGACGACGACGACATGCGAGATATAGCCGGTCCTCACGAAGACGCTGTTGTTATCGGGGCGGCCATTGCGGGGAAAGAAGTCCGACGCGTCCTTGTAGATACCGGAAGCTCAGAAAATATAATCTTTGCATCAACATTCGCTAATTTCAGGACTCCCCCAGTGATTACGCGTTCGGACCAAAGTATCGTAGGGTTCACAGGATTGGCTGCAGAAGTAATTGGAGAGTTCGAAAGAATTGTTCAGCTGGGCCGCGGACCTTTCAAGAAGGAGGTCACCGTTTTATTCGTCGTGATAGATGCTCCAGCTTCCCATAATGCGATCTTTGGCAGGTCATGACTGTCACGAATGCACGCGCTAACGTCCATTATTCATCAATGCTTGAAATACGTGGTCGGAAACAATGTAGGGGTGGTGCAAAGCAGCCAGAAAGCGGCAAGAGATGGAGCAAGCGCGAGACTAGCAATTAGCGGGACTTCCTTTGGGGTCGCTATCCGTCGACGATCCCAGAGAAGCTCCCCGTTTTTTTACTACCGATGAAGAATGTGAAAAACACAAGTTTACCGAATGAAGAGTTTTGCAGATAGGAACTAACTTACCACCAGGCTTCAAGAGACAGTTGATCTTATTACTATGGGAGAGTTCGTTTGATGCTCGAAGGACGTTACCAGAGTCCCAGAAGAACATGTAATTCACAAGCTAACCATTAACAAGAACGTCAGACCCGTCTCACAAAAGCGTCGGGCCTTTTCACCAAAAAAGACGGAGATTATTCTGAAATAGGTGGAAAGAATGCTCAGCGTCGGCCATATCAAAGAATCAACTTACCCGCTTTAGACGTCCAATCCCGTCCTGGTTAAAAAGAAAAATGGCAAGTGGAGGATGTGCGTAGATTTTACCGACCTTAATCGAGCATGCCCAAAAGACCCCTTCCCGATGTCGAGAATTGACTAGTTGGTGGATTCGACGTCGGGGAAAAGATTAATCTCTTTTATGGATGCATGTGTAGGCTATAATCAAATCAAGTTGCACCCAGCGGATCAGGAAAGCACAACGTTTGTCATGGGCCGAGGCCTATATTGTTATAAGGTTATGTCATTCGGATTAAAAAAACGCAGGAGCGAGTTACCAAAGATTGGTGAACAAGACTTTTGAAAGTCATATAGGAAGAAATATGGAAGTTTACATCGATGATATACTTGTGAAGAGCGGTACAGATGATGACCATCTCCCTGATTTGAGGGAGACTTTTGGCAATCTAAGGAATATAAATCTCAAGTTAAACCCGAATAAATGCTTTTTGGGGTAAGGTCGGAAAAGTTCCTGGGATTTTTTGTCAACAAAAAAGGAATCGAGGCAGACCCGATTCAATGACAAGCTCTTACCAACATGACCCACCCAGGAATATCAAGGAGGTTCAGATATTAACTGGGCGTTTAACGGCTCTGAATCGATTTATTTCTCGTTCTTCTGACAAGTGCGTTCTAATTTTCAGGGTTTGAGAAATACTAAGTCTTTTTTTGGACGCCAACTTGTGATGAGGCTTTTTTAGGGATCAAAACTTATTTATCATCCCCAAACCTTCTGACGGAACCCCTGACGGGGGAGATTCGTTTTCTTTATATAGCAGTTTCAGACTTTGCAGTAAGTGCGGCATTGATCAGTAAATCAGTAACAGTTCCCAAAGCAATATACTTCGTGAGCAAAAGCCTATTAGATGCGGAGATACGGTATTTGAAGCTGGAAAAAATGGCTTTGGCATTGGTGACCGAGGCGCGGAAAATGCGACCATATTTTCAGGCCCACCCCATTGTCGTTTGAACCTCTTTTCCACTCAAGTATGTTCTTCAGCGACCAGACATGTCATGAAGAATGTCTAAATGGTCGGTCGAGTTGGTCGATTTTGATATCAGTTTTGAGCCAAGAACAACCATCAAAGGACCGGCTCTGGCTGATTTTATAGTCGAATTTCATTCCAACTGACCAGACCAAGAAGAGCCGCCCAAGAAAGACGAGCTAGTTGAGTGGGTTATTCGAACCGATGGTGGGTCAAACGTCAATGGATGCGGCGCGGGTGTATAGATAATCACCCCTACGGGAATAAGTATGCATCAGGAAATCTGGTTTGGTTTTACCACTTCTAACAACGAAGCTGAATATGAGGCTGCCCTGGCCAGTTTGAGATCAGTGCAGGTGTGCGGGGCTAAGCATATACGTCTTGTTAGTGATTCTCAGTTATTGATTAATCAAGCCTCGGGAGCGTCGGAAGCTAGGAAAGAGCACCTGGTCCAATACTTAGCAGTATTGCGAGTGTTAGTCGCGTCATTTGCCAAAGTAACATATGAGCACGTCCCCAGAACCGAAAATGTTATATAAAAACAACGATAACCCGTCAGTTGCCCGCAAAGTGAAGGTATGAGGGCTCCTAGGAACTGACAGCACGAGCAGCTTGGTACCACTTGATGACGCCCCGTCAGCTCTCACTGCCTATAAGGGACCAACATTTTTTCTCCAACCTTCATCATCATCGGGAATCACCACAACCGGAGCTTTCTCAGACGGTACTACTGCGGGAGCAGCCACATCCCCACCTTTGACCTCCTCATACTACTCAAAAATCGCCGGGATGGTTGTATTATCGACGCGAGCGGGAGCATCGGCAGGACCATTCTCCTTCTTTGGGCGTTTCGATTTTTTGGCTTGGGCACCATCAGCCTCAGCCTTTTCCTTTTGTTTCTTGGTCAGCTCCTCAGACCGGTAGGCTTAATCATCCTCAGCAATAACCCTAGCCTTTTGCCCTACAGCGTCGGCCTCCGCTGTCTCGACATTCGCCAGCTCGATATCCTCGTCCGACTTGGAGTGTTTGCTAGGCGCCTTATTGCGTTTGAGAAGAAACAGGTGCGTCTCGGGAGCGTCTGTCTTTGCAACCAAATCCACCAAGCTGGGTGGTTGGCGCAGCTGTACAAAGGAGAGCGGTTCATCTAAACAACACCAGAGGTTGCTCATAATCAAATTCGTGTTTTTGAAGACGCGGTGGAACGCCCGACCCTAGTTCTTCCTGGAAAATTCCTTCAAAATTTGGAAAATTACTTTGCCAGCTTTGAAGTAGTCCTTCTTCAGCTCCCGGATGAACTCCTTCGACGCTACACAAAGGGTCGGATTTTTCTTAAAAAAATATTATATATGTAATATGATTACCAGCGGGAACCCATGTCTACAGCAACTGCGTCGGGTTCTCCTTAGTATATGGGTGACCGTTTTCTCAGCAGCCACTAAGGAAGACAAGTCGATGCTTCCAGCCCTTGTCGCCCTCAAGGAAATCATTTACAATCTTCCAAGTGTTGGCCAAGGAAGAGTAGAAGATAGGTGATTTGGGGGATTTAGAGAGCCCGGACATGGCGATATACTCCTCCATTGGCATAAGCCGACCCGACAGACGAGAGGTCATTATACATGACATCAGCGTATACCACGCATTAGGCGTTAGCTGTGAGGGGCAGATGCCAATTGTCTTAAATTATAGAGTGATCTCAGGGTCTAGAGGAAACCTGAGGCCCCAGTTGAAGAGCTCGGTAAAGATGACAATCTCCCGCAACCGAACGTGCACGAGCGTCTCACCAGGAACGGGGAATCATACTGAGATGCACTCCGGGATCCCCCACCGGATCAAAAGCTCTGCCTATTCCGCTGCAGAGAAGTAGAGATATTTTCCTTCAAAAAGGAAATTGACGTTTTCCCTTGGCAACAGCCGGTGGTAAGTGGTGGTTATGATTGCTTCGATCTCTGCTGGAAGGGGTTCTTCGGGAGGAGTAGCAGCGTTACCAACAACGGCAACACCCTCCCCCGCTCCATCTTCCGCTGAGGGATTATTGCCCGAACCGGCTAAGTCATTTGCTTCGGGCTCGTTAGCGTCTTCTGTGGGGGTAGTATCGGGCATAAGGGAGTCGGCCACTTCAGGATCGACTGAATGGGAAATATGCTCTATAAAGCTAGAGCTACTGCTGGTGCGGGCGAGCTTCGATTTATTTTCTCGCGCTTGGCAAGCACACTCGATTTCCAGTTTCTGACGGTCGAGATCCCTTTCGGGCAACACCTGAAAGGGTACATGCGGTATTAACACTCGTCTGGTACCCTTGAATGGTGGGGGTTAGCTGGACTATTTCGGGATAGATACTCCCCGCTGGTGAAGTAAAGGTGCTAGAATCTCCCATTAAAAGGAACCTAGTTTTTCCTTGGCGTCTAGGAAGAAAATGGGTTAATCTGGTAGAAGAATTTACCGATGAAGGCGTCGGGTGGTTGGACCGCGAGATAGGGGAGTGTGGAGAGCTGCTGCTGGAGAGGATGACGATAGCCTTGGGGGTTTGAGCGCTAGCGGGTTTGGGCACAATGAAAGATTCAGCAGGAATGAGATTAGGTAGAACAGGGTCGTGGGGGAGAGGCACGGGTGCGAAAGGCTTAGTGTCAGAACTCCAGATTAATCCCGCAACTCGGTATTCTTCAGCTCGATCGTTAATACTAGCCCAGTCGATAAACCCAAACACAGACTCGTTCTTCTTCTTCGGTTTCTGTTTTAGCTTCGGGTTCTTACTTTTCATAAACACTGCTTTCTCTCTCTCTATAATGGTCAGGAGGACTTTCTCTGTCTAGAATTTCTCTAAAAGCGATTTTGTGAATGAGGTATTTATAGGCAGCTTTCCTTAACCGCTTTACGCATAGGAGAGTCCAAACGGCGAAAAGCAGCGGGAAGTTGAAGAGCTTTTTGGAGAGATGTGCAGACGAGCACGCTTCGAGTAAGGGAATGACACGTGTAGATTCAGCCCAACAGAGCACGCCATAGGGTCTTGTTAGGCTAGAATCGTAGGTCTGCACCGGCTAGTACAGATGGGCATGCTAGGTGGGCTCCATATACTCGGTTTTTCTTCCAAGGCCGGTTTACCCGTTTGGGACCATGGGGAATCTGTTAATCGGGGTCAGTGGTAAACCCATAATAAATTCTTTTAGCCTCGGGGACGATTCGTAGCCGTCCCTGAAGCGTTAATAAAAAATACAGAGGGTCGGTCTTCACTTAGGAAAAAGCGATCGGTCGGGGGAAATCTCCTTGAGCTGTGCCGATACCGAGGCAATGTGGTCAGTCGATACCAAGTCATAGTGGTCAGAGGCGTTTCGAAATAATTTATTTACAAGTCTTCATTCCCGACGCTATTGAGGACTGCCAATACCGAGGCAATGTGGTCAGTCGATACCAAGTCATAGTGGTCAGAGGCGTTTCGAAATAATTTATTACAAGTCTTCATTCCCGATGCTCTTGAAGATTGGGGGCTACTGATAAGGAAGTAATTCGCCGATCCCATTAGAAAATGAGTTAATTGCAAAAAGGATAGGGGAAATATGCCCGTTATTGTATTTATTATTTACTAGAAGGCAATATGTAAATAAAGTAGTTTGTAAAGGACTGATTGTGAAATAATAAAAGACTACCAAGGACATAAATGGGTCCCACCTTCCTCACTATAAAAGGGAACCCATTTATTCTTGGTAGGTGGAAAATTATTTAATATATTCTCTTTCTACTTTCTCTCTCTACATTTTGATCTCTAGTCACATCAGGTTCAAGATCCAAGATTCCTCATTTTTGTCATTTATTCTCTCATCAAATATATTTTCTTAAGTGTTAACATAATCAATGTGCATAGACAAGTCGGGTTCGGGTCCAATAGAATTTTAACAAGTCGGTTTCGTGTCTATGAACCTACCACAAATTTCGGGTTTGTGCCACGTGTTTTAAAATTTCGGGTTGCTCAAACCCGACACAAACACGACCCGAAACCCAAAATTGACAGCCTTACTTCCAGGGGAATCCAACATTGTTTTACTTCTCATTTCCACCCTCAAGCCAATGTGCAGGTTAAATTAGCTAATCGAACAATCTTAAAAGGGTTAAAAACAAATCTTGAAGGATCTTCAAGAAAGTGACCCAACTATTTGCAAGAAGTACTACGGGCCTACCGAACTGCTCCTCATACAGCCACTCAAGAGTCTCCTTTTGCTCTTGTTTATAGGATGGATGTCATTACGCCTATGAAGCCACTTTTCTATCATTCAGGATCCAAAATTATTCTGACCAAGCTAATGAGGTGATGGTAAATAATCAGTTGGATCTCATTGAATAAAGAAGAGTGAAGGCACATTTGAGAACAAAACACTACCAAGGTTTGATGAGAAGTAGATTTGTATCCATAGTAAAAAGAAGAGATATCCAGTTATGGGACAAAGTATTAAGAAAAGTCTTTTTGCATACCAAAGATAAACAATTTGGAAAACTGGCTCTGAATTAAGAAGGCCCATACACGGTGTGTGAAAGGATCAAACAAGGAACATATAGACTTCAAGACAAAGAAGGCAACATGTTGAAGCACCCATGGAACGTGGAGCATCGCAGGTTGTACTTAGAATAAAATTATCTTGTAAATATTTACTTTGTCATACTTCAATGTAAATATTTGAAGGCATACTCTTTCTTACCCTGGTGGTGCGGGGAGGTTTTAATGAGGTGTCCGGTTTTCAATCAATGTTATCTTATGCCTTTTTTAAAGATTGTGGTGAGTACGAGGAGATCGGATAAATTAAATTTATATTAAACACCTTCGGCCTCCGAGTGAAATATCTTTGAAGTGATCGGATCTATTAAACACTTCCATCATTCAAATGAAATATATTGGAAGTGATTCAATGAATCAAACGCTTGTTAAACACGTCGGAAAAAATAAATATTGATTAAAGACATAAGAAAAATACATATGAAGCGAAACTTAACATTAAACATTGATTGGAATATGTCTGATCCACCATCACACAAAATTTATTGGCCATCTAAGGACTTTGGTTCACACCATCACACAAAATGCCTTGGCCAATTAAGGAATTTGGTTCACAAAGCAAAATTTAAAAGAAAATAACATAATGTCTTGGCTATCCAAGGACTTTAGTCTTAAACATAAAAGGTAAACACAATAACCTTAGGGCTCATTTCATTTGGTTTTTTCCTTACCATCATCTTTCTTGGGATTCTTGGCATCGGTGCTTGAGCTTTCATCGGTTCCTTTATCAAAATCACACTCACTTGGTGAAGAAAAACCATGTTTATCACCATCTGGCATAGTGTAAAAATATATCTCGTCATATGGTACGAACTTCCACAAAGGTCCAAGTTTCTTCTTTGGAAAGGTCTCATTAGATAGCAAAACCATATTCGTTTTGATACCTTCATCCCTCTTTTCTAAAGAAGTTACAACACTAGCAGCATACTTCTTTAGTGCTAAAACTATCTCTTGAGCTTGATTATTCTTTAGAGAAATATTTTCTTCTTTTTTTTCTTTAAGAAGTTTCTCTAACTTATCTTTCTCCCGGATAAGGTGCTGATAGTGCTTACATTGTTCGTTTGTTGTTCTTTCAAAGACTTGATCTCATTAGAGGTGGTAGTTTTCAGTTTGGAATACTTAGTCTGGATGTCCTTTTTGGTAGTCTTGGATTGGCACAGTTCATTGGTCAGTTCTTTTTTCTCTTTATTTAAAGCCTCCACTTTTTGTTGTTTAGATAAAAGATAATTTTATAAGTTTTGGTTGTCTGTGGTAAGATAAGTTATATCCTTAGCTTGAGCCCTGACTTGCCTTTCCAGATCGACTATTGACCTGACGTAGCCCAAGAATTTATGGCTCAAAGTATCATGCTCACTCGATACCTGGAAAGATTCACCATTATAAGATATGGCATTTGTTATGGTGGTATGAGGAAAGGTCTGATCGAAATCATCCTTATCAAGGTCACTGAGTTACATATTACGAAGGTCATCCAGGTTAACCTCTCCTCAATAGTTGGCTGATCGGCTGTGGGAAACACTAGAAATGGATAGATTAGTTGGTACATTTTCTTGTGGAGGATTATTATTTAGAAGAGTGGGAGTAACAACAAAAGGATGAAGGATTATCTCTGACCCTAAGCTACTTTTGTTTTCTCTTTCCAGCCCTTCGGTTACTACCTTTATTACGCCTCATGTGACCTTTCTTCTTAGTTTAAGGCAACTGATCTGATTCCCCAACTGTTACAGCAACTGCCTCTAACAAAACGACATTGATTCCTTCAGGATTCTCCGAACTAGCTGCTTCGGGAATCTGATGAGATGGGTCAACTTCAGCTTTCTTCTCCTTATTCTTTATCTTGTCAATATGGCTAGGAGCTTTATTTCGGGCTGGTAAGTAGAGTTTTCCATCATTCACCTTAGTTCTTTTAAGGATGACATCCGATAGATGGGGAATGGTCAGTTTCTCCCAATAAAGGTCTTTGATTCCAGTAGTATTCCACAAGTGAACCCTCAACATGTTTCCAAAAGTGAACAATTGTGAAAGGCAAATCCCCAATTATCCGATGCCCATTGATTCAACTTGGAAAATGTAGCCCTCCCTGCCTCTAGATGATCTGCGAACATTTTGAAAAACATTACAGAGAGACACAATAATCAGTTTGGTATATCAACATAAAGTCTAAAAATTATTAAAAATCCGAACAAGAGTTACCTGAACTCTTCCAGTATTTAGTCAATTGGCTTGGATTTTATTTGTACGTTAACTTTTTCCTATTCTCCCAAACTCCACTTACGAAAAAAAAACTGAGTCCTCCATGGTTTGTCAGCATCCAACAGATCATTCACTATTTTATAGTTGTTTCCCATATTGTAATGATAAAAACATATTTGTTGATTTTTACACAAACCAGACACAAAAACAAACTGCTCCATAGGTATTGGAATTTTTGACAATTTGAAAGAAATAATACTGGCTAAAAGAGTATACCAAGTATTCTGGCTCAACTGGCTTAGTAAAAGCTTGATTAGATGAAAGTATCTTACCATTTCCAGGTCTAAGGGGAAACGAAGACCCCAGTTCAGCACCTCGATGTATACCACCATTTTTTAAACTTTACAATCTATAGAAGTTTCCGGAGTAATGGGAATCCTCACCTTAGTAGACTCTCGAAAGCCCCAATTTTTTCTTATCTGATCTAATTTGGCAGTATGTGTATATACGTAAGAATATTTTTGAAGGGCCAATAAGTATTTTACGCTAACCTTACGAAAGTCGGGCCCAACTTTCCCTTCCAGGAACTCATGAAGTGACTCAATATTTGGTTGTCCCACATTTCCTCTACTTGTCTGATCCGGCGTGGTATTCCCAGTATGTTTAAATGTCTCTAATGGGGTATCGTCCCCACTATCTTCCATATTTTCTTCTATTATAGTCGATCGATGTTTGACCGATTTAGCATGTGTACCTTCTTTCTTAATTTGGATGGCCATATTAAGGGAAAGCAATGGATTTGGGTCCACGAGAGGTTTTAATGCCTCTGAACTAATATTTTTTGAAGAATGAGGGGTGCTCTTGGCCTTGGAGATTCGAGTGACTCTTTGTGGTTTTGTATTTTTAGTATCTGATCCCATGGCGAGAAATTGTGAGGGTTTCTTAACACTGGAAACTGCTTTGTCCTTAGAAAAATGATCTAGGGATACTTGAACTGAAGGTTCCGACTCTAAGATAGATAAATTTGGGATAAAATAAGGTTTTTAGATTACCGATGTTATGGATGATGATGATGATAAACTTCTCCAGTTCTGATATCGTTTTGCTAATTACTCCACCAGGAGAAGTAGGGAGTCCGACTACGATTCTTGTATCCTTTCTTACTTTTTCCAAATCAAATAGATTTAACCAACCTCATTTGATAAAAAAAATTCTGGTTGTGAACATATAATTTCCCAGGTTTAAAACAAAGTCACAAACTCAAGGTTCTGTTTGTGAACATATAATTTCCCAGGTTCAAAACAAAGTCATGAACTCAAGCTTTCTCTCTCTATAAATTTTTTCTTGCTTCTAAAAAAGAAATATTGAAATTGACTTATATAGATGTAAAAATCCATTTGAATGTTTTGCATAGGGGAGATAAATCGTTCATTAATGATTAAGGGATATTAAATATACCATAATTATTTTTTGAAAAAGTAAGTGCAACTACCAAAGGGAAAAAACGGTTGAGAGGTCGAATCAGAATAGGACACGTGTTGTTTTTCAAAATTCGGACCATTAGTTCTTCCATCTGCAAAAAGAAAAACACTTCGGATCCGGTTGGAGTCTTTTTCTCGGTAGCTAACTCTTCAAAAAACACTTCGAATATGATCCATGTCTTTTCGTTGATAATTTAGCTCATCTAAAATATTTTTGACAGACCTAAAAGGGTTGCTCATAGGTTCGGATAATTTTAGAAGGGTATTACTGCCTAAACCGAACGGGTAATTCAGACATACTTTGCACCAAACCTATGATGAAAAATACAACTAAGTAAATCATGAATCAGTTGTGTGCTAACATGTGCTAACCTGTTTAGGTAGTGGGGTTTGCAGATTGACTCGAATTTAAAGTCTGGCTCGAACGACCCATAGGTCATAAAAGAAGTATAAATACCCTAACCAACCTCATTTAATGGGTTAGATTTTTTCAAGAGAAATTAATAGTTACTACCCACCTATTTTATCTCTCTACCCTCTAGTATTGAAATTAATATCCTATTAAACAAAAAAATTGCCCGAAAATACCCCTTGATTAGAAATAATCCTCACCGCATATGATTTAGTTAATTGTTTACGTTAAAAAATCAAATTAAAACATGTCAAGTGGTGTCTATATTTCCCTCAACTGCACTAGCATGGTATGTTATGCGCATATTGCAGTTGTGTTGTGTGTTGTGTTTACATTGTGTAATCGCCAATGTTGTATATCTTGGTATTCACATGCTCTATAGTTAGTAATATTTCTCTAAAATGTTGTTTATACAAACTGTTGGTATTTGACAAGTTAATAGTCGGTATCGGAGTTGGATGGAGACTCATTTTTATTAGAGTTGTTATAGTGACCAACTTATAAGTCGTAGCATATGTATTTTAGAGTAAACCATGTGATGATCCCATCGCCAAATCATGATTGGCGTCGTCGGCCATTTTCTATTGCGTGAAAGTAGCAACTTCTTCTCTATTAAAGTTTATATGTTTGACCCATTTCGTACACGACCCATCAACCTAATGTATAGTAGTAGTAATAATAATAATAATAATAATAATAATAATAATATACAACCAAGTTATCTCCAAAACACACAAATATGTTAAAGTCTTAAGAGATATTTATTTGTTGTCATTTCTTAATGAAATGGACATAAGCTTATGCAATTATAATCACTAAGAAATTTCAAAACCGTAGATTTTTATATTCGCGGTCTAGGTTATAAATGATAAGAACAAGCAGCTGAAGTCAACATTTCACATAAATATTAATATAGAGACATTAAAAGAATTGTTAAGTCATAACAAAAACAACATATTAGTGATTGGAGTTATCTAAAATAATTTGTCACAACATTAGCGAGATATATAGTTTTATCCGCTGACTATGTGGTGAAATAAGTAAGTCTGGTTTCATATATATCATATCTCATTTGATATAATTTGCCAATGATTTAACGAGATATTTAGTTTTATTTGTCGACTATGTGACAAACTAAATAAGTTAGGTTTCGCATATATATAATTTCTTCTCGATTTCGCATTATATGTTATGCACGTTTCACATATAATTTATTTAAACTTTTGCATTTATAATTACTTAAAGATTAACAAGTAATAATATGGATTTTTATGCTCCTCATCTAAGTTGGAAATGATAAAGACAGACATCTAAAGTCAATATTTCACGTAAATCTTGCTACCACAGCACAAAAACAACAAATGATCCTAACAAAACCAATAAGTATGTGATTGGAATGACCTAAAATAATTCACGTATATTTGCGAGATGTTAGTTTTATCTGTCACTTATATGACCAGTATATATATTATCCATTTTCCATTGCAACAATACTAATTTCACATAATATGTGATTGGAATTACCTAAAATAATTCACATACATTTGCGAGATGTTAGTTTTATCTGTCATCTATATTACCAATATATGTATTATCCATTTTCCATTGCAGCAATACTAATTTCACATAATATGTGTTACCTAGGATTGACTCAAACGATGTTTAGTTTCGCACCTAAAATACTATAAGTGTACAAAAAACTTGCATTTCAAAAAATATCTAACACCACATGTGTAATTATATTAAAGTTAGCTATATTGTATTTCACGACGATTATATATTTTGTTTTGCAAATAACAAAATATTCTTCTACTATATTGTCATGATTAAAGTTTGCATTTTTAGTTTCTCTTACATTGTAATATGAACATTAATAATATATCGTACAAACTACAAATCAATGTTGTTGAAAAAATATAGTTTATATATTAGTAAGAGAAAAAGTTAAAATATTCAAATCATTAAACTTTAAACCGATAAGTTAGATGAATTTATAAAAAACAAATAATACAACTTTAAATTTATTTATAAAAAAAAAAATTCAACAAATTTATAATAATAAAAAAACTGACACAAATAACTACATTCTTTATACAGTAATTATATTTATAGGATTGTTTTTGTCTGAACGTATACATTTGTTAAAATTATAATTACGACTAATAATAGATCAGTTGGTGCCACAAATAATAAAATATACATTCTCCTTATTCCTGCTCTATCAATTATATATTTTTAAAGATGTGATAGTTGATAATATTTTCTCGAAATATTATTCATATTTTCTATATGTTTTTGTCTTAAGAATAAGTTCGATTCTCTTTAAGATTACATTAAATCAATACTTAAATTAACTTCCAAACATATCTAAGGTATTATCTCATCAATCACAAAAAACGTGAACCAACCCATTTCATTTTTAAATCCATAAAATAAAAAGAAGATGTTATGGTTGGATCTACCACAAAAGTAAATGGCCCAAGCTTTTAACGTGCAAGAACTGAGGCGAATCTTTTCAGTATCTCGCATATCCGACTAGTTGCTTTACAACAACAACTTGGTATTTTTTTAACATAAATAAACTAACATTATTTGAAAATTCACTGCACGGTAGAATTGAATCGTGATTAATAATACTTCGTCTGTTTTATAATGTACGTGCTTTTCTATAATAAATTTTGTGTTTTTCTAGAATCCACCGTTAATTACGATATAAATAGTTAGCTTGTTATAATTTTATGAATCAATGTTTTCTTTTTTACTTTCAAAACTATTATTTTTATTTTTTAGCGTTGATAAAAAGAACTTTAAACGATATATATTATAATTATATTAGAATAGAAACATTCATTATAATTATTCTTTACGTCTTAAAATATATGCTTTTTAGAAAATTATGTTGGTTCAAAAATACATGTTTTTAAAAAAAATTGATTTCTACCAATTAAGTGGATTTCTTTTCCACTTTTTATAGAAATGAAAAATAATTATAACGTTCCAATAGAGTAGCCGAGTTCCAATAGAGTAGCCGAGCCAGTTAAGTAAGATGTATCTCTGACCAAAGGTCATGAGTTCGAGTCTTTCTACATATGTTTTCTCGGCTGAGTTTGTCATTTTGTGTGGTTTACCTTATGGCGTTGGAGATTAAAAGTTTATCTTGTGTGCATCAAATAGCGGCTGCGGGTTCCCTCTGAAAAAAATCAAAATTATTACATTTAATAATAAGATTTTTAAAAATTATGATTACCCTAGTTCATCACAAGAAGCAGTAAATCAATATACATATATTTTTAACAGTGACAATTTTTCTTTTAAATTTTTTATTTTGGCCAATGCAAAGAAAAAGGCTTATGTTGGCCAATAAAATGCAGAGTTGAGTTTGACCTTTGAGTCTTTGACTGTATCTAGCTCACCAACATTAGACTGTTACACATAGAGAGAGTGGTCACTCACGTTTATTGTAAGTGAGAGGAGAGTAGAGAGATCTTACACTTTGTCGTCACCTACACCTACCACCACTCGCTTTCTTTAGAGCGTGAGAACCACAAAACCACCAATATTGGTGTGGTTTAAAAGATTATAAATAATAGTTCATTGTTAACCAATTATATATTGGTAACCGGTTAGATGGGTAATTCGTTTTTTAACTAGAACAATATTTCTATTCTAATTTTTTAGTTTTAAATAATTGTTAGCATTTATTTTATTGTTAATTTTGATAAATTTAATTTTTAAATCCATAAATTTTTAATGCAATTAGTTATTGAATATATAATTGGCGTAGTTTATTTCTGTATCGGGTAATCTCATAAAGTGTTTTGGATGTTTTTTACAAATTTAATGTTTAGAACGGTGTGTAGGGAGATAATTAAGCTATTTACTAGTGATGAATTCTGATTACCTTCATTAATAAAAGTGGGAGTATTTATACTTAATTACTGACTCATGGGCTTATTGGACCGGATCATGAAGTCGTGTCAAGTTTAAGGACCTATTAGTAATCTGGTTTGAAGTGACCACCAGCTAGCTTAGTCAACATTTAATACATTTGTCATGTTTAGAAGTTTATTCTACTGGTGTGGTCTGAATTGCCCATCTGATTAAGTCAAGACATAGTAACTCGAATATCTGAACTCATCAGTAGCTCTTTTAGGTCTTGCAAATGATCTTTGAAGAGCTAACTCTTAAAAATCGACATCAATATTCTTTGATCTGTTGCTTTGTTCGAACTGTAAAATTTATCCTTCAAAAGTGACCATGTTCAAATTTTGGTGGAACTTATTTCTCAATTCGGAATTCTAAGAGTTTTCCTTGGATTGTGGGACACGTGTCAGGCTTTGGTTCGACCTCCCAGCCGTTTTTCTCATAGATTCTCGTTCCCACTAGGCTATAAAAGTTATATAGGCTTTAACTTTCACACCTTGCAGCTTTTAATCATTGCTCAAAATCGATTTACCTTCTCCTATGTAACTTCCATTTTTTACTATTATATATAAACCTTCATACTGTTTCATTGTCTTTAAAAATCACAAACATTCCTAGTGAGAGAAAGCTTACTTCATCTTCAAACTTGTTCTTGAATCATATATGTTCACAACCTGAAATGCCTTAGTAAAAGGAGGTTGGTTGAATTTACATGAGTTAGAGATAGCACAAAAAGTTGCAAGAGACAAACGCATTGCTGTTGGTCTCCATGTTTCACCTAGCGAAAGAAGTAATCAACCACAATTGAATACAGATCAAGGCTCATTTTCTTCAAAACCTTCCAAGGTTAGGAAATTGCTATTTGTAGCAAATCTTTCACCTCTTCCGTCTGGGTCTTCTGTCTAGTGTAAGAAAGCCTTTGCCTTTCATTGCAATAGGGTCAGACGCAGAGAAATCTCCAAATAAGTTAACTCCACGCTGAGTCACGCGTCAATGCAAGCCAAAATCTACCCCAACATCTTCAAATTCCTCCAGTTCGGAGGCAATAAAACCTGTGCCAATGGCCAAACCACCCGGGCAACAGCCCCTAGCAGAAACCAGACTATCCGAACAACTATCTGCCAGACCATCCGAACAACCATTTATAAAGCCATCATAACAGCCTTCCACAGTGATGGAAGAAACTATGGAAGACAATATAGAAGAAGCTCCTTTTGAGGCTGAGGCGTCTGGTCAAATAGGAGATATAGTTGTAGATCGAAAGGGCAAGACCAAGGTGGGTATGTCTCATCCGGATGCACTTTCGGAGAGCTTGGAGGGTAGAGTGGGACCATGTTTTAAGAGAGTAAGTGTGAAGTACTTGCTGGACCTTCAAAATATTGCCTACGTGTATACCCACACTGCTGAGTTGGGTCAGATTCGCACTAAGTGGGGAATTCCAGAGCTGTGAAATTAAGAATTCTGATCACCCTAGAAACCCCAATGGATTGCTATCCACTTAGAGAAATAGTCAATATCGACTATGATTATCCAACATCCACCGGATGCCATAGGAAGAGGCCCAACTAGATCCATACCCAATCTGGAAAAATGTATTGGTTCAGATATGGACTTTATAGGTACTGCTTGCACATGAATTTCATTCCCATATTTTTGAAAAAGATCACATTTTCCACCATTTCTTTAGCACATGCCATTATGGTTGGCTAGTAGTATCTTGCTAAGAAGACTCTTCGGGTCAAGGCACTATAGCCACAGTGTGCAGAACCTTCCCCATCATATAGTTCAGATAATACAACTTGGGATTCTTCAAACCCTAAACAACAAAGGAGAGGCATGCTTTTGTAAAAAACCTATCTTAGTATTAAGAAACCGTGAGCCTTGTACTTGATCTTTTTTGCCACAGCTTTATCCAGAGGTAAAACTCCATCAGAGATGTATTGGAGAAGAGCATATCTCCAATATTTAGGTTTAATAACAAGTATGCTCATATTTTCTTCACCTCCTTTTTCACGATCTATCTGTACGGATGGACATTCTTATACAAGAATCCATGCGTAGGATTCAGAATAGGCTATAGTTGTCAAAGAGTCAGCCATAGTGTTTTCCAATCTAGGATTGTGAACATAGCAAATGCTTTTAAAGTTTGCAACAACTCCTTTCAACATGAGTAAGTACTTGATCAATTGTTCTTTCTTTGCTTCAGACTGTCCCTGAGCATGGTGAATGAGCAATTGAGAATCACTCATTAATCGGACTCGCTTAGCCTCACATAGGAGAGCCAATTTAAGACCAACTATGGTTGCTTCATATTCAGACTCGTTGTTGGAAGCTCTGAACCTAAACCATATGACATGATACATCTTGTCACCATACGGAGAAATTAAGCAAATACCAGGTCTACAACCTATTGTACTTGATCTACCATCAGTTCAAACTATCCATTCCTTTTTAGAATAATTTCCTGATTCTTGTTCGAAAGATCTATCAACATAAAACTCAACTAAGAAGTCAGCCACTGATTGGGATTTAATCGTTGTTTGAGAGGTAAAGCCAATATCGTAATCACGAAGCTCTACTGACCATTTAGTCATTCTTCTTGACACATCAGCTTTCTAAAGAACATTTTTTAAAGGGAGAGAGGTTCGAACAACAATGAAATGAGCTTGGGAGTAAGGTCTAATTTTTCTGACTGCAATTACTAAGGCCAACGCCATTTTTTCCAATCTAAAGTATCTTCTTTCAGCATCCAACAGACTCTTACTGATGTAATACATCGGACGAGGGTAATTGTCTACCTCCCTTACTAGCACAATATTTATTGCATATTCTGATATAGCTAGATACACATAGAGCTTCCCCCGCCAAACAGCTTTGAAAAGAGTTTTGGGTGAGCATAAATGCCTCTTTATTTCAATAAAATCTTGGTCACACCGTGGAGACCAATTGAAGTCTTTAGCATTTCTCAACACTTGGAAAAATAGAGCTATTTCTGATGATCTTAAGATAAATTTGTTCAACACATCCAATCATCCTGTCAGCATTTGAACTTCTTTAACATTCCGAGGAGGGTCCATTTCTGGTAAGGCATTAAGTTGATATGGATCAGGCTGAATTCCCTTTTCACTTACTATGTAGTCCAAGATTTTTCCAGATTGGACCCTAAATACACACTTCTGAGGGTTCATTTTTAAATTCACAGCTTCTAAATTGGAAAATGTCTCTTGAAGGTCAGATATATGTAAATCTTCCTCCAAGATTTTAACAATCATATCGTATATGTAGACCTCCATGTTCCTGCCAATTTGATTAGCAAAAGCTTTATTCACAAGCCTCTGATAAGTAGCCCCAACATTTTTTAATCTGAACGGCATCACCTTATAACAATGAAGACCTTTGTCTGTAATGAAAGTAGTGTGATCTTGATCCTTCGGATCTACTTGTATCTGGTTGTACCCTGAGAAAGCATCCGTAAATGACAATAGTTTGTTTCCAGATGTAGAATCCACTAACTGATCTATCCAAGGAACGGCATACACCACTTGCCATTCTTTTTCTTGACTAACACAGGGTTGCAGTCCTCAAAGGGTACTGAGATTCTTTAATGTGACCCATTTTGGTTAATCAGTCAACTTCTTGGACAATCACACCTACTCTTTCCTTAGAACAAAACCTCATTTTTGTACGACTGGTGCAATATCACTCTGGATTGACAACCTGTGTGAAATAATCTATGTTAGTACTCCAGTAACATCACTGTTGCACCATGCAAAAACATGTTTATTATTCATTAAAAAGGATAATAATCGGTGCTTCAATTCCGGTGCTAGCTTAGAACCAATCTTAACATTATTGACCTCTATGAGAGAGTGAGTTTTAACCTCTTTGATAGCACATTGGGAGCCTCCCTTGGATCATCAATCTCGTTCTCCTCAGCAGAAGGCTCTAGTATCTGCTAATCTTTGTTAATTCTGACTGCCCCTAGAGTTTTAGTGGCAAGGGCTGTTGCATAGCATTCCTTGGCTATCTTTTGACTCCTCCAGACAACACCTACTTGTCCTTGGACAACATATTTTAAGCATTGGTGAACTATAGAGGCCACAACATGCAATTTAGAGAGCCAAGACCTCCCAAAAATTTCATTGTACGCAATCCACCCAAAAAAACAGCACTCTCGCTATTTTTTTAAATGACCCCTTGCCCAGCAATACTTCCTCTTCGAACTCCCCGATCACATTTACAGAACTTCTTGTGAAGCCTATAAATGGTATCGTTCGAACGTTGAATAACCGGTGGGTTTCTCATTTCCTTGTAGGAGCTTAAAAACGGGATGTTTGTCGAACTGCCCGTATCGATCAGAATTCGGCGTATATCGTTTCCCCCTATTGAAGCTCCTATTACCACTGCATCTTCATGATGCCCTATAATGGCCCTCGGGCCATCCTCATCAAAAACTATAAATGGGGATGGGGATTGACACTGATAGGTGGACATCCCACCATCAAACTAGGTGGCCAAATTGGGAACATGCCTTTACCTTGATGAAGTGGAAGGTGCAATCACTGTATCTCCTCGGAATATAGTTAATGATTCATAAAAACTGATCAATCCGGAAACTGTCTTGGTTTTGTCTGTTATCACCCCCACCTGATTTCGACTCGGATCTGGATCCAGATACATAGAGTCTACATCAAATCTTTCAACAATCACCATTGCACCCTCTTGTGTAGATGTCCCAAGATTGTTCGAATGACCTGTTCGGAGAGCATTGGTTTGTACATTATCTGGTCTGTTTCCATTTCGTTTTTTAATGTAAGCTCCCAACTTTCCCCTTTCAATGAGGTTATGGACCTCCTGCTTCAAAGCTATGTAATCATGAGTATCGTGGACTATGTCATTGTGATATTGACAAAAGTGAGTGCTCCAATTTTCTCTAGGGTACTGCAACGCTGCTGGTTTTCTAAAATGCACCTCATTCTTAGTATTGTCATAAATTGTAGCCACATTCTCCCCCAACTCAGCGAACCACTCAGGATGAATCCAGAGCCCCCTCTTATTTCTGGTTTGTTGGCTCTGAGTTTGGTTGGATTGATTTTTCCTTGACCGGTTTGACCTCTGTCCGGTCTCCTTTGCCCTATAATAGGATTGGTTAGTAGATGGAGGAATTGATGTTGTAGTGGTAGATCTCACTTGATGGTGTAATCTTGTTTTCTTGGTCTATTCTACATTGATTTGTTTTCCCACTTGATTCAACAAACAACCCAGGTCATAACCTTATTCCGAGTTATTGAATCGGCTAAATTCCCAGGATTTAAACCTTGCCTAAGGGAATCGGCTAACCCATTTTTTGTATTCAAAAATCGATTAATGTATTCCTTCAAGGACTCGTTCGGTTCCTGAGCACAATGGATAATGGTGTCCCCGTTACCCTTGAGTTTCTTACTTCTAACAAATTGCCTCCGGAAGGCAACCCAGAACATATCAAAATTTCTTATACACCTCTGAGGGAGACTGTTGTACCATTTAAGGGCACAACCTATGAAATTTTGGGAGAAATCCCTACATAATAGTTTATCATCGTCGTCAAAATTCATCATAAAGTTCTTGAACTGTTCTCGACTCCTATTGTATTTCTTTATCTTAGAGCTATCAAACCTTGTAAGAAGATGTCCGGAGAGTATTTTTGCTGACAAAGGCGATTGCCTTCAATTTTTGCTGCGACTGAAAATGGTATCTTCATTAGGGGTTGCAAATTTACCCAGTTCTGACTAAAAGGCAAATGGATCAATCAGCAACTGATCAATATGCCTACTAGCTGACCCATTGCCCTGGTGCTTCTTAAACCTGTCATGCCTATCCTTATTCCTTGAGTATTTTTTAGTCAACCTCATTTTCTTTTTAGATCTTCCTTCATCACTACTTGAAGATAATGATTCTTCAAGTTCTGCTTCATTTGATGAGCTATTGGATGACCCGGATACAGAAGTTTTAATAGGCTTAGATCGGTGTGTCTTCTTGAAACTAAGATGGGTTTTCAAAGACTGCTCATTATCTCTAGGATTGTCTGTATGGTGAAGTACTGACGCTCCTGATTTTTCCATAATTCCTTTTTCTGTTTGTTTTATTGCTCTCAACGCCTCTACTTCAGTCCTTAACTAGTATCGCTCCTCGATGGTATACTTCTTATTTTCTTTTGCACCTTCCACCTTTGGAGATGGAACATTATGCTCATTCAGATCCATTCGAACTACTTTTTTTGCTGGTTTTGAATATGAAATTCAGGCACTATCATGCTCCCATAATGGTCGCCAATTTGGTGTGGTTTATTTCTGTCTGAAGGTAATTCGTAAAGTGTTTTCGATGTTTTGTGGAATTTAATGTTTAGAGCGGTGAGTAAAGAGATAATTAAGCTGTCTGCTAGTAATAAATTCTGATTACCCTCGTTAATGAAAGTGGTTGGGTAAATTATACTTAATTACCGACCCATGGGCTTATTGGGTCGGATCAAAGTCGGGTCAAGTTTAAGGACCCATTAGTAATCTGGTTTGAAGTGACCAACAACTAGCTTAGTCAACATTTAATACATTTGTCTTGTTCGGAATTTATTTATAGTGGTGTGGTCCGAATTGCCCATCAGATTAAGTCAAGACATAGTAACTCAAATATTTGAACTCATCAACTTGCACAAAAAATTTATAATCAGATTAGTGAAAGAAAAAGAATAACAATAGAAAAAATAAAATTTATTAACAAATTTCAGCAAATTATGCTTACGTCTCCGAACCTATTGCATATCGTTTTTATTAAAAATGACTATGTGACTCTATTTTTGATACACTTACAAAAGCTAGCTAAGGGTCACATGTATAGACTTCAGCACAGATGAAGATGAAGTGATTACAAATGTTAATAACTCTCATTACTAAGCCATTTGCAACTCATGAAATGACTTCGCCGATCTTTTATAATACCAAACGACATAAGTCCATTCATTTTCTAACCCCTCGTATAAGGACCATTTTCTAAAGAACTCATCTTCAAAACCCTCGACTTGGATAGCCCTCGTCTAAAGACTCCTAGATTTCAAACCCCTCGGTTACAGAATCCTTATCTTTAAGATCTTTTTCTAAGGATACTCGGTTGCAAGCTCTTCGGTTACAGAAGCCTCATATTTAAGATCCTTATCTAAGAACCCTCGGTTGCAAATCCCTCAGTTACAAAAGCCTCTTCTTAAAGATCATTATCTAATGACATTCAGTCTTAGACCCCTCGGTTTAGGTACCCTTCGACTACCAATCTCTCATTTGAAGACTGGTTTCAACTTGTTTTCACACCTCGATGTAATGCAGCATATTATATGGTCTTATTACTCTTGCAGACTAACTGAAGTTGAACAAAACTTCAGTTTTTCAATGGTTATTATCTTCATCAATATGTCAACTGGATTTTTGCTTCCTTGGATCTTTTCTAGTATAAACACTTCATCTTCCAATAAAGATATGGTGAAGTGATAACAAATAATAATATGTTTGGTTATAAAATTAAATGTTAAATTCTTTGCCAAGTGAATTGCACTATGACTATCAGTGTGTATACTATTATTTTAATATTTAAATCCTAGCTCGGATAACAAACCTCAAAACTATATCATTTATTTATTGGATTTGGTCACTACTACATACTCATCCTCTGTAATAGAGAGAGTGACAATTTAACTTTGACATCTAACTAACAGTTGTAGTTCCAACAATGAATATATAACAGGTTGTGCTTTTCCGGGTATCGACTTTACCTCCAAAATGTGCATTTACGTAACCTTGTACCTTTAAATCACCCTTACCAAAGTACAAACACTTTCTTGTGGTGCCCAGTAGGTAGCTCAAAATCCAATTTACAGCTTCACAATGAATTTTCCCTGGATTGGACATAAAATTACTCACAACTCTTATCTCATGTTGGGAACATAGGGTCAGGAAGATCTTCACAAAACAGGAACTGCCTCGGTTATTTATACACCTTTTGAATCCAACTTTTTCTAAATCCAATTTTGTTTAATTGGTTGACTTAATTCTAAATTGCTTCCATAGATTTAGAACAATATCATAATATGTATAAAAAATGTATCATTTTCATAATATGTTTTTAGTTGTGATTAATGTAAGAGAAAGTATGCATATTATTAAAGTATGGCACTAAAGAAAGTTATTAGACTATATTAGATGAGAGAAAATTGCATAAATGAATTAATCGACCAATAATGTCTAGGAACAAAACCATGTTCTTTAATTTAATCTTTTGCATGAAGGTTCACTGTCTTTCAGTTTTATATTATGGAATATATATCGCATTATTTAATTTATGCTCAGTTTTATATTTTGGAATTGAATTATACGAAGATCTTACGCGTTGAACAAGTGATAAATAATGCGAAGAATGAAAAGAATGTTGTTGTCAATCAAGTGGTCTTTGTTGTGCCTATATCTTACACATGAGATAAACGAAATCATAATTTAAAGAATTCTTTGGGTTCATACCATTTACCATTAATTTGTTTTGAGTGTACATGGCTTTAATATAGATTCTAAACATGGTATAAATGTATTAAGTTTGACTAATTATTATAATCATCGTACTTTCAAAGGAAAATGGAAAAATAAAATGAACGTTATGAAAAATAACTAAGTTCGCTTAGATTTTCTATCAAGTAAGAATTTCTTGACACGTACGGAAAAACATTTAGAAGAGAGAAACTCAATCGCTGACTTGGATTATGTCGATGATTATTGGAACTCTAATGATCTATTGGCCTTCGATAATTATGAACTTTTCCTTATTGAAGATCGAACTTTCAAGAATTGAGCTAAAATTGCATATGTTGATCCATATATCTTTACAAAGGCCCCAGTCTTTTTACTATTGACTTAAACAAGTTAGTGAAGATTATTCACACTAAAATCTTATCTTTTGAACATCATGCATCCCTCTATGGGTGTATGGTTCGTATTAGAAAAGTTTTGAAGTTTTTTTTATTTCTATTAAAATTAATTCTTTTTCTTGGTAGAATTTTTCATACATGTTATGTAATATTTATGACACTTTTTATGTGTACAATATATTGTCAATAAAAATATAATTTTAGCTCAATCTGGTCCTAAAAAATATAACTAACTCCAATTTTTTTTGCCAAATTTAAAACTTACCAAAAATATCATTTTATCCCCACCGAGACTGACCTCCTCACCATGTCCCACCGGATGAATCTAAGCTACCCTGCGGGTGAGAACGTCTTATCGGCGGGTGACCAAACGAAATCTAAAACAAAATATTAAAAAATCAAAAATCCTTCATTTTGCAAGCTTTTTGTAGTTTTTTCGGACAAATTTAACCAAAGTCTAAAAATATAAGGTAGGAAGCAAAAACTATCTCATAAAAACAAGAGGCCTCAGAAATTAATTTTGATTTTGCCATCTAACTCTATAATTTAAAACCAAAATAATTGTAACATAATGTGTTCATATCTACATGAAAAATGAAAATTGATATTATACTTATTAAGTTTATATAACTTTTAGCGATTTTATGTACTAAAAATATTAATTTAATTAAAAATAAATTAGTATATATTCGGTGGAGCTATTTCCTCCATTATATTTTTTATTTCTTCCATGTTTAAAAAAAAGAGTTATCACTTGCTTTTACTATCTTGCCCTCATTTTACATTCTAATTTATAACTCGATTTCATTAACCATTATGAAATCTTAATATCAACAAACACATGATTAAACCAAATTCAATCCAACATATATGATTTGGCTTTTAAAATTAAACTCTAAAAACAAACAAAAATCAAATTTCTTAAAGAAAAGATTTAACACCGGAGAACATCGCTCAAATCAACCAACAAAGTAATTTAATCTCGTTTTCTTAGTTTTACATTCATGTAATTTAAAGATTTGTGTTAAAAACATATTTTTGAAAATCCCGAATTGTGTAGGTTTTAGCAGAAAACAACTAATTCCGAGACAGCAGATAGGAATTAGTTTTTTTTTTCTAAAAAACACCTGATTCCGAGACACCAGATATGAATTAGGTGCGTTTTTTTTATAAAAAAAACACATGATTCTGAGACAACACCTCGAAATCATGTGTTTTTTATATATAAAAAATGCACTTAATTCTGAGATGTCGTCTCGGAATTAGGTGCATTTCGATTGTTTCAATAAATAATGGTGCATTTTTAAGTGTTGTTTTTTTTGGATAATGAATTATTTCTACCTTAGACGAATTCGAGAAAAACTGCCGTTATTTTTCAAGATTAGAAGAGAAATCGAATATGTGGCTATAGTTTGTTATTTTTCAAGATTTGAAGACAAATATAAAAAGGAGGTCGTTTTTATAGTGGCTAGGCTAAGGTAGAGTTAGGGTTTATGGGTGATTGATGGTGAGAAGCTAATAGGGTTGGTTGAGTGTGCAGAAGTTAGTAGGATTGAAAATAGTTGAGATAGGGTGGGAGATAGTTAAGATTGTGGTAGAAGTCTATGGAGTTGTTGGAGAATGAATGAGTTTTGGGATAAAAAAAGAAGGGTAAATATGTTATTTCCTTTATGGAGGAAATAACAAAGTGGAGTTTTTATTTATTTATAGGGGAAATAAAAAATTTGATAGATAAAATAGCTCCACACTTATATATTTTGTAAATATTATAAATATGAATAAACCATTAATTTGTTTAAATTTATTGGTTCTTTAATAAATTAACTTAATATTCATACGTAAATATACTTAGGATTTCAAATTAAAATTAATCTATTGTTAATTCATAAATTTTATATAATTAATTTAAAAAATCGGTTACAATATATAGATTTAAAATTGATAAAAAATTAAAAAATGATAAAAGTTTTAAAACTCATAAAAGTTTATTGATTTGAAAAAAGAGTTTATTATAAAATTTATAATTCTAAAAACATTTTTTTAAGGATAAAGTACCATTTAAGATCCAATACTCAAAGTATTATCCACCTAACACCCATATTTTCATATATTTCCAAGAAAGATCCATTTTTGAATATTTACCATTGAAGACCCATTAATTCCTTAAATACATTTGTTATATTTATATAAAAGGTTTTTAGACCCATACTCCACCATTTTTCCCAAATTTCTCTCTCTATGCGTGAATAAAACAGCTCTAATGTTAGGTGATTCTTCATTTTTTAAAATCAATTTTCTTGTTTTTCTTTTGTTTTTGTTGTGTTTTTAGTTGATTTCGAAGTATGATTTTGAATATTTGTTTTTATATCACAAGGTGTATAAACACAACTTGCGGTTATTTCCAAACTCAATTTATATTTTGTTTTTCAAACCTTAAAGAACTTTTTTTGCAATTAAGTTGAATATATTTTTTGTAACCAATTGACAATAGTTCCCAGATTCACTTTCTATTTGTTTTTTTAAACCTTAAAAGCATTTTTGCAACCCAATTGAACGTATTTACGTACCCATTTTATTATCAAAACTAGTTTCAATTTTGTTTTTCAAACTTAAAAACCTTTTTTTGCAACCTAGTGTATTTACCCATCCAACTTATAGTTGTTTCCATACTCAATTTTTATTTTAATTTTCGAAACTTAAAAACCTTCGCAACCTAATTGAACATATTTATGCATCAAGATTATAGTAATTTCCATACCCATTTTTATATTGTTTTTTAAACCTTAAAAATATTTTTTATATTGTTTTTTAAACCTTAAAAATATTTTTTATATCCTAATTCAACATATATACGTATCCAATTTACAGTAGTTTCCATACCTAGTTTTTATTTTATTTTTCAAACCGTGAAGTTTTTTGGGCAACCTAATTAAACGTATTTACAAACCCAACTTACAATAGTTTCTAAACCCATTTTCTATTTTATTTTTCAACCTTTAAAGACCTTTTTTTTAACCAAATTTTACTTATTTATGCACCCAACTTGTAGTAGTTTAAATACTAATTTACATATATTTTGTAGTAGTTTAAATACTAATTTACAATATTTTCTAGATTATGTAATTCAACCGTTGGATTCAACACCAATAGGATAATTTCACCTAAATACTTTGCAAAACACATATTCCTACCATATAATTAAAGGTGCATATCATCGCAAGCATATTAATCTTGCTTCAAAGAAGAAATGGGAGGTCATAATTGAAATACTAAATGTTGATTCTAAGAAGTAAGTTTTCATATTTGCTAGAATACCTAATAAAATGACAAAAAATAACGTAATGATATCTTTGGAGTCAAACCAAGATAAAACAAGATTAATATGAACAAAGTATAAATTAAAGCTTCTTCAAATGAAGAACAACAATAAATAATCATCATATCACATTTTCCAGATTCTTAGCTGACAAAAAAAAAAACAAATAGTAATAAATTTTATTATTTTGTTTATTTTCGCAATTAAAAACCTATTTATGCACCAAATTTACTAGTAATTATGCAACCAAAAATATTTTTTCTTTTTTCACAACTAAAAAAACTATTTACGCAACACAATTGCACATAATTTCGCAACCCAAAGTAATACTTACAAGGTTTTTTTGTAAGATACAAGCGAGGTGGCTGTAATTTTACCAAGAGAACGTGATATCAAAGATTTAATTAAACTTCTCATATTGTATATTTGTGCAATACTAATTTTCACAACATCTAAATAAATATTAGCTACTTTAACAATCAAATATGTTGAATATTTTTAAAAAATAAATATGTATGATTGAGCAGAAACAATGAGAGAAAAGCTAATGTTTTTCTATCATTGTGCATATATTGTTTTTGGAATGTACAAACGTTAGATTATACTCAAGATGTAAAGAAACTATAGCATGCTGTTTCAAATACATGACATTGGAAACCATGTGATATAAAATTTCTTGAAATATTCCAAAGTACAACACAAAAAATATGTTTACAAATTATATTCGCTTGGTAAAAATTATTTTAACTATAACTTTAATTAATAAATTTTACTATAATATCATATTATTATGCGAGAAATTAAGATAATAAAATAGAGAAATTGGCATTTACAGATGAAATAAATAAAAGTGAAAATGCTGAATGTGTTGATGTTGATATAGAAATGAATAAATGTGACTTTGAAAATGATGAAAGGAATACATTTGTTGGTGCTCAAGATTATGATATTCCATCAACAAGTTCTCCAAAAATAAAAATAAAAATTGGTTCGAAATACGGGTGCGAGAAATCTCTAACTTGCAGATTTGTTTGGATAGACCATTTGGAGAAGATGATACACTTTAAATGAAATGTCAGAGAACATGAGGGTCAAACAACAAATAAAGAAAGTTCAGGAACAAGTCAAGAATTTCAAGAATCAAACTAAACAAGTAACTTAAGTTTATTTCCGTAACTTTTTAACTTGTAATTTCGTAGTCATTTAACATGTAAGACCATTTTTTATCACATATAAAATTGTATTCCCGCAATCCAACTGCAGGTATTTATGCAGCCTAAGTTTGACAAAAAAATAATTTTTAATTTCTCAGCAAAAAATATATGGGTCCAACAAACGCCAATCAGATTGAAGAAGTGAAAAAGAGAACAATGAACTCGTCAAACAAATTGAAGAAATGGAAAATAAAACTGGTGAACTCCTTAAACAGAGATTCAAAAACTGAAAGAATTAAATAATAATTTTAGAGATTAAGTTCAAAAGCTGGAAAATTCTAATGAATCTTCAAGCACCAATGTTCAATCTTTGAATATCAAATCAAAGGAATTAATGTTGCAAGTACACTCTAACTGGGAGAATAACTAAGCATTATCGACTAATAATAGATAATGATGATATTCTCAAAAAAAAAGCATAAATGAACAAATATTATATATTAAAATCATTGGTATTCCATATGTAACAACATTCTTGGGTAGTTGAAAAAGCACTTAAACTTGTTGATACAATGAAAAATTCAAATAAAATAAAGGAAAAAGAAAACATATTGCCACAAATTTCATAAAAAGAATCAATATGGAAAAGGTAAATTAAAATGAGAAAGAGAATAAAAAATAAAAAGGGTTATAGAAGTTGTACAAGATTTTCCCACTACATTAGAAAAGAAAAAAAAGGGTTCAAACACGTGTACAAGAACCTCATTCACCAGAAAACCCAAAACAAGCTACAACACGTTCAAGAAAAGAGGTTCAAACATGTGTAAAAGTTCATCCTCAACAATAAAGATCTAAAAATGTTCAACAAGAGAAGAAAAAATAATATGTAAAACCAATTATAAAAGCTCATCGTTAACAAGAAAAACCTAAGCAAGTTCCACAATACAATAAAAAAAAGTACAAATAGTTGTACAAGCTCCTCAGGAAGTTGTAATAAATGCAGGGTATGTGTTAGAGAATAAACTTGCTCTCTCACTTGATCAGCTGTCCCACATCGCTTAAGACTGAAAATAATATACAATATATAAGTGATGAAACATCTTAACTAGTATGAGGCCTTTTGGGAGTACACCCAAGAGCAAAGCCGTGAGGGTTCTTTGGCTGACCCAAAGCGGACAATATCATACTAGTATTCACACTTATATATTCTTGACATGGTATCAGAGCCAAAAGTCCTAAGCGATGTGTTTAACAGGCGGCCATGTCCGCCACGTCAATATGGGAAATATCATGCTCATCACTATGAGAAATATCATGCCCATCATATCGTATCAAGTTTAAGGGGGAGTGTTAGAGAATAAACTTGCTCTCTCACTTGATCAGCTGTCCCACATCGCTTAAGAGTTCCATCAGATTTGTATTTGATCTTATAAACCCAACGACATCCGATAGGTTTGTGCCCTGGAGGAAGAGGAACCATCTGCCAAGTGTTGTTATGCTCTAGAGCCTGAAGTTCAGTGGACATGGCTTGGCGCCAGAGTGGATCACAATTAGCATGTTCAAAAGATGAAGGCTCTTTTTGTGATGTTAACAAAGCTAGGAAAGCACGATGGTTAGGGGAAAATCGTAAATTTGAAATGTGAGAAGAGAGAGGATACCTTGTAGATTGACGAGAACTCGATTGCGTTGAAGATTGATTGATCTCGGTAGACATGTCGTAGTCTTGGTGCCATGTAGGAGGTTGAATATGACGGGTGGAACGACGAACCGAGATATCATTAGGAACGGTAGTAGAATGAGGTATGGTTGAGGGAGGTGAGGTAGTTGAAGATGTTGGTGGAGTAGAAGGTGTTGGTGGAGTAGAAGGTATTGGTGGAGCGGAAGGTGATGATGGAGTGATGAGTGAGGGTGCTGAATTCATAGCTGATTCTGTAGATGTAGGAGATTTAGAGGTTGAAGGTGTGAGATTTTTAGGATTGGATGGAGATGAAAGATATAATGGCTGAGGCTCTGAGTCATAAGATGTAGGATTAGGAACTGTAACTGATGAGTTAGGTGTTTGATTGAAAGATGGAGATGATGATTGGTTTGGAAAAGGAAAGTTTGAAGCGGGATGGAAGGGAAATATATTTTCCTCAAAGTGGACATCACGACTTATGGAAACTTTATAAGTATGTAAATCAAGAACTTTGTAGCCTTTTTTTCCGTGTGAATATCCCAAAAAAACACAAATGGATGCACGAGAGTCAAATTTATGTTTGGGATGAATATTAGTTACATAACATGCACAACCAAAAACGCGTAAGTGCGTGAGTGAGGGAGACCGATTGTATAAGACCTCGAATGGGGACTTATTTGATAGTAAAGGAGTAGGAATGCGATTGATTAAATAAACAGCTGTTAAAATACAATCCCCCCAAAATTTAAGTGGTACATTTGATTGAAACATGAGAGAACGAGCAACATTTAAAATATGTCGATGTTTTCGTTCAACAACTCCGTTTTGTTGTGGGGTGTAGACACACGAGTTTTGAAGTTCAATGCCTTTATTTTGAAAAAAAATACGAAGAGGAAGAAATTCACTACCATTATCCATTCTTATTGTTTGAACATTAGTTTGAAATTGGGTTTTGACGAATTGCACAAAATTAATTAATAAAGATTGTGTATCTGATTTATTGTGCATAAGAAAGGTCCACGTGCATCGAGTAAAATCATCAACAATTGTAAGAAAAAAAACGTGAACCAGTATATGAAGGAACTTTATGAGGACCCCAAACATCACAATGTAATAAAGAGAAAGGAAATTTCGTATTTATTGAACTTTTAGGAAAAGGTAAACGTGTTTGTTTTGCTTGTGGGCAAATTGTGCAATTATTTCCTAAGTTTTTGTGAAAACCTGGAAGCAGATGTGAAAGTAATTTAAAACGAGACAATGATGGATGGCCTAGGCGTAAGTGCCATAGGTCAGAAGACTGCGACACCAGACAGATAGATGATTTATTTGGATGCATATAGTATAGACCACCACGTTGTCTACCCGAGCCAATCATCTTCCCCGAAACCAAGTCCTGCAAAATAAAATAGTCAGGAAAGAAAAAGATGCAACAATTATGATCTTTAGTGAGTTTACTAGCTGAAATTAAATTTAAATTAAAGGCGGGTACACACAAGACATCTGTAAGGGTTAAATTTGAATTAAAACTAACTGTGCCGGTGTGAGTGATTTGTGGTGCTGCACCATTTGGTAAATTAACATTGGTAATAACGGAAGGCTTGGGATCAGTTAAATATGATATGTGAGAGACAATATGATCTGTGGCGCCAGTATCCAAAATCCAAGAACTTGTACTACTAGAATTAACAGACACAATAGTAGATGGAATCAAACCTGCAGCATTCGCATACGCATCAACATTACCAGAGTTATTGTGATTCAGTGCACTGATTGCTTAGGCTAATTTTTGTATTTGTTCAGTAGTGAATCCCTGAACAATGCTAGAAGTATTGGAACCTGATAAGCTTTGAGATTCTGTCACATTCGCCAAAGGTTGATTGCCATGATGTGAAGATTTTTGTGTTCGGAATTGTACCGGCTTATGATTGTTTCCATGTTTCAATCGGCATCTATCCTCTGTGTGACCCCTCTTATCGCAATAAGTACAATGATATCTGAGAGTCCGACATTCATCTATAGTATGTCCGGATCTGTTACAATGCTCACATATTTTCTGCTTTGAATTTCCTTCTTTTCTTGGGACTGCGGCTGCTATGGAGAAATTTTCAATTGGCTCAGAGGATACCTGTCGTTGCTTCTCTTCTTGGATTATTAAAGAGTACGCTTGACGAACATTGGGCAGAGGTGACATCATCAATATGTTGGATCTCACCGCCTTGTAAGATTCGTGTAAACCCATTAAAAATTGCATAAGACGATCTTCCTCTCTCTGTTCGAGGTGTGCTTGTCGTTGATTGCAGGTCAGTGGAGAACGATATGTCTCGAGCTCGTCCCACAATGTCTTGATCTTGGTAAAATATGCAGCTACTGTCATTGTACCTTGTGATATGGTGGCGATTGATTTTTGTATCTGAAACACGGCTGGAGCATTCTTTTGAGAGAATTGGTCGCACAAGTCAACCCATACTTCACGTGCTGTCTTGGTATGGATAACTCCTTCAGCGATGTCTGATTCAACAGCATGAGTCAGCCAAGAAATTATCATGCTATTGCATTGGTTCCATTGCTCGAACAGAAGAGGTTCATTCTCTTGTGATGGTTCTTTGACACTACCATCGATGAAACCGATCTTCTTTTTTGCAGTGAGGGCATGAATAACTGCCTTGCTCCATGATTGATAATTGACGCCGTTTAATTTGATTGGAACCAAGACATGGCCTGGTTGGTCTGAATGATGAATGTAGAAGGGATGTGAGGGATCGATAGTTTTGGTCTCCGATCTGAAACCCTTGGAGTTGGTGGTTTGGATCTCCGATTTGTAAGAATTATCAGCTATGGTGATTCTTGACAGTATGACCATCGAGAATACAATGAGACAACATATAATAATAAAATCGTAGACGTGAAATATGATTGGTCAACCAACAACAAAATAAATAAACTAATATTATACGAAGATGTCAAATATTTGTTTACTGTTAATAAAGCAAAATAATCTTTAACGGTTGACAATCCAAGTATATGGTCATATCAACCAATAAGTTTTTTTGTTGAGTTTGAAAACATGTTGAAGATTGCAAATGAGGATGAGCTGGGCTACAAGGTAATTCCGCACAAAAAAATGTTATTTACACACCAAGTTGTTTTTAATTATGCACCAATATTGCTCGTAATTATGTAACCAATTATTTTTGTTTTTTCACAAATGAAAAATCCATTGAGATTTATCATAATATCATTGTTAATCTTACGATATAAATCTGCCAAATTTTGGAAAAACAATCTACATCAAGTTATGATGGTCCACTTCCAAAAAGCCTCATACTAGTTGAGATATATTCTTACTTATATACCACTAATCCTTCCCATGTATTACCGATGTGGGATATGGAACTTTGGTCGCTACCCTAACAAATCCTCCTCTCGAACAAAGTATCACTTTAGCCTCCTCTCAATTGACATCCATCCGCTCACTCTAATCAGGTTGGGTGTTGTCTGATCTCTAGAGCCTTTACAGCGGATTTATCTGATCTGGACCATCCTGCCTTGTTCCTTAGCGCCACTCCAAACAAGTACCACCGTCTTGATACACTCCAATCAAGCCACACTGCTTGATGAACAACGGGCACTCCAAACGAGGATCTCTCCAATCAAGCTACACTGCTTGATGAGCCACGGGCACACTCCAAACAAGGATCTCTAGAGCAGATCCTTGAGCATGGCTACTAATCCATCATGTTCGACTAATGAGAATTTTCACCCACATCACCCACCACATCGCGTATTGTCTGGTCCTGGAGCTCTGATACCAGATGTTGGGAATATGGGTACCACATATTCCTCCTCTGTATATAAGTAAGAACGACCGGTCGGGCACACTCCAAACAAGGATCTCTAGAGCAGATCCTTGAGCATGGCTACTAATCCATCATGTTCGACTAATGAGAATTTTCACCCACATCACCCACCACATCGCGTATTGTCTGGTCCTGGAGCTCTGATACCAGATGTTGGGAATATGGGTACCACATATTCCTCCTTTGTATATAAGTAAGAACAACCGGTCTCAACACTAGTATGATATTGTCCGCTTTGGGCCCACTGGCCCGCACGACTTTGCTTTTGGTCCACTTCCAAAAGGCCTCATACTAGTTGAGGTATATTCTTACTTATATACCACTAATCATTCTCATGTATTACCGATGTGGGATATGGAACTTTGGTCGCTACCCTAACATATGTCTTATTATAGATATCAATCCAAGATAAAAGAGATGTTATCCCAATGGTTGGCGATATATATAAAGCGAGGTATAGAGAAATAAGATATATCATTGTTCCAATCTCTAGAAAAACTAAAGCAAAAGATTTATGAAATCATTGGACTTTATGTATATTTAATTTAAAACAAGGCATTATATTCAACTACAACTCTACATTGTCTTGTAAAATCGACATGACAATAAGGTCGACTAAACAAGTGGTAAGGATTATCAAAATATAACATTATTTGATTTATATATATTTTCTTAAACAATATACAAATAATTATGCAACTTGATACCAGATCCACCAATGAAATTTTAAAGCCCGTTAAACATTCGACAACAGAGAAAACGCTCTCGTTGAGTGTGGGGATTTTGTGTGTAAGTATGTGAGGTACTTCATTCAAACTAGAAAAGTTCCCAAAATATTTCAACCAAATATTGCGAGAATAAAAATAACCTAAATGTTTGCTTTCCTAACCATAAACATTCAAACGTATATTGGTGGATGCTTGTTTGTTTACTTTAATCTATAATTTTTTATAAAAGTTATATATCTCTAAACTATATTATTTTTTGTTTGTAGTGTTTATTTTATTATATCGTTTATTTATATATTATTATTTCACAACTGCATGTAATTTTGCAACCAATTAAATTATAATTTCACACCCCAATAAGATTTTTATTTCGCATAGAAGTATTTTTAGACAATAAAAATGTTATTACACAATAAATTAGAACGTAATTTTGTAACCTATTACAATGTAATTTCACACCCAGATTAAACTTGTATTTTTTTTATAACATATCGATATTTCTACAACCAAATTGAACGTAATTTTGCACATAACTAAAATAGTTACTTTCATAACTACAAAATATCCAATTCCAAACTGTTTAAGAAAAAAAAAATGAGATAAAAAATAATACATCTAATTAAGAAAAACAAAAAAGTATAATATTTTATAGGTTTTCTTCACATAACCTTCTATTATGAACTAAGTCTTCAACTTTGGATACAATACGTTTTTTCTTAAGTTCTCTAGCTATTTTTCAAGCTAGGTGCAAGAACAAACAAATTGATTTGAACTCGAAGCTTCACTAAAAATAGTTAAAGTTGGTATACCCCGTGAATATGAACTATAATATGATTCCATATAAGTTCAGAATATTTTTGCACCCAACTTTTATATATTTTTGCCGAAACCCACAAAAGAAAAGAAAGATAATTATTACGCAACTAGAGTGAATATAATTATACAACCCAACATTACTGACTAATTACACAACCAAATTGAACGTACCCAGTCAACAATTAGAATTTACACAACACAATAACACGTAATTATACAAGCACACCTCCAAACTACCCGAAACCCCCCAAATCTATTTTCCCAAAACAAATGTTATCCCAAAATAACCATTTTAGATAAATTTTCAAAATATTTATGTGAATGTATGAAATCAAAGAATCAACATAACTACAAAAACCATGTAAAACATGAAACAATGACACAGTATTTCGACACAAATAAAATAAGAAAACCATAATGCAAAAATCACATAAATAGATAAACGTTCGTTATTTTTTTAAAGAAAAATAAACCTTCTTATTGAATTTGAAAATTTGAACAATATAATGTGCTAAAATCACTTGAATACACAAGGCACCAACTGAATTTTTTAGTGTTAAACAAGAAAATCAAAAGTAAGAGAGACGAGCGATGAAGAATTCCACCTAATTGATTTCCCATAACTTTACTTCTGATACCAAGAAATCCTCTTCCCTCGAAAGCAATCTACTTCAATTTTTGAAAATTTAAGCTAACCAGTGAAAAAACAGGCTTATGATTATAGCCTAAGACAATGAGAAGTAGATAGACTTTGATAGTCACTACATGTTTGATGGAATTATAAGTAATAAAAATTTGTTGCAACTAGGAGGCTTGAGACAGATATATGTAGATTTTTATCTATATGAATCAATAGTTTTGATTGCACCAACCAAATAGAAGAGATCTATTATGAACTTTGAAGCTCAAGATCAAAAAATATATATTCTAACTTCACTAAGATTATACATTAAGAAAATATGGAATTAAATAGAGATTGGTAAACTTCCAATCTCAATAAAATTTGAAACGACCTGAAGACTTGATACATATATATGGAGATCTTCATCAATCAAGGATTCACTAGGATTCAATGCTTGTTAATATAACCAAAACTATAATGAAAAGAGCTATGATGAACTGCCAAGCTCAATATCATAATAGATTGATGATGTTAGATGGGGAATACTAGCAGAGAAATTTCAATCAAGTGAGATGGAGGCTTCTTCATACGGTGTTAGATGAATGTAGAAAAAAATCACTCGAAGAATGGAGAAGCACCAGAGTATATGTAATGACTCAATCTGATACAAATTGATTATTCCATTAATTTCATTTCCTCAAGGAATATAAATAAATGTCTTGAGAAGGTATTCAATGAGAAATAACTCAAGACTTCGAGATTCATAAAAAATAATCAATCTTCAGAGAAGGAAGAGATTATCCACTAAGCAACAACAACTTGAGAAGAATGAAATAATCTAAATAACAATGATACTCACGGTAATGGGAAAGCCATAAAAATGGATGCATTTCAATGAAATAAGTAGACTGATCCTAATTTGAGGAACACTTGAGTTACATGGAAGCAGAAGAGATTCGAAGCTCAATTAAAGGCATATTCAGATTCCAATATAACAAATATCCACAAGAGACTTTCACAGCACACATGGCAAAATATTTGGGAAGACAAAACAACTTACAAGATGGAGATTATATACATAAATGTTGAAAAAGATGAGACAACTAATATACTATGGTTCTACAAACAAAATGAGAAGCAAGTAGATTATAGAATACAGAGATCCTTCATGAGGGAAAAATCTTGGAGATGATGATTTATTAGAGGCAGTGCCCAGAGATTTTGACTAGTTTATACCTGACTTTATGCTACACTATGAATGCAAATTTATTTTATTATGTTAGATTGAATCGACTACCTGACTTGATCTCTCTGCGTTGATTATCTTGCTTTATTGAGGAACCATGGACCAACTAGAGAGATTTCTTTGTGAGCTTGTTAGCCATAATGCTTTAATTTAAAGCAAAAGACCATCCATGAGGGATCTGGTTTCAACAATCATATGTAATATTTTTCCATATAGTCAACCAAAGCCTTAGATCAGGTAAGATTTTTGATGAATTCAACAATGATTAAATTTTTTTGCATAAGCAAAAGATTATAGAAAACTTGAAACATTAGGTAAGAAAATTAACTCGTATATAATTGTTTAAAAAACTGTTCATGATTAAGATCCCACTGAGCTTGATAGAAGTATAAAACATCAAGAGATATTAAAAATATCATCAGTCATTTGTACGAACGTAACTCATACCAAATTTTATTTATCTTAACTACTTTTAACTTCTTGTAAGTTAATGTATTGATGTCCTGGCCAGCCTCAGTTTTGTGTATTGTATTTACAGGTGAAGTAGTCAAATTACATATGATCTCTTTGTTAGGGGTTGGATGCTCAGAGGCTAAGTTGACATATTCATATGAGCTATTACGATTGAAACATGTTTCCAAATCTTTAATAGATTTAGTGACTTCTGCCTCAGAGGGATGATGCTTGTCCTTGTCCTTCTTAACATTCTGGTCAAAATGAGAGGTAATCTCATTCCTTTTGTCTTTAAAAGGGCTATTATCAGTTTTTCTATCCTTATGCGTATGATTTGTGTCATTTGATGTGATGCTACTGTTGTCTAAAATTCCTTATTTAATTATAGTTGATTTTATCCTTGAAATTCGTTTTTATATTGTTCTCTGTGTTTGCTATGTGTAAAGGTTATTTGTTGAAGATTAGTCTGGGGATGACTTGAATTTTTAAGAATTGGCTTGATTGTAGTTGTGAGAATGTTGAGAATACCGTGACTTTCTATTTCTTTTTGTGATTCTTTGTGATCTTCCGATTGATGATTTTTTTGTTACTTGTCGTTAATCTATCTTTGATGTTTATTTATGTGTCTTCATGAACTGTTTCGTAACTATTAAAGATTTTATTTTTGTTTGAACTGGAATTTAGATGCATGTATTCTCTTTTGGTTCTTGGTGAGATTGATGTGTAGTCTAATTGTGTTCTTCTTGTATTTTGGTCATGTTTGTGGATTTTTTGCAATCTTTTTTATTGTTCCCAATATGATAATAAGAGAAACAATACTCAGGTCTTAACCCTTATCGTATTTGTTACCAGAACCCATGATTTTTACCAAATATAATCCAAATCTTGTCCAATGGTTTCAAGATAAATCAAAATTTGTCAATGCTCGACAACAATTGAACATAGTCTTATTCTTTTTAGGAACCCAGACATCATTTCACAATGAAGGAAAATCAAAGTCTCTTGGTATTTGTTGATGTTGATGTTGCCGATTATGGCTCTGACTAGAGATGTATTTTTTTGTTCTTGTTCCGATGGCAAATGTGGAAATGTTTGGGGGAACTTGAAGATGAGTTTCTAATTACCACTAGTTGTTTGAGATGTAAATGAAGCCATAAAAGAGGTGCTTGGGTGATCGAAGCTTGCCAGATTGATTAAAAACTCTATTTCTTGGAGTTTTTTCTTGGACTAAATCATATTGTATGACGTGTCTCGATAAACGATCGCTAATTTACAGAAGAACAAGATATATTGATCGAAAAAAAAATCGTTAATTGCATAAGAAATTGATCGGAAAAAACCCCCTAAAATCCAGCAATTTTTTTTGTAAAACATGATAAGAAAAGAAATAAAATATAAAATTTATAAAAAAAAAACATATCATATTATATAATAACAAAAATATGTTTTACATTTAACAGAATACAAATGATTATTTGTAGTTAGTTATTTATCATCATATTTTGACAAATGTTGAATATAGGTATTAGTAGATTAATCTTTTTTATTAATTCATTATTTTTTTATAATATAAAATAGAATAAAATATATGATTATAATAAAATTCAAATAAAATAATAAAACTCCTCCCTAATAAAAGAAATATTTTTATAATAAAAAGGCTATTGAATACCTAAATAAAAGAAATATTTTTATAATAAAAAGGCTATTGTATTAGATCGCCTTGCAACACGCACCTAGCTGCATTTTCTCGTGCGCGTGAGACTAAAATTCCGTCAAGGTATTTTCCATCGTTGCTTACCAAAACCCCAAATCCCATTTATAAAACCCCTCACATTTCAACCAGAGCATCCCACTCATCCTCATCTGAAAGAACAAAACCTACACTCACATTTACACAGCCACCAACGCCGCCGCAATAATAATGGCAACCGCACCTTCATCGGCCACCATTACACACCTTAAGCTTCCATCTCTCTCTTCCAAACTCCCTCTTTCCTCCGCCTTCTCCGCCTCTTTCCCCACAGCTAACCGGACTTCAAATAGACGTTTCGTTATCGTCTCTTGCTCTTCCGATGCAGCCAAGCCGACTATACTCGTCGCCGAGAAGCTCGGCGAGGCTGGTGTTGATCTCCTGAAGGAATTCGCAAACGTCGATTGTTCATACAACATGAGCCCCGACGAGCTCAACACCAAGATCTCGCTATGCGACGCGCTGATTGTGCGCAGTGCGACCAAAGTTGGACGGGAGGTGTTTGAGTCGTCCCGTGGCAGACTCAAGGTTGTCGGTAGGGCCGGTGTTGGGATCGATAATGTGGATCTGACTGCTGCGACTGAGTTTGGCTGTTTGGTGGTGAATGCGCCTACAGCTAACACTGTCGCAGCTGCTGAGCATGGGATTGCGTTGTTGACCGCCATGGCGAGAAATGTTGCACAAGCTGATGCATCTGTCAAGGCTGGTTAGTTTTCATTTCGTTTTCTATGGTTTATGAATTTTATTGAATAGGGTTTAAGTCATGTTTGTCTTTGTCAACCAGTTTTGTTGAAGTGGTTAGATCTGGATATGGATTATGAAATTGAACACGTCTGTTGATTATTTTTGTTTGGTTGAGTACGATTTGTTTTTCCTATATTTTTTGGATGAAGTATGTAGTTGTGCAAAGTATTGTGACTTTTTCTTTTGGTTATTCAAGAAACGAAACTAGAAATGTGATTGTTATGTTTGGTGTAATAAAGTTATACATTGTGTTGAAATACAGGAAAGTGGCTACGAAGCAAGTATGTAGGTGTATCCCTTGTGGGTAAAACCCTTGCTATTATGGGTTTTGGAAAGGTTGGATCGGAGGTAGCTAGGCGTGCAAAGGGTCTCGGTATGCATGTAGTTGCTCATGATCCATATGCTTCAGCAGACCGTGCACGTGCAGTAGGTGTGGAGCTTGTCAGCTTTGATGAAGCCTTAGCAACTGCGGATTTCATCTCTTTGCATATGCCGCTTACTCCGACAACAAAAAAGATGCTAAACGATGAAACTTTTGCTAAGATGAAGAAAGGAGTCCGTATTGTTAACGTTGCTCGTGGAGGTGTTATTGATGAAGATGCTCTTGTTAGGGCTCTAGATTCCGGCATTGTCGCTCAGGCAGCACTGGATGTTTTCACAGTGGAACCACCACCGAAAGACAGTAAGTTAGTGTTGCACGAAAACGTTACTGTTACCCCTCATCTTGGTGCCAGTACAACTGAGGCTCAGGTTTGTAGAAGAATCTCAAACTTTGTGTTGACTTTTGTTGTTGGTGTTAGTTATAATATTTATTTGGTTTTTCAGGAAGGAGTTGCTATTGAAGTTGCTGAAGCTGTTGTTGGAGCTTTGAAGGGAGAGCTTGCATCTACAGCCGTTAATGCACCCATGGTTTCTGCTAAGGTATCATTATAACATGTTTGTTGGACACATGACCTGAAATTGACTCGGTTACTGAATCTGACCATTCTGCTTGTAATTGTTATATAAATTTTCAATCTTTGTTAGTACTTTACTCTTTTCTTTTTGTACCTGAAAATCCACTGTTTTCAGAACTCAAATCTGATAATATGTCCAATGTTGGACCTGACTCAGATTATATATCAGATTCTTTTTCTAGACCCGGAATTTGGATGTAAAATTTATCTCCGTACCCGGTTTTCCTCGATAGGATAAAAGCGGTCAATCAGGTCGGCCAGATACAAGATGCCACCTCTAACTGTTTTTAGAGCTATTATTGCATACATTAGTTAAGTATGTGTTTGGATTATTAATTTTGTGACATTATTCACCCTTTGTAGGTTCTGGAAGAGCTGAAACCATATGTTGTACTTGCTGATAAACTCGGGAGACTTGCTGTCCAATTAGTAACTGGAGGTAGTGGTGTCAAAACTGTGAAAGTAACATATGGTTCTTCGCGAGCACCAGATGATCTAGACACAAGATTGCTCCGTGCCATGATCACCAAAGGTCTAATCGAACCCATTTCTGATGTCTTCATCAACTTGGTGAACGCCGATTACACCGCTAAACAGAGAGGACTCAGAATATCAGAAGAACGCATCACAATAGACGGTTCCCCGGCAAACCCACTTGAATCCATCACAGTTCAGATTGCCAATGTCGAATCAAGATTCGCCAGTTCGTTATCCGACTCTGGTGAAATCAGGGTTGAAGGAAGAGTGAAAGATGGAGTTCCACATTTGACAAAGGTTGGATCTTTCGAGGTGGATGTGAGTTTAGAAGGAAGTATAATCTTATGCAGGCAGGTGGATCAGCCTGGTATGATCGGTACAGTGGGAAGCATTTTGGGCGAAGAGAATGTTAATGTGAGTTTCATGAGCGTTGGACGGTTTGCTCCGAGGAAACAAGCGGTGATGGCTATTGGTGTTGACGAAGTACCAAGGAAAGAGACTTTGAAGAAGATTGGTGCTGTTCCTGCTATCGAGGAGTTTGTTTTCCTCAAGCTCTAATGTGTTAGTCAGCTTGTTGCCAAACTTTGTTTTTTTTTTTTATTTCTTTGTATTTTTCCCTGTGATGGGTTTACTGCGTTATACGTGTGGTAACCCCAGCCGAATTTTGTCATTTTCCGGTGACCTTTGATTTTTAAGAGTGCGATGGGTAAAAGTTTAGTTGAGGGAAAGCCAATAATAATCCAGGTTTCTAATTAAATCTATTGTCTATGTATCTGTTTTTAAAACATACTGGTAGTGAAGTCTAATATGAACATGATTTTTCCGCTCGACAATTTGGATCTTAGTATACAATCTAGTCCTATTTGAAGTTTATATTCGGATATTCGTACATATATTTTTAATTGTGGTATTTTAATCCATGTTTTAAAAAATGATTGGGTTGGATTTTAGTTTAAATTTTAAAAAGTGATTGGTAAGGTCCGGTAAGCCGTTGGTATTGCTTTCTCTCGTCCGTTTTCTCTAACTGTCAAATTCTGAGATCATTGTTTGGAAATCCAACTGCTTGTGGAAAATCCAAGGAAACAATGGAGAAGGAACCGGGTCGGGTCATAGATAGGCCGACGAACCATATGGTCACGCCTTTGCTAACTGATCTTTATCAGTTCACCATGGCTTATGCTTACTGGAAAGCCAACAAGCACAATGAACGAGCTGTGGGGGATTTTGTGATTATCTTAGAGGAATTGATTGCTCTAATGTTGAAGTGTATGCTGTTTCTGAGGGATCAGTTGTTTTCCCTAAAGTACCCCTTATGCGAGTCGAAGTGTATACTGCTATATGGGAGGTTTTGACGCAACAAGCAATGTTGTAGCTGGAAAATTATATGGAATACCTCTCCGCGGAACATATTCTCATGCAGCACTGATGAGACAGTAGAAAAATCATTACAAAGCGATGATAAATCAAGGATCTGTGAGGATTTTGTCAATCGAGTTCAGAAATGGTTAAGCAAGATCCAGTTGATGCGCGGCATTTTTGGTGACACCAATCAAAGTGAGTTAGCAGCCTTTACCTCTTATGCCATGGCATTTCCTGACAACTTTTTAGCTCTTGTCGATACCTATGATGTTATGAAGACTAGAATTCCCAACTTCTGTGCAGTGGCTCTTATACTCAGCGAGCTGGGGTATAAGGCATTGGGCATTAGACTGGACTCAGGTGACTTAGCGTATCTGTCTTCTCAGGCTCGGAAGTTCTTTTGCACCATAGAGAAAGAATTTAAAGTGCCTGGTTTTGGGAAGATGAGTATTACTGCTAGTAATGATCTCAATGAGGAGACCCTAGATGCCTTAAATAAACTGGGTCACCAAGTTGATGCATATGGGATAGGAACTTACTTGGTCACTTGCTACGCACAAGCTGCTCTAGGCTGTGTTTTCAAGCTCGTGGAGATAAATCAAAAGCCTCGCATCAAACTTTCCTAGGACGTTACTAAGGTGTCTATACCGAAACAAATTAAAAGTACTTTATGTTGCTCAATTGTCTCATATACACTTGTGCAATATTTTTTTTATTTTTTTTTATAATTCTGAATATTTTCATCAATTATGAAAATACAACAGCAGAGAAAAATGTTATTAGAAACAATTGATACATTTTACAGAATGTATTGAATCGTCGGATTCACATCTTTGTGAGATTACGAATCAGCTCCTTCCTGCTCGATTTCCTTAAATACTATCAGCACAAGTAGTTTTTCTGTTGAATCCCTTTTTCGACCATTGATTTCACAAGTTTTTCAGCTTCTACTGAATAGTTTTGTTGCAAAAGGCCAGCTAATAGTATAGAATATACATCAGTGTCCATAGCAGATCTACATTCCATCTTCTCAGTATTTTCGTACAAACAGAATCCATCCAGAAACCGATCCTCAGAACAAATGGCTTTAATCATAAGACTACAAGCCAAACCATCGGGTTTCAAACCGCAATCTAACATCTCAGTAAAGATCTTCTCTGCCTGGTCCCCTCTTTTGATCCTTAACAACGACACTACAAGAGAGCTCAAACAATCGCCACGAGAAACCCCACCGGTCGTACACATTTTATCGATAACTTCTCGAGCTTCTTCTAGATTATTTTTAGCACAAAGCCATTTAATAATAGTATGAGCCGTGACACGATCCGGTGCGCACCCTTGAGCTATCATTCTATCTAATATCCCTAATGCCTCATCGATCTTCCCTTTCTCGCAAAAGGCTTGAATCGCAGAAGTATATGTAATGACCGAAGGACTACAATCTCCACCATCTTTCTCCATTTCTTGTAACAACTCAAAGGCCTTTTCCATACTACCGAATCGAAAAACCCCGTAGAGTAAAGTCGAATACACCACAGAATTCGGTAGGCAACCATTGTTCTTCATAAGTTTAACTAACCTACAAGCATCCTCTAATCTACCCGCGTCGCAAAATCCTTTAATCATCGACACATACGTGATCATATCAGGATAAAGATTAATCAAACCCATCTCTCCCATTAATTTCTCGGCTACATCTAAATCACATTTTTCTACAAACAACCTGATAACCACATTATACGCAGTTGTATCCGCACGTAAACCGAACTGGGGCATTTGCCTCAGCACCCATAAAGCCTCATTAGCTAGTTTAGCTTGCCTACACAAACTCAAAACAATCTTAAACGTCTTGATACTAACTACACACCGTTCTGCTCGATAAGCATCTATTACTTCCTTAACTACATTTGGGTTTTTCTTGATTTCGAAAAAGTCACAAGCTTTGCTATACATAAACGTGCTGTGCCTATAACCCGATTGAAGACCTGACCATATAAAAAACCGAAGACCCATTTGGGGTTTACTTTGATTACATCTACGTAGAACCTCGTTAACAGAATTGGCATCCAATTCGGCGTTCACTGAGGTTAAAGCTTTCTCCACATTTGGTTGATTTCTATGCAACTGATCGTAGAATTTTTCAGTCACCGATAGAGTATTGAAATTTGAAGTTATTATTTTTGCGATTGGGGTATGAATCGAAAAACGAGGGATTGGAAACATGGACATGTGTTTACGTTGCAGTTTTCAGAAACCCTAACGACAGCTAAAACCCTAAAATGAATGAAGATTAGTAGTTACCTGATAAAAAACAAATCGGTGATCGGTTCTTTGGAAGATGGCGTTGACTGTGGCTTTGACCAAAAGGCTCGTACTGTTTGGGTTTTAAAAGAAGGGGTTTATATTATCTGCACCAAGCCCTTCTAATTCCCTACACTTGTGCAATATTAATTTTGTTAAAATTATCTAAAAAATATTTTCTATTAGCAAATTTTGTACTCGAAAAATCAATAAAATATATATAAAAATGATAAATATGATTCTCAATATTTAGTGTTAATTCGTAGATAAATAGAAAATGTTTATTTTAAATATATAGAATCCAAAACATTAAAGCTAGGTACAATAAAAACAAATTAATGGTAAATTGTATGAACCCAAAACATTAAGATCTCCGTATAATTCAACTCCAAAATATAAAACTGAACATAAATTAAATAATACGATATATATTTCATAATATAAAACTGAAAAATAAAAAAGTTTATTGGTGATTAAATTTAAAAAAAAATGATTCTGTTCTGATGTAGTCCATAAAGTCCAAACAAAAGCCTTTTAATTTAATTTTATTTTATTCAATATTTTATGTATTTAAATCAAATCTAATTATATTAAGATTTGTTTTGTTTTGATTTTATTTTATTTTATAATATTTATATTATTTCGTTGTATTCTAATTTAGGGTTTTGAGAAGCTATTATATAAAGCCTCTTATGCCTTAAGTTATTTTAAGTTTTTGGAATAATAAATTTTTTTTATCTCTGAAAATTTCACTCTTTGTTACCCTTAGATTAGGGTTGCATCATGTTACCCTTGAATTAGGGTTTCATCTATCGTTGCTTCTTCTTCTATTTCCGCCGCGGCATCATGTTCCTAGACGATACTGGTCCATTAATACATCTATGCTATTTTCTCTCATGTAATAGAGGCTAATAACTTTCTTTATTTTTATACTTTTTTTAAACAAATAAAATTTATTATTTCTTAATAGAGAAAATTACATATTAGAGTCTCATATTGCAAACAATGCAATTTTACAAGGGCTTTCTTAAGATAAAACATATTTTTTTGAAATCCTTAATTGAGCAACCCTAATTTTGAGACTTAGCAGTCGTCTTCCTTCGACACCTTCAGTCTCTCAAAATCCTTCGTCTATTCAACTAACCCGGGTCGATATTGCCAACATCAAAACTTTCTAGGGTTACAATGGCTAAAAGAGGATTAGGAGCATATATGCCCTTGAAGTCTTTGTCCTGGTTGAAGTTTAGGATCCATATTGCAGTCCAGTCTGCAGCATTGTTCTGCATTCTGGAGATGTGTTTAAGTGACATAGATGTTTGAATGAGGCTTCGACATATAACAATGGTCGATTGAAGATGAGGCGCAACATTGCCAGTGGTTAGGACGTTGATCAGGGTCAGACAGTCTGATTCGATATCAACGTTTTGCCACTGGTTTCGCTTGCAGATTAGAAGACCTTCGATTAAAGCTTTGCACTCAGCTAATAAAGGATTCAGCTTCCCAAACAATCTGTCCGCTCCAAGAATGATATTGCCGTTTTCGTCTCTGACCAGTATTCCTCCACTGGATTCACCGGTGAAGCTACATGCTCCATCAACGTTAATCTTTAGCCTTCCGTGGCTTAGAAGCATCCATTTCTGGTAATTACTCCTCTTCTTCTTATTGATTATCGTTCTGCAACCTAGAAAAGCACCTGTATAATCATCAAAAGAGGAGCAACCAACCTGGTCTTCAGCATTGATGACAACATCTCCAGCAGCTATCCAAGGTACTTCATCATTAGTAATAGATATCATTCTGTTCCATAGCTCTTTCCTAAGGGATCTCTTGTTAGAGAAATTAGCACCAAATTTACCCAACCCAATTCTTCTAGCAACACTTTCAATCTTGTCTAACTTAGCCATAGGTTCTTGAAGAGCCACCATCTTTAGGTTTTCAGTTTTAATAATAGAGTTTAGCCTGGCCAAGGTTGTATTGTTGTTTACCCCACGAGCATTCCAGTTAACGATCTTTATCATTAGCTGATAAAGATTTGTTATGTTTTCTCTCTCTAGTAAGCAGAGAGTTGATTGAAATCCTTTTTACACTTTTGCTTCGATTTGCTGATTTGATTTTCTTACTGATAATTGTGTTGAAATTGTTAGCAGGGGAAATAACATATGGAGACACGTTGCAGCTTCCTATATTATCACGATTTGGTGATAGAGCAGTGTCTTCAATCTGATTCTCAAGACTCATTTGATAATCTTGTTCTATCCTTTGGAGAGCACCTATAAGCTCAGGCTCACTTTTTGAAGAAGCATCCATGCCTTGAAGATCATTGCTGCCACAGATTTTTGATTCATCATAAGCTTTATCTTTATTTGTTATAATCGATTTCAGTTTTCGTCTGTAAACTTTGCTGAATGTCTGTATTTTGGTCGTTTTAGGAACTTGAGTGCTTGTAAAACTTTCTTGATTTGATACTATGGGATCTTGATTATTAATAATTTCTCCTTTGTTTTTCCTTCAATTGTTTCATTTTCCTTGGCTTTCATGTCATTCTTTCTACATTCAATTGAGCTATGACCCAAGTGATAGCAGTTATAGCAATAAGAAGGCACATTTCTGTAACTGACACAAACCCAGCTTCCATCGTTTTCACCGAACCCACCCACAGCTTCCTTTTAAGATTAGTAGAGATATCTAATTCAACATGAGCATAGCAGGCATTCTTGTTGGCCCGAAACTTATCTGGAACAATTATTTTGTAGACAGTACCTAAAGAAGATGCAAGATTTGTGATAACAGAGGAGTTATACAAGTATTCAGGAAGGTTTTCAAGTCTGACCCAAACCAAAACTCTTGAGCTTTCGATGTTCTTGTTGAAGTCAGGAGTCCATCTATTTAGTCGCATGATTTTATCGCCTACGTTCCAAACGTCTTTTGGCCAGAGACTACTAACGTCCTATTTGAGGCAGAATTCCAGTAATATATGTCGAGAGTCAAAGGTTGAGTACGTATAAGAGCCCTTGAATTTGAATCCTTGAAGGAATAACTCTAATGACGACTTCTTAGGAATTCCATTACTGAACTTACCTATTATGGTAGTTCTTGAATTTTTTGTAAGAAGATCCTTAGTTTCCTTAGAGTATTGTATGATATTATGATCCTCTGTTATTCGAACGAACTCCGGGATGGTTTCTTTTTGCTCTGATTTGGGTTTTACGATATCCACATAGGATTTCTTTGGCTGATCTTGTTTGTTTTTATCAGCGTTGGGAAGAAGAGGAGGGAACTGGTCAAGATTTAGAGTTTTCGTCATCTCCGATCAGTCAGTTTGGTTTACCGTAACTAGAGAATAAGGGATCAAGAAACAGAGTGAGATTGCAAGCTGCAATCGATAGTCTTTAAGGGTTTGGTACCCACCGTAAGCCAGCAAGGGAATGCAAAACCAGGCAGGCGCCTGAAGGGATTAGAACAATCACCGGAATTCGTGGCACTATCACCGGAGAAGACCATAGGCTGATTAGTTCTTGGAGAAGAACCTCCTCATTCTTTTCCCATCACACACCTCCTAGTCGCCATTGTTGACGTAGGTGTGTATAGTGCCTGTTAGGAAATAAGCTTGGTTGATGTCCTGTTATACTTTAATAATATGCATACTTTCTCTTACATTAATCACAGCTAAAAATATATTATGAAAAGAATATATTTTATTCATAATTTTTTTTTTCCGGAGGGAACCCGCAGCCGATATTTTATTCATATTACCGCAAGAGTGCAATGAGTAGCGTGCAATGAGTGCGCACATGGTAAACCCTCAGTCTGACGCGATAGACTGCAAACCAACGCCAGGAGGTAAACCACACAAGGTGACAGGCTCAGCCGAGAAAGCGTTTGTAGAGGGACTCGAACTCATGACCTTTGGTCACAAGCATACCATACTCAACCAACTCGGCTACCCCCTTGGGGGCGATATTTTATTCATATTTGGATATTGTTCTAAGGAGAGAGTTACCAATAAAAACCTATTTAACAAATATATTATGGATAAAAACCTAAAAATTTTAAGGGATTTTATATCTTAAATACCCTTTTATATAAGATATAGTAACCAATTTTTTTTAAAGGTCTGTATTTTTTAAACCGTAACTCAGAAAAAGAGTCTGAAAATACCATTGGTTTTGTTTTTTTAAGACGAACAAAACTAGTACCATTCATGATATGTTTTGATTTTTTTTAAAAAATTATATTTTACACACGTTTTTCAATTATATGGTTTCGCATCTATCAAAATAAAGAAGGTTTTGCATCTATCAAAATAAAGAAGGTTTTGCATCTATCAAAACAAAGAAGTTTCTCATCTAGCAAAAGAAAGAAGGTTTCGCATCTATCAAAATAAAGAAGATTTAACTTCCATCAAAATAAAGAAGGTTTCGCATCTAGCACAACAGTACAGGTTTCACATCTATCATAACGAAGAAGGTTTCGCATCTAGCACAACAGAATATGTTTCACATCTATCATAACGAAGACGGTTTCACATCTTCTTCGCGAAACTCAATTTTTTTTAAAAGTTTAAAAGTTTTTATCTTTTAAACCGTAACTCGAAAAAAAATCTGAAAATACCGTTGGTCTTGTTTTTTTAAGACGAACAAACTGGTACCACTCATGATATGTTATGAATTAAAAAAAATAATTTTTTTAGAACAAATAAACGTTTCGCATCCATCAAGAACGTGTTTTTTTTGCATCTACCATTCCAGAAGGATTACACGTTTCGCAACTATCAGTGGATACAGATCCAAACGTTTCGCATCTATCACAAAATATGTTTTGCATCTACTAGTGAAGAAACATACAGGTTTCGCATCTTTTTTATTGAAAAACCAGAAACTGTCACGGGACTGAAAATCCCAAAAACACAAAATAAAACACTAAAATCAACGAAACACTAATACAATGCTATAAATAAACTACATTACCATATTTCGAACTCAAAACTAACAAGAAATTTGACTCGAAACACTATGAAAACGAACAAAACAGATCTAAAAAAAAATAATTTCGAGCTCAAATTCGAGTTTCAAACATACAAAACATTGAGTAACTTCGCATAATCAAGTAAAAATAAAAATAAAAATCATATGAAAACAAAAGAAAAACAAAAAAATTGGGTAAAAAAAATGAAAGAATCGCATTCACGAAAAGAGAGAAAAAAATTGGGGAAAATGTGAAGAATGAGTTTAAAAGCCTTTTATATTATAGAGTAGGGGTATTTAGGGTATTAGTGGGTCTTTAATAGTAAATATTTCACAAAACAGATCTTTCTTGGAGATATATGAAAATATGGGTCTTAAGTGGATAATACTTTGGGTATTAGGTCTTAAATGGTACTTTACCCTTGTTCTAAATCTATGCCAGCAATTTGGAATTGAGCCAACTAATTAAACAAAATTGGATTTAGAAAAAAATGGATTTAAAAAGTGTATAAATGGAAACAGGATTCAGATTTATATTAACCACTACCCAATAGGTGACGGTTTTCGTTAAATCTCATGTTTAAAAACCATAAAGTTACCAAAAGAAAAGACTTTAGCTTTATCAGCATTATTATTATTCATCGTTTCAACTTTCTTTTTATGAATACTCCATCCGTCCCATTATATATGTCGTTTTAAGGTTATGCATGGGTATTAAGGAATGTTATAATTACTTATCGTTTTTATAGAATGTGAAAAAGAAACCCACTCAATTGGTGGAAATCAATTAATAAATTTTGCATTGAAATTCTAAAACTACATGTATTTTGGGACAACACCAATTTACTAGAAAGCTATATATTTTGGGACAGAGGGAGTAATAAATTAGCTCAAGTTGTTTGTATCCATTTTGTAGTATGTAGCAAATTTAAATAAATTAAATAATTTTTTTATTCTATCACTAAAAACTATAGTCACAATCTACAATTAAGTCAGAATTTTCGTTTAATTTTTAAAATTAAAAAATATATAATTTTTAAAATATTATACAAATCTAACAAAATTTAAAAAGATTATTAAGATATCGATTATTACATTCGAAAGTGTAAGGTTGATACCCATATTTTCGAATACGTCAATGACTCAACCTATTATTTTAAACAAAATACAACTAACCATCCGTCCACATTCATCGTCGAGCCCCCTCGACAACATCTGAAGATGCAACGCCACCGACAAAAAAACCATGAAATAATACAAAGCTTCTACAGAGTATTTAGATCTCGATCCAAATAGATAAATAGTAGAAACGATTTATGGAGGAGACATCCTAACAAGAATCACAATTTATAAAATGTGTCAGATCGTTGATCTTTAAGTCCAACAAATTAACCATTTTGATATGATTATTCCCCCCATCATATCACTTTCGAAGATGACGATTTAACGGGGATAGTAGGGTCCGATAAGGATGCAATAACCATCCAACTAAATTTGCGAGGACCAAGTTTAGAAATATCATGGTCGATATAAGAAGCTATATGAATATCATTTTTAAAAAGAGATACGATTAAATCTAACGCATAACACATCTCTTTTCATTTAAAAAGTCACGATGGGCTTCAATGGAGCCGAGACTCCAATACTCGACGAGCTAAAACTAGATGTCGCCTTCGGAGGAGGAAAATACAAAAAAAATATAATGTCTCTTCATGATAGTAGACAATCCATTATCATACAAATTTATCATTGGCCGACCATGTCTCAATCAAACACACACTATCAAATCTATTATGCATCAATGTTATCAACGAGAAAACTAATATAATCATCGATACTGAGCGCGTTGCCAAAAAATGCTACGCTAATTCCTTTACTCCAGAAAATATAAATTAGTAGAGGGACCTATTGTATTAAACAATACACAAAATATGCGAGATGCACACAAATAATTGAGCATGGGGAAGCAATACAAAAAGTTACAATATGAATGAGACAAACAACCCGAATTGAACATGACTTGTAGGGATTATATGAAATTAATTGTTAATTTTTATATCATATTAATTTGGATGTTTTTGCGTAGTTTGTGCATGATGTTACGAGAGTTTTGGCCTTAATAACATGCCAAATTTATCCTTCAACGCTAGTTTTTTCCCGAATAAGCAAAAGTGCAGAACAGTCTTTCACAAGAAATCCACGAATATCATTGTTGAAGTCAACAAACTAAGCCAGATTGGGCACAAAAGGAAATCATTGTAGCTTGTCTTATCTTAAATATGATCCCTGTAAAAAGTAAAAATAGAAAATGGTGGATGTGTGTGGATTTTACCGACCTCAATCGAGTTTACCTGACGATGAAGAAACTTTATGATTGCGCAAAGTCTACACTGCTACAAGGTAATGCCATTCGATCTAAACAATACAAGTATGACATACAGATTCTTTGTGGACAAATATCTATCGATCCAAATTTGAGGAAACGTTCAGGGAGATATCGATGATGTGTTAATCATCAACTGAGAAAACTAAGCACCTCTCATAGTTTGAAGAAACTTTCAGAAACCTTAGAGTAGTAAACCTCAAGCTCAATTTAGAAAAAATGTACCTTTTGGAGCATGTTCAATGAAATATTTGGGGTACTTGGTCTGATAAAAAAAAGAATCAATGGAAACACAACTTAGCTAGCGAAGCTAGTGCTCATGTGGCCACCACGAACAAACAAAGAAATTTAGATGCTCACATAAAATTCGACTTCCTTAAAACTAGATCCTCACATGAAGGTTAAATTCTCTAAAACGATTCATTTTAAAAATCTTATAACAAGTGCGTCCAATTCTCCGAGTAATAATGAGCATTAAACAATTTAACTACACACGTATCTTACAAAATTTTCAAGATTATTTATGTAAAAAATTATTATTAAATTGATAAGCTTCTCTTTGACTGTTCCTTTCCAATTGTAATTGTTGATTTTCCAAGTCTTTAGCATAGTAAACCATAATCAAATCCATGATATAACCAAATGTCAGAAAGAACAATCATGCAATGCTAATTAAATCAACCATATATCATCATCAATTACAACTTGCTCCCCTATAACTTTAACAATTTTTATTATTGACTTGTAAGACAAAGAAATATCAAGTAAATGAGATGTAAAATGTAAAAGTAAAAATAAGATGTAAAATGCGAAAATGTAGTACATGGATTGCAAATTGTGAAACAAGTAGGAAATGAGTTGCGAAATGCAAAATCCATATATTGAGCTTCTTATTCGTAATTTGTGATGATCATTTCTCTCATGCTTATCTTATTTTAATAATCTTAGAGAAATATATTCTTATTATTCTTGATTCATCTTATTCTTTTGAAAATCTAGGTAAAAAAGTTTTGCTCCTAAACGAAATTATCCTTTAAAAGTACTTTAACCTAAATATATGCATGACATCTAAGAATTTTCACTGACTCACAACTGGTATTCAATCATGTTTTAGGATAAACCAAATCAAAAATGATATTTTAATCATCTATCTAGTGAAACTACAACTCAATGCCTTAAAATTTGAATATGTACAATATGAATAGTTACAACGAGCAAAACAAAAAATAGTTGATGCACTTGCTTATGCTGGAAGCTCCGAACCCAAATTAGAGTAATCATACAAAAAAACTTGTCATATTCCAACTGGCACAAGCTAAACCCTCTAAACCAGCCTACGACGCTATGGTCATCCATGAGCCACTATATTGGCGAATTCTAATTAAAGCTTACCTTTTAGAAGATGTGCTTCGTAGGGATGGCAACGGGTCTGATCAAGGGCGAGTATCTATATACTTGTTATAAAAAAAATCGATATCGAATGTTTAAACCGAATTCAACGAGTATTAATTTTTTTTATACTAAACCTAAACCCGCGAGTTCGAATTACCTGCATGGGTACCCGCAGACTACCTACAGATAAAAATCGAATTAATTATCTTAACAGAACTAAAATTTAATCGAATTTGAATCTAAAAAATCAAATCAAATAAATAAATAAATAAAATTAAAATTATATCAAAACAAAAACTAACGTAAAATTTTATATCAACAAAGAAAATTTTGTTTTATGTATACATTTAAAGAGGTTTTCGGCGGGTTTAAGGATGAGCACCCGTGATTCGGATTCGGGGTGGGTACTTGTGGTATGATATATAAACCCAAAATTTGAACCAAACCTGAACGGATAGTAAAAAAAACAAAACTACTCCAAGTTTTGTATATCTTTTCGGGTAACCCGTACCATCGGGTCAATTCAGTTTCGATATCTACGGGTTGGGATAATATTGTCATCCATAAAGCTCCCAAACATACAACTGTTGGAAACGTTGAAATGTGACCTGCTCACTTTATATTTCTCGATAACACTCTTTATCTGAGGGTTGGCAAGACCCTTTATTCACTGCTTAGGTCAGACGAATCAGCTTTTATTATCGAATAAATCCATGAAAAATAAGAAGACGCCAACTGCGGGTATATTCTCTCAATAACTGAACCCTATTATCCAACTTAGTTACAATACATACAAATGCAAGTCATATGTTCAAATCTTTGATACATTCCAACTTTTTGCGAACTAAATTCACATCCCGACTATACCCATGAAGTCTCTAAAGCGTTCCATTCGCCATAGAATAGTTCGATGGGTTTCACAACTATTCTTCATCGCTGCCGGTGCATAGATACCATACCACAAAATTATGATGTCAAGTCTTAACACTAGCAGAGACTAAATTATGATTTTTGAACACGTTTGTCACCGCCAGTGCCAATGTTCCATTCGTGATCATTAGACATATTAAAAAAAGATACAACCTCAATTGAACACACATGAACATACACCAAACCAATCCCAAAACCAAACAATCACATTCCACATAAAAAATCAATTACAAGTTATACTATCCAACCAACCACACATATAAACAACTCACACACAATCATTAAAAATAACACAAACATAACCAATATAAATATTCATTCAAAACACACTAACATCAATATATACCACTGTAAACAAGGAAGGTAACAAACAACCTTAATATTCCATGCAAACTAGAGCTAGAAGTAGCATATTTTAACAAAAAACCATTTACTCTGATTTAATCATAACATTTTCAACCTACCCACAATACTTACCAAACAATCTGGAGTTTTGAATGATCATAAATGGTCAAAGGTAATGCTAGAAGTATACAATGTTCTATAACTTAATCAAACCTGAACCCTAGTTTATTAGACACTTACTATAAACATTGTAGGATATAAATGGATTTTTAAACCAAAATACAACTGATGAGTCCGAATTCTGCACTCTCCCCGGACAAGGACAGATCGGTCCAAGGTCTCCGGACCGGACAGATCATTTTGAACACTATGACCATAGGACTGTTCGAACTATGACAAAAGTACTAAAAAACCTAAACACTTCTTGACTAAGCTGTTTGCTCTCCTACTTAGAGCTCATGGGTCTTTGAACATGACCCAGGTTCATTAAACATGACCCGAAAGCCCATAAGGGCCCAAACATCAGGGTATAAATACCCAACCACCTGCATTAAGTGTGGGTAATGAGAATTAACTACTACCAGGCTGCTTAATTATCTCTCTACTCTCTACTCTAAACACATAACACCCACACACTACTATAAAACACCAACTGAAATTACTAGCCTACCCTCAGGCGATTATTATCCACACCAAATTGGCGACCACAGTGGGAGAAGAAGGTGCCTGAATCAAGCATTCAAAACCAGCTAAGAAAATCTGTCCGAATGAATCCGGACAATCCAGAACTACCACCAGCTTTGCTCGAAGTGGTGGGAGAGAACGATGAATACACTGTCGAAGAGCGTGATAGGCTAAAAGGTGAAATAGAAGCTCTGAGGGCAGAAAAGGCCAAGATGGGCGTGAAAGAAAAGTCCAAAGCATCGGTTGCTCATCACACCGACAACCCCAAAGAGCATGAGTCTTCAAAAATTTATGTGAGCACAAAAAAGACTCATGCCAGTTCTAAAAAGTATCACCGGTCCAAGCCTGTGGAGAGTTCTGATTCAAGCTCAGAATCTTCTGATAGCTCTCGGACGATGAAGGAGTTGAAAAATCTTTATCCTCAAGCAGCGATGAGGGTCGAACTAGAAAGAAACAAAAGCAGATAAAAAAGTATTCAAGAAAAAGGGATAGACATGGAAGGATGAAGAAGAATATTGGTAAAGGGTCATCACACAGCCGAGGCATGTGGACAAGATGCTGATGGATCCCTTCGCTTTCCACGATGAACCAGGTATCTTTGCAACTCTCAATAAGGATACTGTGTTCAGTCGTGGAAGGAATTGGAGGCAATATCCATTGTCTTCTAAAATTCTATCCGGAAACCTCCCCAAGAGGTTTGACAGCACCAAAATAGAGAAGTACGATGGTAGTACTGATCCGGACAACCATCTGGAGCAATTTAAAAACTTCATGATGAACTTTTACGACGATGATAAACTACTTTGTAGGGCATTCTCCCAATCATTCACGGGGAGTGCTCTGAAATGGTACAACAGCCTGCCTCAGGGTTGTATTAAAGATTTCGATACTTTTTGGGTATCCTTTCGAAGGCAGTTCGTAGGGAGTAAAGAGCTAAAGGGCAATGAAGATACAATAATTCATTGTGACCAGGAACCAAATGAGTCCTTGAAAGAATATATAAGCCGTTTTGTGAATACCAAAAATGGGTTGGCTGATTGCTTTGAACAGGTAGCAATAGCATCCCTGAGACAGGGTTTGAACCCAAGCAATCTAGCTGATTCAGTGACCAGAAAGAAGGCCATGACATGGGGAGGGTTGCTGAATCAGGTTGGCAAACAAATAAATGTTGATGAAACAAAGAAAACCAAGGTGCACAGGCAGGTGAGGTCTACCCCAGTGGCACCAAATCCCAATCAGAATCAGTCCGGGAACAAAGCAAGAGAGACCGGACAGGGGCATGGTAGGGCAAAAGCTCAGTCTCAGCCAGCTGCTCCTGCTCAGAGTCAACAATCCAGAAACAAGAGAGGGCCATGGGTCCAACCGGAGTGGTTCGCAGAGTTAAAAGAAAGTATGGCCACTATTTTTGATAAAACAAAGGATGAGGTGCATTACCAGAGACCGGCAACGCTGCAGTCTCCCAGAGAGCATCGCAATAACTCTTTTTGCCAATATCACAATGATATTGGTCATACCACTGATGACTGCATAACATTGAAACAAGAAGTTTAAAACTTGATTGAGAGGGGAAAACTAGGGGCTTACGTCAAAAGAAGAGGAGGCAATAGGCCTGATAACACTCACCGGGTTGGTCCAAGTAATGCTGCTCCGGAGGGAGCCATGGTTATAGTTGAAAGGTTTGACGTGGAATCTGAGTACTTGGATCCTGATCCAACTCGGAACAGAGTGGGTACAATCGAGGAATGTTCTAGCTCGGTCTCCGGGCTCATTAAGTTTTTCGAGTCACTTACAATTTTCGGAGGGGACACTATGACAACTCCTACTGCTTCTTCGAGGAAGAGGCATGTTCATACTTTAGCCTCCCAGCTAGAAGGAGGCATGACATCCTATCAGTCACCAAACTCATTCCCCTTCATTGTTTTTTATGAAGATGATTTAAGAGACATTGCTGGCCCTCATGAGGATGCTGTTGTCATAGGAGCATCTATAGGGGGCAATGACATAAGACGAATTCTGGTGGATACTGGAAGCTCAGCCAATATCCTTTTCCTAACCACGTACAAGAGAATGAAAAATCCAGCTGTAATTCAGAATTCGGACAGGTCAATCGTGGGATTTACAGGCACCTCAGCAGATGTGATCGGAGAGTTCGAAGAAGAAGTGTAATTGGGCAAGGGCCCTTTCAAGAAAATGGTCAGAATACTCTTTATTGTGGTGGATTGTCCCACTTGCTATAATGCTATTCTAGGGAGGTCTTGGCTCTCTAGGATGTATGCAGTGGCTTCAATAGTCCACCAGTGCTTGAAGTATGCTGTTCAGGGACAGGGTGGAGTCGTCCGGAGCAGCCAAAAGATTGCAAGAGAATGTTATGCCACTGCCCTGGCTCCTCGAACGCTGGGGGCAGTCCGTATTAATGAACAATAGCAGTTTGAGGGCCTTTCTGGGGGTGAGGGTGAAATTGATGACCCCAGAGAGACCCCTGGAGTATTGATACCGATCGAAGAGGTAGAAACATACTGTTTGGAAGATGGGAAAAGTGTCAAGATAGGGTCCAAGATGCCACCTGTGTTGAAAGATGAAATGTTGAAGTTTTTGAAGAACCATCAGCACGTTTTTGCTTGGTGCAATGCTGATGTTACTGGAGTTCCATCAGAAGTGATATCACATCACCTATCTGTCCGGAGAGACGTAGCACCGGTGGTTCAAAAAAGAAGAGCTTTTTCTAAAGAAAAGGCTGATGTCATTGTGCAAGAAGTTGACAGGCTCACAAAGATGGGGCACATCAAGGAGTCTCAATACCCTTTGTGGACTGCTAATCCGGTCTTGGTTAAAAAGAAAAATGGCAAGTGGCGCATGTGCATTGACTTCACAGATCTCAATAGAGCTTGCCCAAAAGATTTGTATCCGGTCCCCCGGATTGATCAGTTAGTAGACTCCACCTCTGGGAACAAGCTGCTTTCCTTTATGGATTCCTTCTCCGGATACAATCAGATTCAAGTGGATCCGAAGGATCAAGAGCATACCACATTTGTCACTGACAGAGGTCTTCATTGCTACAAGGTGATGCCATTTGGTTTGAAAAATGCTGGGGCTACTTATCAGAGATTAGTAAACAAGGCATTTGCTGATCAGATTGGAAGAAATATGGAAGTGTACATTGATGACATGATGGTGAAGAGTGTGGATGAGCAGTTTCACTTGTCCGATCTCCAAGAAACTTTTGCCAACTTGGCAAAAGTGAATTTGAAATTAAACCCAGAAAAATGTGTGTTCGGAGTGCAGTCCGGGAAATTTCTAGGCTATATAATAAGTGAGCATGGAATACAACCCGATCCGGACCAGCTCAATGCTCTATTTCAAATGGAGCCTCCTCGAAACATTAAAGAAGTACAACGGTTGATGGGGAGATTAGCTGCCTTAAACAGATTTATCTCAAGGTCTTCGGACATGTGTGCTCCTTTCTTTCAAACTTTGAAGGGTGCAAAGGGATTCGATTGGACCCCACAGTGTGATGAAGCTTCCAATGAGATTAAGAAACACCTGTCCTCCCCCAAAACTTTGTTTAAGCCAGTTGATGGGGATACGCTCTTCGTATATTTGGCAGTTTCAAGTTGTGCCATTAGTGATGTGTTGGTAAGAGAGGTCGATGATCATCCCCATCCAATGTACTACATCAGCAAAAGCTTGATTGATGCAGAAAGGCGTTACTTGAAACTTGAAAAATTGGCATTAGCCCTGGTGATAGCTGCCCGGAAGATGAGGCCTTACTTCCAGGCTCATCCTATCATCGTCCGGACCTCTTTTCCCCTAAAGAATGTCCTTCAAAAATCAGACATTTCGAGCAGGATGACTAAGTGGTCAGTAGAGTTGGGGGACTTCGATATAGACTTTGCTCCCCGAACATCAGTCAAGGCCCAAGCTGTGGCTGATTTTCTGGTTGAATTCCATTCCGACAGAGATTCAGAACAAACTACTGACATAAAAGATAAAAAGGTATGGGTCGTTCGAACAGATGGTGGATCTAGCACTATGGGATGTGGTACAGGAGTATGTTTAACTTCCCCATATGGAGACAAGATGTACCAGGCTATTTGTTTTGCTTTCAGGGCATCCAATAACGAGTCCGAATACGAAGCAGCTATAGCAGGGTTAAAGTTAGCCTACATTTGTGGGGCTAAGAGGGTCAAGCTGCTAAGTGACTCCCAACTACTTATCCACCATGCCCAAGGCCAATCTGAGGCTAAAAAGGAGCAACTTGTGAACTATTTACTCCTCCTAAAAAATGAAGCACTTAAGTTTAAAGGTGTTGTCTATGAGTACATTCCCCGGACAGAAAATGAGCTAGCAGACTCATTGGCAACCATAGCATATACGGAGTCATATCCATGGATCCATGTGCTCGAAAGCCCCTCCATTCAACCCAGTAAGGGTAAAAGAGAGGAAGTTTTTGAAGTACAAGTAAAACAACCTCAAGACTGGAGGTTTCCTCTCCTGCAATATCTCTCCGATGGTGCCGTGCCTCTGGATAAGTCACTAGCCAGAACATTGAAACACAAGGCTCGTGGTTTCATCATATTGAGAGAAGTGTTGTACAAAAAGTCCTACAGTAAACCTCTCCTGCGCTGTTTGGGGGATGAAGAGTCACAAGTGGTCCTCTCTGAATTGCATGATGGTGAGGGATCAGCCCATTGTGGGTTTAGAGCTTTAACAAGAAGAGTTTTACTCTCCGGTTACTATTGGCCATCAATCATGAAAGATGCTAAGGAATCGGTAAGAAGGTGTGACCCATGCCAAAGGTACAGCAATGAAATTCATGTGCCAGCCATTCCTTTAGAGTCAATTTCTGAGCCCATTCCTTTTGCTCGATGGGGATTGGATTTAGTAGGGCCTCTCCCTGTGGCGTCCGGAGGACATAAAACTATAATTGTGGCCATAGACTACTTCTCGAAGTGGATAGAAGCAACCCCCCTAGCAGGGACAACATCAAAAGCTGTTATAAAATTCATTCTATCCAACATTTGTTGCAGATTTGGTGTCCCACAGAAAATAACAACAGACAATGGGCCACAGTTCGACAATAGGGAAATGGAGAGCTTCTGTGCCTTTAGGGGTATACAACATTGCTTTTATTCACCTTTCCACCCACAAGCAAATGGGCAAGTTGAAGTGGCTAATAGAACTATACTGTCCGGTTTAAAGAAGAATTTGGAAGGGGCTGCTGGGAAGTGGCCTAGTTATCTACAAGAGGTCTTGTGGGCCTACCGGACAACACCTGGGGCTGCAACACAAGAATCACCCTTTGCCTTGGTCTATAGGATGGATGCAGTAGCTCCCATAGAAGCAACTCTTCCCTCCTTTCGTGTTCACAATTTCTCCGAACATGCTAACGAGGTAGCAATCAGAGGTCAACTTGATTTGATAGAAGAAAGACGGGTTAAAGCTCACCTTAGAGTTGCACACTATCAGGGCTTGATGAGAAGCAGGTTTGCTTCCAAAGTTAAAAGAAGAGATTTCCAACCGGGGGACAAAGTATTAAGGAAGGTCTTCTTAGACACTAAAGAAAAGCTGTTCGGAAAGCTGGCCCTAACTTGGGAGGGTCCATATATGGTTGTTGAAAGAATTAAGCCTGGAACTTATTGGTTGGAAGACAAAGATGGTAGAGTTCTAACACATCCTTGGAATATCGAGCATCTCCGGATGTACTTGGAATAGCACTTGTGTAAATATTTGGGGGCATACTCTTTCCTCCCTGGTGACACGGGGAGGTTTTAATGAGGTGTCCGGGCGGTTGAATAAAATTTGATACCTTCTTAAAAATTTTCTAAGTATTTTTAAAGTTTTGTCCCTTGTCATACTATCGGGATTGAAATAACTAAGGGCTATTTAAACTCTAGCCGGAGAACTTAAACACTCTCACTATGAAACAACTAAAGGCTATTTAAACTCTGGCTATCAAAATTAGAGCGAACAATGAAAGAAGATGATAGTTGCACAAAACAGAGATATTCATTGAATAAATAACTTAAACTTGCCTTGGCCTTCCAAGGACTTTTAAATAATCAAAGTAGAACACAAAAAACCTATCCGGTCAGATACCGGACACCATTACAAAAAGAGTGCCTTGGCCTTCCAAGGACTTTAGTCTGGATAGAAAATAAACAAAGTGGATCATAAGTTAAGGTTGAGCCTTTGAAGATGGCTCACCTTCATCTACCTTCTTGCCCTTAGTATCGCCTTTCTCTTCATCTGAGCTCTCCCCAGTACGTTCTTCGTCAATTGAGGAGTCACTAGAGTAGCCATACCTGTCGCCTTCGGCCATCGTGTGGTATAGGAGGTCTTTAGGCTCAACATAAAGCCATAAGTCCCCTAGGTTCTTTTTCGGAAACTTTTCATGGAAAAGTAGAACCATGTCAGACCTCACCTTCTCAAGCAGTTGATCTTCGCTTTTAATCATCTGGTTGGCATAAGCATTGATCTTGGCTTGGATCGTAGCCTCTTGCTCCCTTAGCAAAGTGGTTTTCTCCTCGGCAGCCTTGGATGCTGCATTCTCAAGAGCAATCTTGTCAGTAGTTAAGTTGGTGATGATTTTGTCCTTTGCCTTGGTCTCTTCCTTTGAGGCAGTAAGGTCCTTCTCCACACCGGACAGCTTCTCCCGGAGGTCTCTAATGGTTTCCTCTAAAGTGGCGACTTTTGTGGTGCTTTCCTTATGATTTCTGTTCAACTCCTCGTTTGCTTCCTTTAACATGTCAGCATTGGAAGTGGCAGTGCGAAGGTCTTCGGACAACTTCTCCTTCTCAGACTTAAGGTCTTTAATGATGTCTGCCTGACCCCAAACTTGTCTCTCCAACGTAAGTACCGGCTGCACGTTGCTTAACAAGGAGTGGGCTATGGTATCCTTTTCACTAGAGACAATAAAAGTCTTACCATTAAAGTTGACCGTGTTGGAGCTGCTCGGAGGAATGTAAGGCCCTGCAAAGTCATCTCTAGGGAGGTTGAGGAAGTATTCACCAAGCTCACCAATACCGGTGATGTTTACTCCATTAATGTTGAGATCTCCTCCCTCAACCTCATCGGTGTGAAAGTCCCCTGGAATCTCTTCGGCATGCGTTGGGTCAGAAGGCTCAGCTTGGAAAGAAGGCTCCGGAGCCCGGAGAGAAAGCTCGTTTCCCTTAGAAGTCTTTTTCTTCTTCGCCTCCCGGTTTGCACCTTCGCTTCCCTGTTTGCGATTTCTCTTGGAAGCCCTTGGAGGTTTTGGGAGATTCGTTTCCTGCCTCTCAGTCTCTTGCTCCACTACTTGCAAGAGAGCAGTATCGATTTGGCTCTGGGCTGGCCCCTCCGGGACTGTTGGAGCATCCTTCTCAGCATCAGCAGGGTTGGCATCACCCACCACCCTTTTTCCCTTCTTCTTCTTGCCCTTCATCTTGCTTGGGGCTTTGGCCCGGCCTGGCAGGAAGAGTGTCCCATCTGGTTCATGGGTCCTCTTGAGCACAACGTCTGGAGAAGGCTGGGTGGTGAGCTCCTCCCAGGTCAACTCTCTCCGACCTGTGGTGTTCCACAGGTGAGACTTTGCCAAATTTCCACTGGTGAAAGCATCGTGGAATCGGTTCCCCCAGTTTTCAGCAGCCCAGGCATTAATCTTGCCACAAGTTATCTGTTCGGCTTTCTGATAATCACTGAACTCCTTGGGTAACACTACCAAGGAAAAAGTGAGACCCATTAGTTTGAACTGCATTAGATAAGAAAAGGAGAAACAAAAAATAATAATAAATAAAGTAGGAGACTTACAATCACTCCTCCACCTGCTTCTGAGGAGGCTTGGGTTCTCTCCGGCTTTTATCTTCTTGCCATTCTCCCAGGCACCACTGACAAATATGAATTGGGTCCTCCAATTCCTCTCTGCCTCCAGCAAATCATCCACCGCCTTGAAGTTATCCCCCATGTTAAAGTGGTAGAAGGGGATGTGGTGGTTTCTACACAGGCTAGCCACTGCAGCAAACTCCTCCATGGGTAGAGGGATCCCGGACAGCCTTGATGCCATGATGCATGACATAAGGGTATACCAAGTGTTGGGGCTCAGCTGGCTCGGACAGAGCTTGATCAGATGGAAATATCTGACAATCTCTGGGTCTAGTGGGAGCCTGAGCCCCCAGTTGAACAGCTCCATGAACATGACCACTTCATTCAGCTTGCAGTCCATGGGGGTCTCCGGATGAATAGGGATCCTGATCTTTACATTTTCTGGAATACCCTATTTCGAGCGCATCCTGCCCAACTCAGCGGTATGGATGAAGGTGTAGTTGATCTTTTGTAAGGAGAGGAGATAATTAACGCTGACCTTGTGAAAACAAGGCCCTACTTTTCCTTCTAGGCTCTCCGGCAGATCCGGATGCCTCAAGTACAACTTTTCCTTGCCCTTGTCCTTCTTGGCAACTATTTCTTTGCTAGTCTGACCGGAGGGCTCAGAATCAAACGGGGCCTCTTCAACAGAGTCCTCCATCACTTCATCCATGATTGTTGAAGGGATTTCAGCAGCTGTAGTGGGGGGAGGGTTCAAACTTGATTCAGCATTATCTCCGGACTGATGGGCCTCAGTGCCTCTTTGACTTCTGCTCTCCGGTAGAGTGTTTGGAACAGACGTTTCTGGTTGAAGGTTTGGATTGGACCCCTCCGGTCCGGACAGCCTGTCCTTAGGAGCTCTAATTGGCACCTCTGATCCGGTGCTGCTATCCTTTGCCCCCGATCTTGAGGGAGTGTTTTTAGTCCCCTGGCCTTTAACCAGCCGGCCTGTCCTCCTGACAATCAGCTTCTCAGGATAATGCTCCGTATCCGATCCCATTGCAATAAAGGGAGAGGGTTTTCTAAGGCTAGTGGCTGTAACTCCTGGCTCGACAGTAGGCACTGATTCCTGAACTGAGGAACCAGAGATTATGGGGGAGATGGTGGTTTGAAATAGTTTTCTAGGCTTAGTACCTTTGGAAGAGGACGAGCCTCGATCTAACTCAGATGCAGAGGTGATAGGTCTGTCAACAGGCGAGGCAGGTAACCCTGCAGCAATCCGTCTTTCTCTTTCGAATTTTTGAGCCTTCCCTAACTCAGAAAGGTTGAGTCACCCGCCTTTGACAAGAGCGTTCCTCGCTGTAAACATAAACTGTTGAACTAAGTTTTTTGCTTTAGAGAGAGAAATCTTTGAGAGTTTTTACAGAAGTAAGTTTGAAGGAGATGGTAAAACAGTAGAAATGATTTGTATTTATAGTAAATCTGAAAAAGCAGTTGATTCCTAGGAGAATTCGAAAAGTTTGGCAATGATTAAAAGACGGCGCTGATGTCACCACCTGTAATTAAAGAGGTTGCTTTTCGAAGAAGGTGGGTTCGAAATTCAAGGTGAAAAAACGGCTGAAGCAACCAATCAGAGAGCGACACGTGTCCCACAAACTCTGGCAAAAACCGTTTTGAATTCGTGAAGCTTTATCTGTCCGGATAAACCCAATGACCTGTCCGGATTAAAACTACCCCTGACGTCGGACTGTTTTTCAGGTCTTTGGCAAGAATATTTGCACAAACACCTAAAAAAGGGGCTCCTGATGAGTCCGAATTCTGCACTCTCCCCGGACAAGGACAGATCGGTCCAAGGTCTCCGGACCGGACAGATCACACGGACCGGACATATCATTTTGAACACTATGACCATAGGACTGTTCGAACTATGACAAAAGTACTAAAAAACCTAAACACTTCTTGACTAAGCTGCTTGCTCTCCTACTTAGAGCTCATAGGTCTTTGAACATGACCCGGGTCCATTAAACATGACCCGAAAGCCCATAAGGGCCCAAACATCAGGGTATAAATACCCAACCACCTGCATTAAGTGTGGGTAATGAGAATTAACTACTACCAGGCTGCTTAATTATCTCTCTACTCTCTACTCTAAACACATAACACCCACACACTACTATAAAACACCAACTGAAATTACTAGCCTACCCTCAGGCGATTATTATCCACACCAACAACCAAGATAGATCAATACAAAGTCACAACGCCATATTAGTGGCTAAAAATATTCACCAAACTCATGGAATATATTTTACCGAGACCTATGAACTTGTTATGCAAGCTTCTACCGTAAGACACATTATGGATTTTGATGCAACAAAATGGTGAAATGCTTGAAAATTCGATATCAACAATTTGTTAATGAAGACCAACATGAAATAATATTTATGACTCAATCTGAAGCCTTTATCCACCTTACAAAGACTATTTATGTCTCCAAACTTCACAAAACATTGTATGACCTAAAATAAACACCTAAAGTTTGGTATAATAAGCCAATACACACATTATTTTACTAGAAGTTCCTAGACTTTAAATTGGACTCATCTAGGTTATGTTATAACTCTAATCCAATATTGCTAATCATCCTCGTGTACATATAAGATATTGTTGTAACAAACAACAATATAGGATATCTACAAAATATCATTCAACATCCACATGCTATATTGCACTAAATGGTATAGGTTATATTTATCTTTTTCTGGGCATAGAGGTTCATAAAGACAACATTGAGTTTTATTTAACTAAAACTAGATACTGTTTGGTTAAGAGTAATATTTTTTTCCGAAAGATTTAATATCATTTGGATAATATTTTTTTGCAGACTTGTGTTTTTGTTTATTTATTTAAAATTATGATATATGATACATTGTTTATTCAAATAACCTATTTTCTATTTTGTGTAAGAACTTCCACGACTTGAAAATAAATGGAAAATTAAATAATCGAAAACTTAAAAAATTATGAGTTAAAAATTATGATCATCGAAAAACAATTTTGAAGTAAACAAATTTGGATGCAAAAATAATAAGGAAAATTCATAATTTTTTACAAACTACTTCATTTTAAGGTAATTTTTCACTAGCACATTGATTTCTCTCACAAGGATAAAAAACACTGGTGTCTTGTATTTATTTGGTTTTATGGTTAACAAATAAATAGTCTCCCATATTTCATGCTTGTCACGTTTTGGTCTATGCGTTAAAGTTTACAATATTTTAGTTCCATACCCTCCAGAAAGTGGTACATGTTCGTGCTTTATCAAAATAAATAACACGTTTTGATCATATATACACAAAAAAGTGGCATGTTTTTTTGGTCACGTATTTACTTTCATAACATCTTGATTCCACGTGTTTCCAAAATTTTCATGTAGTCGTCTTTTTATTTTCTTTACACGAGAGATAAAATGTTATACAATAAACATGCAAGGCTAAAACATGTCATTTTTAAAATGTGTGGGGCTAAAGTATTACAAAAGTAAACACGAATGACCGAAGCGTTACAAACATAAAATATAAAGGACCGATGGTGTTTTCTCTCCAATTGTTTTTGTTTAACTATGGGTAACATATATCATTATTTTTCCGGATCTCTTTTCTTCTTAATGATAAATTATGGTTAATTCTTCCACTTTTATTCTCAAACTCTTTCAATATTTTTATCAACATTAACCCTTCTAAAAATCATTTTCAACTAAGCCTCATGAAAATTAAATTTACAGACTCTCTTCAACATATGTAACAACTTAAGCTATATTGATTGCTCTAAGTCTTGTCCCTCGATTACTCTCTCCCTAAATGATACAACCAAATCCAACCATACTTTCATCTTTCGGATGTGACATGACTGACTAATCTTCCATGTAATTATTGGTTACATCTCTCACACCATTCTACATTTTCTTGCATAAGCCAAAACAATATATGAAACATGGACTATTATAACTACCAGATATTTCACATTTCTTTTGTGACAACATTAAACAAGCAAAAAATCACCTAAAATGATCACAAAAGACTCTCATGGAGGTAAATGACAATGACAAAATCGGTGAGCTTTCTATTTTAATTTTAGTTACTAAAAAAGAACATTTTCTGTTAAACTTAATTTCATTTGATATCTCTTAACATATTTTGATCATGTCAAATGTTCTTACCAAACCAGTTCCACACTATTTTTTTACATTTAAACACCATATTTAATCTCTATTTCGAATTTCATATTGAATTGACATAATATATATAATAAGTTACGTAATAATATGATAAATATGTATAAACGTTTGTTTGTGATGAATTGTTTGTATTTATTTATCTTCTTTTACAAATATTTAGTTGTTATTAGTTACTCCTATTTATTTATCATTGTTGTATTCATTTAATTATTATGTTATTTATAATCTTTGTAATTTATTTTTACATTTATATTTGTGCAAATTATTTTATAAATTTTTATTTATTTTACCAGTAATATAAAAGAGTTTTCTCTAAAACAATGAGGTATAGTCACATTTTTCTAATTATCAGATAAATTATTTTTGTATAATTTTTTATAATGCTAATTTGATAAATATAATATTTTTTTGAATTACTTTTTAGATTTTATTGGCGCTTTTTTTTCTTTTAAATATTTGCTGTAATAAATTTTTGAATTTAAAGTAAAATTTAACAATCAAATTTGATCTAATTAAATTTCTAAATTTAAATTAATAATTTTGAATTTGATTATCACATTGAGACTTTTATGATATTAATATTTTTTTTAAATGAAATATTTATTAATAATAAAAATTGCTTACAACGGCGGGAATTCAATTTTGAAAAACCCAAAAGCGCTAAAGCCCAAACTTAACCAAATACAATCATGAATCCCTAATCTACTTCGAACAACTTTAACAAAGAGACTCTTCAAGTACCAAGCCTTCAAGATACCAAAGAGACTCTTCAAGAACCAAGCCTTCAAGATACAAATTTCAGCATCACAGCAAATGAATATTAAACTGCTGAAACCAAATTACCACAGCATCATCAAGCCATCAATCCAATGCATCTTCTAATGCATCATCAAGCCTAATCCTTTTACTGAATCACAGAAACACGCCATTTCCAGCAAGATACTGAGCATCATCTGCAAGATAGAGCAAGCACCACCCCCTCAATCTTCGAAAAACAGCATTGATATAACCAACCGAATCATCCACAACTTGAGACAAGATCACGCAAGCACGAACAACCATTAAACTCAAAGCAAACATCAACATCCACAAATAAGAATGATTTATATTAGTTCACAAATCAAAGAAGCCAAGAGAAAATTTAGACAGCTTTCACAATCAGGTAATTACTCAAGTAGCTATATAGCCAAGGCCAAGAGCTTCCAAAATCATAATTGCCTTAAGATCATTAGGAATAGAACTAGGTAAAATGCTATAAACAGCTTTATTTTTTAAAGTATATTGAGCTAACCAATCAGCAGCATGATTTTGCTCCCTAAATACATGAGCAATAGTCATACTGCTATGAATCAGCTTAAGAATACAATCAATAATAGGACTAATATACCAGACTATATTACTAGACTTGTTGATTATCCAATTAACAGCAGTTAAAGAATCAGATTCAATATCTACCAAAGACCAGTTGTTCACTTTACAGATAAGTAAACCATCCAGAATAGCACGTATCTCAGCAAATAAAGGGGTAGTCTTACTATACAGATATCTTTGGCCTATAATCAGGTTACCATGACTAACTCTTATAATGACAGAACCACTAGCTTCACCATTACTCAAACATGAAGCATCAGAATTCATTTTAAGCCTACCAGATGGAGGCAAACTCCATTTGATATATGAAGGCCTATTAGCAGCTTTCAAATGATTACTACAACCAAGACTACTAGCAGCTTTAGGACAAATAGACCAATGAGCTTTGTTTATAACTTTTTTCATATCAAGAGTATGTATGATAGAGTTTATTTGATTAATAGTTGAAACAATGGATGTTTTTCTACCTTTATTCTTAAGTAAGTTTCTAGCCTTCCATATATTGTGCAAAATAAGAGAGGGAAGAATGCTTCTGACCTAAGTTTTAGAAGTCTTAGGACCTTGCCATAATCTGGTAATATACTTGATGTTCATCCGTTTAGATATGTATATTCTAAAAATAACAGCATAATGGATCCATATCGACCAAGCAAACTTACATGATATAAAAAGATGACTTATAGACTCACAATTGTCACAAAACTGACACTTAGAAGCAAGAACAATGCCTCTTTTTTGAAGAACAAAATCCACAGAAATATAATTCTTAAGAATATTCCAATGCATGAAAGAGCTTTTGCTAGGAGATAAAGTGTTCCAAATATTTTGATAGACAGAATCATTATTATATCTAGTTCTAGTACCCTCCCAAGTATCCTTTAAATTATAAGTCCCATTCTTAGCTAAACTCCAAATCATTAAATCAGACTTATTATCATCAATATACAAACTATTGATGCATGCAATAGTATTAGGATTAAATAAGTTATAAACAGAAGATAAATCCCAAGAATTATTCGACCAGTAAGTCCTAACCATTTCAGTAGTAAACCATAAATTGTTATCATTGCTATTAAGAGTAAGAATGGGCTCAGCATCAGTCCAATTGTCTAACCAAAAGTCAACATGACCATTACCAATTTTCCACTTAATATAACTTTCAGCATGATCTCTAACACTCATCATTCTTTTCCAAACCAAAGAACCAGATTTAAAAGGACTAATTTGTAATGGATGATGATTTAAGCAATATATGTTATGCATAATGTTAGACCAGAAAGTATTATTCTTCCTAAAAGCAGCCCAAAGATTGAAAAAATAGCAGTTTGAATATCAAACATATTCCTAACATTCAGACCACCTTCACTATAAGATTTACACAAATTGTTCCACTTGCACCAATGAACTTTCTTATCAGTTTGATTAGAACCCCAAATGAATCTATTCAATATAATTTCAAGATTGTAGATAATACTTTTAGGAAGAATATTAGTCTGCATCCAGTAAAGAATAATGTTTGACAAAACAGACTTAACAAGAGTGAGTCTCCCTGCAAAAGAAAGACTAGAAACATTCCATTCCTTAATCTTGTTACTGACCTTGCAAACTAATTTATTGTAATTGCTGATTCTATTATTAGTATTGACTGTGATTCCAAGATAATCTGTAGGCAAATAACTAGAAGAAAAACCAGAAAGATTAGCAACAATATCAATCTTGTTAATATCAATACCCTTAGCCATAATAACCTTAGTCTTGTCCTTGTTAACAACCTGGCCTGAAATAATTTGGTACTTGTCTAGAAAATTACACAGTTTATCAATAGTAGTGTCTTTGCAGTTAGAGAATAACAAGATATCATCGGCAAATGCAAGACTATTTACACTAATATTACTTCTACATCTATATTTCATATCTCTATTATTATGAATAAGAGAATTGAAACCTCTAATGAACAATTCCTCAACTATAATAAACAGATAAGGAGAAATAGGATCACCCTGACAAAGACCTTTGGTAGTTTTGAAAAAGCCAAATACATCACCATTAACAAGAATAGAAACATTAACAAACTTGATCATTTTCTTAATAAGGCAAATGAACCTAGAAGAGAACCCAAACTTCTCCAGAACCTTGAAAATAAAGCCATGAGTAAGCTTGTCAAAAGCTTTAGACATGTCAAGCTGAATCATAATATTATTATACTTAACCTTTCTATTCAAGTCACAAATTAGCTCTTTGCAAATCAAAATGTTTTCATGAATATTCTTACCAGGAACAAAACCTCCTTGGTTAGGAGAAATGATGTTAGGTAAGATCAAAGCCAGCCTATTAGCAATAATTTTAGACATGATCGTATTAAGCAAAGAACATAGACTGATCAGCCTATAATCTTTCCAACCAATAGGATTAGAAACCTTAGGTAACAAGCAAATACCAGTAGAAAATATACCTCTAGGGATATTCTTACCATTTAAGAAGTCATTCATAGCATTAATAATATCAAATTTAATGATGTGCCAGCAATGTTTAAAGAAACTTTGAGTAAAGCCATCCATACCTGGAGCACTAGAAGGATTCATGAGCTTGATAATATTCCATAACTCACTTTCATCAATTGGTTTAAGCAAGCTTTTGTTGTTTTCAAAAGTAACCAGACTAGGAATACTATTAAACAACTCATCATTCATCCTCCTATCATCTTCATTAAAATTGCCACCATGCTGATCTGCAAGAGCATTCTGAAAGAAAGAAACATCAGACAAATCAATATCATTAGAATCAGAGATCCATACCTCTCAATTCTTGATACCTTTTATACTATTTCTTCTTCTCTTCTTTTGAACAAAACTGTGATAGAAGCTAGTGTTTTTGTCACCATCAACCAACCAATTGCAGTAACATTGCTTCTTCCAATACAACTCTTCCATTCTATGAGCTTTTATAAGCAAAGCACTAACTTTAACAAGCTCACCCTTAGAATCACTAGTTTGAGAATTCTGGTGATTAAGCTCTTTTTGCAAAACCTCATCCTCTAAACTTTGAACTTTACTGAATATATTACCCACAACATCTTTATTCCAAGTTATTAAGCCTTTCTTCAGTCTTTTAAGCTTGTTCCAGAGCATGAATAAAGGATCTCCAACCATATCACAATTCCAGTTAGCCTCAACAAAAGGAAGAAATGATTCCTCCATGATCCACATTTCGTGAAACTTAAAACTAGTTTTGCCTTTCACAGAATTGTTAGAAAAAGAGATAATCATAGGCATATGATCAGAACCAGTTCTAGCAAGATTATAAACTTTAGTATTGTTAAATTTATTAGTCTTGTTAATATTGGTGAAAACACGATCCAATCTCTTCCATTTGGATCCATTAGACCAAGTAAACTTGGAACCAATATAACCAGCATCCTCACCATTATAGCAATTAATCATGTCATTGAAATCATTAGTGTTATTCATACAGAAAGTACTACAACCAATTTGATCATCAATAGAGCAAACAACATTAAAGTCTCCACATATTAACCAACTTAAATCAGTATTAGCAATACTTTTAAGAAAGTTCCAAAGCTCAATTCTATTGATTCTTTGGCACTTTGCATAAACAAGAGAAATCATAACATATTCATTATCATTGACCATACTAACTTTAATATTTAGACATTGATTAATATCATTAAGAATGGTAACAGAAATATCATAATGCCAAAATATCCATATTTTATTAGTGACATTAGAAGCAAAGTTTTCAAAGCCAAGCTTAGCAGCAATACTACTAATACTGTTAGCATTCACAAGAGGCTCTTGAATAGCAATTATCTTAGCTTTATTTTTCTTAGCTAGAAATTTGAGCCTACAAATAGAAGCTTTATCTTTAATGCCACGAATATTCCAATTTATAATACTAATCATTAAGAGAGTTAGAGGATTTTGATTTACTTGATCCATTGAACTGTAATGCCTTTATGATCTTGCTCTTTGTTTTATTCTTGCCTTTAGCTATTTTTATCTTTTTTATCAAAGATCTCCTTAAAGCTAGACTCACCTTCTGCCTCATTCTTATTCTGAACACTGAAGTTACTGCTTCGCTCATTATCCTCCTCATCATTAACATTCTGCTTTTGCTTTTCTCCATTCTGCTTTTGCCTTTCATTTTGAATACTAACCTTCAATTGATCTGTTTGATCTTTATCTTCCTTAGTAGGCACCATTGACTCACTTATCATTTGATCTTTATTACTCCTTTGCTCAATACTATTCTGATCATCCTGTCTTCTTTCTCTAAAGAATTCTGGAGAATTTGAGATCCATTTCTTAGTAGGAGAATGTTGAAGACTTCTCAAACTACCTTTAGAAGTCTCTTCATCTTCAGAAACCATGTTTACATAACCATTATTATCTGTTATTCCAAGAGCTAAAGTTTGGATGGCTTCAATTATTTCTCCTTGCTCAGGAGTTTTGAATCCTTCAACATCAGCAACTTGCATCATATCTTTATCTTCATTCAACCCTTGTCTAGTTATAATTGACTTAACCTTCTTACTCTTAACCACCTCTTCAACTTCTTGAACTTTACTCTTTTTCTTGCATCCATCAATACTGTGCCCAAGATGATAACATCGATCACAATATAATGGAAGATTAGTATACATTATCTTAACCCAGTATCCAAAGTTATCTCCAAATCCGATCCAGACATCTGAGGGGAGTTGAGAAGTAACATCAATCTCCACTAGTGCTTCACATGATGAAAACAGTCTGCTCTTATGAGGGATCTTCACCACTAATATCTATCCTAACATAGATGCAATGGATCTGACCACACTATCATCATATAATATTTCCGGCAACTCTAGCCTTATCCAAACCAGCGCCATAGAGCATTCCTTTGAAAAGTCACCAGACCATTTTAAAAGTCTCATAACCGCAGTACCTATAGTCCAAACAGCTCTTTGAAACATCTTAGCATAATCTTGTTTTGCATCAAATTCCAAAATTAAGTGTTTTGAATCCCAAATTCTGAATCTAAATGGTTCTTTGAATTTGAAAGATTCAAGAAACTGAATCAATATGTTTCTCTTTGGAATTCCATGAGAAAACTTGCCAACTAAAGAATATTTTGACTTAGCTTTAAGCTTCTCGAGAGTCCTTTCGTCAAACTGAATGGATAGATGATGAGACTTGAATTCTTTAAGTTCTGGTTTGAATTGAATTTTTTCCTCCACTGCCAAATTTTTCTTTAAAACTTCTACATAGGAAATTGAATTCCTATTCGCCTGTTGATCATTGCTGGTTGAGTGTTCCATAGAGACAGAAAGAAATTAAAACAGAGGACTCTGTTAATGAACAAGCAGATGAAGAATAGAAGAAGAATAGAAATGAATCTATCTCAAAAGAATACGAATTAAATCAGAAAGATGACGATCAGTTCATCGGAGAAGATGAACTGAAAATCAGAATGTCGAAGCTTGGATTCTTGATTCTTGGAGCATACTTTGATTTTGTAAATTTTTTACTTGTCATTTTATGATATTAATATGTTTTAATGAAAAATGATAACAAAAATATAATTTTAAAAAGCTAAAACTAAAGAAAATAAATCACCGGATTTTGGCACCGTCGTAAGGAAAAAAGAAATATAAATACGTGTCAAGTTGTGAATGTCAATATATGAACGATGACGCTCGTTTTCAGAAGATATCATATCAGGAAGATAAATATCGAGAGGTCTTTGTAGCGCCATTCTTCAACGGCACTCGAACATGGCTTCAGCTCTACTTTCAGCCCCCGTCTCTCTCTCCATTCATAGTACTATCCCTCTTTTCTTCATCTCTATCTAACCTTATTTTTATAGACATACGTGTAGAGGTAATCGGCATTGTGTTGCAGATCTCATATCTACTAGCTCCACCAAAACCTACGCGAATTCTCGGGTTTCCATTCCGAATTCCGCTCCGGCGAGGTCCGTTTTTGCAACCGGTTCTCCTCTCTGTAAGTCATCATCCTCGTGATTCACTTCAGCTCTCTTTCCTTAATTAATCAAATTCATGAACAAATGTTGTCGTTCAGCCAGAAATTATATCTTAGTAAGATAATCAATACATCTTAGTAGACAATCTCAGCTCGAATTGCGTTCGTAGTTCGAAATTCAAATGGGGTAAAGCTGGGACTCATGCTCGAGAGCTGCTCCGTAAAGACTTAATAAGTATATACTTTATGATACTAGGATAACGTATTTGGAAACATTTCTGTACATTTGTTGAGTTTTCAAGTAGCAAAATGACCTATGCAATAGTTCAAATGTTAGAAATGTAGATTTTGAGCCGAATTCGAATAAGATTAGCTATGCTACATGGTTATATGTATTGAGTATAGCTTGAGTATACCAAAAACATTTAATGCATCGCCTTGATTAGTTACTTAAATTTAGATGCTTCGTATACAGTGAACCCGAGAATTTATAACAGAGGGAATTCCGTGTCCCGAAAGGCATCTTTATCTGTAAGATGTGAGCAAAATACACAAGAAGGTAGTGGTTTGGATGTCTGGCTCGGTAGGGTTGCTATGATTGGCTTTGCAGCCGCTATTACTGTTGAAGTATCCACTGGCAAGGGACTCTTAGAGGTATAGCTTTTACTTGTTTTCAGTTGTAATAATTGTTCAAGTAATATCGGTTTTGAGTAAGATACAAATTAGACACTGACTATTCGTAAGGGGAAAAATGGGAGAAGATTAGATGCAAATATAGGGGTTGTTTCGTGCGTAGCTTTACAAATAAAAAAGCTAGTTTGAAATAAGTAAATATATAAAAAGTTAGATTTTCAGGAAAAGTCAGATGTTTGGTGCTTAATGAATTATCAATTTTATTTTCAGAATTTTGGGCTTGCTGACCCTTTGCCTACAGTGGCCCTGGCAGTTACAGCTTTGGTCGGTGTCCTGACTGCAGTATTTATCTTCCAGTCTTCTTCTAAGAATTAAAAACACTTCAGGCGTATCGGAAATTTGTAGCTCATGTTTGCTCTAATCTCAGTTTTTTCTCTTCAATTGTTGTAATTTTCTTGTTCTATCTTTCTTGAATATCAGTACTCAGGCACTACTTGAGAATGTGTAATTAATAGAATTGCAGTTTAAATATATCCATCTATCTACCTAAACGAAAACGTTGGTCGTATAATTATACTTTGTTTTTCTATTGGATCCATCATTTTCTGGTTTGTTTGTCAATCTCAATCATGTCTTCCGAAAGCTGCAGTAGAAAGGTAACACATACTTTTTACAAGATATAAAGCATATCAGTATCTTTCTTTACTTATATCACAAGTTATTCTCTTCTTATCTTTTATAGGCTTTGTATACAAGTGATTTCTGTTGCATACTTTACTTTCACACCAAGTATATGTTTCTTTCACATATCCTGATTGTGAACTAGCATGTCCCGAAAATTTCTTGATATATGATATTTTATTGCTTACATTACATTTTCTTGATTTTCTTCTTTTTTTTCGTGAATAAGAGAGAAATACTTCATCTGGTATGGGAGCAACCATATCTAGAGTTGCGAAGAGGTTTCTTCCCAAGTTGAAGGTGAGGAGTTTGATGCTGGGTCTCGATGGTTCTGGAAAGACAACTATCTTGTACAAATTAAAGCTTGGAGACGTTGTCTTAACTGTTCCAACTATAGGTACATTACTTTTAACTCTTTACTCAATGCAACTGTAGATTGTATTATTGTTTTTCTTCTCAGTGCAGATTTCAGATTTATAATTGTGCATCATGAATAAAAATGACAATGAATTTGATAGGGTTCATCTTATAGCTATGTGGGACAACTTGTTCTATTCACCGATTCACCTGCAGAATACACAGTTTTCCACACAAGAGGATCATAAATATGAAGGCACTATGTATCATATTCTGATAAAGATCTGTGTAGTGATGTCTTAACTCTTGTAGGCTTGTCTTTTTGTTTATTCGCTATGATCCGAGAGTAAGACATATACTCTTAGCATAGTAAATGATCAAGGTGTCCTTATTTGAACCATGAAGGATAAGAAGTCGTTGAGATGTTAATTTACTCTTTATCTCAACTTTTTCTGTCTTTTTCTTATCTTATTTTTGTTTTATATATGTTATTGGCCAGGTTTTAATGTTGAGACTGTAGTGTACAAAGGCATAAGCTTCACAGTTTGGGATGTAGGAGGACAGGCAAAGGTAACAATGCACATGTCTTTAGTGTATAGCTGTTTGACGAGACACAAACTCCTCTTGTGTTCTCGGATGTGAAAATATTGCTACAAGGTGTATAGTTTTGTGGATGAAGTATTAGAAGTTGTATAAAGTTTTTGTTAAGTTGAATGCTCAAAACAATTGTAGGTCATAAGATTACGCCATGAGATTTAATGCATTAAAATTCAGATAAGAAGTTCTTATGTATGACATCTTTTACAGGTTGTAAGTTGAAGTTTCATTTTGTTTGCGGAGCATTGATGTATATACTAATTTGCAGAAATTGAATTTTGAAAAATGTTCTATTCCTCTTAGAAAGTATGCGAATTTGTTTCTTGTCTTTAGTGTTACTAATAACTATAGTAAAGACTCGTCTGTATATAACTGTCGAACAGATTCGGCCATTATGGAGACACTATTTACAAAATGCCCACGCACTTATCTTTGTAGTGGACAGCAATGATAGAGAAAGAATAACGGAAGCCAGAAGCGAGCTTCATCGGATATTAAGCGAGGTGGGTATATGATGGCCTTTTCGAATGATATCTTCCCGGAATCCTAACTATATTCAATCGAATACGTGAAAAGCCAGATAGTCTTTAGCTTATGAAATCAACTGATGCACGGCTGCTGGAATTTGGATTAAAATTGTTAATTATCATCTGATCAATTTTTTTAGTTGATCATAAATTTAATAATTAGATGCATTAACTAACCATAATTTAACAATTTTTGTATGAGATTTCAGGCTGCCTGTCCCATTGTAATATTTTCTTTCACATTTTAAAAGAAGCTAGAATGCCTTTTCATTTCTTTGATGCACAGAGTGAACTAGACAATGCATATCTTCTTGTCTTTTCAAACAAGCAAGATTGCCCTGATTCGATGCCCATTAATGAGGTTGCTGATAAACTCGGCCTATACACCATCCGCAACAGACTATGGTAACGTTTATTTAATTTATCTTTTCACTACCTCTACTGATATTTTCGCCATTGTCGCGAGTCATGCTATTGTCGTGAGTCGTTCGGTCTCATTCATAGTTTTTTGTGGCGAGTCATGCTATTGTCGTGAGTCGTTCGGTCTCATTCATAGTTTTTAATGGCGTGTGGCGCTTCGTGGCGATAAACGGTCTAAGTATCGTAGCGCCGCGGCGTTCGCCTTTCTGTTTATAAAAACTATTACTTATATATAAATTTTTGAGTATATAAAGGTATAGATTAGTTAAAATAAGGTTATAGACAAGTGAAGGTAGCACTAATATATTAGTTAAATATATAAAAAATAACAAATTATTTTTTAAAAATATAAATACATGCCGTGTAATAGTTACAGTTAGTTTTTTAAAATTTATTAGTAGGTAGGACAAAATTCAAGAATTCAAATTTAAGGTTAATAGAATAAGGTGTGACATTTGATGAATTGTATTTTACTTTTGGGAGGTGCTCTATTTAAATTAATTAGAAATTCAATAGTTATAATTTAGAGTTATTATTTTTTAATTTTAAATTTATAATAAAAAAGAAAGAACTAGGGAGTTGAAAAGATGAGTTAGAGGATTTAAAAAGATTTTTAAAAGAGGAAAGTATTTGAAGAATTTGTTAGCTTGTTTGGGTCTGATCGATAAGGCGCTGCCTTAATAGGGGCCTTAAGGCGCTGTGGTCTTATGGCGCCTCGCCACAGTGCTGAGGCGCAGCTGCGGCGCAGCTGCGGCGAGCGCTTTATCTATCAAGGCGTTGTAGCCTCGTATTTCAGTGCCTCATACCGCGCGACGTCGCCTTTTAAAATTATGGTCTTATTTCTACCTTGTTTTTTCTTATATGCATGTGGTAAAATTGTTGCCTATCTCAAAAGCCAGCCTCTTAATTATATAAGAAAGTTGAAAAGATGAAAATAGCTAAAATAGCTATTAAATCCAAAATTATTGACATTTTTTTTTTCATGCTGTTGAGCAGGTGCATAGAGGGCACTTCTGCAATTTCCTGCAAAGGGTTATATGAAGGTCTTGAGTGGCTATCCGATAATATATATAACAAGACCACCTTTTAACAAGGCCGTGGTAGGTAAGTTCAACGTATTATATTTATACATGTACATGTGTCGCTACTTAAATACTTATATTTATAATGGTCCATGTAGAGACTAGTCTTGTCTGGATAAGTCTCCTACCAACCTTTATGGGTTGTGGAAAATAGTTATTAAGTACTCCTATTTTATAGTAATTGAAATTATACATATTATAAATAAAATAATATACAGCTGTTTTGTAGGGAACCGAACTACTTTAACATGTTAAATTAATTAGATGTTTACTAGGTAGAGTTTGGAAATGCTTATTTTATTAGGTGCAGTGTGAAAGATCTTGAGAATCTCACTCAAATCAGTGTTCTTATTCAATCTCGAGTTATTTTAGTATTTCCGCGCTTACTATGGTAAGTTAGCTTCCAGATGCAGGTTTATGTATTAATGCAAAATAAAAATTGTCACAATTTTGTTCAAATAATTATTATATTTTATTGCTGTCATATATACCGTACCAATTTTAAAACCTGCTGTTTTACTTTGTCAATTGGCTACCAATAGTGATGATTGGCTCAATTATACAATGATTAGAGAAGTGGTTAGTGATCATTATTTGTGGTAATGAGAACTGATTATAGAGAAAGAACATTAGCATTATACTTTTACCTGAAACAGTAAATCCACTATGTAAATTTATCCTCATAGTCATAGATATCAATACCCTACGCGTACACCATGGGCTACTAGGGAGACAATTTTAAATGGAGGACAAACAAGAAAAATCAATTTAATAAGAGCCACAAAATCCATATAGAGTAGTAAAACCAATTATGGGTATAATTTTAAGTCAAGATTGTCTCACCGACACAATTTGTTTAATAAACTTTATTTGGACCTAACTTGATACTATAAATCGGGATTCAGAAGTGGGAAAACGACTGAAGATTCTTGGACAGAAATTCTACCTTTTTTTTCTTTGTACTGTATTTGTATTTGGCATGTGAACTGACTAACTTCTGACATATAGTCACGTAACTAAGTAAAACTATTTCACTGCTCTTTCTCTGTCCGTCATCGGTGATCGGTGAAGGATCCAATGCAATACTATTTCTTTTTTAAACCGTACGTACATATACTGTTTAAAAATATATCGACTTCTCCCACACTAGAATTGGGTCTGTTCAAAACCAAGTTTACCAGAGGTAATGTCATAAATATAAGTAGCGGTGCTTCGGGTGTCCTACCTTAACTTTTTAATCATTGTCGTTATTAATTATTCATGTTATGAAATTAAGTGTTAATGGTTGGGTTAAATTGTATGTATACTGTTTTTTGTATATTAAAGTATTCTGTTTGTTATGTATTATTAGTAAAAAATAAAAATAAAGCATAATTAAGAAAATATAAAATGATTATAAATAAAGAATCAAAATTTTAAATAGTTTTTATTAAAATAGTTAAATAAATAAAAACCGCCTCATCTAATATTTTCTTTAGAATTTAGGTATGCCGATGTACATTTTAATTTGATTTTAAAATTATTGATACAAAATCAATTTTTAACATATGAGAAATATCATAAATTTATTATTTTAATATCATACTTAGACTTTTTAAATAACTGTATAACCTATCTTGATTCATAATTATTTTTTATTTTTTAATAGATTTGACATATGTTACAAGTATGATAATTTTTTACCAATAATTTATTTTAATATGACATAATTTATTAAATTATAAACTAAAGTCTAGATTTTTGCAATCATATATAAAATTAAAATTTAAACATTTTAGATGAGTATAAAATTGTATTTTAATTTTCTCTATAATCAGTTATATGAAATAAATTTTTGACAGTTTAATGACTATTATAAAAAAATATGATAACTTTGTGGATACAATTTATTTAAATATGATATATTTTTTTATTAAAAACTACATTACTCATGAATATTGACAATCATAGAATTGAAATCTTAACATTATAAATCAATATTGAATTGTATATTAATTTGATTATAAATTTGTTGATGCATAATAGATTTTTGATAGCTTGGATACTATTACAAAAAATACGTTAATTTTGTCTATTTTTTTAATTTTAATATGATAATCTTTTTTCATTAGAAACAAAATTATAGATCTTCGATACCACGCGTAGAAAAAAAAAATTTAAGTTTAATATGATTATTATTTTTAATTAGAAAATACGTTAACTGTCTCAATTTTTCATATTTTAACAAAATTATATTTTTAATTTTGTATATGAAAAAATTAAATTAAAATATTGTTAATGGCCATGCTAGAAAAAAATCATATTTTGTTGGATCTCTCCCCCTATCATTTTTTTCAAACTAAAATTTGAAAACCCCAAAATACGCTTACCATATGTAGTATTTACGTAATTTCCATAGTCACAATAACAAACCTTAAATACAAAATCATACCACAAATCTAACTTTAAAACCTAAGATTTTCCAACCCCAACACTAAAAAACATAACCAAATCTTACCATAAACCTTATTTTTCTATCGAAAACCAAGCAAACATCAAAATAATATGGAAGACGGGAAACTGGACTGCTCTTTAGATGACTTCATGAACTAGGAGCACTTGTATCCGTTGGAGGTAAATTTTTGAAATTCAGTTTATTTTTTACTATAAATCGCGTGAATCTTGCGATGAACCTCGTTATTGTCGCGCAAAACATGCGCCGATGATGATGTTCATCGCACAATGTATGCGATACCGAAAATCCATCGCGCGCCTTCATGCGATATGATATATGATCATTGCATTATCTATGAGACTTGGTGTGATAGTTTCGTACATAAAGTGCGATTTATACATCATGGTGCTTACTTAACTTTCTAGAAATTGTTGTATGAGGAATCGGGCAACCAATCGTATACGATGACGGATTACACCAAAATGTTTACAACCGACCGACTTTTTACTAAACCGTAAAATTGATGCTTTTGTAAAAGAGGAAGAGAATATGATAAAGTTTGTTAATATTATCGCGTTATATGACGGTGAGAAATGGAGAAGAACTCTTAGGGTGCAGTACGATACGAGAGGTGCGGTGTTTTCGAATCAAAAGCGAACCCGAAAACTTTCAGAAATTGAAAGTGTACAATAAAAAAATATAATTGTTCGTTTGAATTAAAAGAGCATCCGGTTGCCAAACTAGCTATGCAATGGCATTTTTTTGTTGGAAAGTAGAAAACACAATCATGAACCTTATACTCACTTAGATGGTCATTCCCGCAGTTGTAGACTTAAATGGATAAAGAGACTTACTCTTAATTTATCTTTCCTTGGGTCGCATCCTAGGGAGATATATAATGGTTTGAAGCAGAATAACTCGAAGAATCTTTCCAACATGCGTACAATATACAATTGTCGCTTAAAACATCGGATGTTGATCACTGTGGACAAACTTAAATATAATATTTGTTGGCCAAATTGAAAGAACATGGTTACTTCATGTAGGAGTGTTTAGGCAAAAAATCGAAAGTGATCACCGATTTATTTTTTGCTCATCCTACAAGTATAGACGGATTGCGTATATTCTTGAATGTGATTGTCATGGATTGTATATACAAAACGACGAGGTGTAAAATTTCATTGCTCGAGATTGTTGGAGTAACTTTGACTTCAATTACGTATATCGCTGCCTATGTGTTTACGAGTGGGAAGAAGATACAAAAATATACATGGGCTTTGAGAATTCTTCGTGGTCTGATGATGGATAGTATATGTCTATTTCCAAGTGTTATTGTGACTGATCGGGAGTTAGCTCTCATGCAAGATATCAAAGAAATACTTTCATGCAGAAGTAACTTGCTATGCAAGTTTCATATAAACAAGAACATTCTTGGAACCGTTCGAAAGTTGATGCCTGATGCAGTTTCAAAGCAATTTATCAAATTATCGACGCAGGCATGGTCAAAGCTAACTACAAAATGTTCGCTGCTTATCATAAATGTATCGCATATGTTATGTCAGTACGTATAACAAAATATGGCGACAAGTTTCTTAATCATCAATCGAACAAGATAAAAAACTATAACAATAGAATAACGAATAGGTAAAATTGCTTCCGTTATCATTGCTTCCGTAATTATTTATTTCATTCAAAGGTACGAGAGTGCTCACTTCATTCTTAAAAAAATACCTTGGTACTAACCAATACTATTTTGAACTATTTTAGAAAAACGTTCACAAGCTCCTAACGAAGCAGCATACGGGGATCCTCGAATATTTCGAGTGAAATAAGTTTCGTACTTAGCCTGATTTTGCAAATACTTTCACCTCGCAACTAGCCAGTCATGTATCTTATGCGGGCCTAAAATTATTTTCCTACGTTATTATACGCTCTAGATATATAGGTATATAGTGGACGCGTCCTTAGGAAAAACACGGGTTACCTTGCGCATGTGAAATAACTTCAATAGCAAAAGAAGGTAGAGATATACCTAAGGAAGATGTTGATATTTTTTGGAGACATCTAGATTTTATTCATAAAGATGCCACTACGCATGAAGATTCCTTAACTAGAAAACTATTTATCTTATATACTCTCATTTGTATTTTCGCCCATGAACAACAAGATCATATTATCAATAAGGTTATGCAGACATTAAACCTCAAAACCAGTTACACCAAAGAGCCTAAAGAACCGCTTAGAGCTAAAGGTAGGCCAAAATCCAGTATGGACAATCGACTAAATGGAACCCTAGTTCGTGGGAATATCCCATTGAACAAACCGTGAGTGCTAGCACGCCCATGAGCACGTTAGGTAGCACACCCATGAACACGTTAGTGAGCATGACTGCCTCGAAAGTACCTTCGTATGTAGTACCCAAACCTCCAACCGCAAAAAAGAAAGTAGGTCGGTCCAAGAAAATTACTGAGAAAGGAAAGTTAGCTTTATACCCCGAGTGCATCCCGACGTTTTTATATCCTCATATCACTAATTTGGTATGCGTTATTCCAAATGGATAATGTTTTTATCGGTATGTATCGTATTCGATATGCGGTAGCGAGGATAATTGGCACATTGTTAGACGCAATTTGTTTTCAGAATTGCATGTCTATCGTGCTTTGTGGTTGGAGGTTTACGGTTCATCCGATGTTTTGGATAAAATAATACTTAGGTTGGATTACTTCAAACCTTATCCTTCAAGCCATTATTGGATGAAATTTCCCGACATCAGATTAATTTTAACCACAAGATATTAATATATGGTATATCATGTCTCCTAAATGGGGTCTTTAACTTATTTACCCATTCACGGAAGTCCACTTGTCAGTTGATCAACTATTATGGAGATTGGAATAGCTTTCGTACATTGCATCCACTTCGTAAATGTAACTATATCACTTTGATTACATTATGATTATAACATTTGTGTAGGTTTGTATTCTCTCTAATGCACGCAATTAATTTTATAGACGTCTCCTCATGATGGACCACTACCGCGATTATACTCTCCATGGGGTGCTCACGTCACCGATAAAATGAGTCAATGGACAGATATGGACTACGGTAGATTTAATAAATATACCCAAATTATACCAGCCATGAAAGTGGATCTTAACGATGAATACCAATGTTTACCGATCTCACAAACGTGACAACTAATCTCGTGTAATTTTACTTTTTCAAACTTATTTCCTTTAACTACGCCTTATGTTAATATTTGATTATGTAATATCTGAATTCCTACATAATATATATTATTGTTTTCCTTTGTCTTCCCGTTTATTCATATTTTCTACCTATATATATTCCCTGTAAACTTAGAATTCTCGCCAAATTAGATTTCCCATCAACTTAAGATTCCCGCCCATGTTAGATTACTTTTTATAAAATTACTGAATCATGTCATATTACTTCATCTACCCTAAATTATAAAAAAACTCAAAAGGTCTTAGTTATAGAGTGGACTGTTGACGAAGACCATCATATGCTTCAAACCGTCAAGTGTGTTCAAAGAATAATTTCGAATGAGACCATCGATGCTTTTTTATGAATTTATTTGTAAGATATACTATAACTACAGAATTCTACGAGCTCTAATCCAACTCTGCACAATCGTGCAGAAGTTTATGCCATGTACAATTTTCTAAATCCGAACCAATACGTCGGATGTTCGACTTGTCGTACGAGGTAAGGCAAAAGGCCTTTGATGTGCGATAGTTGAAATTTATTTATTTCATTACAAACGATATGATATCTTATTTAGAGGAAAGCTTTGCTGATAAAGTGGATGCGATAGCTAATTTCTAACATGTTGATTTTAACATAGGATATGATTTTGACTAATCTGTTTGATTGTATTATGTACTATTATTAATCGCATCATGTTTTGAGAGTTTTTATGGTGGCTTATTGCAAGCGTAATGTTATCTACATCTATGATTAATCTATGGTGGCTTTATCGCTTCAAACATTATATTATAATCTTTGTAAAAATGTCGCAAAATCTTTAATTAAAATTACATATAATACACCACTACATGCTTAGGTTTTGGCACTGAAAAAATAGATGAGAGTTATAAAAAAATATTGTTTAGGTCACGCATTCGATGCTAAACACAATTTTTAGCTGGGGAAATTCAACAGAAACATTAATTTCGCACAGCATGCGCGACAGATCTTCATATGTTCGCACATGTTATGCGATCAAGCTATAATGTTGTGTTATAAGAAATAATGTATTAGGTTGTGTTATAAGATTTGTTGTTGTGTTGCTTGTGTTGTTTGATCATATTTATCTCTATCAGTGTCGTGAGTGTGTACCGATGGATTTCCTCCAACATACGTATCAGCAACTACCCAAGGAGAGTTGGCCATTGTATACCATAAGTTACCCTAACCTAAATAGGGTACATCGGGTCTGTACCATTAAGATCACCCTTGAATATGGTGTTTAAAGTCGTGAAAAGATGGTATTTTCAGTTCTCACAAATCAAATGATTCTATGATAATTTAGTAAGGTGCATAAAACTCTGGCCTAACAAATAGTAAAGTTATGCCAAAACTAAATGGTCCAAGTTATACCTATCCATTGACTAGCAATTATTTACGAACGGTAAGTCATTGAGTGAAATCCAATTGTCAATTTTGTTGGCGCATATAATAGCTCATAAAATGAAAAGTATATATGCTCGGGTAGCATAATCACACATGACATAGGTGGCCGTACTATCACCATATCGCGCATGTGAAAATATATCCCGCAACCAATGTAAGATCAAACTATTCATATTCCTTAGGCTGCCACCTAACTTAGATGGCCGAATACCTAACATCTTACCATACGTCGTCCACTTCTCAATCTCATCACTAAAAGGAAGAACTTTGAAAACATTACCTCTTACCGGAAATCCGGTAATAACATGAACGTCGTCAAGAGTGATGGTCATCTCGCCAATGAGAAGTGGAATGAAAATGTCTTATCATGCCAATACTCGAGAAACACCTTAATCAAGTGTATGTTGGTATGCCAACGGGATAGAGCGTCGATGAACGATCCGATAATAGTCTCTATTACCTTTGAGCGTACTCAAGTCTAATTACGACTCAAGTCCCACTTATAGAGATTGTCGTACATCGAGAAGCATAGTAGGTTTACTCTCTCCTACAAAATAAAATGAACAAAATAAAATGTAAATAATAAAATTGTAAATTAAAATTAGATGACACTAAATTAATAAAGTTGTAAGGAAACTTCAATCTTCGTGAAATACAATGCACGCCTCGTGTAGGGTATAATCAGGATAAAGTTGAGGGACGTGATGCATGGCTTACTCGAAGTCCTCATTAGGTGTTGGTTGCGAAGACGACCCAACATCACTACTGTCAGCCGTAGTCCACATAACATGATGACTTATATCATCAACAACATCACCGCAACGTATACGTCATCTAGTACAACATCACCGCAACGTATACGTCATCTAGTACGTGATCTCGACTCCGACTCGGCAGAGACCACCTGTCGGGCCTCTGGTGCAACGGGAGACGAATCTCGACCTCGATGTCTACTCGATATCGTCTCTGTTCTAACCATATCTGCAAAAATAATTTTTTATCGGTTTACTAAATAATAAACTCGTACAAAACACATATTTTCGAATAAATACATAAATTATAAACTTTAAACTATATAGGAATCATGTTAGCATAGAATAAACCGCCAACCCAATCAACAAATCGTGTAATGAAACAAATATATAACATCATTTAATTCACATGATTTGTGTGAAAAAATTTCAAATTTTCGCATACAATTTGCGTTTCGGGTTAGTCTGTTGCATGAATGTTTGTGACAGACCATTGTCCTCGTCGCGAGACATGCACGAAAATATCAGGCAATGTCACGCTTGTCGTGCGACGAAAACGAACCCAGAAATTCTCAAATGAGAAATCCTAAAACCCTAAATCATGCATTATTGAGCTTAAAATTAAATGCTAAATTAAATCTACAATGCACAAACAATAATAACCTACCGAATCTACAAACACAACAACTTAACCCTTAGAAAAATCGTTTTAAAACTAAAAATAAAATCAAACCTATTTATCTATCAAAATAAATAATAAAATCAAATAAAAATCAATACCATAAAATTTGTATGACATACTTATACTTTGATGTCGTTGTTAGATCAAATCCAAAAAACTACGGGTTTTAATTTTGAATCGCTAAAAGAGTTTTGAAATAAAGTAATTTTTTTTATAAAAAATCTAACCGTAATTGTTTTCCTGAAAAATATAAAATGGTTCAAATCTGGTGAGAGATGTAACCAAAGCTTACCCCATTGTTAAATTATAGCAAAGGCTTTAATATAAAAGTAAGACTTTCTGCCACAATTGGCATTGATAGACTATATTTGCCTTTTAGTCTATTAAATCCTATTACACTTTTGTCCAAAACTGTAATAGATCTTTGTTATATACTGTAGGATTATATTTGAGTATAGATTTTATTATTTAAGTAGTTTTTTCTCGTTGAAATTTGATTTCTTTGGTAAAAGCCTCAGTGCAGTTATCAATAATTGAACTGGAGTAATAATTCACACTTGTCTCGGTTTTAGTAGTATTTTGAAATTTGAACCGGCTCCAAATACTGAGAAATTATGATGGACAAACAGATCCGACATACTACTCTTTTTGACAGCTTGTAGCGCACTAAAACAGAGTACATGCACCACTATGAAAAGGTACTACACCAACTTAGCTTCAAAATGAAGGAAACGTACTAATCATATTAGCTTCAGCTTGTCATGTTTATGTTTTTTTTACATTATCATTTTCCAAAATAATAATTTGAACAGTAATATTTTCGGTTTTTATTTTACATAGCGTTTTAAAAAAAACTATTTGTTTTATTTTATACGGCGTTTTTTATATTAATAAAATAAAAGTTATTTATTTATTACCTTTAACATTTAGATTTGTTTGTTTGTTTATATTAATAAAATAAAATATTTATTTATTATTTTTAACATTTGGATTTGTTTGTTTGTTTTTTATATATATTTGAAGTCACGATATTTTTAAATATTTGTACATTATTTTATATATATATATATAAAATTGTACGAATATTTTATAAAAAATAATAAATAATATTAAATTTTATATTGATATATTCACACGATATTTAATATAGAAAAAATATATATTCTATAACATGGCATGTAAAACGAGATGGAGGAAAATTACTTTTGGAATTATAATTTTTAACTTCCACAATGAAATGCGTTGATATTTTTCACACCGAGTTTTGTTTTGTCAAAATTTTCTTTTCATACATATGAGATTTAAAAATCGACAAAAAAGTTTATTAAACTCTCCAGGGGGTATATAATACAAATCTACGAGTAATTTATTCATTTTTATCTCTCGTAATAAATTTTTTCTAATCTCTTTGGCAGATCCACATATATAGTCGGATCCACCATTGGAACCATCTCTTATTTGGTTATCCAGTCAACATAATAATTAGTTTATCCACAGACAAGGTTGAATTTGAAGTTCAGATTATTCATGAAATCTCTCCACATACCATAGGTGCATCCTACCCGTGATCCATATTTCCCTCGCCATCTTTCACTACCGTGTGTAACTCTAGCGAGTCTGCCTTCATAAAAACATCTCATATTTACGGTCCAACGTGATATATAGTCTGAATTGTAACATATAAAGTTTCAAATAAAAGGTTAACCTTATTGAGTTTTAGCCCATAAATCCATTTAGGAAGAAACCATTCACGTAACGAAACACTTTTTCTACCCGCACGGTCAAACGATCCGACCATAAGAATCCATCCACATTAAGTTATTATTATGCACTTGATTTCATCTATTTTACCACTATACTTCCCGATGAAACTATAAGTCCTCAATTCATCTATTTTCTAAAGCTCAAATATAATCATTGTCCGTGTTCCAAACCATACTCAGAATTTCTGCTATACTTTTGCATCTCATTCGGTTAAAAAATTATGATATTCATATCCAACCATATATGTCATACTTTTGCTCGTTTATTTTCTGTGCACAAGTATAAATTGATCAATGTCCACTTTAAAATTTTGACACTCTTCTATCAAGTGTTATACTCTGCGTCATGCTTTTGAAGTATTTTTTTTTAAATCTGCAAGACAACTTCATAGTTTCCAAATATTTTTGTACCTTTCACCATATCGAAACAAGTGAATAGTCGTCATCGGGGTTTTACAACATCCACACATGTAATATACATCATGATATAATGACTCATCAAATTAACCATCGTCGGAAGCCTATTACTTATGACACACCAAAGTAGTACTTCTATTTTTTCCGACATTTGAGCATACACAGTTTTCCCCATTTGAATAAAACCTCTTCACTCAACGAGATTAACAAATTATAAGCTGATTTTACCAAAAATACTATTGATTGCTCCAGATCCCATTTATATTGTTCCTCATCATAATGCTGAACTATACTCACCCATTAATCAACACATCATGTCCTTCTAAGATGTTTTTACATATCATCAAATTCGACGTCTTAACTACACGGTTTATTGCTATTTCCAAACAATGATTTTGTTTGAGAACCTTGACCTGTAATACATTATCATTTTGTAAGATTCTCTACCCTAGTTTAACTAATTAAGATTTGTTGCACAATGTATCTTCCTACCTTACTTGGATGAACCCCAAACAAAATCTCTAATAATTTTATCGTTTTTATTACACATATACACTGATAACTTCATTATTTGCACAATATAAGTCAGGATCACGCTCAAAACCGATTGTGCCAGAGTTATCTGAACCACTAGAAAGAGATATTACGTCTTTCAATTCGGTAATTTTCACTCATCTTCATAGTATTCTGCCGATAAAACCCTATCAGGAGGGGACTTGAACAAATCAGTGTACCCATATATGTTTCTAAGGGTTCACTAAGACAAAACCACTCATAAACGCCATATTATTTTTGTGACTATAATTCCAAAGCCTAGAAAATACTATTATTGACTTATCATCGCATACTGATTTGCCAGATTCATGCAAAAGTGACGTAATTTTACTTTAATCAAGTCGATTTGTTCTTCTAGAACCTCTGCAAACAACATTAAATCACTCATAATAAAGACGTGAGAGACCAAAGAGGCTTACATATGTAGTCGTACTAGAATATATTCACCATTATATATCTATATGCCCTATTGGTTATACACAACCGATTATCCATCTCATGCACCAAAACTATGTTATCGGTAGTAGACAAGTCAGGGAGAAAATTTATCTAATTGGGTCAAATAGACTCGACTAGCAGCAGACGTAATATGTTAACCATTATAGATATAATAAGTTATATAAGAATGTTGATCAGGTTTATTTAGCGGAACCGACTTACTCGGTTTAGTTTAGAAACTTTAGTAATAATATGAACAATTTTACTATTAAGCCAAGTATAAATCTATCCTCATCCAATCATGTTACATATTATTTCACAAACAGTCGGGCTACCCGTCTCCCATCATTTTTGATAAAGTGCAACAAACATATCATATGATCCTAAAGATCTTGATGGTTTTGATTGGAACACAGCCTCTTGAATCTATTAATCCAAAAACTCATCAGCTAGAAGATCTCATTTGACTTCCCCCATGCGAGGGATATACAAAAGGGAAAATAAACCAACAAACTTGATATATGTGGAATATAATTGCTAAAAAATAATCTAACCAACTGTTGAACTTGAGACATATCCAAAATTCACTCTTCTTCATTATCCCTCAAACCCGTAGCTTTCAGATTTTTCTTTTTGTATGGTTGAAATGTGGTAAAATCGTGAGTACACCAAATCTTATCAATTACTCTCTCAAACACTGAAACCACAACATATTATTATCTTCCAGAACAGTCATATACTCATCTCTTAACTTTTTACCAAGTCTAGAAAGGGAATAATTGTACAATCTTTGGAGCCAGATTCAATTCCCCGAAGTCTCGCAAGAAGTAATTTATTTTGTCTATAAATTCACCAAAGATATAATTTTCAATAATCGGATGTGACCTTAAATGATTGATATACTTTTTTATAAAGTTTGTCTGAGAAGTGTCCAATGTCTTCGAAATAAAATCCTAAAATTTATTGTTGAAGCACCAAACCGACTCAAATATTAAACATTAAAAGAGTTTGAAGTGGTTGAAAAACTCCTATAAGTTTTATCAATATATAAGTGTGTTCTGAATGTGTCCAATCAAAATGAATAACCCTCACATGAAGAAAAAAAAGTATGCAACATTTTATTTTCACACCCTCTATTCATATATCTCATCATTCGTTGAGCCAAATTACAAGAATTACACCATGTAAGCATCGGTTCTTCAAAACCCAAGTCAATCAACCTACACTCGTGGTACTCTTAATCCCATGGACCTCTCCTTTATTATTATATTCCTTTCCCATTTAATTGAACATACCCGCCACAATCCATATTAAGACCTTCAAAAATGATTATAAGTGCCTCCCACAATTCCCCATGTTTTGCGGCATATGTTTTAATATAATATGTTAAGAAAATGTGCGATTCATACTCTTATTTTAAAACTTCAATATTGATGACTTGCTGACCCGCACATAAGATCCGGATATCAATATATGAGTCATCCCAAATAAGCCAAATTCCACCTTTAAATATTTCCGTCTGCACCATTGTTGGACATGTCTTACCCAAACTACAGATGATCTCACTAACATTGTGACCACTTACCATTGGCTCAACCATAAAAATTAACTACACACCATGTACCCACATAATCTCTCAAACTACACGCCAAACATTATTCTCTACTGTCCCATGGTAATTCCAAATTAGTACACTTAACGGGTGAATGGTTAAATCTTACACCAATAATATTTCTATTTAACTTGTAATTCATAAAGTTCTTATCCTTATATTTTCAATGCCATGTCTGAAGCATCATCGAAAATTTGTTTGTTACTCATCTTCGCTATATTTTGCTCTAGAAATTCCCAAACAATACTTGCCATTAGGTTAGCCTATGGAACATAAAAAAATAATATCCAAATCGGTTAAAACTCCAAAACATTTAACTCTCAGTCTCGAGTCTAATTCATCTAATTTTGAAAAAATCAGAACCGTAAATCTTTCACAAGTTTGGACCAAATAGTTACACAATTCCTGTTGGACTTCTCTAGAAGTTTTATCACTATACTAGGCTCTACAAGACTTGTTGATCTATTTGGTCGATGAAGAATTTTATTGGTGTTGATATAAAAACATGTGTTGCTCTTCTCTCAATCTCTGTATACCTACCAAGACCTTACTGTACGTCTAAAGCTATTGCTTCACTCATTTGTAATGAATATTCTCTTTCGAAATTATTTAATTTTACCCATGACATACATGAAGTTTTCCCAACATGACTAGTTCCCATTTTCTCACTATTATGACTCAAACATTTCCTAAACGACCCATAAATATATTTTTATTTTATAAACTAGTCCCTCCAATAACTACGACTACTATAAATTTTACTGTTAAATTTTTTCAATTTTTTATAGTCATTCATTATGATGACTTTGTTATCCGAGTTCCACTAGTTGCTTTAATGATATTTTCCCATTAAAGCTGTTATGATTCAAATTCAAATACTTAGGAATATTTGCTCCCACCATGAACTCAGGTTCTCTATTAGTAGGCTCTTCAATATGTAACACCCTAAACCGTGTACAAGTCCCTCTTACTGCCCTAATTTGACCATCACTGGAACTAGCTCGATTC